>JAXDDW010000002.1:3442500-4885000 GCA_034670385.1 Hoplostethus mediterraneus
AGGCTACAGTGTTTCATCACAAACGGGGGGAAGTATTTGCAGTGTTTTTATTTGCTCTGCGTGATCTCTACTCTTTCAGTGTTCCTTCGGAGCAAAGAAAGATCGGGCTGATTGGAGCCTAAAAGTTTAATAACGAGCAGAATCTGCTCACGTTCATCGTGTCGAAACAGTAAAACACGGCGAGATGCTGGATTGAGCTGTTAGAGAGAACAATCGGGGAATAAAAGTCAAGTGTTTTGGAACGGGAGACGAAGCTTTTCAGAGAGAATGGCTGCCTAGCCTAGCCATGCTTTTATTCAATTGGGGCTTAGTGGAGCCAACAGGGCCTCGCTGTCTCATACACTTAATTACAAGCCCAAGACCGTTTGCTTTGCATTCTGGGCCAGTGGCGTCAGTGGCAGCCGAGCGTTGCAGCCCCTACTCACTTCCTCCTCGATCTCTGCCAGGGATTTGATCGTAATGCCCATTAAATTGACTTGCTGCATCTGAAATCAAAAGCAGGGAGAGGGGAAGAAAAAAAAAAAAAAACAAGAAACATGGCGGTTAGGCTCATGGCTAAGTAAGCATGCTTAAAATCTTTAATCCTCTCCCTCTCTGTGTCAATACAAACGGGGCTATAGTGACAACCGCCGCCAGCCAGCCAAATGGACTGCATTGAGCCAGCTCTGCCTGACTGCACGCATTCATCACTCAGTCTGCACTGGAGGAGAGGAGAGGAGAGGAGAGGAGAGGAGTGGAGAGGAGAGGAGAGGAGAGGAGAGGAGTGGAGAGGAGAGGAGAGGTGCGAGGACTGATTGTAGTTCATGACCTAGAGGAATATGGGCTGTATACTGTGAGAGAGGAGAGGACTAAATACCCTAAATACCAGCAGATCATGAGCATAATGCGGCCAATGGATCAGCAGAGGATGTAGGAGAGGAAACTGTGAATATTATGACAAATATCATATAAGATGTAACAAAAAAAAAACAGTATAATTTTGAATTACAAGAATTTTTTTACCGCTTCAGATGTGTCATAAAACTTTTCGGAGATCACAAAGGGCACGTCATCCATGGCTGCAAAGAGAAGAAAAAACAGTGTTGAGCTGAAACACAAAAGGAAAATTACTTACTTAACAAAAAACCCCCCCACTATTCCCACTCCTTGATCCTGAGTATTTCAACAAGACTAAATGCTGGATTATAAAATAGCGGCGCTATCAACATCCCCTCCCGCCCCCACCGCCCCCCCCCCCCTCCTCCTTCCCTCTATGGAAAGAAGATGAAAGGCTTTTTTATTCTCTGTTGGATACGAGCACCTCCACTCTCTCCTCCACCCCGGCCCCGTCCCACCCCTCCTCCAGTTTAATTACTCTTGATTATTCCTGATTTTGTCTTGTCTGAGAGATGTTCACCTCCAAAACAAAGACGCGCTCGCACTCGCACAGAAAAAGCGGAAAAGGAGGGAGACAAAACATTCACCAGATATCAAATTTGCATGAAAATAAGCCTCCCCTGTTCAGCTGGCAAAAAGTGGATTGAAATGAGGACTTGCCAAGAGCGTGGTGGTATAATTAGCATTTGACCAAACAAACGAGCTTCAACAGAGCTATAATTAAGCAGGCCTGTAATTAAGTGTATGCCCTTTATCATAATGATCGTGGTTAAAATGGTGTGATGGCTGCCAGTTGATTATTAATGGTGTAACCCTGTACTGCATGCATCCTGCACTGGAATCAAGGTGTCACGACTGTCAGGCTAGAGAGCAGCCCTTTGTTTATAAAATACATTAGGGCCCAAATTAACACGGGGTGACAGGGGGACACAAAGCCTCTTGCTTCCAGACTGAAGGGAAAACTACAGCTGCTCGGCTTCATTAGAAAACTCCGAATCTTGAGGCGGCAAAACTTGCTGCTGTTGGCTTCGGCGAGAGCAAACCCCCCCGCCCCCCACCCCACCCCCAAAATATCAGGAGGCCAAGCTTCCAAGCGGTGTTCTTTTACCCACAGTCCATCAGGCCCGCTGGCACAGGAAAAGGAACTCGTAAATGTAAGCCAAAGCCGTTTCGTGAGTCACCGTTTTTGGAACCGACGCTCTCTCGCTCTTTCTTCTTCTACGCAGCGGTATTTAAAACTAGGAGATTTTTTTTTTTTTTAAAAGATCCCTCATTTTGACACTTATGTGACTTGCTTTCCTTTCTAGGCTATTAGACAGATCCTGTGGCTCTGCACTTTCCACACCAGTGTAGTACAATGTGATCTTTGTAATCAAAAGTGTGACCCCCTCACCGTCACCACCGGAGGAAAACCTGTTCTGTTTCTTGGCTCCCCAAACTACCGTCTCCCACAGTAAATCTGGAGTATTACAGAATTGCACGGACGGAGAGGTTTGCCCCTGGCCCCGTTTATACTCACCCGAGGGCCATTCAACGCCCCAGCCTTGACACCGAAGTCGCTGCAGCGCTGTTTAGCAGCAGCGACTTCGGTTGCGGGGCTGTCTGGAGCAGCAAGTCAGGGTGATTGGGTGGATATGATGGCTTGTTTAAGCCCATAACAACAAGTGAATAAACATGTGCTAGTGTGTCACTGGGAGCACCAACACCAGGCGAAGAGGTAGGCGGGGGTGGGGGGGGGGGGGGGGGTATATATTTGAATCAATACCCAGATGGGAAGCAGAGATTGTGGCTGTTGATGGATGTGTATGGCAGGAACAGATGAATGTTTGGAGCTGAAGGCCAGAAAGTTTCTTTATTGTTCAAGGATTACATTTTAAACCGGGATTCTCACTTTGTATTCCTCCGCCATCCATGCTAGAGAGGCTATCTCACATCCAGACAAATGGAGAGGCGCAGAAGACAACTTGGTGCACTTGGTGGTAAGAAATGGATACCAACCCAGGGAAAAATCTGGAGGTGCAAAGGGCCAAAAATAATGTAAATCTAATCTTCTGACCGGGAATCCCAGTATGAAGCATGCCGTAGCGCTCAAATGGTCAGGCCACAGTCCATTAACTCGTGAGTGTATTGCAGTATGGGGAATTGGGTACTTATTTGGCATTTGGAGCATCTGAGCGCAGTCAATATTGAAGCATCTGGCTGAAATTTTGTAGATGATGATGATGATGATGGTGGTGGTGGTGGTGAGCTCAGAGGTGGTGTTAAGTAAGGAGGACCCTGTGGCTTGAGTGATGGTAGTGTAAAGAACGGAGTCAGCACGGGCCCCGTGTGGATCATTGCCTTATTAATGGCTCCGTCAGGTGCGATGAGCAATGGCTGCATTGTCATCTCCAGCCCCTGGGCACAGATGAATGGCTGTTTCAGGGCGGGAAGGGCTCCCTCGTACGCTGGGCTGAGCACTAATCCCTCACTCTTCCATTGTTGGATGCACTCTCACCCAGGACTTCAGCAACACCACTCTCACCCATGCATTGCATTTCCAGGGCTCTAACACACATGGGCACACACACACACACACACACACACACACACACACACACACACACACACACACACACAAACACCAGGCATACGCACGTACATACATATGCACGTACACACACAAACACACAGAGTTGTGCTCAGACATTGACTGATGGAAAAATGCGCGTGGGTGATCGAGCATGCCCCATATTACCTGAACCACAACTCAAGAGTAACACCTTAGGAATGTTGATGAACTTTTATTTTACACTTCACTAATTCAGCAGAATTGCATTGATCTCTGTCTAGTATGATTACTCAGGTGAATCTGTCTCACGCCTGCATCTAGTGACAAAGTCACACACAGTCAGAGTAACAGCGCTAACAAATCTCATAACTGCAAGCACGCTAAATGTTCATACAACTACAGTATCTATTATATCCAGTATCTATATTAACTGTCCTTCGAGAATAAATAAATGTCAAATAAAATAAAATAAAATAAATAAATATGTTTTGTGTTTGATTTGATTTCTATTGTTTAATACCATGATATACTAAAAAATAATTGCCAATCTATGCAAAAACAGGTCCGATCTTTATCTGGAATCTGGCATATTTCATATTCCAAACAATTGGATGTTGCCACTTCTCTTCTTCCTGTGTAGCAGCCTAGACATTGCACATATGCAATACCTTTCCTGTCGGTGTGACTCTCAATTTGAGATGGATTTTTTATGCAGGCCATGGAAATGCTATTCTAGTTGCAGACCCCTCTCTCTGTCACCTCTGCGGATAATGGTGAGTAGATGAACAGAGAGCTGGAGGAGGACCCCCTATGCCCACTCACAGCCCTTAGCCCCGCTCTGACATGAGAAATAGTGCCCAGCCCTGACAGCATCTCGGAGACATATTGTAGTTTATTTTGTCGCCCGGGCATGCCATCTGTGCCATTCCAATAGAGGGTGTGTGTTCAGGCTGCTGCAAGAGAGAGGGCGCGAGGCTCCTGGTCCCTCAGTAGCTCTGCAGCCACGGCAGGTCATTAGTCAAATTGCCTAATGAGAGAGAATACAAATGGCCCCCTACCCTGACAGGAGGAATTTTGGAGGTGTCAGAGCTCCTGACCCGTGCTATGAGAACAGATGATAGCGAGTTGCTATTTTCAGATTCTTTTAATGACTATGGCTCTATGAAACCCATTCTTTTTCTTTTATCTTTCTCCCTCTTTTTCAAGCCCTCCAGACAGAACAGTGAAGTTTGGAGAAAAAAAAAGCAAAAAAAAAAGCTCTTCAATATACTCAAAGTCTCACTTGGAAAAGTGAAAGTTTAACTTCTGAATTATTAAAGTGTTTACTGGGGATTCAATTAGCATTCTAAAGTGTAAACTTCGATTCTAAAATAGACCACGCACTGAAATGATGTTGAGGATTTCTGATTATCTATTTTTATTTTCATTTCTGCCTGCTGTGTACAGCTTATTTCCCTAGTCTCACTGTGGTGTGTGCAAGTGGTTTTCTCTTCCAGTTCTCCTGACAGCCAGTCAAGACACACAGTTACTTCAGAATAAAATATTCATCTCAAGGCTCTCTTCAGAAATGTGGGCAATAAAGGTAATCAAAATACTCTGAAAAACAATTAAAATAAATGTTAATGCTATGAGTGTCTGTAGCTAGGTTGGCTGAGGGGCTGCAAAACACAACAATACAGGGAGTTGGGTCATTCTACATGAGCTTGCCATTTTTTTACCTTGAAAAGTATTTTTCAAAACCGATTATTTTAAGCAATTTAGTCCGAAAATGTGCCATCTCTGTGATATATTTTATTACTTTTTTAAAACTATATTTGTCAAGTGTATTGAATACATTGTCAACCCTTTGACAAGCCTAAAATATAGCAAAATGCCATAACTGTACATAGAATAGAATGGTCTTTTTATTCTGAGTGTACGTCATTTTTGCATTGAAGACATTTATAACCACAAACCTCAGAACATGCTGTTTTCAAAATAAGTAACAAAAACAGAATCATGGCATTGATATCCTCTGTTTTATTACAGTTTCGCAAATGTTAAAATTTCACTTGTTTTTCATCTTTACCAGAGGGATGCAAAATGGCAAGCTTGTGTACAATGACCCACTTATTTTTCCATCTGTGACAAGCAGTCCTTGAAATCTGGTTGTGGGTAGGGAGCCAGGAGGCAGTCCCAGTCGGGCGCTGGTCCATCAGTCTTCCAGAAAGTGGGCAGAGCCAGCAGCACCTACGGTGAGTTGGCCACAAACACTGATGCATAACACAGAATGATTTGAGGAGGTGTGTCCATGTGTGATAACTTCTCCAATATGGGCACTCATGCTCCACCATATTAGCTGGAAATTATAGTGCCTATAGGTAAGCTATGTAGATAAGGCTATTTGATACTGGTCATTTGGTATAATACACTTTGGTATAACACTTTCACTGAGCAACACAGAAAATGTTCAGAAGGAATATAGATATTGCTATCAATGTCTGAGAAGCACTGGGAGAGCTCTTAGTGATGGCAACTATTGAGAACCATTAAGAAATTAAATGAACAATCAGACTTTAATCAGTAGCACAGTGTCTTTTAAGACAGTGCCATGGCACTGGCATTGATCCCCAGCTGTGGCTGCTGGTAAATGTGCAGCAGAATGTGTGTGTATAAATGGGGTACGGCTCTCTGGACAAGTGTAAAAGCTGGCAGAGGGCTGACAGTAAATTGCATGTGCCGGATGGGACACAGCAGAAGGCACAATTACACAAATCCCCTCTTAATTAGTGGTTCTGTGGGCAAAATAACCCGTAATGATGCGAGGGATGTGGCGAGCCCCAGAAATCCTAACAAGAAACACTCACCAACACTGGAGACTGGGTCATATGGCCCTGGTTCCCCTGAAGTAGTGACTGACATGTGATCTGTTTTGATCAGTGCAGCTGTAGGAGATGATTCCCATGCTGCCCTGCTCCCGCTAAACCCCTAGCCCTCGCTGAGCTGCTTGCCCTCTGGACTGTGGGTAAAGCAGCAGGCCCTGTGTGGTTGTGGGTGGCATTATTAAGTTTTCCATGCTCACAGTACCAGGCAATGTAAAGTGGCATCTCACACGGTGAGTAATGAACTGTGCCAGAGCGGAAGCAGGAGGGATGACAGCCAAAGAGGCCTCCTTGGCAGCCACTAACCTGGGCATCCACCAATTTATCATCCCCCAGAACCAATCCACCAATGCCGCGCTGCCATTTGTCATTAATTATGCTAATAAGGACACCATTACTCTCCTGATGAAACAGGCGACTGTACAATGCATTTACAGTTTGATACATATGCATTTTGGTTATTAGTTATATGAGGATTAGTCCACATTGAAGCGGCATTCTCCACTGCATAAACAAAACTGCTGTACAATCTACTGTGCAGAGGAAATACCACTTAGAGATAAGCCTTTGGAGGACTAAGGACTTTGTTGTACAGACTAATTGACCCTTGTCGAATCATAAAGGAACGGTTTCTTAATCACGCTATTTGCCTTGCTCCTTAACATGGCCCCGTCTATGTAAAGAGGCTGATCTGTTTGAACTTTTTTTTTTTTACAGCCGACTTCATGGCTCTCAAAAAAACAGTCTGAGTAGAACTATTTAATATAGCTTCTGGGAGCCCCAGATGCCCTTTTCCAAAACGACTTCATTCCCAGAATCTCATTGTGCTTTCTAAATCACACCACAGTATGTATTAGAAGATCATTAATTACAAACTTAACAAGTCAGCAGAGCCATTAAAAGATCTTTAAGGCATATTTGACCATAAATCTCCTTAAACTATATTTAATGACTGGATTTTTGTGAAATATTTTTTATCAAGTTCTAATTAGATGTGTAATAACAAACCCTGCTGTACATGGGGCAAATGAGGGAGCCGTGACAGGCTCATCCATTGAGGCTGTCCACGTCTGGACACTGAAACTAATGGAGCACTGCTTCTATCTCAGGGATGGATAGAAAGCAATGAGGGATGAGACTCCAGAGTCCAGTCTGGTCTGCAAATGCAAAGCTATTCAAAGTCACTTATTTGACTGTGATAAGGGTCCAAAAATGCCTGAGGGCTTTGTGGCCCCAGTCAAAAACTCTATTATGAATCATATACGATCGGCCCCTGAATACTGGGGCTGAATCCCACTGGGATCTACCACATTTTGCAACCTGGATAGTCAAATGGGATTATCAGCATATACGTAACAGGGTTTATACAAAAAGTAGGATTTTTCTGTCAGAATCCAAAAGTACTTTTGACTAAAGTAATATATGCAGGATATAAAACTCATAGGTGTAGATTTGGGGGGAGAAAGGGGTACATGTCCCCCTCAATGTTAGGAGAAGGATGAATTGTCAGGGCCAATTATTTCTGCCTCAAATGCATACACTGACTGTCTTTACTCACTCTGCACCTTTAGCACAGCCGAGTTCTACCGATGCTCAGGTTGGGATCAGCTTTGGTCACAAGAAAAACGGGGCCCATCTGCCAGTTTTGATGCATTTAAAGGCTTTTTGACAAAAAAATAAGACTGCTAAATTTCACATTTTAATTCATGTTTGCCCTTCAGATAATTCACTTTTTCTCATACTTCCATACTTTTCTCATGCAAACATCTATCTTTGTTTCAGTCTTGCTGATGAAACGAGGGACAACACAATCCCATTCAGGCTACTACTATGCCCATAGCGTGTCAGTGTGATTTGCTGCCCAGGGTTTGATTCAGAGTGTGCCCCCCCACCCCCACCACCCCCGCCACAAAGTTGAAATGAATGCCCTTGTACACACAGCTATTTCAATATGGTGAATGCAAGGATAATTAACGCATGAATATTATTTAAGACAAATTTAAAGATGCATGAACCATTGTCTAATTTACAAATCATCAAGTCATTCACAATAAATTCACCACACATTGATAACACATGTTGCTACCAGCAAATAATTTTGGGACATGGTGTGTGTATGCGTGTGTGTGTGTGTGTGTGTGTGTGTGTGTGTGTGTGTGTGTATATGTGTTTCAATATTATTCTAGTGCTGAACCTCTCTCTCTCTCTCTCTCTTTTGCCGTTATGCTGACCACGGGAATAAAGAATCAAAATGCAGGTTTTAACAGCGTTCCTTTCATGTCTTGATGCAAGCTTTGGCATTACTTCAGACATCAAGATCAGTTTCACAGAAATCCCGTTCCATCTAAAGTAAAAGCTCTGCAGTAAATCCGCCCATACCTCCCCCATAACACTTCCATAAATGATTCATTCAGCTCAATTTAGCTGATGCAAAACAGAATGTTAGTGAGTTGTGGATGGAGCCCAAGCTGCAAGTGGAGGACCAACCACACTGCTTAGTAATTTCATCAATCCCTGGGAGAGGACGAGAAAGAGAGGAGAGAAGAGAAAGAGAGAACGACATACAGTAATAATAACTTTTGTGTCACTATCCAGAGGTCGTGTTTTTTAATCCCTCAGCCTAAAGAATTGTGTTATTCTAAAATATAGCCCCAGCAGTGCGGAAGCAGTTGAGATCCATCACGGTTTGCGATAAGAGCCCGGCTGATCTCCCCCCCCTACTTTCTGCACAGCCTCACCCAGAACTACACAGGGAGATAAGATGGAACTTTTGTTTGAAACCTGATGAGAACCCTCTTAATGAAAGTGCTAGGCCAAAAATAATCTTTTTTCTCCGTGTTAGTCAATCAGAAAATGGTGTAGTTGGGGCAAAAAAGAGGAGAAAGAAAGTAATTTTGCATAATCAGTGAGCACCATCTGGAACAATTAACCAAATTCCACAGAACTCAGAGGATCAGTCATATTGGCTTATTAAAGATCCAGAATTATACAAGTAATAAATCCTTGGAAAAACGAAGCGTACCCCTGCCTGTCACGACTATTTTAACTTCAAATACAGTGGAATACTTGATAAGGCTGAAAAGAGGAGATTAATATATGCAAATGATGTGGAGCATTTAAAAGCCCCCCAACAACTGTCTCGTTTTTTTTATATTTTTTTTACCCCGTCTCTTATTACGGGGCTTTATGTTTTATTCATACGCCAACTCACCTGTCATTTCATAAGCTATAATATTATGAGGGTATTATTAAACAGCATAAAGTGGCGCTTTAATTGGAAAGCTCCGTTGCATTTTCCAATTATTTGCAGCAAATTAAAAGCAGATGCACATAGTTTAATAAGAATTCTAATATTGTTTCCTGGAAATCAAAAATCATTGTCATCCTGCCAAGATATTTTGCAAACCCAAGTTAATTTTGAGTCGGCTATTTTTTTCCCCTCCTCCTCCTCCTCTCTAAAGGATGAACTGTCTCGTGTCTGTTAATTGAAGTTCTTCTAATGGATAGGGAAATAATTGCTCTCCATATTATGTTAGATCAGGGCCAATGTCAGGATTTATTTCTGATTAATGCCATAGATATGGAAATGTATTACTTTTTATTAGGTTTACCTTTTTATCAGGCGGATGTCTGCTGAATACTATATGTTGTTTCTCAGGTGATAATGAAGAGAGACTGCAATGCAACAGACTGCTCCTGTGTGTCACCCAGTGCTCCTTAAATCTGTTATACACTCGCGCTGGAAGGGAAAGGGAATGTAACCACTGTGGCTTGAAATGGAAATTGTTCACCACCTTTAACCTATTTTTTACATTTGTTTAAATAAATGCATGCTTAATTGAAATTGTGTGTAAAAATAACCTGATCCTCTGTCATTATGTGGATAATACACCTAATTGGCGGATAAGCTTGGCACGGATCGAACCAGCGGAGAGCAGAAAAAAAGGATGGAGCTGCTGTGAAAACTTCATAACTTTTCAAATGAGCTTGAACTGTCAAGCGAGAGAGCTGCAAAATAAATGTGAATTTGTTTTTAATATTCTACTAATAAATGTCAAAGTGCCCGCACATCACATCTGTACATGATGTGACTGCCGATGACAGATTTCCCAGACATGTTACCTCTCCTCCCCTCAACTCGCTCTTTTTTTTTTGTGTTGGGGTTTTTGTTTTGTTGGGAAGTGACGGAGGGTTTAATCAAGAAAGCAGGCAATTCATCAATCCTAAAGAAGGCGCCTGTACAACCCTGACAGAGCGCACATGGTTTTAGACCAACTCGAACCTGGCCAGCTGTCAACCCACACACACACATACACACACACACGCGCGCGCGCACACACACCTACACGCACTCACTCACACACACACACACACCAGAACCACCACCGCCGCGCTAACAATTAACACAAATAGGCTGTCGGCTACGACCTCACACTTGGTCTGCAGGCTATCACATTGTTAATGAAGGGAAGTTGCGTTCTCTCACATTCACAATGTGAGGCTGTAAGGTTGACGAGTACACAGTCGACTGCAACAGAGCCAGAACCTCCTCGGGAGAACTCCATTAGAGGTTAGATCCTCTTTGCTTAAAATCTCACAGACTGATGAAGAGACAGAAACAAAGGTGGAGAAAACGGGGACTGTGTGTGATTACGGAGGGTCTCTGGAGATAAATGACGATTGCTGGCAGCGCACTGTATCTGCATGTTCTTCACTGTCACTCAAACCCCGTCCCAATGGAGGAATTGCACACCAAATGCCACAAACCATTCGGCTGTGTGTTAATGTCGACTCCTTCAGGGGAGCTCTTTGCACTACCCTAACTAATTTAGAGCACGACTGTCATGGCAACACAATGATGTATTAATCAATTTCTAATCAATTATTTTCATATTTTTTAGCGTAACATAACACAGTGAGCGGTGTCATACTGAAAACAACCGCACTGAGCAATTTGGATTCAGAATGATGGAAATGATTGAAGTGCCCTGATAGAGAGTGCATCTACATTTTTTTTTTTTTTTTTTAGCATTTAATGAATGTTGTTCAACAGCAGTATAGAAGGGCAGGGTGTAACATGGATAACTGGGGTAGCTAGAGCTTGGGTGTGCCTCTGCTGGGGAAGCAGGAGGAATCCTCACCACATGGTGTCTCTCTCCAGCTGGATAAAACCTGCCCGCCTCATTCACCTCGTCTGGATCACACGCTCTTAAGACTAAACTGTCTCAGCCAGCTCTGACTGTATGGGCCAGGCTATCAAGCTAAGCTCCGCTTCCAAATGAATTAGCCTTTCTCCTGTTTTAGTCATGGAGTATTGTAGTCGAATTTCTTCTTGACAAAAGGGAAGGGAATTCGCCCAGCGCGTGTACAGTACAGATGTAAGTATGGCATGTGATGAATCATCTTTGACAGCTGTTAAATGTTCTCTTGAGTGTAAAGCTGAGCTCCTCTGGGGAAGCCACGTTCACTCAGATAAGCACGGCTCTGTACAGTATACCCATCAGCGAGGAAATCTAGACACAGAGCATTTGTAGATCAAGTACCAGAGGAGCTGTGTCTACACACAGGTGGGGATTAAACTGTTTGTAGAGGCATGCAGTTCCATGTAGAAAACACAATTCATGGATAAATAAATGTTACCCAAGATTGAGCCTGTTATACAAATTCATAAGTCAAGGCCCTTTCTTAAAGTTAGCTTAAAGTAAGAGAAAATAAACTGACATAACTGGAGCAAACTGTTAAATGGCTATCTTGTCTATACAGAGACAGTAAATGATATTGAGTCGTATACATTTAAAGTGCAGACAGTTTACCTGACATGGTGTAGGTACCACTGCTCTGCTTCTCATAGTCAGGCCTGCTCGTGGTCCTCCTGGTGGGTTGGTGGGCAGAAACAAAGCAAACAAATTAACTAATTCATCTAAAGAGGTGAAATACAGTTAAAGTGAAACCTTGCATCGGCCGCCCGGGGTCTTGACTGGACCTTCACCAGGAGTTGGGAGTAGGATCCTGTTAATTCTGGCGGAACTGAGAGATTGTATTCTTCAAGGGAAGTCCTGTTTTTTCCTTCCCACGGCCTTGTATTACAGCAAACAACAGGGAATGCACTTCGTGGGCAGTTGAAGTTAACAAAGCATATAAGATTGAAATCCTCATCAATCAAGCTATCATGAATTACACCCTGTGACTCACCCCCACCGATCAATAAATCCACAGCAAGCATGAAAAAAAAAGAAGAAAAAAAAGAAAAAATTGGGAGCTTCAAGAGAGCTGCATAATGTGACATGCTTTGAAGGTGAAATGAGCTCCGAAATGACATTATCAAACAAATTATCTTATAATGATAATGCAAAGCAACGTACTTGGCAATGCAATTAGAATGGGGATAGCTTTGATTAGAGGATACACAGGCACAGGAGCTTGTTGGTAAAGAACGAGGTGCAGAGCAGAGGAAGACAAGACAAGGCAGATAGATTGTGGAAGTTTGAGCAAGTTTGAAGTTGCAAATAATAAAAGTGCTTTGTGTGTCCGTGATCTTTATTTGGTCTGTTTATGGATAGCATGATCAATCTTAGCCAGAGGTGGGGGTGTGAAATCTAAATTCTTAAAATTTAAGTCTAATGGCAGATCTGCATATTCTGAGGGTGAGTTGTGGCTTTCACAGCCTTATCTCTTTGGATGAGATAAATAAATGCAATAATTTCCATCAAGAGCAATAAAACAAGACTTCTGACAGGCTGTGGTATTTATGAGCTGAAGCCTGCAACTCAGATTTATTTGCAATGAAAGGGTCGACTTTTCTCCTCCTCATTTACATCAGCATTTGGCCATGTTAAATCCAGACCAATGGTGAATTTTTAAAAGGTTGGCATCAATCTTGTGTAAACGATTGCCACATTCAATGAAGACTTTTCTTTTTTTTTTTTTTACCTCGCAAAGGTTGATCCCACTGCTGAGAAAGAAAGGTACATATCTTTCAAAGCGTTGCGACACTCCATAAACAGTGATAAACTGGAGGGGAATGGTTTGGATGTTTTCAAATAAAGCATCTATCTATCTGTCTGTCTGTCTGTCTAAATGGATGAATTTGGGAGTCGTGTACAAAAATGTAACTTTCATCAGCTTTTCAAATCAGCGTTCTGTAAAATAATTACACTCTCTCCGTATGAATGATAGAGAAAGTAGCACTTAAATCATGAAAAATCGGAACCGAGTGAAACCAGCAAAGTGTGTACATGAAATCCTTTGCTACAGGCAACCTCCAGGGCTGCCATACCCATCTGTTTGAAACAGAAAACTGTCTCAATCCAAATTTGATGTTGCCTAAATACAATTTTAGGTGCATTGGTGAGGGTAACATATGGCAAATCAATTAGAGAACAAATTCTTAAAACAAAACATGGCAAGTGCATTGCTAATCAACAGCAGTGGTTGGGCTCATATTATGTTGGCCACTGGAGTTTTGACAACAATTAATCCTCATTTCAGGCAAGGAGAGCCATATTGACACATAGTCCTAATTTGAATATTCAATTATAGTGTAGTTCCTCATCAAATTACTGTAAATCTGGGAACATGGCCTAAAAGATTTACGTAATTAAAACTCTGATCAAGAGTCTTTTGGGCTCATGAAATCTGTGTTAGCTAAAATCACATTAGTGCAGCAATGCAAACCGAGGCACTAAGCATTGCTTGATGACATGAATTTCAGGTTGAGAGAGTTTCTGTGGTGTTCTTTCAAATGCTGTTCCAACGTGGAATAAGGAAACAAAGTTGTCTACTTAAAAAGAGAGAGAGAGAGAAGCAGTGTGAAACAGTGGGGACAGACGAGTGGTAGTCTGTAGAGAGGCAAGATGAGGATGAGAGTAATATCACTGAAGAGCCAGAGCTGCGATACAGAGAGTTGGAAGCTCTTGTTTTGACACACATCCAGCCTTTCCCGTGACAACGTCTCCACACCTTCCTCTATGTGCCGACAGTGCTGCTTTGTGGGAGCTGCTTTCTCACCCGTCATTATCCTCCTTTAAGCTCGGTGTCAGGTGTTGAAAAGTGTATCTCTCTGAATTCAGTGGCAAATCATCGAACAGTCTGAGCCCATCAGATCTCGGCCGATCACTCTATCATTTGTGACACCATTCTGCATCCCTTTGCCTGATCTGGGATACTTTTGCAGCTTTTGGAATACAACAAAATAATGAAGAAGGGTGCGCTGAAAATGAATGCTTTCCAACATTTCAGACGGGCCATCCGTCACACAGCACACTGACAGTGTCTCTTTCTCTCAAGTTGCGTGCAGTCAGAATTGCTGGTTAACCAGCGAGCAATGAAGGCAGATACAATACTCCTGCAGAGCTGCAACAATGTGTTGGAGTGTCACAGGCAGAAGAGAGGGCAATACAACATGTATTGATATGCATGCCAATCCTGACACTGATAACTTTCTAGGCTTCACATGTTAAAGAAAACGGCAGTTGCGCAATGAAAAAAGATACGTGTCCTTGACATTTTTTATCGTTGGACCGTTTGATTTAAAAAAGTGTCCATGTGTACAATAGGCTATTATTCTAAGAGAAATGTCAAAAACCTTGATTCTGAGGGGAGGAAAAGAAATTGCAATATTAGGACAAGGCTAATTTATGCTACCAGTCACTGTAGAGGTCAGATATCAGCCTCAGCAATGACAGTTTTATCAGGAGAACAAATGGCAGTGTTGGCCAGGAGAAGGAAGGGGGGGTACTATAGTGGACATATTAAAAGGCTGACCGGATGGTACAGGTTTTTCACATTATGAAGTCAGGAAGTGGAGATATGGTCTTTCTTGACAGGAAGCAAGCCAAAGTGGTTGACACCACACTGAAGCCATGAATCAAACTGGAATGGTGTCGCTGGTGGAAATGCTTTAGACAAACCTGATAAAGAGCATTTGAACAACAGACTGCCGTGGTTGTCTATGGCAGCACTGAGTAGCTGAATGATGCAACAGCCCTAGCCAATAAGAAATAACAGAACTCAACTTTTGGGATTTTTTTCTTATTTCAACTGAATATTTACATGGTAATGTACATGTTGAATGGCTTTCCTTGAGGCCGTGAAACCTGAAGCCTGCCAAATATGTATCAAAAATACAAATAAAATAAGCATTATTTTGTTTCGAGACAAACATCATTTTTTATAAATAAACAAACATTTTTGAATAAATAAATCAACTGACAACAATGTGTAAGAGGCATAAAAACCAATACCTTACTCTGGATTTAATCGCTGTATTACATACTGAATAAACGCCTCATGATGCCATATCCAACAGTTGCTGTATAGTGCAGCTCCATGTGGCAGACTTGTGGTTTACGTTTGTACACAACTCTAACAAGCTCCCACTGCCTGAGGCAACTTAACATTTGAGAGATCATCACAGCTTTCAAAATTATAAGGGTCATTAAAAATTTACACGGTATTGACTGTATTTAAAACATCTTTTCCACTGACTGTAAAGGGCACTTAAATTTAAGAGGTGCTATTCTCCAAAGGCCATAAAGTTATTATAGATAGCCCCAAGGAGGCACGGAGGAGAGAATCTTCACACGCTGAATATAAATAAAGAGCAGCCGAGTGATGCTACAAAGACAGCAACATCAAACTACTGTATTTACTTAAGCAATCAGCGACTGTTGAGTAACTGTTTATGAACCGCTGTGTCGAGCGCTCTAGTCTGTGACTTTGAAAAAAAGTATTTATGGCTGTATGTATGGCCGTCTAAAGCACGGGTAACTACACAGAAAGGATGTCAGTTTGAAAGATAAATAGCCAAAGAATAGGCACTGTCTGAATTGGCAGGAGCTTCTTCTGCCCACAGTCCTGTCCTTATGTGTCTGTGCATTATGGATGGAAATACTCAAAAGAAGACTCTCACACTGTGGCATGAATTTTAATGTTAATACAAAAACAGGAGCCTGTGATCTCAGCAGGCATCAGGAGGGGGTGCGAGTTGCTTCGAGGTGCAATTTATTCCAACCCCAATGCCTCACCGACTTGAAAGTGGGCTTCAAAAGAACGGAGGATTACCGATAACGGTTGCAATGGGGTATCTGGCCTAAGCTCTCGCCATCACTGCTAGACATCAAAGATTATTGACCATCTACTAGCAAAATATGGATGATTCACAAAACCCTCAGTTCTACTCCATGAAATCATAGTTTCACTTTGAACTATACTTCTTGCGTTCGTGACTCACCATGTATCGTTTTTATCCCACTGAGTTGCCATTTGGGCAGTGGCTCAATTTTAAATACTCCTGTTGGCATTCACTACTCTGGCCTATGCTGTGGGTTTTAAGTGGTTTTTACTCAGCCCAGCACTTGATGGCGAAGCGCAGCACTTCAAGCTGGCAAACCCACCGGTGCCTGTGCCAAGCTTCCCTCTCCGCAGCGCCGCCACACCAAAGGAGTCTCAGTTGTTTATTTACAATTTGCTGTGGAAATCCCCCAGTTCTTCATTGCGATAAATAATTGAGCTGTTTGATCTGGACACAGTACAAAGGGCTGTGCTCCTTCTCTCTGGGCCCCAGGCAGAGGAAGCCTGAGCAGCTGAGAAGAGGGGGGACACTCCAGCATGGCGGAGATCTCCTCCCTTCCTCTGCAGCTGTCTCTCCCTCTCCGGGCTACATCTCTTCCTCTTTGTCTGCACAGTACAACACTCCTGTCACCGCAGTCAGAGAGCGACCTGCCTCTGCCTCCTGGGACACACCACAAATAGCAGGAGTTTAGCCCTCATTGAACTCATGTTCTTGTTCACGGGATCCTGTCTAGTTATCCTGTCTCTCCAGTGCATCCTCGCTACCTCTTTGTCCAGCCGCAACCTTTAGTCCAGATTGCCCAGGAATAATCAATTGCTTGTGTCCGCGTTGTCATACACACAGTACCATCGCAGCAACACCAGAGTGCGTTGGGTGTGCAATAAAAATGAGGCAAGAAAGAAAGTTGAACTTGAGGAGACAATGCTGAATAGTCTACAATGTCACTATGAGAAAACTTTACCTTGCTGTGTTGGTTTGTGTGTCACTGGTCGGTGTGCTGGAGTCTCTCTCTGATGACTGATGCTGCAGGACGTCTCCCATCCGATACCATATCCCCATATTGTTTAACTCACTGTGTAAAAGATACATCGACTCAGAAATAGTGTGTCACGCTTAGTTTAAACATCATGCAAAACAAAATGGATTTTGAATAGCACCGTGTCAGTGAAAGGTTGTTTGATCATTACGGAAGATAAAAAACAATAAATTGACTCCCAGGACCAAACAACTCACCCTATACAAGTGTAGTTAACGAGATGGTGCTTGGACCTCCCAATGATCTGAATGTCATAAACAGCAGTCTCGGCAGCTGCACGAGGGCTGAGCCTCACACAGAGCTTCCTCTTCCTCATGGCAGGCTCCTCTGATGAGGAAGGTAGACAGGAGGTCGTCAGGCAGAAATACGGGGGCCGGATATTTAACTCACTTCTATCTTCTCTGGTTTTCAAGCTCAAGAACAATCTACGTGCTTTTTGATCTTCTGAGAGGAATACACATTCACAAATCCCACTCCCACTCATTACCAGTCTCAGGAAAACAGATGAACTAATATCACTTTCTGGGTGACTTGCTGTGCTCAAAGGAAAATGACTGGACAATAGAAAGCCACAAAATCCACATGTGTTATTATCATTTTCATCATTTTAGTAGGTAAAATGACAGAAGCAAGTGAACCCTCCATCAGCTATAGTGCACAACAGGGATTTAAACTGGATATGCTAGATAGAATCTCATACATAATGTCACATGTATACATTAAACATGGATTCACATAAAGTAATAAAACATTAAATTACACCATAGCCAAACAAAACATAATCTCTTTTCTTCATTCTGGCAAAAAAAAAAAAGCATTGCCATGCTTTCCTATATTGCATCTGTGCCTCGCTCATTTATTTCCCCAGCAGCACTAGAAAGTGCTGTGTAAATGCAATGATAATAAAAATAATAAACAAGCTGTCCTCACTCCCCACACCAAAATATTATTACATTTCCAAGGCATGGATAGTGAGGGGGAAATACATAGCACTCAAAAAGCACTAAAGCATTGGGGAATGCATTTCATTAATATTAGATAACCCCCATCCACTCGTCCTCTCCCCAAATAAATACATAAATAAATAAGCCCCTCATAAAGAAAAGCACAGCTCCAGCTGAGATAAACAATGACTCATGATTCTCTTCTCTTGTACCTCCAGGGCAAAATGTTTATTTTATTCCCACAGACTACCATAAATTAAGCTAACCTGCACCCATAAAACATTCACTATCTCAAGCAAAGCTGCCCCAGAGGACCTCCGCGTAAGCTGGTTTGAGAGTGAAAACAAGAAGAGGGGAAGTGAGCTTGTGGTTTGTATCGCCTGCTAACTTACTTGTGTCCACCGTTTCTTGCACAGGTGTGAAGCCCTCTGGCAGTGTGTCCTTAATGTCAATCAGCTTCATGTCCACAACAATGTCGCCTTGCTGGCTCTAACAGGGCACAGGCAGAAGATTTCCCATTGCATTGCAAATTCAACTCTTAAAGGACAGAGAGCAAGAAAGAGAAAAGGTTGCTTGTTTTTTTTTTGGAGGGGGTCGAGAAAGAAAATGTTGAGATAATGGATTCAGTGATTTACTAAAAGCTTGGGAAGTCGATAAAGAGAAGGGTTGACAAAATAGCGGAAGTAATTATTCCCTAATAGCTTTTTTTTTTTTTTTTACCCCCAATGAGAATGCATCTGTGAACTTGTAATCATTCTCAACCTTTGGAGAGAAGCTGTGGGATGATGTGAGACAGGCCAGGCAGCCTGATCAACAGAATGGGACTGGTTAAAAACAATCGGGGACTCTGTAGTTGACATTTTCAAGCATGACTCTCCCCTGCCTCCCATTACGTTTTCATTTTTTGCCATAATAAATTGCAATAATACACAGTGGCAGTGGAGAGTAGGGCAAGCGAGCTGTGACTTGATGCGTCCAAAAGGCTGGATTCCACTGCTACAGTTGCCGACAGTCATTACCATTAGAGACATTTTTTATTCATAGTTTTTATACTGACTTAAGGAGGAATATGGATGAATGTTATTACTATGCATGGAACCTTTTTAAGTTTTTTCCCCCCTTTTGCTGGAGAGATTTTTCCCATCAGGACCTGACAAAAGGGCTATCTACCTCCAACCTAGAGTATGATAAATCACAAACTATTTACTTCCCCTCACATAATTCAGAGGCTAATTTTACAGAATCTGTTTTTGTCATAGACAATTACAGTGGGAGCCCCATTGACTGGCAGACAAAATAGCCTTTGTTGATGGCTCTGTCATGTTTTATTTGTGTCAAAGTCTTTAAAACAATGTGGACACACATTTTAAGATAATATACAGGAACTAGGGGAGGCTATCTGTGTAGCTACATACTAAACTGAGAACCAGATTGAGCTCAGGCAAGAGGCAGCCAGTGCAAAGGTGCCTGGATTTTAGACGACTTCAAGGAAAGACTTGATTGATCTCTAGAAAATGAACTGATGCTAAATATACTCGAAGCAATTGAAAATAATGAAGAAATGAATATACTGTCAGGAACAGTAGGCTACATGAGCTGAGGTTAGAGAGCCTCGGAAGGAAACCAGGATAACGCAGGAGCTGTAGGTGGGTGTATATCACTACAAAGCAGCCATGCAACAATACAGCAGCAGTGTGACAATGAAGCTGTGAGTAGATGAAGTCTTCCTTCTTTCAATATACAAGTAATATAAGAAAGAAAAAAAGGGAGGGGCTACTACTGCTACTTACTAGCTATTATACTGTGGGAAACATTCAAAGACCGCTCAATTCACAATTCACTGCTATTCAAAATATAGGAGCTCTATTTACAGCCATATTGAAAGGGCCTTTTGATATGTCAATTCCTATAAAAAAAGTATTTTTATATTCAAAATTTCAATATTTTGCATCAACTTTGAAGAATCACTGGTTGGTATCCCAATTCTCTATAGGGACGTGGTTAATTGAATAAATTGGAATTGGAAGATACAGGTCATTGTCATTTCATGAATAACCATAAATAACATTCTCTGGAGGACCCACAATATGAAAATATACATCTCACTGAGGTATTATTCATCAGGAATATGCATGCAAACACATAATACAAAGTTCAAAATGTATTTGGCAGTGCTGGCCTTTTTTAAACTCAGGGAACATTCGGGGATTTTCAGTGATCAAAGTGCTGTACAGATATATCCCAAAGCCATTAAAAAGTGTGCTAACCCATGGCAAAAAAAGATGTTACAGACGAGGTGTTGCTGAAGAATGCATAGGGAAAGGAAGTTTACATTTACACTTACAGTTTTTCTTGTGAAACAGAGGTAGCGAGTGACCTTGGATTTGAATAAGCCGTCCTTCCACAGGTCGGCATCAGAGCCATCTGTTGTTTGTGCAACCTACATGAAAAAAAGAGAGAGAAAAAAAAAACAAGGAGAGAAAAAACATGCATGAGGTGGGATAAAGTTAATGTATGTATGCCATGAGCGTGTTGCTTTTGCCTCTTCCCTTGCATACTAGCCTTAATTAACGCTTGCCTGCACTAGCGCTCCATCTCATTAGTGCTCTGTGTGGGTAAAGGAGTCTTAGCCTCCAAAAAAGGTGGCTAAAAATATCATCCCTTGGGACCAGGCTGATTAAAGATGCCCTGACAAAGATCTGCTCTAATAAGGAAAACCAAACTTCATTGTGCTTCTATGGGAATGCGAGGATTATATTTGGTGAAAATGTGGAATATATCTTTTTAAAACCCTACTGCGGTATCCCTTGAGCATCCACGGGACAGATGTCCTCCTTTTAGAATAGAGGTTTTATTTTGTTATTGTTATTGTTTCCGTGTGGAATTTCAAGTCACTGGTAACCTGAGGACATTGTTCACGTGCAGATAGTTTAACTTCACTACTCCTGTGTGGATCCAATCTATTATTTAATGATACAGTTCTTCTAAGAATAAATGACTGAAGATTAAAAGCAATTTTGTGTGTGTACCTAAATAAATCTAAATCCAAAGAACAGCTTGTCCTCATAAAGTAGGCTCATTCATAGTAACAATACAATAGATTGCATCATGTTGATAGCCTGTGGCCACCACGAGTCAAGCTCAAGGTCTTATAGAACGTGTGGAAATGTATGTATGTGGGTAGGAATGATAAAGCAAAACATAACCTGCATACTATAGCGCAGACTCTTCCATCGTTCGAGCAAATATGCTTGGCTGAAACGTCATGTTCCATTGGCTATCATGTGAGAATCACCTAAATAACTGCCAGACTTATTTTCTGAAGGGATCCTTTACAAAGAAGAGTCAATCTAATGAGGTTCATTCAAATGAAGAAGTCATAGATCTCTGCACCCACCCACACACATTACCCCCTTGACAATAATGATGAATGACCCCGGTGACTGGGTGGGGGAAACATGGCGTGGAGAGATTCATGCAAAACCACCAGTCAGTAGATGGGATGAGAGCGGGGACTAGAGAGAGGAAGAGGGATAGATCGTGGATTGAGAGAGAGAGAAAGAGCCGGAGATGAGCAGAGAGAGGGATTGTGGGGCGTCTCAAACAGCAGTGCCGTGAAAGGTCCCAGAAGGAGCCTATACATCACCAGCCTCCCTCTTCCTTACAAGACAACCCGTCTTGGCCACTTTTTCCAGGTCAGTAGCCAGCGCATCCTGTCAGCGTAAACAAAGGGCTAGCTTTGTGAAACCCAAAGTCAAGTTGAGGAGTAACGAGGGCACGGTCCTCCTAGGAGGCACCTCAGGCATCATGCTGCCACAGCCCCCGGCAGCAAGGATGCAACGCAGCTTGAATGTGAAACGCCAAGTGATGAGCCACAGCCGAACAGGTGTTAAGTAAAGTTGTGGTGGCTCTTCTCTTGTACTTCCAGAGTCTGCAATTGTCTGGCTGCATCTTCAGACAGGACTCAATATAAAGAAAGCTACATGCCTGATAAAAAGAGATATCACAGCTCTGACTTGAAATCCACCTTTGAAATATGATTGTATCATGTTGATGAGAGGGTGGATAGGTGCACTTTTGATTTGAAGCCCACCCGACAGATTCGACTGCCAATTCCTAAAATCTCTTGCTTAGAGTGATCTAATAGACTGCCATGAAACAAGTCTTCAGGGGGTGCTGTGTATTCCTATGAAGGATCTCAGGAGACAGACACCACCAGTGACTTAGTATAAGGCACTGCGAGGCAGAGCTGAAACAAAAAGGATATAAAAGGCATGCAATCAAGGATCTCTGGGGATTGAGACCAGCTGGAGAAAAGATAGAGTCACGGGAAACAAACCAGTCCTTCCAAAGAAAAACATGAAAATTGCTGCTTTGGATCTTATCTTGCAATAGAAGATAGATAAACTGACTTCTGGCTATATTAAACAACTACAACTGCATTACTTTGAAAAAGTTCTCCATCCTAGGTACCACCAGCTCCTCATAAAAAAAAATATGATTATACCGATTTCACATCTTGCTACAAGGTATGCTCACTTTCCAGCGCGCTACCTAGCGACTGATGGTGTGAAAAAGCTGCTAAATGATGCTACCACCAATACGAACAAGGAGCCATCTAAGGTTTGTACACCCATTCACAGGGCGTCCTAGCCAATTACAGAGCACTCAGATCTCAAGCTTAGTACTATGCTTCTTCAAATGAACTTATGTTACAGTAATGAATTCATCAGGGTAAAAGTGTCAAATGCTCAGGTGAATTTGAATTACACACATATCCCCTTTGCAACCCTTGCAGGGTGTGCGTGAGTGTGCTTGAGGTGTTTGATGTGGGGTGGCTGCTGGTGCCTCAGCAAAGCTCCTCATCCCAGTGGAGCGCTGTTTGATCTGGGCCTGCGCTCTCTTGTGTTGGAACAACCTGCTCAAGTGCAGAGATGTGAGTGCACTGTATCAGAGAGCAAAAGAGTTAATCAGCCCCTTGATCTACTGTTTAACAATAGCAGTCGCTATTGACGATGAATTCAACAAGAAGCCTTGTAAGAAAAGTAAAACAAATCGATACGGCATAATATCCCGAGACTTCTCCTGCTCAGTACCGTATTGGCACTCCGATGCCAAGTGTCAATATTTGCATTTCACGTCTACAGATGAGAGACCACATAGTGATGTTCAAAAGATGCTCTTGAATCTCTGTACTTTAAATAGCGCCCCGGAGTCTGAAAGCCAAAGGCCTTGAATTCTATCTTGAAGACTGACTTGTACTTGACTTTTATTCATGGGCATAATTGATATTTTATTACTTTGGGGGGTATTGACTCTTTTACAGAAGTCAAATAAAAAAAAGCAGAATACAAGATATCAAAGTGCTGACTATCTAAATATCCAAAACATTAAGAATTACAAAACTATTTTGTGTCGTAGCCCAAGCATCACAAGGATATTATATTGTGAGATCTCTGGCAATTCCCCAAACATACTGTAATCATAAAATGGATCATTGAAGATAAACAGGATTCTGTACTGTAACCTCCAATATTTACAGTAAGGACATGACATGGCCATCTGGACATCGTTACTTTGTGTTATGTGTTATGTGTTATGTTTCAGACAGGCTGTACCAAACAAATATGACAATCAAATAAAGTTACAAAGCAGCTAAAACCACTACCTGCGTCCAAAAAGGGACAAGAAAAATCTAAAAAAAAGAATAATCACCAAAGTGATTTGCTTGGTTGGAGTAGCTGTATGGAAGTGTTCATGCATTTAAACACATTTGTAAGTGTAACAGCAACATGGAGGTTTCTCAAAGCCACTGCTTCATGCTTATGGTGATCAGCAGATGTTCTTTACACTCTGCCATACCCATAGTCTTCTAGTTTACTTTTCATGGCTAATATTGCAATGTCAACCACAAATGAAAAACCCTGTAATTTAGCAAATATTAGTTTTGAGATGACATGATGTTTTAAATGTTGATCTTATTTTAAATGAATATTTCATTCTTTGTATTTATTTGTACCATGCTTCATAATGTTTATTAATAATCCTGTCTTGGTTTCAGATTTCAGAAGTGGTAGAAAGCTGGATCGACAAACTCCCAAGTTTCCAACCACAAGTGTACAACTTGGATGTGGATGTGAACAGTTTTTACAAGTCAGTCGACAGCCAGTACAGAGGAAAACCAATGTCAATACCAGTGTGACTAGCTTCAAGCCCTGCAGAACATGGACAGTTTTTGCACATCAACTGAAATGTACTGCAGCACTGGAGCAGTGGAGCAGGAAGTCTGATGGGGTTTCTCTCTGTTTGTCACTACCATGTGGTGTATATACAGTTTCCCTGCCAGTGGCATCATTTCAATGCCAACCCACCATCATCTGCCAGAGATTACAACAAACGGGTTATGTAGGGTGGAGCAGGAAGAGAAAAAAAATAGAGGGGAGAGGGAGGGGTTGGGAGTGTAGGGAGAGAGAACACGAAGAGAGAAAGGAAGAGAGATCAGCCCTTGAGCTTGTTTTGCGCTGTTGTTAAACTCACAAACCTACTCTCTTCACTTTCTACCTCTCGCCACCTTGTTTATAACCACAAAAGCTTCCCATAAACCAGTAGATCCTCTTTCCTACTTTACTTCCTCACACAGCCACATTAGTGTCGGGGTACTAACCCGTCTTCACTTGAGTGAAATGCAAACATGGGGACAAAGTACGACAACTGTGGTGGGCATCCGCTAAAGATCATTAAACCTTAGCCTCTAGTGAGTCTGGAATACTAGTGGCAACAAATAACAATGTCTAATCATCAAAGTAAACTCTATGAATAAGTCATCTAACAGCTCGAACAAAAACTCAGCAGCCTCCTGGGAGGCTGCCAACTTCATGGTTGTTCTATATTGTACAATTGGTTTTATAATCTTACAGTAAAATTATTTACAGCCCTATTGTTTTTCATCAGAAGACACCAGCAGAAAGCAAAACCAAACAAAGAAACTGGCAATTCCTCAATCAATTCCTTGATTTGGTGATTGGCCCTTTGGATACTCTATTAAAAATATGTTTAAAATAAAACTGTGTTGGAATAGTTTCACAGACATAGATTAACACTAATCCCATGCATTTAAAAAAAAGGAAATTCAACAGAGAACTCCTGAGGAAAGGCTTAATCCACGTCCATGAAACCAACCCAAGATGTGTCCTACAGTTCAAAATGATCACTCACAACATGGTAGCCATCAGGGGCCTTGTTCTGTGACGCGACCACTCCAACGGCAGAGATGGGCTCTGTAGGCGGCTGGTCCGGTGCGTCACAATCAGCCAACACTTCAGACATATCGGTCCAGACAGCTCTCAATATCCAGGCTCTGTAAACAAAGCAGAAGTCCATCAACATCTCTTTGGAAGTTCATCATAACGTTTGCTACATTGGTGCACTGTGCTGAGAAATTCGATTTTCAAAAAATTATTTCAAAGGGCATTAAGTAATCTTTGACCTTTATCAACCAGAGATCCAATAGAAATGTAGGAATTGTAATAATACTACTACTTTGTCATTAAGTAAAGAGTGAAAGAGTATCATCTCCACCATTTGGTGTGTAGTCCAAAAACCCTGTGGACAATATATGAGTAGGCTTTTCGAAAAAGGACATCCACAAGCATTACCTTTGTAAATTTTGATCTTTTACTCAATTTCAATATCGATTTTTGCTAACAAAATGCTGATCACCGGGGAAAGCGGATTACAACAGCACTGATGTATTACTTGTTTAACCCTAACCCTCATCTACACACATTTTATATTACGTACATTACAACGATTTTTCACTCTCTGAACTAGATACACAGACAGACAGAGTGTAAGGCCGTATAAGCTTATACAGTAATCTTTGAAGATAATGTGGTAAAACAGTAATTTGAAACATGCATTTGGAGTTGTGATGGGTTATGACAGAGATTATTTCACATCTACAAACACCTCAAGAGCATATGCCAGTACATACCAAAACTGTAGATGGTGAAAGAAACTGTACATCTGTAAGGGTTTAAGTTAATATAGGGAGACTGAAAAAAGGCTTCTCTTGACTAGAATGATGCGAACACCACAGTATTGACTTCTCCTGGCTTATTAGGATCTAGAAGAAAAAGTGGCCTCCTAATTCAGGATCAAATGACAAGTGAGACCAATGACAAAAAAGCATTTGGAGACCACCAATGACTTCACCAAATCACAAATTACAACGAGTGATCACATATTTTCAAGGAAGTCCCAATCAATTCCTATCTATTCCTGTCTAAGGGAATTTTAACCTAATGGGTATGCAAGCCTTTTACAGGGTAAGTGGCTTTGCAAAGGTTCTTTTGCAATTTTATTAGATTACGTTTAAAGCATTCTTGCACTAACTGACAAAGTTGCTGCATTCAATCTTGATGTTTACGGAATCTATTGCAATTAAGTTGATCAAATTAGGGGATTTACTCCAGAAACAGCTGTCTCTTTAACAAATGTTTAGATAGCTGTACTTATTCAAATGAAACAGGATAGCAAATTAACTAATAGAATGAAGGATCTCTTTCTAACATTAATTTGTTCACCATCAGTTCTGTTCTCTACCACAACATTATGGCTCATTCAGTCAGACCAAAGGAAGACTCACAATTTTCCTCTATCCCCCCAAAAATAAATCACTGTAATATTCCTAGAAAACCCTTACAGGGACTTGTATAGTGTGTCTTAGATATTCAACAGTGACTTTATGGTGACCTTATTGTAGTGTTAATGACATTTTCTATCTCCTGTGGTATCACTATAAGGGAATATTATAGTGATACCACAGGAGATATAAATATTAATACATGGAATTGCTATAGGGAATAATATAGTTTTACTACAGGGCCTTTGCTTAGATATTTGTCTTCTTCTAATAACAAAAATATGATATAGTGAAGTGTGGCCCAGACGCATTGAAAGCATCATAACCAATCGTTTTCAGTTGCTGAAGTGGCGTCAAACTACCTGGAGTCAAACCACTTTCTTTGATTATTGAGCACCTAAACACTGCTATGTAATGCAGTTGTTACTAAAAGTATTGTGTTGTAAAAGCACCGGCGGTTTGGGTTTTAACCTAGGGTACCTGAATCATCTCGTCCAGTGAAATCTGACTCGAAAAGGTGAACTGTTTTTTTTAAACTGTAGGTCAGCAGGTACCAATGTTAGCTACAGCTAGCACACAGTTCAGACTTAGACAACATGGATGCTAGCTGGTCTCCAACTAGGTTATAATGAACAGACTGTAGAGCAGGGAATAAAACAGTTGTACGTCTTCATAAAGAAAAATGTGATACAGTACCCATCGCGGTTGTGAAATTCAATGGCTATTTGTCCTGGTGACGCTTTAAATTTGCCTCTTGAAGTGTGGCGTAGAAGAGTAGCATGACGCGTCCGGGCCTTTACCCTGGCATGCTACAGTCTTTGTATTTTGATATCTTTCTAAAAACCTACGAATTGCAGCAAATTATACATTTAAGTCATTGGCTCCCTAATGAAAAACCATTGGTAATGTTCCTATAATATTCCTACTGAGATTTATAGAGTGTCTGTGCTGCTCATAAGTGAGTTTATAATGGCTTTATGATATTTTGTATGTCCTATGGTATCCCTATAGTAATTTCATACGGTCTTTTGCTTTTAACATTTGCATTGTATTCTTCTAAAAAGTAAATAAGAAAGCATTTATTTTCTAGGATTACTACAAGTTGTTTTTTCTATTTCCGAGTGGAAATTGCAATTTACATGTGTTTCCAAAGTATAAGGTAGGCTAAACACTAAACACATTACTAACTCGTTGTGCACACCTGCAACGTGATTACAGCCTGCAGTAACTTATTCATGTTTCAATTCCAAGTTTTTGTTTGTATTTCGCCTCTGCCCGTTTCAACGTGAGACAATTTGTCGACAGGAGGAGACGTGAGAACATGAGACAGCTGTATCTTGTCACAACTGTACATGAAGCAGACTTGCATCAGATCCATGCATGCTGCAGTAGGCCAACCAATCTAAATCCAGGTAAGAAAGGCCGTCATAATATTTGACCATTTCTTTTATTATTATTTGTTTTACCTGATTTAAATGTTGTCTCGCTCTCTGAAGTGCGGCCACCTTCAACTTCGGACTTTTGCAGTGACACTGTCGGAGGTAAACTCTTCCGGTTTTTTTTTTATTATGCATAGGGAATTATTAACTAAAACCTAACATGTATCGACACGGCAAGAGCAACTTCCCCTGCAGGCATGTGGTGTCCCAATCGAGGATGCGCCCTGCGGTGAACTCGTCATACACTTTCACAAGCTTTTCATGGGAAATCACAGGATGCACTGATGAATGTGCAGGATTGTGTAGTCTGCTGGATAAAAGGCCCAGTCATATGCTAGTAGTGAGTACACTGCTGAAAACACTGGATTGGTTTGGATTCGTCCCATGCACAAACTGAGTGACAGAGAGAAAGGACTAGCCTATAGGTACATGCAAATCATAAATTTCAGATGTATACAAAGTTAATTTCCAGAATATATCCACAGAGAATAAGGGTCAGGCCTGTTCCCCACGCTGACTACCCATGGGTGAATTTCTTTGCAATGAATTTTGAGATCCAATTGTGCTATGGTAACTAAATTAAGGGTGTGCCCACAGTAAATGACTATCATTATGTTTATATATCGATGGGTCGCCGCCTTCTGACAGTTGGTTGACTCTCTAATAATCACATGTGATTACTATAATCAGATAAAAGTAAGATAAGCAACATTGTATTAGCCGAGCTGTAACATTAGGTTGTACATCTTCCCAGAATGTGAAACTACAGAAAAGGACCTACACTGCCCAAGATATCAAGGGGCAACAGATGCTTTCTTGTTACCAAGTTTATCATTTCTACCCTCATCATACCCATCACATGAATGATTTCAATTTGCAACTATTATCCTAAATTATTGAAATCGCAGACTTATAGCTCTGTTTTGTGACAGTGCTCCATATGCCGAGCGGTTTTGTCTTCATTGGGGACACACAAAATGCATTTATTGGCTTGCCATGTCTTCACTTGACATAATCAGTTTTCCCAGAGTCTCTTTTGCTTATTGCAGATCAGCAGCATTTTCATGCATAGAAATACTATTTAATAAAAATGATCAAAAATACTGTAGGCCAGGGAACATTTGTGATTTCAGAGAAGACTAAAACTGCATGACCAAAACCTTACAGCAAGCCTTTTTCCTCTGAATGATAATTCAAAAGGCAGAATAATGCCGGCGCTTGCAAACTATTTAGTATTTAGGTTGTCAGATTTAACTGTCAGAGATTATGCCTGTGATTTGGCAAGCCAGTGCAGTGAAAAGTAAGTCCCAGAGTACAAACATGCCCTCCAATATCGTTTCTAATATTGATATTTGAAATCAACAGTCATAACATGGCAATCAATGTAGTACCTATAGGAGCTCTTCCTGGTTTTCCCATCATTTTGTACTTTCCAATTGAAGATGGTGCCCAATTTTAGTGGAACGGGCTTCATATTATAATTATAGCAAATATGAAACAAATAACATTGTTGAAGGGTGGCTAGAGACCATCTTGTGGCTGGAAGTCTGATTCCCATGGGCCTGTGTGTCCTTGAGCAAGACATTGAACTGCTACCTTCTCCAGGAGGACAGCTTGGCGCTAACCCTGTGCTCTGACCCCACTGGTGAAATCTGCACACGTATATCCTGTATGTCTCAGAGGGATATGCAAGGAAACAAATTCTTAATTGCTCAATATGGCAAATGAGCGCTCTATAAATTGTGGTAAATTCTGCTTCTTTCTCTCTGTTATTTCTAGGAAGAATTTTGGGCCAGTTAACAGTAGAGGAAGACAGGAGGGTTGACATGCGACAAAGGTCCTGGGCTGGAATCGAACCCAGGGTATTGCAGTTGCATGGTACGTGCCCTAGACCGCTGAGCCTCCTATTGTAAAAGTGTATGTTACAGATCAAATACTTTACAGCATTAATAATGCTAAGTGAGATCGAGTTCACATGAACTAAGCAGGGTTTGATGAGCATAATCCTGTAATGAGACCCCTTACGCTCATCATTATTTGTGACAAACTGGCATTAAATCAATCGCCTTACCTCACAGGAGCAGAGAGTTACTTCAGCCTTTATGTGTGTCAGTGACAGAGTGATGGAGATAGTCATCGAGACTTAACATGATTGTGTACGGTTGGCAGAACACCAACTATAAAGAGCCTCAACTTGCCACCAGACAATGTGCTCCAGATCACATACCAGACCAACACCCTCAGTCTTGTAGCTAGCATTGATCTACATCAGTGACATGTAACAGCAGATAAATATACATAGTTGAAGAAAGAGCTTTCTACAGATGAGCATTTTTGCAGTAGTCTTGTTCCCTCCGCTGATTTTTTCCCCTCACACTCAGACATCCAGGTGTTGACAACCTAATAAAACGGGCATGCTCACTTTATCTAGAATTTGTGGCAGTGCTGAAGTTGTTAAGATAAAATCTCAGGTGTCAGAGTGAGAGAAAAAAAAAACATGCTCAGGCTGAGAAGAGGTGCACCTGCTAAAGTAATGGTCTAATTATGGAATAGGTGATGAAACATTCATTGAGAGTCTGGAGATACCAGCAATACATGCTAGCTGTGAAAGCCATCAGCTATTACAGTGTTTTAATGTGCAGCACATCACATGCAGAGGATTGTGGGGTAAGATGAATGATGGGGATGGCAGATTTCTGTGGGGGAGCAGCCAATGTAGGATGCATAGCATTACAGCTGGCATTTTGGAAAGGTTCGTTTAAACTGGGATTTCTTTGTTCATGCTTCGTTTGATGTATGTTTTATGGCACCGCTCAGATCAAGTCAACAGGAAGAGCATTTGATCACCATATCACAAAATATTCTTCACATTTTTATTGGTAAATCTTTGCAGCGTTGTAATGAGTGGTACTCAGTAGATGACAGAGGAACACCAGGAACAAAATCATGCCTCTGTGAATCACTTTGCACTCGACTGATAAAAAACAGCAAAGGTTTTCTTTTCGTGTGTAAAGGTCACTCACTGTGTTTGGTAATTTGCTGACACTAGTCTGGGGACTGAAGATGGAGATTTCTGTGTTGCCACCCCGAGAGTAATAATATCCCTATCTCAACTTGGGAAATCTACTGTGCCCCAATGTCCCCATCACCCACATGAACCCATTACGGGCTGTGTAGAAATCTGCAGGTCTCATTTCAAATATGACCCCCACCCCCCTCCCCTCTTTTCTGTCTGCACATAAAGAACCCCTGTGTCTCCTGAATAGCTTATAATAACATGCTTTAAGAAGCCTACCCTTAGTGCCCCCATAGGATACAGTCTTGCAGGGCTTTATAATATCCATGCTTTTTTGTAATTAAAGGTCAGTTTGGTCTAGTCTCATTGTTGCCTTGGCTGAAAAATCTCCTGAAACATCATGGCTTTGCCAAATGTGATTTAATCTTTCGTTTATGCCATCTGTTTTCTTGGCCGAGCACTGAAATGCATAAGTTGAAAATGTAGGTTGTACCTCTTTTCCACCAAATGGACTGTCTAATTCATTTTGGGATCATCACATTGTCCTTACAGGCAAATTAGATCTAGGAAAAGGTATATTTTTAAATCATCAAAAGATGATGGAGGATCAAAGGGTGTTGTGCTTTTTCAAGCCTCTATGTCCATTTCAACATGATGTCTAGAGATGTAATGTTGTCTCCTTCAGTTTTCAAACTCTCACAAATGAGCCATTGTCAGGCTTAAGTCATTTCTTTGGTAACACTTTATATGCCCCTACTTATGATCCGCTACCACCTTACACTTAATCACCCAACTCAACATCGCACACACACACACACACACGCACCACACACATACCAACGCACACGCATGCATGCACACACCACTCACACACACACACACGCACACATACACTTTCCCCGTCTGGTGGGGAGTCTGGACTGCTCCGACTGACTGCGCCTCACTGCCCTTGTGCAGTGGTGTGCCAGTTGTGCCTTCCCCCATCGCTGTGAATGCCACCATCTGGTGTGCCACGTGGACATCATAATCTCCCCTTAATTACATTAGCAGTGCAATCAGTTACTGCATTACAAGGCCGGGCGAAGAGCTTTTAAATCTTGGAGGAAATCATAAATAATTGCACTAAGTACCCAGCGCCAGATGTGCGTGCCAACTTGGCTGGCATGAGATAAATAGTAACCTCAACAACGGTGTTCAATATCGACTCTGCAAACATTTTTTGGACAGTATCATCCCCTTGTCCTTTGCTCTCGTCCCCGTCCTCGTCCTTTCCCGTCGGATTCTCTCACTTTGTGTGTTAAAGCACACGGAGAGGTCGGAGTCCATTGACTGTACAGTAAGCTACCTGTTGCTGCAGTGCTTCCCCACTGCACTGTGACTGATGGCATCCGGGAAACAGTTTGTAACAAGGTCTTTTACAGTGTCACCATTCAGTCCATTACTAGATCCTTCAGTCATTCTTCAGTCAGTCATGTAGCTACTTCTCAGGTATCTTGCATGGGAAATTGAAATTCTTTACGGATTTTGGATATTTATGTGTGTGTGTGTGTGTGTGTGTGTGTGTGTATGTATGTGTGTGTGTGTGTGTGTGTGGCAAGAAGGTAATGCACAATATGAGCCAACATCGTGTCTTTCTCCTTGGAGGGGATGTTGTGTTGTGTTGCATGGCATTTTTCACTCATCTTCCTGTCATGTTCGTGGTCCCCAGGGCTGCTCACACTGACACACATCTCACTTAGTTCATCGCCAGCCCAGAGCACCTCTTTCTACCAACAGGCTAGACGCTGCCAGTGAAATGCAATGCTGTCAAAACACCAACGGTCACCAAAAGTTTTTCATAACAGCTCTGCAATGAAAGTATGATTTTGAATTGAGGCATTATTTATAGTTTACAATTTTACATACAGAAATATTTGAGATAAAATGTGTGTGTGTGTGTGTGGTGGGGGGGGGGGGGTTACACTGTTAAAATTTAATTTAATTTGTTTTGAAATTAAGAAAAGCAATGTAATCAAGTTGGGAACTAGTGTTTACAGGAGAGTTGAAGAGTGGTAAATCCAACTGCAGGTGTTGTTATGCCAAATATAACTTAACACACCGTTCAAGCTCTCTGAAACACTGAACATGCTTGCAAAATCAAGTTTGGACTATAAATTCAGCATTTCACTGTATGTTACACCTAAAAACATGTTTTAAAACACTACAAGAAGGGTTTGATGTCCTCACAAAAGTACATTTTAAGTTTACTTATTTGACTTAATATAATGTAACTTAATAATGTAACTGAATATACATTCGTTAAATAATGAAGTGGCACGACTTTATACCATAACAAAATTATTTGCACTGTGAGGCACCATGTAAAGCCCCAAAATGTATCTTAAAAAACAAACAAAAAAAGTAACAAGTACAAATGTATGTCGAGGGTATTTGTCCTAAGTCCTGTACAGTCAATAGCCAATCTAGTAATGTGAAACCAACCAACCAAACAAGGCAACGGTAAACATGTTGTCCCCCATGCAGTCCCCCTCTGGGCTTATCAGTAACATATGCAGGATGTCACTTTGTTTTGACCTGTAATGTTGATTAGTGTCGTCTTGAAAATGCCAGAACCCAGTGGTGAGATGCTGCAGGTTTCGTCGAAATCCGATCAGTGGTGTCTGAGATATCGCATGATGGCTGGACAAATGAACAAATCCATAGAATCCATCCATGCTTACTAGCTAGCAAGTAAATCCACAATATCACTCCAGTATACACTTAACAACACTAGTCAACTTTACAACGTATATTCAAAGGGAGACCGTCACCACAGTGGGGTAATTTCTGCCTTGGATTTGTCATTTTTACCATACTGTATATGGACACGTCTCCACGGCACGCATGAGCCAAGATGGTGTTTCTCTTTGTTAAACCGGTTTATCAGAGCATAACTACATAAGCCCCAAACCCTCTCCGCAGTTTGATGCCCCCTATCGAGACCCTCTTGTCACACCACTGGCTATGTTTAAGTTTTTGTTTCAGTGAATTGAACACATTTCTTTTTCATTCTCACAGATAGTCGTGACGTAGTCAGCATTGTGCTTTTGAAAAGTAGCAAAAAGCCTTGTTTAAAATGCCTAAGGCTAACATTATTGGTACACATTTTAAAGAAATAGCTACGTGCACCAGTTATAGTGTTTTAACATAGTTCGTTTTGCAGTGTAAATAAGACACAAAATTCACAAAAACACATCTTGACAATCTATCTCCTTGATGGAGATATTGATATTAACATGTACGATGCCCATTTCAATTTAATCACAATCCAGCCTTGAAAGCGCTTTATTTTAATGAACGGGTGTCTTTTCAACCAAACAATGTGAGGATAAAAACAGAGCGGAGTGAAGAAAGAGAATTACAGGTATTGACTAAATACATCTTATCATTTATCATAATTTCTCCATCCACTTTGTCACGGCTTCAGCAGTTAAGGAAGATAGATGATACAAGATGTTGTCCTCTCTTTCATACTTTCCGTGCTCTGGGAAGTGTGTCCAATCTGGACTTACTTTACCTCTTTGCTATTCTGTTGGTATGCGTTTGTCAAGTCCTAGCCATCGCATCCATTTGTTTTTTTCTACATGCATACCGTCTTTGTACTATAGGACATGTGACATTTGGACTTTCTAACATGTATGATGTGTATTTTATGGACAGCATTTATATGCCGGCTTTGTCTTCAGAGCAGCATGCTCATTTTCCATTTTCCATCTTAGCAATAACAAATAGTTAGAGGGCAGCGTGTCAAATTACTACACTGGCATTTTAGCTGGCTAAGCGGGTGATATACGTTATCCAGGGAGTTCTTGAAGTACCAGAGTGTTAGTGTAGTGCCATTAGGAAGCAAGGCTTTGAAAGGTGTGGCATTTGCTATGCTAAGCCCCAGTGGGGATTATGCTGAGGTGGTTGGCTCGACAAGGGCGACCATTAATATCTCAGAGGAAATATTCCCATGGTGAGGTGACTGGTTGGAGAAGGTCCTGCTCTAACATCGAAACCTATGAACAGGAAAGTTCAAAAAAGTGCTGACTGACTCATGAGCCTGGACAGTACCAACCATCTGCTCCCCCGCTAACTAACGCACCGTGTGCACATCTCCAGGACGGTTATGATCTAGTGTCCCATGTTTCTTACAAGGAGCTGCTTCCTCCGTCTAATATTAATCAAATCACACATAGATAAACATACATATGCCAAGTAAACAGGGAATACAAAGAGTTATTAGTTTAATAAGATATAACGATAGAGTTTAGTCATCGCAATGCCAGAGTTCTCAGTCCTGGCGTTCTGACACGGTGATACTCACATCTATTAGACACACAGGACTTTGTCACTCAACTCTCTTATGTATTTGAATGTGTTGTTTGCCCTGGTGTGGTGATTTAGAGGGAACATTTTATCAGAGTTAGCCAAGCAAGCCCGGTCCACCAGGGAGCCAGGCATTTTATAAGGGTATAAATAATCAATGACACTGCATCAGTAATGGCCCGTAATGCAGTTTGTTAACCCCTCCACCCCCAACCAGAATGGCACGTTTGTTGCTCAAACAATAGGACAGGATCGCCATGGCTAATTGACAGGGCAGGGGAATCTCTCTTTCTCTGCCTCTCCTTATTTCTCTCTTTCTATCCATCTTTTTCTCTTTCGTACTGGCTGCACTGCCCATCTCTCATCATCTCTTATATCAATAAAACAAGGGAAATTTGAACCATGCACAAGTTATCGTGTGCATGCTTAGGAGTGCTGTATTCTGGCATGGTCATGGGACAGACTGGAGGCTGTCTGTTTTATCATCAGGATACGGTATGTAGACTGGATGAATGGAAAATAAAGGTCATGAAGGCCTTATTGAACATTAACCGATGCATGCGTCACAAACAGGCGGATCATGTTTCCCACCACGAATCCTATTTCTCCTGTGTTATTTGAATTCCCCTTTATTGTGAGCATCAATCTCGGATGCACTTTTATTGAGCATCAATAAACCGAACCCGCAAATGACTCGAAACGTTCGCCAAAAAGTTTCATATTTTGACACGAAACAGCACAGATCTGGCTCCCAGCTGAACTTGTTTTAAATGACTGTGGTTAGTGAAAAGCTACAAGAAGAGAGCAGAGAGAAGAAGATCTGTTCAGAAATTTGCAACACCGCATATGATGTAAAATGATTTTCAAAGGCGTGTACGCTACGCCATTACTGTTGTTTTCATGTCTCGCATTGCTGCTCGTATTTCCAGAGGAGGATAAAATACCAAAATACCACATGTATGCACACAGGCACACCCCACCCCCTCCCCACACACACATAAACCCGCAGCAGAACATGATACATATTTTGAGTTTCACCCCCTCTCCCCCGATCTCACCCAAGAGCCTCTGATTTCCATTATTATTAATATCTGCCTGTTTAATTTTCGGCTCTGTCATAATGTGTCGGCCTAAACTACAAGAGACAATCCCTTATTGATTACTTTCCCAGCAGCCCCGGCGCATGCCCCAGCTGATCACGCCTCTCATGCACAGACATCTCATGCATTTCAGATAATAAGCCGCTGCTCTGGAGTTGAAACAAATTGGATGTGCAGTCAGTCACTGTCCAAGTGAATCATGTTGCAGTCTGTCAGTGGACTAGGCTTGGATTATCATCTTACCCATCCGAGGCAAAAACAGAGAAAAAATGCCATGAGCACCTGCCATGGTGGCGTGGTGGTATACTATATATGTGAGCATGATTGAATTGTTGCAGAGTTGTATAGTGGGATTATTGATCATGTTGTATTCAGGTTACATCCCTTGTACATTAACATCCGCAAAGTGATGCACATACATAAAGGGAAGACTTGAAATGGAATTCAGCACAGGTTGAAACTTGAATCCTGAGTCTGAATCCTATTTGGCAGCTTACTGTGGAATATCTGCATGTTATGGGCTGAAGAAAAGGAAATTGCATTTCTTTTTTGTAGGTCTCTTGGCAAATAAAATGTCTTCTTATTGATTTCATCAATAAAAGCAAAACTGAAACAGACTGTTTTAGAAAAAAAATCAATTTTTGGGGTGATTACACTCATCACCATGAAGATCAAATGTAATTTTGCCTGCCTTTATTTGACACTGCTTCTTTTAGAGCCATGCAGCCTCAAACAAACAGGATTGGCCTCCATGGTGTATATCATTCAGAGTATTGCTAAGTAAGTATTGGCTTTTACCACAATAATTGATGGCATGTAGAAAAGTTCCATTGTGAGGAATTTGATGAAATATGAACAAACTAGCTCATTGGTCCCCTGAATTGATGAGGAGTAAAGGCGTAAGCAGAATAAAACTTTAGAGTACATGAAAATTTAATACGATCTTGACTGACTGCCAGAGGAGTCAAGAGTTTCTTACTGTCAGTGCAAATGACATTGGCAACATTGTGTCAGTGATCCATGATTTTTCACTATATTCACTAACTTGACATGATCTATAGCATGATTTGCAGTAACTTGTGAACTTATCATTGTAGACCCCTTAGCACAATGCCCCATGCTCATGTTACACTGTACATGGACAAGGCATAGACTGTGCCAAAACCATTTTCAACAGCATACAATGCCACTATTGTATTTACTTGGTTGGGATTCTGTAACAGGAAAGAAAATAAAGCATCCTGTCACCCTGGACCTGGCTTAGTATCAAATTCAGTGCACTTTCACGTTAAAAATCAAAAAGGGAAGTTTTTTGGAGTTGCACAGGAAGACATGATTAATAATACATCAGGATTATAGAGCACAGACTCTGCTGCACTGACTTTAATAAGTCCATGGAGGAAAAACAAACCCAGACTAAGAAAACAACCGCACCCGCCGGGTGAAAAACATCTGTATTTATACGCCAATAAATCTGCATTGCTTTTTCCCCCTAGCATGAAGTGTTAGTTTGTGGTTCACAATTAAAACACAAATGTTTATGATAGTTATCATGATTGGTGACTCATCTCAGATGTTGCTAGCTAGTATAGCAAGGAAATAAGGGGTTTATTTGGGGAGTACACCTGAGGTACTGAGGTTTGCTGCAAAACCCTGAGAAGTAGAATAATTGGCACCCTAGTGTAAGGCTCCCTCTGTTAGGTGCCAGCTGTTTAAAATATGGATGATATTGTTTTCATTGCTGGGCTTTTATTGAGTTCTACTTGGGCCGTGCAGCATAATCCTCTGACTCTGACCTTTTCTGGCATGTGGAAAAAGTAAATAAACAAGGCACTGATGTATTCCCTCCGTTACCAGAGGAGCTGAGCAGCAGCTTTTGAGCTGATCACATTCAGGTGTCTGGATTCAGAAAGCTGTCTGTGGGTGCCTACGCAAGAGAGAAGCCTCTCCATGAAACAGGCAGAGAATAATGGATGGTGGGGAACAAGAGAAGAATTTATTGACATCTCTGATTGGTGTATAGTATCTGCTCTCTATTGGCATATTCCCCATGCAAGCAAAGCAAGAGGACATTGACCTCAGGCTGCTTTGCGCTATGTTAGCCTGAATATTCTTTCAACAATGTACAGTTCCTGTATAGTTGCAGTATAATACAGAACAACAAAAACATTTCAAGGCAAGTCAAAATGTAATATAAATGATACAGTGAATTGAATGTTGGCCAAAAAAAACAACTTTTTACACCATTCATTAGCTTCATCCAGTCCATATGACAAATCAACAAAACAAAACTGAGCACAGAATTTTCCTCCAGTTTTCGATGTGACTCGTCTTTATAGTGGCTATGCACGGATATCACACGAATCCCAGTCTCGTTGCATTATTCCACTCATGGCCATCTATTGTTAACTCTTGCATAAATACATAGATAAGAAAATGATTAAATTTAAGTCAAGTTCCTCCCGTTACACACTGTCGCCTTAAATCATGCATAAATGTGATAATTACCCACACTAGGGCAAAAGGGCCCATCACTGCCACTTTAAATCCAATAAACGCCACGACCTGATCATTATAATTGACCATCTATCAGGGTCATTGAGGAGTCCAATGTTGTTAACCACTGCTTATAATTCCTCTTGATCATTGCTAATTACAGATAGTGGGAGAAACCAATATTCCAGATACCCTACAGTGACGGCAGAGAGCAGCTGCCAACCAACTCAGAGAGGTAGGACAGGATGCTTGGATATCGGGCTGTGGATCATTTGAAAAGTGACGTGTTGTAATTTACACTACATAAAATATCAACTTTCACTTGCGCTACCGTGTCAGCGCCACTCTCCTCGAACAACAGCCTGATTTAATTTACTTTAGTTAAACGTGGTAAACGTGAATGAGAACATTTAAGCAACAAATCTACTTACATTGTAACCATGTTAACTTGGTATTTTAGTTAAAGGCTGGCTTAATAACGAAGGCCTTTTTAATACCCAAGGGACAAAGGCTGGCTGGTCATGAATTTGATTAAGTACATTAATGTTCTGTGAATATGAGGTGCACTTAGCAGTCATTGTTACACAAATATCATACATGCACATGACCTATTTGAGGTAATTTTTTTTATGATGAACCCAAATACGCAAATGCTATGCAGGTTCTTAAAAAATATCGCTACCTTTTTAACTGTTCACATTTCAAAATTACAATGCCTTTGCCAGCATTTGCACCCCATTTCTTCCAATCTGGTATTCTGTACTTTAGCTGTGCCAACAAGTCATTGAGAAAATGCACAATTTATTGAAATTTTATGGGAGGACCCTTACCCCCTTTCACCACCACACAATTACGTAAAAGCCATCTAGCCCTTGAGTAACCCTTTTTATAGTAATTCATTTATGACTCTGGTCACAGAGGGGATGCCTCTCCTGCCACAAACACCCTAAACCATGTGTGGATGGCATGAGGATGAAATCCACACAGCGCTGAAGGGCACAACTTTCATCTAGCCTTTCTTTTTTTCCTCATAAGCACATCATAAAATATTTCATTCCACGCTTACAATCAACTTGTTTCATTAGAAAGTTGTACATTTTTTTCCCTGAATAGGAATGACATAAGCAAGACTCATTTGGGTATTTCAAAATGTTTCTCCCTGATAGAGAACATGTCGTCCACGTGGCTCGTGTTTTTGAAAGTGGAGAAACAAAGGAAGGTGGACAAAACACAAACTTAAAGCAGCAAGAAAAAAGATGCTGCAGACAGAGAAATAAAAGGAAAATGAGACAAAGAGATTGAGTGAGTGGTCGAGAGACCACTATAGTCTCTCCTGAGATGAGTATGATGATTGCACCCACATTCCACTGCAGTACTAAAACCCTTGGAGGCTTTTGGAATGTGAAAACCTACTTCTTCTCTCTTTATAGTACAACACTTAGGCAGCGTACCACTCTTTTTTTTCCACCCTGAACATTGCTCACATCGCTGTTCCCTGAAGCTTGAAAGCACAACATTTCTCAGCCAGCAACTCCCACTGGGACCAAAGCCCAGAGATGGAAATGCAAAGGATATGTTTTATTGGACAGTTGCAGACAAATAAATCTAAATATGTATTTTGGTCATGTTTGTGTGCAGACTGTATCCTGAGGGAGTTGAAATGATTATATGACATAAATAACAGCACTGTAGCATGATATTAGGTCATATGTTTACATACATGGACCTAAGGTCAAGAAAAAAATATTCAAACACTATTTCTCTTCTTTTGAAGTAAACATTATTTGGGCAGCGTGCATGGTGCTGGAAGCCATACTTTCCAGCGTGTTGGCTTTCCACATACAGACTATTAATGAGAGATGAAACCAGGCAGTCAGGTAAAATATACATGCTGAAGTGGATAAAAGTCATAGCTATAGTGAAGCCTGCCAGCCAGGCACAAATCAACCTGTCCATTGTGGGGGGACTGCATGGGTCACCCTGAATGAAATGGTTTAGGCTCGCTGATGTGCTTGAAGGGAAGTCAATGGGAGGTGTCAATGAGGAGGCAGGCGGGGACTCCTGCAATCACATGTCCTGTGATTGACATGCCCTAACCTGGGGGGCTGCGTGAGATGTCAGCATAGTGCAACCCCCTAATATGGCCTCAGCTGATGTTTCCACAGTGAGTTATGGACAAAGGCTGTTCACCAACCTGGCACCGTAACTTACGTGAACCGCCGTCTCTCTTTCCCCATGTAGTACAGTTGAACCATCCAGGAAGCACAAAAGGTCTGGTTGGTGTTTTTATACTCTTCCCATGTGAAATGTGAAAAATCCACAGGGTATGGTCAACACGCACATTAACACTGGCCTCTGTGTTAGAGGGTTCTGCTATAGAGGAGGGTGCTTTTTCTTTTTATTCCACTAATCTCTCAGCAGGTAACATCAATGCTTATTACTATTGACATATCCATTCTGATTGATTATCTGTTCCCTCCCACTTTTTAGTGAAGTTGATTGAAGATGTCATCTCAAATGCCATTATACGGCGTCTAATAAATGCTCAACTGGGATCTTAGGGAAGACATTTCCATATGGTTAACATCATTATTATGCTGTTCAAACACGCTCTACCTTCACAGTGGATGGACGTGTTTTGGTTTCCTTAGACCTTAGAAAAATATTCTGTATATACTGTATGTGTACATGTAACATAGGGAAGTGGTGTATAACGCTATTACATGAGTCATCTTCTCAGAAATTGCAATTATTTCACCCTGTGTTAATTTTTCATTTAATTGATTTTGAAATAAAATAATAATTTCTGTAAAATCTTTCCCTGGGACTCTACTATAACAACACTGGAGGGAAACCACGTGCTCCAACTTTCCAATCCAGTGTTGCTGCTTTGAAGGTAGAGCAAACTTAAATAAAAGCGGCGGCCTATGGCAAACTGCACTTCAGAGAATTCAGTCCCTTTTTCATTCTGCCACGTGTGACAAGTGAGCCATGTGGCTGTACAGAATTATATATCTGTGTGTCTAATTATTTCTTTTCAACTCCGTACAATAAAAGACTGCGTGCTTTCCTCTTGCGAGGATTAGGACAGCAGGAACAGCGCCCTCCAAAATATTCCCTCTTATGCCTCTGACATGCACATCTGTCTGCACGTCAGCATAGCGACTTTCTAGACATCTCTGGTTTTAATGAAAGAGATCTGGAAACTACAAATGCAATAGGCGCTGTGATGACATATTTCAATTGCATTGTGCAAATAGAATCTCTCTGTCTCTCATTTCATCTTTAATATTCTCTGCTTCATAGTCCAAACTGGAGTGAAGATTTCAGACAATTGCCCTTCAAAACAAAGCATACCATATAAGCTACAGCTTTATTCTGGTAATGATGTGTTGCAAAAACTATAGAAATAATAGTTTTTGCACAATAATTGGCATCATTAAAACAGTAACAATGTTGAATTGTCCATTTTTGATATTTCATACAGGTATTAAAGGACATGCTTAACACCCATTTTAATAGGTAAATGTAAGCAAAAATTTCATAGATTGTGGGTATGTTTCTTGAAAAAGCTATTTCACTGTCTTAGAATTGGAAATGCCTCTGCTGCAGTGCGGTCACAAGGGGGTAGCATTGACACAGTTGTTCAAGCCCTTTAGCAGGCAGCCTAGCAGCAGGACAAACTGCCTTTGATGTAATTGAGGTCTTAGACCTCTTAGAAAAGCATATATTGGTTTGTATGGGGAAATGTTCAAGGAACAATGGATTTCCATAAGTGGATGTAAAATTGTATTTGGAGCATCCCCGGCATGCTAACCACTCTCTAAACAATAAGAAAAAGGACTCCTTCAGGATGGGACGGGTAATTCCAAGGCACTTACAGGCTGGAAATGTAATGGAATGTAGCATTAGGATTAAATGTGTAACTAAAAGATACAGACTTGACTAGTTCTGGGCCCTTTCCGAGGTGATTCATTCAAATAAAATTGTAGATATTCCCAGCTCTGTACAGCTGTACGGTACATAGTAATGGGAACCAGGAAGCAGCAGGAAATACATGGCTTTTTCTTCTCTCTTACGGTGAAATGATTGAGTGTGGATTTTTGGCATTGTTTAGAATTACAAATATCCTAATTTATTTTCAGCTGTGAAGGAAAAAAAAATATTTTGTTAGAGAAAAGCATGGGACAGAGAATTATGACCTCCAACCTGTATAGATTAAGCTGTTAATTATCAATCATTCCATGGCCACACAAATTCCCCCCTTACAAATATTTTTGTCTATCCATCTTATCATCCAAAGTAATACTTAAGAGTACGAGTCTGGCAGGGACTCATAAATTAAGGTTACCTATTTACATATTCAGTTTATCATGAATATTGCATACTCTGTACATAAAAATTCAAATGCAGTGTTTATGAAATATGATCATGCAGCAAACGTGAAGCGACACACAGCACTGTCCATTCATACACAGAGGGGATTTAAAGCTTCCCTCTGTGATTAATAAAGAATGAAATACACATTTGACCTACAGTGATGAACTCTTTCTCAAGACTTTCTTTTTCCTTAAATTAAATAATCAACTTTCAGGAACTCAAGTCCAATGTTAGCTCCCTGTTTGAAAGCCCGGGCCAAATTTGGGATCTGACGGACGGGACGCCAAGGTTTATAGATGGGTAAATGTCCCATTAAGTCATTGACATATTCAAACCCCTGCCTATCTGTAACTCACCCAACCAATAATTCAGTAGAAAATAATGTTAGTCATAAAACAACTATGGTTTACTGACTTGTCCCTCAGTGGTCAACTCCTCTACTGTGTGTGATTTAACATGGACAGAACTACTAAGTAAAACAGACAACAAATCATGCGCATCGCCAATGTCCATGTCTTTGAAAAACTGGCATAATGTTTAATATCTACATCTCCGTTAAAAGAAACACATTCACGTCATTTCGGTCTTGTACATACATGCAGTCTTGCTTTCCTTACTGCGAGCTCTGTGTGCACCGATGCACCCAGGTATAATATGCATGCCTGCAGAACGCAAAGACACTGATACAATTCTTACACTCTGATCTGACAGAATACATACATGTGTGCTCTCTCTCTCTCTCTCTCTCTCTCTCTCTCTCACACACACACACACACACAACACATCAAAAAGTGCTTCATTGCGATATAGTTTAAAGGACTTTATGGCATAATGGCATGAAGGAGCAAACACTGTGCAGCAAGTGTCTCATCTCCTTTCATGAACTAGTTAACCTGAAAGAATACGATCTACAAATGTGTTTCAGCAAAAGCAAATTACCTGGGTTTTGTGGAGGGGAACTAATCTCTCCAAGCATGACACTGGACAGGAAAGGCCTCTTACTGTTATTATGATGTGTCGGCTTGTGTTAGATGGAGGGCCTTGATGGCCGCATCAGGAAGGAGCGTCGAAGCCCCTCTACCATGACAGCCCTCTGATGGATGCACGGGTGGTGGAGGGGCAGAGAAGATGGAGGTTAGAAGACTGGAGATGAGGAAAGGAAGGAGGGTGTTATGAGGTGCAGTGGGGGTTATACAATAGTCAGTACCTACACATACAGCACATTAGCAGTAGGTGCAGTACCCAAGCTAACATTAGCATGCATGATAAAGGTTTCCATTGGACAGGCGGTTTTTGAAAGAAAATAGAGGTCGTCCGCGGTGAATCTCCAAAACCTTTTTTTTCTCTGACCTATGATATGATTTGTTCCATATTAAACAGACTGATGATAACAGTCCATTTGAAAATAACACCTCAAACACGTCATGCTTTGACACGTCTTGCAATACCCTGCATTTATAGATTATTAGCGGGCAAAATAAGAATGATGTACTAAAACACCATGACCAAGAGCTGACGCGGGTCAGAAAATTACACCTAGCTTCACCTTGTTCCTTGTTTTCCTCCAGCAGTGAAATATACATGTGCTTCATGACAGATCTTGAGTCAGTTTTTCTAACATCAGCACAAATGAATTGCAAGCTGCCAAACGGGTCGTTCCCAGTACTGTGTAGTTCATCACCCACAGTCGGGATGGTAAATAGTTGGATGTTACATAAATATCTTTATAACAATCACGGCTTTTAATCCCTTTGCAATTTCACAAGATGTAGCCTGGCTGCTGCTGAAATACAGGTGTAGGAAGTATGGATTCATAGTGTGGTTGTTTCCCGCATAGTAGCTTTTCTAGATTGTGCCAGCACGGTAGCAGTACAGTACACAAGCACTTGTTGGTGTATCACAATGTTGTTGTTTTTTTTTGCACAGAATGCTCAGTGTTCTGGTTAGGGGGTGTAGGAAGCTTACACACACCAGCAGTATCCATACTAAAATATTAATGGCCAGTTTTCCCCCACGTCAGCAGGCAGTAATTTGATTTCTGGTTAAGAAATGCAGTTTTGGGCGGCAGATCTCCCAGTGAACACTGGTCCCTGGGTTCCCCCCCGTCTTGCTCCTTTGGGTCCCAGGAGACTATGGGTGGGGGAAAGTGTTATGGAGAGAGATGGTGCTCCTCCTTGGCCTGGTAAAGATTGGGGGTGCCGACGCACAGCGGGACAGGTGTTCTGAGCTGCACACAGGGGAGTCTCACCAGGCTGCAGTGCCTGGCCTACATCCATCTCTGTACCTGGGGAGATAAATGGAAAAATGTGACCCAAACAGTCTAACATCACAGCCATGGCAGGAACGTGTTCTAACAATGGGGAGTGGGGAGGGTTCCCCATATCATTACTAAAAATGAGGCACACTCTGCAATTAATTTCCACCCAAAAATGAATGTCCATAGCTTGCAGCATAGCTCTCTGTGGCACAGATGAGAAATAGATTAATAGTGCAGAATAGAGAAAATAATCTTCCTCGCTACCATGCTGCACTGATATAAAATGGGCTTCAATACTTGGCTCATTTCTTGATCAACATTTTTTGTCATCTTGCAAACCCTACTTTTCAGCCTTTATTGTATAAAATGGTGTGATCTTTCGACTGCCCTTTGTCTTGGAAGAAAAATTAATTCTCATTTGCATTACCATGTCTAAATGTCAGCCACCGATATTTTGTTAGACATTAGTAAAGCTGGCAGCGAGAGGCGCTGGATAATTGCACTCAGCCTAGCAGAGGGATTTACATAATTTCAGATAGCAATTAAAGAATCCTTGGGAATTTCTTTCTGGCTTCCCTCTCACTAGCCCACTCCTACAGCAGTACAAAAGAAGCATTCGTTTACATTAGGCTCCATGCTCCTTGCTGTTCATTTGCATGAAATTAAAGGTTTTCATGATCTTGAACAGCAGGGTAACATTTAAAATGCTGTTTTAAAGCCCTCACCTTGGAATAATGAAATGCTTCTTTTTTCTGAGGCAGTGGGAGTTCATTGACTGCTTGTCCACAGCAAACTTTCTCATTTTCCATTCACCCATACAATATAATGCTTTAGTGCTTTCAATTAATAAAAAAATGATCGACCTTTTTGCTCTTTCCAAGGTCCCTTGTCCTTTTGATCTGGCCATGCCTTACATCACCACACACCCCATCGCTCACCGAGCCCTTAAAATATGCTAGGCATCCTTCAGAATCACTGAAGAGCAATAGAAATTAGTCAAAATGTGCTCCTGTGAATTGAATAAGTAGTCTTGAGCATAGGCCTACAGTGAAATACACCTCCTGTCTCGTCCTATCTTTGCCAGGACAAAGCCATGTGGGGACTATTGCTGTTGCTGTGAAGATAATCCTCTCATGTACAGTATCTTTAATTAGGTCCCTGTGGGTCCCAGTGTTATCTGCCATGCTGATTAGGATGAACATTAACTTGCCTTAGCCCTGAGTCTGATAATAAGCATCTGTGTATAGCGAGACGAGTGAAAATCCAATTGGACATTTCTTGCAGTCAACATAGTCAACATTTTTGAAGAATATGATATTTCTGCGAATTCTCTGAGCTTCTAGAAATATGACTTCCATGCTATCAGAAGGCAAAGCCATCTGGGTTGAAATCCTGCATGTCTGTTGTCCGTGTGGTGTGGATGACACATTTGATATGGGTATGGATCATCAGGATTAGCTAAACCAAACCCATCTTCTAGGGAGCTTTGTGGCTCAGCAGGCCAATGTGCATAACATTATGTACTGTACTGGCAACATTGTGAGTTCAAGTCTTGCTCTCCACCGAGCACCGCACATCTTCCAAGCTCTCGTTGTTGTGTCCTATCCGTCTTTACTGCGTACTGTCCAATAAAGCAGAAATGCCACGGCAATAATAATCTTGATGAATAATAAAGCTTTGTTAAGACAATAAAGCTTCGTCAGAAAGCTCCTTCAGAGATAAATACAAAGCTTCATCAGAACAATACCCTTCACACTTCTTCCTTGATTCCCTTTCCGTCCTTAAAGGCATCACAGAACATTTTCACACTAGTCGTCCCACCGCTGTGAAATAAATTGTGACAGTAACTCAATATGAAGTGAAATAGCTGAGAAAGCCTTGAGTTCACTTGCGCTGACAGTGCTGTTTAATTCCATCTTGTGCCAGCCTGACATTTCTGCTGCCACTAAATATTAAACATGTGTACCCGTTTCATTTGCATCTGGTAATGAGGTGGGAGACAGCGCCCAACTGGTCAAGCCACTCTCATACGCCACCTCCAACACAGTCACATGGACAAGGGTAAACCAACAGAAATATTTAGAGAGGAAGGGGAAGGAGACAGTCTGGAATATAGAAAAAGGGGGAGGGGGAAGTGAAGGATAGAGCACCTTTATGTGTGCTCCCCAGAATTCAGAAACCGGTCTGAAATGACCCCGGCTCTCAAGCACTGTCTCCTTTGGCTGACATTTTTCCCTGAATCTTTTAAGATGCATCCCTTGCTGCAAAATGCATTAGTGGAGAGAGGAGAAACAGAGGCACAAGAGAAGAGGGTTAAATGTGATTGCTCTAAATGTCATCACATCTTCATAATGCAATATATATTCATGATCTGGCAGTCCAGGAGGGCAGACATCACAGTTGTGTTCTGTAATTCAAATGTTTTATCCCAATTTTGATCCACTATACCATTCTGTGCAGACGTTTCAAACCACGATATGCATCAGTTTTATAGGCAATCTAGATTTAGATGGACTGATGGGATCTGAGGTGTACGCTATGTGATATGGGTGTTATTCAAAACACATTGGGGAGTTCGCAGATTAGACAAGCTCAGTCTACCATTAGCCCTACAGCCCCCTTTATATCAGAACCAACTCAATACCAGGCATGTAAAAGAAAGGAATAATTGTGTATTGATGATTGTTCACATGATATCTCCTCTCCGCATCAATATTAAATTAATACGCTATTTAAAACTCGAAATATAATGAGCACATTCTCCTGGCCTGGACATTTACAGTGATATTGGATTTGCGTTGTGCTCTTCAATATTTAGAATACAGGAGCCAGGGCTTCTGGCGTGCTGCTGTATGAATAAAAGGAAAGAAAGTATTCCCTTTCCTCTGTCAGAGTCTCATGACAGTGTACAGCTATAATCACTTTGAAAAGAAATCATCTGTCAACGACCGGTGTGAGGAAACTTTTGCACATTAATTTCACTTGTATGACTTCTTAGGCACGGCTTTACCTTTTCTTTTTTCCCTGCCAATGTTGAGAGGAAATGTAGTGTTGTCATTGTTCTGTTCTGTACATCCCTCTGCAACAGTTAAAGTTTGGAGACACCTTCCCTCTCTATGAGGGCTTGTATTGCTTTCATAATATGTATCAGATATGTCATGGGAAATCAAACCTTGATCAAAAGCTGACTGTCGAGGAGAAACAGGGAAACATCAAAGAGCTTACAGTAGAAAGACAGAGGTGGTTGAAGTGTGTGTGAGGGGGGGGTGTGGGGTGGTCCTCTTGTTAATTCTCTTCATAAGAGCTGTTAAGCACATTCGGCAGTCATTGAGAATTGTGTCCACTCCTGGGCCTCCAGTGGGACTGCATGTCCTGAGGTTTACTGTTGCTAGCTTGTCATGTCCACGTCAACAGCACTTATCGCCTTCTGTCTGAGCGCTGAGACATTTCCCAGGCATTTAGCTGCCTGTTTGTCTTCTCTTGATTTCCCCTCCAAATCTGTCACATATAGTCTTCACCTGACACCTCACAGAGTGTTCCTCTCTCAAACACTGTCAAAACAGGAAGATCCAACAGGAAGAGATAACAGCAGGGAACCACATATTGCCAAATGTTATACACTGATCAGGGACTGCAAATAATGACCTGTGTATGAAAAATGGCCTGGGATCTTTTACTCAATCAACACACTGACTGCTAAAAGAATAGGTGGAACATTTTTATTTGTTCATAGTTCTTATTTTGCAATCCATTTGGACTCCTAATTATCAGGTGCTGTTTTATGTTGCTCGCACTTTATGCTGAACACCGTCAATAACACCGAGTCAAGAGTTTTCTCATCACTAAGACTTTCTCCGGAGTAAAAGCACATTGGCAAGAAAACAATGCACTTCACAGTGAAGGCCTGGCATCGAATCAAAGACTTCTCTTTGATGCATTTTTCTTTCCTTGCCTTTCTTCCCCGGCAAAACCCTTCTATTATTTCAATAAGCACTTGGTTTTAATACATTATTGATCTTAAGGTTGAACTAAGGGCCACTGCATTAGGACCAGGATTCTAAAGCCCATCATGGCATGACACTCATGTACTTGTGAAAAATTATACCAATTATGAAATCAACCAACAACTACCTCAAAAAGCAATCAATTGTCACATTGGAAAGCATTTTGTCCCACAATGCTATTGGCTTTGTGGTTACACAGAAAGAGTGGGCGTTGGATGTTTAATGACTTCCAAATACCAATTTCTCTTTTCTTTTTTTTTGAACACTTATTACTATTCACTGCGGACTTGAGAAGGTTTTACTCTGTACTGAAGCAAACCTTCGCTTATGTTTGATGTTGTATGTTGAGCTACTGTGTGCCAATAAGACAATAGCATTTTCCATTGATTGGTCTTTATGAGCACCAAACGCTCAACACCACCATGCACACTTAAAAGCCTACATTAGGGCTATGAATTATGATTAGTATACCCCGTATCAGTGCATTAGGCAAGGTTACACTCATTTTAATTCTGCAAATGCCACAAAACTAGCTGAGAAGAGAAAGCCATTTCTAGACCCCTCTAAAGGGGGTGGGGGCCAGGGGCTGAGTGCTGCCGGGGTCAAGTGCAAGCCATGTCTTTGACAATGGCTGCCTGGCTGTGTTTCCGTATCACAACGTTCAATCATGCAGTGCCCTCATGCAGAAACCTTTAACTCAATGCTCATAAATGCAGGGAAGCAAAGCTTGCTGCATGGTCCAGCACCGGCAACTTCTGTGGTAGTATTTGTTGTGGTCAATGGGTATTTCACATTCTTTTGTTTGTACACAATAAACAAAATGTCAAAGATATTGGAAGAATTCCCATCTGTCGATAAAAGGCACAAACTGTCAACAAACTCAGACAACCAATGCTATCTAAAGAGATCTAGATGTGGTATGGAAAACTATAATTAAGGTCACCTTTATTGTTTCCTGTCCAAATAATCATTGTAACATCTAGAAGACGTTTTAATGAAAAATCCAGACAGCTTATTTTGAATAGTTTCCTAAAAGATGCGAGAGGGGTAAGCAGTGGTGAATTGCAAGTGTCTTTGGGGGGACGGTTGGCTTGACGGGCATACAAATTCTGAGCCAAATAAATGAAGTGGAGATGGTAATACAGTGTGTTATAGCGGAGAGTGACAAGCCTGTTCCTCCCATGAAGCAGCTGAGCTGGCATTAAACAGACAAGACATCCCGTTCAGTCAGTTATCAGCCCAGGAATAATGAAGGAACAGGCCGGCAGACCAGGACGAGTCACCCTAGTCAGCCAAGTGGAGAATTTAATTTCGTGCAGGTTTCTCTGCAGCCAAGCATTTCCTCATCGGAGGTCCACTGGTGCTTGGGTGAGCAGGGACAACTCAGTGCACCCGACTCCCAAGTCTCTCTGGCACTGACAGAGATGTGTGGTGATGGATTTTAGAGTGGCTGGGGAGAGGGTGGACTTTAGTTTGGGTAAGGCCGTTAAAGAGGAGAGTGATGACAAGCTAAGTTCAGAGAAAAGCAAGAAAGCAATCACTTGCGTTTCTCATTTTCCAGAGTATGGATGTATTATTAAATAAAAGACAGTGAAATGAGAAATGGGTCTTGTCTGACCCAAAGATCTGTAGGAAGGAAATAATTTTGTCTCTGCTTAATGTTACCCCAACGCCCCCAACCACCACTCTTCCTAAAATCTTAGCCACTACCTTCTCATAATTTCATTGATTTCTTATTGAACGAGCACATTATACTTGCAAATCTAAATACTCTACCTGAGTCCAGACATTTATCTAGCGACCCTATAATAGCTTTGCTTAAATTTATTGTTTTATTATTGTTATTTTATTTTGACTTTCACCAGTGCCTTAACAAACAAATGTATGGAAATACTGGTTTTCTTTTTTTTTTTTTTTTCTCACTGAAATCATTCCCCCAAGGTCTCAATCTTGCACTGACTTTTCTTGTCACATGATCCCATGTAGTTTCCAAAGGATATCAACTGAATGTTGAAAAAATTGCCAACTGATCCCCCCAGCCTCTGCCCACCACCTTCAAATTTCCATGGCCTGCAGCCATAGCACTGTGTGTCCCGCCTATGTGCATTCTTGCAGATGTGTAAGGTCTACACAGCACAGTGGCCTCGCAGGCATGCCCAATGCACTGGCAATGTCCCAACACAGATGGCATTTTTCCATTGCCTACCATGCCTTACTGTGACAATCATAATTTCTGATTCATTTCCACTAATAGTACACCAGCCCCTCTTGGTTCCAACCAATTCAGATTTCAGCTTAATTCGGTATGTGGTCCAGGCCTTAGAGCTTCATAGAAAATGTAGTTAAGTTGGTTTCATATTCAGCAATAAAATAATCATGTAATAGTTATTATGTTGAAACTAACTCATCAACAGGAGAGCAATGCAAAAGCGAAGATACCTAATCACATGCTTGCGCTCAACCTGGTTTATTGTGGATGCCTAATACTAAAACTCAAAACAGACCTCATAAAATAGATTATCTATATGTCTTCACATGTTTATTATCCTTCAGTGACTGGCTCTGTAATGGTTTGAGACATTTTTCTGGCGTGGTTCACTCATCACCTACAGGGCAGGGTCAGAGGGTCATACATAACTTACCGCAACTAGCATATTGATTATGTTTGATCATGTGTGCTTTCCATCTTTATAAAGTCAGGGGAAAACAGCAACACAGACACCATTCCAAATCTCCCACAAATACTGGGATCACAAAATCTGGGAGTACTATACTTATTAAAGGATAATACATGAATAATCTCTGAAAGGGAGTTCTTTACAGTGCATATAGGTACAACGGTAATGTGCCAAGCAATTGTGGAAAAACTTACTGACTGATTTTTAAATCTTAATTTTAATATTTTGTTTTACCATAACCTGTTACATAAAGGAATACATGTTTGCATATTAGGTTGGCTCTTATTGTATGTTTTGTGCAACTGCGACCACTCATTTGGAAACTAACCAAAGGCCTGTGGCTGTAAAGACCTGCCCAGGGTTCAGATTCTTAAAGCGGAAATAATTGCAGAGGTGCACGCTCCATGAAAGGCAACTGTTTAATACAATAATCATTCAATTAAAAATCCCTTGTAGCAGCTGCCATAGCTGATTTGGATCAGCAGAACATTTATTTATGGTATGAGGGAAACTGTTTGACCAAGGACCACTATCCAAATCTTTCTGGAGAGTGTCAGATGTACACAACTCAACCTGCATATTGCGTAACTTAATTTAATTTAATTTCCAGAGCAATCGTTTGCTTCATTCCATACCCAAGATACAGCACAGTACAGTATTGCCACCTGCAATATGCTAAACTAAGCCTCAAATAACTACTGATACATGACTACTTCTCACCATTTTGCGGTGAACTTTATTACTGTACTGATAGGCTTATGCTATTATCTGCACATAAGAGAAATAAGCGCTATATGCAGGTCACAGATTGGAGTTTTAGTCTTGCAAACATTTCAAGGCAGAGCTGATCTGGAGGCAGAAATAATCTCACTGGTTGAGTTAAACCTCAGTTTTACTAAAGACTGAAGCCCAGTGAAAAGGGCCAGAAGGTAGCTAGCTAATACTATGAATGCACTCTTGCTACTAAATGAAAATGCAGTCTAGCTGTACTAAATGATCCAGGTTAGCTAGTTAGCCTAGCTCATCTTCCGAGTTCAAACTAGCCATACTAGCCTATAGCTATCTGTGTTAGCTAGTCTGCTGACCTTCCAAGATCTCAAATGCCATAGTAATGACTTTATAGTTTGAGCAGAGTTCCTTCTTTGCCATTCAAGTTTGGTTAGCTAACCTGCATTCCAAATGAACTGGTTCTTTGGCTCCGCCCACTCCGGTTTAACTCAACCAATAAGATTACTACTGCCTACTGAGAAATGTATCACCAAAAAACTCCAGTCTGCACACATGTAGCAAACATGTTGAGTGTGGCACATGCAGTGGTGTTGAATTCTGGTGAATGCTGTTATATGGAGTCGTGCTGGACACATAGCTTGTGTATAACCACTGACTCCACAGCCTGCCTCTGATCTCTGCTGCAAAAGCCAGATGTGTCCAGTTGCCTCTAGACAATACTGTCAGCTCACCAGCTCTCCAGGAAATGTGTCAGCTGAGTTCCTACTGAGCAATGTGCATCCATTTAAATTACAGAGAGACAGGGGGAAACAAACAGGGAAACAAACAAACAAATAAGGGTGTAACAATATGACAGTTGTACTGTAAGAGAAATGTATTCTTTATATTTAAATTCATGTGCGATGTACACTATAATATAATGCATATACAATGTGATTTTATTTTTTTAAGGCTATGCAACAGTAAACTGTGGTAAAGGATGTAAAGCATGTTGAACAGATACATAGAAAATAGTTTAAGAAACAAAAGGATGTTCCACCCATACAGTTTTACATTTACCAGGCAAATGGGCTCTCAAATGGGAAACATCAGACATGATGGTGTTGGTTTGCATGCAAGCCCATTCTTCATTACAGAGAGATGGCATTGTATTTTTATCTTGCTGCGTGCCTTTTGAGCAAAGGAGCACATTATGTCTAGTCTTTGTTTTATTGTGTTCAGCAAATTAATAAATGGGAAGCACAGTGGGAAAAATAGATATGAAAATGTGTACTTTGCATTATTGAAAAGCCCATCCACTAAAGGTTACCAGCAGCTATTGTAGTACAATCTGTGAAATGTAATTAGAGAGCGTGTGAGAGAGCAGCACAGATAAAGCTGCCTCTGCCATTACGGACTCCCTCATAACATTTTGCTTCCCCCTGAAACTTATTCTCTCTGAACTAATTTTGCATGACATATTGCATTTCTGCTTCAGCTATCATGAGGCTACCTGTGAATTAAACTGGGTTTGCGATACAGCAAATTTCCAGATTACATTTTGGACATGCAGATATCTCATATTTTCAGTGATTTATTAATTCAAGCAAGACAAAACTCACAACATCACTTACAATTTTTATTGTCGGGGTGCTGTGCAGGTTGATGCGTATGGTGTTATATGAATAGAGGAGAGAAAGATGGATTCATGAGGGAATTCAGAAAATGAATGGAAGAATTTATGGTTGTACCTAAGTAACACATGCCATAATTTAACTTCTCTCACACTAATACAAATATAAACTGTAGACATTTCCAGGTTTTTCATGAAGTCCCTCACATAAAATAATTGGGTTTGTCATTTTACCTAATGCTAACAGCTGCTTCTGTATTGGGATCGGCTGTAAGACCGGCAGAGAAAAGCTGAGAAAAGCTTCATTTGTTTTGGAATGGCACTTGCATAGAGTTGAGTAAGTAATATGGAATAGTGCATGGATGCTATGGATGGGAAATCCATTTGATTTCACATATAATAGTCCTGTAACCATATTACTACTAGTCGCTACCTATTTCAGAAACCAGAGAACTAAGAGTCTCTTGATGCAACCAAGAGACAAATCCTGGAAATGATACATTGACAGTGAATGGGAGACTGGATTTATGGACACCATGACAGCCCCCAGCATGATTTTATTGGATAGTGGCACATTTGCTGGTTTGCTCATTTGGATGTGAAAGCTCCAACAGTCTTTCTATGAGTCCACAAGGTCTGTCTCCAATTCATTATCAACGGGTTGAGCATCAGGGTTTATCTATTTTAAGACTGAGTAGAATAGAAGCTAGCCTCTTTGCTTTCCGGTTTTGTGAGGGGGAGTCCTTCAGACATATTTGTCTAAATCACATGTAATCACATTTACACACAGGTTATGGGAGGTTATGTGAAATCCCAATCACGTTATGACCCAAAGAATTTCTTTTTCCATGCTGCTCTTCCCTAGATAAGACACCCCTTCTTTTAATGGCCCCTCTCCATGAAAGGAGTGATAATAAAAGCCGACCAGGCCAAAAGTTGAGCAAAAAGGAGAAATGATTAAGGAACCTTATTAAAAGCAACCTTGTAGATTCAGACACGTGATGGAGAGCACATTATGAGGCCTGATCCTTTTCAAATGACACCACGGTTTTCCGAACACGCCGAAAAACCTGATTAGGGTGACAAGCACTGAGTGATACTGCAAACCTGTTAATAACATGAAAATTAGAAGGGGCTCATGCAAAGAAAGGAGATTAATTTAGCTGGAGTCCATCTTGCGCAAATTGCGAAGTTGTGAATATGTTTTCAGATAATGAGCCTTCCTACTTGTCAGCTCACTTGTCATTTTCTGTAATTAATGTTAAGGAAGACTCCTTCCTGATGGTTCATATTACTCATGTACCAGGAAAATTTCTTCCCAGAAATAATTTACATTTATTATCATCAGTCTGTTTGTGTGGTTTATTTCACAGTGGAGTAATTTATTGCAGCACCATTTCGCTCGCCTTGATTAGTCACTCGTCAGACTGAGATGTAATTTTTTTCCTTCATATGTCTGGTCCGGGGAAATTGAAAGTGTTTTTGGCACAGCGTGGTTCCTTCTCGGTTTTACCTTTTGCTATTTTTCATAGTGTTTTTTTATTTTTTTTATGTTTTGCTCCTCGTTCTTCCGTGATTAAAAAATAATCTTCCACATACAAAAATGCACATGAACGATGTCATTAACACTGAGACACACACACACATACACCTACAATTCAGTATTGTTTATCTCAAAGACTTTCAACTCCCTATCATAAGTTACAAATGCACAACACTTAAAAGTTGATTGAGCACTGAGAAGTGCAGTGACTTGCTGGACTGTGAATGGCATCAATTCTTAGAGTCTCAAGCCATTCTGGGTATAAAAAATGTAAAATGTGGCCAAGACAAAGACGGCGACGCCTTATCAGAAGATAATCAAATAGTATCAATTGCTTTTCAAACGTGGAATCTATAGCTATGATTGCATTTGCAAAGAATATTTGAATTCATCATACTGCACAGGATGTCTATATAGAGTAGTGAGTGATGAAGTTACACAGGATTTCTTTACACAGGAATGTTTATTCCCCTGAGTGTTCCAGAGATACCAAAGAAACGGATTCACCCCACGGTGGTGTGACCATAACTCAAAGAAATACTCATTTGAGACAGATATTTAAATCAGCCTTGCTTAGCTTCTAAGCTTTGCTTTTCTTTGTGCCAGTAAATTTATAAGCCCACTTCTTAAATGTATTATTCATCCAAGCATGTAAATAATGCATGCCTGGTTCCACAGTAAATTAACCCTTTACCTTACCAGGGATACAGGAGTCATTGTTTTGAAAGGCAATTATGTCATTTAATTAATGTTGTAATTAATACTGTAATTAGCTTAAACACCCTGCAACCGGGTGCCACTACTAAGCTGTCTTAATTAAATAGATTGAACGGTTTCGTATCTTTTTGCACTGTCATGTTGCAGGGTACAGAGAAATATGCCATCTTATTTGTACATTTCAATCTAACTTTTTTTAAAACAAACAGAGAGAGAGAACTCATTTAGGGATAATGTATGGCCATGTAAGGGGAAGAAAGATTTAGAACATTTCTATTTTAAGCCGCCTCTACAAAAGGAAACGCTTTTTGAACAAATATTGGGAATCCTCTGTGTATCTATGAAACCTGTTTGGTCACAATTTGATGCTCTATTACAGTGAGAGTCAGTGTCTACTAAAATTATGAAAGAAAATAAATCCAATTCCCAATTCAACTTTCAAACTAAAGGTAAGGGAGATGTGCTAGATCTTGCAAGTCTGTGTTTTATTGCTGCAGTACAGCGGCGGAGCAGGCAGACAGCTAATCCGCTAGTAGAGAGTTTTTATCCTTGCCCAACCTGACAGTGATAGAAAGTGTTTTCCCCAAACTAGAAAAATAGTTGAGGGAGGATGAAATAGCAAAGAGGTCAGTGAATACTGAAGGATTCCTAGTGCACTCAACTCCACCGGCTGCAGGTCCAGCTTTGTATTCATAGGCTGTGAGCATCCATACAGCTCATCTATTGTGCATGTGTATGTCAGAATCACTTTTGAACCCAGACGGCTAGGCAGTACCAAAAAGCAATAAGGAGGAACTCCCTGCTTGTAAAATTAATTCCCCTTAGAATGGCACAGAGTGGCTCAAGGTACGGGGAGTTATTGGGGAGATATGCTAGCTCATTACACAGGATCTCTTTTTCTGTGTGGTTGTTTACATCATATTGTCTCTTAAGATATATACAAAAAAAACAATTAACATTTTTTTTGTAAAAATTTGGGAAGCCTAAATGGATTCTAACAAAAAAAATCAAATGGGTTTGTTGTTTTTGTACCATAGGTGCATCCCAGCATCAGTGGAATACCCTGGCTTTCTATTTGGTTGCTAGTGATTTTATCAACGTCGTTAGACCATTCATTGAACTAAGTGAGGAATCCATCAAAAGCTGACAGGAAGCTGTAGACTAATGGCTGTTAGGCTGTAATATTCTTTAATATGATTTTTATTTCCCTTAATTTCATCTCCTCTTAACGCAGGTCCCAATTCAGTCGAGAGCTGCTGAGAACATGAGGGCCTTTCTCTACAGCTTACAGGGATCAGCTTTACACTAGCTTTAGTCTCCATGTGGATTTATTCTGGCAAAAACTACAGCTTTCAGTCGACTGAATTGAGAAGCATATTGTGTGGCAATTGTGTTTCACTACAGGGACACATGAAACCAATTAGGATGGGTATGGGTTATGTGTATGGTGGCAGCAGTGACAACAACTTGTGCACTTGCAGAGCCTCTGCACACTGTTTTTATCTCTTCATACTCCTCTGCATTTGGAACCAGCTTCATCATACACTCTAACACTCTAAATTAAAAATAGCTCAGCGGGTTTCAATTTTGTGCTGACACAAACCTAATTTTATACCTCCTTTCAGTAGTTTCCCCTGTTCTTACACTTCATGCCCTCTGAAACAATCAGCCGCAGCCCTGAAATTGCCTGAAACATAACAAAACAAATGAAATGGAAATACATTGTTTTTGCAACAAGATTATCTACCCGTGTGACTATTATCTTCCCCTGCTGTTTATCTGAAGTAAAAGGAGAAGATAATTTTACAATTAATGGCAGAGGATTCAGAACCCTACTGTAATCATTAGATGACACATCTTGAAGAAATAGCCCTCCATATTGCCTTACCCTGGGCTTCAATAATCTTGACCCTGGGTATTAATGGATGAGTTAATGGCCTGCAGAAATCCTTTAATTTATGCCAGGGTGAATTAAGAATAAGTAATGGATTCTGCTTCTCAAAATGTCCAGACAAGGCATTTCCGTTCAGCCTATCTGAGAAATCAAATTATCATATTATCTCTTTGAATGGGTCTTCTGAACCCATATTTCACAATATCTGATGGAAATAGTTTTGACATTCATTACATGACTCCTGCTTTATTGTGGCTTGCTAGTACATGCTATGACAAAAGAGGATAATGATTTTCCAGCCTACAGTGAGGAGAATGGACATGAAAAAAAAAAGAAGAAAAAATCGCAATTGACAAATCAAACTTTGAGTGTCCTAATGTAAATACAAATGTAATTATGGAAGTGTAAATTGGTTTGACTCTCTGGAGAAAGGGCACGACTCTTTGCCCCTTTCTACACAATAAATCCACAGAACATGTGACACGTTTTAAATCTAAATATAAGACTTTCAGATGCCTCATCAAGCGTTCTATCGTTGGATATTTGTGTTTCAAGACAGACACTAAGTTAAGATAAACACTATGGTGTTATTCTATACTGTCCTGTCTCATGAGTGCTCTTTGAATACCTGGTGAATACTAATTTCAGTGGAATACCGACGGGCGAATGTGAAGTGACACTTAGTCGCTCTGATTTGTGAAGAGGATTCAAAAAGAGGATCTGAGGTATCCCTACTCTGACCAACCCCTTAATCCTGTGCAAAAGCCCGGTAATCCTCAGTGTAAAGTGTAGTCAGGGTGGTGCAGTGTTCTTTGTATCTTGCCTGTGAGTAGCTGAACTAGCACGTAGTTTTCCCATAGAAAGAGGATATGCTTTGTAAATAACAAAAACGACCCAGTAATTTAAAAAAAAAAAAAAGAAAAATGTACCTTAACAAATAAACAAATGAAAAGATATATTCAATATATATTCAATCAAAATATTTGATTGCATGGGAAAGCAAATAAAACAAGGATGGACTCCCTACATCAAACACCGTATTGTCTTTACACAGCACCACTCCTCTGCGCCCTCCTCCACCACACCCCTACCTATCGGTGAGCCTATGAATTGACAGCCTTTGCTTGGGGCCAGGCCTGAATTTTTATTGGCTGATGTCATACACGAGTCACGGCAAAGTAGAAGTTTGATGTGAGCCATAAGACTGTCAGTGGGTCGTCCTGTGATGATGAAGTCATGTTTTTTTTTTTTTGATACCACTTCCTCAGGTTGTACGACACCCCGCATTGCCTATTGCTATCATGGTGTGAGTTAACCAGAGCCTCCCTGACCCCCAAGACACACACACACACACACACACACACACCACACCTACCGCACACACATACTCTCCCGTCAAACAGCAACACAACCCTGGCAGTTATTTGGGGTTTGTTTGTAATCTTTTCGGGCGCTTTGTCAGGCAGGCGCAGTGATATTAGTGTGAGTGCACAAAAGCCCTCGAGTGGTGTCACGCACAATTAATGTCCCCAGGTAGCAACTCCATTAGTCTTATGAACTCAAGTCGCAGTGGGGAATGCTAATGGTGGAGGTGCCGTAGGGCATTAGGAAGGAGTGCAGCCAAAGCTACCACTTTACCCTTCTATTTGACCAGTGTGCACCTCCATCTCACTTTAGAGCCCTACAACCAACACCCCCAACCTAGACACTTTAGTAAGACATACTGTCGAGCAGCAAGCAGCCTCTGAAGAGTCCGTTGGCAAGGCGTGCCACTCACTCACTCACACAGCTGTGCATAGTCCCTTTTAATGAACATTTGTGTATCTCTGGCATTTTACCCAAACGTCTCCCGTTACATAACCGCACCGTGCACTCCTGCACCCATCCAGTGGACCCTTTGAAAGTCCGTATTTTTTTGTTCCATGTGAAAACATCCCTGTGTGGTTAATCAGTGTCAACTTTCATAAGTGTTGACTTCCATCTCAACAGCCTCAAATCCCACTTGGTCACATGAGCTTCTACGCTACCAATCCCCGGCTTGACCTTGCTGGTGTAGAAGCGTTCAGCGGTTCATTTGATCTAACAGGCCTACAGCTGAGCTAAACCCAGCGGTGAGGCCTGCCTGCGCCCCTGTTCCATGTCCACTCTAGCATGGCTGTATTTAGGAAGCCTGGTAGCTACCTTTACATCACAGCTCAATAGAATTGCCTCCAAACCTACATGTCAATTTTGTGTCACACAGTCCATGAAGCAAAAAAAGAGGTAGAGGTGGTCTGTGATAAAGAGTGAGCTGACAGAAAGCAGGGCAGCAGAGAGAGAAAAGACGGTAATTTTGGGAGAACGAACCCACATCGCCAAGCAACCTCCGTTCAGGCATGAAAAATACAAGCCTGCCGTGACAGTGACTGCAAACGGAGAGAAGTCACTCGGAGCCTATTCACAGCCTTTATTGCATTATCAATTACAGATTATAAATGTACTCCAGACGGTCTGTTTCTCTATGGCTTACTCCATCATGTTGTGCCGTCATCACTCAAACTGAGGCCCACATGGGAAGGCCAGAGTAGCTCTCAGGTTCTTGGGTGCCTTCTCACCGTTGCTATGGAATGCAGTGGCTGTTTTATTGCTTGTGGCAGTAATTGCACTTACATTTGATGGTCTTTTGTTGAGATAAACCCCACAGCTGGCTTTCTGTTAGCCCCTGCTACAGGCCAATACAATCACAGTCCTCTTAAATGTATGACAACCTGTCCACCTCAAGCCAAACGCACCTCTTTCCCCTACTTTGACAGTACAAGTGTAAAGATTAGGCACGTAGAGTTTAGGGTGCTGAAGTGCATTTTTTTTAAGAGAATGGGTGAAAAATGATGGTCTTCCTTCCTTCCTGTTTTATTCAGGATTCCCAGCAACACAAGTCCTTAACCACTGTATTAAAGCATCTGCTGCAGTCAGTTAGTATGGATCAGAAAGCGTCCACAGCTATCCGAAGCTCACATCTTTGATTTTACGGCCTTCCTATGAATGAGCCAAGCAAGTGTTCCTATTGATTTGCACATTAAATATATTAGTAATAAAACAACATCCTGCTGCAAACCAATTGTAAAATCAATAGTAATTGGTACCAAAATATTATGAGTGCTTGGTCTGCAGTCTTATTGTCTCTGTAACTGACCAGTGAAATCCTGTATGTTTGCACGATAAATGCGATAAATATTGATAACAACGTCAAATGAATGTATGGGTGTAATTCTGAGAGCCTAAATATAAATTGAATAAAATCTGGAAAGGTACTCTGTGATGAAAAAAACAACAACAGAAGGTTAACAAATTGAACCACTGCACAGTGCTATACTTGATAGACATGTACAGCAACTATTATTGATCCATGGGAAATGAAAAAAATTGACAGGGACATGCACTTTGTACATCATATTAGATCACACCTTTCACAAATTGGTGCCACACACCATTAAGGACCCCAAAAGAGCATATCCTAACATGGGATATAAAGACTACCGAACTGGACTCTTGCTTGAGTAAATACTGTGTGAATGAGCAGATTTTAATCCAGAGGGACGTTCAGAGGTTATAGGGAATGATGGGACAGGTCATGGGAGAAAGTGTCAAGAAATGAACATAACTGCATGCATTGTAAAACTGTTCAAAACTGTTCAAAAATCCTGGTGAGGAACTGATGGAAATATTCATCTTGCAAAGCTCATTTTTAATGTTAAAATATGATTGAGATTAATCACACCACCTGACTTCCCTGGATCCCTGTGATCCCTATTATAACTGTATGTAGCAGCGTCCAAACCAAACATACATGAGAAATTATCCTAAATCTTTTAATACCATGAACATTAACAAATGTTCTGATAAAGCAACTTTTTAATATAGTGTTTCAGATTTGAGAAACAATGCATGGAAAGTTTCTTGTGCAAGAGCTTGTGCAACCGGCGGTATACTTTTAATAGAAAGAACTGAGACTCTCCTCCTTTTATACTCTGGCTCTCCTCTGGTGTGGGATCCTTTCATCCTGTGGAGCAGGAAAACAAAGCATGAGGTGTGTCTTATTCTCCATAGAGTGCCCTGGGGCCGACGAGTGAGCTTGCTGCCATCCTGGAGGCTTTGAGTGCTTTATAACAGTGTACACAAAGGACCAGCTTCCCACAGCCCAGTCATTAACAAGTGGGCAGCGGTGAAGGCAAAGCCGGAGAGAGGCCTTCCACTGTCCTGCCACCACACCTGCTTCCACACTCACTGAGCCAGGCTGGCCCAGCATGAAGAATGAGTCTTAGCGCTCTGAACTCCAGGGAAAGCAACCCGGCTCTCCTGTCATGTTTGTTCGATAATTCAGGAGTACTTCTGACAACAGTGCATGGCGAAGGACCACAAAAAGAGCAAAATCTTACAGCTTTGTCATCATCATAGTCACATCAGTAAAACGAGCACAGGTCTTAAATAAGGAGTCCCATAGACTGCAGTGCAATTTCCCATTAAGATCCATCAGCATCGTTATGCAACTATCTGCATGTGATTTACAGTATAATAGCTAGTAGTAATAGCGGCTGCATGATTCAGAATTTATCTCACCATCTCAGTTTTGGGTATATTGACTTACAGTACTATCTTACTTGAACACAAATAATTTCTTTCTTAATCCATCATACCTGAAGATACAGGCCTGGTTAACTCCAGTGTTAACAAGCACTACAGAAGCAAAGCAAACCTTAATGCATAACATAAATATACATACATATGCAACCTACATATTGTCTTTGAATCAGAAGATCATCACTCAATCTATTCTATATATAAACTCTACAACATGCAGCTCCTCACACATATAGCTTCTACATATAGACAAGCAATGCATCCAAGTGGTCTCAGCATCGTTTTCCCTAGAATGTCAGCGGCGGATAGATATCAAGTGTGTTAGCTACACGTAGAAAACCTCCTGCACATAGCTCCCATACATGGGAAAAATGCAATCAGTCTATCCAACTTATTCCTCAGAGTGACAGTGGGGGATATGAGAGGCAATATTTACTTTTGACCCTTTTGGAACAACTACCAAACCTGCTATTTACCCAGTGAGCAAAGTCGACAGACCCAGACATATCACAGACTGGACTGGACTAAATTTTGATGGATGTCAGCTGGGACTGCTAGATTTCAAGTGAGACCGGATATGTGACATTTACTTACAGAGATCGCTCGCCGGCAAGTCACAGTGTTATGTAAATAGCACACCTGTCTGCCCATCGACATGTCGGGCTTATGGAAAAATCTGCCTTTTATTTGAAATATCAGCACACCATCTGTGACATTATCCGTTACGTCAACTGGAAATAAAGGACTTTGTGCTTTGAGACTGAAGCACCAATATTCTTTTTCCAATTTAGTCAAAATAAATATCATTTCTCGGATCGTTATCTCATCGTTGATGTCATGCACTGATACTGTTTCCCCTTTAACTTTGCATCAAGATGCCAGCCATTCTGGCACCATTATACTACATGATTGGCACATTTGTGACCTACAGTACAACACTTTGCCTCTAGCGGCGATGCTCTTTATAGATGTAATGATTTCTATTAGCATGTCTTTATGGCGTTTTTGGAATATGGCCACAAAAAATAGCCAAGACAAATGGCATTTTAGAGTCTTCTCCATCATAGTTAAGTTTTGATAGTAGGCAGCATTTGATCTCTTTTCCAAGTATAATCACTCTTTCACGCTTTCCTCCTCCAGGTCCATCTCTTTGAAAAACAGTGAAAAATGGAAAAAAAGACAAAGTTAAGAAGGTGGTGATGGATTGCAAGCCCATCAATTTCATGATGAGTCTCTTCAAAAGCAAGCCAGTCAGTGGAATTTACATTATTAATCTCATGTAATAATCTACGGCGCAGGCATGGGGAAGCAGATAAAACAAGGCTGGACTCGCGACTTCAAACACATGCAGGTGTATTGGCTGTACACCATAAATAACAGGCTCTCTTCACTGTAATGGCTCATAGGTGGGTATGCCCCACTTGTGTCTCTCTAATTACTTTGGTTTCATCAGGTCCTGGTGAAGAGGAAAATCCATGCTCGATAACAATGAAAAATTCATATTGTTGTTTTTTTTCTTTCCCCATCTCTCCCTCTCTCTCTCCCTCTCTCTCTCACTCACTGTCTCTTATTCTGTGATATATTTAAATGTTAATAACCATTCATTCCTGACACCCTATCTACCAAGCCCCAAGTTTAACAGGAAATCTATTTAATCTGAAGAATCTCATTACACGATCATGGCAGCAGCTAAAGCCTTGACTATTGTCGATAGATGGGAGGTGGGAGGTGGTGGTGGGGGGGGGGGAGAGAAAGGAAGGGCTTGCACAGAAAGAATATGATGCGCAGAAAAAAATGAATTCGGGAATGGATATTCTTTAATTTAATCGTTGTGCATGAAGCAACATAAAGGAGGCATAAAGAGTCTTGCTTCTTCCACCATTCGAGTAGATAATGATTAAATGTTTTCTATTGTGCTATACAGCTGGAAGCTTTAATCATTCCCAGAGTCAGAGAGGAGTTAAAAAAAAAAAAAACTCACACCCTTCAGTACATTTGACAGCATTCCAAATATGATCTTCTTTTAAGGCCATTAAAAGATTATCACTGATTTAACAAAATGTCTGTTCAGAGCATTAGCCACAGACTGTTCCCCAAACCCCTCAGAAGGCTATTCTCTGAGCTTCTATTATCTCATCCACCCAGCACTATTTAATTTCATTTCCATGAATATGCAATGAATTTAATTTTGAACACTATTTTCATCTGTTCCTGTAATCACAAAAAATGCCAGTGTAATTAGTTTCTAATTACTTGGTGTAATTGTTGTAGTAATCATTTTAATTACCCAAATGCAGAGACATTAGACGCTAAAAGGAAAATAATCTGCTTGTACCTCCTACTGTGGCTCTCATTCTCCAGAGTTTGATATCTAGATTTTGACACGGCGCTGCTTCACAGTCAAAAGACAAGAGGCGATGGAGGGCTGCAGTGTGTGGATGTTTTTATAGCACATGATAGGGGAGGCATGTACTGTATAGGAGGGAATGGGAGGGAGAGAGGGAGGGAGAGGCAGAGGCAGACAGACGGACCAGACTTACATTGTAGCATCTCTGCAATCTGCCGTGTGGAAATTTGCATGCCCCGAAAAGCCATTAAGTTAAAATATACAGTTATTGTACCTTTCTGGGACCGGCGCCATACAAATGCTTATTGCATGTGCTTATAGCTCAGTCTACCAGATGGTAAATCATGAAATTTTATGAAATTATTGCGCCAGTGAGGTGTTTTGAAAAGGAGCAGCTGTGAGGGAGATGGGACATTATAAACACTCACAGGTGTTCTGTCTTTCCCCACCGCCAGCCACAACATAAAAAATTAAATTATAAACAAACCAGCAAATGTTGTAATCTCCTTCACAGACACACTACTTGCAGGAGAAATTGCTTAAACTAAGCAAAGAATTTAATTTTAATTTGCATGAAATATTTATTCAGGCTGAGGAATTTCATAGCAGGACCCGCTCATCTGCCAAGTTTAGAAATTGCCGAAATGTACATTGCACTGGCATCTCAGTGCCATGATGAAGATCCATTAGGGAAGGCTCTAATGGGCACTTCACCCAAGCACATATGGGCAAGTACACCTAATAAGAGGGAGCTGGTCAGTGCCAAACACCACAACAAGCTTGTGTTTCTCATTAAGATTTTATTCCTTCCTTAGTATTTAATTAGCCAGTCTAGCACAGGGACCGAGGAAGATAGCCTCACATTCACTATGTTGCCACCTTCCAAGACTACAAGATGTAAACTGGAGGCCTCCTGCTCCCTGGCTCACAAGTAGTGTATGATGATGGTACTTGTTGCTCGCCATGAAACCTGATACTCTGTAACATAGCCGTGTGGCTATGTTGTGTAGTGTACATAGCAGCCTATTGCTAACGTATTGAGTTGGTGTTGAGGCAGTGGACGTGCTGACACGTCATGACCTCAACCAAACTATCATATCGAAAATAAACACAAATGGAGGAAAGCAAACGTTGATGTGAGAGTAATACTTTATGTAAGGTATTGCTATGAGCAGAATGGCTGGTGCAGAGTTAATGGTAACGGTGATATCAATACTTGTCTGGCCTCTTATTCAATAATGCCTTCATGAAGTAATCTCTCAAAAGATGAAAAGGCTTTCGACATTCCTTTTTTTAACAAAGTTGTTGGAATACAGGTGCAACCCTCAAATTCTAGTCAAGAGCATCTTTGGTCTATAACAATTCAATAGCATTTGGAATTTTCCGGGACATTTCACCATCCAGTTACCAAGTTATGAAGTCCTTTTTTATGGATATGTATTAATTGTTTATGACAGGGCACTGTAACATATTCAGATGAGATGCATGTGTATCCTCTCTCTGGAAGTGCTGGTGCCTGGACACGGTGTTGCTGCAAGGCTAGCTGAGATAGTCATGCATATTCAAACCCACTGCTGGACATGGCTGCCCTAAATAGGCGAGGAGCGTGCAGCACTCAAGGGTGGTTTGTTTTCCATGGGTTCTTTTTTTCTTATTTCAAGCACCTCCAGCACATACTGATCGAGGCCCTCCAAGGCCTGTATTTCACATGAGCTTCAGGCCCTGCATGCCCCCGTTCCCCATCAACGTCACAGTCAAATGTAGCAGTGCATGAAAATCAAAGAAGCCAAGTGATTAGGCAACGTAGGCCTTGAGTGGCAAATGGTGAGACCTCACAGATAGGAGCTTAAACTATCTATCTATCTATCTATCTATCTATCTATCTATCTATCTATCTATCTATCTATCTATTTATCTATTTATCTATCTCTATATCTATCTATATCTATCTATCTATCTATCTATTTATCTATCTATTTATCTATTTATCTATCTCTATATCTATCTATCTGTCTATCTATCTATTTATCTATCTCTATATCTATCTATCTGTCTATCTATCTATTTATCTATTTATCTATCTCTATATCTATCTATCTATCTATCTATCTATTTATTTATCTATCTCTATATCTATCGATCTCTGTTTGTTTTCAGCAACATTTCCCACATTTGCACCACCTCACTGATATTTAATTAAACTGTAACAAAAACAAAAGCACAGATTAAGATTGTCATCTTGGGGAAAACCAGGAGTTTAACCAGGTCCAGCATCATGTGATTGCTCCTTATGAATCCAACCTAACTCTCCGGTTATTGTTCATTTAATTGCAGCCACATTATTTCACTCCTGAGAGGATAAACAAGGACACAATTATTCTTTAAATAAACAAGTCGGAATGATGTATAGAATAAAAGAGTGTGTGGCTGATCCTTTAGGAGGAGAAAAGCACATTGTGGCATTTGTTTATGAGGCTTTAAAACCAAGCGGCTTCTCACACCACAAAACAATGCCTCTCACCAGGAGAATCTCATTATGACTCGTAATGACAAATTCTCCCTTCCCAATTATTTGCTGCCATTTCAATGCTATCTTGTGGAGAGAGAATTCAGTTTGCGCAGGGCTGGCCATAAACCAGGCGAGGTAGTGTACCAGGCTGGATGGTGATATACTTTGTAATGGCAACATTGCTGACAAATGAAATGGCGCACACAGGACACCAACGCTGCCCTTGTACGGCTGTTGAAAGCACTTTCCAACTCGCCTTGCACATATTGCTGAAATGCCCTTTGAAGCACTTAGCTGAAGTTGTTCAGCTCCCTTTGCAATACGTAGAAACGACACTGAAAGGTTTGTCACAAAAAAAAAATCCTCAACATGAGAAGCCACGGAATATGATAATGGAGAATGCAGAATATGGTAATCAAATGTGCTTTTGCAAATTACCTCAAACTCATCAACAAGAGCTTTTAATGAAATAACATCCTTAAATGAACACTGGGAGAGAGTAAAAAGTGAGCAATGGCTTTTCAGGGTAGTTTGAATTTTTAATTGCCTGTCGGGAGAATATTAGATAAAGCTTGATTAGAAATAAATTGAAAATCTCTGCTGAATGCATCTGGTGATAGAATTACTAAAGGAGACTGGCAGGGAAGGCGGGACATCCATGAAATAGCCTTGGAAGACTTTGGAGTTTGATTGATTTACCTTCTATTAGTGATTTTGTTTTTTCTTCATAACTAGCCCTTTCACACATTAATAGGATACACATACTTTATATGGCATATACATTTAACACACATTTTAAAATAGCATCGATACCAACAGTAGATGTTACATGCACACAGATCAAAAAAACAAAATGTATGCATCGGGCAATGTACATTTATCAACCGTGTCTAATTTCTAATGCTACTTTAACCTCATGATTTTGCTTTATGAGGGTGGCAGTTTCACTGATTGGCTGCTTTCTTCCTACACATGTTTGCCTCATGCAAGTTTCTGACCTTTGACCTCTCATCCTGATTTATCCTAGATGTCTGTAGTCATCATTGCGTCCAAGGCACCGGTAGCACCCAATTAAGCCTAAAGGGCTACAAGATGAAGATGAAGCTGACTGGAAAAAAATATTTGAACCGCAATTATGTAATTTCCACCTCCGCCTCACATAAATTCAAGCCACATCTTTAATGGCCGATATAAATTCTTCAACAACTTATAAATTTCTTTGATCTCTGGTAAAAGCAGTGAGTCACCGTGTTCGCGCCAATAACTCCACCATTCTGCAGTTAGCCTAGTGTGATTGTCAGTGACCTTTGGTATATAAATCTGATTTATATGCTGCTCAATATTTTGTCATTGTTTCTTTCCATATGAACCTACCATATATTTTTAGTAGATAAAACAATTTTAACCGTCAGTCTATCTTAACAGAGTTCGACTTCCCAAAACAAGCATGTCTCTGTATGAGTCGTGAACCAGCTTTCTTGTTGTTGTTGTTGTTGTTGTTGTTGTGTTTAACAATAATTATGCTAATTATACCAAATAATAATACTTTGAAAAAAATTGGGCTATTGACATACAACTAAATATTTTAAATATTTCAAATTAAATTGAATACAATTAATATTAATATTAAACATTTCTGCGTTACGAGTATGATTTTTAAACAAAGCATTCAAAATGAAAGCAGGTGAGCCGGTATTGACGGTCGACTGTTGTTCATAGACTCATATGGGGGTATGAATTATAAGAAGTGTTAAATGCACAGTGAAGTATTGCTTTAAAGACCAACAAGTAATTCCTGTTGGGGTAATCAATTTAGTGATTGTTTTTTATTATCGTTTTCAGTAAAAGACCATGCAGTTACAAAACGAACCATCTATCTGAAATAACTACTCCTAGATAACAGAGGCCATCACAGTGACAGGCAGGTCAAGGGGTCAGCAGACTGCAGAGCATGTGCAGCGGGGTGTGTGAAATAAAGGACACAGGGGACAGTGAGCCCAGCTCATCTGACCAGCCTCAAAATATAGGCTGTTCTTTACTCACACCACAGAAAACAGTATAAACAAGCCTGAGAAGAAAACGCTGTCCAGAGAACGGCACAAACACCGCCTCGGTTAGGGGTGTGAAGCCACTGGGGCCACCCTATTATAATTGTTATTATTATTAGTGGTGGTATTATGTTTATTGTTCTTATTATTATCATTATTAGTGTTATTATGGTTATTATTAATAATAATCATAATAACACAATCAAGAGGGGCAATTCTGACTGTTGACTTTCCTCCATGACTGTCATTTCATGATGCATTGCTCTCCTGTTCTAGGATGACAATGTTCATATTACCAAGGTCTGAGTTGTCCTCCGTCAGCTTGAACAGCAAGACAATGATGTTAGCCATTCACCAAGGCCTTCTCAATAACTGCACATGATCCCAGCTGAGTATTTATTACAGGAGATACTGGAACGGTGTCTCAGATGCCATTTTTCACCGCGATCATAAAGACGGTGGGCCCAGCTGAACCTTCAGCATCATTCGGTTAGTAGTTGGTTAATATTGAGCCTGTCTGCTAGGAGATGAGAGGGGCCAGCACAGTGCTAGAGAAGGCACTCACCATTTCAGAGCCACCACTGCTGAGGGAAGTCTAGTGAAAGAAGCGTTTCATTTATTTCAACCTCTCTCTGTAGATTGTTTACCGCTTGTTTTCCATCCATATTGAATTCTGTCTGAATCAAGACAGTCAGGAAAAAGTACCAAAAAACATGTAAACACCTTATTTAATCGCTGCCATCACAGCAGTTGGATGAACAGAAATTGTACGGGGCATGGGTATGTGTGCAAAAAAAAAAAAAAAAAGATATATTGGTGAAATGTGTCTGTGTTGTTTCATATATCATTGATTAGACAAAATAAAAAAGCCATAACATTGGGTCAGGAGAACACAGGGCACGGATGCTGACATTCTATCACGGCAGACACATATTGACTGGCGCTCTGAAAGTAGTCACTCACTCATCAGTGTGAGGCAGCCTGATTGAGTTGCCAGCAGCCAGTAAATGAGGCCTCCATCCACTGTGGGTCGAAATGAACTGCAATCTTTTCAGACCTTGTTGCAGCCAAGAGACCGAGTGAGTGAGAAGGGGAGAGAGAGAGAGAGAGAGAGAGAGATTTAAAACCCAGGAGGATTCCAAATAAGTTTATTGAAAAAGAGAGAGCAACTGAAGAGAGAAGAAAGCTGTGAACACAAAGCAACCAAGCTTGTGAGTGTAGATGCTTTTGCAGATTAACCCTGAACTGCATCATTCTCTTATTCATAACATTATAGGATTATACTACGCAAAGACTGAGAAAGTGGTACTGCACTGGTCAAATGGAATAACTCGGGAGCATCTCCATTCACGTTGGCATTTCCTCCTCAGCATCTTTACCCTCAATCTCGACTTGAACTCTCTTGGTATTGAAAAGACAGAAAGCATGCAGTTAATTATGGCTAATGAAAGCTTGTTTGAGCAGAGGAGGAGGGGTGTACATTAGGGGGGAGAGTCAAGCGGCTTGAACCAGAGGGTTCCACGCACAATTTGTTTGAACCTGGGTCCTCTTCACTCTCTGCATGCTAATTTACCTTGGGGCTGCACCGCCTGTTTTTAAATATCGTTAATTGACTTAAGAGCTCATCAACGTGCTTCGTCTTCATTAGGTTAATGAAAAGGCCCAGTGTTTATTTTTCGTAACAGATTGTGGCAATGACATAATCTAATCGGTTACTTCCACTTTCTGAAGAATCGAGTCCTTCTGACGTGCGCCGTTGAAACCAATCAGACGTTCTGTGTTTGTGGGTGTCTGTCTGTGACAAAGCAGAGACGGGGAAGGAATTAGAATAAACACATTTAGCCCTTGGCGTGAAAGTATGTTACCCTTCTCTAATCGACAGTGTGAACTCAAAGGAACGTAATGGTAGCTGTGATGTGTGGGTTTGTTGGGGGTGGATGTGAGAGGGTTGGGTGAAAAAAAAAAAAGAGAGACTGTCCCCGAAAATGGGAGGATTGTGGATTTGTGTCTGTAAACCTAATGGGTTGAAATAAATCAGCTATAGTGGAATGTCCATGGCCCTTGCCATGAACCCAAAGGGGCCTTGTAGGAATCTGAAAAAGGAGAATATTTTCTCAACAGTTTAGTGGCAGAAGCTATAGAGTGTCAATGAAATTCACAGTAAGACAGAGATCGGTTTAAATCCACTCTCTAATATCAAAGAAGGCACCCTGTTTCAGTGCAGATCAGGTTTTCTCTCCATGCTTGTGCTACATAAATTTGCGATATCAGTTCACATTAGCAGCAGAATCAACAAGGGAGAGACAAACCATTACTGACACAAGTAACTTCATTAAGAATTTGAGAGAAAATTGTCACATTACCAGAATGCATCTGATTTCTGTCACCTCAAGTATGAACTCAACTTATACTCCCAATGCTGTAATTTAACCGTCGACTTCTTTCGGCCATCTCTGAGACACATATTGCACCAGTAGCCCTTAAACTGTCGAGTGTAGGTGACGCAAATATACAAAGGCACGTCGAGTGTATTTGTCTGAGCTGCTGTAATACTTACCAGGGAAAGCGTTTCACTTATTGCACTGATCTTCCTCCTGAGGACAGTAACATTTGAGGCCATCTCTAGTGGTACGGCCCATAAAGAGTGACATGGTGGTAAAATAAATCAGACCCCCCTCCTCACCCCTTACTGTCTGGGCTGTCTAGCCGTCAGAAGACTGCAACAGCTCATCAGCGAGAACTTGAGAATCCTCCTAGGAGCTGTACTGGGGTCAGCTCGGCCTCTCCACACCATAAACAGCTCCCATCGCAGTTAGGTTCATCACTAACAGTTTTCCCCCCACACTTTTGTTCTCTGTCCACCCCTGCACTCCCTTTTCTGTAACACCCAATAGCAGACGTTTCCAATAAATCATTTGACCCCTCCTCTTGCCTCTTGTCCAGAAGCCCCTGTCTGTCCCCGACTTGGCCTGAGATGATGCGTTCTGCTGAAGTCACTTAAATAAAAAGATCGCAGTGGGAGACATAATGTGTTAAAGTAATAAGATGGTCTCGGGCAGGTCACGGCCCCGCTCCCTGCTCCGGTGCTCCTGTGGAGGCTCTTTGAGTTAATGGGCTGTGGTCAGTGCACTGGTGGGCCATAAACGCTGCCCTCCGAAACTACAGCCCTGTTCAGACCAGGGGATCCTCCAAAAGCCACTAACTGGTCCATCTAGATAACAGCACACCCAGCACTATTTCCACAGGAGCATCTGACACTCCCAGGACCTGTAAATCACTTGTATTTATCATCTGCTCTTATACAGCTGCCCTTCAGTGTCAGGATTTGGTGAACGGACTGGATTTCTTCCCCAGCATTTTCCAAACTTGTCTGAATTCCAGCCAACCCTTTTCTATTCAGATCTTAAATAATGAATAAAGTAACTATGTTTATCAATTAATTACAGTGTAAATACTAAGATTGGAAAGCTATAACAAATTCAGCACGTTACATTTCAATGCTCATTTTTATGATGCCTAGTGTGAGTGAAGTTCGGGTGTGCAGGCTCGCAGAATGGAGGGAGTGACCGCTAATGAATGTAGCTTAGGGGATTAATGAGAAGAAGCAGGAGACGTGTCATGCAGAAGTGTTCTGGCGTCATGGCGATGGCACCACAGCCCCCGTCCTCGTCTCCACTTACAGTGATTACATGTGAACCCCTGTCATGTGGTATAAGTGCTTTTATGAAATTGTATTAAATGCCATTGTTTATGCTTCACTTTTCGCTTCCTCGTCGGCCTTCCATTTTGGTTTGCTGTTTTTGCTGCCTGCACCGCACAGCACGGTTCATTTGAGTCCAGCTTTCATCATCAGGGCATTAGCATGTTAAGTCAAATTAGCCAATTTTTCCTCATGCCAGATTTGTAGGACCTTGCTTTTTTACTTTTAAGTCCACTAAGTACTTTTTGCTCATGGATGATTCATTTGTGTGGCTCCCATGGACCTCTATCAGTATCAACAACAGAAAATAACTGGTTTCAGTAACCCAGCACTGGCTGATGCAGGTGGATTTACCACAGTGAAAGCCTTTGCTAATAGAGTTTCTGTTCATTTAAGCCTGCAGAACAATCCAATTGCTGGCTTGCTGGTGACAAGCTTTAGAGCAGAGGGAGAATGAGGACCTACACCAATATTTTGTAATGTGTGGCTCAAGATAGCCACACTGGCTGGCTGAGTTAAGACAAATGCACCATGGACAAAAATCAAACAAACATTTACAGCTACAGTGGTGACCAAATTCCCTGAAAAAGAGATCAATTTTATCAGAAAATGTTTTAAAAAAATGCACTTTTATGTAAAATGTCTCAATAAAGGCCAATAAACAATGAAAAACAAAAACCCAATACAAAATCCCAGTTTTTCCATGGTGGAAATGCTTAGAGAGACACCTAGAAATCATAAACAGAGTCAGTCATACCTATCTCACCAAAACAAGAATTTCATATGAATAACCTGATGACAATATACTCATCTGATCATTAATGACTGAATAAGTATATACCTTTTATATATGTAGCGTTTATTCATTGTTCTCACTGACGTGCTAGTGTACCGTGTGCTGAGATGCTCTCCAGTTGACCCTCTTTGTCGGACTTAATAGCCACACATCTGATTGATTGTGTTTTCCATCAGCAGAGCGTTAATTGTTGATATTCATCGAACATGATCAGTTTGCATCAGCATGTTGTACATGGATGAAGTGAAACTGTCACCTCAGGGTGGGAAGACACCAATCTGTCCATAGAGTGACAGAGGCATCGACCTGTCTCTGGCCTACATATGGGCCTGATGCACTTCATCACTGTGAATATCAAATTGATCCAGGATAATCAAGCCGAGTTGTGCATTTCAAACCCCACACCTTTTCAACCTTTTCCATTCATCAACAGCAACATCAGCATCATCCTTTTGTATATTGAGTCCTATTTGTGTTTTTTTTTAATCTCGTTTTTCTTTCTGTAACCCTCCCTTTCTGTTCTAACACACACACACACACACACACACACACACACACTAGACAGACAGACCGCCTTCCCCCCAGGATGGCTATAATAACCTCTTGGTGTTGGGGCAGACTCTCTGAGAGATATCCTTGAGCCTCACCTCCATCTCTCTAACAGGTCACGCCGAGATCCAGGAGATAGTGAGCTATAGTTAAGGTCCAGATCTGCTATCTAGACTTGAATGATGGAGGAAACCATGCGGGGACATGTTTATTGTCACCCAGATGGTCCACAATGCAGTGGCTTGGCGAGCCACATCCGTCCCTAATATAATTCATGGGGTGGCACCATTGTGGGGTGACTGATAAGGCCTTCACTTTGCCCTGCACTGGTCACTTGTCTCAAGGAGACTCCAAAGAAACTTCACTCTGTACAAATGGTGGCCAAAATATCTAATCCCACCAAGGGCTGCACTTTAGAGCTAAAACTTGTGGAGAGGTTACAGGACTGAGAAAGGCCATTTATAATGGGAGAATTCTTCCTTTACCATTTGACTCCTTGAAAGAATTCTTATTTAGAGTGGGAAAAAGCAATTTATTGTGAGAAAACACTACAGGAAATGTAGAGTAGATGAGAGGATGATAACTTAGTGCAAGGCCACCCAAAGTGGGACGCACAGACAATTGTGGCTGTCCACACTAAATTAAGCCTCCAGAGACTTTTGGCTTTGCATGTCAAAACATTTGGCCATCTGAATTTCTATCTGGAGGCAAATGCTGAGAAAATGTTATTTTTACAAATTGGAAAATTGTGGTACGTTTGGTGACACTTTGATAGCCAAGGACACCATCAAACACGCATTTCAGAAGGCAGGCTTAAATGGAACCAAATGCTAAGTTGTCTGAGGAAAAGCCATGTGGTCATTGATCAGTAAGATCAGAGGAGATCAGCTCGGTGCTGTGATGGCTCCTCAAATCTGTTTCCCATCAAACTGTGGTGGTTCCGTTTCTCCAGAGGACGATTCTCTGACAAGGAAAATAGTTACAACTGCATTGTAATGTTTAGAAATCTGTTATCAATTATCATTCAACTGTGATGCAGACATAGCCTATTATTGTTGTATGGTCACGACCCAAAAGTGTTTTTTCACATAGACCCACCTCTCCATCGATTTGTAGCTTTGCAGCCACACAATTTAGACAATTATCCATTTAAATCAACACTAATCTTGTTGACTCTGATTTGGATTTGGATTTTTTTTGTAACGTATAAAACCTTCACAAACTTTTACAAATTATTGCCACACAATTTTTATGAAAAACCTCTGCAGTCATTTAGGACACAATAATCACAGTAAAACAAAATGTTTGTAGGGAGTGCTAGATGGTAGATTGCTGGATGCACAGCAACAGAATACAAGAGCTCTTTCAACCCAAAACAATACAAAGAGAATGAATACAATGCAAAGGCACTGACACAAACACAATGTGTGTTCATAGTCTAAAAATTCAAAAGGCATTCATAAGTGGTCTCCCAATCTGAATCAGTAGCCGGGTCTTATTTTTCAGCAAGACCAATGGTTGGACTTCTGCCTATCGAAGCAGCATCTTTATTCGGACGGAAAATGAATCCTCAAGGAACATGGCCAGGCGCTTTATTGTGTATGCAGTGTGTGGCCAGGTTCAAATTGGCAATCAATTATCCAATTAAGACTGACAGAAATGCACATCAGGAATTCCAGCCCATCAGTCCAAGCTTCTGATTGGAACACGATTAGAGGGACTTAATTAAACCCTAGGTGCTGGGTGTTTAAACATCATTTGTGTGGCGTCAGAGGGCTTGGAAAATATAAATCTGGACTCTTGATGCTCCACACCTATCCTGTAGTTATCGACTGGTAAAGATCAAATATGTAAAAAAAACCTCTCTCTGGCTCCGTCCTATATATGTATTGTAGATGTGACCGTGTTGGTTATTCACAGGAGTGCGAGGAGCATGGAATTGTAAAATGAAATGCATGCCCTTGGGAGGATCAGAAGAAAGAGATAAATATTTGGGGAAATTGCACAGTACAATGCAATAACAATAGTGTCCATGATATTGTGCCACATTAGTCTTAAAACCATTCCCACGGTTTAGCAGGTTCTGAATAATTCAAGGGCATACCATACCAAAGAGAGCAATATACATGTGATGTGTAGAATGAAATGCAGCATGATTCTGAGATTCCTTGGGGTATTTTCTTACTTGCCCATCCTCTCCTTCTCCTGTGTGGTTGTTTAGTGCCTGTATTGATTTCTGAGCTGTTTCTTCCTCCTATGTCAGACAGTGTGAAATGGAAGGCACTGCATTTTAATATTGGGTTGTGAATTAATCATTTTTCCTGATAGCAGAGCTCAGCTCTGTCCCTGTAGGAGAACACCTTATCACAGCAAATAGGATTCAAAGGGAGAGGAGCAGTATAATCCACAGCTAATTGGATGAAATGGCTGTGCACTCTTTCTCCTTCCAGGGGCTGGCGTCCACACAGCCCCCTCCACAGGGATCTTGGAGCCACCGAAGAGGTTATTACAGTGTGTCCTAAGGGAGCATTAATACCTTAGCCCTTGTTCAGACATGCAAATAATCTAATTCAAGGTCTAGCTAATTAACAACTTAGCTACAGTAAAAGATAAAGAGGCTCAATAATAGGCCAGAGCTTTTTGTAGGAGGGCAATGCACCACCACCTACTTCGGCTACACGAACGTCACAACAAAAACACTGTGGCTGTACTTGCAAAATAAAGACGCGACTTTGTATGAAAAATAGAGTTTTAAGCAACATTTAGTGGGGACGGTTGACCTCAAATGGGTCATTTGACATGAACAAATAATTAAATATGATTGAAAATGTTTTTTTGAGAGTGTTTTTCTGAATTTGACCCGCCCTTGGGACTCGCACCCGCACTTTGGTATCAATTCAAGCTTATTGCAGCAAATTCCGTTCATTCTAAACAACGGTGTCCTAGCCCTGGTCATCAACTCCTGGGAGTGTTCACAGTATGTAAAGTTTGCATGTGGTGATTTCATTGAAAGATCAGACGGATATGTCAACATTTTTTTGACACTTATCATGCTTAAGACTAATAAGACTTTCTCCTTGAGTGCTCATGCAGCATACTATGGGCATTTGAAACGCCTCTGTAGGCTGTTGTCTCATAAGCAGCAGGAAAATGGAACATGTTTTAAGGCATCTCTGGCTTTTCCGGGGTAAAATGTTAATCCAGCTTTAGCAAGGTTACATGGTCAAGGTTGCCAAATTACCGACAAGCACTAATCACCCTTGCCTTGGAGCTAGTCTGGCTCAGAAGCAAACACTGTGAACACATCGCTCCCAGCCCCCGCTGCAATGCCTTGCCACCCTCACAACCGCTCTCCGTGCCTTTCCTGTGTATGAAATTGTGATTTACTACATCAATTTACATCTGCCAATACCAAATAACCTTTCCTTAAATACATGCAGTTTCTGCTGTAAAGGGTCTGCGGTGTCCCTCTGAGGCTGTTTCTCCATGAAACAAGTATGTAAGTGTATGTATCAGGCTTAGACCCAGATAAACATCAAGATTGCTGACCTTTGAAAATGGGGACATTACCATTAACAGAGGTTCAACAAGAATTAACACTGAAACATTTCAGACTAGAAAATGTGCACACATCAATCCCTTTGTTTATATTCTTTTCAAATTGACCATGAAAAAGGCCCTGATATTTTGCTCATCCAGAATAAAAGGATTGGCATTTGGGGAAGAAAAAAATTCAAACTGATTCAACGCAACGAGTCGGAGTGGAGTGGTTGCAGTATTTTGAGTATGGTAAAGAACATATGGTTGTCATATACAAGCAATATGAAATCGTCCTGTGTTTATGTGCATGTGCGCGCACACGTGCACACACACACACACAGACACACACACATGTAGACAAATGACCATTAAGCTGTTCTCCTCTCATCCATGGGCTAAACATCGGTTCCCATAAGGAAGGTATTATAATGGCCACTTAAGTTCACCCGCTAGCAATGTTCCTAATACCCGATGAGGTTCGTAATTAGTTCAATATGTTTATAGGTAACAAAGAAAACCTCGCTGTAAAGCAAACCTTGACATACAAGACCTGCTCAATGACTGTGAATTGAACAAATTCAATCACATCTACCAGTCTGACCATCTTATACACATTTGCGTCTCTCATAGTGAAACCCACACACATACGCTGAGGGTGGGGGTGGGTGCACAAATGCTCTTAACCCAAGGATGCACAAGAGGGATCTCAAAGGTTAGTCTTAGTTGTCCTTTTTGTACAACATTGCAACATTTACAGCCGATCATTTGGCAATTACTTTTCAATTAGAAGTGCCCACTGTCAAATAATAATAATATAATAATAATAATATATATATGTATGTATATAATAAACTGTTCATGATATAGATACTGTACATAGTGGTGTGTCTTTTAGACCCTCTTCATGGAAAAGAAGGTGTTTGGACGGGTTAATTAAAATATAGCATAAAATATAGTATACCAAGTCTTAGACTCCAATCACTCTTTTTAATAGCTTTGTAGCGGCCAGAAAATCAAGTATTCATGAAGATTGAGGAAGATGATCCAGTGAACTTCAATTTAATTGGTGCAAATTAAAACAATCCATCTTTTGCAGCTGTCCATCTATCTGCTATCACCACTTCATTGCTCGTCTTGCACCTTGATTACAATTATCTTTTAATAGCAAAACTTGTCAGCAATTTCTCTCCCTTCTGATTTACGTCCCAACCCAACACTGTGTTGTTCCACTCATATAATTCATGTTTTAGTGTAATGCCGAGTAAGCCTCCACTGGGCAGACGCAAGATGTATTGACACCATCACCTCATATCTGCTGGGTACTATGACATATGGCAAACTGTCTCTCTGCAGTATGGGCTGCAATCCTTCCCTCATTCATACAATGAGGGCATATTTGCACGCCCGGGGTTTGGTCACCATAGACTACCCACAGAGTGAGGTACATCAATGGATTACAAAAGTAATGCACATGCAGACACTATTTTTTGCAGTGTCCAATAATGGTTCCAGGCAATTAGACCGAAGGATGACACTCTGACTTTTAATTTGGGACAAAGTGATCTCTCTCTTGCTCCTCTTTCATCCTCCCCTGCCTCTCAGCTGATATGCTGAGCTCAGGCTTTTAGCTGTAGTCTTATTTTATCATAAAATGGGATCTTGCCATTTCTACTCCTCGCAGTGACTGGAAGTTGAAATGTTCATCTTAAGTGACTTAAGATTTCATAGGTGACACTTTGTGGTGCTTGGGGAATAGAAGACATCAATAGCTGTTGAGCTAAGCAGAACACATGAACATATTTGCAGGCAGGAGAACAACTAAAGATCCAGTAATATTTGGGGACTTACTAAACACAAAAGTATGCTATGCTGTATCCAGTGTACGCTACTGTTAAGATCTGTCTTTTTAAAAAGTCGAATTGAGCGCTAGCTTTTGGAAATCAAACCCAAATATGCCTCTCTAGTACTGTGAGGGGTCCAAGTGGGGCTTGTGTGAGTGTCAGAATAGTTTTCATTAGAAAAAGAGATACTCCACGTGCCTCCTGTTTCCAACAGAATCACCGGTGCTGCAATAAAATGTAGCTGGCCAACGGGTTTAGCGTTTGAGAAGCTGGGCATTACACTAAATGAGCCATGCATGGGCAATAATCAGCAGAGTGATGGAGAAGAGTATACAGCCTCCTATGAAGATGTATTATGAACGGGAGAAAAACGTTTGCTCTCTCGTATTCATATGCCAATAGTTATTCTAACTATGCATACAAAGGAAAATCCAAAAGGTAGGTAGGTGGGTAAAATAGGTAAACATGCAAAGGTAATCTGTCATTTTTTTTACAGTTGCAGGGTACAGTAAATCACGTGCATTTGTAAATCTGTTGGAGAATACAAGTCTTCCCCCTGAAAAAAAAAAAAAAAAATCTATCGGTGCTTTAGGGAATTGTCCGACCATTTCCACTCTGCCCCAAATAAACTTGGATGTTCTCCATCCATCAGGTGACTACATGGAGAGCTGACCTGTCATAAATTCACTCTGTGGGGATGATGACAGGGCCGGAGCCAATCTTCATGAAAGAATAAAAAAAATGGCACTGGCTTCCCATCCCCCATTCTCCGAGCCCCCTTCCAACCCCAGGCTCACCCTTTACCCTCACAACTGGAGCACCCTCGCTCCCTATCTTTCTGCCTATCTCTCTTTGTACTTACCCCCGCTTTGTCTCTCTCTCTCTCTCTCTTTCTGTCTCTCTCTCTCTCTCTCTCTCTCTCTCTCCCCCTTTTCTCTCCATGGGTAAGCAGGTAATCATGAGCTGTCACAGAAAGGTGACCCATTAATGTGATGGATACGGTGTGAAAAACAAATGGTGTGAAACGTGTGGATTGCTGTCCTTACTGCACCTTGGCCTTTTGTTCTGTCATATCAATATCCACACAGGGCCTCATTACACCGCTGCACTACACAATGAGTGGAGCGCCAGGGTCAGGACTGCGCCACGCTCCCTTTGACTGGCTCCGACTGGGCTTTTCAGCTCAACCTCACCCCAAAGGACTCCCAGGTAAACAGGAAGAGGGTAGCCTCTGGAGCTGGAGGAACATCTCAGACCAAATAAGCGCCCCCCCGCCCCCCAAAAAAGCCTTATTTTAGTGAGGAGCCTTCACTCTGTTACCAATACCCCCTCTTGTCTGTAGACAAAATTGATTGCACGCTACATAAACAAATCACTGAATTTTTTTTGTTGATGTCTGGCCCCTCTGTGTCCAGTTAAAGTTTAGGTGAATTTCTTTTTGACGTGTGAGCGTTGCCTTGGGAGATATGAAGGAAGGTTTTCTTTCTGTTCATTATGTAGGTGCCTGGACATTACTTGGGTTTATAAATAGTTACAAGCCATTATTTTGTTATTTCATGGAGGTCAAATAGGCGTTTTTGAAGAATACATGCCGGTGCAATCTGATGTTTCGTCGATTTTGTTTAGGTTTTCTGCATACTTTCAGATTCCCCTGCTATAAATCAAATTTCCCCAGCTATAGCAGCTATACCACGTAGCAATAACTGAAACTCTGCACTGCCGTACTGTGTATGAACATGCACAAAGGAATCGATAAGCAAGACTTATATGAATGTACATGGACTTCTAAATTGCCTCAGGCATACTGTAAGATGGGCACTTAGATTTTTAAAGAGCCATACTGTCAGTCAAGGTCAAGGGGAGAAGCGGTGAGGAGCTATCACAGTCCTGGCCTAACCCCGCACTGTCCATTACACCTCTCCACTCGCTGGTCAAGCACTTATTAAAGACCAAGGCTAATTTCACTGCCAGGACCTGTGATCCACAAAGTAACAGCTAATCACCAATTAAGAAATATTATGGATTACAATCAATTGATTTTAAGTGCAGGATCTAGGCTGATGGAGACAGAAGCTTCAGAGTTTCTCTGGAGGCTGATATGCCCTGCTTGCAGGTCAGTCTTGCGGGTTGATGGCCCGTGTAAAGCCTTGTACTGAAGACGAAAACTGCTTGTGACAGCATCTTCCAAATTTTCAGGCAAAAAAAAAAAGATTGTATTTGTTTTTTCTCAAGGGCAGAAACCGCGCCTCGTCTTTGATTATAGGTCACTATGCTGCTGAAAGTAAAATACTCTGTAGCAGTCTCTCCATGTAAGCCAATACAAAGGATGTCGATACACCCTCTGTGTTCCCCCTGAGGTCTACAGTGGTGGTCTAGTGGACACCTCAGATGAAACGCTGGAGACTCTATTAAGGACAGTGGTTACGGGCCACAGACTAATCTAGTATGACAAACTGGAGGTGTCCTGTTATTTCCAGACCCGGTGATGAATCGAGGGCTGTAGTCCCCCATGCTGTCATGTCAGGGTGGAGCTGAAACAGATTGAGAGGGTGCAGACAGCAGATTGATGTTCCAGGCCTCTTCCCTCTCCTCTAAAACCCACAGAATCAGTCCATTAGCCCTCCTCCCATTTGCCTATCATTTTACACAGGCAGCTGCCTCCACATTCAAATCTGAGACTCACCTGGGGGATGGACGGAAGGCATACAGCAGACCAGTTATGTCTTAACCTTTCATAGTTTAGCTATTATTATTATCCGTATTATTTATAATTGCCAAATTGAAAAAAAAACCATAATAATTTACAATATTTTCATATAAATAATTTTTTTAAATGTTTTAGTCTTTATTGTTGATTGACTCAAACTAAACTCAGTTCAAGCAAGCTTGTACATTTGCTGTTCTAAACACCCGGTGTCAAGTAAGTCCCGGGAAAAAAATTCTCTGGAGCACAGGAAGTGATGCGTTTTAAATTTAAATTTTAAGTTTGGAGTAAATGTGGGAACAACTGCATGAGCAGCAATAGCCACCGTGGCTGAACAGACAAACAAAAGAGCGCCACCTACAGAAACTCAAAGTGCAAAAAACACAACAGCAATGACCGCTTATTCACCTTTGTTGGTGAATATTACATATGTTTCCAATGTTAAAAACCACAAAGGTACTGGGATCAAATTCAAACCCGATTCAAAACATAATTAAATATTATATCGTTCATACAATACACCGTTTACAGTAGTTTCTATGTTATTAATACAACAACGTTCCTGTTCTGTTCCATTACTTTTCAACTTTTGAATGGCTAGTATGTTATTTACACTGACAGTACAAGGAATCTGCCAGAGGTTAACTATGGTTATCTTTAATGGAGGAATGAAGACAATGACAGGTCTCCATAGTGGGCCTAGTGTATCTACGTGTTACCCCCCCCCCCCCCCCCCCCCCCCCCCAACCCACATCCCCACACCCCCCCCACATCCCCCATCAACCACCTCCCCCTCCCCCTCCCCCTGCGATGACCGCGTCCCCACTGTAATGTACCTGTGTGTGTGTGAAGGACATCCCGACCGGCAGGGCTATCACAGACACAATCTCACAGCACTTTAATAACTTTGAGAGCGGTCAGCACCCTGCGCTTTAATAACACTCCCTGTCAGCTCACCCCACACCGCGCAAAATTGTCTCGTTGGAATTCTTTATGGTGGAGGCCAAAGAACTCTGGTGATGGGGATGGAATATAGCCACGATCAACCCCTTCTACCTCTAAATGGCTTTCCAAGAGTATGTTTTTATCTTTGGCTCGAAACAAACGGGACAAAAGACAGATACTTGTTTTATGATGCAGCAATAAGCTTTTAAAATCAGCACTGTCGTCTTTGAAGAAAAGCAGGCGTTTTCTTGGGCGCGCTCCTAAAGTTCACTCACTGATGATAAAAATGTCAGAGTTGACACGGCCGTTTAATGCAAACACACGGCGCAGTACGTTTCTACAATATGGCCGTCAATAGTACTAAGTAATAGGTTCAAAATAATCCTAAATGGGGTTAAACGCGACGAGGCTATCTCAGGTCTACTGGAGCAAGTATCGGCATGCACTTAAAGCTGCACTAGGCCAGATTTTTTAAATAAAAATACACCCATCTTACCGGCCCGCTGTAAAAGTGGTGCCGCAACAAAGAAGAGCGTCCCGTGCCCCCTAATTGCAACCCTGTAGATTTGCTCTATTTGCCCGGTCACAGAAATGATGAATTGAAATTGAAAGAGCGAAATACAAACGGCCTCTGCAACAGCAGCGAGCAAGGGCTCCACCGAGGGGAAACCTGGACTCACCAACGTTAGCTCTTTTAGCCTCTCTCGCCCCCTTCGGTGTCCTTTGGTACAAAGCGATCGCAGGCCCGGCCCGGGGTTGTCAAACACGAGCGCACTTTCGATTATTTCTAGGTATCGAAGCACAAATCTTTCGAGCAGTTACCTCTCGCTGCCATTTGGAGCCGCCATCTTGCACCGTTGCCTTAGCGCAATCGTTATACAAACATTTGATAATCTGCGAGGGGGGGGATCACAGCTAGCGGCTTCACACACGCAGCGTGTTTATCTCCAGTGTACATAGTAAAAGAAAAAAACTCAAGCTGGGCATATGAAGTGGAAATCATCCCGCACAGCACACAGTGTGCGGCGGCTGCGCTTCAGAGCCGGTGCCGGGCTCGGGCTGTGTTTTTTTTGTGATGCGTCTGTGATTATAGCCTCTCCTGCAGCAGTGGTGCTACATTCCTGGTCATCACTGCCTCGTACCACTGATTAACATAATCAGCCAGCATTAGTTATTCATGTGATGTGCAGAAACGCTCGGGGGTCAAATCTTTGCCCCGTCTAATAACCTATGTTAAATATTAAAGAAGTACATGGGCTGGCTGATTTACATGCCTCTCATCCTGCCTTTAGATGCACTCGCAATAAAAAAAAATCACTCTAGGCCTGTGGTCCATTACTTGGACCGAGGGAAATATATAGTATGCTGAAAATTGCATTGCTTTGAAGATCTACGGACATAATGTTGTAATATTACAGTGTACAACTGCTTTATCTACTAATACTGATTCTGTGCAAAAGATCATGCTACTGTAAACTGAATATGGTATGTAATTGTCTCACATTCAGCCCAAGCAGTAGTAGCCATCATTGCCCAGTGCATTCGGTCTGTGTGTGTGTGTGTGTGTGCGTGCCTGTGTGCACATAAGAGGCTTTTTCCACTTGGCTTCATCTGCCTGTCTGAAAACAAGGAGCCCACTGGGCATGCATGAGCTGACTTGCTGCGTCTTTATGCCTCCATTTCTTGATTAAGAACAACGAGCGGAGAGGCCAGCCAAGCGTTGAGCTGCCCATGTTGTGTGGGGCCATGCAGTGGGTGGGTGGGGGGGAGACCCTGGCCTGCAGAGAAGGAGGCCGGCTATGAACCCTGAGGAAGTCATTAGGAGACCAGTGACCTCACTGGTGCAGAGCTCAAAAAAAGCTGCCCACTGGCATGATGTCATACTTCGCATGTCAGCCCTCATCACAGCAACACAGTGAGGAGTCCAAAACTGTGAAAAGGAAATGATGTACCTGGTGGCTTTACCTTGTCTCCACTTGATGCACAGCAACAGCCTCACCTATGAATCAAACGGAGGGGAAACACCTTTTCACAAACAGTCTCAGTGAACAATACTGCACTGAAGCAGAATAAGTAACAAGGTAGTGCAATACAGAGATAAGTTCCCCAAATTGACAGCACATAGCAAACGCTCTGATCATACAGAAAGTCTTCATTAAAGCCCCGGGATGTACATAGTGTTGTAGCATAGCACAAAATGCACAGAATTTCCTGGGTGACAAAATAATCTCTCTGCTACCTTCATATCCGCAGGATTACTAACAAATCCAGGTCCTTTTTTTTTTTTTTTTCCCTCCAGTGTTTATAAACAATCCACACATAAACCATTTACAGCTTCAAAATACATTTAAAAGCTATTACATACCTGGTAGTCCTTATTTCATGAACTCAACCGTTCCCCTTGGGGAGTTATAAAAGTCTCCAACACTACAAAATAAATACAAACACAGCTACAGCAGCAGGTGGATCTCAAAGGTGGCACTATATTCCAATTCCAGATTGGGCCTTTAATGACACCTCGCACCGTGGAAGTGAATGGATGCACAATTTATCACCCGTATTCCCCCCACCCTGTACGACCAGGAGCACCAAGCGTGTAGACTAATGAACTGCAAACTCTCCTCTAGGCTTGCCTTTGTAATGATGGAACTACTCAGGATTTCTTTTTTTAATTTGGTCCTTAAGAAAATAACAATCCTCCTTGGCCCTGCTCATTACTGCTTGGCTGTGGTGACCATTAGGAAATGAAAATAACTTTGCTCATTTTGTATAAAGCAAGGCCTTTAGGCTGAGGGTCTGAGTAAAGAATCGAATTTCTAAATATAACTTCACTGCTCAGAGGCTGTTATGCCCTCATCTGCAGGAACCTTGTGATAGGCTAGTTTCACGGCCACACTATTCAAATAGACTGATTGTTTTGTACACAGCAATGAATAAGCGATTCAGATCAAAACATCAAAAGATGTCCTCGAGCACCACCTCACCCTAGCTAGGTGGGCACCCATAGCGGGTGGCGTGTCGAGTCCCACCATCCCCCTGCTGACTCCTCTTTTTCCCATGATGCTGCAGTTTTCAAGAGGCAAATTCAGGTCAGACAGTCCAGGGTGAGAGGCGGACTGAGAGTCTATAGCTGGGCACTGTCAAACTTCATCAGTTTACAAAATCATTCTCTACACGTCAGGATTGTTCTTGAGCAGTAACCAATTAATAAAAGCAAATAAAAGTTGTATTATTGTAAAAATGTAATTTCAACTATGAACCTTATTTTCAAATAACCTCCCTTCATGCCACAACTTCCAGATTATTTAGTTTGCATGGACTGCTGCGATACAGTGATGTGTGGTGATATATATGTCTGAAAATGTGATTCTCGTGTTTAGGGAACAAGGCGTACAAATGTAAAGTCTCGTGATACTCGTCTTACATCGACTCACTTACCAACCCAAATGTATTTGGCTGAGACCAATGTCCAGCGGTCGCTGGATGAATGGGCCACAATATTGCACTGAGTGAGCACGCTCCCAGATCGAGGGTGGACTGCTGTTTAAATCAAGCGGGCGGTCACACTCGATGTGTACATCACCACTGAGGCATGGTGAGCAATGAGACGCCTGTACAAGGCCCCTGCCGGCCCATCGCGGGGCCGGACCGCTGAGGCCCGTGGGCTGCCTAATCAAATCTGAAACCATCACATTCACTTGGCTATCAGGCAAGGATGCATGCAAAAAACAAAACACAAATCGCCTACACCGCCGATCGTGCAGCCCCCCCCCCACCGCTCTCAAAACACCACCATTATGGAAGTATACCATTTCATTTCTATCTACCGCTTTCCCATTAGACAGTAGGTGGAGCCGAGCCTGTGGTTAAACAGTGGTTAAAGAAATTGCAGAGCACAAGCGTGCGCCGGCCGATCTAGCCGGTGCAAAAAACGCTTGTGATGTACAGTACAGTATCTGTTTCATCAACCATATGCAGCTGATAAGTACAATCTCTCCTCAATCTCTAACTTTCCAGACCTATGAAATTGATGTGTTTATTTAGCGTGTCCAAGCCAAGGCAGAGCAGTAATAGCCTTGTCTAGCGGGTGAAGATGGAATCCCGTTGCTTCACCATCGATGCAGGATAATGGTTTCCTTTGATGGAGATTTGGGCCATCTAAACATAATTAGGCAAGCGTGAACAATGATCTCCATAAAGTGCAGAGTACTAATTAAAACAGTTCAGCATTACAGCATTTCAAACATGACAATAAAAATAACAAGAGGCCCCAAATGGATTGCACACTGTGCCGATAGTTCCAAGGAATAGACTGTATCAGATATTCAAGGGCCATTCAATTCCCTTTAATGACAATACAACTGAGCAAATCATGGAGAATGAGCAATACTTTATGTTTTTTTTTTCCCCCTAAAAAAAATCAACATTCGGTCGCTGCTCAGTATTTTCTCTGTTTCAAAGCACATACAGTAACAGATATGCATTAGGCTCTTGAAACCCATGAAACCCATTCTGTTCTGCCTGCTTCCACACTGCAGAAGGTCTGGGATGACGCTTTGTATTATGTCAGTATGTTCAACCAATGGTACGACTCTATTTGGGATGTTAGATGGATAACAATAATACATCCAGGCTGTGTGGAACAAAGCACTTTAGAAATCCACAGGTACCGCATATGAAAATCATTACTTATACAGCATAAATGCATACATAGATACAGTAATAGAGTCAAATAGCACTTTGTTTTGCCCACTGCTTTGACCTTGCCTTTGACCTTCATAAAACATGTCTATAAAGATTCAGTCAACATTCAGCGCTGTGATGTGATATCATTGTGATTACTAAGTTCACTTCTAGTGCCTGCAGCCCATTAATGCTTGTACTACTGCACCCTCTAAAAGCATTTGAAGCTCAGAAGATCAGAATAATAATAAAAAGGTTTCCAGTCTTTATGTGTGTGTGTGTGTGTGTGTGTGTGTGTGTGTGTGTGTGTGTGTGTTTCAAATAGCCAGTCTCTTGAGAGGTGCATTGATTCCTAAATGAATGCAAGGGCAGAGAAAAATGGATTTGTTCCTTAAGATGTGACTTTATATCTCTTTCTTTAACATCCCTGCAGCACTGTGTGCATTTGATTACACACTGAGAAGGAGCAAATCTTTGCATCTTTATAAAATATTCATTGGAGTGGTTGGGTGAGGCGGTGCTCTGTAGATGGTTGCTTGGTGATGGAGGAAGTCTTTAGAAGTTCACATGGATGGAAATAGGATTTGGTGTAAACTGTACACATCAGATAAGTAGGTCAGAAATGTTCATGCCAACAAAATTGCTCAAAATCATCTGTAATTGAGCATCCATCTCAAAGGTATGAACAGGTGCATTTGGTGCACTGCTTTTTTTAGCCTCTCATGAAATGGTGTGTGTTGAGTAAACAAGCACACCCACTGATTTAACAAACTGTTGTGGATCGGCTATAAACAGAGGTGGCCGTTATTTTTCTCCCATTTCACCCTGATGCAAGATTGATTAAATTCCCATTGGACTATTATTCCCCACAATTGGCAGTCTCTACTGTGCGTTGCCTAGAAATGTTTTTTTAGGGCTTCTTTATATTTTGAAAGTTAAAGTGTCCATTTAGTTACATTTCTTCTGTGATCACAAATTCACAATTACATCAAACTAGCTATTATAGCACTTACAGCATTGTGCTGCTCTGCTGCTCTTTACTCCCACCACAGGCCTGCTATGAGCTTGCATTTAACTTCTATCATGTATAAATGATAAGTTGTAAAATAGGGCTCAATACAGATGTTGATTTGATTATTGGCCTACAAAGGGAATGGTGTTTTAAAGCATAAAAGCCAGTGCAATTATCTAGGGCCATCTTAGGAGAGCGTGCTGTTGGGTTTTTACTAGCATGGGAATGCAAATCTATAACTGACAATTTGGAGACGTAAAGAAGTCTTCAGTTTGAAGTCTCAAGGTAAACATGAGCCCATATTGAAATTGTGGATGATACAATGAAATAGGGGATTGATGGTGAAGCAGGGTTACTGCACTGATGGTATAACCTTATGTTAAGTCCATATCTATATAGCTAGCACATATGTTCGTTCACAAATCCTTGCCATGCGACTCTTTGGGTCTGTCTTATAACAACCCCCACAGTGCTACGACTGGCCGCCGAACGCCGATAGTCAATTCAGAGGACCACATTGGCAGAGTTCCAAAGGTCACACGTTCTCTGATTTGAGAACATTTTCAATGGAAACAGACACAATCGATTCTGAAATTGATTTAATTGCCTTAATGTGCCTTACCTGGGTAATACTTGGATGCATTTGAATGCAAAATATGATCAAATGTATTTATAGTTTCCAGTCATCATTAGAAATTATGGAATCACATTTACATGTAACAAAGAGAATCACAGTATGAGTGAGTGAATTGTAAATGACTGGTCGGATTGTCTCCAGGGAAGATGTCGGCCTGATGTAGTCGATGATCATTATTAGTTTATATTCCTGATGTGTACTTGTACTTGTGGTGCATGTGAAACCTTGCAGTTACAACGGAACTACCGTATTGTTGAAAATGTTGTTCTGAAGATGAAATAGATTTGGTGATGCTGGAAGTTTTAAATGCAGTCTTACTTCAGCTTTCCAGAAAGCCAGAAGGTGTCACTGTTCATGCAACCCCTCCACAATAAATGTGAGAAAGTTGATAACACCCTCCTGTTAGAGTTCCAGTGTGTGGAGACTGCTGTGCTTTGATACTGAGTTAGTATCTGATTATTGATACTCCATTAGTATCAATTATGTTTGGTAAAACTGGAAAAGAGAAAAAGATCTTGAAAAAGCGAGTAATACATCACTTTGAAATAAACCAACTAACTGCTAAAGAAGCATCTTTAAAACATTTGTTCAGTACATTCTTTCTAGGGCTATAATGTTACAACTATTTTGAAATTGATTGCCAATGATTTAAAAATTGCTTTCAACAAATCAATCTAATTCCATATTTGCTTTCATCTGTGGTTTAGCACCCACAACCAATAACCTATATAAAACAACAGCGTTGAAGGCAAAAACCCAGAAGAGGAGTCGTGTGAGTTGAAAAGACAGACACAGTGTGCACGTAGAGGGAGTGGGGGAGCTTGTCAAAGGAGTAATACCCCTTGCTTGGTATCTTCAAAATTGACTAGATGACAAACATGTCTGTCAGTGCTGTGCCAATATAGTTTAGGGCCTCTCGTGATGGGGCACACACCCAATGACAGAAGCAGGTCATTTCCGCTACCTGGCATCATAAATCCACCGTCTGGCCCCTGTCCGGGTGCTGATGCTGCAGAACACCGAACGCAGTGGACCTGTCGGAGCACCGTGAGCTACTGCACTGTCCCTGTGGCACACACATACACACACACACACACACACACACACACACACACACACACACACACACACACAATGCAAACTCCCTTCATAACAGTAGTGTTTTAGCTGGCCAGCCCACTGTAACATCTGCTCTTGTATGGCATCATCAGGAGAAAAAAAAAACATTTACCTGTATATTTACTTTTGATGCTGTAACCTAAATTGTATATTTCAGGTGGAAAATGTTTGTCAATAGTACCTTGTCAAGGAAAACGTAAAACTGAGATACCATGGTTCACATGTCCTTTGTGCAGAAACTGACAGCTTATATTTCTGTCTGCAGTAAAAAAAAACTGCACTTAATATACAGTAGCATGGCATGAATACAGTGTGAGCATGCTGGCTGGGGGATGAGGGATACTACATGTAATATATTCCTGTTTGCTTAAATCAGGCTCAAGGTTAAAACAACACCTATTTCTCTTGGCGTCAGATCTCTTTGGCGTAACGCGCGGAGTTTCGATGTGCCAAACATGACACCTCAACTCACTAATACAAGGGAAATAAAAGATGAATGATAAATAAGGCTGCATTTTTTTTTTTCCCCACCCTCGTCTTCTTCTCCTCCCCTAGACAGAAATGCAAATAGGTCATCGAGCTTCATCCCCCTTTTGCCCTAACATGCAATGACGGTCTGTAAATTCCCTTTTGAAGCCACTTCCATGAGAAAAAAAAATATATAGGCAACTCTTCCATTTAGCAGGAAAAGGTATTAATGTTTCGGTATGTAAAGCTAGGGATCAAAATATGTGCTTTAGGGAAGCCATGACCGGGGTTGAGCGGAATACGAGATGCCATACATCCTCAAGGTTATCTCTGAAGACAGAGCCCTTTTGGAATCTGCCTCTGCTTTATTTTCTTGAATGCATGCATCAAGTCAGCCGAACAGAAAAAGATGAAGGTGACTTCTACAACAAGTCAAATGCTTTCTCGCTACACGCATCCTGGCGGTGGTTTTAGGGTGTACACCTTGCTGGGGCCACAATGAATGGTTGTAATTTGGAGGGTCCACACCCATCATGCTCTCCCAGTGCTGTGTGTGGATCTGTCTGTGGGCTGGGATTAGGCAGAGGTACAGTAACCCAAGGGCTAATACAAAGCACTTAAAAAAAAAGTGTCATTTCCATCCCCAAGTCCCTGAATATTGAAATTAGGTCATCAGTGCAGCAGAGGCCAATTTTCACCCTCATATATCATGGCTGCCCCTGCACCCAAGGTCTCATTACACCATACATGGTCAATAAGCCATTAACATGCAGCAGACAATGTGTAATGTTCACACAAAGACAATGTCGCCACAGTTACAGTAGTGAGTCAGTGTTTGTGGCCGTACGACACATTGAAAAACATCCTGAATACATGTTAACGTACGATACACTATGTAGGAGGAGAACTCGCGGTATTAACGCTCTCTGGTCAACCAGGAAGTGAAGTGCGTTTGGTTATTTTGACGTTGGTGGTCGTTTCTAAATGTGAGGGAGAAGCTTTTTGTATGCAACGTCCCTTTTCCAACATCAGTTTGCCAGTGTGATATTCATTTGTTGGAAGCTGTGCTGCATAAACAAACAACGCCCAAGGCTACCACTGGCTGGTTAAACAACCACGGGCTGTTTTCTCTTTTCTCCACCACAGTGCATTGTAAATTCCTTGTTGAACCACAAACATGCTCCGCTATGTTTATTTAACAAATAGCCTATTGACATTTTCACCTTGTAATATTTATACCTTGCGCGTTATAAAAGTTTATTTCGGAGAGAGTCGACAGTGTATGGTGTGTGTTAGTGCCGTCTTTAATTCATCATAAACAGCAAACAATGAAAACATGTCAGATTTTCATTTTCTTTTCCAACTCTGTGATGTGGAATTGCTTTAGTAACGACAGTTTGGTACCACACATCCTGCCAAGCCAGTAATGATATAAACGTTCCTTTGTTTGTCAGGATTCTACATTTCTTTTTGCTATTACACTGCAATAAACTGAAGGCATCAACATTCTTCTAACAAACCAAAGGCAGATTGAGGCCCCTGGCTGCCACTGCTGTAACAAATGGGGCAAATCATTGTCACAACCCATGTTTCTTTCTCCTTTAATGTGGTTACATGACTGTGCTGGGACATTTATGGACTGCTTGATCCAGTGCTGGCAGATTAAAACAAAATCAAGCCAAACTGGTTTAAACCTCCTTTTTGAGGAGTCTTCCAAAATATTGTATACCAAAAAAACAAACATTTTATAAACAATGAAACATTGTTTTATTTTATTGTCGCGCTCAGATTCAATCTATTTTCTTCAACATTTTTTCCCCGAGTACCTTCTTCCTGCTTGTGAAAATGGGGTTTGTATTGATGAGCTGGGCCCAATATTGATTTCCCATCATTCCTGGTGTGGACATTTTCTGGTCTATTATACTACAGTCGCAGCATATTCCCCTAGCAGCCGTAAAGTGGATATATGGACAACCTGACCTTGGCAATATGGAGATAATGAAATATCCTTAATGACCCTTCCTGAAAGATTTTACAAGGCTGGACTATAGACTGCCAACCCATGTACAATAATAGTTAGCGGAGAAGGATTTTAGAGGCCCAGCTAAATCTAGAGCTCACTACATGTATTGGGAGAACTGTTAACTTGTCTGTTTTGCTAGGTTAATGTAACCATTAAGGACATGCGGGTATATGATAGGAGCTGTTTATATTTAAGGGTCAGCCCTCTGACACAGAACCCCTCAAAAAGAAAGCATCCTCTGCAAGTAGGTATATGTATGGTAACACTTAGTAAATAATAATACAATTATTCTCGGTTATTTATCCATTACACAAGTTTGCGAAGTTTTCCAAGACACGTCTAGAATAATTGCAGCCAAAGGAAATTAATCCATGAACTCCAGAAATATGTATTTTGGTGTCAGAGTTGGTTAGGCTTCAGCAGGTGAATAAGGGAGATCATTATTCACACTTCACGCTGGCAGTTGTTTCAGAGATTCGTGCCGATAGCAGCTCATAATCATCCCCAGAGCGAAGCAACAATGAACTTGCCCTACCACTCCACTGTCTTCAGAACACTTCAAACATGCTCCACTTCAAACACAAAAGCAGCCGTCTCCTTTGATGCCATTGTCAAAGAATGAGTTTTGTTCCATCACATTTAAACTCCGCCTCCTCGGCTGAAACCTAGACGGAGACGTGCGAGAAACAGATTTTTGAACATGAAAAGAGCAGCTGAGTTGTCTGACACAGCCCTCAATGCTTCTGGCCCTAGCTCACTAGGATGGGAAAAACAGTCGGTGCTGTGCAGTAGTCTAGATGGAACCACTCCAGGTAGATACGTGTATAGTGTTCAGAATTCATGCTGCAGAATGAATTCTTTCTAATTTATTTATTTCATCTTGATGACAAAAAAAACTTGTGGAGAGCCACGGCATGTGGTTGAAATGTAGTGGTGGACAGCCAGCCGGCTCCGTGTGCAGCTCCTTTACTAAAGGGGGCCTGGTTGCAGAGGCAGCTGGCTGAGCATGTCTGGTTCTGATGAAATCTCACTACAGACACGGCTGGTTCATAATGACTATAATCACAGCAGATAAGCAACTAGTGCATGGGAAAGAGGGAGGGGATCAGAGGGTGAAAGAACTAGAAAGAGAGAAAAAGTAATTGAATCTTTTGGAGGCACATTCAGATGAAAGTCATTGGGTTTGTGGGAGATGCTTTTCAGGGAATGACATTTAGATTACAGAGGTGCCCTGCTCACCACCACAGGTCAATACCTCCTTCTCCACAATAGCACTCCTAAGTCCCCGCGACGCTGATCTCAGAATAAAGAATGCACCGGCGATGTGGATTTGGAGGAGGCGGCATTTACTGTGTGGATATTCTACGGATTTAGAGGGGATGGCGGCGGACAACACGGGCACTGCATTTCATTTGAGAGCGAGGGTTTCAGTCGCCGTTTCTACACTGGCTTATGTTTCTATTTTGAATACAATGACCTCATCACATCTTCATCTCAGTTCCTGTATGCTGATGTGAGTAAAAGCAGTCGATGAAAACCCCCTATCAAAATGTAAGTCACAGCAACTTCCTCTCCAACGCCCTCCCCCTCCCCGTCCTGATCCCTCCTATCTCCCGTATTGACACAGACCAGCATATTCCTAATGTTAGCGGGATCACATATTGCCCGGGTGACACACTTCAAATGTATCTCAGATTAATGATATATCACAGTGAGGGATCTACAAAAACCATTAGTAAGCCTGACACTTGGACGTCAGATTTTAAAAAATTTCCAAGTAATCTTTTTGATTTATGAAAGTGTGTCCAGGTTCATCGAGAGTGATTCCAGATTTATCACATCCTGGTTAGAATTATTAATGATTTTCAATTTGTAAATCTGATGCTGCCATGTTCAGAGGAGCTCCGCGGAATCACCAATGGCTGATAGCAGAGTCCGAGGTTTGCTCCTGAAGCATGATTACTTTATCAAAATATGGCTACCTATGACTTACATTTCACTTATTTTCCACTCTTGCAGAGCCTTTTCCTCTTACCTTCATTTCTCCCTCCTCACGTACGAGTGCTAAACACATTTTTCAAAAAGAGCTTCAAAACACGGCGGCAGCCACAGCTTATGTCATTGCTTGGCTAATCTTCTGAAGTTAGACGTTACACTATTAGTTCCAATTTCCTGACACATGCACTTTTAAGGACCCACTGTGGCAACATGTCAAATGGATGCAGCGCACCTGACAGCTGTACCTTGCAATCTTTCTCAGCGTTGTTGATGAGCAACACAGCTATGATCATGGTGGCTTTCCAAAGATAGCCGGCTATGTCTCCATGTCGAGGTGGGCTTTGATGTGATGTCCATGCATCAGCACGGCTACTTCACTCTTACTTACCACACATGCTCGCAGTGCCTGGAGTCCAGTCCTGTATCCGTCCAATGTGAGCGTATGTCCACTCAGACTCGAATAAGAATGGCACTTTGCAAGTAAGCAGTATAAACACATAACAAGATGTATCGGCATGACGCCTTTTGCTGAAATGCACTTTTTCATTTAAGCCATTTAGAATTTTCCAGGGCCAAAGTTGACAGAGAGAACAGTCCATAAGATGTTGGCTTCTTTCCTCAACAATACTCAACATTTATTCATTCATTCATTCATTCATTCATTCATTCATGTTTCATCCTATTCAGGGTCACGAGTGGGGCTGGAGCCTATCCCAGCATGCATTTGGGCAGAAGGCAGGGAATCACCCACAGGTTGCCAGTCCATCACAGGGCCAGCACATAGACATACAAACCCACTCGCACTCACATTCACACCTGTGGGGAATTTAGAGTTTCCACTCCACCTGAGTTGCATGTGTTTGGACTGTGGGAGGAAACCCAGGAGAACACGGAGGGGGAACATGCAAACTCCACACAGAAAGTGCTAACCTGAACACGGTGCTGCAGACAGTGAATAATTACAGGCTGAGGATATTTCCCACTATGGCTTACTTGTTTGACCAAGTTCTTATTTCTTTATGGTGGCACCGACTTCAAAGGAAGCGTTGGATGTGTGAAACTGTTGATGACGCTTTTCTGTCCCTGTCCTGTTCTCAGAGAAATACAGCCCCTCACCAGCTTCATGATTCATGGCTAATAGTGCCCACATAAATATCTTACTAACACTGTCTGTTTACTTATTCAAGAGACTCAACCACCTTGTTTCCTCCGCTGAATCAAAGGTACCACAGAGGCTTTATATTGATATTGATACTTATAAACCCTTTAAAATAGAGTAGCTGCTTTTCAAACGCCTCTGACAGTTGCATAAAATATGCTTGGTGAATCAGTACATTAACTGATGCTGGTAATAGTACACAACAACTGTTAGACTGTAGGTTGTTATGGTCATTATTGACCCCATTATAACCTGCCTTCCCCCACAACCTAGTATACACAAACAGTATGCTCTTCCTCTGTGATCAAACTGGAATCATTGCAAATGTGAGGAACACCAGAGCGCTAGCTAGTAAGCACTACTTGGCAATTTTTTTGCTGTGCTACTCTCAGAAACCTAGCCAGAGCACAGCATGTTGAGAACTGGAGTTGGACCGAGTTCACGAACGGACCAAAAGCGTGCGCAATATGCTCCGTAATACTCCCAACTCTGAGGGGCACTGCTAGTTACGCTTTGAAATCATAGAAAACAGTGGGGAAATGGGCACTCTTGCTGTGCAATTACTACCTTATCCAAAGCCTCTGTGCTCCTTTTCCTCCATTATAACTTTGAGACTTGCAGTGAAATTGGTGCACGAGGGAGGTCTTCCATTCAACACAATTTCAGTAACAAATTCTCTAAACCATTTCTAAGGATTTTCTCACCTTTCTACAACTGCCAGTTTTTCCTCCAATACTACTCTCACAGGTAGCCTGGATGAAATGACAGGTTTACCGTACAGCTTTATAAAGAATACACAGTAGGTTTGTATGAAGGCTTGCAATAAGCAACACAGACTTGGGATAAATAAAACCATAAGTGAATACACACACATTGCAGATGAAGGTTATACAGACTTGTAGACTCTAAAGTTTAATGGACACAGTAAACAGCCGTCTGCTCTGTGGTTTTCTATGGGTTTTGTTCAGTGGCACAGTACACGTTAAAACACCCTCTTCAGTTTGTGCCTCATTGTTTTTCTGTGAACTTAAAAAACATTTTTTTTTAATGTGTATTTAATTTCAGTATATGTGAAAGTTGTAGGTCAGACCTTTCCCCCATTTCAGTCAAATGTGCACTGCTCCATAACTGATCTCATGTTTTGTCTATTGCTTTCCACCATAATGAATTTAAAAAATAAATAAATAAAACAGCAACCACAAACTTACAGCATTTGGATTTGGTTACATGATCAGTACAGTATGAAACTTCAGAGTGCCAATATGTTGCAGGAAGTGAACAGAGTCATTGCAAGGAAAGACACATTGACCCATTTATACACTGAATATGAGCTGGGGAGTTGAGTTGTAACCGTAGGGGTCTATTCAAAAATATCCATTATATCTCAATCATTGAATCTATTAATATATTAAAAGCGTGTAAAGAATGTACCATTTCTCACATTATGGTCTATGTGCGTAGAAATATAATGACTGTATATAATGGATGTCTATAAATGTGTTATAAATGCATCAAAAGTGAGCAGGTACTGTAAAATGAAGTTTTTATCAAATTTTGAATCGGCAAATGGATAAATATGGACGACCTAAGACCTAAATCAAAGCCCTTTTTTCTTCGTCAGCCTGTCATATTTTTGTAATCTGAAAATGAAGGCCATATAGCATTTATATGGTGTCTTGAGGTCAAGTACAGTCAGAAAATTTATAAGCTTTACCAATCTGGGCAAATGGATTTTCTGCTTAATTGGTTACTTTTATTCTTGTTTCTCTTGCAGTCGTTTGCCAATTGGTGAGTCAGTGTGATACAATGTTTATTGCTTTTTGGTAAAGAGCCCAGGGGAATTTGTGTGTTGCAGTGGAAGTAATTAACAGAGATGGAAGGGTGGCAGCAAAAAAATTTCAAGCTAAATGAAGGCTCTACTGTCAGACATTTCATTTTTTTATGTCAGCGATTGTTGTTAATTATTTCTTGGGATGCAGGACATCCTGGTAACCATCACCTATGAAGATCCCACTGTGCTGGTTCATTGGAGTCTTTTGATATGATTCACTGTATAGTATTGACTGTATAGTGTCCCTTGTATTAGTTCTTTGGTCAGAATGCAGAGGGGATAGATTTCCCAACCCTCCCATCCCATTTCCATTATGTGTGCTTGACTGGGAACATAAGGCCATTAACCCTCAAGAGCAGTCCACAGGAAAGGCTATTATATAGTATAGTATATGTTTCACTGTGTTAGATCATAAGATGATCTGGAAACGCTTAAGAGAATTTATATCTGATCCTTATTGACACTGCAGATGTAAGAGACAGCTTCTGTCTATAAGTCACATCTTAATTCGCGTAGCTGCAGAAACACCGCTATGTGTTCTCACATCACATGCACATACAATACATCTGCCTAACACATGCTAGACATAAAGATACTGATGATTTTAATGAGAATTTTCATCCCTCGTTTGGTTGTACTGTTTATTTCCTTATAAAGCATCAAAAGCTTCATTAAAATTGAACAGGGATGTGTTGTAAAAAGCAGATGTTCTGAGAAGAAACAGAGGCATGTTGATTCCTCGTGGGAGTGAAAGATGGAGAAGGGAAATGTGCTCTCACCACCAGCAAGATGCTGTTTTGAAATGTAGCTGGGAATGCGAAAACCCCCTCAGCTGAGAGTTCAGATTGGGTAAATTCCTGTCTGGATTAATGTGGTATGATATACTTAGTTTTGTGTACTTATTTACCTCCCCCTATGACTTCACACTTCCAAGAAAAAAGTGTAGAGGTGAAGGGAGACAGTGCAGCAAGGACTGGCAAGGACTGGATTTTACATTTTTTGGCTCAGAGGCAAATGAGAGTTGTGTCCTATACAGTAGATATTCTAGGTGGGAAAAGTCAAGTGTGAAAACCAAGCTGCTTTCTCCTCCCTAGTCTGTGCAGTCCTGACAAGCTTTGACAAAGGGAGCTGCAAGCTAACAGACTTGACAACAAGCGCCTGCGACAACCATACAAATTAAAGATGACTTATGATGAAGTATTGTGGTCTGAGAGGCAAGACAGAAAGTACTAGGACTTAATTTGTGTCAGACTAGCAATGATGGTAATGAATTCCTGCGGTTGGGTTGGATTCTTTGCCAAGGTTTTGAAATTCATCCAGTGAAGATCCTGCACACCGATTCCAAAGATACAGGTGCAGTCATTTGTTGTTGAATCACTTCTTAAATGCAATCATCTTGTTCTTCCATGTGAATCAAATCTTTGATTTTATGTCCATGTCAATTTTGTAAATAACATACACTATTTTTTTTTAGTCGTAGCTTACACCACAATTTTCAAGTCCATTTTATCCTGTGAGGTTCTTAAGCTATAGAGCCACATTATTTTATCCATACTGCAAATGACCTTTTATTGAGAATGTCAATAGGAAGATCTGGTTACCTATGTTGAGGAAGAGGGAGGAACTTAATTGCTCCCAGTGAGTGCAGTCTGAGGACTTGATTAGACCTTGAACCACTTCTCATGTTTTTCATTTGTGTGGTGACGACCTTCCTCCTGACTAAAATCAGCCTGGGCTCCTTCCATGTCCACTGCTCTCTGGAGATTCATGCCCCAGTGACTCTGACTGCTGACTTCATTCTATTAACTCTATATTCTGTTCTTTAAAAAGCATATGAAGGGTTCATTATAACCATTTTGAAAAAAAATTAAAAAAATAACTGATGCTAATCATTCAATTCTGCAAAGGTTTGTCAACGAAGGGCTTACATTACCCACTATCCCATAAAAAGTACCATAATTTGGTTTCATTTCATGTCATTTTTCTTTTTATAAGAGAAGTGGATATCTCAATTTGAGATGAAACTCTCCATATTCAACCACAGGAAACAGTTCAACCAAACCCTGAATCTGTTTGGTGTTTTAAGAAAACATTTAATTCTAAATCTTGACAACTTGTTATTCTTTGTTTGAATTACAACACATACATGTTTAATCTCAATACAGTTGAATTTGAATCTTTCTAATAATACGGCATAACGAGACAGTAAACATGTTGATGGCAGCCAGAGCTGTCTTCTTTTAAGTCTGCCTTGCTAATTTTATTAGATCAAGAAACTGCAGCCACAAAGGAAAAAAAAAGAGGAAATCACAATGATAGCGCTCAACTGACCCACCTGCCATTAGCAAGATGAATTAGCTGGGTCCATGCTAGTGACAACAGCTACAGAGGGAAAATGATCCTGGTGCCTCATAGACCTGGGCTCCCAGACACCACCAGGAAGCAGACAGGGGCCGCACAGACCCCAGAGACCCAGTGGTCAGACAGCGAGAGAGAGAGAGAGAGAAAGAGAGAGAGCAAAGGGAGAAAACAAGATAAACACAATTATTATGGTAGCAATTATGTGGAAGAGTGGTAAGGGTTTGCAATAAAATACATTATGCACCAGAATAGTGCACATTGTGGCACAGATCAACACGCTGGCTACACTGGCTGCTTCTGTGCTTCTTGAGGCACAAGGCAAGAATAATGCAGAGAAATGCAAAATGACTCGAGGGATTTAGATGACTGCAACTGTGTTCAGTTTTTTGAATGCCATAGCCTGGTTTACCAGTAAGCTTACTCTGATTCTCTACCTTGTTTATCACAATAAGCAAGTGCCCCTTGGTCAAAGGGCTGCTTTAGTCTTTTGCACTGATGCACATAAGGTAGGTGGCTCTGGCTACAAATGAGGTTTAATCTTGGATTATGGTCGGCGACCCTTGTCTGATTTCATTACATCATGAAGACCAAATGCACAGAGAAATGTTAATCTAAAAAACATCACACACATTAAAACAAGACTTTTTTTTATATTATTACAGAACAGCTGTGATGCCAAGATCTCAATATCACTGTTTTTAGTCACAACTTCTACCATTAAAAATGTAATTATATAAAAACTTTAAAGACCTGTTAATTCATTCACCGGTAGAAGGTATTACAGTTGCTGCAGTTCATAACAATACAGCACCAACAAAGACCCCCTGTAACAACACATGTAATAACACCGCATTATGTAATAACTCAACAATATGTAATACATTTTCACTTCATTATGTAATAACACCTGCATTTTGTAATAATCTGCTGCATTTTGTAATAAACAGCCTGAACGCAATACGTAATAAATGTCCCCGCATTTTGTAATACATTATTACATATTGCGTTGGTTATTACAAAATGTGGGAGTTGCACTTTTTTGTGGATGAAAATGTAATAATAAGGTGCAATATGTAATAACCAACTAAAATGGATGTCTTCATTTACGCATTGATTGCTGTTGTCCATATCCCATACATAAGACCCAAAGGGTAGGGGTCACAATAATGGTTAATTTCAGATCTGTTAAAAAATAAATAGCTAAATTATTTGAATATATATAAAACATTGCTTTAAATATACTGCATGATGATGCTAATTCACACTCAATATCACAGCCTACCTTTCAACATGTTGCCTTTCAACTAGTGGCCAGTGATAGACACTACAATTTATTCTCCCTCTTCCAAGGCAATTCAAAAACTTTATTTATAGCACATTTGTTTTAGCACAGTGGCAATTCAAGGTACTTTACGAAGATTAAAAGACAGAGGCAATTGATACATAGACAATTTATGAGAAAAGACAATTGATTTATAAGAACAATGAATGAATAAATAGTGGTGTAGGGCCTAGATAAAAAACTAGATTTAAAATAAGTTTAACATTTTTTAAATTTTTATAACTTAACTAAAAGCATCCATGAACAGTGTGGTTTTGAGTCCATATCAAAAGTCTCGAGGGTTAGGCTACTTTTAAGATCGATAAGGAGTCTGGTCCAGAGATGCGCAGCATAGTGAGTGACTAAAGGTTGCTTCACCAACTTTAGCCCTGGCACTGGGCACTACTAGCAGCCCACTCCCACTTGACCTGAGAGACCTGGCAGGAGTGTACTCCTTAAACATGTCTGTAATGTATTTTGATCCCACTCCATGTATTGATTTATAAACAAGCAGCATTTCCTTATATTCAATTCTGTGGCTGACGGAAAGCTAGTGTAGTGACTTAAGAATCGAGGTGATGTGGTCTGACCTTTTGGTCTCTGTAAGAACTCTAGCAGCTGCATTTTGAATAAGCTGAAGCTTTTTGATGGTCTTTTGGGGAGCCCTGTCAAAAGACCATTGCCGTAGTCAACCCTGCTAGAAATAAAAGCTTTTATGTGGCTATTTAGACTAAGATCAGAGTGAACTATAACACCAAGGGCGGCGCCACAGGTCATAGGGGTCTAATTTAATATTTAGCTTAATTGTTAAAATTGTAATTGTACAGATGAAGACATCCATTTTGGTTGGTTATTACATAATGCACCTTATTATTACATTTTTGTCATAAAAAAGTGCAACTCCCGCATTTTGTAATAACCACCACAATATGTATGCTGTTTATTACAAAATGCGGCAGATTATTACAAAATGCGGGTGTTATTACATAATGAAGTGAAAATGTATTACATTTTGTCGAGTTATTACATAATGTAGTGTTATTACATAATGTGTTGTTACACCCCCTACTCCACTATTTCAGAGGGACGTTTCTGCATTTAGGAAGAAAGGAAATAATGACAATATCATATAAAAGAGCACACAGGAAGTGACATATTTTACTTTTCCAGCAACAGCGGTTTGTTTGGAATAAATAGAAGAAGAGTTAGCATGAGGTAGTTAGCATGAGCAGCGATAGCCACCGTGACCGAACAGACGAAGAAAAGAGCGCCACCTACAGAAACTCAAACTTCATAAAGTAAAAGGACGTCACAGTTCTGGCCACTGTGAAGTGCAGTGCAAAACCACCACAGTAATGCTTGTTGCCAAAATAAAAACAAAACAAGAATTTTGACAGATTAACTTTAACTGAAAGGGGTATGTTTAAATAGGACAATTCATTTGGAACAGACATTTTACAGTTTACAGCATTTGCTGATTTCAAAAGTATAAGTTTCAATAATCCAAACATGCCTCTAATGCCGGCTAACTCTTTTCCCAAAGGGGGTTTTAGATTGCAGCAGGAAATGGGCAACGTTGAGGGTTGAGGGCCCAAAATGAAGACTTACATAATCACCTTGAGCATATCAGAGGATATGTATGTTTAAGGGTGCACTACTACTCACACTGCTTATATCATCAATCAATTCATGTCATGCACTGTAACACCTGTAAAAAACTGTTCTGCATTACAGTTCACCTAAAACAGACTGCTTTTCATGGAAGAGAAGAAGTATTCATGTTACATATAGTCAAGTCTTCATCCTGCATGAACAGAAACTACATTTTGACGAGTAAAGCATCATGGCTTTGCATTTAATTCAGCATGGTGACGCAAGCATAATAGGAAAAAATGTCTTTCCTGTTCCATTAGTAGAGATCTTAGTGAACCCAAAGCCAACATACTAAGTCCACATATTGGAGATTCATGGGGACCTTGTTATTACTTATTATTATATTATTACTTCACTTATGTTGCGACAGATTGTTGGGGGGATTCCAAGTGTGGTGGCGGATGCAGCCCAAGGGCCGTTGTTTACACATCGGTGGATTAAAGGTTTTACTATTTCACGTCAAGACCAGAAATCTGCTGTAACAAACCAGTGAGTGAACCTACAACTGCTGTCATCAGTTCAAATTTCACTTTAACACGTTTCTTCATCATGATATTATTCCCGGATGGTCAGTATGTATATGCTCGTCAGATTCGGTGGCCAGTGGTGGTAGAATGGCTGATGGCGTGCAAAATATGACATCATGCCAGCGGGCAGCTTTTTTGAGCTCTGCACCAATGAGGTCACTGGTCTCCTAATGACTTCCTCAGGGTTCATAGCCGGCCTCCTTCTCTGCAGGCCAGGGTCCCCCCCCCCCCCCCCCCCACCCACTGCATGGCCCCACACAACAGGGGCAGCTCAAAGCTTGGCTGGCCTCTCCGCTTGTAGGTCTTAATCAATAGTTGGGGATAGATGCAGACAATCCATTAAAATTGATGTTATTTAGTTGTGCTTTATTCACATAGTAATCTTATACTCTACTGTAAAAACAAATGTGGGTATTTAACATTTGTAATGCTACGTAGTAATGTGTAAGGATACACACGCAATGGCATGCATCCTTGTGACTTATATAAGATTAACTGTCACATTACAAGGTTTACCCCTGTGAGACAAAACCTCTGTTATGGTGTTTGCTAGCTAAAGCTCTAGTTGCTGGACAAATATGTCCTCAGTATAACTGCCTCACATCTGTATTTGTTCTGCTCTGAATCATAGGTGGCCCAAAGCTGTCTTGATAAATAGCTACTCCAGGCAAGTATGGTGTATGCTCTCTGACACTATAGGTCACATAACCTTGTTGTCGGGACTAAGACTAATGCAATGTGAAGTGTCAAGTTATTATACTGAAACTAGACTGTGGAGCGGAACCTGAGCCACTCTGGTGATAGGAAGTAGGTGAAACAAGGCAAGGTGAATGTAAAAAGGTCAGAAAAGGAGGAGATAGTGAGCAAATGAGAGGGTATGGAGGGGAAAATATTATACACTAAGTGGGTCTTGTTGGAGGTGAAAAGGGGCATTGGGGTTCTTGGTAGTCGACGTAAATCATAATTGGCTGCTCAGAGCTGGAGCAATGCAAAACACATTGCTGACTTGGTAGTCGCACATGATGCCAGTAAGGGAACATGTTTGTTTTCAGGAGAACTAAATAATGCAGTAATAATCCTCCTCACCACGTCTCCCGAGCAAATGCCTCAGCACCTGTCAAGAATTTGCAGTATGTTGTCTAGTGAGAGAGTTGCGAGGAGAAAACGCGTTATTATTACAAAGCCAAGTAAACTAAAGTAATTGTCTGCAGATGGCAAAAACAAGCCACAGCTGTTAATACAGTGTGAAACATGAGATATGAAATATAAATGTAGCAGCGAGGGATTGAGAACAAACCGCATCAGGCCAAAAGCTAATGACTTCCCATTACACGATGTAGCTTATAGGCACATGGCACTAGATAGTGCATGGAGGAGGGAAATACGCTGTAAAAATTAGTTTTTTCAGCTAATTACCAGAAGTAATCCAGCTGGGTTGCGGATTTCAGTTTCCGATACATTTCATTTCCATTTCATTTCAAATATTTTGTAACAATTTTGCGTTCATTGAATGGCGGGAACACCGAAGCGCGCACCTAGTCAAGCCGTCACAGTGTAAAGACACACTTTAGTTTCATGGTGACATGAGTTCATCGTCAGGACGGTGATATATATATCAGCTCTGGGTGAGTCTCATTTCTATTCAGTGAGTAGTATCACTGGTATCATCAAGCTTGTTAGTATTAGTAGTAGAAGTAGTAGTAGCCGTTGTAGTATTACTCTATTGATCTCATGATATCACTAGGTGACACACTACACGGCTCACATAGAAAGAGGAGAATACAGTGGGAACATACAGAAACATCCTATAAATAACGACCAGTACCTATGCTACTGGGAAGCCGCAGTAAGAGGGAGAGTTAGGTACAAGTCTCGCCGCACTCGGGACAAATGACTGCTCATACCTCTCTGCAGACTTCCTGGAAGTAGAACCCTATTGCTGAAACAACTCCTGTGTTGCATCAGTAAACAGTGAAGCGGGTGAGCGTCGGCGTCCAGCCATGATGTGAACTTTAGATACGACTCTGTTACTGTACTGTACTGTACTGTACAAGATTACACTGAATAGTTGTAGAAGCTTTTGATAATCTTTCTCAGCATGTTGTCATCCTCTTTTGAGTCGTCCCTCCTCCATCATTTGAGGGTATAGCTAGGGACACATAACAAGATGGGTTTTTTTGTGGGGAAAAAAACATCAGACGCATCTAGTCGCAAATATGGTGTCACTTTAAGTAGACTTGTCATTTGTTTATGCTTTCTTAAAGCCCCTAAATGAGTCTGTTGTCTACTATGCTTATGCAATGACCCTGTTGCCTAATCCTGAATAACAAATTGCTTAAACAGCTCTATCATTTTCCAGAAGTTGACAACAAGCTCTTTTGTTTTGGGATGTCAGGACAGGTAGGGAGTGTCAGAGACACAGAGAGTGGATGGGATTTTCATTATATGCTTTTCGTTACACTATTTCCCTTAAAAAAATGAAAAACATGAACGTAACACTCGGAAATGTTGAAGATTATTAGAAAAAAACTTTCTAAAACAGTCAAAGTCAAATCCCTATACAACACTGTGTTATACATTTCCTTCCCTGTACATTTCCGTAGGTACTTTATTTTCGCCTTAGGAACTTTACTTTGAAAATTCCTTGATCAGTGTTTGTACATGAATGTCTAAAGTTACTGTTACTGTAAAGTTTCTAGATTTAATGGCACCGTAAAGTCAAAGAGAACCTTAAAACATGCTAATTTCACACCTGCCTGTCAGACAAAACAATACAGGCGAACGTTTGTGCTTAGCGCTCCGAGCAGTACGCATTCCTCAGGTCTTGGACATTGAAATGAAAATGAAGTGCCTGCGTGCTGTGATATGCTAATTTACAACTAATTGAAGTACCTGAAGGACTTCAAGTATGATTCAGTTTTAGAAATTGACTAACCTGTTGTTTTCATCGGTGCCAAATTCGCTTCTTTAATTGATACATTGACACAAGATATCGCAGTTCTGACCTTAATGTGATTATGCTGGGTAACAGTGTTGTCCTCCTCCTCTACGTCGTTCCTGTTGTTTGCAGTGCTATCTAGCTTGCACGACATGCCAATGATTAGCTAAGTGTCTGAAAAATGACCAACTACACTCACTCAAAGATGAATAAGCAAAGCATAATGTCTTTAATGCCATTGAAAATAATAACCAACAATAATTTATATGAAGATTTGTGTATTTAGTGGGGTTAGTTTTGTGTTATACCCATCGTTGTTGCAGCTCCAATATGAGTCAGTTTGGTGCAACGTACTGAATTCAACTGGGCAAGAGTAAAATGTTAGTTTCTTAGTCATTCATGACTAATGAAGTTATTAGGAAGCCAAATTGAGAAGTTGCAACTTTACACAATTACATCAATTGATTTAACAATGTTAGATAATATTGGATTTGATGACACTTTTTTATGGTGTGACTTGATGTCAGTATACTTAAGCAGCACAAAGGCAGCCGTGCTCGCTGACATGCGTCTGCTAAGAGGTAAGGCAAACATCAGTCTGCTGTCACAAGCCTTCACATGCCTGCCGTTGCCCGGCAAGGTTTGATAAGCCACCATCAGTTCAGAGAAGAGGCTACATGTGATCTTAAAGCAATCTCCAAGCACCACTCTTGGTTACAGCATGAACTGGATGGATTGGATTCAATGGGCTTTGAAATGAAATTGAAAATGAACTCCTAAAGATGTAAGGATAGGTGGGATCAAATGTTAATTAACTGAACTGTTTTAAGCGCAAAGGCCAGTCAGAATCATCTCTTAATAGAAATCAGTGCTGCTGATCTCTTCAGTACAGGCAGTCTATGATCCATTATACTCTTACTCAATAAATCAAACTACTGTACGGTACGCTCAAGCTCAAGTCTTTGGCTTTATTATCATGAGGCAAGCTCTAATAAAGCAAGAAGACTGTAACCTGATGTCTGGCCACAGGTTCAACATATTAGGTTAGCATGGTTTCTTATGTAACTTATGTAATACAATGTCTTTGTGTTTTAGGCCTCAAGACCAAACACACAGGGTCTTGATATTGTCTTGGACTCAGCATAGACTAACTTGTCTCAGTCTTGGTCTCAAGGCTTACTAGTCCATAAAATCAAGAATGAATAACAAACAAAGGTGTTGCAGACATTGCTGGTAATGTATTGCTGGTTTGTGTGTACACCACAATGGAAATGGAAAATTAGATGTATGCCAGTTTATTAATTTCTGTTTCAAACTATACCGATTTCATTTGGCACCAGTAGTGCCATGCAATTATAGTTTTTTTTTACATGTTAATGTGTAAACAATTCCTTTATTGAAATATAACATGGGTCTTTGAACAATGCATTATCAGCAATAAATCAAACCATGAAAAAAAAATTACATTTCACATTTAACATATATAATATGAACTGTAGCTTAATAAAATAAATTATATCGTTCTTTAATTTAATTGGCACCCGCTCGCATCGCGCATATTGCTAATATAATTCCCGATTTCCATATTTAATGATGCATGCTTTTCATGGTGAATTTTACTTAGAAAATGTCGTCTTTAATGAACCTTAGACAAAGCTCTAATAGGCATAATCTCAGAAAATGTAACTTCTTTATTTATAAAGGTTCTGAGGCCAATTTTGCTGAGTGCAGTACTTAAAATTCAATAGTTGAACTCTTGAGAAAGCAAATGTATCTATTTGTAAAGGTAGAATGAGCAAATAGATTGTAATCCAAATGGCAGGGTAAAGTAGTGCTGTACTCCAAATGCATTCATAATTCCTGAGAGAGGAAATGCCTGCATGTACACACCTCATTTTACAGTGTTAGAATGGAGCGGTTTGAAACACCATGATTATGGAGAGACCTAATGGTCTCAGAGACATTGAAGCTAAACCCAATTACAGCTGTACTGATGCACTAAATGTTAACTAAAACAGCATTCAAAAGCTCTGAAACCTCTATGAAACAAGCTGTAGGTGTAATTATGTAGGTGTGCAAGCAGTTTGAAAGGCTCAATTTAAGATGTACCTAAAAGGCAACATTGACTTTATAATTATAACTGTAAATTGTTAAAGTATGTCATCTTCTTTTGGAATTCAGGAAGTGACATAGTTTCATATTAGGATTATATCAGGATAAAGATATGATTTCCTGAGAAAGGTGTTCAGTGAGGTTCTGCAGTGGTTGAGTGGACAAATACGTTCTCCCGGGAAACCGTCTGTGCATTGCGCTTGCATGGGTTTGAATTGAGCTCATGCTAGGCTGTTACATCTCTCTCCTTTTTTTTTCCCTGCCATTCTTCACTGTATTATCTTGAAATCAAACCAAATACTGAAGGAGACTGACTCTCCAGTACAAAAAAAAAGTGAATAAAAAATAAATAAAATAAACTGTACATCCTGATAAGCGCTACTTCTGCTCAATTTGCGCCAATGTACAGATCTACTATGTTTCAGCGTTATTTACAATGTCAAGATATCCAACAATCTCCGTGACTAAGAGACACTAACACTGGACACAACCACAGGAGAGACAGGAAAATGAAGAACTCTGCTGAGAATAATGAGAATAAATGGATGTCAATTTCCATGTGGAATTGGTAACCAATGATCCATTAAGGCAGCCTTTCCACAACAGACAGACAAAATAACCTGAATTAGAAGTGCCTGACATTTCAGTTAATTGGACTAACCATGTCAGCTCCACAGTAGCCGCAAACCAGGTTCTGTTAAGTCTTCACCTTCTAGCTGCTATATGAAATGAGAACAAAGGCCATGTAGCGAGCTTGTCAGGTGCAAGCATCATTGCATTCAAATGATGTGCAAATACTGGAATGAATTAACATACGATCAATGCAGATAGAGTTCTGTAAATATGTACCGTAAAGCTCAGTATTCAGTGCTCGTGGTTCAGTTCAGGCTCAGCACGGGCCTGTTCAACTCAAATACCATGCACAAAATGTGACGGTCCCAGTGTTGTATCAGTGATGACGAGGAAAAGGTTTGTTCTCACACAATGGAAGCAGAGGTACTACCTTAAACGGGCTGTAAGTCCACAGGGAGGAACTCTTACACTATTATATATTGGCATTTGGTGATGTTGAATGCGTTTCAGGAGTTATTTTGTGTTGTGAATTACGTTGTTGCATCCACTTTTCCTTAACCTGCCTTGTCTATTTCTGCTTCATTTAGTGATTTCCTACATTTCCATGAACAACAACGCCCAGAGAACCTTCCTGAACCTGTTCCATTCAGCTGAAGGTTTTACATGTAGGTGGAGAGAGCGCAATAGCAAGAGAGCAGAGTTTTTCTAGTCCAAAAAAAGTGAGTCCCGCCCATTACTCAAAATGCAACATGTTATGTGGCTGCATTGCATCCTGGTCTATTGAGGCTACAATCGGTGGAGAAATTGGTATTTCTTCCTCTTCTAGGATGGATTTCTCCCTGTGTGATTGTTGAACGTTGTTGCAAATAGCGAGTCTAGAAAGAAGTCCTTGCTCTTTGATTCTGAGAGACTGCCACCAAAACTTGACCTTTACCGCTGATGTTATGGATAGCTGAAAAATGTTCTTCTATCAAACTCCATTGTAGCTGCACTGGAAATATCTTGATGTGATGTCATGTTGTCTACATGTGGCCAGTTATCCAGGGGAATAAGAAAAATACACCACCAAACAACAAAATGGGCACAAAAATGTAAGGTACATAGCTAGTAGCTGTTGTTTTTTTTTAACAGTGAAATGTTTTAAGGTGGCTTTGTCCTTTAAGCCTCCAGCTCCTGCATTTGGAAAACAAAAGAAGGCACAGCTTCCCGCCATGAAAGCAAAAGGTTTATTCATGTTTGAAATTACACAACTACCACAAGGAAGACTTTTCAGTCCAGGGTGTAGTCTGGTTAGAAAGAAACACTAAACATCTTTAATACATTAGAATCACTGCCACAAATCATTTGTCATGACTTTCAGTTTCAGAATCACATACAATAGAAAAAAGAGAAAAGAAGTTTGAACCCTGTTGAACAGAGCAGGAAATTTACAGTTCTGAATACTGAAACCTCTATGCATTACAGTTTTTATAGTGATTTTTTCTTTTTTTTGCATGATTTAGTAACAAGATGAGCAACATTCAAAATGTTCTTCAGTATTTACAACAGTTTTACTGTTTGGTGTTAATTTATCAACAATGTTCATCACTCCCCCTCGTAAAAGCCACAGACCAACGACGTTTTTCATTTTTTCCCCCTATTTTTCGTGGTATTAATATTATCATTTCCATTTTTTATTTTTGTCATTTTAAGTTGCAATACAGCAACCGTATTTTATTAAAAGATTAAAATATACATTAGATTACATGGAGAATGAAGAGTTTACAATGTTACAAGATGTAATTAAAGTAACTACATAAAAACGTTAAACAAGGGCAAAAAAACGATGGTGATATTGTTTAGAGGTAGTAAGTGAGCACTCTAAGCTACAGAAATGTTGAAAATTATTGGTTTCTATGAATTTGAATGAGGTAATAAAGCTGTGTATTGATCGGTGGGATGTATAATTACTCTTAAGCTATATTATATACAACTTGTCCTGTGTAATGGGGGCTGTATTCCTCTGTGCCAAAAGGAAGTGCTGTACTGTGGGGGATTTGTTGATTTCCATTAGTAGTAGAAAACAAAACAAATAAAAACATGTTTACATATGTACATACCTCACATCAAACTATAAAATATGGAATGATGTCATGTTATCGTCAAGCAATCAATTATACATCTTTACGTTCCAAGTTTGAATAGTCATTTCCATGTGTTAATGTACTGAGAACATATGGCTGTAAGGCAAAATAAATCTTGAAAGTAACTACAAAGCTGCCATTGAGCTGTCAACAGTAGCATTGTTGAGTTGCTGGACAAGATTGCAAACACATTACAGTCAAAGAAACAGCTGCTTTAATCTATGTACTGCAAAGACCAAACAGTGTTGTAAAGCCAAACCAATTATCAAAATAGAATATACTAATTAAATCAACATAAACTAAGGGCCATTTAAAATATCTTAGAAATGCACATGACAGTGTCATCCAGGTTCAGGGGGGGAAAAAATCTCTCCATCTCCACACCAGAGATTGAAAATGAACAAGATCTGAGGGCTTTTTCATATTTGTACATATGTGTGCTTACCCCTACGACAAACAACAAATAAGAGCATGGCGAATACAATTGGTGAGATTCATGACGACTTGAGAGAAAACACTGAACGATCAAGAAACACCGGGTGTTCATAATGGAGAATGTATTATAATGTAATATATGTGTTTTAATGTGCGGCATGGTGATGGGGATTTCAAGGTACTGGAAGGATTTAGTTGTGAAAAGGTTCTGTATATCCTCTGCAGTTGGTCAGCCAGTAAAGAGTCCATGCCCAGCTCGGGGCTGAGATGTGTGAATAGCAGATCAAGTCGAGGTATCAGAGTGCACACTTCCAGGTCCTTCTGTTGGAGATATTACAGAAGATGGAGTCGTTGCATCTTGCCATCCCCCATTCGCCTAAGAAACAAACAGTAAGGGTGATTAGAATCAAGTTCTCTTTAAAATGAGCCCACTACCAAACTATAAATGTGCATTGTTAAAATTATACAATTTATTGGCAACAAAAAAACAATTTTATACCCAAAATATGTGGGGAAAAATATTTGAAAAATCCAAACAAGCCAATGCTTCATGTGTAAAGTGCATTTCGGTTTGCGCTTGTTTGCAATCGGATTTTTAAAAAGTGTGTACTCAATGATGCTGTGCAATTAGTCCAGACAGATACAGTAAGAGACTCTTGGAAACAAATTTGTCTCGTGTCCCGACCAATGGGAGCTATCCCTGAAATCAGTGTCTAAGCAGATTTCAGCAGAGGCAGACAGCTTGTCGCTACATATTCTCCTGTCAGTCAAGAAGAGGGAGGGCTCGGTCTGGCTGAGGTGGGGAAAGCTGAGTGAAAGTGACGGGGCAGGGCCTTTCCGAGAGAGAGCCAGTCTTAGCCAGCCTGGCTTTGCGTTGCTTGAGGCATGACCTAGCCTTTACTGGAACCCGCTACGTCACCACCAACAAAGCTAAAGGTTAGGGTATGCTAATTCATCTATAAGGCACTTTCCCAGTCTATGAACCAGGAGCCGTGGGACATCACGTGGCTCGTGATGGGCTGGAATTACTCATGATTTAGATTCTTCACAGTAATATGAAATCCTTTATAACGTCTGTTAATGCGTACGGTTTTTACATCCAGAGCCTACTCTCTTTTCAGGCGCTAATGTTAACGTGTTGCCATACCATGGTTGTCTTAGTAGGGATCACACCGCTCTGGTGACCCAGCATGCACAGGCCTACACTGCACATGTGAAGTGAGAAACCTTGTGAGAAAGTGCAAAACACTTGATGCTACTAGGAGTTCACAGCTTATAGTAATAAGCCAAAATGACACCAAGAGCACTGAATGTTGGCAATAGCCCCCACTGTTTGTTTACATATCACCTTGTATTCTTTGGATACTATTCACGTAATTATTTCCATTTTTTTCCCAATTTTCCAGTAAATTTATTTATTCTAAATTGTAATACCTGGTCTGTGCTTTCATATTTACAATGTTAAAGCGTTCAAATGATTTCAGGCTTGGAATATCCGTGCATTGCACCCAAGAGGCATAACAAAAGACAGCAAATACTAATGTTGTTCTGATATAGTGGAGAGAAAGCTGTTTGACACTATTTCTCTCTTTCTCTCCCCCCTCTCTTTTCATCCTCTCTCATCAACTAAATTAATCTTTACTCTGATAGCTTCAGATTATGCACCGCTTTACAAAAAGGCTCCATATCAAACCTCATCAAGGAAGATGGAATTCACGTCTGGAAAAGGCTGGAGGCGATCACGTGTTCATATTTTATCATGAAGATAAGGCTATGGAAAATTCTGTGAAGCATTTCAAAACAGCTAAATGAAACAGATACAGTACGGTGGAAGCCTTTTCATCTCATTTTGGTTTGAGTCATATGAAGTATTAAAAAGATGTTTATTAAAGTAAAGCCGGAGCTTTCAAAGCATGTTTCTATTCCCCCGCCCTGCAATGTGCTTTATTAAACGCAACTTTTATCCATTATCCAGCGACAATGTGCCAAAATATCTAAAATGTCTCATATTTTATGGCATACGGTCACTCCTATAAGAAGCTAAATCAGTCAAAGCTGTTTTCAATGTGAGTTCTCAAGGTCTAAAAACAGATTTCACCATGTATCTGATACAATACAGAATACATTCATTTCTGAAAAAACTGAATTAAATAATTACTCTATAAAATAAACAAGAGCACTGAATTTGGATGATAGAGAATAGCAGTGACTCCCTGCGGTGCTTTTTATCTCACCTAACCTACAAGTGGAACAGGAAACATCTCTCTACTTACATTCAAGCCATGTGGACTATACATTGTGTTTCCCCCAAGAGCATCATTGTATCCTGCCGTCTGACTGATAACATGGCGCAGGGTATCCACCTGAGGGGACAGACGAGGTGGACAAGCTGGTCAAGTCAATGTCTCACAGCAAGCTAACACTGACTGTAAACATGCTCAATGAAACAACTGACAAAGGGTGAGATCGCAAAATACAAAAAAAAAAAAAAAAAAGGCCTATAGCATGTGGAAGGAATTCCCAAGACAGCAAACATACTAACCAGATCTGCTCATGTTGTTACATGGTTAATTTCAAAATAAAAGTAAAAAAAAGGCATACTGTATGATTTAATGGTATGCTCATGTTCATTTCATTTCCTACATTGGCTATAGTTAAAGTTATTTAAAAAAAACTGTTTCTCACACATTTTTAAGAAACTAATGAAATTCAGGTAAGGAAAAAAATAAATAAAGTGGTAAAATTGCGTTCACAAAAAAAAAATGGTAAAATGAGCGACAACAATGTGAGACATAGGGTAATGACGGTTTTCAATTATCTTTTATTTTTTTTACACAAGTGCATGGTTATGGTCATGTGGCGATTAAATTAAACGTACTCAATGGGAGACAACATTGACAACAATAAGATGAGACAGAAAGACAGTAATATAGAATACAGACAAAGGGGAAAAGACAGTACCAGAAACCCAATACCAACCCAAGAGCTCAAGTCAAAGCCAAATGCATTCACAAAATGTTTGCTTAAATGGTAGTCTGTTTCAGACATTAGGAATAATCACTGATCAGGAAGTTATTTTTTTGTCATGACAGCAATGGGGTGGGATTATTTATTTATTTTCTGCCGCCAGAATATTCCATCCAAAGCGAATTAGAGTCAGTAAGCACTGTTGTGTTCAACTCAATCAGGAAGGCTAACACCCAGTGCGGCACACGTTTGGTATCAGAGGCCACACTGTGGTAATTTGAACTGCCGTTGTATGAGCAGCATGTTTTTACTGTACTTCAGACTGCACTGTGGATGGCTCAGTACACAGGCAAGACAAGGACGGCTCTCTGCACTGGGACACAGGACCTGTCCCTGATCGTGGATCCTACCTGTGACTGTACATTGGCTCCGACTTGTGCCCCTTGGTAAGAATCCCCATTCAGACTCTGCATGCTCAAGAACATGTCCCCAGAGTTTGGGAGGTTAAAAGAACCTGAAGAACCTGGAAAGGGAAGATGTAAGTAGCTGAATATATGAGAGGGCTATAAAGGGGAGGCACACATACACACACACACACACACACACACACACGCATATAAATACACAGACACACGCCACTCATGTGTCTGCATACATAGACCCAACTCAAACAGACACATACAAATACACTGAAGAAAGATTCCCAGAAAGCAAGCAACTACAAAGGTGAAGGAAGGAACGCAAGGAAATGAACTGAAGAGGACGATGCGCTAAGACTGAAGGGGGGTATGCGGATCTTGTCACAAAAAAGGGGTGGACACAAACAAAATGAAAATCACATGACACAAGGGACCAGTTCTATATGTGGTTGGTCGCCTAAGCTCCCAATTGTTCCACATCACCTACTTCCAATCTAACGTTGGCGGGAGATATCACATGGTAAATGACAAGGACAATAAGAAGCTTATGAAAAGACCAGTACCAGTAAACATGTTGGTTAAAAGAGTGTTTTTGCTCTCTGCAGAATCCAGCTGAAACTCTTCATCTTTCATCTGGAATCCTGGGTGCAAGAAAAAGGGACCACTTCATAAGCTTACCACATCCCGACGCAGGTCAACCTAGTCCAAACTCAGCATTACATAACTCATTTTACCGGACTAAACATGCTCTGGTGGGCTTTGCATTTCCATATGAATCCTATTCAATATGAATTGGATATAATGCCCCTTTTGATATCATATTGTTAGGTAAAATGCTCCCAGCAATTACTTCCCCTTCCATTTAGCTAAAAAGCGCTACCATTCAGTGGAACTACATACCATTACATGACAAATGACAGGAAGTTGACAGAAAGTCAAGGGAAACAAATCCCATTGGCATCATTCTTTTTTTTTTTTTTGCCAAAAATACATGTGTTCTCAGTTCACAAGTCAGGAACGCTGTCTTTATGCATGAGTTTGCTTGGCATCAACCGTCTTATAGACAGGAGACACTGTGATCCCCAAGCTGGGAGCAGAGCCTGTCACTCTTGCCTGTATGAATGGTGCATGAGCGAGTGAGGCAGGTAGGCAGCGGGTAAAGGGCTCAGGTGGCGGGCAGAGTTTTTTTTTTTTTTTGTCTATATGCAGGAGTGCCTACCAGAGTTAGGTGTGGTAGGGGAGTTGGTCTGGCTGTTCTGCACTGCAGCGGCTGCGGCATGCGCTGCCGTTACTGCAGTCTTGGCGGCGTACAGGTTGGCTTCTTCCTGGAACTTGCCGATATTCTTCTTGTACCGGATCCTTTTGTTGCCAAACCAGTTGGATACCTGTGGGAGAGAGCAGAGGAGAAGCAGAGGAGTCAGACGTCAAGCAGCCACAGCGCAGCGCACTGAGCAGTGTGATTGTTTCAAGATGTCATGTTTGGGTCCATCAAGTACCCAATTCCCAGCCCCTGCAGTAACGTCCACTGGGTACACAAGCTAATTAAGCCATAATCAGGAATCACTTGTGTCTTCTCATGGATGGGAGCATGACATGCTCTCTGTTTGTCTCCTGACAAAACTAACACACTGGGGGCCCTCGTCTCCCATCGCACGGGCACTAAAGTTTTCATAATTTCATATCATGACCACGGCTGTTGAGACAAATGTGCTCACTTTTTACCCTGTGAAGTAATAGTGTGATTCAGGAAAATAATTCAAGGTGAATGACAACTTGTAAAAAAACATGTAATGTAACCTTACACATACTGTGAGCCAATGAAATATAGGGCAAAGAGCTGTACATAGTTTATGGTATGACATACTGAACATTGTCTTTGTGTTGCTACACCCTCAGCGCCTGTCAGACATCAGCTCAGTAACAAAACACATTAAATTATTTAGTTTACTGTTCAATAATTTTAAGCATGTATTCCCATTTATGAGCACAGCTAACCAGTAATATTGCTTGCTATGGATGTCCATAATGATGGCACTCGCTTGCTTTTATTTTGAAAATCAAAAGCCCAAAAATGAATACAGTACTTCTGGCAGATATAAATACCGCAATGTGACATTTGTGCGTGAGCGTGTGCGTGAACGATTCAAGAAGCAATTTTTCTTGTTTGCAATTATCAAAAACAAGAGTTTGGGGGGGTGGGGGGGTGAATGCCTGCAGACAATGGCGACCACAGATTATTGGGGCAGCTGATGTTAATTCATATTACTCCAACGGCAGCAAGAAGTCTTGAGTTCAGTTGGTATGTATGAAACCGGGCATATTTAGATTCCCATTAGTTAGAAAAACTAATTACGCCGAATTGAAACGATGACGTCCAAAATCACAGTCCAGACTGAAAAGTTGTTTGCGGGGTGAACCCTGTGTGTTAATGCTGGCTCTGCAATAACACTGGAATAATAATGAGATGATGGTTGTTTTTAATGGTCCTATAAATTAGAGTGTCTTGTCGCTGTGCTGCCGCCCGCCTCTCAGGCCCCGCAGCCCACGGCTGGACCAGCCAAAGAGCAGCTGCCCCTAATGACGCTTTATTTAATTTCCACCCATGTGCTTAAATTTTAATATCCCCAGCAGCCCGCCAATGCTGTGGCGCAAAAACTGACTGGATTTGCAGGACATCAGATCATTTCTATCCTGCACGTCTCTGTGCTCTAAATCTTTAATATCTAGGCAATTAAAATTAATGACCATTCAGGCGAGGCCCACTGTTGGCAGGGTTTCCTTGACATCAATTGTTTGATGGGTTTACCTAGAGGTTAAACTAACAAGCAAGGTTTAATTGGAAGCAATGAAAGCCCTGGCCATCATCCTTTTTACTTAACCTGCTTATAGAGGATTGTAGAGCCAAAGAGGATGCAATAGTCTCGCTCTTTCAGACAGCTCACCAAGTGCTCACAAAGCACAGAAAATATAGAATAGATGAGTCTCTTTAAATCCAAGTATTATAATATTGTCATACAAACACTCTAATAAGCACAACTGAAGTCTTGAGAACCTCAGTAGTGTTGTTTGCACATGATAACAGAGTGTGATGGTTGACACTGACAGACTACACACTAGTTAATATTTTACCACACAGTCTTGCTTCGCCCAAATATGGCAGTGATGTGATTAGATTAGTCACCTCACTGTAATACAAATGTGATGAGAAAGTAGCAGCTGAAACATCAACTTGTGATTAGTTGGCTCCAGCAAGGTTGTTATGACTGTTTTCTACCACTGTATGGTGTTGCAAGCCCGGGCAGACTCAGCAGCGTTGGCACCAAAATCCCCTGGGTGTTACAGCACCCCTTCTCCATTCTGCACACATTCCTCTCCTGCCCACTGAACTCTGGCTTCAGTGATTCTCAGGTTCAGCTAAACATTGAGCAGTGTAAGGTGGGGACCACAACCCAATCTACAGAACTAATTCCCCTTTATCTTGTGGCAGGCCGTGCATTCAATTGACTCCCTGTGTGCAGTGAGAGCCAGGTTGTGAGACTGAATTACCTGACCTCAGCAGCCTCAAAGGCAGCGATTGTATAATGACCATGCAGACTCCTTGCAAGAACACGACACCGTTTCCCTCTTTGCTACCCACTAGAGAGGCTATGGAACTGTAGTTAATAATTCAAACAATTCCACCCTATTTCAGGTCAATACGCTTCCCTTGTCAATGAAAGGCAATGCATGATCTTTCTACGATCTCACCTCGCCTGGAGTTAAAAATGCCCCAAACCGTGAAACCTTGCCTTAATTACAAATACAAAAAAAAGGTGATTTCTCTAGCTGTGATACTATCAGTTACACAGAGCGCATTAATAATGAATAAAACCTCTTTGGCTTTGTTTCTCTAAAGTCATAATGATGCGAAATATTGAAAAGTGTCACTCACTTGAAAGAATAAATGCCGCTGAATTGGGTAACATTAGATCGCGATGCAGATTCATCTCTGCATTGCGATCTGCCCTTAAAGTCGGTCTAGGGGCCTCATGCCCAAACCCTACGAGCGCACTGTCCCCTTCCCCTGTCTGGAGATTAGATCAGTTATGACACATCCATAAACTCTGACTCAAACCGCAGCCGTCCAATCCCATGCCTTCATTTGGGAGCCCCAACGTGGCACATGCAAAGTGACAGAGGGAAATAATAAGGCTGCCATCGCCTTGCGTGGTGAGGTAATCTCAACAACGCCATTAGCTCCTTGCAGTTCACCCGAGTCGTTGGAAACAAGCGCGCTGGCCTTGGATGAAAGCAGTTTGTTTATTAGCAATCCAGTCAGACAGATTGAAATGGTCAGATAATAAAAGCCAATTGAATCTATACATTTAAGAAATACATATTTATCTTTGTTCATCCAAGGTTAGCACTGCTGCATTTTTCAGGGGCTTTAAAGAAAAAAAAAAAAAAGTTGGATTTGAACTGTAGATTTGAAGGGGGAAATATCTTCTCAGTCAGTGATACTGCTCCACCACAGGAAAGCAAACATCTACAGTGCCATTCAGCTATAGAGGAATTCCCCCCCCCCACCCCCGACCAAGAGAGGCATCTGGGTTTGCAAAGTCCCAGGGAGGACCAGTGTGCTTCACTTGCATTTTAAATGATCCCTGCTAAAGCGATGCGGGGCGTTTCAGCGATGATGTACTGAGCAAGGCTGTGGATTGATATTGGCATAACATTCACTACGGATGGTTTTTACTTAATGAACCGCTTGTTTAATCACTAGCGCTCGCAAAAGAGTTTGGGGTGTTTGAAAAACTCTTTGACTGAATCCTCATTGAGTGGCCACAGTGAGTGGCTTCTGCCTCCAAAAGACTCCGGTACAGTGAGGGATAACACAATTATGCTGTACTTGGCATCATGTTGAGCCTCAATCACTTAAAATGAGCCAAAGCACTAAGAATAAGTCAATAAGAATGTCTGCCGTGGCCTCCGCTTGTCGAGGAGTACACCACTAATGGGGCTTGAGATGAGTTCAAGTGAATTTTTAAAAGCCCTCTAATTTCTGCATAGACTGATTTGTTCTCATGGGAACTCATACAGTGGCCTGTTTAGTGAGGCACTCAGAGAACAGAGAGTGGAGCTCCATTTGTGAGGGTCACTGCCCATTTCTTAAACCACCATAAAGCACACACTGAACGAGAGAGAGAGAGAGAAAGGGGGGGGGATAAAATAAATAAACACAGAGCGCAGCTTCAAGAGATTCAAGAGAGGACACAACTAGACGCTCTACAACAAACAAAAGTAACGCCGAATGTGGGAAATCATTTTTTTTTTTTTTTTTAAAAGAAAGAAAAAAGGTAAAAGTTATACAATGTGACACATTTGTACACACATAATATGGTGACATGGGTCTCTTCTAAAAAAAACAAAAAAAACATGAGTGTAATCAAAAACAGGTGGTGTGCTTGGGAGCTAAAAGGTACAATGTAAATGCTGGGGAAACTTTTTTTTAGTGTAAAATCAAATTGTAAGTGCTGTGGAACTTTTGGTAACATTAGCATTGATCCATTAGTATGGGGGGGGGATCTGTGCAGTGAGGACTGTGAGGTTGTACATACATAAACAAAAGGAGGTACAAAGAATGAAAACAACAGTGGATCAGGAGAAGTCATGACATACCTGTGATACTGTGATGGTGCTTCCCACCCCCTGAAGGCAAAAAAGAATGGGCTTTTACAGTATCTGACTCTTCATGACTACACTCAATATACCCCTCAACACCCCCTCCCCACACAAAAAAAGAACATCGCAGATTAACCGTTACTGTATAGATTAACGTTTCTCTGATATTGTGTCCCATGAGGACAAACCATAGAACAATAGGAGTATTAAAAAAAAAAATCTAGATAGTAGTCACAATAATAGCAGAAAAAAAGAGCACAAGATAATAATGCTTTGGATGTGGGGGTTGGGTGTGAGAGATATTGCCTTCAGGTTTACCCAACAAGGAGGCTATATTGTATATAAAGTGGGAAAGTCACATCTTTTGAGGCTGTGCAGAAATCCAAACATATACTGTGAATTTAGCAGAGTCCTGTGACGTCACTTGTGGCCGTAAATATTTATTTGTTGTTTTTTTTTTTACTCTTCACAGCTTAACTGACCTAAGCGACTGACCGGGCAACAAAAGAGAGCACACATGGTGGATGGGGATGAGAGAGAGAAAATGGCAGGGGACCAAGCGTGGGCAGCTAAGGAAGGACAGCATAGTGCTTTGATTGAGGCCAAGATGATATAGACCTCCTCTCCCTGTGGCCCTGCTCTGACTGACTGGGACCAGCCTTGACTGAAGCATCATTAGGCAGTCACAATGTCAAGGTTAGGTAAGGACATTGTGTCTCGGGTAGTGTGACCTATGGTAGCTGTCCCTCTAGGCTTTGGCTTTTTCCACCCCGATTACCCACCAGCCACTGTCAGATGAGCACTACCCACCTGGGAAACTGTGATGCTGCACTTCTTGGCCAACTCCTCTTTCGCTTCTTCGCTCGGGTACGGGTTGCTGAGGTGCGAGTAGAAATATTCGTTCAAAATTTCCGTCGCCTGCTTGCTGAAGTTTCTTCTTTTCCGCCTGAGTGGGGAACACAACAAGAGAAAAGGCCAAGCGGGCTTATTAGTGAGACCGGGCATTAACTCATCCATTTGGATCGGACAAATTGCACAATCAATCTCGCACATAAATGGTGAAAATAATGAGGAATGGGCTTCCGAGGGGCCCTCAGGAGCAGAATATTTTTGTCCTGCTCTACGAGTCCCATCAACGCACAAAAAGACCAAACTCTGACCAATAAACTGACAAGCGCACACACAGACACACACACACACACAAAACACATACAATGTTTAATTTGCTCTGTTGGTCTCCGATCTCCAGTCCAAGCGTGTAATGTGTAGAGTTTAGCGCGGCGGATGGGTGGGCTTCACGATGGAGCGCGAAGCCCAGTCGGAGTGCATCTCGGTACATTATAGAAATCACGGCATGCACAGTTGAGCATTGTTCCTGAAGTGCCACAGCCCCGGGGATCTCCAGCAGAAACAAGCAAAACTCTAACTAGATCTGGGTCCCCCCCCCCCCTTCCCTTCCCTCCCAAGGGCACTACTTATCATGTTGTTGAGCATTTGCTTATTTTGCCTTGTTTACCGCACTTCACACGGGCAGCGGGCAGCTGAATGTGCTTCCACATGGGCAGCTTGGCCCCCGAACCCGCCGCGGAGCTCCACCGCACCACACTGTTAGTGATTAGAGTAATCCACCACACCTGCTGATGACCTCCCCTCCATCCATTACGCATGACTTGGTCCCCCGTTTCACTTGGTCTTAACTGCTCTCAGGTGCGAGGGCATGGGTTTTTTTGGGGGGGGGTTTTTCCTCAGAAATGGAGAATGCACGGAGCACGTGCGTGGTTAAAATCATGCTTGTGTCTGCAGCGCTCGTACTGTGTGGTGTGCCAAAAAACAAAAAAAACAAAAAAAAAAAGCCAAACCTGCACACAGTCTAAAAATGACCTTGCTCACTGGATTTGTTTATGTGGGTCATATGGAAGCAATAAAAGTTTTACGGTACTAAGTCGCGCACATGCACACACACACACGCATACGCATACACATACACACACACACACACACACACGAGCCACTGACCTGGCATCAAGGAATCTGGAGCGCAGGATCATGACAGCCTCACAGGTGCTCTGTTTCAGCTGCATCTGGATGGAGCTGAATTTGCGGTGGATGATTCCCACCATGCGCTCAATCTCTTTGGGTGAGATGGGCCGCGTGCGAGACTGTTCCCTCAGCAGGTTCATCACATGGGTAGTGAATTCGTTACATGCCTGACAAGAGAGAAAGACCAAAAAAAAGCAACAAAAAAACTCCCTGTTAATGCCCTGAGTCACAGCAGCGAGCACTTAAGAACTTTGAAAAAAAAAAAGAAGAAGAAGAAGAAGCTAAAAGGGTGGGGATGCGTTTTTTTCAGACGGGCGATGAGTTCATTACATGCTTGCTCTCTTTGTTAAAAGCATCTGCCGAGTGTTTATATATTACTTCCCATGACATACTAGGTGAAGTCATCTATGAATACAAATGCCGATTTGCAATTTGGCTTGGGCCTAATGCAGAGAGAATTTAAACAGCTTTTCGTTAAACCAGTAGTTCATACATGATTAATTAGAATAACTCATTTACGTAGTGCAACACTTTAGCTCATTACTCTGAGGAAAATTCGTTAAGTATTTACATTTAGATAATTAAAACCTGGAAACACCCTTAAGAAAGATGCATTCACTCCGGGGCGAAGTGTTGTGTGCCCCCGCGTACCCTCCTCCTCTCTCAAAGTGCAGAGAGTAAATTAGTCTAATTTACCTCCACTGGCTTGCTGAGGCATCACTGTTACACCTTCTATTTTCGCCCCCCCATAATGCCTCTGTGTTTAATGGCGGGCTCAAAGTGCTAGGTGAAGGAGCTGATCATACTTTCATTTAACACAGATGACTAAAGCACTCGGCGGAACTCTATAATCAACTGCAACGCAGCGGTAACACACTGGGAGAGTCCTCCATCGTGCACAGTCCCTCGCATTAGCGCTGCGGCTTGAAACAATATAACATATGATGTGAAGTAGAAACGAAAAGGTTAATTTGAACACAAACGCATGCCTCTCAAATGACTGGTGGCCGGATGATTATTTGCACGCCGCGATAGTCTCGGATGTAGAGCAGCGGTGCAGGATATATCCCAGAGAAAACACAGCCCCGTGTTTCTGAGCCTGATCCGAAGCTGCTCCACTGGGGGAGAATCCTCGAGAGCCTCACCTGTTCGTATTTCTCCAGCTCCGTGTGGTAGATCTGTCTGATCTGGGTGAGTTTGGCTCTGTAGTCGGAATGTTCGATGGAGTTGTCGGCCGCCCCGCCCGAGGCCGCGGCCGCAGCGGCGGCGGCGGCCGACCCGCCGCCTTTCTCCGGTCCCGACACGCCCTCCGCCAGCAGCATGTTGTCTAAGCGCATGAGCTGGGGGTCCGGGGGGTCCTCCTCCTGGGCACCGCGGATGCTGAGACCTGCAGTGAACGGAGAGAGAAAAGAGCCCCCGCGGTCAGTTAATGCACTGACATGTCTTGAGATGCGTGAGTCATAATAACAATCTATTGAGATTGTTAAGAATTTATGAAAAGTAGGATGTAATAGCAATACACATGAATAGAAGAAAGGAAAAACACATACACACTCATGAATAGCCATGGGATCTGATGAAATCATATCTGTGTTACATCCAAGATCAGTTATCAAGTGATTTAAAAGACGATTTTGTTAGCTTAAGTCCTTCTGGCAGGTCATTCCACAGTCAAGGGGCCCTGATGGCAAAAGCCTGATCACCTTTAGTCTCGAGTCTAGATTAGAGACCGACCGGAGGGGCCCCGCACGAAGCTGTCAGGCTTTATCTTAACGCAGGTTTGATCACAGTACTGTAGCACCGAGGGTGACCTTTAAACGGGAACTGAGATAAATATCATTCAATTTGCCCAGTTACAACCAGAGCATCATTGGCATCAATAAGGATGAAAAATAAAAACACATAATACAGGTTCTACCAATCCGGTTAAACTCACAGATACAATCGTCAGAGCCCAAATCGTTGAGGGCAATTAAAAACATTAACGTTTGCGGGGTCTGCTATAGTACGAAGAGTCCCCCGCAGGCATGTGTTGGGTACCTTCTGTGTATGTGCTGTGTTCCTGTCGCCCATGTCTAGGCCTGTTCCCTTTTATTTACACACTGCACTGCACACTGTGTGTACGGGGACGCTGACATGACAGCAACATCCATAAACTGACAAATGCTCAGTGGTGAAGTGGCACTTCTACTCTGTGAAAGGATGCTAAACAGAAAACTATACCTCTAGTAAATGTCTCCATTTTTGACACAGTGAACACTAGGAACTCCAAAAAGTATACAGATATTTTCTCTTTCTTTCTTTCTCTTGAACGCTGCGTTATTCTACATTCTTGATTTCAGAATATTTCCTGTGTAAGAAATAATATGAAGTATTCCCGCCGTGACTTCTGTTCTTGTTATCGGACCCCGCTGTTTATGTCCTCTGGTTTTTCTGTCGAGTCAATCTGTCAGCGAGTCGTAATCAGCCACCGGTTAGCATACGTGCACACCTGCGTGCACTGAGAACCGCGGCCACTATGCCAGACTTTACAGGGAATGGAAAAAAAAAAGAAAAAAGAACACTGCTGGGCAAAATTACAACAAAAACAAGCTTGTGCAATGCAGTCCAATAAATGGATAGAAATGTGGCTCAATGGGCAGTAAATACTGAGTGGCCACTCAAACGTTATGATTACCAGGGTTGTTTCAATTCAATAATCCCCCCCCACCCCCCCCCCCCCAACGCATTTCAGGGATTTTCAACAGCTCATTACGGCTTCATTAAGATATGGCCAGCCTCTGGATCCTAAATAAGAAGATTAGCGGCTCTATTGTGTCAGCCAGCAGCCATGCTATCAGAGAGGCCCTTTAGCCGCGCTCTGACCGGCTGACCCTGCACATCGTCAGGGTGGAAACAGTAGAGGAAACTCTCTCTCTCTCTCTCTCTCTCTCTCTCTCTGTCTGTTTCTTCTAAACACAACCCTGAATGAAAAATAAGGAAACACACATCGTATTCTGACCACTTCTCTGAGGGTTTTTTTTCATCTCTTGTTGGTGTGTTTTGTTCAACTGCGGCACTGAAACAAATTTGCCTCTATTTATGGATCGGCTGGCTTTGAGTCTTTTAGGTGTAATGGTGTGAGAGGAGTGGATGAATGTGGCTATTTGTGTTGGAGACATTGAGATGCTGGACGAGGCTCCATCAGGCTTGCGAGAGCCAAGCCATCCATGTGGACAATATGCCGCTGCTCCACTAACCCTCGTCCACAACTCCACCCAAAAAGCTCTCCGTTCTGGACAGGCCGGACTCTTTCTATTCCAGTTTCTGCAGCGTGAAATATAAAAAAAACGGCACACGATTCAAGCGATGACCGACCAGATGCCCGGCGACATATCTCAGCGTAGCTCTAATAGCCGGTGGTTTGTCCGCCACTGCACTTCATATTTTCCTAATTCAGTATTTCTGCCCCCCCCCCTGCTCTCTGATTCTGAACACAAACTCAGCACGCTTGCACTTTCCCTTTGTTGCTGCGGGTGGTGCCACGTAGGTGCGCGCGTTTTTCATGTCAGGTATATTAAATACAACTCTGGGACACAGCATACATTTCCACACCAAACCACAGTTGTCACTTTCACTCCGCTCACTCTATATCCAGGGGAAATGCAGCTGAGGGAATTTACAGGGCTTTTTTCGGCTAAATGGGCATAAATCACCGGTTTCACTCAAACTAAATAATCACAGGCCATAAAGAGCTACTTGTCTCTTACCATATATTACCGCAAAGTTCCCGTGCGCAATAATGCGGCCATTCACGGCAAAAAGAAAACAGAGCGGGACATTAGAAAGTGACGTGTAATCCTGTTAGGCCACTGACATGTGGAGTTGGCCGTGACATTTTTATCATACGTGTCCATTGCTATTTGGTAAATCAGCGGGATAAAAATGATTACTCCGCCGGCCCCCCGAGAAGCAGACGGCCCTGCAGGAGTCCACCAGGGTGTATTTGTGCCACGGCGGCTACGGCTGGCCATTCATAACAAACGCGATGGGGAGGCCCTCCGTACCTGTTTCAAACCGAGGAGGAGCTTTGTGCAACTGAAGCAAGACCACGAGCGGCTATATATATATATATATAAGAAAAAACGAGATCTATTCCTTATTAAATCTGTCAACGGCTCATACACGTAAAAAAATAAAAAAAATACAAACGTATAGGAAAAAACAAATGTTTAAGACAGTGCAATGTATCTCTTTCTCGCGTCGTATTAAATACCTCGGTCGGAGGAGCTGCAGATTGCGGGTTCACTGTCTAAGCTCTGCATCATCACACAACTTCCAACAAAATAGGCTTGAGCGAGATAATATCTTTAATTTGCTGTGCGGTTGACAAATCTGTATAGTAACTTCCAAAGCCATAGTCACATTTCTAGCACCGCGATGCTGCTTGCCTTCTCAAATCTTTATCCTGTTTTTGTCTGATGATATGGGTATTAAAACAAGTTTGGGGCACCCGAGTTAGCTCTAATCCACCTCCGCAGTCAGAGTGGGATTAATCTCAGTGCAGGGGGTGGGGGGGGGGGGGGGGGGGGGGTGCCGTGTCACCTTGGTAAACCCTCCTAGCGATGGAAACTTGCGAATGAAAAGAAATCCATTCACGGTCGAGTTATTTCACACAACTTTGATGATGCCGGTTCACTTAATTGCCATATGATTATGTTTTTAAAAAAAAAATCCTAATAATAATTGAACATGCCCTTAATCTGCCTCGTTTGTCATTCAACAGTGCAGGTGGACGAGCTGGGAGAAAGGACCTGCCTAGGTGATTGTTCCTCCTTCCTCCTCTATGGCTGAGACAAAGGGAGACACTGTGATTAATCCATCGCTATCAGTCAGGGGTGGTTCTCCTTTCCATTTTTTACAGGTTCACTGTCGGTATCTGATCCGAGGAAATAACAAATTTGACAGATAAAGACAATGCGGCCCCCTTTCTCTCATACGCTCTCTCCCTGTTCTCTGTTTATAATCATTTCCGGTTTCGGGGGCCGTCGTCTCGTACATCATTCCCCTGCTTGAAGCCCTGACAGTGATCGGAGCGCTGCCTCGGGCCGCTCTCCTTTCCTCCCACCTCCTTTCCCCCCCCTGTGCCCTCTTTTATTCCTGTGGGCTTAGCTGACCTTTGGCCCGCTTGCTTGTTTACTCTCATCACTGAAGTGTGAGCAGGAGAGCCATAAAGGCAAAGAGCCCTGCTGGGTTAATGTGGCCTGCTGAAGAGGAAGGGACGGCTCTGGGCTCCTCCACCTCATTCCACTGCGCCGCACTGTCAGGCACACGACGATACACCCGCACAGACAAAGCCACTGATTTTTTCTTCTTCATAGTCTTTTCATGTTTGCCCAACCCCCCAACCCCCACATGTCACCGAGTCAATGCCGTTTTGAGATGGTAAAATGTGCAGCGCTGCAATCAGGATGTGAGCGGCCGTGTGCTTAAACTGCGCTCGGCGTTACGTCCGCCACCGCTTCCAAAACATCCCGTTCAATACACCCTAACCCTGACCTCCCGCTGATCCTTCTCCTACCCAGTGCCTCCAGTGAGAGGCTCCGGCCCCGTATTGACACCCTGTTCATCTAATTGCATCGATCGGCAAAGGTCTCCCAAAGCTAACTAATCGAAGCGGAATTTATTTTCTGTCAATATTTGCAAAGGTCATCTCTCTTAAAGCCGCGGAGCGAGGGGGGGGGGCGTGGGGGGGGGGGGGGGTGCCCCACGAGCGGAGGAGGACCCGGGGCACCGAGGCTCCTTCCAAGGTGAGCTTTAACTCTTGGCTCGGCACTCAACATCCAAGGCTCCTAATCCGGCGTGTTATTAGAACCCGCTGCCAAAGCAACACACCAGAGACTACAGAGGGCTTAGAGTATCCGTTTCACAAAGAGGCCAGTGTCACTACGGCCTCGTTCCACGTTTCCTTTGACTTCATATCATCTCCTTTGTCGTGGCGCCTGGATCAGTGACTTTTCGGCTCCGCGAGCAGGCCGCTGCATCAAATTACCATTGAAAATCTTTTGTTCTGACAAATGAAACATAAGGATCCTCTTTCATTGATGTTCTTAAAAGTCTTTTTTTTTTTTAAAGCTTGGCCTACATCCACATGGCACAAAGAATCTGAGAGAATGCCCGCGGGCTCTCTCAAGCATGTACAGTAATTAACATGCCATTAACACATTAATACACATTAGCTATTCCCAATGTTAATGGCAGAGTAATTACCATACCTGATACCACACTGTGGGCAAGCCAAAGCACATTTGCCACTTTGTGTTTCACTTTCTTTTCCTGAGTGAGCTGAGAAAGCGTAACGTCTAATTCTGGGGATAACTCATTCTCCTTTTTTTCCCCCCCCCCCCCCAGACAGGAAAAGAAAGCTACTTTTTTTTTTTTTTTTTTGACAGTTGTAGCCTAGCATAGCCTCTCCACTTTCACACACACGTTATGTGCCGACGCTATCTTTATAAAACTACACTTGAAAGGAGGAAGTTGTCGTTGTAAACCGCCGAGGACCGGCTTCGGGAAGGTGAGGCTGAAATACTGGAGGGGATGGTGAGCGAGAGTGAGAGCGTGGTGATTAAATGCGGAGTAAAAAGCAGGCAGGGAATGGGCCCTAAACTGGGGAATCCCTGTCTAGAATGATGATGTATTTCCTCCCAGTGCGGTGAGTGATAAGCTAATCAGCCACGCTGACAGTGAAGTGTTACAGCCCCCCAGTGCTGGGTCAAGACTTCTCCCATCATACACCACCAGCACACTCTAAACAGACAGCGCACGGAGGCGGGTGGGGGTGGGGGGGGGTGGGGGGTGGGGGAGGGAAGTGACAAAAAAAGTGGCTCCGGTCAGAGAAGAAGATCTCTGTCAGTTCAGGTAGCCTTTGTCCCTCCGTGATGATGCGCTCCTCCCCCCGAAGAGGAGGCTCTGGCAGGGGGGTTGAGGGGTGAGAGGGTGGATGGGGGGGGGGGGGGGCTTGCCACTTTTGACCCACGACTCAAAGACGTGGGGGGGTGGGAGTGGGCAAGGGGTGGGAAAAGACAACCCAAACAAACATCTTGAAGACATTTTGCCAAGCACACCGAAATTAATCACTGTCCCACGGTGGCACTGACATTTGTGGGAAGTGACACACAACATGACAGACTGGAGAGAGAGGATGAAAGCAGAGCGAGGGAGGGTGGGAGGGCCGGGTAAACAAGAGCCACTGTCACTCGCTGTGATCATGTGTGTGCGGATGTGTTTGTATGTGGATGTGTGAGTGCCCGGCTTTTGTTGCCTGCCCTCTAAGACTCGATGTGGGCAAACGGCCAAGTGGTGTAGTGATGGCTGACCAGGCCCGGCTGTGGCGGGCCGCACGCAGCGGTTGGGGAGACCGGCCAAATGAGTGGACAGGACCTCCGCTACAGATCAGCACACTGACTGACCCTACAGGACACATACAGCATGGGGCTCCAACATAGGGCTCGCATGGTTCACATGGTCTGCTAGTCACAGAATGAGCAGCGATCGCGAAAACACCCCGTATCTCGGCTGAACGCGATGCGGAATATCCTCGATAGGTTCGTCAAAAAAAAAAAAAAAATTCTGTTCAAGTACACTTAAGAGTTTGATTCTGACAGTTATTGTGTGTTGTGTTTCAAAATGTAATTGTATTCCCAATATTCAATGTTTGCTTATTTTTTTCCTCCAATTTAATTTCATATTTCATGTATTGATGGTCTTTAGCTGCTAACCTCAATTTGCTGCAAAGGTAGGCTGATTCCTTATTCAGACCCCAAGCAAATAATGCAAATGTGGCACTGAAAGCCACTTATGAAATACCCAAAGGCAACTAATCACTCCTCCTCTCGTTCCAGCCTTTCTGCAGCCTCCTAATTAGAAGATGGAGATTGCATGAAACCAGGTCACACAGCAGGTCTTGTACACACAGACAGCCAGGCAAATATACAGGCAAAACTTCAGCCAGACATGAGGCCAAACATGCATTATTTTAAGGCTAGAGGTGAAAAAAAGAACGCCATTCAGGTTATTAATCCCATATATTTTACTGTAAGGATTTAGGCTTGAAGCATTTTGCGTGTGTGTGTGTGTGTGTGTGTGTGTGAGCGTGCAATACGCTCATGTCTGCATGTGTGCGTGTGAAGGCTACATGCTCGCATAAACAAAGAAACGGCATTGGTAGCATACAGCCAACCATGATCCACTGCCAGAGAGATTACTCTTTGCAGTGGCATTTCTGCAAGAGAGTTGACAGTCCATCATTTAGATTTTGCAGTGTATCCACGAAAAGGCTGCATTGCCTGAAGCAGAAGGAGCTGCTCTTTCCTTCAGTGTCTTTTATAGGAGAGAATTTGGTTCCAAATTACGAAGCCAGAATCCCTCCCTAGCCGTGCTGGCGCATAAAGCCTCCGTTAGAAGGAAACCCGAGGTTATGCCATCGGAATAAGAGCGCTGATTTTTTTTACTCGATAAAGCTCACAGAAACGGACACACATCCAGTTTCCTTAGTCGCGCGCACCTGAACAGGGAGCGCTGTTTTCCGGGAGGCATCCTGCGCCTGATGCTGCAGGTTTCTGCTGGGTCTGCAGAGTGCAGGGCGAGGAGTAGCTGGGCAGATCAGGTCCAGCCCAAACAACAGCTTGTGACAGAAGCAGGCCAAAGAGGATGTAGAGACACGCAGAGACTAACAGGCAGCCGGCCTGCCATCCACTCTTTATCAGCTCCCCTTATACTCAACACATCACTTCAGATCCGTCGCGAGCGTCGCCCCGAAAAAAACATTGGCAAAAACAGTGTTGCACATGACCGCGGCGAAAGGAGTGAAATGACGGAAGGCTTTCAAAACAAACGAGGGGATGATTGCAAGGGAGAAAATCACCTCCATCCTTGCATTTGATCAGCTGAATCGTTTTACTGCACGCCTACAGATGATACTGCACCTTTTTGTCGTGTGACACCCGGTGAACAAGGTAACAACAAAAAAAAAAAAAGGTGGTTTGGTGCTAATTATTCCCAGCATGTACATTACACACCATTTAATGAGTCAGACTGAAGGCGTGGCCATCGGCTGTAACTTCCTCGCCCAGTTATCCAAGATGAACCGCGCAATCTCCCTCACGTCACCCCCGTCATGTGCACCGAGTCCCCCCCCACACCCCCGCCCCCACCCTTCCGCATTCAATTCCCTGCTAGGGCTCCACTGGAGCAGAGACGAGGCGCCACTGAAGCAACACAACAGATCCCGTAGCGTCTCCGCACATCGGCAGCGGGGGGGAGGCGGGGAGGGGTTGGGGAGGCGTAGGGGGGGGGGGGGGAGGGGAGGGATAGGACAGAGCTGGGAGCTCACTCTCATAATTACAATAATTAACAGTTGCAGATTTAATTGGAAGGGAAGGCATTAACAGGAGGAACATTGTGGCGGCGCGTGCGGAGGGAACCTTTGCTGCACGAGGCTTTTGTCTTCCCTGTACCTAATGGTGTGCCTTGGCTGACTGGCTGGGCTGTGGCTGGCGAGTGCTGACACAACACAACGCATCCAAGCCGAGGGTTCAGACGGCGGGGCTTGTCAGGACTCAGACTGGAGGCAGATAATTAGGTGCCAGGTTAATGAGAGCACGGGCTCTTGATGGCATTTGGTTACTGTATGTGGGCAATTAATGACTTTGTTTTTGTGTTTTTATTGCCCACTTGAGTGGAAAACATAATACATTATTCACCTCGGGCTTGTGTGCGGTGTCGTGATGGAGTAGCAGTGACCCTAGCGAAAGAATCGTTTTCATTCATTGTGGTGAATGGCAAATAAAAAATACTAAAAAATACAAAAAAAACGACAGTATATACGGAGTTAGCTAAATGTAATCTCAGTTCGGTCATAGCCACAATACTGTCTGACCTTTTCAAAGTGTATTGCCTCATGTCACTGCTCATGATGTTAAAAAAAAAAAACCAAGATGTCAAGCAGACATTGAAGTTGCAGGTCAGGTACGGGACAATGTTCCCACATAAACACTCCAGAACAAAGAAAGCGAAACCCTTCGGCCATAAGCGTTCGCTTAATTCAGTGTATCGCGTTTCATAATGTATTTGTGAAATTCCATACCCCCTAGAAAAGCCCTGCTTTCATTCCAGAGGATTTATTGGCAATGAATCCACTGAGAGGTCTTTAGACATCCTCTTCTTTAGTCCAACCGCTCGACGCCTCCTATTTTGGAGTTAGTTGTTCTCTTGCCTGTGGTGGCCAATTAGAGTGCTATAAGATAAATGGGCACCCACAACTTTGATGTCCATCTTTTTAATAAGCTTTGGTTAAGATGACATCTGTGTGAAAGAGTTCAATATCTTCACAGTGGGAGAGAAAAGAGGTTTATTCAAAAATGAAATATCATGTAAATACTGCTGGAGGTTTAGACTGGGTGGGGGATCATAGCGCCGGCTGTGGCTCTGGTGTTGGTATTCATTATCTTCCACTGCAGTTGTGCAGATTAGTCAGCGAAAGATGATTTTTTTTTAGAGCCTCGTGAAATCTATGCTTTTATAATACAGTTTCTGTATAAATAGAAAAATATTTTCTTCAAATACACAGACTGTATTCAGACCTTGTATTACAGAGTGCTGTGATTTTTTTTCCACGTACATTTAAGCAGAGAAACCAATTAATTAACAAAAAACCAAAAAAACCTGAAATCCAACAAATCCAATCTTGCAATGTTAGCAATGTGCAGCGGTAATAGGGGAAACGTACAGGGTAACAATATCTAAAATGGTGGGGCAATAAAATGGTGCATGTGTGTGTGTGTCTGTATGTGTGTATGTATGAGAGAGAGAGAGAAGGGGGGAGAGAGAGAGAGAGAGAGAGAGGGAGACAAAGCATATATATCTAACCTAGCCTGCGGACGTGCTCCTTTATACGTGTGTGTAACTCAGTCAGGAATAATGTAAATGTCTGGAGAGTCTTAAGACTGAGCAGGCCCGTATAAAAGCACCCTGTTTCAGGCTAGTAAAACAAGTCAATAAATACAGCGGAGAAGCCGGTGCTGTCTGCCGCACTCTCCTGAATGAAAACAGAGGTGAACTGCTTATTTTCAGTCTGGCACCAGGGGTTGACAGCGGCATTATGGGCCTTCATACATTCTGACTATCACTCGTCACAAGCTGTATCTGTCAACATTACACTCAAGCGCGTTTTAGATGTAAAACAAGCGTTCCTATCGCTTGAAAAAGAGAATTTATGACTGGATGTGGGCAGTTGCTAAATGCACTAAATGCTTCCTGCAGTCGTGACTGACCATGTTTTTTTATTTTTTTGTTTTTTTTATGGGCTTCTCTTTGTCTCACTCGCCCTGTCCGTCTATTTGTCTTTTGGTTTATTTTCACAGACAGAGCAAAAGCAGAAGTATCGTTCTGTAAGCCGCAGTCGGCTGCGTGCAGCACTTAGGAGAAGGCAGATCTCTCCTGCCTGCACTCCAAATGGGAAGCCGATGACACAGACTCACGTAAAAATGGAAACACCATTAGGTGGGCAAACACTTCACTGTGATAACTGCTACCTGATTACCGGCGAAAGCAAAGCCATGGTTCTCCTTTTTTTTCACGCTATGTCAACACTTTGGGAAAGCAAATATTTCAGTGACTGCCCTGCCTGTGCTTTAATCCATATGGTGCATTCTGTTTGTCACCACAGATGTTCTTCTCCCAGGATGGGTTCCCAGAGTAGGAAGGGCTCGTGCACAAACAGGTTACAGTGGATCACATGCTCCAGCCTACACAATGAATGTCGTACAGCATATCACACCAGGGCCAACGTCAATCCTTTATTAAATTACCTACCTATCTGATATGGGTGTTATCTTTTCCATTTATGTCGTGGATTTTCAAGGGATTATGCATTTAAGATTAAAGGTGTGTGCACCTAACACCTCTGCACAACAAAATGCAACACCTTAGATAGTGCGTGGCTGTGCAAGGAAAGGGAGGTGCTACAAAACAAATCTTCAGCAGCCAGAGCCGGACAGGGTTTATTCTCCTCAGACAATACAAGCGGTGACTATACAGAATGTTTCAACCCTAAAATACTGTGGTAAGCGATACAAATCCCTTGGACAAAATGAAATGTATTAAACATGTGGATTTCATAAATCTCCCTTTCCTCGGTCTGGGTCAGAGGTATATTCACTGTAGAGCTCAGCAGGCACTTTCCCCCAGCATTGTTACTCCGAGTCGCAAGTGCCTCAAAATGAATGTCAGCAAAAGCTGCACGTGTACGGCAAACAGCAGATTCTCACAGTAAAATGGTTCAAATCACTTACCCCCGCTACTTTGTAAGAGTATTACAGGGTGCGGGGATTTACAGGTCTGCCATAGAAATCGTGAAGTGGGAGTAACAAGATAGCCGGACGACAGGATCAACCTTGCCATGTGCTGTATAAAAATGAACGGTTCAGAATAGTTCACGCTTATGAAGGAAGAGGCTATTCATCCAGGTCCGCTGTCTCGGCGGTGGAGACGGTGCTCACAAAAAAAAACACAACAAAACCCCCCCCAAAAAAAAAAAAAAAAAAGGCCATCCGGGTCCGAACACAATGCAGTGTTAAACACCCAACTGGGATCCCTTTAACCTTGAGTAGCATACCAAAGGTAGAGGCAGCCTGGGGCTACGGGGGGACTGGCTTCCACAACTCCCAGTGCCATGCTGCTCCACAGTGGGGGCCCAACATGGCCAGATTGCCAGAGAGGCCAGCAGAGGTGGTGCTACAGAGTGAGTGGGAGCTGCTCATTCATCTGAGCCCGGCGCAACATTTAAGTTGTTCCCACTATCTATTTGTTTTGCTTTCCGAAATGATGCGTTCCCGGGCCACCTCGCTGAGGAGAAATGGCACCCACGTTCACCTTGGTGCAGACAGACCCGGGGTATTAAGAGCATCTGGTTGGCGGCTTGTTCGCGAGAACGTTCCCGCTCATTATTTATCTTGAGCTCGATGGATAATCTGTGATCATTAAAGATCAGAAGAGCTCAGAAAAAAAAAAAAGATGGGCAGTAATTATCATTGCTCCGTGGTTCTCTCCGATAAGTGAAGGACTTTTGGGAGAGTCTATTCAAAAGCGGCCAGCAGTAAACAAGCGACAACAACACACACAGAACCATCATTTAACCCCGGTCTGCCTGGGAGCGCGGACACAATGAAACGCCGTATCCTTTCAACGCTACACCACCTGAATATTTCCAGTTGCCCCCTTCGTCAAGTTGCCCCACGGCGCAAAACTAGAAGCCAGTAAAACACATAGCTGTAATGTTATTTAATGGCACGTCATAGTTTTGCTGTGCGTGGGGAGAGGACTAAAGATAGAAGACGAATTAGTATGTGAACAAAAGATATTCTTTCCCTCAAGCTCACGTTATCGCTGATGCAAAACAAATAATAAAGCCCACAACCTTTTGAGTCACTTCAAGCCCTATTCAGCGCCGTATAATTCAATCATTTTTTTGCGACAGCTGACGATGACTTCATCAACGGCGTAGAGACAGATTAAAAAGTTGTCAAATTAAATATTAAAGGGGGACTGCAGGCAGTTGTGAATTTTTAAAGGAATAACACAGATTGGAGATGAAATGAGGAACCTATATGCATATTTCATGCCATAGGGAGCGAATGCATATATTTTCCTCTAGGCCACCTACTTTGTAATAAAGAATAGTGAGTATATAGACATGGTAATGCAGCGCAGCGGAAATGATATGAAAGAGAAATTGGTTTTACATAATGATGTCAAAAGGAATATGGCTCTGCATGGTCATGCGGAATAAAGATAAGATTCTCTTTCTCCGTGAGTGAATATTTTGCTAATGGTTTCTTCATTTCCTTAAAGAATAAAGAAGCCAGCTTTGTGTGAAACCTTGAATTGAGTTTCTATGGAATTAAGTTAACAAGCATTTATCTTTCAATAGCAGGCGAGATCTGTTGAAAATACCCACGTGTGCAACAGAATACCCGAGCGCAAGAGCTTTCTCATCTGTTGAAATAAAGAGAAAGTGACAAGTGACAGTAACGCTATCACGCGCTGGAAGATTTGAAGAAGAGGAACAAAGCGCTAAAATGTAACGCAAGAGGGTTAAAATCTTTACGAAGAGCGGGAGGGAGTTGCGTTTCACAAAGACATCATCGATCGCAGTAAACAATGACTGATCAATACGCACATTAAAAGGCTCCTTCCAACAAAGACTTCACATGTAGATTTCATACATCTCAAGCGCAGACTGTCTGGATGCACTGCGTACGGCGACTTACTCGAGCACGCCAGAGCAGCAAGCGCCATGCAGATGCATTTTATTATCGCTGCTTGCTAGTTTCTCTGTTCCGAACTAGTTAGTCGGATACACTCCTGTGTCCATACACACTTACTCATGCAATAAGCATCATTGTCACAGAGCCTTCCCTTCCAAATGGTTCAGCCTCCACCATCTGCAGGCGTTCCCAGACACACCGCTTTGAGTCTGCCATAATGATGCATGACTAAGTACAGTTAAAGTGTTGCAGTCTGTTGGCAAAAAGCAGTCAAGCACTTTGCTATAGTGTCACTACGGATAAACCGTACAGTTGAAGGTTGATGATGGATAAAAGGCAGTGACAGGCCTAGTGATGTGACTCTGCGTGTCTGTGTGCGGTCGCGCTCGTGGATCCACGTGCGTGTGTGTGTGCGTGTGTGTGTGTGAGTTTAGAAACCATGGCACAGCAGATTTGTAAGTGTACTTAACTAGGATGTGAAATAGGGTTGGACACAGTGAAATAAAACGCTGTGCTGGAGTCTGGCGAAAACTGGGACGAGGTTTAAAAGTTATCCCCTCTGCCAAAGAGTAAAAAAAAAAAAAATCTCCCTTTTCTACAGGAGCGGGACTGGAGTAGCTGGTTTGAAGGCAGATGTGCCGCTATTGTACATACGTGTACCGCAGTGATACTTGGCTGGCACAATGTAGAAAAATCTTCAAATCCCCTCCGAGCACTATTTCGAGAAACACGTATTCACTTTCATTTGCGGACACTTTCTTGGACAGTATCCCTGCTTCTGACGCATCGGATCTGCGCAAGGTCATTCCACCGAGCGTGTATTCACTTGGCTCTCCGGGCCGTCGGCGCGGTGTGCGGACCGGCGGACCAGCGGACCGGCCTTTGCAGCGCGCTGATCATTAATGCAGCTTATTTGGCCTTGTGCACCAGACTGTGGGAGGCTGCTCCTTTGGTGAATTTAGCACTGAGGAACTCAAGGCTTCCTCTCAGCTCTGACCCGGTCTCTCTCCTGTCTCTTCCAGTAGATATTCAGCGTACAGTAAATACAGAGGAGACAAAGAACCATCCATTATACTGTACTCGGTTTGCCGGAGTCTTAAGTGTCAAAACGCTCCGCAGACTTCCGTGCTGCTTTGTTGAGTTTACCGCTGCAGCCGCTTTCATGTAAATGATCTTGAATGTTATTTTCTAAAGAATGCATTTTAAAAAGAAAATTCTCATTTCTGCCTCTGCATCTTGTCACAAACCCTTTTCTCTCCCTTTCTCCTCCCTTCTCTCTCCCGCTCCCCTCCCCTGCCGCAGCCGTAGACTACATAATTGATGCAAATACTGTCACATGTGTCAGGAGTGGAGGCTCTTCTAGTTTACTTCTGTGCAACACTTTATCGAAGAACATTAAGTGGAGAAAGCAGCCTCATGCCACGGGTGGAAAATCAGCTTGTCAGTGGTTTCATTCACGTCGCCATCGAAAGGCAGCGCTTCAGGATTGTTTCATCAAGGTGATTGAGAACAAAAAAGTACTGGAGCAAATTCCAGCTTATGTTTAGGCGCCCTGCCACATACATTATTTATATTTGTTGCCCACCCTAGTCGCCAGCCACCTGAATACATCATTCCCTAATTCTCAAATATTTCTTCAGATTTCCTCCTATTTGCGCTATATCCTTTTCACATCAACCACGCTAAACCATTAGGCTTGCAGAGTGCACTTTTTGTGTGTGACACAGACCTGAAATTATAGATGGCTGCTTTCAAGGAGTGCTAGGGCCTGATGGGAAAGCTGTAATGGCTGTTGAGTGACTGGAGCGCAGTCAGAGACAGAAACAGGATTTCATTTACAACAATGATACAGGAGGAATTATGTAAAATGGTAACATTCCATGCCATTTAATGAGCCATATTCACTAATGTCTAAGTCTGCAGTCTAGCAGTAATAAAACTGCACTGCCTGCCAGAGCAGGGCTGCTACACTGTTTCTGTCTATTTCTAGCTCTGTATAAAACAATGGTGCATAACAGAACAGGCAGACATTTGCAGTTCTTTATCCTGCACACTGAATGCTTTGCCTTCCAACAGTGTGAGGCGCTTGTCTGCTCCTGTCTTCCTACCCTACCCTACCCCCTCCTCCTCCCGCTCCCCTCCTCTCCCTGTCCTCTGTTTCTGGCCCTAGCCTGTGCTACAGATTAAGTGACTTGATCCTGCAAACATCTGAGGAATTCAGCTCCACAAAGGGGTCAGACAAAGGCCAGGGGATAGCCTTACAGGTCCTCCGCCATTAGCAGATCCACAGCGGTGTCGTCAGGAGGGCTCTGCAGGTAAAGAAGGAAGCCAAGGCCTCAAAAAGACCCGACTGCCAAGTGATGTTTTTCTATGGTGTCATTATTAATACCTTCACCGCCTCAGCCTACGTAGACATATGATCTCTGAAATCAACGGGAGAAATTGATGAGTGCTGCACCGTGCGCACACGTGATGTGTGATGAGTTGAATTAGAAAAATATAGATTTTATGCATTGACAAATCAAATCCTACACTTTTGTTATGTGTATAAAAAATGTTTTCACAAACCATTTCTCCACAACTGCAGCACTCAAACCAAGTAAGCTGCAAGTGCCAACTGTCTCTTTGTTTATATGCCTCTTGATATAGACAAACAAAAATACCCCATATTTTCTAGGCAATAGCATTCACAAAGAATATCTGGGGCTCCTAGAAAAACATTTCAACTGTAATAAGCTTTCTCCATGAGAGTCTGAAGTGCTTCAGAGGGCTTCTTTGAAGCTCTCACTATGTTGACTGTTCATATATAGACCGTGCTTGGAAAGCCTGAGCGCCATATCGCTGTAACCTCTCAGTGCTTCTGCATTAATAATTAATTGCCAATGTGAGTAAACACCACTGTAGATACAAGAAAGCCCCTAACAACACAAACTCTCCTGTCCCCACTTAAAGCCATACGCTCAACAAATTTGGCTGAGTTTGTAGATGCATGCTAATATTGCAAATAAACTGTATTCTGCCACACTCATCACGGAGATTGCTACCAGTAGCGTATATGGTAGACTCGTACCGTGCTTGGCAAATATATATACAATGATTGTGATTTGCTCAATGCGGTAAAACGTGTGCAAAACTGCCAAGCAGGAGATATGCAGTTAGGGCAGGTGGGTCCATCCTTCATTCTGCAGACCCCATGTGTAGTCAGACCTGCTCAAGAGCAGATTTGGAGGCGTCGCTCTTGTACAGTTACCCTTTAGCTTACAGGCAGCATGCTGTGAGTTTACGGCTAACACAACCTCATTTATATTACTTATAGTGAGGAATGTATGTGCAGGCCCTGTAGAACATGCTGACCTTGTCACTGTAGCGGCATCTCCCTCTGCTAGTGAGGAGCCTGCTGGTGTTCAGGTGCTGTTACCCCAACCGCTCAGTGGCTTCCTGCCCATGTTGTACAGAAAAAGAAGAAACTGGGGGCCTTTGAGGATGACGGCAGGGCTTTGGAATGGCCGAGCCCTTCTGTACAGCGAGATAACACGCCCATTGAGCTCTGCTTAAAATATTTCATTACATATACGCGAACGTATCGTAGCAAAGGGCAGTATCTGGTTTTGAACATCCAGCTTAGACATGCTGGTTTCTGAATGTAAGAGAAATGAGAGGCACTGTAATATCTGATGTAGAGGATACACTAATCTTATTACGACGGCCCTGTATGTCTCACCAATGAGCCTAATTTAGCTTTTGGGGGTGGAATATGACCTGCTATTCAGAATTCAGCAGCAAGGAGAGCATCTTTTATCTTACTATAAATCCTCATTATTTCTAATAGCACTTTTGAAGGCTAAAGAGTGGAGCAGAGCATGTTCTCTTTATTCCGCAGTCACTGACAGACATGGCCAAGCACTATGGGTTAATGTAATATCACAGTTGGATGCCTCCTCAACTCACTTACACTCCCTATTAGTTTAAAAGTCCTTCTGTGCACAAAAAAAATGAACGTAAGCGCTAACTTTAAAAGTGAAGGGAAAAGTCCAACCATATTCATTGAGCACAAAGATGGGTGTCCAAATGCTAACAAAGGTATATTGAAATGATAAATTATATTGAAAGTCTGAAGAATACAAAAGACTTCAATTCATGACTGATATGCAGAGACCCATTTGGTCATAGGAAAACGTTGGACTAAGAATAGAAAAATAGACTGTAAAAAAAAACCATGGTTCATCTACTGAGACTGGCATATCAATTAGGATTGTGAATAAGAGTGTAATTGAAAGCAACAGGAGCAGAAAGAAGCGGAAATTCATCAAGGCAAGCATGGAAAGGCACAAATGAGTTCCGAGCGAAACACAGAGAGCCTCTGCTCTCTTCTTCTACTCTGTCCTTGCCAAGAACAGAGACACCTAATCTCTTTTACCATTACCAAACAATGAAATCAGCAACCAAACAACTATTTGCCTTCAGTAGTTTCCTTCAATAATTCTAAGGAAGCTAATTATTTTATTAGAAATACAAATAAATGACTCCTGGACGGTTGCTACTTCCAGCCACAGCAGAACCATAAACTAAGTGTTAACAGCAACTTGGTAGTAAGGTTTGTAGCCTGGAGGCGCCAATAAGTGGTAAATTCACTTTTACTGAAGCGAAAAAATAGGAGATCGATCTGCAGCGTTAACCAGTCACCGTTAGCTCATCAGTCACAACCTGTTGGAGTGTCTCTCTCCCGCTTAACACACTTATTTTTGAAAAAGCTGAGAAACTTAAGTGGTGTTGGGGTCACGGGTCAACTTACTGGGAGCTTTATAGGTAGGGCTTTATCAGGTGTGTGTGTGTGTGTATGTGTGTGTGTGTGTGTGTGTGTGCGCTTGTGCTTTCTGACCAGGCTCACTGGCCAGGAGCATCTGTGTCTCCACACACCTTTGTCCCTGCTGGCAGGCGAGCACCCTGGTGCAAGCCTGCCACACAATCACTGTACCGCGGCTGTACTGTCACTAAATGGCACGTTCTCTCAGCCCCAGTCCTCCCTTTCCTAGGCACAGGCTTCTCCAGCTGCAGCCTAATTTCCTGTGACTTGCCTAATTACTGTAATTAAGGATTAATTGCCATTAATTATTCACACATAAGCTCATCGCAAATCATGGGGTAAATGTCTTATGAAAGCTGCCATACAAGCCATGTATAAACACACTAGGATGCTCCAGGCTGCTGAATCGATCACTCAGCCCTCCAGCAAATCTCCACGCCACACTTAGGAAAACAGCGATAACTCTCCCCAAAATCAACAGCCTATCCAGGTGATGGAGGAATCAATCCACATGCTTTATTTGTCCCTGCTACATCCAGCTATTTCCAGTTGCGCCCCCAGAATCTCTAAGACACCAAACAGGTGTAGAAAAATGTGAACCGCCGAGCGTGCCGTAAACACTAATGTTTTGATACAGAGGTATGATGTCTGGAAACACACACGCGCAGACTGAGATAAGGGGAGGAAATGAAGCCGCGTGCGAGATAAAGATAAGTAGAGGTTAATTCTACTTTAATCTACTCCCGTCATCGTATCCCTGATGTCAACAGCATAAGAAGCAGTCCGATCGATCCGCTATCACAGCGAAGAGGTGAGGGGGGCCTGAAACTCTGGTGAAAGTTACACCGTTCTGTCATGATGAAGGTGATTCCCTGAAAACGGGTAGGAATTATATTGATATGGCACATTATGGTTTTTTTTTCTCTCTTTTTTTTAAGTTTCAGGAAGTCCACTAAGGATTGAGGGATTGATTTGGGGGTCAAGGAGAAACATGTAATCCTCCTTTGGGAAGAGCTTTTATCCATTACAGTCTGGAGTCTGGAACCATGCAGGTTTTGGCGGAAAAGAAACTCAGACCTAATGCAGACAAATATTTACACTTGCCAATACTCCGACAATTCCCAAGCACTTTTGGGGCAATAGTTTTTAAAGCTCCGGCTTCATAAAATCATAATAATGGCTATAATGTAAATCTGCTGAGTGTGAAATGTCTTCCAGGGGGCCGCATGCAAACAGTATTTAAAATCAGACACTTTTACAAGGCTCTAAATCAGTAGTTTGGCCCAAGAGAGAGAGAGAGAGAAAAGAAAAAGTAAACTGTCTAGTCCTTCACATCGGGTCTGCAAGCCCTCACAGCAACACGACAAACTCCGTCATAATATACAAGACGGACAATTATTGCTCTGAATCCTGGAGTGGTGCGTGGACCGCCGGTGACACGGCGCACCGTATCCGCTGCCCCCCCCCCCCCCCCACGAGGTCTTCTCTCTCTAAACATGAGTCACCGAGCGAGGGGGCGGGGCTGGAGGTGGAGGGGAAGAGAGAGGGCACTAATTGTTAGGCTAAAGGCAGCTGTGGCAGATTAATGCAGGAAACATTTTCATTTGGGCACATAAGTTTGTGTGTCTGATTTAAACATTTATGTTAATGGACCTTCTGGCAGCTCTTTAATGCTTTACACACTCTTGTAAACAACTTCTTAGCAAATCCATCATTTGGCCATCCCGCATCCTGCAAAATCCAAGCTGCACAGGAAGTGGGAACAGATAACACTATTCCAGATCAAGACAAGGGGATAACAAGACTTCAGACGTACCAGAGGCGGCTTGAGCCAATGCTGGCAGAATTTCCCCCGATCAGCATTATTGCAGCCAGAGTTTAATTTATAGAGCTGAGCCAGTCCTGTTTTATGTGTTTGTTGGATTAATGTGCGGAGCCATACTTTTTTTACTGCTGCGGTCTTTGATCGAGTTCAATTTATTGGGATTAACCTGAGGTTCAAGCGTGGTGCACGATCCATTTCAAGTCATTACGAGAAGCCTCTGTTTTCTCCGTCTGTGATTGAGTTTCCAGTTCTTATAATTAAACGCAAGTATAAACTGTCAAATGTGTCTTCCAATAATGATGGTTCTCTAAAGACCTCTCGCAGAAACATTAATTTCTACTTATTGTAAAGTTAGTTGTGACTTTGGAATGTGGCGCTCCAATGAGTATGTGTTAATTGTTACCTGAGTGGCACGCTACTGTGTTAAATACTACTTTTCACTGATAAAAAGAAGTGTCTAAAAGTGCACTATGGTGTTAATATAGGAATGTGTTGTGAAGTCAACATGTCACTGCACAGCGTGTCAGCATGTGAGCTACAAGACCCCACAGCCTGCGCAACTATCTGTGGACCCTTCTGCCCCACACATTTCACACTCCCACCTCCCTCGGCATGACACCTCCCAGCACGCACATGCATCATCGCGTCATTGATGCCTAATTGATACTTCCCTATTTATTGTCACCTTCCCTCTTTGTCAGCTGGCTCAGTTCTCCGTGTCGCTTTGCATTTATGGACTCCCGACTGCCTTGATCTGGGTAATTAGAGTTTATGTGCTAATTGGTGTAAATACAAAGATGGGAGTTGCAGGCGAACATTTCACACTGCAGCTATAAATTGTGGCTCTGATAAGTGTGGGTTGTGCAGCTGAAGGGACAGCAGACGTATGTGTAGGAAACTGACATTTCTGTCGTCAGTTTTAAAGCCTTCTTCTTCGTCAGTTTTAAAGCCTTTTCTTTTCTCCAAAGCAAAATACTACAGCGAGCTTGAAGCATATTTGGACAGATACACATTGGCGTCACGATTCTCCATCGTATCCATTTGGATGCCAAGAGACTACGAGGTTAAAATCCAAACCATCAGCTTAATATTTTTTATATTTAATATTAAGCTACATCTACATTGATCCGTTACCTTCTCTTAGTAGGAACATGATGGTTGGAGTCTGGTCTGATACCTCAGGTCTTTGTTCACTTCCAATCATTGAGGTAACAATGAATGACGTGGTTCATACTTTGTCCCCAGCACAATTCTCATTCAAAAAACATTAAAAAAAGGAATTGGGTGGCTCTGGTTATCTGGTTATAGCTGCTGGCTCCTAGGTGTCATTATTACAAGTAGTAGTAGTAGTAGTAGTAGTAGTAGTAGTAGTAGTAGTAATAATAGTAGCATTGTTGTTGTTGTTGTTGTTGAAAATGATGACCATGTACACAGAAATAAATAAGTAGTAGTGGAAACCAATACAATATTATCTTGTCATCTCTACCATTGTCAATGTATAAATGCTGATTGAAATGTATCAGTTTAGCCACAATATCAGTTTCTCCTCAACTTCTCTTTACCAGCTCTTCATCCAGAAACATTAGCAGAACAGTCACAGACTAGCTACTGTCATGAAAACAACATAAAAGTGGCACCCTACACTTCAATAAATGGTATGAGAGGGCAAGAGAACATCTGAACTAAGTGCAACTAGATGCACCTTGAAAATGATAACAATGAGCAATCAAGCAAAATCTGTTTGTGATTTTACTGCCTTCAGTGTTTAGCGTTACAATACGATGTTTACACTAGTTTATAATCATCTTCAAAGTGAATGAAAATCGCAATCATGAATTTTGACTTCACAACTCACTCTGGACAAGGCTCAGCTAAATTCCTAAAATGTACCTGGAGTAGTTTAAGATACGTTTAAGATATTTCGCGGATGTTCTTACACAAAGCAACCTATTGGTGAACAGGACAACGATACAATTTAAAAAACTCAAAGAGGATCGAGGGGCCACTTTTGTTATGGAGGTGTGGGTGCTCAACAGCAGAAGTTTGTCTGCTTAATAGAAAAAAATAACAGCGAGGTATCATTTTAATCTGTCCAAAATCAAAGCGGCCTGTAGCTGATCCTTCAAGTGACTAGATCATTTGACAACCAAAATGATATACAAAGCCAAAACATCAAAAGGTGTCTCCGTCTGAATCCTCCTATTCGTGTATTTTAAATTAAAACTATTATAACAGGGCTTTCTAAAGCCATGTGGTTAAAATGATGAATCCTGAAGACATCAAGTAGCAAACTTTTGCACTGATTCAAATTGTGGCTCAAGCATGTTCTTTTCACATGCAAACACACAGATGGATGTTTCTTTCCCCCCCTTTTCATTTTCAACTTGGTTCTTTTTAAACTCTGTGTTGTCAGCAGATGTCCTTCTAACGGAGACAAAGAAAATGAGAGGGGGCTGGATATCATCAGCATGGAAATGAGCCTCCTCTCGTTGCCCCTTCTAAGGCACAGCCACAGCGCCGCTCCAGCCACTGCACTACCTTTTCAACTTGCAAATGACAGTGTCACCAAATGCTATCCTTCCATCAATCAAGTCGGGGGGGTCATGAATATACAAAAGGCAAAGCGGAGACTGGCTGCCTCCCGCCGCTCTACTTGGCCCAATTATACAGGCTCAGCTTTCTCCTCTGAGCTTCCACTTTTTGTTTCAGTCTAAAGGGTACAGTCCTAGGCAGCCCCGGGCTTAATCAAGGTAGGTCACGCATACTGGACCTCTCAAGTGGACTGCAAATGCAAGTTAAATGTGGACACCAAATGTCATCTTTCTTTTACATCATTACTGCTAGGGGGCAAAGACAGCAGGGGTCAGTTCCGCACCCCTTTCTCCATGCACACTCTGCCACATCCCGTGTACCGAAGTCCTCCTCTTTCCCCCGAGCACATGCCCAGACCGCTAGGCCGGCGGTAGACCCCCTCCTCTCCCTCCCAGAGCCTCTCCGAGGCAGCCTGCTTGCCCCTTTCTTTACCCCAGCTGTCAGATCATAGTAGTGAATTAGCATTCTAACGGATACGCCTCAACCCGGGGATGAATTAGCACGCAGGAGTAACTAATGGCCTCCCTGCTGAAAGTGGACCTGATAGTCGATGGCACAGCTGATCAATACTGCAGCTTCAGCTCAGCTTACCCTTCCTCCTCCCTTTTTAGTTTTTGCTGAAATCATTTCGCAGCCGTAGAAGACGCATTAAAAGGAACAGTCTACACAAAAATGAGACTTGCTGTAATACCTGAACGAGAGACGGGCACAGACCCTGTCAATACCGCTGAACACAAAGCGCTTGGGTCAATAACGTCTCTTTGTCGTGTATTCATTACGCCCGATGGAAAATGTAAACAGGACAATCCATGTGTTAATATAAGTAATGTTACCTGATAGCATCAATCACTAAGCATGGCGATTGTGTAGGGTGGTGACTAATGAATCATCTCATTGAAACTCATGATTGGAATAGTTTTTGATGAGTGTGGCAGCGATGCAAAGGCGAAGGCCCTTTTGTTACGTTGAAAACAGGCCGGCTGAACGAACGCTCTATGAATTTGCCACATAAAAGCATCGTAGTGAAGAAGCAGAAGTGGAAGGTCCTCACCTTCTGTAGCTAACCATGTTACCACTACCAAAACAAATCAATATAATTCCCTCCTTCTGACAGTGAAAGGACTCAATGACAGCATACTGCAAAAGCATAAAAGGAGGCGGGCTCCACAAATACGGTAAAATACCCATCCGGTAAAATATGTTGAGTCTGAAATAGATGTGACAAGCTGCTTTGAAGGAGCTTTGATCAGCTTTTTTGATGTGTTAATGTGTCAGCAGAGGCGCAGTAATCAAGCCACAATAAGTCTCACAGGAGTGTGAGAAAGCAGAGGGTTAATGTGGGCCTACGGCTGAGAAAATAAATTACTCTAAATATGTAAGTGGACGTTGGAACGGGGCGCTGTAAGAGCAGAGTGGGTTTGGGTAAACCAACAGTCTGTCTGCAGTAATTTATAGACAGCTATGATAAATACTATTTGTCCATGACAGTCACATGAAATAATAAACCATGGCTGGCTATAAACATTACTAAATCCTGACACTATTGATTTATAATGTCTAACAGTGACATCAAACCAAACAACTGACAGAAACAATGCCGGGGCTTTAGCAGCAGTTTGTCAACTATTAATTCTGTCAAAGGGGGTTTCGCTCTAAGCCGAGAGAGCTTGTCTTGCAGTTGTCAATCCCTCCGCTGGAAATGGCTGCGGCACGTTCGCGGGGTAAGGGCCCTAGGCACTGCTCCGTTAGCCCTAATTACCCCCATCCCTGCCTTGGCAACGACAAGACCAGCCTCTATTTAAAATGCATGTTAATTATGGAAATTATTAATTGGGCTGGTGCTTGAGGATTTGTGTTTATGCCCGGATTACGGTTAATAACTGTATCAAGCTACGTTTTAAGCCTGACCTATGACAAGTAGTGCTGAGGTGCTGAAAAGGGATATTTTCCAATACATTACCCCTCTCTCCTCTTCCAAGTCCGTTCCCCATTACAGGAGGCTGAGTAAATGACATTACACAACGAGACGCAGCCTATGGTGTGGATCTACAACGTCACGTAACACTCCTGCAGCTCGGTGTGTTGTTAAAGAGGGGGGGGGGGGGGGGGTTTGTGGGTTTGGTTATGCTTGCTGGTAACTGCACTGCACACACACACACACACACACACACACACACACAGTAAAGGGTCCTATTTCATGGCTATCCAAGATTAGCTGTCAGGCTAATTGCACACACCTGTGATGGGGACCACACATGCTCTGTCACCACCTGCCATGGAGAACAGTCGGACTGCAGTCTGCACTCTGTGATCACCCGGTTACCATCGAGTTCAAGCAGGGATCTTATGAAAGTACACCCAAGTGTTGCGTACCCCATACTTATCAAGGCCCATGCACTCCATTATAATGACCGCATTTAGAAAGACTGGTCCTTTGTTTATACACCAAATGTGAGGGCATATTAAGCTCATTCTGTGAATCTCACTCAGGGAAAGTTATTCCATCCACACTCCAGTGTCTCATACCCCCATACCCGTCTCAAATTTATCCTTAAATCCCATGAAATCTATATAATGCCCATATTCATAAAGGTTTCTCTGATGTCTGTATTAATGCAATAAATATTTAATATTTGAATTCAGTTTGTGTATGTCATAGTTCAGCTGGTTACCACTCTAGGTTTGCTTTGCCTCAGCTCCACACAGTCCTCTAGATCCTGCCTGAGCTTGCCAAGCCTTTGGGAGCTCTGGGAGTGCTCCCTGGATGGGGTTAAGCTTGATTTTGTGTGCAGACAGTCATGCATGAATGAGAAACTGCTACACAATACCCAAGAGGTATGAAAGGAATATCAACAGCCAAAACCTTGGCATTAGAAGACTAGATAAACATTTCCTTTGGTCTTTTTTTTTTTTTCTTGGGGCCATTTTCTTTTTTTCGCAGGTCAAGACACAATGTATAGACATTTAACCTTGTGATTTGCAAACAGAAGCATGATCAGGTGCTCCAGAAAGAAACGAGCATACTGTCAAAACAGTGTGTTGGTATTCACATAAAAACATAAAACTGATCCTTGACATGATGAAAAACCACAAGTGAATTTGATTTCCTCTGGTAATGTTCTTCAAATGTTTTGAAGGAAAATGATAATGTGCAAAACACAGAAAGAGCAGGACATGCAGATGGAAGAAGGTGTATTTTTGCTTTTCCACCGAGAGGTTCTGGGTTCAGTCCAAACCTTGGAAAACAATCTGTCAATTTAGGCCTAACCTTGGCCAATATCTTGTTGTTCTCATATTACCAACTACTATCACTAACCATAACTCTACCAAACCCTATGCTCATGTCCTAACAGACTAGCAAAATAGGCTATCTAGCTAAAATATAATGTCTTCACCTCATTTATGGGCAGTTTCATTCTAAATTCTTTAAAGATTTTGATTCTGAAGTGCTTTAAAAAAATGAGACACAGTTTATGATTAAAGAGTAAAGCGGCAGAGGGAGTCGGTCCCAGTGTCAGCCAGTCAGCAGTCTTTCCAGTCCCTGCCACGACCGAAATGGTTAAGGGTGCATTAAGCTGTTTTGCTCAATGGCCCTTGACCAATATAAAGAAGTACTGAGATAGCATGTTCTGATTTATACCCTGTGAAGGCATTATGAATGCATGCAGTCACATGCATGCACACCAACAAACACACTTGCTGATAAATAAATAAATGTAAAAAAAATATTAGATAGATAGATAGATAGATAGATAGATAGATAGATAGATAGATAGATAGATACCATTATGTTAAAAAGATACAATTAAATCTAAGACTAATGTAATAAACCTGATGAAAATCCACGCAATTGTGAACGGTCTCTCCGTTTATTTTCAGCAGGACCTTTTGTTTGTTGGATTTAAATTATAGCTTGATTAAAGTCTAAGAGAGGGCTACAGTAAATCCTGTGTGAATGTTTGCTGCAGTTCCTCTAAAATGGGAAATATTGATCAGTGTGATTTCCCTGGGTACTGGGGAGCTGTGGAGGAAGAGTGAGAGACATTATTTAAGGGACATGGAGCCTAAGTAAAAAAAAAAAAAAAAAAAGTGACATTATGGGCTATGCCGTGAAACATGACTTAGTCTGAGTGGCCTTTAATGGTAAGGCGAAAAGGTAGTTCATCATTGCCTGCATGGGAACCAGGGGGGTGGTTGTCTTGTGTTGATTTTACATTATTAATTTGAGGCACACAAGGTCATTGGGGCCCTTATAGTCATGAGAACCAGTTCTTATCTTAACACAGCTGTCGAGCTGAATCTGCAATGACTGATAATGCCATTGATTGGTAACACTGAGAAGACAGACTTTAGGATATTACTCTGAATTCACAACCATTCCAATGCCACGATTGCTGCTTTTATTTTGTTACTGAAAAAAACATTTTTTAAAAATCCATTATTATATTTATATATATGTATATATATTTCACTGTCTCCTCATTGTTAAATAGGCAGCTCTGAGAATACTGTAGCCTTGTGTCAGACACCTTCAATCTGCTGTAAGCAAATCAAATGTAAACGTCAAATTGTTCCAAACATATGGTAATGCAGAAAAAACCTCATGTGTGAGGGGAAAAAAAACCCAAATAGAAAATAAACATTACAAAAACTGTGAAATCTTGAACAAAGGGGGTTGAATCCTGAGCAGCTGGCATGGAATGAACTCTTCTGGAGAGGGAATGCCAGTTTCAGAGCGCCCGGAGCATCGATTTGGAGCCAAGGCAGTAAACAGCTTTTATCAGCAATAATGATGGCATAATCCCAGCTAAAGAGGAAAGTAGCATATGGTGCAAAGCTTACAACTGCAATCCCAACAAAGTAGGGGGGATTTTCATCACTGTGTCCACTTGAAAGATACTATGCCAATTCATTTTTTCTCCTTTCAAGGATGATAATCTACACAGTGCAATTAACATAACTTGTGAACGCTTCAGAGACGTGTTTTGTCATCTGTTGACTGTAGCCCAATGCAATTTACAGAGCTAAAAAAAGCACTGTAACCACTATAATCTTATGTTATTACAGTGCATACAATTGGTTTTACAAGGAGACGACTCATGTCCTACAAGCTACCAGGAAGTCTCTGTGATTGTGCACTTACAGTCAACCATATACCTATGAAGGATGGGCATCCCGCTTCCCTAGCAGCAAATTAAGATGAATTTCAATCAGGCCATATAGCTGCCACCTACTCTGAAGTCAAACATTCTGCCCTGCAATATCTATATTTCAGTTGTCAGTTTTATAGTATCCTCCTTCATTAAACCTATCAAGTTTTCCTTTTGATCAGACAACCAAGGCCAGAAGACAGATCTTTTCCAGGAACAGTGTAACGCTGCCAAGTAGCACTCTAGACTGACTTCAACCTCTGCCATTGATTTTCCTCCAAGCTGCGACCATTCATTGTTTGTGACATTCTCCTGTCGGCTCTTTAACACCCTTCAACCAAATCAATTTCATATTTTTGTCAATGCCTTGCAACTGGATGAGCCAGATGGAAAGGGACGTCACATGATTTAGGATGTCGATTTTCTGGCAACAGTTTTATCTGCAGTTTTCACAAGACTTAGAAAGCTGGCACGATGTGTTCATTTAAGGACATATAATGGAGAGGAAGAAAAGATATGCTGTCGCGCATTACAGTCTACAAAAAGCCACTTCCACATTCAAACAAATGTTTAGCCATAATCAAAGTTCAGCTCGGGGGAACATTTGCGGAGCATGAAAGACTTGAAAGACACTGATAACATCCTAGTATGAAACTAATTTCCTTGGCAGCTTCAGTAGCATCTAAATTCTGCATGAAAATGTGTAGTGGGATGGATTTGTAGTTATTGTTTTGTTTTTTTTTGGAAAAATAAAAAAAGGATTTGTGAAACTGAATAAAATCAGTTTTGATCCTATTCAGTCAACCTATTTTTCAGAAAACTTTCACAAATCCTTTTTTAAAAATGTTCAAGTTGATTTGTCTACAGCACGCATGATTTTAGTTATTTGTTAACAGGTAGTATGCACATTCATAATTTTCTGACTCACACTGTAACATACCATACAGTAAACACTAGTAAACACACACAACAGTTGGACAGCAAGTAGCTCCTGTCAATTTCCCAAAAGTTGCTGGTAGATGAAGTGTCAGTGTTGGCGGAGGACCGAACATGTTGCTACTGATGATGATGTTCTTTTTGTTAATTGTCAAAATGCAAAAAGCTATTTACAAGAAGCAGTAATATAGTCATGATCGTGTCACGAGGAAACCAAACAGCGCACCACTTCTTTCTTCAATTCTAACAAATGATTGAGTTTATTCTTCGTCACTCCATAAGCCTAGTATACCATATGGGTTTGCCCTCTATTATAGTCTCAATATCACGCACTAACAATGACAACAATAATAGCAACAGTGACCTTGACTTCCCGTCTGGACTCTAAGAATAATATTTGATAGCAATATTAAGTGCAACAGTAATGAGATGAATATTCCCTATTTAGTGTGGACAGCTTTAGGACAAATTCTGAAGGGAGAGCTGCCTGCTGCAGCTACATGCTGGTCACTCTTAGTTGTCAAGGCTGATTTATTGCCTCCTAGCTGTTCAATTTCACATTTTGTCCTCGTCATATCCCCGACTCATGATCATTCTGCACTGACCCTTGTAGGGCAGGCAGGGAATATTGATAAAACAATTATCTGCTTGCCGTTCATTTGATTTTCCATTTCAATTACGGATTGGAGGAGGCAAAAAGAAAAGATTGCAGCATTGATTTTTCCCCTACCTTACAACAGGAAGGAGGCAGGCTTTGATGGGATGCTTTGGTGACATGGAATAGGGGCGAGAGAAGTGCTCACTAGCTTTAGGCGCCCTGCATCTCTTTTTCTCTTGCTGTTGTAAAGGCTTCGCTTCATGGTCTTTGAATTAAGTACATTTTACTATAGCCAAGTAATGGTACTTTTAAATGTAACAAGATGGCAATAATAAAGATATACAGGGTGTATATTCCCCCTTCCCTATTTCATACCAGACACATACATCTAGACTGAGCACAGGTTTGATTGTTTGAATGGTTATTATGTGATTCTTTATATGTGATGAGTGTAATAGACTGGGCTATGGGGGACCGGCGTGTTCACACTGCTGCTGACCTGAGGTAAATATGTGCCTCGTGCTCTGGAGGCCAAAGGACCAAGAGGTCATAGCAGTTTGTCAGTGACACCATCCCATTCTCCCCCTTTCTGATGGTCTGCCACTGTCTATTTGTCACTCTAAAATGACAACAGAGTTGCATCATACTTGTTTTATCCCGAAGCACTGACACAATCCACCACCTCTACATTACAGGACTCTGATGGAAAACACAGCGCGGGGATGATTCAAAGGAATATATCGGGCCGATCGCCGTTGAAACAGAAAATATGACAATTGGAAACAAACATATAAAATAGAGTAACAGATGAAATGGGTGGAAAGTGAGTGTTAAATGCTGACCTTCTTCAAAGCTAGCCTTGTCAAATGAATCAATTACCACATAAAGTAAATAGATTCTTCTGTAAATGATTTGGAACATTGGTAATGGGTTAAGACCTAATGGGAATCCTGGTAAAATAGCCTTTGGGGAGCCTGGGAAAATCTGCCTCAGTGAAGTGGCCGGCTCTTGGCCAAAAACCCTGTGTAGAGGGGGAAGGGGAGGGGAAGCACAGACTTCACAGAGATGGCAGGAGAGTAGGAGCCAAAGACTGGAGAACAGAGCGAGAGAGAGAGAGAGAGAGAGAGAGAGAGAAAGAGAGAGAGAGAGCGAACTCTCAAGGAATCTTCACCCATGGATGATGTTAAGTTCCAGTGTTGGGCATAATCGCGTAAAAATGCTGAAGACTTGAAAGGGCTGATGATAATGCTATTGCTGTCCAGTGATCCAGCACGGTCACAGGCAGCAGCAGCAAGGCACAGGCGCCGTAGCACCTCCCTATACCGCAGTCCGCTTCGACGCACACAGTGGCTCCCAGGGGATTTCACATGGCTGACCTTAAGTAAGTTTGGCTTTGATCAAAGTTTAGCGTTAGCATGATTGGGCTGCTTGCTACAGATCAGGGGGATCAGGGAGGACTTGGGCTAGGAGGTCCTGGCAAAGACCCCTTCCCAAAGCTCTGTAGTGCACCCTTCCAACACAGGATTATGTTGGGCAATTAAGGTAATGAACTGGCTAACGTAACAGCGCATAATGATGCTTTTTATCCCCACTCTCTGAGGAGCCTCTCCTACTTCCTCTGGCATATCTACCTCTCTATCACCTCCGGAAAAAAAAACCGTTACACTTGCATTAGGAGTATCCACGTTTTCCATCTTGAAAGGTAATGTTAAATCGAAGCCAAGACTATCCCGGGTTGTCGGTGTCCTCCCTTCTAACGCGGGAAATGATATCACAAGCAATTCAAGACAAAAAGAAAACACTGTTGGACATGTCTGTGTGTAAAACAACACTTCCTCCCAGACAGTGTTCAACAGCAGGGGAGGAACACTGCAGCCCTTGTTCAGAGTTCAGCCAACAAGGAGAGGCCAAGAAAAGTGTGCATGGGCTAGGCTGGAGAAAATAGACAGGAGAGGAAGAGGAGAGAGGAAGTGGCACGACATGTATGTATGTATGTGTGTGTGTGTGTGTGTGTGTGTGTGTGTGTGTGTGTGTGTGTGTGTGTGTGTGTGTGTGTGTGTGTGTGTGCGTGCCCGTATGCAATTCCTCGCGCTTGCGTACGTTGGAGTGAGCGATGGGGCCTTGTGTCCATCTGTGTGCCAGTGAAAGCCGGTGCTCTAGTTCCCCCGTGCAACCTCCCACCCCATCAGTGCACGACTTGTCTGCCTGCTCCCTTTTCATTTGAACACATTTTCTAGCCAAAAATTTCACTTCAATCTCACCTCATCTCTCCATACTACATTAACCCCTGGCAATTGCCTTCCAAATGACCCCATTAAGCTGTAATTGCCTCAGCAGGCCTGCTCCCTCGCTTGTAATTCTGTGCAGCGAACCCACCAGACGTTCCCCCGGCATTGTTTCATGTTCTGGCTCCCATCAGCCAGTTCAGACGCTGACCCCCCCCCCCCCCCCCCCCCCCCCCCCCCAGCCAACCCCCCACCCCCAACCCCACCGCCGCCCACCCTCCCATCGTGGCCGGAGCTCACCACTAGTAGTGCCACTGACAGACTCATCCTCGTCTCCACAGTGAGCTCACACAGGAGGCGCCATGCCCTCACTTCCTCCTAGACAGTCACAATCACTGTCAATTACGCAACCCTGGCAAAGGTAAAATAAACCTTTTATTATCTCTTTCTAATGCATTTAATTCATAAAGGTAACACGCCCACAACCTGTGTGCACTACGCCGTTATCTGTATAACTAATGATAAAGATTAGCAACAATATTGGATATTTTCATTTGCTGTCCATAATTTCACTTCAAGTGTCAATTAAGGAATTAATTGTGGCATAATATTTGTATGTTGAACCATCATTTCTCCCTTCAGTTGTCATTAGATTGCTGTTGGGTGCCGAGAGTGCAGCTGGCGATGACACCCGGCGTGGCACCTCCCCAACACTACCTCACCTTTCCTGTTCCCACTAGGGAGCTGATGTCAAGACTGCTCAACTTTTTGACGAAGGCCTCCATGGATAACTAACGTGCAAATGCGGATAGGTGGGGAAAGCGATCCTGACAGTGATGTATTGCAACTAGTTGCAGGTGTCAAAGAGAAGATGCTTTGCCAGCCCTCGGTGTGCATGTACTGTATGTATGCATGCACACGTCTGTTCCTGTGTATGTTTGCCTGAGCGTGCGTGTCCTTGTGCATGTCTATGTGTGTGTGTGTGTGTGTACAATGCATACTGTATGTGTGAGACTGTAAGCCGTTGTACATGTGAGTTGGTGTGGGGGTACTCGAACTAATAATCCATTCAACGCTCCCTCCCTTTCAAGTAGCACATCCTCCCTGCCTCCCAGAACAGATCGGTTAGCCCATAAACGCCCTCCTCTGCCACAGCCTCACCCTCCGTCTGCTTTTCAACCCTACAGCATCGTCACGTTGACGCCGTCTTCAGCGCCCTCCACAACAAGGTATCGACAAAATCTATCGCAACGGTTTGCAAATAATTTTATTTCCCCCTTTCACGTCGGAGCGATTTCCTATGATTTGCCACGTGGATCCGGAATTAATTCTAAACCTGGGAGACGCAAGTATTTTCTTAACACACAAACCTTCAAAAATGCTTTAGATCATTTCATTCTCTCGTTGGCCGTTTATTTAAATTCATTCTTTTTCCTAAGCAAATGTTCCCAGGAATATCAAGGTGTTTTTGTTGCAAAGCTTTAACTGATCCGGGGGGATTTGCTTCCAACAGCCTGTCTCTCCCTCGCCTTTCAACACAAAACTCTGCGCTCCAATCAAAATGAACCACCAGGGACACCCCCCCCCCCCACACACACACACACACACACCCTCCCCTCCCCCCTGAGCTACGCCTGCTCCGAGTGCTGTGATAGCAGCCTCTCTGCCATTGATCGCAGAGTTTAGCACGGAGCATGCATGCCACTGTTAGCAGAAAACAAAGACCTCTCTCCCTTTAATAGTGGCGCGCGCCGTTAATGCAGTTAACATCTTCTATGTTTGCCTCTCCCCTGAAGAATGAATGAAAGAAAGCAGATAGCAATTAAAAAGGTTAACTAGGGTCCACGTCTAGTCACAACTCATCTTTTTCACACAAATCTTTTTACCTCATAAACAGATTGATATCTCGGCGGCGCACATTCACTTGCCACGAGTGATAAAAACACACATTCATGTCTTACTTATAATTGTGTTCCACGTTGCAAATCTAATTGTAGACATTGAATTCAAAAGGAAACACAGCTTTATTGATCCAGCTAACACAGACCAGGAGGATCTCATGAATTAGGAATGAGATAAATCACCATTAACCCCAGAGAACCCAGCTTGTGGTCGACCACTGACATGCCGCACTGATCATTTTTTTTTATAAACTGGATAATTCTTCCTGGCAACGTATAAATACAAGCCTTCAATAAATACAGTATGTGTCCGTTTATTTAATCAAAGGCTGATTTACTTATGACAGAGAATAAATTCCACTATTTTCTGTGAGCCTCTATAAAATTGCCATCATTTTTAATTAATTCTTAATTAAAATATATTACACCACAGCTTCGACCCATCTCTCTTGATATTCTAACATAATCAATTCAGAACCATTTACATATCATTAATTAAAAGCTTTCCTCTCTCATCCTTAAAATCATAATGAGGGCCTATTCCTCATTAGCAACCTATAAGGGAGAAAATAACAATACAGTAGAGAATGGATGGCGCATTCCACAGTGAGTCCTTTGTCTCTCATTTTATGAAACGCATTTTTTTTTCCTGCTTCTCAATTGGATTTAAGCAGGATTGAGCCAATTTTGCAGACTCATTGAATATAAGTGAAGCAACACTTCTTAATAATTTGACTTTTAAGTAAAACAAAACTCAGGTCCAGTCGTTATCGTCGGTCTGATCTGACCACGCGTTGAATTACATTCAAACTGCAAAGAACTGTGCATGAAAAAAGTGCAATCCATCATTATAGATTTTTTTTTCGAGCAGTGCAATGTAAAAAAAAAAAAAAAGTGATTAATTTAAATGTTTCAAAATATGATAAATGCTAATTACATCATACACACACACATTTGATAGTTTAATATGTTGAGTATGAATAAACAACTGTCCTAACCTGGTCTTTGTTTACTATGAGCATGCTAACAGCGGTTTGCTCTGTGCAATGAACAATTCTGCACGTGCATAACGCAAATTCAGTACTTGTTGATATGCCATCAGACTGCATAATAAAAATTCACTGCAAATTGTAAATGGAGCTGTGCAAGAGGAGACCCTAAGTGCCTTTATTATTCAGACTTTAAAAAAGCCCCCACGTTCATGCTATCTTTCTATCTTGAGCTCTCTCTTAAAGAAGAGTAATAATATCAAGTAATGATAGGTATTGTTATGCCGAGGATCAGGCATATCCTGATTTTTATCGCCCGTCTCTCACAGGTGCTCCGGCGTTACTTGTCAGGACTGCATGTCTGGGTCTTCCACATGTCAGATAAAAATCGCTGCACTTGGTGTTTCGGCAGCCTGACAGCAATTTATTTGAATGTTTTGTCACACTGGTGTTGGTGCATTTTGTGTGGGCTGCTCACCGGAATGGCAACAGCTCGTAGCTTCCTGACACTTGTGCACCAGGAAAATGCACAACACACACACACACACACACACACACACACACACACACACACATATACGTGTGCAAACTCACACACGCACACTTGCATGTAGATACAGCACACTGCTTTAGGCAATTAAAACCTAAAGAAATAGGTAGAAGTATTTGTTCATCAATATTCCGCACCCTGAAAACAGGTGAGACCACATCATTAGCGCTACACCCCTGACAGAAAAATACATTTTAATTCACACCTACGAGGCCATGTACTCTACCCTAACGTGAGCACAAAATAAAATGTCACACCCGTCTGTAAATGCTTCCAGACGCCTCTCCCGACGTGTATCCGCAAATATATTTATGAAAACAATAATCAAATCTTTTACTTATTAAACAACAAATACCTCAGTGTTAGTAAATAACAGTCACGCTTGCACGGCGCCGCACGTTAAATAAAAAAAACCCTTAACACAATCTCGAGATTCTTTGAGCTGACATGGAATATTGAGGAAGTTAATGAAATCCTCTCAAAGACAGGAACTCTATTTTTACACCATGATAATTAAAGTACGGCAGTTATAATTTACAGCCCTCGCTTAATTGCATAGGAAAAGTAAAATGAGAAAGGTCTATGAGAGGAGATTAAATATGTGTGTGTGCGCGCTTTCGTGTGTGTGTGTGTGTGTGTGTGTGTTTATTCACTCAAGAAGAATGAATGAAAAAGGGATTCCTCTGCATCTAAACAACCGGCTTGTATCTTTTAGCATCATGGGATGTATCAAAGATCAGGTAATGAAATATGCACTGTCCTATTTTTCCTGCTACCAGGGCCTTTGACAAATCGAGTACAATCCAAAATCTCCATAAATCACTATTAAAGACAAGTATATCATCACCAGCACATATATCTTCCCCAGCCTGACCTGCAGACTAATGAGAAAAGGCCCAGACTATCTTGTCTGATTAATTAATTCAAAATGTCGGCTGTTATTCAAATGTGAGGCTGGTGTTATTTGAATAACACTTGACAGCAACGCCTGAAGAAATAATTTCTGGTTTGTGAGGCTGCCGCGGCATTACTGATGATGGCTCATGGAAATGTTCGAAGCCGAGGACTCCTTTTTTCCCCCCACCCTGTTCGCCGGTCCTCTCGCTCTCCCTCCCCTCACCTTCTCAGTCATGATAGCTCCAAGAAGTATTTCATTACTTCAACCCCCCCCCCCCCCCCCCCCCTTCACAATTATGGCTCTTACCAGTTTTTTCCACTGTCTGCCCTTTTCTCTTGTGTTTGTATTCCCTCCCACAGCCAAGCCCAGATCTACAGGGCAGTGCTTTGGCTCCGCGAGAGACATGCTGGCAAAGAGGAAGGTCATGGTTTTTACAACTGCAGCTCCCCAATGCTGACAGCCACTGCTGCCAAAGTGACACACTCTGTTTGGCTTTCCCACGTTCATAGAGCTCTGCAGCACTTTGTCTTTATCATGGGCCGCGCCACACACACACACACACACACACACACACACACACATCAGCTACAACGCCACATTTCCCGGCAATGTGCAACGAAATATTCACATGATCACAAATAATCACAACAGACAGAATTGGGAAAAATATCCCGTTCTGTGGTGCATTTTCTTGTTCTTTCTCACAAAAACCGATGGATTGGGTTTAAGGGACAATAAGGATGGAGAAAGAAAAGCATGGGCGTACATGCTAGGGCCTAGGGGTAGTGCACACCCCTCTATCGCTTCCTTCATCAAGCATGGATTCTAATCAGGGCTGGGGAGATATAAGACGCTCAGTCATTAAATAAATTAACTCTGCCACTCCATGCTCTCCTTCAGCACCCGCGAGAGACCCCGGCGTGCTCTGCATACTTACAGGAGGCGCCAAGCATCGTGCACCTCACCTTCACACCACAACCTAGCAGGCCTGCTGACACACACACACACACACACACACACACACACACACAGGTTAAGAACTATTCTTCATTATTTAGAGAAGGAGTGGGACCACGCCTTCTGTCCTCACCAACTGAAGCCTTTCACTTTGCATAATTGTATTAAAAGACCAGAACAACCCTCGGGGACACTTCCTGTGAAGAATACTGGTAAGTCCGACACTCGGGGCGCATGCGTCAAACATCTAGGGACACACGGGGGATAAATAATCTCTGAAGACCAACGGCTGGATTCACTGGCTTTGCGAGACAGTGCAGACACGAGTTTTTTGAGGATCTGTGCGGCGCGCTGCCATTCATCAAGAGGAAGCAAGTGCAGTGACGAACAGTAAGAGAGCTCGGCTCGGATCACTGACACAAACAATCAAAGCTGACACCGTCTTCGTATAGCACCTGCCACTCGGAGAACACAAATAGATCAATATGAGGGGGAACTCATACACTGTTTAAAACTCATATCTTTGCACCCACATCATCTTCCAGGGCGTTGTGATGTAAAAAGTGCATGCTTAATACGTATCAATCATTCTGACAGAGGAAATGCTTATTTGAGAAGCCAACGTGAGGCAAACACACTGTGTCAGCAGAATGTCCGTTGTCAAAACTTGCCATTTGAATTTTCACTGCACTGTTCACAGACAAATGTCCTTAGAAATCCCTTACATGGCAATCTATATCATTTTAATGCATGCTTTAATTCTCCATTACTTAAAAAGGAAGTACCTGGGAAGGTAGAAAGCACATTAGAGAAAGTAAGAAATGAACAGAAGGGTCTGGGGATCTCTCTGGCAGACACAATTAAATATTCATGTGTCTCCTCCTAGGACACAACAGATACAGATCATTATCATGGCAACAGCACACCACCATTTTGTTCACACATTTGCCTCTGAATCACTGTTTAGCAGCTCCATAAGAGAAGGAGGCACCGTCAGAGCAGCAGTATTAACCCCATCATTAAAGTTAGAACTGCTTCATTCACTCAGATCCATCATTGCAAAATAATCTTGAGTGTGTCAAATGGAAACACAGTTTGAATTCCTGCTGTGATCTTCAGACTATAAAACATTACAATTAAACCTATTTTCCGACTAGTCTGTGAATGTGCGTCTCCTTGAACACTCCCGGCCACGCCACGCCGGCTCACCACGTCGAATGTGAAATCCTTCCAAAAAAATGCATCGCGACTGCCACCATACCTTCCTGCCTCCTGCTCGGGGGGGGGGGGGGGGGAGAGAAGAATAGCAGTAATGTACTCTGGATGACCTCCACTTTCTAAAGAGAAGAGAAACCAGCCTTTTTTTTTTTTTTTGCTTTTCAATCCCCATCAAAGAGGAGCAAAAGGAGGGACAGCATTCCCCTGCTCGCCGTCATTAATCATCGCTTTCTGGGAGCAAGCGCATATTAATTTCTGTCATCCCAAACATCATTTGGTATTGTTATGGCACGGCTTAGTCCTCATTCACCAGCAGACGCTAGCCGTTCCTCCCGGTTGAGGGAAGACAGGGCCTGTGTGGCTGTGTTTCAGAGCAAGAGGCCTTTATCCCTGGGGCTCTGACACCAATTAAGCCATTTCACCGAGAGACGAAAACAGGGCCCGCCGCTCCACTGTAACATGAGCCAGCACCTAGCTGTTGGCCCCTCGCCATCTTTCCATTACTTCAGACACAAAAATGAACTTCAAGGACTTGAGAAAATAAAAAGATGGTATATTATGATCATGGGTGTGCTCATGCAATACCAGCCGCTGACAAAATTATGAAAGGAGAGATTTCTGTCTTTGTGCGTTGTTCTCCGAGTACCAGCAGTGAATCTTCATCACTCAGTACAGTTTCTCTTTCTTTAGCAACAATGGCGAGGTTGATTTTATTTTATTTATTTATTTATTTATTTATTTATTTATTTATTTATTTATTTATTTATAAAATTCCCAGTCAATATCTGACACAACATAATAGTATTATGCCACAATTGATACTGAAGAAAGCTCAGCATGCTGTTGCTTTTTACGTTATTATTATTTTTTTATAGTTGCCTCTTGGCAGGCAGCAGAGTGGAGCTTGTCTTAGGGCTAAAGCAGAATAATGCAAGGTTTGTTATGAATTAAATATTAGAAATCTTAACACAGCAGCCAATAAGAATTATTTGCCTTATTAAAGCAGCAGAAGACGCTGATTAAATTTTCATTGCATTGCAGTCTTTTTCCCATTTCTGCCTTCAATATATCATTCTAATGTATGAAACGTGGAACAATGGCATATGGAACAATGGGGAGAGGGGGGCTTAATTTCAAGCTTGCAAATGAGGAGAAGACGGCACAGATTCCTTTTTTTGAAAACAATGTTATGTAAAGAAAAGAAAGGTAACAGCAGCATATTGTTCTTTTTCTGTCAATCGGGACTGATAACAAGCCACATCCTGCCACTGATACTGATACTGATACTACGATTGATTAAAAAATGTGTTCATTTGATAACTCCTGCCTCAAATTCCAACATATCTATATGAACAGAAATCACATCACCTGTAGGAGTCACACACCCTGCTCCACACTACAATATGTCCTAAAATGAAGGCGTTTAACTGGCTGCAAACAGATAATTAACAATAGTTCAAATGAAGAAAGAGTTAAATGAGCAAGCAAAAAAATATTAGTGACAAAAACAGGATTATTTTCAGTGTGCTTGCACTCAGAAATGATAGGTCATTTAGTTGTCCACGTGTAATGTGTACAGAGTAAATGAACATCATGGTATCTATTGTCCCTTGAGGAAAACTCTTCCCTGAAACACTAGAGCTAATGAAATAGGGGCCTATAAATAGCAGTATCATTACTGAGAGAGGACTTGCTTTGCACCAGTCTTTCTGTCTAACCCTTTTTACACTAATAAGAGTTCTATGGCGATGCACAGCTCGGCCATCTAATCACACAGTACTCCAGCATTAAGACACCAGAACAGATGCAGATCAACATTTGTGTTTATAAAAATCTCTCATGGTTCATTTTGTAGTTGTTTGGAACAGTTAAGTAAATACCATCCTGCTACGTCATGAACACCACTGATGAAAGGTACACTTCAATATAAATACACCTAACATGTAATACAGGTAAATACAAATACATATTTATTTATGATAATAATTACCACATGAAAAAAAAAAGTGATTAAAGCATGACCACAGTCAGCCAGGGTAATTTAGTATTTCGCTACAGCGTGTTGCATATACATAGTGGCAGGTTGACGGCTTTGTAACTTTTTGTGCGTGTTGACAAAATTACTGAGGCAGCACAAATTGAACTTATTTTGTAAACACACGTCAAATGAAAAGTGTGAAATATTGAAAGGAGCCCTTGCTGGCGTTACCCCTTTTTTTCAGAACAGGGAAAACTCCACGACACACCGGTTGCTGCAATTCATGAGTTACTTTTTGAAAATGTGACAGAACCCACTGCAATGTGGTTCAACTATCTCTGGCAGGTCAAAGGTCTCTTTCGAGAGTACGGCTCCAGTGATGCATTCAAAAAAAAAAAAAAAAGCAAGACGACAAGTCACCTCATTCGTGTTTGTATGTACATCAAACATTTCTGAAAATAAACAAAAGGACGGCCATCTATTTCTGCAAAGTGGTTTTCATTTCAACTAGCTTCTTCCTGGCTAGTCCAGGTAAGACAATATTTTACAGTCGGCGACAGAGAGAGATCACAATACCAGAAGAAAAAAGGACTCACACTCCTACTGCTGCTGTGAACTCGTTTCAATCAATCCTTCCTTTTTGCATCCCAAGCAGCCTCTGCTGGCTGCCACCGCCTGAAGATAACTATTTCACCACCTCTGTCATGCCTAATTAACAACTCAGATGTACAATTTAGAAATTTCGCAATTAACCTACTAAAATATTGTTGGAGGATGCTAATTGTTATGCCAGTTGCCATAAAGACTCATTTGCATAACGTATGTGCAAAAAACAATTATGAGCTGTTGATCGCACAGGAGCCCACAGAAAAAAAACGCTCCGAGCTATGAAGGGGGAGCGAGGGAGACATGTGCAAGATGGGTGCTGGCGAGTGCAGATGGAGGGACATCAACAGCACTGAATCATCGTAGGAAAACCAGATTCGAACGTGTGCAGATACCAGACAGCACCAACGCAGGGGCATATATCTCTACAACACAAGACCATTTTCCCTTCAAGTGTTCTTTAGGGGTTTTTTTTCCCTCCCTCTTTGTCTTGCTCTCTTTCTTTTCATCTTTGCTGATGGGAGACAGGAAGGTATTTGGGAGCTACTTAGATAATAGCCACATCTTCCCAATCCCCTCCATGCTATAGAGGAGGAAGTACTAGTGGCCCTGCCATTGAGCCAGTCAGGAACCCAGCTGTGAGCGAGCCATTCTGCACAACACTATCTAGTCACTGCAGCCGCATCACTAGGGCACTCTGAGACAAAAAGCAGCCAAAGTCAATTGTCTCTCCTGCTGAATAGCTCTCTGTTCTCTCTCATGCATTTACTGGGGGTATTTTCAGCACTAATAAAACCATAAGGTAAAAAAAACTGTCAAGATGTAACAAATACTGACTTTTGATCCCTGGCTGGCATAGAAAAGGATCCAACAACTTTGAGATCTGCTGCATCTCAGTAGTAATAATAATAATAATAATAAAATAATAATAATAATAATAATTATGATAATAAACACCCATTTGGAATGAGAAGGCTCATTAACTCTTTGTCAGAGAGTATTGAAATTAATGTTCCCTATAGATTTTGGAAATGCTTACCTCCTCAGTCCTAACTCTATTTACTCCAGGTAATGCTTTTAGTCAGCCTTGCATGTGGTTAATTACAGGCTCATCCTGAATAGTATTTAGCTCACGCAGTGTTCCTAGCTGAACAACACGTATAGCCTAGACGAACAAATAAACATATGCTTGAGCATGTTCAGCGGTGTGCAGAAGGCAAACCAAATATGTCCAAACAACACTGACATTGGCTCAGACTGTTAGTGTAGTCTCTCCCTAATCCACTGCTTTTAACACTGGATCTGAGCATTTATCAGCCTGAATCTGCTGCACTCTCTCTCCTACCTCCCCCTACCCGTTCCTGAACCTGATGAGTCAAAGGTCAGGAAAACAACAAGTCAATACGCAGCCAAAAGGAGCGCTATGCAGCTGAGAGAGCTGTGGCGAGGGCTAAGCCTCTCTGTGGCACACCGTGATTTAGCCTGTAATAGTTTTCTGTAATCTCTTTCTATTGATTAAACCTCACATCAAAGAGGAGTCTTGCTAGAGAACCTCTCTTTTCCTGGTCAGAAATACCATATGGAGGTAATCTTTCACCTTTGTTATTCTAGCCGCTCCCGCTGCTGCTGCTGCGAGCCTCTCTTCCAGCATGAGAGCAAAAGAAGGGAGTAGCCAGCAGGATAAAACAAACCTAGCACAGACGAATAACTGCAAAACTCATCTGAATCGCAGGCATTTTCAACTGAATATATTCATTGTCTTCCCACAGAAGCCAAGGGGGAAAAGGTGCAGCACAAACACAGTATCTTTTTAAAAAAAATGTATCTACTGAAATGTTCCTGTCATCTTGAAATATAATAATTATCAAGAATACATCATTGTTAATTACTGTTATATGCACGTAGTAGATGTGAGAGCAAAAGAAAAAACAGACTGAAGGACAAAGAACACCACTTGCCTCAAGAATCTCACATTTAGCTTATCTAAATGCAAAACCAAGAAAATTTGAGGGGGGAAGAAAAAAACCCTCCTGCTAAAAACACTCAATTTACTGACAGGCAAATGACTTCATGCTGCCACTTAATCTCATTTCTTGCATAATGCCCTCTAATTAGCATATCAAAGTGAATTAATACTTCTAGGGCATTAGCGATGCAGAAATATGCTCCAGCTCTACAATAGAGGAGTGCCAAAAACTTCTCAACACTCTGAAAACTCTTGAAAATACCTTCTCTATCACCAGCAGATGAACTCATTTACCTCTCCCTTCCACAACACAAAGCATAATGACGTTAGTGTCGTTAATGCTTGAAACTCTAAACAACTCCAACACTTTGGTCTCACCGAGGATCAACTTTGAGATGGTGCCTTTTCATACATATACTTTATATTATACATATACGCCATACACTGGACACACTAGACAGTACTTCTCCATAACATGACACATACGTGCAGTAATTACACCTGTGATTGCTGCACTGCTTTCAAATTCATTATTAAAAGCCATTTTCACCAAATGGCTGATCCCATGGCTAAATGACACTGGCCTCTGTGCCATTTGAACAGACATGAAAGGGCCAAGGAATCCCTCTGTATGATGCTACAGGAGCCGGTGAATGGCTCACTGTGTGCTAAAAAAAACAGGCCGGTCAACAAGGCCACCAGACCAGCTGAGCTCTGTCAATGGCTAAGAGGGGGAGGCTGTGACTCTAAACCACAGGTTAACCACACACACACACACACACACGCACACACACACACACACACACACAAAGCTCTCAGCCCCCCCGCTCTCAGTCCTTCTCTCTCTCTCAAACACACGCTTTCCCGGGCACATACACTCTTTCACACAGTCATATGTAATTATTTAAGTTCAGTTGTCATTTTCATCTGTTTTTATCCTTTGTCCTCATATTGTTTCCATGTGATTTTGGGCGAGTGTATTAGGGTATTCTTGCAAGCTGAGCTGGTCAAACAGCAAATACACGCCAGAGCCGTCACAAGCTTTCCAACAAACGAGCTGGTAAACAATCTAATTTCTATAATTAGCACAGTGACACTGTTTCTCATACATATTTGAATAGGTTGTAAATGCAAAGTTCAAAAATGTAAAACCCAATGCAATAATTTTTCCATTGCATTCTGAGTTCTACAGGTGGACTGACACAGAAGACGCTTTAACATCCATGATTGCATCCAAATATGAGATCGTATTGTCTGCTTCCTCAATTTTTTCTTTTTGAACGTCTCCTATTCTGTAAACTCAACAGGCGTATAGATCACCTAGTAGTGGACCCTTTGCCTGTCCCTGTGGACGCCACCTGTGTTGGGGAAGTTCATAAAGTTTTATGATCTCCCCCAAGTCAATTTCCTCATAAACCACACAAAGGTCACAAATCTGGCAAACCACCATGTTTGCCAAATTAAACAAAATCCACATCACTCTTCTGCTCTGTTTTTTTTTTTGTTCTTTGGCTGGGAAATATACACAATCTTTGGTCAATGAATTGCCATAGTGGTGGAACTGAATTGAAGCATCTGTTCATTAGCACTTTGTTTCTGGTATAAATGTTGGAAGTGCAGAACAATCACAGAAATATTCAGCATAATAAAAGTCTGCAAAAGCATATTATGGAAATGATTTTTTTTTAAAAACAGTAGGTTGTCATTAAACCTAGAAAGTGCTGCAGAGTCCAAACTGCAATCTATCTTTACAAAGGTGACGTTTCTAAAACATACTATAGTAGAGTCTGAGTTATAAGAAAAGTTATAAGACAAGAAAACACTATAACTATAATTTCATCTCTCTCTGATACGTGTTTGTTTCTGCGCACGCACACACAAGCACACACAAGCACACACACACACACACACACACACTCACACACACACACACACACACTGAAAGCTTTTCTACCGTGGAGGTATAAAAGCTGATTTCTACAGCCTTGTTGATTATAAAGAGCCACTATATGCCAGGTGCCTCACTTTAGGAGATATAAAAAATATTTTCACACTTTTTTTGCAAACATCTACATTTCTAAATTGTACATGCTGATAACATGAATTTTTCGCATTGTGTCAGGCTTAATTACTGACCGTCCTAATGTGAATTACTAGTTTTATTGTAGGACTGTGAACTCAATTAGGATTTAATTATTGATTGTAAATTAAGAGTTGCGTTCTTACGTTGAAAACGTGGCAATTGCGTGTATAAGCCATGAATACTGTGTGATCTCGGCTATGTGGAGCATATGCTACGGGAACCCCCCATACTGTTAAGTGCCAGGGTACTGAGGGTGAGAGCTGGAGCGCACTTTCTGTTGTGAGATCCACGCAACCGGTACTGAACGAGATGCTCCTGCAGAAACAAGAGCATGGCGTCTTTTATGATGAGCCAATCTAAGCCGCCTGTTGAACCATAGGGGGTTTTCTATGGCACAAACACATTAAAATGATCGATTGGTTGATTGATTGGTTGATTGATTGATTAATTGGTTCATTTGGGTTAAGTTGCCCCATAACCCCTGGATGCAGTCATCGGATCACTAAGAGGTGAAGATGGCGATGTGCTATTGTACTGAGGCTCCACAGTCTTTTTTTTCTTTTTCTTTCTTTCTTTGAGTATGTTCGGTTTTTGTATCATATGCAAACTTGCACAAAGATCTTACCTGTCTTTTCTTTGATTTCACAGAGAACGCTGAAGAGTGCAGGTTTCATTCTGTGACAGTTCAGCCCATGTTTCCTGTTTCAGTATAAGACAAAAATAAATATTGAAATAAAGTCATTGTTAAACCACATTTTGTATACATTTAGAAGCAAACTGATTCAACTGGATATTTATTTTGCCCGGGACTATGCCTGAGAACCCACGTGAACGTCAGACATCTCAAAAGTTACCCTACCCTACTATGCAGCTCGGTGTTTGCTAAAAGTTAAAACAAAATTGTATCTAACCAGATTATGGTAGCCTACAACAAGTATTATCCTATTATAATTTTAATGGTATTTTCTTTTGATCAATTATGACCCCACTATCAATGAAATGTCATTTTTTTGGGGAAGTTGCTGCAATACGTTCATATTGCAGCACAACAATTATGGTTTTACTGTACCATGATTTAAAGCAGACTAATAGATTATCAATTAACAAGCTGTGTGCACTCTTAAAACTTTTTGAACGCCGTGAGCTCACTTCGGCTCAAGATGAGATACAAGCTGATTTAAAAAAACATGGCATTATTATCCCAGTGACAACTTTCTCATGTGTTTAAGGTTGAAATGCACCTCGGTGTAAGGCTATCATTAAAGACACTCCAGCCTATTGTTACACATGGGGGAGTTAAGTTAAGCGGGCCACATCTCAATAATGATGCGTTCAGCTTTTTTTTTTTGGTGGGGGCGAAGTTATGAAAACATATAAATTAACCAACTTTGCTTGCGCCTCGTCCAGACTTTGATCAGTAATGGTCATTATTTGATGCAGAATGTCACCAATGTCTTGTTTTCTTCCGTCTCCGTCTGTCCCGTCGTGTCCATGTGGAGGCGGCAGTGCCATGCCTCCTTGTACCGGGTGGCCAGCCAGACTGACACCGCCGAGAGACTGCATGATCCGGGCTTGTTCGTCCATAGTAGCCGCTACAGAGTCTGTGCACTGAGCCACACAAATTGAAAAACTCATATACAAAATCAGCTACAACATGTGTCGGAGACTGTAAGCTTCACGGCTGTGTGATTCTTCAGCGATACGGAGCACACACGTATTAAAACAAGAGACAACCAGGGATGGTTGAGCCTAAATCTTGTGTCCAAGTTCTCGCTATCCTCTCTCTTCTTTCTTTTTTTACGCGCGGTCCAAAGTGTCGAAACGCGCGATTATGCTTGTCCAAAAATACATAAGGCTGTTTGAATTTTTGTTTTTAAAACTTCTTTGTCAAAATTGACAGTCGTTGTCCATCGTATCCCGCACGAATCCTCATGCCAATTTGTCTTTTCCCTGTGATTTGACGGGTGGTGGGTAGAAACGCTCCTTGGTGATCTCTCATTTATTAGCGCTCTTCGTGGGATTCCCGGCGCATTTCCTCTCCAAAATGTCCAAATCCTCTTCGTAAACCGCAGGCAACAAAATATCCAATGTGGAAACGTGGAAACAAATCAGAAAAATATCTTATAGAGGCTAGCGTGTATGTTGCCAACTATAAATGTACAGAAATGATTCCCGCGACAACTGAAAATATTTTTTTAAAAAATTAATCAATCTGCGGCGTAGGTGTCCAAATGTGCCTATAAAAAATATGAAATGTAGAAAAAGTTGGGAGAATTATATTAGAAAAAAAAAGCAACTGCGAGAAGAAATTAATTAGGCTACACGTTGTATAAAGGCGATGCGCAAAAAAGATCTTGCCCTGCTGAAATTTATGAGCTCCAGCCTCTGCCTGTGTGTGTTTTATGTTGTTTGATGGCAGCGGTAGTGAGCGATTGACAGTGTGCCAATGCCACTCACTCAGTGCGGACGTGTCAGAGCAGGGAACAGGGGTAAAAAAAAAAATTACAAAATACGAAATGAAAATGCACGCTCCGCCCTGCAGAGGAGGGGTCTATATTCTTGTCACTTCTCGCCTGAACACCGAAAAACAAAATGTTAAGAGCTAGTACTTAGGATGGTGATTATAATGATGAAAGCACGGCAGAGTCCCCCTCTCTCTTTCTCGCAGCAGCAGCAGCAGGATATCTTCGTTTCCTCACGCGTGCACGGGCACCTATGTGCATATTCTCTACCTATAATAAAGATTTACCCTTGCAGCAACACAGGTAAATGCATAATGAGAGTTTTTATACAGTTTGATATAGAACTGCATAGTCCCTTGTAAGCCTTGGTTCAAGGCAGGCAAGCAGTAGACATGTTTATATTATTGGAAAGTAAAGCTCCTCGACCAATCCCCGACAAGAATGACTGGGACTGACGAGCGATGTGTCCTATTAGTGGCAGATGCATGATGCTGAGAGCCCACCCACTCCATCCCTCCATCTTCACCCTGCTAGTACAAAAGGATAGGAACTTCTGATTGGTCGTTGCTACTAGTGACATCCATTGCACAAGCAGGCGGCGCTGCTCTGTGCTCCTCCGCAGTTGCTATGGCAGCAGACAAGTTGTTGAGCTGGATGCAAGGCAACAAATGCAGTTCTACTATGAGCATCTAGACCATTGATTGAAAAAAAATAAAAATAATGGGGGTTTGCTTCCATTTTACAAACACTTCATAATAGCTGCGTTTTAAGGACTCTGGTGTTTTACAGACATTTTTATTTTCTTATGCTGCAGGTATACTTTAAGAGTGCATGTGTTTCCAGGGAAGGCTATTGCATTTATAATCTAAGGCCTTCATGTTGAACTTTTGACAGAGGATTTTTGTTTGATCTGGGTTTGATGATGACGATATAAAAAAGTAAATCATATATCACATGTCAGCGCGTAAAGACCAGTATAAAAGGGGAATACCGCTGCCAAGACCATTTCAGGTGTGCTCACTTAAATATTATATTCTCCAGTAGCCAAAACAAAACATGATTCCTCTCACAGACTGATATTTAACAATGATTGTTTGAACTTAAAATCCAAATAAGTATAATATTATAGGAGAGCCCTCAGTTTCAATCCAGGAAATATACAATGACCTTATGCCCAGAAAATCTTGCTGGTAACTGTCACAGACACCTTTTTCCACTTTTCCCAATTCATTCTTCTCGTTCTCAACCTTTACAGACAAACAGAGATTGGAGCCGGGACACATTTTCTAGCTATGGCCGGTTGCTGATTCTGAGGGACACGATCTGCAGGGAAAGAAATAAACTACTGTTTTGGCGTTTAGTGATGATAGTGTCAGAGATGAGTGATTCTGTCTTTCTGGGGAAAAAAAGCTGAAAAATTCTCCACTGTGTTTCTGAGGTCTTCATCAAATGCCTGTTGTTGGTGGGCTTTTTGCAGTTAGGTTGTGTATACAAAATGTGTTTAACATGACAGGATGTTATGCATCTTATACTTATATCCATCCATGTTTAAAGGTGCTACTTGTGGCATTTTAACATTTCTGAATCATTACCACATTAATGTGGAGAAATTAGTACAATTACTGAAAACCAACAAGACCATAAGATTGGCAGCCTCTACCACTCTCTACACTGCATTTTACATTGTGTGCCACCAGGTCACATTTCAGGAAATTTGCTGCATTTCTTTACAGACCAAATGGAGATTGCTTTAAAGCTCGAAACAGGAAGAGGGTGCTGTTCTTCAGTGCAAACGGAGCTAATGCGTTCGGAGTAGATGGGCAAATAAGTGAAAGGCTGATGGACAAATCTTCTCTAATGTGTTTATCCTCTTCTGTAAAGCCAAAGCAAAAACAAACACTTCCAGAGAGATGCCATGGAGGGGGATGAGTAGAAACATCCTCTTTGCAACAGGAAGCAACAGGGTTTATGGGAAATGTGGTCTTAATTTTGAGAAAAACTAGCAATATGACTGAGATGAGATAGACGCTACCAATCATCTCGACTATGGTCTCGTTTGTTTACGATGATTATACCGTGGCATCACAGTTATTTTGACAATGACACACTGATGTTTTAAAATGCTACACATAGCACTTTTAAATAATCATTCATCTGAAACATTGGCTTACTTATCAGGAAGTTAATGGATGAAAATAACCCACAATTCTGACTGGTAAAATTGTAACTTTTGTCACATTGTCATGTTTTAAAAGTCACTTGGTACACTTGGTACATATATACTGTATGATTCACACAAAACAGTGAATATTCTATATACTGTATGAGCTACTTGGCTGCAGTATATGATTCACCTCCATGATTCACAATTGAGTGAATGGACAAACCATTAGAAAAGTTGAGAACAATTGCAACCAAAGACATTTCAGTTGAGGCCATGATACAGTGAGTCATTACTTAAAAACCTGTCCAACTTTTGAGTCTGTTTCTAGAGGAGGAAGTATGCACCGGGAAGCGTGAGACTTGAGTGCTTCTCAATTCGCAGTCCAGGGACTTCCAGGGATCTTTGAGGTTGTCTTAAAAAGACAGCCCATCATTTTGCTTGTTTAATTCGCTGCTGGACATAATACAAGAATAAATCTATCCGTTGTTGTATTTGGCAACTCTTCACCATGCTAAAAATGTTTGAGATGTCCCTGCCTTAGATGTCTGCATCAAAGTAATAATCTTGTGATCAATAAGTCGTATTTCCAGGACATAATTGACATTGTTTAAGTAATGAAATGTCTTAAGCTCGTATGACCATATGTGTTAAATTCCTAAGTTGGAAATCTTAAGATTCCAACATGTGGAGGAACAGATTTTCTTTAGTGGGCTGTATGGTTCCACTCATTCACTTGACCTTGAAGTATGGGAGCAACACACTCTTGAGTTTAGTGAATGGGAGTCCCAGGACTACTGCATTTATCATTGAAATACTGAGCTGTCAAGTCACACTACATACCTGTCAGGAAGGGCTCAAAGGTACAGCTCCGGCTCTTCTCCTCTGTTGCAGTGCATGATTCTTCATTGCATTGCATAGCAGGCCTATTCACCATTGTTTTCAGCCATGTGTCAACATAATTCATTTCCTTATGTGACAGCCCCTTACAATAAGACACTGGCACTACTAGTTCACAACACTGTGTTTACATAACCATGGGGTTATGCTGTTATAACAATTTTTCTCTCTTGCTTTCTTTCTGAAACCATATTGCGGCAATCTAAAAATCATTTGAAGAAAAAAAAATAGTACTGACAATTATTTTCATCTGTAATTTGACAAGTTGTGTGCACATGCACATTAGGTTCAATGAAATGATAATATCATCACAAACAAGGTAAGCAAGGCATAGGAATAAGCACCTACAAGTGTAGAGGCAACACTTTGTCATCATGCTTCTCGTTGTGACATCTGAAAAGACCCACAGGTGCTGTAGAAAGTGACTGTGTTGTCATATTTCATTTAGGCATCCTTCTGCAAAGCTGTAATTGCCTAATTAGCTTGTTAATTAGGAGATTAGCATTTACTGATAGAGTGGCTTGCTCTGTTGTGATGAGAGTAATACAGATTAAGTGAGAAGTTATGGGTGTATGATTTCACAATCCTGTTGTCCACGAAAGGGTCACAAATCATTAAAAGATTGGAGAAATCACTGCTTGTTTCATACCGGAGATTGATGCTTGTCTTTCTTTTTTGCTTTTTGTATCAAAAGGGTGTTAAAAATACCCAAAATAGTCATGGTCGAAAAATAAATGAAGCCTGGAAAAGGCAACATGTCGCACAGAGGTAAGAAGGCAGTGAGATACCTCCTGGTCTGAGTGTCGCCTGTATGATCCCTGTTGCTCAGGGAGATTGGAGGAAATGACCAAGCAGACGGTGCCAGAGACATTACTAAACCAATTATGAACAGTCTTTCATTTGGTTTAGATACTTTATTCTTATTTATTTCCTGGTATTTGTCGCTGGTATGCGTGCACTCTGTCTTCATTACTGCAGAGAAGAGTGAAAGCAGAGAAAGGTAGCCTGAATATTTGTTGTATCTGCTCCTGGTTTCAGTGTGCGCAAGAAATATCTTATAACTGAGCCTTTAAAAAATGTATATGTATGGAGCAGAACTGATATTGTGCAAGTTCAAGAGGTATCGCACGCGGTAAAGTGCTTGAAAGGTAGATAACTATGTAGAAAATATTGCATTTGCTATTTTGTTTGTTGTTAAGTCTCCGTATAGTTATGAAGTGATTTCAAGGGTAGTGTTAGTGTAGGAGGTAAACTAACAAACCATTCAGAGTGTTAAATGCACAATCATTGTGTTGATAGATAGGCATATTTTTGATGGTGAGTTTGCAATTTGTTCCAAGGGGCCGGAAAAATCTAGGCGAGGAACAGAAAACTCTCTTTTCCCTCAACAACTATCATCAAACTGACCTCGAGCAAGCCTCGTACCCCAACTGCTCCAGTGGAGCTGCTAAGGGGTAAAAAGCTGCAAAAAAAGAGTGTTCAGTTCAGTCAACTTTCCCCAGATTAGTAAAGTTGATTTTAATCATAATTTTAAAAGTGAAAAGTAGTATATCCAAGGAAAGCATTTCTTTGGGAAGTCAAGACAGATGTGAGAGATCAGGGGCAGGCAGTAATCAGGTGGGGGGGGGTTGAGAGGTACACAGCTATACTGCTCACCATGATCAATCATACTATACTTGTCCTCCCTCGACTGTAGCTGTTACACTGTCTCCACTGAATGCACTACTCTCTTTGCTTAAAATTATTACACAGGCCATAAACCCAGAGAGGTGAGTGTCCTGTTAATGTGGCTACATGTAGTGGTTGCAGTAACCTTTAAGAGTGGCCAGCGGTGGTGGCTTGGACACGGGCCATATATCCCGCTCAATACCAGACACGCTGTGACTTCAAAAGGCCTTACATTTTAATTGTCACCCAGGCTATCGGCCCAATTGATTCCCATGAGTAGAATGAAATCAGACCTTGATCGCATTGCTTTCATTGCAAAATTCACATTCACTTGAGAGATTCTGATGACACAAAAATAGAAGTGAGTCATTCAAACTATAAATATCTGCTATTGTTTAATTTTAAACTTTTGTACAGGTTAACCTTATTTTCTCTTATCCAAATTCTAGTTCAATTCTAGGTCATTTTTTGTTCATCTAGCATGTCTATAATACATTGACTAATAGAGTAAATGTGTTTCAATTACAAATAATTTTTGTATCTTATTTTTTAAATTTTAGGTTTTACAGGTTTTTTTACATTCAATTTTAAAACTTTTTCTTCTTCAACATCAATTATTCTGCTAATGAACAGAAAATTTCCAAAGAGGTCGTAGTGTAGCGTGTCTAAATCACTGTGGCCAGACTGCCCTCAACTCAACTTGAGTATTGACATTATGCCAGCTATGACACCATAACTCAGCCCACTGCGATGGTCATTTGATAAATGATATCATAAATTGTTGACAAAACAATTTGTGATGTATTATGTTACCGATGGGTTGTACTGCTTATCAAATCAAGTAATCTGGCAGCGCTCTCCATTCATCAGCATAATGCAAGCACTTGCTGTAGATAGTGATGACTTTGTTGCTTTGTTGACATACAGTACAAATCTGGGGATGCTGGGTTGGGCAGGGAAGCAGAGAGAGAGCTTGCTTCAAAGTTTCATTATTCTTATGACTTTCTAAGGGAGGTGTAGTGTTATTATCTTTTCCCTCAATAGTGGGAAACTGTGTAATGTGACCAATACAATATATTATGTATAATTCAGAAAATACTTTGTCTAATCTAAAATATTAGTAATAAAATAGTATAGTCGTATTTTAAGGCAATTTTGACATGGAGAGTGGTTGAGATGCTTGAGAGAATAGTGGTGTGCAAACAAATATAATTATTATAATAGATAAATGATCATACTTAGATAAAAAATATATGCAATAGGCAAAAACTCATTTGGAATGATGCACTTATCAATACACTACAAAAGTCAATGTGTCTAATAAGCCATCAATGAATTTAGAAAACATCAAAATGACTAAAATCTTCTTTCCCATGCTGAGAGAAATCAGCATTTCGGTTTCTATGGCCACATCGCCAAAGAAAGAATATTTGTTTATGCATTTCTTTATTGCTTTATCTATTTACATATTTTGCATCTGACAGTGAGAAAGTTGCTAATCAAACATTGAATCTGCCTTGAGCATTGAAAAGTCTCCAGTTTGACCTTTCACGTGCACTTTTGTAAAATAAAAAAACAGTGACACCAATCAATGATTTGAAGCTAATTTAAAACATATATACATGTATATATATATATATATATATATATATATGTTATATATTACTCTGATAATCTTCAGTTAAAATGCTTTATCTACATGCATAGCATTTCTTTAAGGGGGAGGTTTACTTTTTTACTGTTGCAGACTGACATGTTGTAAGATCACATGTTTCATATAGTGCAGATTGCACCAGGCAGCAGTTAGTCTCCCATGCTAATATAAAATAGATAAAAAGTTATATATTTTCTTTTCAAACATTTATCGCTCATCATTTCTCATGAAAATATGTCAGATTGAAAATAAGCCTTGAACCATATCTAACAACTCAGGAGTGAGTTAAAATACTGACAAGTTGGTGTGAATGTGACCATTCTTATAAACACTCGTCTATTCTTTCAAGTGCACGGAGACCTCAAAGACAAATATTAAAACAAAAAGAAAGCAAGAGAGTGATCAGGTGCATCTCAGCAGTCAAGCAGGTATGTGTAATCAGGTGAATTATAATAAATGGTAAATCTTTTTATTTTTAGCTTCTATCAACAGAGACACAAGATTCTACTTTTTATTGTCAGCTTTCTTCAAACAGCTTTAGGTGGCTATGTCTGTCAGTGTAATCACTGTGACTCATTCGCCTCGCTAGGAAGGCATTAATGTGAAACGTAGATAATATTTATGAAGCACACTACCATGCGGTCCATGCTACAGCCAATTTTCCACTGAAATATTTGATCTTAAAAGCCAATGCTCAATAGAAGCCTCACGCTCTTGATCAAGAAATGGTGCCTACATTGCATCTTTTCATCATGCCGTTCTTTTGCTGGAAGTTGGCTGTCCATCCATTCCCTGACAGTGCCATATCTGTTTGGCTGGCAGTGGGCGACCCTTGGGCTTCAAAGATACATTGAAGTTCTGCAAATAATCTGTCAACCATGAAGACCAATGATTATAACAACATCTATCCACAACATCTCAACAAACCTTTTCATGAATACACAGTTTGCTGCTGACATGATGGAAAATGGCTTTTGTCATGAGAGTACCTTACCGTGGGCCCTCCAACACAACCGCTCCCTATTCTTTAGCATTTTTTGATACGATTTCTCGTAGAAAAGGAATTAGATGACCCGCTGTTTTGTGACATTTAGTATCCACTATCTCACTGAAGAGGTGATGGGATTCATGAAATGGGCATACAGATGTACATGAGTCGTACCGCACAGAGGGAAACATATCACCGGAAAATGCTAATGCGGTGCATTTGCTGCACATTAATTCTAGACACAAGTCCGATTCATATTTCAAAAGACTAAAATGGAGCTTTAGAATGATGTGTTCTTTTCCCCTATCTTAAACTTTAAGAAAATCTCCACTTTAGCAATTAGGACTATGTGTCATTTGTTAACTGATGATATCATTATGGCTATAAATATTTTTCTTCTGATGATGTGCAAATGAGGGAAAGCTGCTGATTTGAGTGCTTTGCAGTGTGTCAGAGCATCTTAAAACTCAGTAACTATACTGTACATCTGCATGTCAGTCTCCTGGAGGGGCAGTGGAAGGTTAGCTGGCATGAGAGAGGTTAGATGTTAATGTTGTGTCTAAAAGGAAAATAAGTTTAAACAGCTAGTGAAGATGTATCTTGCATTCCTGGGTCCAGTTTGTTATTTTGTTGGGTATTTTTCTTTTTCCCCGAGGATAACTGGCCAAACTATATTTCCACTGCAGCTACAAAAGAGTTTAATAGGAGAAAAATGTTCAATGATCTATTACATCAAAAGTTAACATCACCATTTCACACCGACATTCAACAATCATACAGAAATCCATTGTAGAAGAGGAAAAGATCATTTCTCCACCGACAGTAGCCTCAGTAGACCAGAATGCAATGCAGCCACACGACGCGTGACTTTTTCTTGACTGGAAATTTCCAGCTGAAGTAGAAGTAGACAAGGGTGGTTGAGTGGATACAACAAAAAGTTAAATTTCAACACTTCAGAAAATAAGAAAATAGAAAATAACTCCTGGAATGTATTGAGCATCACAGATTGATGATATATATCAGTGTAAGAGCATCTGATGGTGGAATTGTCCTTTAACAGCAGAGTCAGGAGTGTGGGGGCATTTACAGCAGCAACCTGGACTACAGCGGCACCTAGCTTGGATAATAACATATGTCTAACTCTACATCTCCATTCTTCATCCTCTCTCCAACTTAGTTCTTTGCAAAGTGCAAACTACACTGAGCTCTCAAGGTTAATGCTACACAGGAGCCTTTACCCCTGGCCTTTTGTGCAGATCTCTGCAATTAGGCTTTTCACTTGTGAATTAAAACGGTTTGAGATGAGGAGGTCAGCTTTTATCATCTGACCCCGTACCCGCAAAGCAGCAGATAACATAAAGTTCAAAAGTGTCATAACACAGGGTTGGAATTACAGTGACTTCTGAGTGGTGCATAATTTGATGTTTGCTCTCTGAATTTTGACCATTTCTCTTGAAAATGTGTGCACACATTTGCACACACACCTTTAGTTTTACACCAATTTGTTGAGCGATGCCCGATTTTAGGAGAGAGCAGGGGTTCTGCTTCAAAAGGTCGCCGGCAAAAACAACTTGTTACCCTTGTGCTCTTGAGCAAGGCACTTGACACAGCTCCAGGGCTAGCATACTGCAGCCTCTTTCAAAATAAAGTGATTGATGAAGACAAAGTTAATAAGATTCACTTTAATTATAATTAACTATGCTCACCAGGCGTCTGTTGATACTTTGCACGTTGAGTGTGCACTTCAACCCACTAGAAGGTTCCTTTTAGTGGTGGAGATGGAGGAACATCTGCGTGAGGAGAGATAGCACAAGTAGTCCTGTTGATTGTGAACAATTTTTTGTCGTTTCATTGTACGGTGACATATCTTTCATTAAGGTTTAAGCATTAGATTAAACTAGAACCAGTATCCAATAGTAATTAACTTGAGTATATCGGGAGGCCATTATTCACATTAAAGTAACCTTTTAATAGCTGAGCCTTTAACTCCACTGCAGGTAATGACTTTAAAGAGTGCTTATTAAAAGAGAAATGGTAATGAGCTTTAATAAAGCAGAACAACTTTGAAATGAAGAGCGCTTTTCAATAGAAAAGGATGGAGGGATTGGACCTGTGATTCCATTAACGAGACTAATGATTCTTTATCAGCCCTCTTATGTGTACATGGAGTTAACATTAACAGTGATTGAGGATGGGTCTCAGTGAAAAGATGGGCCCTTTCATTGCCCTTTAAAAGATCAGATAAGAGAAAAAGAACTTTAGTAATTTCAATCATTGAGAATTGATAATACAAGTCCTGCGACCTCAAAAGTCGCCGAGTGGAGCAAAAATCTCCTTCAGCACTTATGGACTGTAACAATACAGTACATCTGTAATTATAAAATGAATCTGTCTCATTATGTGTGAAAATGAAGCGAATGAAAGGAAGTAGATGAAGTGATATGCGTGTCAAATTTAGGCAATGGGATTCACGAGTGTTTGATTTTTTCAATCTATCTGTTGTTGAATTTGGAATTAGCGGTAAAATATTAAAATAAACGACATATTTGCATGTAAACAAATAACATGTATAGTTTTGAATATATATGAAGAATGTCTATTGTTTTTAGCAAAATTTATTCAAAATCATTCAGTGTTATTCTACAGTTTATGAAGGAATTCAATGTCATTAGCGGGTAAAGATAGAGAGAGATGCAAAAAGACAACAAGGTAAAGAGACAAAGAATTAAAGAAATAAGGGGACGGAGGAAATGGAAATAATTAAATCAATCTTTGGCGAGCAGCTGGAGCAGGACTCCAGCTGACAATAGCACCTGGGTGTGCAGCACAGGCTGCCTGGGGCTGCACTGGGTCTCCCCCACCCTCCAACATCCCCCAACACCCCCCAGCCCCCTGCTGGAGCTCTGGCTGGTCCCCTCCAACCCCTCCTCTGTCTCCATGTCCTCAGACAGAGGCAGCATCGTCACTCTGACGCTCACAGACTAATTAAAGGGATGATTTGTGAAATGCCATCTTTTTATTCAATTAATCATGAACACAAAGCCATAAAACCCATCATCTAAAAATATTCTTGTTAGTTTGCAGTGTGGCTAATAGATTATGGTACATTAAAGAAACGACGTGATGATCTGTTTTAAAATGTGGCGCCTGAAAAGGCTGGCAAGCCTCCCAATATTTTTGGGCGCTGTCAATCCACTTGGTGTGTCAGCATTACCGGAACAATACAAACGATTCGCTCTGGCTATTAGTGACAACAACTTGCTCTGTGTTCGTACATCACTTTGGTTTCTTTAAACAGAAGCCAAACATACATGTCCAAATGAATGACTGTGCAATTCTCAAACAAATGCTTTCCTTCTTCCATGTTCCTCCTCATCTCAACATGTTTTAATTAGTAGTGAAAAATGAGTTCATTTGGAAGATAAATAACGTGAGCTGTGCATGTCTGTTTTTACTTGGCAGGGCTAAAGATGGGTGTTTTTCACCACAACTCCCCCTTTCTGCTAGAGAATGGAGAAACTCAATTTGCACAGCTCACAAAGCTACTTAATGCTGATGTTTATTTTCTTTTTCAGTGATAGCAAAATCAAAATTATTATGGTTTCATAATCCTTTCAAATGGTCTTCATCTATACAGTAAACAACTAATAAAATACTAATGTTTTTAAAAGGGATTTATGAACCTCATTCTGAAAATATTGCACTGTGTGCACTGTAATTATGTCCTCTGCTACTTGATTAAAATGTTAATTAATGGCTCTAGTCAGAGTGGCTGTAGGTAGTTAAGTAAAGTACTCAAAACAACATTTGCTTACTTTTTTATTGCCAGTGAGTTACATGTATCAATAGTAAGTGTATTTGGTACAAGTTTGAGCCTCATTGGTACAAGTATATTCTGTTAATTGCTAACAGCCTCAGTTTTCTTAGTTGTTTTTTTCAAATTTTGCAAACAAGTTTCCACTCCTGAAAAAAGAGTGGGTCATCAATGCAAATCCTCTGGGTAAAAAATAAAAGCCCTTAAAAGGCCAGTTCATAAGGAAATAATTTAAACTTCAACATCCAACATGGCCGTGGCACGGTGCCTCAATCAGTCGTGCCTTTACTCTACTTCCTTATCTTTCACTTCCTGATTAAGGCACCATCCTGAACCATGTGGAGTTTTTAATTGTTTCAATGTCAACATGTCCTTTAATAAAGACTTCTCAATTTTCCACTGAGAAGAATTACCTCTGGTGTTTATCTACTTTATTGCCTGGGAGAACCTACTTCTTTATGGCAGTACACACACAGCAGCAAATATTCTGCTTTTTCTTTTGAGAGTTTCACTTCTTATTTCATATTTATTTCCTTATCAATAGAGCTAAACAGCCTTACCCTGCAGAGAAGAAATCACACATATCATCAATAAATATTTATTTAGTTCCTCTGGTGAGCAATGGGTGTGAACTTATGTGTAATTTGGTTTCAGTCTATCAAGATTAATTTTGTCAGGAACATGATGAATGCAACGCAGGGCAACACTCCGATGCATCAGTGTCATTCCAGATGAGATTTTTCATGGAAGTTGAGTGTTTCCAAGATTAAGTGCAGTATTAGTCAATGTTTTTGGGAGAAGACTTCACACTAATTTACTGAAGAGCAACAACCTGCAGAGGAGGCTCCATTAGCAATGACAATGAACTACAGCTCTGGTGGGAAAATCTGATTAACACCGCTTGCTGGAATTGTGAACTCGTTTTGCTGGTTGGGAGATAATTCCACACTTGCCGGTATACCAGCTCGTGAAGTCCCTTAGTCCATGCCAAATTCTCTCTTTAATGGAGTATTGTCATATTTCATGTGTACTTGGAATGTGACATTTTGTCTAGTATTGACACTGGATTTTTACATATGTCAAGGGAATAGGTTTGAAAAAATAGCTCAAAAACAATAGCAGAAGAAAGCTATTTGTTTAGGATTTCACAAATGTGTTACATCTCATTTGTTCAAGCAATGTAATGTGCCAAATTTCAAACAAAAGCAAGAACATGCCTGGGGCAATGTGGAATGTAGAGTAGGTAACAGCATGATGGTGAGTATTTCTGGAAATATCTATCCTTAACAAAATATTGAATACTTACAGCATGAGCAAGTCTTCCTCTCCATGAGCAAAGCCTCCTCTGCGTTTTAACTTTCATACAATGTAGGATTGACCTTTCGGTATAAAATGTCTCTTCATTATTTCCTTTTTTTTCAAGGAAGTTTCTCTATTGAGATCAGATCTTCGGAATATATAACACTGACAAGCTGCTGTCAGCATTGATTTCCATTTCTCCCAGAAATATGGTGTTGAAATACTCTCCAGGCAGATAAGTATCTTTACACATGACTGCCAGATTTGATTGCCTTCTGTAAAGGGGACTGTATTTGCGTTATTCTCAGTGCATGCCACAATACATTGTGTTTCGTCTTCTATTATGCCCCTCGCAGAGCCCTCATCTAAATAAGAATATTTCTTCCATGCTTCACTGTCCTCAGCAGGATTGGAGTGCACCCCGACCAGGGTTGAGTTGTTGGATGTAGGAGGGGTATCCACTTTCTGCTCATTGTATCGGAACCTGTGACCTTACCGTGGTGTAGATGTCTGCTTGTATTGCAGTGACAAGTGATGTTCTATGTATTAGAGTGGGTCTTTTGTCACCAAACATGAGTTGCCACCATATACTATCACCAGAACCAAGGATCCACCTTTTATGTGCATTGCGGTGCGTGCACCTATAGCCAGAGGTTTGTTTGTGAGTTTAGGTTTTATTTAGTCAGTTCCTCACCCACCTGTTTTAATTGTTTCTCATACTTAGGAGAAAATGAGAAATAAACGAGAATACATGTTTCAGTCTTCTGCGCGTCAGATGTGCGTTGCTGCACATTGTCACGAGAATTATCTGAGAAGAATGGTACAACAAAAAGTTCTTCATCGTGTAACTGTGTAATCCCTGATGACTCAATTGTTTCTCCTAGAAGCAAATAAGCGAAATAAATGAGACGACAATGTTGAGGCTTCTGTGAGACAATCCTCGTAATAGACTATTATTTGAGAAATATCTGGGCATTGAAAGAACCTAATGAGATCTCATCATCGTATGCCTCGCATCTCATTTATATCTTGTTTCTCTGCTAATCTTTCTTGGGGGGAAAAAACAACTTGTGCAATTAACACGCATCTCAATGGCAGGAAATAATTCAGACATCTCAGGCGTCAGCGAGCCTGCAGTTACACTGTGTAGAGATCTCACTGTTGCGCGGTGTTCCTCACATAACACTAACTAACCTTCCACTCTAAAACAGATCTCACTTTTTTTGCACCTTCTATTTATAACAAATGAGAAACGATTTGAGAAATCTGTGAGACAAATTGTCCTGATTGGAGACTGCCATCTCAAAACAATACACTCTCTCCACAGTGTACCTAAATGCATGTTGGAACTATTTTTCAAAAGAGAAACAAGTCTGAAGAAATAAATCAGAAGCTTTTTTTAAGAGCTGGAGACTTGAATAAAAGATATGTTTGAAAACATGGAAATCTCCTATACTGCACATGTAAGAACAATGTCTATGTGGTTATCCTGTATGCTGTAACAGAACTTGTGAGTATTAAAGAGATCTCACTTGTGTGTAGGAGAAGAGAAATGAGATTTAAGTGTGATCTCATTTTGAATTTTGCTTCCCTATGGGTATTTGCTGTGTGTATTATCTATATGAATAAAGGGTATTTGACGTGTCTACAACACTGTGAGCGTTATATCTATTTTACAGTATGAGAGCAGTGAGCAGTGTGGTATGTTGTGACGAGGGGCACTAGGTTTGATGGTTGCTGCTTCACACAGTGCAATAATAAATTTGGGGCTATGGGGGTCTGACATTGTCTGCGCTCAGTATAATTAAGCGGTGCATTAGAAAGAGTGCTGGAATAAAACATGAGTATGTAAATGCAGCCCGGAGCTGATGTTGTAGTGATTATTACAATGCAGATAAAGCATTTCTCACAACTGCCTGTGTCTACTGAAGCCTCCAAAAACATCTGGACCTTTTAATTGAAAAATGGCATGGTGTTTCGCTGTGCTGCTTTGTGCTAAGTGAAGTCAACAATTAAGACAAAAATGTAATTGATAAGAATTGCATTGCTTCATTATTTGGTGTTCTAGTCAAGAAAATTGATTTATCAATTATTTACAGGTCACAGAGCAGAGGCCATGCAATGCTGCTCTCAAAAGAACACACCCCAGAGCTCAGAGTGTCTCTAGGACTCCTCATAAAATCAATCACATAATGCATATTAGGTTTAAAAACGTAATTCCTTTCCTTTTTCATGCCATATTCAGATGGCTCTTTGTCCCCGAGAGTAGTATAGTACTAGGTGAGGCAGGAATGCACGGCTTCTTTGATCATGTAGCCACTTACAGAGCGATATTTAGCCACTGGTAAATGAATGTGAGCCCTACATACAGATGTTCATTGATTCACATGGAGAGGCAAAGCCAAAAATAATGCCAGCAGGGTTCACACTCATACTCCCCTGCTTGTAGATCCCCATCCCAATCGAAAACAGCTTTTCTGTCATCTGTGAACCAAATCTGTACGTCTCATTGGTATTTTTGTTAACCTGTCATCATGTAAGCCATGCTGACTTTCATAAATTTGGCTGTCTCTACTGTGAAATGGTAAGGGTTGATAATTGTATATTGCTAACATGAATAAAGAGAGACTTCCATAGTAGCAGGTAGTTTTACCTGTAACCCTGGATGACTGATGAGTCTCTATGGGCAATGCCAGCACGTTTTACATTGTTGGCAAAACCATGCTCAGTTAGAATAATGGGAGATTGGGTGGTTGCCTATGTTACTCCTTTTCATACATTATCTGTGACAAAGTTTTGCATCTGTATAGTGATTTGAGAAGTGAAATCTTCATCCAGGCAAACAAAAAACAACAACCAATCTGAATATCACATGAATAAGATTATTTTTGAAGCCATCTCTGTTTTCAGTTGAAGCAGCAGAATTCCAGTGAAACTCCAAAACCAAAACCTGCATCTCATTTTAAGTGTAAAGTGTCAGTATTACACTAATTATTCCACATAGCAAACCGCATAGCAAACACATTTCTCCATGAAAGCTGATTTTGAGAAGCCCACAAGGTGCAGGTCCATCTGATGCAAAAGCGTGAGTCCAGTCTTTCTGATGCTTGGTGAACATTCCTTCATCCTCCCTGTCTGAAGCCTAGATTAGTGGGCCCGGGGCAGAGGCTGTTCATCTGCCAATATGGCACTGGCTTGAGTGATGGGCATGTGGCGATGTCACTAATGATCAGACCATAATGATTCGCTGACAGGGGAGGAGAGCAATAGATCGTCACTGGGGGTTGAGTTAAAGAGGGGCCCTAATGATCTGCCTGCAAACACTGCCAGTGCACCTCCTATATCACTCCATCTCCTTACTATACTACTCATCAAGTTCCTCTCCGATGGAGGGAGCCACTGCGTTGTGTCTCAATGCCATCTCGCGACGCACTGTAAACATCTGTCACCGCCGTATCTATATTTCATGCTATTACCTTTTAGGCCTTGGGCTGGGCGCTGTAAGCCTCAGGGTACTCGATTTCCACCAGCATGAGCTTTCAGTGGAGAAAGGATCAAGTCGTAATCATGGTGTTGCACGGCAGTGTTTTAGCAGCGGGTGTCCTATATACCAACATCCCAAGTGGTTGCGATTCTGTAGCACTCAGCGAAATGAAGACTACCTTATGACCTCTATTTTTATCAGATGCTCTGTTACCCCTGTCTCCGTTTTCTGTATCTAGTTCTTAACCCGCTACGAGAATAAAGCTGACAGGTTACAATTTATGTTAAGCTATACACCCGCAAAGTCTACAAATAGAGAATATTAAAGTCCCATTCTGGGGTTTTTTCAGGACATTAGTGTGTTCCTGGGACAGAGGGCTGCTTTTGCTAACCGTTTCTTTACCAACAAAACATATATAAGCAAACCTTCGATGCATGCAGATATATTTAAAACTCATTTTTAGCTCTCCCATGTGAAATGACAGTGAAAAAGTACCGCCTGTGTTTGGCTTTCAGGGCTACTCTATTATAAATCTTTCACTACTTTCACTATTGCAGCTATTCTATTCAATTTTCAACATATTTTTCACGTACCTTCCATTCTTGCTCTCTCTGTGGTTTGAAAGATAAGTGCCTTGCATGAGTGTAACACACAGCAACATTTTCAGACACCCCCGTCACCAGAGAACACTTTCACCCCATCAGTGTATTTAATTATGGTTGGACTTGATTCAACACCCATCCCCTCAATATTATTTTATCTCATTTAAGAGAAAAAAAAATATCAAAGGTGAAAAAAAAAAGCTGCAAGTACTTTCGTAATTTAAGAGAGTGTTAATGAGTGGCTGCTAACCTTTCTCAGCTATCCATCATCCAGTAATGGAGGAGAGGATCCCTTTTCCAATCTGCTTCATTAAAAACTTTCCATTAAATCTAAATATGACACCGTGTACTGCTGAAATTAATAGAGTTTCTGAATGTCTAATTCATCCTTATGGTGTTAAAATCCTCCTTGAACATTTTAACCCGCATTGATTTTATATGAATATTATTTAGGAAGACAGGGGTCCTTAAAAGTGTGTCTGAGCGTTAAAATGCTCAACTAGAATTACTTGAGACTGAAGTTGTATCATTAGTATTGAATTTATCATTGCTGTTGTATATTACAGTGAATTATTTGTAACATAGTCATGGTGTGTAGGCTTTACGGATGAGGGAAAAACAAACCAAGGTAAATTTTGAACTCCTGTTTGAATGGACTAATGGCCTGGGGTTAAAGAGACACAGTATTCCCCTTTAATGCTGCAAATCCGCAAAAGTGCATGGAGTTTATGGCCCGCGTGGGGAGTTGTTGTTGGCATAACAGGCTGAGGTGTTTACCATACGGTTTTGAGATTGAATACAGCTCTTGACCTGTGTCACACATCTCTCTCCATCTCACTCTACAATAGTGTCAAATTAAGCTGAAATGTGTTTAAGGGGCCCAAATCTCAAGGATGCTTAATGATGACTCTGTCAAAATCGGATTTGTTTGAGTGTTTAGAGTTTACGTTAGTGCATTTATAAAAACTCCCCATCCATTTTAACGGGCAGCTTCAGATTAGCTCCAGCTAATGCATCACATCTGGACTCGGTCTTGATTGGCAAACCTCCTTTAAAAAAAAAAAAAAGACTTAAATCTTTCCAGTCAGGCAGGTCGCAGTATTTCAATTGACACACCCGCCAGAAAACCTCCACTCAGCAGTTTTGCATCATTTGAGTCAGGGTAACTGGTACTGTAATGTCCGCCAGTCAGCGTCTGGTATTGTGTACTGTTTTGTGTGTGAGAACTTACAGTATGCTTCGTTCAAGAAATATCATATTACTAAATTACGGTTTCTTCAAAAACATCACAGAGCATTGAGAAGCAATGTGGGACCTTTAAAAAAGTAATAATTGATGTCATGGATACTATTCCCTCTTTTGCCACATCAAATTTCCATTTTCCCATTTCCACCTATTTCCTTCAAATGGTTGTTGGCTAGAAAAAGGCCTGGCAATATCTCCAAACCAGATGTGTGCAGTTGCTGTGTCAATCCAATGCCCCCAAACTCCTTTTGGACGATATGGAAAAGTGCAGGAGGGCAAATGGTGAAGTCAGAGATTCCCCCTCCCTTTCTTGTCATAAATCATGCTTGGCAGCACAGAATAAGCTACTTCTAGAGACATCGCTACTGGCACTATACCCATTGCCATTCATCACCTCCAAGGAACTACAAAAAGCTGAGCAAAAAAAGAAAAGGAAAAAAAAAAAACGCCTTACCACACCTACCCTTGTAACCCCTGGACCATCACCACCACCAACATTAGCAAAAATGCATTCCTCTCAGTGAAGACAAGGCCAATGTTTGCTACCTGCACAATCATTCCATTTTATTACCAGTGTGGCCTTTTTGAGTGTCCAACAGGGCAGCCATAGCCTAATTACTCTTCATTTACTCACAGGGATGGACATAATCTAATGAGACACTGGAGCAGGAAAAAAACCTGTCACTTTGCCATCTGTAAAGATTTACTTGTTTTTTTACAAAAGTAAATCTCTTTACAAGTGTGGTGTGCTACGAGGAGGTGGAACAGATGCGCAGTAATGTTTTGCTGGGTAGAAAATTTATTTTTTCTCATTTTAAACATGTGAACTAATCCTGGTGGCATTTTTCAACATGTATGTGGCAATTTAATCCAATCCCTTCGCTTACAATATTTTGTTGTACTTCTTTTTTTTCCCTAGCTGTATTTTTTGATCCATAGTACCAAATTCAGAGGTGTTGTATTTATGAACTTTCAGGGGTATTTTTGCTCTGCGCCCTGGTATGTACAGTGCAGTACAGAATATACCAGCACTGGAGAGAAGCATGAGAGGAATGATGTGCAGGACTCCCTCTACATGAACTAACCTTTAGCCTGCACCTAAAATGACTGCTGTTTTTCATTTCCCTTTAAGAGATCTGACGGGCATGGCAGTAATGGCGCTGATGAATGCCAGAATAAACAGACGGTGGGAGACAAGACAAAGAAGAAGATGAATGTGTCTGAGGGTAGGATTCTTGGCAGTTCTGATTTCAGCAAAACCTGGAATTCATTTTGGAATTCATCTATTTAAATAAAAATGTGCTCCAAAGTTTGTCCAGACAACTGTGTCCTTTTTTTGAACATCTACTGAGTGTCTTACACAGTGTTTTAGGTTTTTGGGGGTAATTTCTGGCCATGGACCATGACCAATTAGCCAAATTGGTCATAGACAGATCTCTCTCTCTCTCTCTCTCTCTCTCTCTCTCTCTCTCTCTCTCTCTCTGTGTGTGTGTGTGTGTGTGTGTGTGGCATGTGTTTTTGCCTGTGATCTTTGGTACTCCTGGCAGCTTCTGTCAAGACTTGAGGGCCCATAGCTTTGTGTTACTGCATTGGTCAGTATGGATATGGCTGATGAAAGTGAAAAGACACCAGTTTGCCCTGCTGAATATTGTTATAACAAATACATGTCTCTCTCTCCGGTTTCCAGTTTGAAGTTATACATGCCCAGGAGCAGATCACAGGGACAACTGCAATGTGCTCTGGAAGTTACACTTGACATCCACCAGGAGATAGAAAATTAGCTTTGTGTTTCAGACCTGAGTGAAATTGTGTCTGCGTATTATTTCAGAGTGTTATTTAACCTGCTTGCAACACCAGATTGGAGGGCTCTACCCTATCAGAACAATTAAAATAGTATTAATAACTAACTCAATAAATAAATGACTTTTAAATACCTTGTGGCAACCTCTATGCCAAGCTTCACCCATCTGGTACTCCAAGCAGGATAAAACAAATGCTAAGAATTATTTGCAAATGCGATTTGACCCAGATCTGGTGTGAGAGTCCAAAACCAAAACACTTGTTTGAGTGTGAAGAGACTAGTAACTAGAAGACTCTGGATTCAGCCCTCAGTGCAGACAGCAGATCAGATGCTGAATATGAACTAGCGTTAGAGGATGGTCAGCGCTACATCTATACAACAACCACTGCTGTCAACTTTGACCTACATCTCCCCCTCTCTGCATCTCATGGGATTACCTTGCCACCCATTCAAAGCTACAGAAGGAGGCGCACTCTGGCAGAGGCACTTGTTTTACTGCGGCTCAATACTGTAAACAACCCTTTCTATCAATCTAGTGCTGAGGTTACCAAGCCAGATTGGACAACCTATTTATTTATTACATATGTATTTACATTTTTTACATCTGTGCACGTTAGCAAAAAGTATGATCTGTCAGTCATTTATTGATGGTTGAACCTATTGCATCAAGCGGTGAAGCTCATTACCAAACAGGGTGGCAGCACATAACGTTCCATCTTGTCACGTTATGTGTTTTGGACATTCCTAGAAAGACTACAGCAGATACATTGCATTGTTAAAAAATGAAATATACATAAGCCTTTTTTTTTTTTTTATAAAAGTTTGGTACAGTATGAATAAGTGGGGTGCATAGCTAGCTGTTCCTTCTGAGAGCTGAAGATTGCTCTCAGAAGGAGCTATCAGATTGCTTTTGCTCATTTGAAATTTTTGTCTTGCACAAAAGGGCACAACACCCAATTATTATCAAACTTGTTGTTGGAGACAAACCAGGCCTTCGCTTCACACAAAGAGTCCATCTGCCAGGCGAAGTGCCATCCTGTTTTCAGAAGTCAGACATGAGTATTTAAAAGCAATTAATATTGTGGCAAAGCATTCCTTTACATACCCTTGCAGTTTTAGACACTCTCTCCATTGTTTGTCTCGCCCACCCACGAACAAACACACATGCACACCCCGCGAATCACCTTGCCTTGAATCACAGTTCGTACTAATAAAAAGAATATGTGATCAGTGGTACCAAGCAGTCAGAGGCCATTGACTCTTTAATGATGAGAAACCTTGGAAATCATTTTGGCACAATTAGTCACTACACGCACACGCACGCACACGCACACACACACACACACATGCACATCCCCTAACTTCACACCCAAGGGAGAAGTTGGTGCCATGATACCTTCTTTGCCAGCACCCCTGCATAGCTGGCTCTTCCAGGCTGCTTTGGGTCGGAGAGGACGCCCCGAGCGAAAGAACAAAACTGCGTCTTATCTCCCAGGCAGGAAGTGAAGTGCCACAGTAGCAGGTCTGGCCATCGGTGATTGTTTTGCTGGGATTTTACAATCATAGAGCACTGTGTGGCAAAAAGGGTTCACCGAGTCCATACTGTTCAATGGTTTGTTTTATAGAGAGCACCCAATGACTTTTAGGGCTTATCTGTATCAGGTCTTTAAAAAAGCTGTTTTAAATCAGTGCTGAGGAGAAAGCCGTGACAAATTGACATTCATCATTTTAGAGCCTTGTAAACAAATATTGAAAAAGACCTTTGCACACTGAGTTAGGAGCCGTTAAAGATGTTTCGGTGTAGTTTATCAGTCTTTTTGCTTGAGGTTATTCGAGTGAGTGGGATATAAAAATGGAGTGGAATGGAACGATACTTTTCTTCAAGAGAATTTTGTTGCTTCACCATCAAAATAATAAAATACTCTCCTTAAGATATGTCCATGAGATAATTCACCTGTAGCACAAAGACATAAAAAGATTCCTCCCATATACTTGACCTTACCAATGACTTCCACTTTAATCTGCATTAGAAATGTGAAATACAGATGGATTTACAATGATAAATGTGCTTGGATTGGTTTCTGCAGAGCAATACTATACGGAAATTTACAGTTGGCATTAATATTAATGCATCATTATCAGCTGTCTGATTTCATAAATAAGTGCAGCAGTGTCAGGTCTGGTATAGATCACCTGGATAGGGCACACTTTGCAAAACCACACATTAAAGAGCTTTGTGAATTTAATTGGGGAAATTGCAAATCAGGTAGTCAGCCGTATAACTCATTGTCACATTTAATCAATAAACTTTGTAAATCAACTCATTTAATTTATAAATGATCTTATATAGATCAGGCGACCAATTAAACAATTAGCATACATTTAGCAATTAATTAATTTAACCATTAATCACACCATTACAGTTCAAATTTTAAGCCAGCAAGTTTGGGAGCAGACGTGCAGGCTGGCATTGAAGCAGTACATCATGCCTGGGGAGTGCAGATTGTGACACAGCTAGATTTACTGTGCTAAAAATCAATGCAATTAGGAGAGAGATTGGAAGCTGGCCTGGGGTCCAGCATGGTCTTTAGGAGAGTTTTGACAACTCACACATGCACATAAATGCACACATGAGCACACACACACACACACACACACACACACACACACACACACACACACACACACACACACACACTTTTATTGTTACAGGATCTACAGTAGGACACTTGGGACATGGTGAGGTCGATTTGTCAGTTGTAGAAGTAGTAATGTGTCCGGAAAGCATCCAGAAAAATATTGGAAAACCTGCTTAAAGGTGCTCCATGTACCATTTTTAATCATTAATTTATCATTGTTAAATTAATTGTCATGCCTTGGTATAATTAGCGTAAAACAAATAGACCATGGTTGAAACAACTGGTAGCCTCAATTTCATGCCAGTGCCCCTGTTAGTGCAAGTGTTTCTCAAAATTAATCAGTTTCCTGTAAACGTCGCTACTTCCTGTCGCAAAGAGGATGTTGCCACTCGTCCTCCCCTCATGCTCCCTGGCATCTCTCCGCATGCGTTTGTTTTCTCTTTCACTTTATTGAAGAGGATAAACATGTTGTAATTTTTCCATCATTTTTTCCATTCACTAGCTCGACCATCTGCCGCTGCCAGAAACTCTGAAATCTTCAGCTCCGTTTGTACTGGAAGACCAGCGCTCTCTTCCTGTTTTGTGTCGTAAAGCAAGAGTTTAGATTTCCCACCGATTTTCCCACCCAGTGGCACACAATGTATAATACAGTGTAGAGGCCAGTAGGGGCTGCCAATGATCTCGTCTGATCTATTGATGATCTATTGATATTAAAATGCTACACGTAGCACCTTTAACATCTTCCATAATTTCTCTATTACCACCTAGCCTGGTGTTTAGAGAGGCTGGTCCATCACTGGTCCAATCTCCACAACAGCTTGAACTGAATTTGAAATTGAACTTGAATTTACATTTACAAACAGATGCATGCTTTTGAATATTAGACATTTTATTTATTTTCGTGTACAATGAAGTGATTGGAAAGTTGCCGCATAAGAACACTATCGTGGTTGAGGAACAATTTACCCAGACGCTCACTTTCTACATCACAAGAGAAGAAATCTTAAGCAGGTTGAAATGTTGAAGGCTGCCCTGAAAACATTGAATGCAGGCAGGGTTGATGAGCTGTCCAGGCCTTGGGTTGCTGATTGTCTCATCTGTCTTGGCTAAGTCAGCAGGATGTGACAGCCGCCCTCTCTCTGATACCCGCTGACCACTGGGCTTGGCATCCTCTCCACTCACCTGCCCTCTCGCCGCCTCCACCCTATCTCTATCCTCGCCTCACTCTCCCCTCAAAGCCTTTGCAGCAAGAATGAGGATCAGTGCCCTGGTGTCAAAGAGAAGGAATTTAAATCAAACTAAACTAACAACTTCTGACTGTGGACGTACTAGTATTGACTCCAGTTTTTGACTTTGGTTCCTTGGGGTTGATAATGCTCCCAATCCGGCAAAGTGAAAAAGCTTCTCCATAAACGTAAGTGAGCAATCCGGTATTTATTATCATTTTGTTCACACTCTGAGCAATTTTAGCTGAAATAATCCAATTTTTATTTATTTTTTATGGTTGCATGCCGTTGTATAGCCACAAAGTGTGAAGTACAAGTTAGAAACTTTGTAGCAGTGTACTTGCAACCTAGCCAGACAACACTTTATCTTTTGGTGCACTGAGTCACATGTTAATGCCATGGGGTGTGCTTGAGTATGTGCGTGGAAGGTGGAGCTCTGTCTCTGCCCTGACAGAGCTGGAAATCCTCACTGATTGTCACAACGATTGTGTTTCAGGTTGCTCAGGTCAGCACAGTGTGTCACCATATCTGTATGCTTAGTCATGATATACAGTTCCTGCGTGACTGACCGGATGCCTCCCCCTGTTGCCGTCCTCCTTTTTCATGCATGATGTCCAAATAATATCATGTAGGATAATTGTGCAGCAGGAAATCTAATATCCGGGGCCATTTATCTTGCCAAATGCCAATGTGTATTCTCAGAAGTTTTCAATATGTTTTCACTTTTCATCCTAACTGCATTTCATATATCAAATTTGTCATAAGTAAATAGCCATTATAGTACCTATAGTACCACACATAAGAATTAAGTTATATTATAGTTGTGAACATAAAATTTGAGAATTTTATTTGAAAACCAAATTCAATTGAATATTTCCCTTTTGAGGTTTTGATATATATTTTTTAAATATATATTTTTTAATATATTTAATATATAATATAATATATTTAATATATATATTTTTTTTCCTTTTTTCGAGGTGCCTGCTTGCTGGTTGCGTTTTACTCCCTCCTCACCGTCCTGATCTCAGACTTAAAGCGGCGACAAAACCCGTCTCGTCAGGGATAATAGATGAGTGTAGATGAACAGTGTCAGGTAAAGTGCTGTGAAAGACATTTAATGTGTTTTATATCAGTGTGTCTGAATTGTCCATGAACACTTGAATCACTCAATGTCAACCAAATACGCCGTAATGAGACTCGCCTCCTCTCATCTGAAGACACATGTCTCTCTGCTGTCACTCAGGCTAACGGAGGAAAAAGGGCTTTCAAGTCTTTTGAAGCACACAGGCTATATGATAGTACCACGCTTTACATCAGGAATTGCTCATGCGGGATTATTTCATTACACGTCTCCCAGAGAGAGGGCTGGGGTCACACTTTGGAGCTCATTCAAACATCTGGAGTTCAGGAACATAAATTATTAAATGAGGCAGCAATCTGGATTGAGACACCTAACTGTTTTTCATGGCACGCTTGATTTCAAAGGTGTTTGGTTTCCAAAAGGATACGGGGAAAAAAAGAAAAGCAAGTCATTACATTTCTTGTCATTTGTTACTACGGGGCCTGAGCCTGTGTGTTTTGACCTAAAGATCTTGGCTTTGAAATAGTCCCTGTGCCTGCGGTTTGTGCTTCTTCCACTGAGCTGATGCAGCCTGGCCTGACAGTGGAAGGTCTGCTATGGGACTCGACGGGATGTTTCTGAGCGTCTTTTTGGAAAACTTTTGAGTTTCCTCCACTGTTGCTAACACAAACCGTTGGTAGGCTGGGCCCAGAGGTATCAACTACTGTAAAGCAGGGTTTGTGCGGCTGATGTTTTGGTGCTCTTACTAGGGCTGGGCTGGGGGTTGGGGGGTTCTTAATGGGAGGGGCATGGCATCCTAGCCTCCTTTCGGTTGTCACAACTGGTAAAGAATTGACTTTGAGCGGGGAGAGATCTCTAATTATCCCCACCTGTGCCCAGCTACACTGGGAGGGTCGAGATGAAGCCATTAGCTGTCTCTCCACTGGCACCACCAAGAGTTTGTATACATCTGTGTCTTATTTTCTTTTCTGGCACAATCAGTCCAGCAAGCTAAGCAGGCATGACCGGATTTGGCAAGTTCCAAGGACTTTGGCAAAGTTATACAAGGAGGAAGCGGTGAGATGTAGAGAGGGGGATGAGTTGGCGTAGGGTCTGTGTTTGCTTTCTCCCCTGCCTGTTACTTGAGCTGGGTGTGTTGCTTGGAGATGCCGCTGTGTTGGTGAAAACAACCCACCAAAGAAAGAGACAGATATGAAGTATGAAGCAGGATGTCGCGCAGAGTGGGGCGTGGGTGTAACTGTGATTAAATGGAGGTCTCATTGTGTGTTAGATTGAGGAACTCTTCTTCTTCACGCCGATATCTATATGGTTTTGGTGTAATCTTTCCAGCTCGCATCTTCAGTGTTGCACGTGCACTATACTGCATTGGGATACTTAAGCGCATGTTACGTTTGACTCATAGTCCTTGATAGAAAAAGGCTCATGGTGATTTCAATATTGTCAGTTTTGATTAGCTGAGTCAAGCCTTTCTGTGCCCCTGCAAGTGTGCATGTTGTCAAAGCCATTTACAAGCAATGACCAGATATAAAGCCCAGACTATTGTGGTCATGTAAACAGCCACATCTGTTTGAACCCACCTGCTCCCCAGTGTTTACTGGCCTTGTAAATAATAAAAAAACAAAAAACATCAGCGTATTACTACTGTACATACGACAAAATATTACAGCAATAAGGACCGCACATTAAATGGCACAATATTTAATCAACATCATGAAACATGCCGCTGCCAGAAAGTGCAAATTTTTTACCAATAGTAATCCAAAAAGTCATGAGGAGCCTGTATGCCTACGGTATATGGCTACTTCATCATACCCCTATTTTTTTTCAGGTGGCGCCATATGCATTCATTCACTCAGCCATTCATTCATTCATTTCCTTCCTTATTTATTTATATATCTCCCTGAGTGTTTGTTTTCATTTTAGTCCCTTGAACCTTGCCACCCTGTGTGTGACACACGGGCTGTGCGCGAAGACAGAGAGGCGGGCTGGTTCAGAATGATCACTATCATTAACATTCATGGGGGGTTCACTTATCATCCCTGACTGGGGGGACATGGCAGCCATTATGAGACGTCCGCAGGTGGAGCGCCATGATACATATTGCATCTTGCCACAATGGATTTATGTATTCAGTAACAAAAGAAAAGTCTAATGAAAAAATACAGAAGGCAATCCTTTATTCCTCGCTCGACTTCAAGTGAGGCCACCATGTCCTGCAATGAGGAGGAGCGTGGGGAATTCCAGGGCTATACGCTGCCCTGTCACTCAGGCTGTGTGCGAGGGACCACACCAGACCCAAGTTTCATTGGCAACACATCTGCTCTCTCAAGTCTTCAGAACCTAGGAGGTGGAAAGACTAAAGCATTACATTCAAGCTCTTTTTAAATAAAGTAATAATCGGTGACATTTTCATTTAAAAAATTGTCCATTTTGCTACTTGCTATTGCAGACTGATGTAACACAATAGTATTTCAACCAATAAACCAGTAAACTGGGTCATGAAAGGTTTTACATTTGCTGTTCTAAACACCCGATGTCTGGTTGGTCTTTCCTGGGGTAAAAAAATCTGGTACACAGGAAGTGATGTGTTTTACGTTTCCGGCAGCAGCAACAGTGATTTGTTTGGGATAAATAGAAGAAGAACTGGGTAGTTAACATGAGCAGTGCACAGACTGAACAGACAAAGAAAAGGGCGCCACCAACAGAAAGTCAAACGTCATCAACAGAAAATCCAAAGGAAAAGACATCACAGTGCTGGAGACACTGTTTGATTGACAGGTGACAGGGAAGTGCAGTGCAAAAACAGCAGGAATGAATGCTTAGCACCAAAGATGTAAATAATAATAACGATAATAATAATAATAATAATTTCACAGATTAACACAGTCATTTATGTAAGCGAAAAATATATTTCTGAAAATCATTCAGACAGAATTATTGGTTTGATCGGTTTTTGAACATAAAATAACATAAACATAAACATAAACATAAACATAAACATAGCAAATAACAAATGGATGAATGTCATGCTAATCAGTAGAATATAATTTATAGTATTTGTTCATATAATCAAATGCAACTGGTCAACAATCAATCAATAAAGGTTGTAAACAAGTACATAATTGGATTCCAAAAGAGAAAGATAACATGACAGATTTCCTTATGCTTGATAAAAGACATGATTCCTATTTTCAAATTTCCTTGAGTAGAAAGGCTCCCAGACCAGTAATAACCTAATTGGAGAGAAGCCTCTAACTAGTGTTGCTCCTCTGTGTCCCTGTGTATAAATAGAGTCTATAATGGACCGGGGTGTGATGCCATCATTCATCTCTGCTCAGAAACACTCCAGGTTCAGGTCTTTGCTCATTTTCCTAATGATGCTCTTGTTTTAGGTATGTTTTCACTTTAAGGTTTGTGGGATTCCACCTTAATGGATACTATTCATCACAGCATTCTGCACCCAAGTCCAGTTTAACCAGCAAACTTATGTGACATAACAAATTGCCAATATGCGAAGATATATCAACCAGGGAATATTTTTCAAACCAATAGGTAAATGGGTGAAAAAAGAAAAAAGAATGGGTGGAAAAAAGAAGAGTCACATTTCAGTCCTGGAGTTCACCCCTTTTCACCAGAGTCTGCTGCTTGGTTGTGATCGCTTTGCTTTGGATACGTTATGGTTGCCACGTAATTGACAAATAAATCTATTGTTTTGCTAATTTACTTAACATGGCTTTGTAAAGTGCTTTTTAATTTTGGATGTTAATTGACTAAAAGAGGCTTTTGGTGCCAAATTCCATTGGCACCAAATAATGGGAGGTATCCTAAAAAAATGGTGTCTTAGGGGAAACATATCCCAAATGATAGCCCCCGGTTATGCCATGCCTTTATGTGGTAGATTACTCCCTGGCTCTAGACCAAAAAATCCTGCTTTTTAACCACTGCTTCTCCCATTTGCCTCAGGATGCTCATGGGCTGGCAGGTTGCACAACACATTACCATCCTGCAGCAGCTCTTAAAACACATTTTAGGCCTGGAACACAGCTGGCATCTTGGCCAGCGATGCTATGTTGGGCATGGAAGGACCAAACGTGGATGTTGGAGGAAAATTAAAATGGAATCCAGCTGGAATAATGAGAGTGAATCTATGCAATAATGTCCAATGTGCTTCTCATTCTCTTCAGATACACTGTTTGAATTAACAGCTTTTTGCAAGAATACACTTTGGTCATTGCTAGCTAATTGGAAAGAGAACTCAAATTTATACTTTCTTTAATCTGGAAGAGAGCGCACACTGTACTATGTGTGACAAAGTGCTCACATGCATGAGTGCCCCTGTGTGTCCACGGAGTCCATGCCAAATTCAGGGTCTGTGTGTAGAGTTATGTGTTGCTAAACATCACCAAGATCCAACAGCCCAGTGTGATGCCTTTGGTTTCCAATCTCATGCTTCACGCCCACTGCCCCTCTATCATGGGTTCTTATTTACAGGCAGGACCCTCAGTGAATCCCCAGAGGAGCAGATGATGTGCAGGTCTAGGTAGGAACCATCTCCCATGCGCTCATCCCATGAATACTATACAAAAGTTTCAGTTACTGACCCAAACTCTTCGATTCACTACGTGGGCAATGAATGCTATCCACTTAGGTTGCAAGAACCTTTTTGTTTTGAACTGCAAAGTTAGGTTAATCTAACCTGAGTAGATGTGTGTGGCCCATGTCTGTTTTAGAATCCGCACTCAGCTCTGTCCTTAAAACACTACAGATTATTCATCTTTGCAATATAAATGATTTATTGTCATTGATTGATTCTCCTCCTACATTCTGGCACTGCTGTGGTTTTATTTAACAGAGTAGTACACACCATTTGAGTGAAAGGGATCAGCAACTCTACTCCGCATTCCCTCTTCTTAAATGCATCATAAATTGCGTCCTATCTTTAAACATGCCCAAAATGAAATGTGCAGGAGGAGGAGACTGTAAATATGAGCCGCCCAGTGCTCTTCTTGTCCATGACATCAAGATGAGTGCTTTCAAAAGCCTTGTGGATAACTAATTGTGCCTGGCTGGTCCAGAAACAGGACGATCCAGTATTTTGTCTTTAATGATTGTACAGCCCACATTCTCCACACAAATGCACACAAATACACACACACACACACACACATGCAAAAACACACACAAAATACACAGTCACACACACAAAAATAATGATTCTGACATGATAAACAAGTCTCTTGTCACCCGACTCCATAAAAGCTGCCATTGATTTCTCTCCCTATGTGCAACTTGAAGGTGATTATACGATAGCAGAACCCTCTAAGGCAGATGTAGCCCCCTATGAATAATATCTTATGATCACACCCTCATTATGATTGGACACAATGACTGGACTAGCCAACATTTTCAACCATGAAAAACAGAATTTAGTTACAGTTTTTCTTACATGTTATATTTAACTTCACATAGCTTAATATTTTGTTTGAGAAAAAAAAAAATGTCTGCAAAGATAGGATGTGTTTGACTGTTCCATCCATCTTGGTTTAATAATGAAATCAAATCTTTACTGATGCAGTCAATGTGGAAGCCTATTTTCTTTTTTTACTGTGGCTGTTGCTCCATCTGTGAAGGGTGAAAATTTTCAATCCCTATCAACAGGCACAAGGAATGGTCTGGCAACCAGCTGTTTGAGAGATTCGGGTTTTGTGTGACGGTCAACCTATGAAATTCTCCTGTATGAGATTACAGATAGAAAAGACTGCAGCGACTGCTACTGCACGGATATAGAAAAGATGCATAAACGAGAACCACTCCGATGGCTAACATTGTATTCAGCATTCAGTTGGTTGTTGGAAGTTTGTTGAAGTAACCTGATGTGGTGGGCTAAAGGTGAATATCCCACAATGCTGCAGCCTGCCACCTCCCATTGTCTTGATAGGGGAGCAAGAGATGTACAGCGGCCTCAAATGGAGGTGGCATCTGGTGCCCAATTTGTCATGCCTGAATTACCCAGGAGCTGATAAAGGCTGAAGTTTTAATAAAAGTTGGGAGCAGCAGATAGCAGGGTGAAGGACACTGATGAAGTGTCTTGGGGCCTATTTCCAGCTAGAGATAAGAACCTACAGAGAGAGGTGGGTCGAGGGTCTAGTGCGGTGTGATAATACGCTGATGCGGAGGAAAAAATAAAAAGTGCAGTTGAAATGCAACACAGCACACATAATGGAAAAAATAATAAATAAGCAAATAAATAATGATGATGATCTAAACGAGGAGAAGCCAGGGTGGAGGCTGTGGAGTCCTGAAGCGTCTCTGCCTGTAATTTGGCCACCCGCCAGCAGCCATTGCTCACCCTCAGCTGCGACGGCAAGCTCCAGATGTGCCAACGGCACGTTTTGGATTTTGCCAGCTGACTGCACCGTTTGATAGCCCGCTCTCTGGATGCCCATCACCGGCCGCAGAGATAGAATTAAATGATGATGATCTTCCCACAAGTTGGGTGAGGAAACAACGCATATAAATCTTGATTTCATCTCAGCGTGAGAAGTCTTTATCCATCATCACTCTTAATGAACAAGTCATTAGCTGCGATGAATGGCGCTCTGGGCTCCTGCTCGCCACTGCTGCTTTTGTTTGCAGCTTTCAGGGGCAACTTCCTGTGCCCTTTGAGAGGGTCAAACTCATTTCTCCAGATGTGGGGGTAACCTCTCCACTCCTGGGGTGGCTGCACAGCCATGTTCTAAACAGGGTCTGGAAAAATGAGGATATACTAAGGATTTCTCTGTTTTTGCTAGATTCCCTGTTCCTCGGTGAGCCTCCCCATGCCCTATCATCCAGAGAACCACATTAGCAGACTCGGTGGCCGCCTATTATGGTAATTTTATGTGCACAATCCCCCACTTGATGCAAGCTGGCTGTGTAAACAGAAATAGGCTTTTTGTTGTACTGTAATAGAAAACTACTGAGGAGATGTAAAACCATGCTGTGCTCTGCAGCTACAGTGTATTACAAATATATACGTTCCACACAGATACTCAAGTCAGAGATTTGATTTTTTATGTCTCTGCACAGTTGATCTGTCTTTTATCTAATGGGTAATTTCTGCTCTACTTGAAAGGATTCTGTGTTTGAAATGAACGAGCTGTTTGGTGAACAAGTGACATGATAGAAGAATTCTTCAAGAAAAACACTTCCTGAGAGCTTTTTTTTTTTTTCAAATTTAGAATCATTGTGTGACTAAAAGCGTTGTTAAAGAATTTAACAGTGTGCACCATATACCCCCAGGCTACCAGAATCTGAAGCACCTACATAAAAGTTGGATGAAACAGTTGTGATCTTCTCCTCCTCCGTCTCTGAAGTACAACCATATTTGAAATATGAAAAAAAAGGACCGCATCAATCCAACTGTACAACAGCAAATGTGAAGAGATAAAGGTTGACACAAGATAATTGAAACTATCTGGCACTGATACAGCAGCGTCTGTGTTTGTATTTGAACATAAAGGAAAAGACTGGCATGTGACTCTCCTTGTTAGTGACAGCTGCCATGTTCCCCAGTCTGCTGGGACAGGATTCATCTGACTTGTACGTCTGAAGTTCCTCACATCCCCTGAGATGTTTGCATGTCTGATGATTTTCTTGAAGAGAGGTTCCAGTTGAATCTTTTTAGAAGTTTTGCGCCTTGAATTCCCTCTACGTTTAAGTCCCAGAAATAACAATCAGAGACAATCAGAGGTTGATACTGAATTTGTAAGTACCTATACTCCTTTACCCATGGGATTATCTGCGCTTTTTTTTTTTAAGTCAACTTCATAATCATGCCTTAATTTTTTCGAATGGAAACGTGCTCAGTGAAATAATGGCACCACAACACTGAGGTCCTCCAGTCATCAGTCTAATGCTACAGTTGATGAAATAGAAATTTACTGATGTTGTGGATACACACCATATTTATCTGTGTTTCCAGTTTCAAAGCGCTCTCAGTATAGGTGCAGAAGTGAAATACCCATTACTGCATGTGTCAGTGTCATAAACAATAGCGTCGACTCCTCGGACGGAGGCAGGGCGGTAATGGAGGCAGTGCATCAATGTTCAGCACAAGGTCTGCAATTCACACCAGGAGAACACTCACCTGAGCATCAGGAATGCTGGTAGGAACAAGCATTACCAGGAGCAGATGTGTAGAAAAAGACCGGTTTTGTAAATCTTGCTCTGTACGTGGCTTAAATTGAAAAAGAAAAATTAAAAATCTGCATGAAACCTTAAAAGACCTTAACAACTAAGGATGGCGTTTGTGTTTGTTATTTAACCCTAGAACACTAACTAACAGTTAGAACACTAACTAACAGTTAGTGTTCTAGGGTTAAAGTGATATTTCACTTTCATTCTTTCTTCTTTTTTACCTTTTAGCATGCATATCTCCATATACGTTCTTAAATAGTCCATCTCTGGCATCAGCTATCCTGGGGGATCAGTTGCAACCACTTTCTTTCTTTGGCTTTACTTGCAAACGAAAAACTGATCCAAAAACCATACTCATAAAAACGCAAACTACAGCCTGATAATATTCCAATTCCAGACAAATAAAATGTACAGCAACTCGCCAGACTGATTCAACTTGTTTCTTGTGTGTTTTCTGAGGTAGGAGGAGGCATGATGTCACACATTATTCCAAGTGTACTCATAGACCGACCCAATCAAGCCCAAGGGAATCATAACAAATAAGAACTCTGCTGTACCTGACACAACCTTGTACCGGGGAAGATCAGGTTTGGGCACAGAAGCTAAAATCTAGCAGCTAGCTAGCATCTCAGTTTGCTTACCGTACATGGCAGGAATTATATGCTAAAAAAGTGTGCCAAAAGAATATGCTAACCCAAAAACTTTAAGAAGCTTTGCTGCATTTGTCTGTGACTAAAAATAGAGGATTAAAACAACAATCTGCGTCTTCTTTACCCATTCTCAGCATAAGTGCACCCAAATTCAGCTTGGCTGTTTGATAATGAATAATGGAGGTGCCAACCGTCTTCTAGGGGCTTAGGTCCATAAAGCAGTTACATGGGTCTCTTATGACCTGTAATGTGATATTGCCTGAGGCAGAAATTCCAATTACTTGAAAAAACAAGCACTGCTGTTCCCAAGATTCAAGGGAGAAGCTTCCTAATTTGCAGGCGGACATATTTAGAAGTTTCATTCTGATTAAGAGTGGTAGAGAAACAAGGACAGTTTTAAAAGGATTCACATCTGCAGTATTTACTGTGGCGCCATGGTTGAGTAGAATCTCAAAATTCTCACTGCTGCTGTTCCCAATTATTTCAAAAGAGCTAACTTTTATTGTATGCAACATGTCTAATGAGTGGGATGTTGCTTCTCATTCCAAAGGAAATAGAGAGAGAAAAGTATCATCATGGTTAGGCAAGAGCAGAGCAAAGGATTAGCAATGGCAGGAAAAGAGTTGGACTCTAGAACAGCAATATGCCACTGTTGGTAATCTTTTACTGAAAGCAAACAGTGTATTTCATCAAACCTGATACTACTTTATTGAATCTTCAGTCAAAATAAATTTGCCATTTAAAGCTGCACAAGATTTTAATGTAAAAATACACCTGTCTTATCAGCCTACATCACAAAGTGGGGATGCAACACAGAAGAGCATCCCATCAACCCTAATTCAGACCCCCTTAGATTCATCCTATTTGCCCAAATGAAATTCTGATGTCGGCTTTGGACAGCCACTGCCCACAGGAAGTGATGACTCAAGACGTAACAACAAAATACAAACGGTCTCCTAAACACCAGCACCAGAATGGCAGTAAACATGATCATGCCATGTCCTCTTTACTGACTGTTCGATTTCAAATTTGTGAGTTACGTTTCGCTGCCATTTGGAGCCGCCAACGTGCAAAGCTGCCTAGTGCAGCTTTAAATATTCCAACTTTCTCTTACATAAACAGACACACAAACACAAATGCACACATATGCAGTGCAGGCGTAATGGCTGGAATTGAAACATAGTTTTTAAATGTACAAGAAATCACATTTTTACATTTTAATTTATGGTGGAAGTCAGTCAAGGAAAAGTATGATGAACACGTATTAAATTTATAATCAACTTGAGCATAATCTTTGTCCCTGTATGTGCTTCCTCGTGTCACTGTCAGCGTTTCCCACAGGAAATGTGTTAGTCATGGTGGCAGTGGCTGACTAATCTAAACACCTAAATAAGTAATGCGCACACTTAATGATTTATATCCATTTCTGTTATGCAGGGGTAGATAAACTCCATTAAATTAGTTCGCATTGCCTTGCTCAAATTCATATCATCCTATAGGCTAACAAAGTATAACAGTAAATGCAGGGAGGAAAACAGTGCTAAGCCAATGGCATGAAGGCATGCTAACAGACTTACTTACTTGCTAACTGAGCTCAATACCCACAGAGAATGCTGATATCATGTCTTTAACATCAGCTTAACTTGGAACAATAACTTTACTCACAGGATTTCATGCTAACTCGCAAAATAGTATGCTCATTTTGGTCGCAATGTCACTTTTGACCAGTAGATGTGACTGTTCACCATGACTTTGGTCTCAATGACAATAAAAACATATAATGGATTGTTAAGGGTTTTACAGCCATGGTGGGGTGTTCTTTTGTCAAGACACAAATCTATGTTTGCCAAGCACCACGGAAAAGCCTGAGCTAGGCTACATGCTAAATGAACAAATATCAAGGTTAAATTGAATTGAATTTCCACCGGCGATGGACTCAGCTCATCGTCGATCCCCAATGTATTCGTCCAATCGCCCGCCCCTGCTGGTGACCAGCAAAGACAGACGTGTCCCAGTGTCCTTGCTTGGTTCTGTCAGAATCTGCATCTCAGCAAATGTTTGACAACTTTACCAATTACTAGTGAGAGTGCTGCCAGCTCTTGGTCCCTTTTCTCTTTGCTTTGACCGTCTGTTGCTCTTCTACCCCTGTGGTCATATCTGCAACATTTCCATGCAGTACTTAGTGTCCTTCAGTTCTGTTTGCTAGTGAAAGCATGATCTTTTCCCAGAGGACCTCCCTCAGCCATTCTGCTGCCCCTGGGACCAAACTCTCAGGTGAGGCTGCCCAATCTGTCAATGAGAGGTAATAAGCACTGGGTCATCTTGGTCTTACCATTGCAAAAATTGAACTCATTCCTGTTGACCTCGGTAGCAAAACGTATCTCTCCCACTACATGATACGTGAGATTTTGATACATATGAATGTGGAAATACAATCAGAAATCAAATTCCCCAGTATCTGTTAGGCACATCTGTCTCTACAGTACGGTGAGCTATATGCTACACTATAACAATGGACAGAAATTCACTTCTTTGAGAAAAAAAGACACTAACACTAAGATAGCTTGATGGGGCACTGGCTCCAGACAGCTTTTCTCCACAGAGCTGTTATCTCCCAGGTTTGAGGTGAATGTAAGGTAGCCACTGATGGGTGTTGTTGGAGAGAGGCATCGAGAATACGGTGATGACTACGGCCTTGTCAGTAATTCAACAGATCAGATGACACTTCAATAGAGGAGCCAGAGTGTGGGGTGGAATTTGAAAATTGAGTTGACAACACCAACTATAAAAGCGTTATGGTCTCTGGTATTGGTCTTTAAATGGTTGGTGATTCTGTTGTTGAACAATGTGCTTGTGAGAGATTGCTCCATGAAACAGCAATATTGCCTCTTGTACTTAAAAGTTCAGGCTTTAATATTTTTGTGTAAAGTGAATAAAGGCACAACAAGAAGTCTCAGCATGTGTGGATGTAGTGTAAATGTTGCATTTCAGCCTGCCCTGGGTTCTGTGATAAATGGGAATATTAGCTATTCTGTAATTCTTATGAAAATAAGTCAGAATATTACACTTTTATTCCCTAAAACCATCAAAGAGGCTAAAATTGCACAGAGATTATAGGCCAGCAGTGATGCAATGTTTTTTAAGAGGTATGAATGCCTTGGATTTAAACAAAAGCAGCTGTGGTGTAACATTAAGGCTGCACTATCCTGTCAAGATTTCTGTTTAAAGTGTTATTTTTTCTCCCTCACAGTTATGTCTGATTTAAAATGGTTTGGAGGAACAGTCTGCAAATCCTCCTTGAGCGGATTACAGCTGAGGTTGGAAAACTTGGGGCAATTTCATGTGCTTGCTAAATTGGATAGATATCAGGGAGTCAGAGGCATATATTATTTCAAGTCCATTTTCTTCTCCCACTAAAGTCATCGCTGTGACTTTGTCGACTCTCGGTCCTGAATTTTAGTAGCTCATTTAAAACATGTGATCATTTTATATGAATTACCAGTTGTTATTAATACAAAATGGTGTACATGTGTTTTAGATTAATAATAATAATGTGTGTATGCATGTGTATGTGTGAATTCCCAGTCCTGTATGCTATCAACAGAGATAGGAAGCATCTCCCATGTACCGAGAGGTGTGACTGTATAAAGGCATTTCGTCAGTTTCTGAAGAATGCCTTTATGTTTCCAAACCCACCTCTTTAACACACATTTCAGAGGAGGGCTGTCAGCTTATGGCATATTAGCTGGATGGGCCTGTTTCCCATGGGACACGAGAGGCTAGCTTGGAGGGATCCCAGGGAAGAAATGGAAGACACACAATGTGAAATGCTTTGCTCTGTCATTCCAATTCAGCACAATAAGAATCAAATGCAGCTTGGCCAGAAACCACGGTTTCACCTGGAGCCTCCCGAGCACGGTACCAGCCTCAGCCACCATACAGATACAATGTTTTATAATATTTCAATTTGAATAATGAACAGAGACCGTTAAAATACGTTTTTGTACATATTTAAAAACTACTGCTTCCAGATTGATTTTTACACTGTAGAAAGCGATGGCCTATAATTGAATAAGCCCTATTTGGCAGGGCCATAATGTGCCTCCCTGGCAATCGTTTGCACAGTGTTCATTGCCTGTATAGTGTATGGTTGCCTGATAAGGTTAGATCTGAAATAACACTTTCTTGCTTTGCTTGATTTGGGCAACTTCACTCTTGGTAAATTGTTGATCTTTCCTATGAGTCACAAATGGTAGAAAGAAATATTTATATGTATTAATAATGTGTTGCAGTATTTTTTCCTAGAATTGTTGCTATAATTTTTGGAGCCTGTTACACTGCCCGATTTTAAAATCTGTTCCCATTAGCATCAACCTTTTCTGAACCACAGTTCTATTTAACCTATTTATTTGCTTTATTTCGTGTTTATACTTTTATTATTTTGCTGGAGCCCTACTTTAAAGCAGCAAGGCATTCGGTGATATCCATGTTGTTCTCTACATTGCTGACTGAGTACAGTAAAACGACCTCCGCCACGCTACTTGCCCTTATGGACCCAGAAAACATGAAATCAATACTGCATGCATTTCAAGCAGGAAAATTCTGTTATTGAGTATACTGCTATATAATGGTTTCCATTATTGACATCTATGAGTTATGAAATAAAACCTAATGCAATGAGGATGAGGAAAATAGTATTTGAGGGTTTTTATTGGATCAATGTTAAGTCCGAGCAGTGCATTCTGATGACAACAAAATGCTAATCTTATATCGTATACAACATTAAAAAAAAAGGTTAAAAAAACTGCAGTGGTATCAAAAATGTTAACATCAGGTATATGAGAAATAATCATCGTAGTCCCAGAGTTGTCTTTCTTGATTTTCTTCAGCTGCTATTTACTTTGACAGTAGAGCCATGGACTTGTTGTAGAAAGAGATTGTTTCACAGATTGTTGAACTATAAATCCACAGCTTTGCCATGGTTAACGTTCAAATAATCAAATTGTTTTTCAAGCTGTGCCCCTTTGAATATTTCTCAACACAAAAACAAACTTCTGAGATACTTATTATTTGGTATTTGGTATGATTTGGCTTTCTCTTTGACCAAACCTGCTCCCCCATTATGGAAAGTAATAGCTCTATTGAATACTATTGTACATAAACAGTGTCTTATTTCTTATTTTTTATTTTAAAGTGATAATTCAAGAGATTCTTAATGTTGGTGGCACCGTTGGTCATAAGTGGTCATTGCTGTTTTGGACTGCATTTCCCAGAGATCACTTCGCAACAGTGTCACCAGTAGTTTGACATCACTGGACATTGGACATCACTGACAGCAGCTAACAAACCAGCATGAGCTGTTCTGAGCCTAGAGAGTGAATACAAATAACAGAATTTTGTTGGCTAACTTGCAACTCAATGTTGAGTTTCTGTAGGTACCAGTAGGTGTTCAGCCATGGTGGCTATCACTGTCCATGCTCAACTAAACAGTTCTTCTTCGATTTATTCCAAACAAACCACTGTTGCTGCTTCCATAAATGTAAAACGCATCACTTCCTGTGCGGCAGAGGATTTTTTTCCAGGAAAAATCTACCCATCTCAAAGCAGCAAATGTAAGTTCGGTTCATGTAAGCTTTCATGAACCGGCTGTAAGTTGAATTGGAGAGTAGAAAAACTGACATTTATTAAATGAAAAAGGTCACTTAAGATTTTATATCTGTAAATACAGACCATTCCCCTTTGAATGTGAAAACAGTGACCAACAAGTCATATTACAAAAATAGATTCTTGAAATTCAAATTCATATTTGAATTCATTGGTAGTTAAAAAAGAAATTCAAATATTTAGGAGTTTTCCTCCCCAAAAAGTGCATAATTTTCTTTCCTGCCTTTCGTTTAATAATATGTAACTAATAATGAACCTGGCTGCAACAATAAGGGAAAGCCTAATGTGTATTTCCCGAGCTCTTCACAAACAGAGCTTGTGCATACAGTACTCATTGAGACTGCTATTGATGCCGGCCCTCTGAACGTGGTTGATCTCAGATGACCCTTCCACTTTTTCTCCCCCAAGCCAACCCCCCCCCCCCCCCCCCCCCCTCCCCTTTCTTATCCATTACATGGGAGCTGAATGATGGTGATTTGGTTGAGGCCCAGTGAGTGCCTGTAGAAAATTGGTTGGTTGATAAAAACCCTCCTATCAAAGGGGGCTACTTTCTCATTTACATTTAGATGAGTATTGATTATTTATTTACTCAGTGGAGTGGGATTCTTTTCCAATCTTATCTCTCGTCTGTGCCTGTCACCTGGAAAAAAAGAGATAGAGTTCTTGACACCACACTAAGATAACAGCATTTTGTAGAGCAGATAAAACTTGGGATGGTGGTCTCTGCCTCTATATTCCTTTTTCCTCCTACCCAATTTTGACGGAAAAGAGAAAGTTTGGAAAATTAAAACTGATAGCCCTTGTTCAAAGGGGGGTGCATGTGAAGGAATCTCAATTTGCAGGGGTAACAAGTCAAATTGGTTGTCCAGATATGGCCTGGCTGCTTCCAGTGGGAGAAATCTTATCTTTGTTGTCTCAATAGTTTAGGAATTCTATCAGATATTGTATAATATTGTTGGGAAACAGTGATGCACAACAGTACTGTACTTTTTATCTGATATTACCTAGAATAAGATTCTGTGTTAAATACAATGCCGCATGTTTCCAGACTGTGTGGAAAATGAAGCCCGTAGACGTGTCTGTCATGTTCTAAGTGCTAAACTCTGGTGATGTTTGGGTGGCTGAGCTGGGGATTGGTCATGCATTGCCAATGAGTCTGGAGGCTTGTGGCAGCGCGGGGAGCTTTGTGAGACTGACTAAAGGTGTTTAAGGTGGGAGGTGCAGCATGTGGGTGCTCTGTAGGAATTGGGAACCCCTGACAGACCCTGCCTCTTCTTCTCAGCTCTTTGATGGAGAGTGAAGAGTCTCTTGAGGTGGCCTCTGTCAGCTCTACTCCTCCTCAAAGCAGACACCCGGCTTCACCAGAGCACTGCCTCGCCTTCTCACCCTTCACCCCCCCCGGGCCACTTCCATCCTCTCATGGTCACTTTTCATCTCCTCTGTCTCTGTGCAGAGAATGTTGCCACATGTAAATTCACTTGTGATCGTTGTATTGCGGTGTGCATCTTAGTAGGTGTCTCGCATGCATTTCAACCCCAGTAGATCAAGGTTGGCTATAGGTTTGCACAGTAAGCAGAACTATGTGGACAATGACTATTCACTACTGCCTCACAGAAGGTGACTTATTATGCTGCTCAAGGATAATAACCCATTTTTCTTTGTTAGCCAGTCAGTCATTAGCCTAGTTACACATCTGGATCCCCACAGCAATTTAAGGATATGGAAGGTTCCCTCAAAAAAACCTAATTAGCCCAACTGGAGAGGAACATCTTGTTTTCCTACACCCCTAATGGATTGGACCAAGGTCTTTTGAAATGCAAACCCATCAAGGAGATGGTTGGAGAGACACATCCCCCCCCCAACGCCCCCACCCCCACCACACCTCAGAGCATGTATCCTCACTGCTAACCTGCTACCTTTGAAGCTCTTCGGAGCTAATGCAGCTATCTGGCACATTAAAATTCACAAATGTTACACCGGTATTTCATTTGTCAAAAAGCCAATATGGAAGTGCAGCATAGCGCCACCCTAGAGCCAAGGCTTCCCCATTACATACTTTATGTTTCTTTTAATGGGAGCATATTGTACTTGTGACATTTTTATTCTCTAATTGATTGAAATCTTGATACGAAGACCATTCGGCGTAGCGTGTAGTATTTGTAAACATTTGAATGAAATGGACTTGTACTTTGTATTTTGATTTATTGTAGGATCCAAAAGTGGCAAAGACATTATTTTCCCATCAGTAAGTCCTACCTTTGAGGGAAATTAAATAAAAAATAAATACTTCCTTCAGTATCGATGGAGTTTTGCAAATGGGCTAAAATCATATTGGTGTGCATGCAATAACAAACAATACTGTAATGAAAACACTCGGCCATACTAGCATGCAGACCTTATTTCATTCCCCCCTTGAGATGGGTAAATTGGTATCATTTTGTAAAATGATGTTGCCTTAATACCAAAAATCTGGGCAGTAATATGCTTAGAAAAATCTTCCATCACCTATGGTGCATAATCATAAGCATAAACTTTACCAATGAACTTAATTAAAAGAATGTCATTTTAAGTGAGTCCAATTTAGTCTAGTCTAGACAAAATAATATGGAAACACAAATTGGGAAAATAAGATAAGACAAGATGACCTTTATTGATCCCAGAGGAGGAATTGGGTCACTGCAGTGGTCTAGAACAGGATATAAATAAAAAATACAGTTCAATAAAACACTGTTAAAAATAGAGCATCTTCATGATGTACGTAAAGAAGAAGAAGATTCCAAAATGTTTGCAGTTTCACAGTGCAGTGCAAGAGCATATATATGTGCAAAAAATATGAGAACACCTCATATTTTGGTCTCACCTACTGTATTTGTTACACTTCATGGCATAATGTCCATCTTCATCTTTGCTTGTCTGTCACACAAGTGCCTTTAAAGCCTATAGCTGAGTGTAATGAATGCTAATTGGCCTTGTCAGATACTTACCAGACAGTATAGGAGGGCCAAAGACATACAGTGGGCCTCTGTCAGTCAGCCTGTCATCTCTTTCACATAGAGATAAGTAAACAAGCCAGTGCCTCTTGTAACTAACCCACATTACACTCACTATTCGCCCACAGGAGGAGACCAGGCATGTGAATGGAGCTCTGTGTCATGTCAAGTTGCCATGTTGTGGTATCCAAAAGTAAGTGACACGGTGCTGCGGCATATTCTATTACATGACCATAAGTTTTTATGACTGCAATAGTTGACATGGAACGTGTTTCCAAATGTATTTGTTTTTTTAAACTTGGGATTAAGAACTAGATTATTCACAAACTCAGGAAATGGTGGTGCATCAGAAAACGCTATAGCACAATAGATCATCCAGTGTCATAAATCTGATCAGTCTATCAGCCTGACCTTGTTAGGCCTGCTAAGTCCTTTGAGGCTTGTTTGTGATAAAGGGATATATAAATAAACTTGACTTGTCTTCATGTAATATACAATAATAAAATATTCTGCTGAAGATCCAGGATCCATTTTTTAGTCAATAAACTAAAAGTGGTCCCAAGCTAGAACAATGTTTTATTTCAAAGTAATTGTTAAAGTTTTAGACCTGAGCTACTTTGCAATTTGGTGGCACCAAGTGGCAGTGAGGGATAAAGGTTTTGAAAGTTTGAAGGACTTCATTACCCAGAAATCATGAAATGTTTTGTCACTAAACTCCTCGGACCTAAATTTATTTTTGTTAGTGGCCAGGATTAGTAATCGTCGCCCATTCACTGCTGTTTTAAGTTTTATATTACACTCTTAAGTTTTGATTTGTCACTTCCTTTGCACGGAGAAGATTTCCTATGAGTGTCCATACCTGACACCAGAATTTCATTCATTTGTATCAACCAAATACGTCAAATCTACACTAAGTATCATAGGTATTTTGCTTTGTGCAACTTTAAAACATTGTACACCTAGAAAGCAGGAAGAGGACTCTCACTACAATTTTTTGACAGGAAAGCTGGACACATCGTCAGGCACGGGACATTCTGGAAGCAAGAAAAAAGTTTTGTAACTTTTGTGTAAAATCCTCTCTAAATTCTGTTTTCTGGTTTTCATTGGTGAAGTTTACCATTGAACGGTGTATATTTTATTTTATTTTATTTTATTTAATGTCCAAACTTTTGACAGGTGGTACTTTTAGACTTGGATCCCTGCTGCCTGTGTGAGCCAGAAAAGTGGCATAAGAAAGAGAACTCACCTTCATTTGAGACCACAAACCTTTGCTAGTGCAAAAGAACAGGGGCAGAGGTTGAGAGGAGGAACTGTCTGAGGCATCACTACCTCTATTCCTCATGGCTACATCTGCCAGAGCCTCCTCCCACCTGTCTGATGGTACTGAGATTTATGTGGCGGTATAGGAGGAGGCCAAGTCGGTGTGCCAGGCCATGTGTAGGCCTTCCTTTTATACTGACAGTTGTGTGTGTGATATTGTAGCTGGCTTCCAGTGAGGCTTGGCCCAGTGTATCTGGAATCTGTCATAAGTGAAAGCTTGAAAAGGTTAGGACAGTTCAAGGAAGATAAATGGTGAATTGGGAGGACAGCTGATGTAGGAACACAAACACTTCAGCACGATGGAGTGGAGAGGAGTTGGTTTTCCTATCCTACTACACACAGTGTTGGGCTCCTCCCCTGCCCACCCTGCTACCTGTTACTAGCATCGCAGATGGATGGAACTGTCCCATACATCGGTATGCTTCACTAACAGAAGTTTCTACTGAGAAGGCCAGTCAATATTCGCATGGGCCACTATATTACTCTCATCAAAGCAAATGATAAAGAATGGTTATTGAGTTTTGACAATGTCCTCTATATAATAAAGCTCGTTAACTGCATTGCGCAAAACAAATGGGCAGAATAATTAGTATACTTATTGACATTGTGTCATTTCTAGTTAGAGCAGGAAGAGGGCTTTCACTATGGCTCTGGGCCTTGCCTTCTATCTCTCAAGAGGAAGAGCACTAATGGCTTCTGAAGGCAGGGATCGAAGGAGCTCATAAAGCTCTGGAGGAAGAAATGAAAAAGGGAGAGCATTATTAATCTTTTCCATCAGAATACATGACGCACTGTACAGGACAGCGTCTAACTTGAGATCAGGCTTATGTCAGACCATGTTAAGTCTTTCAGGTGAAAACGCCGGAGGTCAGGCGGAAGTGAGCTTGAAAGTAAACTTTTCAGGTTTAGCTCCCTCACAGGTTTGTGTTCTCAAATGCAGGCAGCCAATTTCAACAGCTGTGGAACAATTTGTACCCTTAACCCTTTTAACACGTTGCGTAGCATATCCAATTACTCATCTTCTCACAACAAAGTCAAACAGCTGTGAGTCTGATTGATAAAACTTCAATAAATGGTGTATTTTTCTTACCCAAACCACAGAATCAGTTGTGTTCATTTGCAAAAATGGGATGCAGAAATTGCAACAACTGTTTCAGCTCACTGGAACTACTAATGAGGCTGTGACCGCATATTTCCTGCTGTTTGATATTTGTAAATAAAAGCCTCGAAATAAATCAAATTGTGTGTGTCTATGTGGCCTGCCTATCAGGTCAAACACATGGGGAGCGAGTTGTTCTGCTTCCCTGTTATTAAAAGATGACTGACAGCTGTCATGTCTTCATCACTGCAGACTGATATTTGTCAGAAGCATCTCTTTGACAGAGTATCTGAGGGTCTTCTCAGCCAGGAGACGGCTGATGAGTGGTTCAATACACCGCAAGGGCTCACTTACAGCAGAGCGATGCCTGTACTCAGCCTTTGCGGATGAAATTATATCTGTATTCATTTATATTGCATTTTGTCGTATTAAAGAACAATATATCCTGAGTTTTTTATTACGTGCTGCACTTTATTTGATCATGTTATTACTGCACAAGCAATGTAGCTTGAATACACAACAAGATATACAGTAATGATTATTAGGTTCAGCTACATTATTTGTGGGGAACACAATATACATACCTATAATCCTTTTCTGCATCACGCTGTTGTCTTATTTTTAATGATGCATACTTTATAATTTATTTAAAAGTCTATCTTTCACTACTTCGCTGCACTAGGTATTTATCATCATTTATCAAATGCATCAATCTGCCCGGCTGTAAAGAACCATGCTGCGAGAAAGAGTCTCTGGTGTTACTGTTGCCTTGTGCTGCTGCCTTAACAACCCAATCAGCTGGCCCCGTTCTCACTTCCTCATCAATGCAACCTCCATAATGTATGATAGAGCTATGATTTATAATCCATGCTCAAAATTAAACAGCATAAATTACTCTTATTTACTCTGCAGGTGATAAAGATCCCGTCAAATAATGTCACTTGAGCATAATTTTTATAGAACAAATGAAATTTGTTATCAGGGAAAGCAGGTCAAGTTCATCAATTAAAAGTCTACCCTTTTTTTTCTTCCACCGTAAATGGTCCAGTGTAGGGGAAGTGCTATTTAAAATGATTGATTTTATTATTTCTTCATTTATTAAAGTACTACGTGAGGCTCTAGCATGAGTAATCAGGACAACAAAACCTGACTCAGCATATACGTCTAAAACTGGCACTTCAAAATCCAGCGACTCAAGACTTTTTCCTTCTCCATATCCTTTAGGCACATTGTACTGAGGAATTGTTTGATGATATTTAAGATAAAAGTCAGGAAAATGTTCATGTTTTAAAAATCATTGTTCTGCTTAAAGAAACATCCTGCACAAATCTGAGCCGGTTTTATGCCATGTGTCTGTGTCAAATCCTTCAGGAAATGAACGTTATGAATAAAATATGGAGGGAATTGAAAGGCGTTTAATAAATGTCATATCATTGACTCAAACCATCCTCCAAATGACACAACATTAGTCTCACATGCACTGTATTTTATAATGTTCTTTTTTTTAACACATCATAGAATCATAATGAAGGAGCTCAAAATAAATATACCACACAATATAGCATTTTATTTTGTTTCTCCTTACTATCATAATGTTTCTTTTACCCCAAGGAGAAGTGACCCACTGGATCAAGAGCTGAAAGAGTTAAAATCTGTGCTACTTGGAGTGTGTCCCGCAGAAAAGGAATGAGAGCCCGGGAATGTTTTACAGATAAAATAAAAAGAATCAGGAGAATGAGGGAAAGAAGAGAAGTTGAATATATATTTCATGTGATAAGAGAAAGATGAAGCGCAAGAAAAAAGATTCCATTACAGCTGCGACAGTTACAAAACTGCTGCTGTGTGGAGTAGCCTCTGTTGAAAAGATTGATGCAATAAGGACTGACCTTGGCTTGGAGCAGGAGTCGGTGATGTATGTATGAGCATCTCCCTGCTAAATGGACCCAGATTTGTAGCACTAATATACATGGAAGCCCAGTACCAAACTCACCACAGCTATAAATCAACAGCCACTTTGGGTGTCATTTCTGGTTTATATTCTACTATTGTTCTATGCTTTTAATTCGTGTCACTACCATCTGTTCATTTGATGCAGTTTCATACTGTATGATTTGGCTGTGGAGATACCATGCAGACAATTCCTGTTAGACTATCAGTGTGGATTAGTTGCACTGGGTAAATTCCCACAGAGGCTATCTGAGTCATATGTAAATGGATCCTAAATTGAGTGAAATTTTCCCACATCGGCTCAGTGCAGACAAGTGAAAAAAACAACCAAAAAAGTGTTCATGGCAGTTTGGTCATGTTAAAAACCTGCAGGGAAAGTGTTTTATTATAAAAGTCACAAAAAAACCTTCACCTTTCTCAAATGCTTATAGTAAACCTTTTTTGTAATTCCAGTTTATTTCATCATTTAGACATGGATAATGTTCTGTGTTAGACTAGAAACGTAAACATGGTTAATATTTTGCATGTTGACAGTGTCTCCCCCATATTTGCTAAGACTGAGGGAATCTTGAGTCCTGAGAGGTGTTGTGGATTCAGGTATGTTCCTCTTTATTTGTAGTTACACCTCAAGCTGATGGTCTTTTTTGGCAAATAAATGCTTTGATTGTGCAGTATTTCACGTGCTACTATGCATATGCTGCTTTTGAGATGATGCTAAGCTAACTTACCATCTAAACATGCATTGTGTACTAAAGCATTCAGATAGACCTGAGAAAAACCTAAGAGCTTTTCAATGTGGTTTTAATTGATATAGCTAGATAAGTATCATTATACTCTAATACCTTTTTAAATGTATCTCATACTGTCAATATTTCGCTTTCAATTGCTATCTCTTATGTTATTTCCTCATAACCAGCCCTACCAGCCCTCCGTTCATCTATGGAGAGGTGGAGGGAATGAACAATGTGAGTGATTAAAAGAGTCATTACCAATCTAGATTGGATACTGGTCAACCAACCATGTCCTCATCAGGTAAGTTATTTTTACACAAGTAAAAGAATTTGCCGCTCGGGTGAAATAATTTGACTTGGTTTCAATGCAGTATATAAAATATTTTCTTGAAACAAGTGACACCACGTTGAAATAAGGTACAGTAGCCTATATCAGCCCACTAGGACCGAGATTATGTCGCTTGATTCAAGAGAGTCCTTGGAACAAGTTGATTTGCATCAGAGACAAGTGAAATTCTCTCATCCCATTGGTTGATTTTTACAAGTTTTTTTTTTAAAGAAGAATAACATTTTCAGACTCAATACTAGATTGAAAGATTTAGATAGCTAGACCTAGAAACTTAAATTTTTTTTATCAATCAATAACAGAATATACAAATATAGTAGTGTTGACAGCCACACATTACTTTTTAATATTATTAAAAGCAGAGTTTCCTTCAAAACTTTTTAATTCATCCTCACATGTCCTAACCTTATATTTCATTTCATTCCCAATATACACGATACTATTGCCCCTTCCTCTCTCCCTGTGTTGCGGGGAAATGCATCGACAGAGGTCAAAAGGGCCATTTTTGTTTTCTTTTTTAAATCCCTTGGCAGCGTTGCGGGACACTGCGTCTTAAATTGCGTACATCACCCTAAACCTAAAATCATCCCCCGCTGCCTTTAATAAAGCCCCGATAAGTCCCCTTTCATCCCGTGGCCGCTTCAATTTTAGTGTGCCACCGAAGTTATTTAATCAGTGTTGCAGTCTCCCATTCACAGTGTATTACCAATTCTGTCTGCGATCTTTATCAGTGCAGTGATGTATGTATGAGGCAGATGTTCCAAGAGGGGAGAGGAAACAGAGGCCATGAATGAATGAATTATTGGACTCACGAAAAGGAGCTATAGATATAGAATTTTGAGCCCTGTAATATGTTTGCTTTCTCTCCCTTATCTTGCCAGACAAAAATATACCTTATCTTGGACTGCTGGGGTCTGCATGAATGTGGAGCCGCTCCAGATCATTCTCTTGTTCAATTTCTTTGTGTTGCGTTTGGATCTGTTGTTATTGTTGCTGCGTTGCTGTAGTGTTGCTCCTCTGCATGTTATTTCGACGGTTACCACTGCTTTGTTTTGCGTCGTCGTCGTTGTTGTTGATGTTGACGGGAGGTAGTGGAGGGAGTTACTTTTTGATAGCGATTTTAATTGAATGTACTACAGTATGTACAAATACAGCAGAAGCACCAATCCGAAACCAGACACACCCACAGACAGGCACACTAATGCAGACGCACACTTGTGTGTGTGTGTGTGTGTGACTCCACCCTCCAGCCCACCGCACCCATATAAACAACCACACATGCACAACACATAGGCCTCTCTCTGCCCCTGTTTGAGGGCAGAGACGATGAGATGCAAAGATGCCAAGTGTTTTTCTCCATGTTTCCTGTTATGCGAATTTGCAGTGAGAGTGTGGAGGGAAAGAGAAAGGGCAGGGCGTCAGCACACACACACACACACACGCACACACGCACACACGCACACACACACATACAGCTGCAAGCCAGAAATACACTAGGCTGCTGGATAATGAGGGTGGACAGGGCGGAATTATCACTTCACATCACAATAATATTATCCTTCTCACAACTCCCGCAGCATCTTCCATGACGGTGTGACATTTCCATTTTACTCGAGTTTAATCTTGGTCCTCTAAATAAAACTGTAGCCTGCAGGCCCTTCCCAATCTGACCCAGTCCTATTTTAATCACATGGAATTAAATAACTACAGTTTAACACTGCACTTGTTCTGACAGCAGTCATGACAAGTGGTTTGCACAGCAAACTTCCCCTCTAGTCAAATAAAGAATAAAAACAAAGTAAATGGAGGAAGATGACAGGAATGATACTTGTTTACTTGATTATCAGTGGGAAATGTTTTGCAATAGAAAACTATTCATTTGTTCTGTTGTTTAATCTTTTTTGTCTTCTATATTGAAGCACTACAGTCACAAGGTGTTACATTTTTTGTCAAAGATACTATGTGTAGGATTTTCTCACTACAACAGAATTAAATTTGGCACTCAACTATAAACCCTGTGAACTGCTTTCTGTAAGCAGATTGCATTACTTCCCCTCTCTGCTGCCTTGGTATCATTACTGACAAATAGTTTTTGTGGCAAATCCATCCAAACATGCCTGAACTCGGCCCAAAAACAAGCACAGAGTAGCCTAGTTTCTACTACTACTATTGTACTAATTGTATCAGTGATCACATGTTTTGCTGCTGTAGCATGAGAGTGCATCATCACCTCTGATTTTACAATGCAAATATTAATGTGAAAATATCCTGTTACCTTTAAATGATTCCTTAGAAGAGAGTGAAAGAAAGAAATGCTTACATACAATTATTTTATTGACAATTTAGCATTTTGTCACAGGTCAAATAAAATTGCAAAAACTTCCTTTTTTTCTTCTTCTGTCTATTCAAATGCTATGCAGCTCTCACTGCAAGCTAGATCTCCTCCTCGATCTCATTCCTTTGTTGCACTGGGGCTGAACACTATGTTAACCTAGTAATTGGCACTGGGCCTTCCCCATTATACGGCTTTCTATTGAGCCGTTCTACATGACTAGTTAAAGAAGATGGCATGAAGATTAATGAAGTCCAGCTAATACAGGAGGGGGGTACCTCTCCAACACTTCCACTGAGGAGATAGCAGAGACCAACAACAGCCTGCCCCCAGCTCAGCCTTTTCTCTACACCTTTTTTTATATTGCCTGCTTTAACCTGTGAACTGTGGACCTTCCACTTGTGTAGCAAGCCGGCACGGCGTCCCGGTTTGATTGATGTCACTACAGCAGTCAGTCTTTTCCCTTTGAATTGAAAGGCCTAGCGCTCCAAAATAGATTTTCCAGCACAATTCACACCGGCTGCCAGTAGATAGAATGGCAGGGCAGCCCTTTATGCAGTTTCATTTAAAACCATGGGGTAGCTGACGTGTTCATTCACTTTTGGCAAATGCGCCTTTGGATGGGGTCTACAGTCTTCACTTTCATATTGTCTGGGTGGGTTTTTACTGCTGATCTTGCGCCACCAACAACGTTTGAAATGATAAATCAGAAAATGTCTATTTACTGTGAAACAAGGGGTAAAGAAACCTGTACAAACTGCACAATTCACCTACCCAATTTAAAATAGAATAAAGCGGTTTATTACTCTGAAGCTATGTTAAAATGTTAACTGTGACCTAGCCGTCGTACTTATATGCAGGGATTGGATTCAGCTCCCCACAGTACAAATACAAATTTTATTTAGATAAGTGCTGGTTGTTGAGTTACATAGCAGTATTTACCAGTGGACAGTGGAAAAGGTCTTCAATTCTATGACAATAAGCAAGAAAACATTGAACTGCCAGATTAATACATGGAGTTTGATGTGATGCTCTCCTCCTATGCAAAGAGAAAGAGAGAACCAGGCACCGGGGTTTACCATGACCGGTAAGTGTATACTAGAATTGCATTGAAGCAACACTAGAGAAATGACAGGTTGACTGCAGCTTGTTCTTTGGGTGCTCTTGTAATCAGATAAATTAACCAAAGCTATCAAAAGATTGCAATAACACTCAGCAGTGCCATAAACCTAAGAGCTGCAACTGTGGCGGGAGCTTTATGACAGACGTCACTAGAGCATGGTGATTTATTTGTGCACCCCTGTCCTATCGATCTTTCGTAAGGAGGCCTTACTCTGCCTCTCAAGAGAGACCTCTCAAGCCAAGTTCTCACCAGCAACCATCAAAATCAACTCTAAAGCACCAGGATATTGAATGTGTGTGTGTGTGTGCACGTGTGTGTGTATACGTGTGCATGGTTATGTGTGTGTTTATGCGTTTGCTTTTATGGCTGCATACATGTGACTGTGTGTGCGCCTGTTTTCACGCTTGCATGTATGTGTGCATGCATTCCTCTTGCGTTTGTGTAACATTAGTGGATCGGGGGGGGAAGAAAAAAAAAAACGCCGGTAATGAAATTAAATAGAAAGCATGTGTGGGTAGCAAAGTGACCCGTATTCCGTTTGTGCATGTAATCAATATTATAGCTTGGCCTCTCTTGGTTGTTACTTTAATCAAGAACAAGCTCTACCTCTCTTAATCGGTTGGTCCCAAGATGAATGTTTCGCAAATGCTGCTGAACATATGGTTTGATATATGCATTTGATTGGTGTATGTAATATATGAGGGCTTTCTTTTTCGATTGGGTCCAAGAAATTTTATAATTTGGATGGCAAATTATATTAATTATTCTTATATATTGAGCCCTTTTAACAATCTCTCTCTTTTTTTTACAAAGACACCTTTTTGCCATTTTAATCATAAATGAAAAGTATGACACATAAGGGCACCCAATCATATGGTACATACTGCCTCATCCTTTTAACAAATATGTTTCATAGCCCTATTAAAAGGGGTCTTCATCTGTCCTGTCAAAAGGCAGCCTAGCAGGGTTTTTTAGTTTAATTACACTATCCAATTAAAAAAAAAACTCTCTGCTGCATTCTGATCCGCCTCTCCTTGGGTTTGAGTGGATATGACATTTACAAGGCTCGCCTTTCAAGCAGACAATGGCGTGATTGATGAGGTGCAGACGCTATGAAGGAGGCGATTGCCATGTGGAAGCAGTGCTTAGTGCACTTTGATTTATTTATCATCTGTTTCTAAAGCAAGGCTGGCTGCTCCAGGTCCGCACTGCTAGGTGAGGCTGTAGGTGTACTGTAGCCTTGATGCTCTGTGCTCAGTGTTTAAATAGCAACGTGCTCTGAGGTTAGAACATGACATTTTAACACAAGCGTTAGCACTGTAAAACCCTGTGTGGCAATATCTTAAGAAGAATAATAACTCCAAATCTTTGCCCTCATTGTGCTGTAGCGTTGTGTCCAGTGAATATTGTTGTTATTGACATTGACATGCTGTGGTCAACCAGCAGGGGCCTCTTGTTAGCTGACTCTTGCTGTTTTGTGTGTCTAGAGAGTGATTAATTCATTCAGTAGAGAAAATGCTGGATTCAGTCCATAGACAAAAGCTGATGAGTTAGAAAGGAAGATTCCAACCACAAGTATTAAAAGGCTTTTATTTCAAGAGTCTTCAAAATGTCTTAAAATGAGTATATTCATAATGTAATGTCACAACTGGTTGCAATATTGTTATGTCTGTACTTTAGCTGAAGTGGACAATAAGACTCAAACTTCTCATTGAGGATATGAGTAAAAATCGTTAAGGGCTTGAATGCCAAATGGTCATCTCATATTTCAATAGGCTTTTCATTCACAAAAGCTTTGTGAAGTCCTTTGTCCCAAACTGAATTGTTAGAACTTCTTAGCACAAATCAGAGTCTTGTATTGTGTCTCAAAACCCACTTCTCTGAAGGAGACCGTAACATCTTGATTGGAACATCTTGAAAAGCACAGCTGCATTGAAACTCAGTGAGGCATGCTCACTCGCTGCAGTAGCAGCACCAGCCTCATCAGAATCCACTGATGAACTTAGCCTCTGACATCTCTCTTGTCTTCACACTTGCACAGCGATTGAGTCAGAATAATTTAAAGCAATATTTCATTTTTTAGTGGGCATACCCCTGTGAACCATTAACCACCAATATTGGCTGCCCTAGGTATCTGTAGTGATGTCACTCACTTGCTTTCTCTTTCAAAACCAAAACAAGTCATACTTCTAAAATACTTTGTTGTGCCTTATGCTGCTTTTCAATTATCGTTAATGAGCTTAAAAAATCCTTAGCACCAGTGGTAACTACAGCTACAGTGGAACTGTTTACGAGGTATACTCAAAATAAAACGTGATCCATTAAAATAAATATCAATGTATACCTCCTATACCTGAGCACAGGTATTCTTTGTCTGATTCCTCAACTGAATATCATCATATCTTTCCTCCTAGTCAAACTCAGCACTGATGGGTGGCACTGTTAACTCAGCGTGGTGATGGTCAGCCCTTGGAGAGGGAGCAAGGGTGACACCTTTGTTGTTTAACGCTGCCTCCCTGGCTGCCTCCTCCATGCAGAGACTGAAGGGGGGAGTCAGGAGACAGATGCTTAACGACTCCCTCAAGGCCACGGCTGCAGCCCTTATCTCATCCCCAGTTTGTGCAGGTTGCCATAGTAACTGACCTGAACACTTGAAAGGATGAGTAGCGCTATATTGGCCTACAAGCTACTAGCTGAATTTATTGGACACTGATACCATTCAAAAATCGTGACTTAAAGCTGAGTTAACGCAGTTAATGTTCAATGTATTTGCCTACTTGTGCTATTTTTACAATTAAGATTTTTTAATTTATACAGTATGGCTTGAACCAAATACAATATACTTGTAAAGTGCACTTTATCTAGGATGACCTATTATCAGCTTTACATCCTATGAAGTCAGTGTTATATTTTTCAAATTATATATACTTTAAATATACTAGTTGCAGATTGCTGCTCATTTTTTCAAACTCAAATGCATTCTGAAACAGCTACAATAGAAACAACAATAACATTATTATTATTATTATTATTATTATTATTATTATTGTTGTTGTTGTCATAATACAAGAATAAAAGAAGAGGAATATGTTTTGTATGTTTTCAGAGAGTTTCCCAGTCATAATAAAATAATGAAATTGCAGGTACAGTATATCATCAGCATAGAATTTCCTTTGGATGATGTGTCAAAGTGGGAATGTGTATGCTCTTCTGTACTGGACAGTCAGTCATGACATGACAACACATATAGACAGACAATCACACTAACATTCACACTTGCATTTGTTTGGTATGTGGGAGGAAACATGCAGACTCACAGAATGGGCCAGGAATTGAAGTGGGGACCTTCTTGCTGTGAGGCGGCGGTGCTAACCACTGAGCCACTGAGACTCCCTAAGCTAAGTTTAAGTTTCTGAAAAGAATCTGGAGAAGTGTTTGAACCACTACATGTCTGAAACTAGAAGGAAAAGTACAAGTTGCCAATGAGCTATTGGTGAAAAATGTCATACCAAATGTTACATCTACCTAACATTCATATTTAAAGATACAGTGAGACATTTAATTATCCATTAACCTTAGGTATATTTGCAGGTATATACTTGTATATAGAAAAATCAAAAACCTCAGACTACATGTTTAAAAAATCACATACTGTCAGTAAAAACCAGACCATACATTGAAACGTGATAAAAAGTCTTAAATCCAATAAATCACTATGTAAAGGAAGTCAGTTGTGCATTTGACAAAGGGGGCTGCCATGCTGCAATCACAGATTGGGCCTTGAATAGCAACCTAACAAGAAACTGGTTGCACTGTTGCTGGTTGCACCAGCATGTGCACCATGGTGATCAGACAGGTGTTTTGACATCTCCCTCTCTCCTCTTCACAGAAACATCTGGCACTGCTGCCAGGGCTAATTGTAACAGTATTTTGCAGGCTGTCAGTAACCTGGACACAAACAGAAATAGAAAGAATAATGCAAATGCAAAGATAGAGACTTTTTAAGAGCTTTTTGCCCGTGCATTTATCAGTCAAAATGGATTCCGTTTGTAATTACCCCAAACCAGTTTGAATCTACTGTATGTCTCGCTAGTTGTAGATAGTTCTGAGCTCTATGTGTAAGTGCCAGTTTGCCTTTAAAAGACTGAGTGAGGAAAATAATACTCCTGCTTAGTTTTACAAAAATAAAAAAATATATATATATATTTTGTGGTTGTGAATGGTCATTTAATTGCACATTATAATTCTATTTGTGCTTAAAGTGTATTATTATCAAGGTTGAATGAATGATGGCACAATTAAATGAAGCAATTGTCAGTTCAGCTAAGTGAATTAGATATCATGCTGTACAGTCATTATATAAATGCTGTACAAATGACAGTATGTCAGTCAACAGGTGTTTATAGCAGACTGTAAACAAAGCTACACTTATGATTGACACTGCACTCTGTATGATGAAATATACTTTTATTGCACCATAATATTACAAATTGTGTGTATATGTGTGTGTGTGTTCTTAGACAAATAGGGAATGAATAGTTTTATAAATGCAGAGAAAGGATGTTAAGTAGACCTCTGGCAAAGAAATTAAATGAGTACAATAAAATGGTATGAGCCATTTTTACGAGTGACAAAAAGATGCTTACTTTTATAATGTCAAAAGGACAAATTCCTGTGGCAATTGTAAGGAACAATTACTTAAATAATTGTGCTTTCAATGAAAAGATTGATTGTATAAAAGCTGTTTTCTGTGGAGAATCCATTAGGGGGAACCATTTCTCTGCCCCCCTTGACATAGTGTTTTTATTAATTTCTACTCCCAAAGATGCATGATTCTTAGGTTTTTTGCTGTTCCGTCACTGCCCTGTATGATGAACTATGCCGCATGGGAGAAAGCCATCAGATGAACCACTTAGATTCTACCACTGATTTACAGTGATTAATTTTTTCTTTATTTTTTTTTTCACCAAGGTTCTCTCATTCCACTTAGGGAAATACACTCAAATGCCAAACCTGCAGCACCACTGGAAACATGATAACCGTGATGTCTTGCACAGAGGAAAAGGTAATGCGCATTATATGTAAGTGTGATAGCTCTTTTTCTGTGTTTTTTTTCTTTTTTCTTTTTGTGCATCCTCTGGCTGCAACAGCATGGTGTCTTCTTTATATTCACTAAGCTTAATTAGCACCTATTCAGTACATGCTCTTCACACTGAGAGGAGACGCAAGGGCTGGGAGGCTGGTGAAGGTTATCTCACAGACAAGCTGCTCAGACGCTGCAGCCTCATTCACAGGCGACCACAAGCCACGTCAGGCAGGTCGTGCCCTGTCATCTTGAACCTGATTTTATTCTGTCTCATTTTGGGGAAACATTGAATATATTTTCTCCTCTACAGCCCATTTTTAGAACGTGATAGGCTCTATCCTTGAGTTTAATCTAATAGGCTAAGTACCCAGGTGATTGATTCAGCATCTCCAGTATTGTGATGAGGGGTTGGGGGGGTTGAGCGTTGTTAAAAACGTATCACGCTGGCTGGATGATAAGGCGTCTCCCTGAACACGGCTAATGTGAGGGGCCTGTGGCCATCTTGAGTCCCCCTTCTGTTGTGCTGAAGGGACAGAGCCACTGCCATCTGCTTCCCATCCTCCCCGTTCCCCCACCCATGGACGTGGTCTCTCTCCGATGCCCTCTCATCCAGCACGCTCACAATGTCTTCCGTCTCTCCTTGTAGGTCATTCAGTGTTCAAGTACAATAGCCTAAGCAGCCAGCATGACTCCAGGCCTTCCTCCGTTGAATGTGATGCTGCTTTCCATATATGAGATTGAGCAAAAAAAGGTGAGTAATTCGGAGAGCAGAGAGAAACATGAAAATATAAACATTTTTAACTACAATAAATGTCATGCATTGAGTTGAACCTTCATTACTGCTGTATACTAATATTTTGCAGGCTGATGTAAAATACTGACCAATCCTGTTTCTAACTGCATCATCCTGCACATAAACCTTGGGGTTGATAGAAGTGAGGATATGCATCATGGAGTGTTATGTAAATGTGAGGAGAGAGATGTGCATTCCAAGGAAAAAAAAAAAAAAAAAAAAGCTTTATTTATGTGTCCTACATCTCAACTTCTATTTCAATCATCCCGGCCCCCTCCCTCTGAGATGGAACCGGCAGCTCTGCTCCGGGGCAGTCTGGTCCTCCTGTGACTGACACCCTCCACCACTGCCCCCTACCAGGATGCTTCACACACAACCTGGGGGGTCGGGAAAGAATTAGCTTTAAAACTAGGGCACGGATAATTGTCTGGACAAGAAAGTGTATCAGTGTTTTGTCATGCTCAAATTCCTGCCACTCAACCACATATGCCTAATCCCGGGGACTACCTTCTGCTGTAGGGGCGGAGTATCTCTGCTTTTTGACTTATTTCTCTCCACTGGTACATACATGCTAATGCAGTCCTCAGCCCAAGGCAGCTGAACATAATTAATATGTATGAAAGGTGAAAAAGGAAGAAAAGAGGTGTTTTTGATTAATTGTTCCTCTGTGTTGGCTTTGCCGTATTAATAACCAGGAGGATTAAGAGGGTCAGGACTGACCTCGTAAACATTAAAATTTCATAGAACTACTACACATGGCTGACAGTAAAAAGACAGTAAGCATACACACGCAGGCTCTCACGCTGGCATGAATATAAATTACTCACATGGCGTAACACCAACCAAATCTGAAAAGTGTGCTGGGATGTCATTAATAATAAACAGGCAGGGTCCCATTTATTAGAATAGTGAAAAGTCATGTTTTCTCCGATGTGGCCTATTTTAAAAGTGCGTCTGTGGGAATAGGAGAAGCGCTCCGTGCTTGTGTCAGAGCAGGCTTTCCAGGTCCCCGCTGGGAGGAGGTATGGCTCGCAAGCAGCTGAACACACTCCTCATTCTGGTGGGAGAGAGCACTGGGATAAATAGCAGAGGGAATATTTTGCAGAAGCTTTGCTCGAGCTAGATTTCCTTTAGACTGCGCCTCCATTCTCCTTATCATGTAAAGATCTAGGATTTTATTAGCCATGAAAATGTTCCGTATATTTTTATGCTTTAAGCTATAAAATGTAATGAAAGGGGAACACCCCACGGTGCATAAAAATTGTTCAGATTTTAGCACGGCAGTGTACTATCCAGCTGATACGAGGCCAAAGGGTCCGTTTTTATCTTTTGATTCTCGCATTAACCTTCCATTAAAAGTTATCTATGTTATCATCACCCCAGATTTAAGCTAATAAATTCCAGTTTTATGAGCCGTCTTGGAGGAGAATTATCATGATGTTATAGTTTAAGTAACATATGTTCCAATTTAGTGACATCTACTGGATTTGACGCGGCATCAGCCATCCGTTCACATCATCATCATTTCATGGCATGAAATTCCCTGCAATAAGTCGCCTTTGGATTTTGGTGATCAAGCAGCACATGGAGCTAGAAATGAACAGCCTGCAGAACTAGGAGAGACAAGAGAGACCCTAATCTCCTCCTCTCTAAAACCTGATGATGATGAAGATGATGAAGGCGATGATGACACAGAAGAGGAAGTGGCGGGGGAATAAATGTTTTTGTGCTTATGCTTATGCTTATTGTGATCATGCTACTACATATTTAAGCACCGTCTCTTTTCATAAGACTGGTGGTAAGGAAGCAGACAATCCCCATAATGCACTCAATGTATCGCAAATGCTGCTGAATCTTTATATTCAACCACTGGGTCACTTCATTGGCTACAATTCCATTAGCAAAGAATACACTGGTTTTCCCAGTGCGTCTTAATGTTTGAGTTTCATAAAAATTATTTTAGCTTGTACCTATCACTGCAATTTCCCATGGTAAAAAAGGCAATGGTCTTACTGTTAATGAGTAGGTCTTTTCCTGGGGAAAACCCTGCATATAGCAGAGGAATGACTAAAGCTAGTGTTGTATTCAGTGATTAACTTAGCCTGAGTGGGAAATGATGGTTGATATATAACTAGAGTCAAATAATACGATATTTTCCGAGGTCATGGGAGATGGTTTGGAGTCTCTAAGGTGTTTATTGCCAGATGTACCCGGTGTAGGCTGACAAATGCAGATGTAAATCTAATTTCCAAAGGTTAATGCTTTAGAGAATTCAGAGTCATAAAAAGGGAGTTGTATTCATAAGTTTCCTCCTGCTGAGAAGTTAATAAAGTTTTCCACTATACTCTCTGTTTGTGAAAAAGAAGAAGTATTGTCTTTAAAATAAAATAATTAAACTGTTTTCGTGTAATATTTGGTATGCAACAAAACAGGGTTGACTGTGTGTAGCACATGCAACAGCATATTACATATAAAATTATTATTGCTTTATATTTCTTGATAATGATGATGATTGCATGAGTTATTTTATGAATGCCAATTAAATACTATGGTACTTCTGTAACAGAGATGAGTCATGAGTCAAGTGTCACAGAGTCTGGCACTTGTGCAACCGGTAGCATTTCAGGAGGTCAGGTTTGGAGAGGGTGGGAGGGGGAGACAGCAGGGCAAAAATGAACCCTTTCTGGACAGCTGCCGCAATAACCTGAATAGATGTCTTCCCCACTGCAATTAAACCCTCCCTGATTACGTCTCTCTGGCTATCGATTGGAAACTTTCACTTAATAACCACTAACATGGTCCCTTCTCTTAACCCCAAGGTCTAGCCTTCAAGAACTGGCTGTGCAGAGATTTATGTCCGGTTCCTTAGCGACTCCACTGGGACTTTGTGTCATTTCTATATTCCAAAGTGTGGAGAGGTCTGTTGACTTCTTGTTAAACCGCATTATTAAACACTCCACTTTCTCAGTTTGCGGGTCAAATTCTTTTTTAGATGTGTAGTGAAGGGGGACAAGGGTATGAAATGACTGTAAGTTTAATCTTAACATTCTGTGATTGTCATTTAATGTAATGTAAGCTGAAATAGTATGACATGTATGACTGTTCACTAGTTAAAGTGAACCTGTGATATTTTCATATAAATAAATGTCTATTTTCCTACTCTGTCATCATTGATATAACACAATAGTGAGTCAACCTATAACCACTTCACTAAAGTCTTTACATTCACTGTCCTAAACTTCCTACACAGGAAGTGGTGCGTGTTACGTTTCCGGCAGCAGTTTGTTTGGAATAAATTGAAGAACTGGGTAGTTAGCATGAGCAGCGATAGCCACCATGGCTGAACAGACAAAGAAAAGGCCTACACTACAGAAACTCAAACTTCATCAACAGGAAATCCAAGGAAAAAGACGTCACAGTACTGGACACACTGTTTGACAAGTGATCAAGTGATCTCTGGGAAGTGACCGCTTATCACCAAAGGTGTCGCCAAAATAAAAAGCAAAAACCGAAAACGAGGAGATTACCACTGTAAAGATGAATGACGTATATTTAACTGTTCACGGGTTGTATTGGTCATGTTTGGGACAGGTTTAAGGATATAAATCAAAATGTGATTTAAGTCAAATAAGCAAATAAAATCACTTACAAACGTAAAAAAAGAAATAGCGTAATGAAATAAGACAGAGAATGCAAAGTTACTCACAGCCCTTGATAAGCGTGCCATGAAACAATGGAAACGCGGTTTGGCTTATGAGAGGAAAAGTCACAATGCGTGTAAATGTTTCCTGGGACAGCTCCAAGCCGCTGTTTGCTCCAAAAGCAACATTGCCTTGTATAAGAAATTCACCCTTCACAGCTCACGCCTCTGAATCATACACCTGTTTGGTTTCAGCGTGCCAGTCTCCCTCACTCGCTCCCTGCTCAGCCATGTGAACAGAGCGCAGGTTGTCCACAGTACTGCCCTCAGGCCCCGCAATGTGTTCATAGCCCGGCTGGCTGGGTGGGCGGGTGCATACGGGGGTGGGGGGTGGTGCAGGAAGGAGAAGAAGGGAAGGAGGGGGAATTAAATAAATAATAGTGTGGCCTTTCTCTGGGTGAGTAAGCAAAGAGGGAAGCAGAGTTTCAAAGTGGCAGACATGGTGCCCTTTTATTTTCCGGAGCTTAGAGCCCATGCTCTTTATGGTAAATACAAAGCTTAAGATGATATAGTATGTTTGCTGACTGAAAAAAAACAAAAAAACGCTAAGAGACAAACTGTATGAAGAAAGAGAAGACCCTCTTCTGCCCGTGGATGTAAACACCTTGCATTTATCAAAAAAAAATACATCAAGTCTGGCACAAAGTTGAATGTAGAATAAAAAAGGAAACCAGCAACGGTCATTTCCCCCCCACCAGCATGCTGAACATAGACGGGTATTAGCTTCTGAACTACAACGCGTAGATGGATAGATGGTTGGTTTTCTGTATTCTGTCTGGTGTCTGATCTTTGGGTAACTGCTGCATTCATCAAAGGCCTAGTCAGACACAGAGACAATAGCTAATGAGTAGAAGCTCCCAGTTGGGCTGATCTGGGCTTTGGTGCTCCAGACAATGCAACAACATCTGTGCTGCTGAGTGCTGGTGTGTGCCGACAGAAGCGTCCCCAGAGAGGTGTGGTGGGGGATAGAGAAGGGGGTGGGGGGTTCCGGGGGGGGTGGGTAGAGGGGTCTTCACATGTCCTGGACATACAAACATCCCCCTCCCCCCCCCCTTGCATCCGAGCCCTCGCATCACCCATCTGTACAGGGTCTTGACACGCGGACGGGGATGGGTGGGTCAAAAACCGCCATCCATCTCTCGCGTAGGCGCAGCACTCGCGCACAAAACTCAAATCCTCAAGAAAAGACGCGTTCGAAATGTCACGAGTTTTTGAGTTAGCACTGGAAGAGTGAGAGAGATTACTTTTCCAGAGTGAGTAAGGGGGGGGGGGCGCGGGGGGGGGGGGAACAGGTGTGGACCTCCCTGTGGATAAAGCTCCTCAAGGGGAGGGTTAGCAATGACTGGGGCTGGATGGATGCCTCCCCACAGGGAGAGAGGAGCACATAATTCAGGCAAGATGCCGGTCTCTCCCATATACAGAATTAGTTATGAGGAGCAGTGACAGCCCAAGCATGAACAATAAGATCCCCGTTCACGGACCGGTATTCCATTACAACTTTTGCGGGGAGTATCTCATTGTAAACATGCAAATAGATATAAAACAGGTCTGGGAAACAGGCACGCATGCAGACTGACTCCCACCAAGGCGGTGACCCATCAGGAGGACAAGGTGTACCTGGTAATTAAAATGCAATCTCTGCTGCTGTGCCCCCCGGAGTGGCGGTGGCAGCGGACTCACCCAGGAGCCCGGGGGCGAGAGGTGCCACCTGCACTGCCACACCACCTGCGCCACCACTGCCTCCCTTCATTAAGCCTGGTATTTATACTAGCCCCTGCCCCCCCCGCCTCCCCCTCCCCAACAGCCCTGGTCTTCATGGGCCCTGGTAAGGCAGCGCTTTATTAGAATTAATGTGGCACTTCAGAGGAGAGTGTCAGTGTGGCGCGTACCGGGGTGCCAGGAGAAAGAGTCCCCAGCCCTCCTCTGTCACATTGAATAAAGGCGCCACGGCGAGCTCAGAGCTGAGATGAGCGTGGACAGCAGATGACAGAACTGTTTTCCAGGGCCAAGGGAAAGCAAAGTATTCTTTATTCAATCTGTTCTCATGTTTACAGGATGAGCTATTATATGTACACGGAGAAGATCAAAGCCTGGCGGAGAGCGTAACGGCTACAGACAGAGCGGCGTGGCGAGCGTTTAGCAAAAAACTGGACTTTCGACAAACCTCGTCGGGGAAAATGCACGACGGTTAAACAAAATGCGATGTCAAATGGCCCCTACAGCGGGGGGGGGGGTTTAGAGGAGGCCGCCCCCTTGCTATAGTTTAAATGATTCAACTGTCAATTGATTGGGTTAAGATTCAACTAGCCCACTTTCGGACTGCATGTTGACTTATCAAACAATTCGCCTCAAACGCCAGTCGAAACCCAGTTGCTTGGGACTGATAATATTGGTATCATATTATAGGTACCAATGCTTTAAAATGGTCAAAAAAATTATTCAATAAAACTCGTTAAGGTGCAGAGGACATACATATATTTGGCTGGGCTTGGCTTGAAGTTATCGGCTCTTTACGTGGCATGAGATAAAATAAAGCAGTAGAATTTCAATTGGTGTCGTATCCACAGTTAGCATGTTGCAAATGACACGCTTTAGCAGAGAGTCTGAAAGTGTCTGTTTCAGACTATGTTAGCGGTGTGGTTGGTCATTTCTGTGGGGATAGATGGAACAGGAGGGGTGGCAACACTGATGCTACTTGTAGTCAGGCAGCAGGGGAGGGCATTAAAACCTAGTTTGCATCACTCAGCGCCTCCAATTAAACACGAATAACCAGATACAAGTTCCTGTCTTCAGATGTGTTTTATGAGCTCCTGTGCAGCAAGGGAATTCTCTGTAATATACTGTACATCTCCCTGCAGTTGAGCAAACTCTACTGCATGCCTCAGTTCATTAGTGTTAAAAATGGTAAGCATTTTAGAGGCAGATGTACTTTTTAAGTCTTATTAGCTTCAGATGATGTTGTTTAAGGGGCATATGAGGCTCCCAATTAAAGCTGTAGGAAACTAAAACAGAAGTTTCTCCAGCTTTTTTTTTTTTTCCCAGCGAGTTAGATGCAACTTTTTTTCTAAGCCATGGGCCTAACTGTTAGCACCCTCCTTATCAAAGGGAGACATCAAAGGACTTCTGCAGCTTCTGCACTCACATATTCACTCACTATATTAATCCTTAAGACAAAATCTCAGTAGCTTGACCAGAAAATGATTAATGTAATCATTCTTTATTGATGTGGTTCATACTCAAGGTAGGTTTAAGGTAGTTTTAGTGCAGGCCTAAACAAATCTTAGCATTAGCAGTGTCTTAATTTACTCATTTTGATTCTCTGGCAAACTACATTTAAGTTTAATAGTCACTGAAGAATCTTAGATGGTTAATACATCAGCTGCAAAAGTGAAAAACAATAAGACATAACTTGATACCATAACTTCTCTTCTGAGAATTCCCTTTTGCTTGTGCTGGGTGAGAGCTATTCCCCTTAATTGGTAGATATGTGTTTTGTAAAAAAAAAAAAAAAAAAAGACTAGCTGTGAGAACCCAGACGCTCACAGGGCTCCTTTCCTGAGTATTTGCCCAGCTTCACTCCAAACCAAGACGGGGGTCTGTTGGTTTTTGAGGTGGGCCTGTACCAGCGGGTTCATCCTGTACCAGCGGCAGAGGCAGAAACAAAGCCTGCAGCTTCTCCCAGCACAGGGAGGTGTGCTGAGGCCGGGGCCGCACTGCACTTCCAATCCCCTTACATTGCTGTCACTATTCATTCATGGTCTGCCCTTCCTCCTAGCTCCACAACCTCAACAGGGGCATCGCTCATGATAGAAAACAATGAGCATGATTTGTGAACTCTCGCCGTCTTTGTAATTTCATCAGTGTAATGGGATTATATTTCAAATCACCACTCCTTTGTTCATTACACATTTAAACTCCTCTGACAGACAAAAACTTAAATAAAATGTGCATGTCAACCCTGGTTGACTTCGCCTGCTCTCGCACTTGATTAGACAAACAGTGCACCAGGGCTCTGGAACGGGGGGAAATAATGTGCTCATTTATTCATTTTTCAGACAAGTCACAATAGATTTTTAACGACCAGTGTCTGACCTCCCTTAGGTACTTCTTGCTTAGGGGGGTTAATAAAGCCTAACACCGAGGCGCTGAAACACCATGCCGAGGAGCACGCTGAGAAGATGCCTGTGATGAAATAAAGACAGGGCCAAATCAAGAGTCTCCGAACACCGCAGCTCCAACCCCGGAGAGAGTAGGAGTAAGAGGGTGTGGGGGGGGGTGGGGGGTGGTAGTGTTGGGGGTGAGGCTGGAGAGTGAGACTGGTATTCCACTTAGATTCCAATTCCACATCTCTCTAAGGGACAATTAAGCCAAGTGAGGAAGAAGTACTCTCTTTTTTCAATGCACTGGGGCGTGCATATTAGACGCCGGACCCATGGTGATACGCTCTCACGCAGCAGTCTGCCAACACTAAAGCTGGGTAGCGTCTGAAGCTGCTCTGAAAACTTAACATCAACATTTTTAGAAAATGGAATTCTGTCAGGTTTTGTGCAGTAAAAGGACATTCTCTGCATCACAGCAACATTAAAAGTATTGTGTCTAGCAGTTGGCGAAACCTTCTCAGACGACTGTGTAATTCCCAGCACTTTAAACTGCATTTATACGAACCTATACGAAATGTGCATTTCAAAATATTCAAATCTTTTCAGACAGCTTCAGATGTGATGTGTATCTGGAGAAAATGTCAAAAGTTTGTGCTCACCAAACAGAGAGCGAGAGGGAGCCTGTGTGGATGTGTTGCCGCGAGACATCCATCTTGTTTTCCCGCTTAGCTCAGTGCTCTATTTGTCTGAATCTATGTCATTTTAGCTCACTCAGGTCAACGGCAATTCAACCTCCTCTTTCGTCTGAGGCACTTCAGAATCATAATGTGATGCATGTGGGATAGGAACCTGCTAAACACAGTCCCTGTCACTGCTCAGACATTGTAGGATATAAATGATGTACGCCCTGTGCTTGCCTTCTCCATACTGAGTGATACTACGTCCTGTTCCCTCCTCTCAATGATCACTACTTTGTGCAAATGTTCTCCCACACCCTCTTAGGTAGCGTTCAATGATGTGTCATGGTATTCGACTATAATCACACCGCCAGAAAAATAACTCTTAGTGATCTGGCAGAAGAAATACTAACAAAAGGATTTGTTCAAAACAGTCAATATTTCATACTTTCTCTGGGCTCAGTCTTGTTTCTTTCCTTTTATTTGGTGCAGCTCTCTGTCGGGAGCCTCCTGGGAATGGAGAAAATTACAGCCTACCTGATAATTAGCAAAGTTCAGAGCAAACTAAAATCTACCCCACTCTCTTAGCTCCCCACCACTGGCAGCTTTCTCTTAGCAACTAATTAAGTCCGCCTCTGAGGTTTTCAGACAGCAATGCTGCTGGATGCTGCAACAGCAGAATTAAAAAAGAAAAGAGAGGGGGATAGAAATGAAGAGTGAGAGTTCATTACTTCATTTTTTTTCCTGTTTCTTTTTTGTTTTTATACTGAAGAATAAAATATGACAATGGTATTCCTGGAGGGAGTATTATTATTTCACACATGAATGCATTCTTCAAATAGAAATAACAGTGGTGGCCGCCATTACGTGCAGTAGCAAATAGCAACGCGCCCTCTGTCCATAATATTCTTTAATTATTATAATGTCATCATCCATATCCGGCAATGTTGCATGAATAAAGGAACACCAGAGCACACCGGGTATTAAACGCAAGTCACTAATCTCCCCACTGTTGAATGAAATCACACTACACAGACAGCATTATTAGTGATGCTATCATCACCACTGCAAATCATATTTGAGGCCATTTATACGAGACTTGTACATTTACAGATTGGGATTTCGTGTATGCTTTTTCTAACTTCATAGCAGTAATTTGCGTTTTTTAAATTGTTTAAAATCTTCAAGATAGAAGAGAAGGTTTTATTTTATTTGAGTTGTCACGAGTACTTCAAGCCTTTGAGCAAGAGACCCAAAAAGAAATGAGGATTACTGATAAAGTCCGCCATGCAAATATGACAAAAATAGAAGCTAATTGTAATCTGTCATAAACCTTGAGTAGAACACTTGAGTACAAGTTGCTCATTAAAGACGCTTGAGCCATTGGGCCACTCTGATGACTAGCAGTGTAAATGGAGTCAGATTTAAAAGGCAGCCCAACAGCCTCCTTGATAAGGCTCTGGGTTGCACTGAGACTGTTTGTGATGTGCAATCCATGAGAGACAGAGGAAGCAGGCAGGCAGGCAGTCATTATTTTCTCCACAATTACCTGAAGTCCTTGATAACGAGCAAAAAAATGCCACATAATTAGAAAAACACCAGCAACACCATTATTGTCAGGAGAACACAACGGTATAATGAAGCAATTATAAATGAGCAGCTTTGTGCTTGTCATTAATTTCTGCTTTTAAGGATGTGGAGATGAAGCATGGCTAAACGTCAGAGACAGAATGAGCTGAGAGGATGCTGAGGTGGGTTAGACTGTGGAGAGGACTCGGGGGGGTTGGGGGGGGGGCGGGGGGCCAGCGCCAGTGAGACGAGGCCAGCAGAACTGTTGGTGATGAGTCCACCAAGTCAGACCGTGGACAAAATGTCCACTGGGGGACACTTCAAACACGTTACTGTAACCCTCAGTTATTAAAACAACCTTTACGTCTGGTGCAAGCAAATTCAAAAATATGTTCAGATGAGGACACAGAGACGTTTGATGTCATTGCAACCGTGTTTAGGGTTGGAAGTGGAAGATGGTCAGTTGCCAAATGAAAGGTAACGAGGAAAAGTGTGAGCCCTTTTCACATAGCGTCGTAAAGATTGGTCTCCGCTTCCTCTAAATGGTATGCAGTCTCAATTGAGAGATGCTATATTGAAATTCAAGCATAGTTTCCTTTGAAATGTATACTGCACTCCTGATACAGCCGTGCAATTAGATAACGTGTTGCATTCCATTACAAAAATGCACTCTTCAAAATATTTCTGCCCGACCACTGAGTGGATTAGAGACTTGTCTTTTTATTAATGAGCCTTTTTTCCCTCTTTGATTTCTCCACATATTGAGATGAGTAGAGACAAGCTGAAATCCCAGTTTCCTCCTGATATGTCAGGGACTACAGCGAGCTCAGTTGTTTGCCGCCTCAAAGGCATCAAATAGTAAAAAGGTGAGCAAAGAAGAAAAGACGGAGAGTGAGCCAAGTCACTCCTGCTCGGTATACACTGGGAATTGAACTCCAAAGGACTGTCCTCCTCAGTTAGAAATGCCATCTTATTAACACGTCCTACAGCACACTTCATCATATTGTCTTGAGAAGGCAATTGTATGGAAGGGGCAATTAGGACGGAGAAGCTGTGAGGTTGCCATTATTTTAGAATTTAATGACCAGGCAATACGGAGCTAGATGTAGAAATGAGGGCTACAATACTACAATTATGCATAATCTGGCAGATCTTACTGCACCCCCCACACTCGCTTCCTTTCGCCTTGAATAAATTTACATGGAAATGCATCTCTGCCTAATTTATTCCGAAAAATTAGAATATACATTACAAATATTTCCATAGACGACATCAGCAACATGCAGTTAGGATTTTAATGACTTATTTCTTTGTATTCATGCGTATGGATTAGGTTTCCTGCGCCCATAGGTTTTGGAGAAAACAGATAAATAATTACACATAGATGTACACAGTGATATTTATATTCACCTTTCATTTCTTTATTCTATAGGAAAAAGAAAAAAGCTTTCTGGCCCATATATCCTAAATCGAGAGACAATACACACAGGGGATGTGTGTCTGTGTCTGTGTGTGTGTGTGTGTGTGTGTGTGTGTGTCACGTGTAGTGGTTTGTAGGCAAGATGCATGGCTCTGGACGCAGCCCAAAAGCAGGGATTATTGACATGGATGCTCCACCATTAATAAGCCGCTGTATCCTTTGTGTTCGGGGTCGCCGTTGCTGCAGTTAACCATAACTTGTCAAGGCTGCTCTAGCCGCACAATGCGTACCTCATGCATCTCCTGTCAGCGGGCATAATTCCTGGATGCTGGCACTCCGCTGATTTCTGCATAAGTGATGCGAGCCTTCTAGTAGAGTTAGGAGCACGAGTCTTTTGCCATTGAGAGATGTTCATCATTCTTGATCTGGCTCTGTCAAGACCTGGTGTTTTAGTGCCTCTCACGATTAGGCAGAATTGACAGGCCAAGAAGGCAGTGAATAGCAAAAATGTGAGGAACTAAGGGGGTGTGGTGTAGGGTGTAGGGTGAAGTGGAGTGTGGCCGCCATTTAATCTGCAATTTATCAGTTTAGGCTGCACCATGTAACATCAGGGAGATTACATTCCGGAGAGAAGGAGCTCTCTCTCTCCCTCTCTCTCTCCCTCTCTCTCTCCTCCATCCCCTCTCCTCCTCCCCTATCTCCTCTCACATGCCTCCTAATGTTGTCTGACAGTAGAATGTGGAGGACGAAGAGGGAGGACTATCTTTATTGTCACTATTATCGTTTCTGAAACCCTTAATTAATATATAGCATTGTGGACTGCTCTGTGGGTAAGCAGTGGAGTGTTGGTGACAGAGTGATGGAGCGAAAGAGGTTTGCTGCAGCAAGACAGTGTCCATCTTTTATAGTGGCTGTGTCATTGCTTGTCATAAAGAAAGAGTGAGGTACAATTAACATTAACATACACAGCTAAGTGCACACACACACACACACACACACACACACATGCGCGCGCACACAGCCATTGATGTCTGCACATGACCTCTGACAACACTCATCACGTCAGGCCAATAAATGCTTAATTGCCATTTTTTCCATTGGGCTGCTTTATTGATGTCTCTTCAAAGGTGATTAATATGAATTGTTAACTAGCTGTTGCCTGTGCCGCTAAACTGAAGTGGCATGTTGAATTATATTGATTTCTTAGATTTTTTTTTTCTCACATTGTGCATTACCAAACACAAAATATGAAATGAATTCAGAATATGTACGGTCATAACAAAGTCAAAATCTGATAGCATTGTATCGGCCTGTTAGCAGCCAACGTGACACCTTGGGGTTTTATCACATGCTGGGAGATGCCGAGCAGTGGTCAAATCAACTCTGTTCCTCTGGAGCCGTCATTCAGATTAGCTCTTGAAAATGATCCTCGGCTCGGCGCACCGGCCCGTTACAAAGGAAAAATCACCGCTAGTGAAAAGGGGGAATTGCGACTGCTCTCCCGGATCCCTGGATTCCCGTCCTCACCTTTAGGACGTCCCTGTTCCAAGCATTTATAATAAGAGGCAGCGAGAGGACACAGAAGTTTGGTTGAATGTTTACACAAGCAGCATTGTAATGAATGAACTAATCCAGAATGTTTTCTCGGTCGTGCTCCACGTACAATCTCAACAGTGTTTGCGAGGGTCATTTGCAGGGTAGCTAACTCTACAGCATACTCTCAAATCTTCCCTCTTGTTCTAGGAGGAGCAGAAACTGAAATTTGCCTGTTTGCTTAGTAGAGTTTTGTGGAGAGGACACCTGACCCTCTAGACAGGAAGGAAATCACGTCAGCCTGATGTTAAAAATGGTTCAGGAGTCAAGCAGCCTGAGGGTGAACCAAAGAGAGAGAAAGAGGAGGGATGGAAGAGTTTGTTCTAAAAGGTTAATGGATTGATGGCCACATTGTGATATATCTAATATTGCACATTTGTTAAGATTACATTATTGGCTGTTATCCAACACTGTAGACCGACAATGTTGACCAAGTTGGGAAAGATTACTTTCACAAGTTATTCAACCATAGATTGCAGACTACCTGCTCAGAATGGTAATGTAATCCATTGCATTGCTCCGACTCAGCCATGTAATCTGATTACTTTCAGTTAGCATTGGATTACTTTTCAATATATTGAAGTGTAGGATGTGATGCTAAACAGTTTCAATCAATTTATAGATTGTGATTAGAATAATGTTAATGCTAGTAACCATCATTTAGGTTAACGGGAGTAATCCAACAAGTAATCCGGATCTGGGATTTTATTATGAAGGGACAAGAAATCAATTACATTTAAGTTAAGTGATAGGAATGTCGGAGAATTGTTCAGCATGTCCGAGTGCTTTCAAAAGTGTCTGCAATCAGATCACATTGTTCTTCTTTTCAAATAAAACAGATTACAGCTGGTAATGTTTTGTAAGCATATTAGTATCCATATTAGAGCAGCACTCCCACTACAGTACTATCATCCCAGTTGGATTGTAGCCTGAATATCAGACCAGCCAGGGTTCATACAAGTCCCTCTCTTTGCTTGGCCGTACAGAAATAGCAGTTAACACTTTGTGCACTTGTGCGATGTGAGCAATAAAACAGTTCAGCTGTTGAGGGTTAATATGACTACTTCTTGATGTGGCTCTTTATTTATACATTTAAAGAGTAATCAGTATTTTGGGATACACAAACAAGGGTGCCAAAAAATATTTTGTGATCATCCATAAGGTTGACTATATTAAGACTGTCTGTGTCGCGGGGGTTATTTTTTCAGACATTCCCAAGAGGAAGTATGATCCGCTACACTTATCTTCACAAGCTCTCTCCAGTGACAGAGAGCTTGATCCATCCTGAAAGGGGGATTGAACTTTCACAAGATGAAGACATGACATCTTCAGCTCACTTGATGTCAATGATAGGACAGCTCACTTGTAGATCGGGCATGTTGCCAGCCAGCTCTCCCAGGGTCCTGGATGCTTTCTCTGAACAGAGGCCAATGACACAGATGACATCTGGGGAAGCCCCATCACCTGTTGCTTAAGGACAGAATAATCAAAGTGGGTCATACCGGGACACTGGCCTCTCAGAGTGCAACGGGTGATGTGTTAATCTAGCGTGTGCGTTCCCAGACTTTGCAGGGCGGCAGCCAGAGCCGAGCCCTGAAACCCACCCCAGTGACAGAGATCATCAGCATCAGGAGGCGGATCTTCAGCCTACATCACGTTCACAATGAGGGCCATGCCAGGCAGCCACACCACTGCAGCGCCCAGTTGTGGAGAGTGGACTGGCAACGCTGCCCCGGCGCCGTACGCCTTTGAACATTCATTTAGAAGTTTTCAAATGGACAAATCTGCATCTTTGCACTTTCCCCATGCATTATTAACAACACAGTGCATTTTGATATAAGGAAGTAATGGCTTTATTGATTTATGGGCATCCAGTTGAAATGCGTGTTATTGTTGGCCTTAGGGGGACTTTACTACAATCCATAGTTGACGCTTCCCTAACAATAGCCCTACTGCTTAATTGGGAACACAGTGGTAGATGCATGTACAACCAGAGAGGGTGTATTGAATTGATGGACATGTATGAAAGAGGCACGCGGTAGCTGTACACCTGCACTTGTCAAGGTACTGAAGTACACTGGGTAATCAGCTGTTGATTGCTACCATTAACATGTGATGGCTAAGTGCATCTAATTCCTGTGATTAGCCGTGCCTCTTGTTCTTTTTCTAATGATAGGAGCGCAATTTCAGAAAGAAACAGTAACCACAGAAGAACAGTTGCAATTGACACCTTTGCCTAATTGATGCCATTTGTGGTGAGCAGTAGGAAAACCATGGACACGCCATATACCTTCCTATCTCCTTTTTTTTTTTTTTTTTTTTTAAACTAGTGGGTTAATGCTACAAAAAAGGAAAGCATAGGAAAGGATTTCATTTCAGGATGCAATAGTTCACATATTTGTCCTGCTGTATGTGGCTTAAAATAAACTGAGACACCCAATCCTTCTTTACTGGTCGTTAGTTGTTTTTTTTACCTTTATCTTCATAGTGAATAGGCTCAGCATTTTTTTTATTTCATTGATTTAATAATTTCTCTCAATAGCAACCCCCTAATGAAACAGAGCTGTTCTCGGTTATTTGTTACCAGTGACAAATCTCCATCATGCTCCTCGCCCCGTCGTCTCTGTACTTTGTGCTGAAATCATTACAGAGACTAAAGCTCAGTTTCACCATTTCCGTCTCTTACAGTATCACCACCTCAGGGCAGAGAGACTCGGTATCCCTCTGAGTTTTAATCTCCTCGTCTCCCAGCATCCTTGCGGCTATTTCATTTAAGTTTTAATATGTGTATTTGACGTTTTGTTCATTTAGACCCCCCCCCACCCCCACACACATTTTAATTTAAGTGACGTGCTGCTGCCTTGTGTTGTTTGTTTCCTCCTTACTAAAGATTTCTCACCATCAACTGCAGACTACTCCTGAATACACGACGTGGGCCTCAGCCTTGCAGTATGCACGCTTATTTATGGGTCTTTTTCTTTATCTTCTCTTTTATACAAAACGCCTATAACCTGCTGTATGGTGTCAATGAACTTTTGACTTACAATAATAAACAATAATTTAACAGAGTAACAGTAACAGAGAATGAGATGCTGGTGGTGAGCTGATTTTTTTTAGGCGTTACAATAATTTATTTTAATGGCATAAGCCTATACTATCTCATGTGCACCACTTTGAAATGCTGTTGTTTAGAAGTTGGTGAACTTGGAGCTTCTGGATAATGAGAGTAAATAATTGTAATGATAATAAAACCTCTTCATTTCACAAATGCCTTAATAAACAAAAACAGATCCTGCTCCACACAGCCAGCAAGTCCCATTGACTTTAAATGTCAAGTCGTCATGCCCCATGGTGTTCTTTGTCTGAGCCGCTCTGAGATCAGATCTGGAGACCGTCGTCGGGAATGGTAAGTCTGCCATCTGCAGGACAGCGCCGGAACAACACCCACAACGTGCGGCGAGTGGATAGCCTTTTATTCAAGACATCAACACTGATGCTGTCGGTTGAGATTTTCCCCTGGATGGCTGCTGCTGCTACATGGCAGCGATCCTAGCAGGCCAAGTTCAGCTGTTTGTGTTTATGTGGTTGATGTGAGCAGCCTTGATCCAACCAAAAAACACTGTAATATTCTGATAATGTTCCATAGGGACTTGGTAGTCTCTCTGGTTCTTAATAGTATTTTAATCTCCTACTGTATCACTGTAATACTCATATAGGCATTAAATAGCACTGTATAGTACACTTAACATTTACAGTAGGATTACTATATATATATAAATATTTTTTTTTTATAAAAGGCATGGATGGCAAATTTACTCTGTCATTGTAAATTCCACAGGCTCCTGATATTGGCAAGCTGTCAGAGATCAAGCCAACATGTTTCAACTGTACTTTCCAACAGGTCTAAGTCTGAGAGGAATTCGTATTATTTCAGCCCATCATTCTGTCTCATATTGACATGAGACAAAAAAAATGAGCTGGGCTGCTGGTGAGCTGTTGGGAAGTTACAGTTGGGAAGGGGGAGGCCCTCCTCTACTGTGCCCCCTCCCCCCCCCACCCCCCGAGTCAGAAAGTACCAGACCAGTGTGTGAAGTCATGCACAAGCCCCGCTGGACTCATCATCTGTTATTCCACAGCCATCTGGGTGAGACCCCAGAGCTGTTTATAGCTTCATGCAACAGTATGACATCAATATGAAACATAGTTGATTCAGAGAAGTCCGAACCTGATCTTCTACACTTGACCCATCTGCCATCCCCAATAAAACAAACATGACTGCGTAATATCAGTAATACATACAGTAATATCACATGTATGTAGCGTCCACACAGCCTGACGTAGCCTGAACTTAATGCTGAACAAGGTATTATTGCAATATTACGTGTGACTCGATCTGCAGTGCAGCTTCTACAAAACAAACCCAATCCTCCATGTATTTCAAATCAGTTAAGTGCCACATAGTCAAAAGATCCAATCTCCAAATTTGGCCAATCTAGTCACTGGTTTATGCAACTAATTAACTTCACACACCAAAATTTGAATTTAAATTAACAATTGTGAGATATCATCAGGGGACACAAAGCACCCCACGAAGAAGTTTATGATGAAAAAAATGACTATTAGAGAACCGGTGGGGTAAGGAGGGCTTTTAGATGAGGGGGATATCTCCAATTACAATCCACCGTACACTTGTCAGCAGTAATTAAATGTTTGCTGAGAGGTTGCCATTTGTGGCGGGTAGATGGGATGATGCTGCTCCACTGCCCCCACTAACAATTATATTCCATGCATAAATTTTCCTAACATCTATTCTATTGTGTCAACTGTCGACCAAATATGCCTCCAACTGTCCAAGAAGCCACAGAATAATAAAACACTACTGTACATGTAAAGCAGAAATGACATTCCCTCCCTGCGCTGAACATAATGCATTCGAACACACACACACACACAAAATGTTAGGACATGCAGAGCCAGGGAGAAAAAACTTCTGCTTCTTTTATTGTTTTTAAGGAATTACATAATGCATTAATCACAGTAAAGACAAATCGACTCACCCGCCCCCCCGCCCCCCCGCATGTCGTAATTGTGCAAGCTTACAATTAAATGTAAAATTAGATGCAAGGTGTAAAATTCATTCTTCTCTGCTCAGCCTTTCAACTCTATTGTACAGGGAGCAGAGCAGAGCACAAGGAAGATCGTAAAGCTTTAAAGAACAGATGTCTTTAGCCCGTCTACTTTACACCACTCTTACATCTGCCCAGTGGTTTGCATACAATCAATACTAGATTACAGTTGCTATCACCGTCATGTTCTAGTTGAACTCCAGCTCAAAAGTGTTCTCCTGTGTATGAATAATTTGGTGTTAGGAACAGTACTTCATTTTAACAGCTGTGGCCGGCTATCGGAGGAAACATTGAAACAAGCCAGATCCAAATAATTTCATCAGATTTGGTCTGTATGTATGTCTAATTAAAGTGACATCACATAAACATAATAAGTACAGATGCAACCTGCAACTTGATTTTCCAGTACATGGTTTTCTCTTCAAATTTATTACGCAGACTCTGCAGGGAAGGTTATACTGCACATATATATATGGTACCACAACAAAAACATTCTGCTATTGACACGTTGCCTGTAAATGTGGATGTTCATCAACTTGAATAGACAAAGAGTAACAGTCAGGTCCTTAGCTTAACTACCCAAATAATTATCTCAATTTCAATATAATTTTTTTTTATGTCAGATGACTGTAAAGACCAGAAGTCAAAACATTTCAAAACGCTCTGCTCCATGTCAAATGTTTTGGAAAAAAAAAAAAGAGATCCGTCTTAAGCAAAATAAATCACTGAGCATCATCAAGTATCGTGGACACAAAGAAAAGCTTGGCATCCTCTTACAGTTTCAATTACTGGCCTGTGGCAGATGCTAATCCTATTGTATTGTTTATCATGAGTGAGAATGTACAGACCATTCAATGACATCATGCAAGAGGAGGCAGCGGGTCAACCAATCACACTCACTATGCAATCTTCTCCCAAACCTCACTCATGTACTACACCAACCACTTTAGCATACTCTGCCAGTCAGTGATAAGTCAATAGTGTTGATTCACTCTTTTACCCTACAGTATGTTGTGCTGTCAGATATTCACATTTACTGTGAATGGATTAATGAATCTATAATACATGTGGCACATTTGTTCACCAAGAAAGAAGCAGAGGATTTAAACAGAAAAGGAGTTTTAGTAATTCTGGATAATTACAGACATGCGTGTACTATCATTGGAAGGATACCATGACACTGGGATATCACAGCACACCAAAATTGGAAAAATAAAGTAAAGAAATAAGTGCACATAAACATGAGTCCCTTTCTTGAACTTATGAGGAGGTAGAAAGCTAATCCAATAGTTCACTAGTCAGCCTATACCGACGTATAGTATCTCAGTAATAACATCAGAAACTAACCCGAAAATGTGTTCACTAACAAAGGCTTGTGTTACTTAAGGATGACTGGACCGCAGCAATTGCGCATCACAGCAGTTCAATAACCAACCTTTCCTAACATGCCCCATTGCATTACTATGAAAAGGTGCAGATTCTACAGCAAACCTTTGACCAGTGCAAATACGATCCATTGCTCTGTTGTCAACCAATGTAAGACAGTTATTGTGTGCAGACTGAGATATCAGGCTCATTGGTTTCAACTCTGAGGTAGGATCTAGAATATCAAAGGGGGATATTGTTCAAACCCAGTACACAAGTACATTAAAGGGACTGAGCCGTGACAATCAGTAATGTTGTGATGCCCATCTTCGAGCGAGGGTTGGACAAAGGTTTCTCAATGAGATGTGTAGTTGGCCCATTGGCATGTGGAGGGTGGGGGGGTGGATAATGCCTATGCTGGGTTAAAAAACACAAGTGGAAAACTCAAATGGAAACTTGCAAAAATAGCTAACTGTACAGTGCGCCCCACCTCAAAGGCACTATTTTCAATATTTCCAGAAACACCAACACTCCTCATACTGCGCATGAGTTGCTCAGTGATGACCCTGTATCTGAACTGCAGCGACGGCCCAGCATCCCCACCTGTGGGCTACTCATTACAAAGGTGCCTTCCATACTGAAGCCTTTCTAGCAAGTTTATTGTAATATCATTACTTGCCTCAGACATCTAAAATGGGCATGATATGCATCTTCATTCTTAAAAGATAAACAAAGCATTAAATAGAATTAAAGAAATAAATACATTTTATTTCATATAAATATGTGGGCCCTTATGTCCAAATTGTCACTGACAGGCATGTTTGAGAATAGGATGAGGGAGTGAATGACACATTTCATGAAAAAAAGCTGCCCTACTATTTGATGTGCTAGAATTATGAGTAGAACGGTTATTATGAATTGATCTCAGTGTACATGAGTCACCATCTCCCCATCAGCAACCATCACACACTGTAAATCCCCACGTTACAATGCATTTAATAAACATTAGATCGCATAATTCAATTTGGAAGCCCTTCCCCTCACTTAGAAAGGCCATTCCAGAAAAAAAAAAAAAAAAAAAAAAAAGGATCAGTGATCACATCAAGGAAGCATGGTCCCTTTTCATCTGATTATCTTTTGTGTTGATATAATGTTATTATGATAACCTCGGATAGAAAATTCCTAATACAGACCCCAAAACCTCAACATGACTGAAGAGACAAAGAGAAAAAAAGTTCAAAGTTAACATCTTGACACCCGCCCCTGCCCCAAGGCCTTTTTCCACCATGGCTAAAACCTGGATTTGTCCACATACATACAGAAATCATATATACTTTGTAATCTTTCAACGTCTCTGGCTATGTACAAGCTATACAAATAGAGAGCAGGCTGAGGGCCAGGTTTTGTGAGCTGTGCAGAGGAAGCAGTTGGTTGGGAAGTCTCCCAGTCTCCCGGCTCCTTCCCCCGCAGTCTGCCCATACAGGTGGCTGTTCTGCTTCACTTGCGATCGTCGATGGTCTTAATGAATTCCAGCGCTGCGGTGAACTGCATCCACCAATAGCACTCCTCCCCACTCAGCCGGCTGGCGTAGAAATTATTGATGTACTGAACGGTGGACAGCAGGCAGGGCGGGTTTGCCTGGAGGGGAGGAGAAGTGGGGATGGGCCCACATTAGCTGCCGAAAGAACCTCACACAATGCCATACAGATTATGACCATAAATATGTGAAATATGTCCACACAGGTTATCAGACAGTTTTTATGGTAGCACACAATCACAATTCAATTATTTTAGGGAAGAATATTGTAAGTGATGACTATTCCCAACCTTGAGTCACCAAGACACAAAATGGTCCAATGATTAAAGCAAAAAAAACAAACCCTGAACAACTAATTTACAGTAAAGTAATGAGTCTACTGTCAATACAATGTGGAAAAATGTCAGTAACAATGGTGGCAGAGGCTCACCCTTATAAGGACAAAGACAAGCACAGGGACAAAGTCGTCTGCTCCGGGGACAGAGTCTTCGTTGGCCAGACTCAGGAGGTTCATGATGGTGGAACACATGCGGAGTATACACTGGACTTTGTCTCGTGGCGTCTTGTAGGCATTGATGGTCCTGATCTCAGACTGTGCAGAGGGCCAGGGGGCCTCCTTCAGGTAAACCTGCAACCATGAAAGCCATACACTGCTAAAAGACTATGTACAGCTCCCTAGATATCTGCTCCTTCTCTACAAATGTTCATAACACGTACGTGATGAATATCAATAAGTTGTTACCTCTGGGATTTGAAGAGCTTTGTGATTGGCTGTCACAACTTTTGAGAGCCGCTGGATGTGTTCATGGAAAAGCCTGCAAGAGGTGAAACAAGTTAGTATATGGCAACAGAGGATATTGTCTCCAGTGCTTAATCGATAAGCAGTTTATTTGTGATCTTGCTCTCTGGCTGCTTTCGTCTCTTCTATGGAGATTACAGTAACATTAGGCTACTTGGCCTGCTAGTTAACGTTAACGTTAGCAACCATTAGCAAACATAGCTTATAGCATTATAATATACATACATAAAAGTACTGCCTATAGAACAATAACATTTATTATAACAGAGTATGTGTTGTTTAACAATCATAAAAATATGCAGTTATAAATGTGGTCATACATCACTGTGTCACATCAGTCCATACAAACGTATCGATGAAGTAACCAGAAGTACATTCTCCCAGGGTGTGAAATCATTGTGAAAAACTACAGACAAGATGTGAAGATGTGAAGTACAATTTTCGCAATACTATGGTGACATTTCACAGCACCCAGGAAGGGCATGTAATTAAGCCCGCCAGATCACCCGAGGCGAGAGTCCAGAAAAGGGAGCATTAGTCCAGTTGGGCAGCAGATTTTCAATCCCATGCATGAATCTACACCAGCATTTAGTTGAGGTGTCAGAAATTTCAGTGCCTGTATTTCATTTCTTTGGTTCCACCTTAAAATCCAACGGATCGGATCAGAACTCTGCACTGCTGCCATGGCGTGAACACTCAAAGCTGAGGTGACAGCACGACAGACAGACAGGCAGCTCTTTAGTTCTTAAGCCCACTGACAAACGCTGCGAGCTAACTTAAACAACAAGAACGAACATCATCCAAAAACAAAGTGTATCAATTTTGTTTGCATATGTACCAGCGCCACCCCTGGAAAAGAAACTGTCCTCCAAAAACAATGAAGAAAACAATAGTAAGGAGAGCGCTGTGGGGAGCTGGAAGACTGTACAGATAAAATCACAATATCATCGTATGGATATAATTACCTCTGCCAACGAAGTGGGAAGGAGATTATGTATTTACCCCTGTCCATCTGTTTGTTAGCAAAGTATCTCAAAAAGTTCCAAACGGATTTGGCAGAAAACTGGTGGTAGCCCTTGGCTAAAGGATCAGTTGATTAGCTTTTGGTGGTGCACGGATGCAGGATTCTCACCATTTAGACAATTATTTATATTTTTAGCCATAAGCATTTTGCTGTTGGGGGGAAAGTCCCGACATCCAGGACTTCCAAGTCGGCTGCTAAACATTGCATTCACATGCTATTTTGTTGGAAAACTGACAAACGGAGAGGCTACAACTTTGAAATTTGGAAGATTGTCCAGTGTTGGTGGACGTTTGCGCTCTATTGAGTGCCTTCAAGTTTTAGACCTCCTTTACACCTGGCAATAACATGTGTCTCGTGTGATCGGATTGTAATCAGATAGTACAAAACCACAAGATGCACTGAAGGTCCGATCAAATGGCCACATTAAAACAGTGCAAACGCAATGGCAGGAAGCTTGGATAGTAATATACTTGTCAAAAATGGATCAGAATAGTCAGAATATTCGTGGATGCGGAACAAGTGAAACAAGGTACTTTTAAGGACGTAAATATTATGAGGAAGTGATGTCTGCCTTTTGTCAAGGGAAAGAGAAATTGGATTTCAATGTGTATACTAGAGACAGATTTTAATGCCAGGTGTAAATATATAAATAATCTAGCTACATCAGCGCGAGACACAATCTGGATATAAAACATGTCGATGCCAGGTAAACTTAACTTAGTAAACTTGAACATTACATTACTTATATTGAGCTAGTAATAATAAAAATGATATACATGCATAGACATCACGAGTTTGTGTTCTTTTGTATATTTCCTATTTTGAGCATGATCTCCCTTATTTAACTTGAATATTACATTATCTATACTGGGCAAGTAGAAATTTCACTCTACATTCCATTCCAGTCTCGTTCTAATTAGCCGAACCTTTCCTAAGGCAATTCCCAGCTATTTAGATCTTTCCAAAATGCTGCAGAGAACACTGGGCCACTGACTGCTGAGACAGAAGCAGTCTGTGTGGCACTGTGGCCATCTCAGCTACTCACTGGTCTCTGAGACTATCTCCGTCCTGGTTGGGGTAGAAGGCCAGTTTGAAGATGCGGTTCATAACGCTGCGCTCGATAGCCATCTGGGCATCCTGCAGCTGGTCCTCGCTAGCATACTGCCAGATGGCATCACGGGCCATGGCTCCATACAAGTAGCGCAGAAAATCTTCCACTGCTGCTGTCTTGTCATCAGACGCTGTGCACCCCTGGAACGCTGGCGGAGACACAGAGAAACAACCCAGTGAACACAGGCATAGGACACGTACCTTAACTTCTAGAAGAATTAAAGGTTGTTGATAAGAGTTGGGATGAGGCTGTAAGGGATACTGTGCGTGGACCTTAAACCGGAGAGTACTGGGGAAAGGTTGCTAAAAAAAATACATCTTTGATGTTGAGCTTCAACATACAACATAGAACATGTTATGCCAATGGAATATTTACCTACAGTACTAAGTAGAGTGAACGATATCTATAGGATATAGACGCCTTTCTTTCAGTACAACTGTGCTATGGAGGACCAACAACATGCAGGTTTTAATTCCAAGTAAACACCACACCCGCTGATTTCACTGATCAGTTCCTCCTTTCTGATTGAAAGGGTGCTAATCAACAAAAATCAGCTAGTCTTCACTGTCTTCATTGTGAACTGTGTATCTTGTATGATGGCCATTAGCATTGTCAGTTTGCTTGTTGTGTTAGTGGCATGAAAAAAGGAAAAAGTATAAGAAACTATGCAAAACATGTGTATAAAGATGTGGGGTAGGAAAGCATCTCCGTACTTTGGAGGCTAGCAGGAAAGGCCAGTTGAAGAACAATAGGACTCAATATGACCAACTAGCAAAGTATAATTACAAAACAAGTGAATGTGTGGAGATACCCTTAATGAAGTCCAGCATCTTGGCCTCCATGTGTTCAAGAAGGAGCCGAACACAAACAGTGGTGAAGTAGCGGTTAGCCACCTCCTTGTCCCTTAGCACCCTCTGGAGGAGCCTCTCTAGGTGAGCCTGTGATGTCTGCAGGCCCTGGCGACACCTAGTCAGATATGCTATGTATGGCGCTCGCTTTCTAAAAAGGGGAACACAAACGCACAAACACACACATTAGTATTTTATTATTACCATTATAGGCTACATCTCTGCAGCTGTCCCAACAACAAATTGCACTGCAGAACGGAAAGACAACATCACGCAAGACCTGCAGAGTGCTCCAAGTGAGCTCGCACCTGTAATCCTCTGCAATGGCGGCCAGCAGCTTTCTGCAGGTGCGTGCATCGAAGCGGCTGACACAGCGCGTGGTCTCCTGGATCTGGGCCATCTGGTTCTTATCCTGGAGGTTGATGGCCTCCGCTAGCTGGACCTTCAGGAAGCAGACGATCTCATTGTCTGGGAAAGGGGACAGGAGGGAGACAGTGTTAAGACACACCGCTCGCCGCTCACAAAAGAGAGACTGGCTGCTGTAATCTGATCAGCCTACCGCCTCCACACGAGAATGTGACTGATGGCCACAAAGAGTCTTATGGATTCACTATTAACCATTTCAAAGGACGTCACTCTCTATTCTGCCTGCTATTGTCCTCTTTCAGGATGTGAAGGAGAGGACCTTACAGAATTGCTGCAAAGAAAATGCAAGTGACTGAGGTCAGTCTCTCATTTTGTGCATCATCCAAATGGGATCTTAATGTTCTGGTAAAATGTTTGGCTAATACTAATCTGTGTGTAAATGAGGTTATACAATTATTTACCTTCTGCGTGTTGGTTTTGTACAATTTAAAGACAGAAAATATAATACTGGGATCATTTATTGATCCCATATGGAAATTCTCTTTTCAATTTCCTCCCGTCAAAGCACAGGGCCAGCTACTGGTAGGTATTCAGTGTCTTGCTTGGTTATTGACACTTGCAAACATGGGGTCTGGAACCCGGTAATACTGGTGGAGGGCCTGTTTCCCTACTCACTTACGCCACCCTGCTAACCCCAATATGATGGGAAGCATTGTGACAGAAATGCCGGTTCTGAAAAACGTAGTTCTTATCTATTCACCAGTGATTCATCAATACTGCAGCACTGATGACCACCAGGTGAAGGCGACCAGCTGCACAGATGTGGTCTTGATGGCAGTTCCAGTTCTCATTGCATACATGCTGCATTACTGCTACACTGTTATTCTTCCTCAGAGGGGATATCGTTTAGAAAACTGAATTTTGCTCTTTTCATCTGCCAGAAGAAAAAAAAAAACAACAATAATCTAGCAACTAGTCACTTGAGAGATAAGAGTATGCCTCATCAGTTCTACTGTGGTGAGAAAGAATATGCTGCAGTAAGCTATTGACTAATACTAATGCAAGATAGATTCAGTGTAGATGCATGATGGGGGATTTGAATGATAGCTACCAATGTAATAGAGCATTGACTACCTTCAGTGTCTGTGTGGTCAGGCAGCCCATTTCGTGTGGTGGCAGGAGCCATGATGGGCAGTGCCACAGAGTCCTGCAGAACACAAGGCCATCCTCAACTTCTTCTTGGCATCACTGAAAGACAAAAAAATTTAAATCATTCAAAAATGATTTCAGAGATGGAAATGTGCTATATTAAGACAGTCAAGTTGACAATTCATTTTTGTAATCCCTAATAAGAAAACTACAAATAGAAGAAAGAATTATACGATGGTCCAACATATTCATGTGTGCTTCCTTTGTGATTTTCTGCAGGATTGTGAATGTCTGACCTGAAAGAGAACTTTGAGTCATGCTGCTGTGCTGTCTGGCTGGCTGAGTCTGGCAGGTCGTCTGTGGAAATGTTCTGCAAAGTATCGTCTCTGGGAGAGTCATGCACGCTCTCCTCGACGCACAGATCTGTCAACACAAACCAAATCCAAATCTCTCAACTCCATCTAACGCAAGCACATGTACGGATGTAAATGTGTGCCAGGGTATTTAACATGGGTATCATCCGGAAACGCATACCTCCTGCGGTGTCGTAGGCGGCTCCAGCCGTGGCTCCATCACTGGGGCTGGTCCTCTTGATGTTCCTGTACTTGTCCAAGATGTCTTCAGCTGCCTGGGCATGCGTGTTCTGTCTGGGCATTGGGTCATCTGGCAAACCCACCAGCACATAGGACACATTTGAATTACACCCACCATGGTGCGCATATCTACATTTTGTCCCTGACCCTGGAAATCACGAGTGTAATGATAACAAATGAGTACAGACCTTGTGGGACACGCTCATGTGCCAGATCGTCTTTCTCCTGCTTGTCCCTTTTACGAAACGCTGCAATTGGAGCTGTGGAGGAGACAGGTTTAATGATTGAGTTGGGTGGAGTAATGCCATGTTCGCTGTCGCTGGATGAGAGGCTGATCATGAGTCACCTCTTGACAGCCCATCAAAAATGCACTTTGATAAATCTTTGGTACTTTTCTATGGGTTTTACTGAGACTAACAATCTCAATGAGGGATGCATGGCATCATACTACAAAAAAAGGTCTAGTGCAGTACAGTACTGCTAAGAAAGCAAATAAATGCTGAAATGGTTAATAAAAAAACAACAACCATTGGCTGATAACAGAATATCACTAAGGCCCATTGTAACCAATGATAAAAAGTCAAGACCTAGATGTAAATCAGCCACGTGAGGCTCATCCTATTAACACCAAGGTGCTAACAGGACAAACAAGAGTATGTGAGTCTTTGGGACAGTGTCTGGCATTTGATGAATCCCTACACATGAAAGGAGGGGTGGGGAGAGAGTATCTACATTGATATTCTGTGTTATCCATGTGCTAGAATGGTTACAGAGCGTAAAAAACAAAAATGAATGCATGGATGAGGAGTGAGGGGATGTCAACTCAGGCTGCACCATGTCACATCACAGCTCCATCACAAAGGGCCACGTCTACAAAGCAGCATGGCACACAGCCACTGGCTCCAGCAACTAAGCCTAGCTCAATGACGAAAGCGTGAAATCGTTACCTGGAACTTCACTCTCAGCCGTCCAATACAGCACTGTGAGGAACACAACAGACAGGGTTGGCCTTTCACACACAACCTGCCGCTCTGTGGGACAACTCTCTATGAATCACCGTGCAGAGCAGCAGGACAAACACAATGGAATCTACATGGTGGGAGGTTGGTAGTTAAGAGGCTTCAACAGTGCTCTACTTTTCCATGTGTGCACTGTGATCTCCATTTTATGAATACCAGTTTAATGTTTACTTGAGGACCATCATTATCTCAAAGAGTAATAAGCAGTCATCTCGTGTGCGCACAGCTCATTATTTCCTAGACAGATGTATGAGAGATGGTTGTAGAGTTGAACTGCAACAAGAGATGTGTCATCTATCAGTGCCGATGACAGAGAGGTCTATCTAATGACCATTAGCCGCTGGCTGACAGCACTGCTGGGAGGGCTACAGCCGCACTATCTACACTGCTAAAGCCCCTCTGATGACTGATTAGCTTTGGAAAGTCTAAATAAATCTGCAGCTAGTGAGACGTGAGAGAAAAGGGACTGGACATGTCTCTGGAGTAACTTTCAACAACAAGAAACATCATTTTCCAACTGGAACATCAGCAATGGAGTGGAGAACATGGATCATCATTCTCTTTCTCACATTATAAATCGTTTTCGCTCTGCTCTTTAAAGTGTGATATTTCCTGTCAGGTGCGGTTAAGAGAACTTTTTTGAGGAACAAAAAAATAACATACAGGAAAGTAACCATGCAATCAAACACAGATCACTTATAAATCTACTAAAGTCCATTTTGCAGCCTAGAAAAGAAGACAATCTTAAAATCACCCATTGAGCTGTTCCCTTACCTTTGGGGATGGCTGACACAAAACGTTTCTTCCACCATGGTCTGTTGCGATCAGACTTCTCATCATCACTGTCTTTCCTCTCCTCAGCCTTTGGATGGAGATTACCAAGTTACACTTAGAAATTAGCATTTAGCTTGGCAAAGACTAAGTAACAAACCATTTAGTTGTTTCAAATCTGTTCTAAAACACTTTGGCAATGATCGGCAACATTGCTGTAGTTCGTTACCTCTCCTTTCAGGGAGTCCTTGCTGGGGGATGAGGACGGCCCTAAGGCAAAGGCTCCGGTAGGGTCGCGCTCCTCAACTGCTGCCCGCCGATTAAGGCCAGGGTCGCTTGTGGGCCGGCGGCCTGGGCACACGATGTCAGAGCTGCGGCTACGGACCAGCCTGTCAGGGAAGGAGTGGCGTTGCTTGGTGTGCTCCAGTTCAGCCTGGGCCAGGCAGTGGGGGGTGAAGAGAGAGTGGCGGGGCTCCTGCCCCAGGGCAAAGGCCTCAGGGATGGGAGGGTCAGGGGGAGGGTGAGGGGGCCTGGCGTAGTGAACTTTAGGCCTCACTATGGTTCCAGTGGAAGAGCCTGGGGCAAAAAAATAGTGTGTTGGATTGAGTGAATATAATGAATGAAAATTTGATAAATTAATGTTGACAGTGACCCATGGCAAAATGTTTTCTCTCTGTACTTTATATCAGGTTTCATTATTTCTACTCTCATCTTTTGATTAGTCACTCACCAGATTTCACAACAATTTGAATGGGGAAATACATATTTTTCCAGGTATTGTCGTTGCTACTGTTTTGAGAGATAAATATACTACTCATTAATATCTAACTAAAATGTACAGTAGATTCACTAAGATGTAATTTAGACTCCCAGTGTGGTTCTGTACTACTGCACCTAACCTGTTCATAAGTGAGGGAGATAATAGTTGATAGACAATAGAAAAAACAGAATGCTGAGGAAGTAGGGGAGAGTGCTTGAGAGAGCTGTTAGTGGGAGATAAGCCCTAGGTGTAGGTAGGCCACCTGTTCCAAGGGTAGACTCACTCTCTCCTGAAAAGCTTCCAATGGCAACCTCGTGCCATGAGCACAGTGGGACAAAGGGACAGTGCCAAAGAGCCTGGGGTGAGGTCTCTCAACCTGTCATCCCTTCACCTTGCCACAGACACACAGCCAATACCACTTCTCTCTTAAACCATCTCCGCTCACAGTTACACTCCAGACACCATTTACAAAATGCACAGAAAGAAGAACAAAGAGTGCAAAGGAAAACATACTAAATGGGCCAAGTGAAATGCCATTCCTCCACATTCCGCTTACACTAATATTGTGTCCAGTAATTGGAGTAAGACTTGGGTGAGGGGCACAGACTCGCTTTTGGTTCATTTCTCAGAGCTCAAGCTGTTTTGTGAGCCCACGACATTAGGGCAGGGGCTTAATGACGCTCATTTCCTGCTCTGATTGGCTGCTGAGCATTCTGGGAGTGCAAATTACCTTCGCCAGAGGAGAGGGGATCGAACATGGCCAGTAAGGAGTCGACCTGCGAGGGTGGAGATGTCAGATGGTGTGCTCCTGTAAAGAGGATATGAGGGTATGAGAGAATTATCAGCGTTGAATACACAAACCACTCATACACAAATGTAAAAAAAAATAATTAAATTAAAAATTAGAATGTACAGTACAAAAAGGTAACTGCCTCGTTTCCCATCTTGCATTATTTTATGCCTTTTATCCCCATTAACTTTGGGTAAACCATTACAACTGTCTAGCACAGTGAGCTAATAAAATAGTGGTTTAGTTAGGTGTTGGTGGCAGATGTGGAGGTGACAGGGATTGATAGCTCTAGCTGCTGCTGTTTTGAACAGGTAGACAGTGAAGTGATGGCTTCACTAGCCTAGAGGGGAGGTGACAACTCTCCTACCGTGGCCTGCCTCCTCCCCATCTGGACTGGTCACAGAGTCCTTCCCGCCAAAGTCTGAGCTGCACTCTGACCGCAGGTCCTCGATCTTGTTGGGGATGTCTTCTGAGGTCGCACTGATACCTGCGGCACAAAAACAATAGACGCACACATTTGTGTTGACATTCAGGAGAAAAAAAGCAACTCAATATCACCTCTATAGTGAGATGCTCCAGTTTGGAGGAAGTCAAGAAAGAGAACCTGCATGTTCTGTTCTCAAAGCTTTAATGATGGCTCAGAGTAAAACACAAGAGGATGGGTTTTTTTTTAGTGTATGCAGTATGGTCTCTCTCAGATGGGACCCCACTGGGACCTCTAAATTGGTAGCGTAAGCTCCCATGGGTCAGGGGGAAGACACAGGTAAGAGTGATCATCGGACACAGACTATCCATCGGCTGGGCCCCCTGGGACATTTTCCTGTGAGCTGAGCCACGGGCGTCACCACTGGCTTCTTAATCTGGGATACTACTTCATGCATGTCAACATAGCCTGTCCACCTGTGCCCATAGCAAAGACAACCAGTATTAACCCATGTGTCCTAGAGAAGCACTCACACTGACCCCACTGCCCTGGTTAACAAGCACTCGCTATGACTTCCCTACCCAGAATCAACGACAGAGAGGCATTTTTATTCCTTTCATTTAACCAGGCAGGTGAATTTATTTCCATTTTCACGTTTACAAAAGATAAAAAGAGAATAGGGAGGAAAAAAATAACCAAAATAAAACTGATAAGCTACATGGAGGGAAATAACAAAGAAAGACAGTGTAGGTAGATTTCTACCTGAGACAACGCTGAGGCCTGGTGTGCTGGGTCTGGAGCTGACCTCTCTGACCTCTGTGTCATCTGAGGTGCTACCGACCCCCGAGCAGCTCTCCAGCTCCTGCAGACGCTCCTCCTGCTTCAGGTCTGGGGCCTCTGCAAACAAAAAACACAAAAAAAAAGATATATTATTCCCTCTTTGGGAGAAAGAAATCTAAGATGAGAGTGTAGATTTTTCTTACGTGCAGCGTGGACAAACAAAGCATCATTTAAAGGAAACACCTAATCCACTGTACTCACAGCAGTTTGCTAATAATGATGGGGGGGGGGGTGCCCCCCCCTCCTCTCTGAGAAGATTATTGGGTAGCCAAGAGAAGCACATATGCATGAAATCAAACAAAGCATACATTATCGTATCTTATAACTGCCAAACGAAACCATAAAAGCTAGTCCGGCCAATTCTTTGGCTACCCAATGGAGCTGTTGGGTTGAACCCAGAGGCTCCATACTAACAGCAGTACTCATTTGCATGCTCGTTAGTAATAATGTGGTGGTGAAGTGCTCTTCAGAGTGTAGTTTTCTGCTGCCTACCCATGAAACAAGCACTCTACTCCAAGCAAGCCTCCGATAGTGCTATTACAGAGCAGAACAGGGGCAGCAAACGGAACAAAAAGCAATCAAGACACTCATGCATGTCATTCCGACGCTGCACATATTGAAATGGTGTACTACTTCAATTAACATAAGGCCCAGGCTCTTCCAAGAAACACTTAACGCCGTTAATAAAGCACTCTACTGATTTTCACGAAACACTGGTTTTCGAAAAGGGGGGGTTGAGCACATAATCTCTCATTAATAAAAGGTTTGGTCTTAAGTGCCTTAATTTAGCTAGAACAGATATAGATACTACTCCGTGATTGGACTATATTTACATTAGCCTTGACACAATGACATAATTGGCATATCAGTACCAGAGGTACCAGTGTCGAGACTTTGCACGGCAGAAAATATACAACCAGTGTCAAGCACTGTGACGTAAAGTCTAGATATTGGTGAGTGTAGCCAGATAAAGGGTTGACACCATGTAAACTGACTGAGGACAGCTGCTGTCCTTGTGCTTTTCCTCCCCACTGCTCCACCACAGGTGCAAACACACCTGGAGGTCCCTCTAGGGAAACCCTGAGCTGCCTTTTACTGGCACGCGCAGATCTGCCCTGAAAGACAGGCAAGTGCACACAAACATGATGACAGATGCATGCACACATCTTTCGTATGGAATGCAGTGCAGCCACACCTGGTGTTTCCAACCCTCCCCCAACATACACATCCGACAGACAAACACACACACAAACATTTGAGACTGTCATGGAGATATACTGCATAAAGACAATAACAACAGAATGATTACACAATATCTGCAAAAAGGACAATGAAACGGACCTTCCTATAACTATACCTGCAGAATGAACCCAACTACATGTGCCAGGGAACCCACCTGAGTCACTAGGCAGGACCTCCACACTCCAGGCCTCGCTTGTGGTCTCCGAGATGGTGGATCCATACGGGTCGAGCAGTACCGAACCCGAGCCAGGAAGACACAGCAGGCTGCCTAACATGTTCTCCACGGCTGCCCCTGAGCACACGGAGAGAGACGCAAAGAGTTAAGCCCCTTCCACACAGGGAGCAAGAACAGCCTGAAGCTGTCTGACTGAAGGTGTCAGACCAGCAATAAGTCACCTCCATTGTCGCAAAGCTGGCTCAACGGCAACTTTGTGCCATCTTTAGCCAGCCATGTTCTACATGTTGTTATAGCACTTGTGGTTTTCCTATTGGTGTTCCCATTCCGTGGTTTACTTATTATTATGAATTATTTCAAGTGTATAAATTAGCTTTGTGTGAGCTTGAGAATGTCTCTGCCAACACAAATGCCACTGGTTACACAAAAACATTACCAAATATTTGATGGCAGCTATCTTACATCCGTTACAACTGATTTTTTAAATATTATTTTTATATATAAATTGGGCAAAATGTGTGTTCCATCAGTTCAATGCCTTCAGCTCTGACCCTCAATGGACATTGTAAAAGGGCTTGAGACAAGAAAGACTGCATTTCTAAATACAGCTTTTCTACTGACTGTTGTGTTGATGGGGCTTCGGAGACAGTGAGCTTTGCATACAGAGACACAGAGAGAGTTGGAGGTCACAGGCATTTCATGCTGGGACCCACAGGCACATATACTACTGTGCCAAAGGTCAGAGGTTAATGGTAATATCTCACCCTGCCCCGGCCTCCAGGGCCATGACTTTGAGCTGTTGATTAAGCCAGGCATTACTCACAACCAAATTACCCCTTTGCCCACCCTCCCACAAAGTCCTAGGCACGATGTCCCTCCATCTCCATTTAGGAAGCCGCGGCTTAACAAGGCGGAAGAATGGGAAGGATGGGGAAAAGAGCTAGCAGGTGTGAGTGGGAGTACGGTGGCCGGGGGTTGAAGATCACACGTCGAACTGTGGTAGGCGCACCCCTGGTACGTCATGCTTCCACTTCATGGCACACGCACACCATGAGCACGCACGCATGCCAGCACCCAGGCAACAGTGTGCGCTGATGTTGGCGGGGGCAGGGCTCTCGTTGGCGGTGGGAGAGCTCTATCCCGCTGTCCGTGTTTACAGTCTTCAAGGTAGGGGCGCAGAGCACTTGTCTTTCAGGTGGATGATTAAATGAGTGGCACAACAAGAAGTGAAACAATTAGAATTTCTGCCTCATTATCATGGTAATCTTATCAGTGGGATAATGAGGTATTAATGGATATTTAATGTGCATCTCATAACCCAATCCCTTGGAGAAAACACATAAGGAAATCGCTGTAAATTCACTTAATGATGGAAAAGTCCCCCAACGCCATATTCCGAAGAATGAAAAATGGTGGATGCAAATGAGAAGGAACCAAGGTCAATAAGACTGCAGGGACTGAGTGAATGTCAGAGAGAGAGAGAAAGAGAGAGAGAGAGTGAGACAGAGTGAATGAGCAACCAAGAGAGAGAAGGGAGTGGGGGGTGGGGCAAACAGAGACTGAGGTAGAAGAGACAGGAAGACGGGGGTCTGAATAATATGAAGGATCGACTGTGCTCCCCAACATGAGGAATTCTGATCATGATACCTAAGGCAGTGGTGGCAACTGCATATCAGGGCCTTGAAACCTTCAAAAAAATTGGCTCTCGATCAATTCATGCCTCTGTGTGCAGTCATAGGCCCTGACACATAAAATGATTTTCAGTGTGATTGTGGGGCCCTATTCACTTCCAGTATATATTTATTTGAGATCTCATGTCATTGACAGAGATGTGAGAAGCTCAAATAGAACAGAACGATTCTCTTTCCAAATAACCAGGAGGTTGTTTGTATTTTTTGGAAGAGACCATATCCTGGCTAATTTGTCTGTTTTTGCGTATTTGCAGCTAACCCATATGTTCTTCTTGGGTTTATCAAACATCTAAGAATAAATTAAACACAAATTCCAACTGTGGGGTGCTCACAAGATCCAAGCACTTTAAAGCAGCTGTAAGTGGACAGGACAGCAACCCAGCAATAGCAGTAGAAGACATCTTTTTTTGGTCCGTCATGTTTTAAGAAATATGACTAAATCAGTTAAACCAATTAAAGTTTCTTAAACCAAAGCACAATATAATGAGGAAACTATAGTTTGCAGAATGCTGCTATACTGTGAAACAATTTTGAAAAATAACCCTTCAAAGTTTATGTCAAATCCTCTAAACAGAATTGTATTAAATTATTAAATTTAGAGCAGCATATTCAGAAAATGTCAGCCATTGCCAGTTGTACACTACTCTATACTGCACTACTACTACACTACTATGCTGTTTATTTGGTTAATACAGCTCTAAAATATATATAAATAAAGGTGATTTGAACAGTAGTAGGGTTTGGTTTGTCCTTCAACTTAAAATGGTAGCCTAACATTACCCAGGTAATAATTTTGACTTCCCTAAGGTGTAAGGTGTAAACATGTATTACTTTTTAACTAGCTAACCATCCCCAAGCAAAAACAATTATGTTAGCATTGCAGAAGTACGCAAGTATGCACGCACACATGTACGCACACACCCTCAACCCCTGCATGATTAAAGCTGTCCAATAGGAAGCATGGATTAAGTAGGCTTAATTTAGCTTCCCCAGTTTACTGGAGAAGTGCATCTTGCATATCAGAATACTATGCATGGACCTATTAGTTACTGCATCTGGGATAACTGAGGCTAAGCTTAGGATGCATTTCTAGAGACAAATGGAATAGAGATGTCCATTTTATATGATCACTTAACTCACACCACAATAGTGTATGATTGAGTGTTTGTCCTTACATGATCAAAAAAAAAAGTACGTTAGTTAAGATTTGGTTGCATAACATTATGTAAAATACATTAGAGTATTTACATGATGTTTGCAACATGTCAGCATCAATTTCATATCACCGCCCCAATACCTCTGCCACTAACTCAAACACATCATCTCATCAAAATCAGATATATTTATTTCAGTCCAACTATTAATAGGTAACTGAATTAAGTATAGCATACCATCTAAAATTTTAAATGGAATTCAATCACTTAAATTATAAAAATATATATTAAAAGAAAACATTAAATGAGTATTCATTTGTATAAGCAATGTAATGGGCTGGTCATTGTGAATTCAGAGAGCTGCCCTTCAATGCTGTTTTAGCCAGAAACCACAAGGTGGCGACATTTCCCTAAATGTATTTAATAAACATTCACAAAGGCTCATTGTTTGCAGGAAATTCAACTCTCAAAATGTACAAACTGATCTACCTGCTATTTCCTGCAACCGATCTTCATCCATGTTGGGGTCAAAGTCACTGCCCAGCACATCAGTGCTCCAGGTTTCACTGACAGTCTCAGAGATATCCCTGTCATCTGTCAGTCCCATCATATCTCTGATTTCAAACTTGCGCAATTTGTCATCCAGGTTGTCCTGAGTGGTGGCTGAAGGAGACATGGAATAAGTATCACTGGCCATGCTCATGAACATTTTTCATTTTTTATATTTGTTCCCAAGCTTTACTAGCATTTTGTTGATAAAATATTGGTGTTTTGTTTATCTAAAAAAAAAATCTGTGTTCAACTTCAATCATTGTACACCTGCTATAAAACTGACTTTTTTGGCAACATACAGACACAAACACACACCCTGTTCATGCTCCAAAAGTTGTAGAGCTTCCACCCCGTTGCTCCCGGATGGTCCAGCTCCCAGCTCAGACACAGACTCTCCTTCCAGGTCCAGAGATGACACAGAATTAGAACGGTTGGATGGACCTGAGCAAAAAAAAACCAGTAAATATGTCATCCCCCACAAATTATGTAGTAAATCTGTATATTTCACCTTCTTTTGACCTGTAATTGTAGCACCCCCATTAGACCAATCAGTGTAATCTTGAAAAACAGCATTCCCCCAAGTTTTATCAAAACCCAATCAGTGGCGTTGAGACATTGTGCATGAGGGACTAACGCAAGAATGGACAGAGACTGATCCATAGTCTCAATTATATGCCAAATAAGAACACTAGTTCACTTTTCACTAGGTTGTTTTTCTCCTTCTTCTTCTCTTTCTATGGTTCATCTATGTAGAATAATACTCCGATATATATATAAATATACAAGAAAATCCAGAAAAGAAAATCTTTTTAGCATTATGTGTGTATTCAGATTGCAGTCTGACCTTCTGAGATGCCTTCCAGGTTGTCACTGCAGAGGGAGAAACGCAGGGTTTTGTCTGGTTTACCATGCAGCTTAGTGTCATCAGCAGGAGTGTCCCCCTGGGCCCCATCAGTCAACTGTAGGTTCAAAACCTGCAGTACAGTAGGGAGGGAACAGCACTGGTCACATACAAATGCACACACATAAACAATTTTGATGATCACACATTATTTTTGGGTGTAACCTTGAATTGCCATAATTCAGTCTCGCAATGACACAACACTGCAGGAACAGCCACAAAGCACTTTGAAATGCTTGACACCAATTCCTAAAGAAATATTTTCCCCCATGAAAGACAGGAGAACATTTTATGACACCAACTTTATCATATCATCCACTATCCTGCCGATGAGTACATTAATTCAAGTCCCATTACCTCATTCTCTGACATCATCCCGGGGACTGTCTGAGGGCCAGTTCCTAGTGAAATGACTAGCACCTCCTCTGGCATCACCTCCTGTAGGGACTCTTGGGAGCTGGCCTCTGTCTCCCCCTCCTGGGCTATGTTGGTACGGCTGCGGCTACGGGCAGCTGCTAGGGGGAAAGGGATTAGTAGGAAAGTAGTGTTATATATTCTGGTGATTACATTCAGAGGCACTAAATAATAACATGTTCTAAGTATAAAATAGAAATTAGACTTAGGGAGTGGATTTAGGGATTCACATGTCATTTTTAAAGGCCAAGGGCAACCCAATCAATACTTGTGAAAATGAACAGCTCTAGCCCAAAGCTGGAAACCAGAGAACTAAGACTCTAATCAGTGATGTCATACTAATGTGCTGCATGTAGCCGCCATTGATAATTAATGAGACTGACATTGTGGACTGTAATGTTTGTCTACAACATCACTGTAGCATTATCAGGTCCACACAGAAAATGTATAGTAATTTCCAGCAAATCATCTTAGATACTGTCACAATTACCTTTTCAATGTTTTCCAGTTCTTCCTATATGTAACTGTACATTGGTCTGACACATCATAGATGAGTTAACACCGCTCTCTAGTTTCTGGCTAAGGCAGACGGTGGTCACTTTTCACTAACAAAGACTGAAGTTTCCCCTAGCATAAAAACATCATCTTTCAAGCGTGAAAATGGCATCCCCATTTAACTATTCACAGTCCACAGGTTAGTACACATACATACACGACAGCACATATACTGTTTAAAAAAAACAATCCAGAGTTGAAAACCAAACTCTTTTGGTCATTTCATATGAACTCCTAATATTTAACCACTTTCAATCCCTCCATCCAAAGTAAATTACCAATTTGTAATTTGCTGAAACACTGTAATCTGTATATGTAGTAACAACAATTGATCTGCTTCCAGGACATTTCTGCGATCACAAGCGCATTTTGGACACAGTGAAGCACTCTCAAGCACCACATGACATAAATACCATTCTGATGACAGGTCTGATGGAGCTCAGCCAAATATTTTGTGTTGCTATAGCATGATGCCCTGAGTGGTAACAGTGCACTGCAGTGGTTCAGGAAATTCTTAGGCTTCATCTACAGGGTATAGTCAAAATTACAGAAACACTAAAATAAATGTTCCACAACAGTGAAGATTTCTTGTGGTTCTGGATTAGTGTGGAATGCCTGGCACTGAATTTTCTCAATGATTTGTAGAGGACTATGCAAATATAATTCACTAACAATGGAATTCCATGTGATTACATTCATCCCAACGTGTTTTTCAACATTACAATGTTTTACAGGGTGTGAAGAGCATGGAAATTATGTTGGCTATATGCCAAGCCCTTCAAGAACAAGACATTATCCCAAGTGAACATTAATAGGAGATTCTGGAATGTCGTCAGACAGTCTTCAACCGCATTCATAAACATGAAGGGTCAAGATGATCACGAAAAACCCTTGTTAAGTGATTACCATTGCCCTGGGTCTCTAGGAGATGAGTGGATTCCAACTGTGCCATCAATAACACAACCACACCATGACAGAGCCACCATCACTGTGAGAAGTCTTTATGCTCGTGTTTCCTTCATTCTGACAAGGAGCAACAAAAGATCCAATTTCCCCCCACTCTACCTGGAAATGAACTGCCATATCCCGCTTGATGAGGAAGCAAAAAAGGAAAACTTAGAAAACCGAGTGAGTTAAAAACATGTCAGCTCCCAATGGGACGAAGCAGGGTGGAGGGCAAAGCAAGTGTGGTGAAAGCACATGAACTCGAGCACTGCTAAGCTAGCAGTAGTGAGGCAGGGTGATTACTGTACAGCTTGGCAGCATGGACTGATGCTGAATAAACGCTATCGAAACACATCAATAGTTAAAACACAGACACATAGTTTAGTTCTCTCCAGCCCTAACACGAGTGACAGGCTACCCACCAAAAGGGGTTACTAATGGAATGTGAGCAGACAGAGTGGTGGTTGTGGGGTCCCAGGACGTTATAGCTGCTAAGTGTTGTCCTGGTCATTCATTGGCAGCACAGGAGAAAAGAAGGAAGATCGGGTTGCAGGTTGGAGAAAGAACACAGAGTCTCAAAATTCAATAGAAGGCCATTTCAAGAATCACAAGTCAAGTGTTATGTATATAAACGTCATATTTCAGAGAAGCAAGTAGAAGTGGTTCATTTCTAATCGAGGGGGAGTTGCTACAGCATCATTTGTCTTGGAAATGCTAATGAAGGTAGTCTATGCATCTTTCCATCCATTCCAATTAAAGTGAGTTCATTTATATTTGGTAATTTAATTGGTTGTCATTTCTATAATTGAGCCCCAGTCCAGGCCGTGCTAATTATATTTATAACAAGCTGAGAAGAAGCTCATTAGCTTCCTACAAAACAAGGGCCTTTCACGAACCATCACCACTCAACTCGGCTTGTTTATTTTATTCCTCATTAGAGGAAATATAACAGTTCTAGCTTCCACTTCTTGTTTCGAATTCTGGTATTCACAAAAGGTACAATGGCCTTCAAATCCTCTCGTCAGGAAATTACAAGAGGTTGCATCATATTCAGCACATCAATAACGCATTCTGGCAGCGAGAGTGGCTCTAAGGCAGAGGCTGCAGGTGTGGAATAACAACATTAGAGGCTATGGAGGTAGGTACCTATGGGGAGTCTGTTCTTCTTGTTGGCAGGAGTGGTAGCTGGGGAGAGTTGGGGGGTGTTGGAGGGGGTGAGCTCCAGACTGTTGCTCTTCACAGTTCGGGACTGGGGTACATTGGCCAGCAGGGTCTCCAGAGCCATGTGCTCCTCTTCCCGAAGGTGGTCCCCTGCCATCACACTACGCACAAAGTCCACCTGAGCAGGACGTGGAAGACACAATTATTAAGATCATCACTGTTGTGTCACATTTAACGCTACTCAATCCCTGGGAGTCATCTAAAGAGGGATGTGAGATGTGTCCGTTTCTGGTCCGATAAGTTTGGGCTTGTCAAGTTCATGCTCTGTAGCACTGCAATCTAAATTTAGATTGTTTTTTATAAATATGGGTTTACACCTGGCTTTACTACAAGAACATACACAGATTCAGGCTAGCACAACAGTCTAAAGATAACTGATTTCATACCTTTGCAATTTCTGGATTTTTTTTTTTGGCAGAATGCAAACAGTGCACAGAAGTATATGATATCATCAAAACTTGTCAATGATAATTGTTAACTACTCGGGATGGAGTGATGGGTGGTACAAGTTGTTGAAGTGAAAGAAGGAAAATGGAATTATTCAAAAGGCACTATAGAATGTTATAATGAAAGTTCACCGTATAAAGTTTTGTAAAATGAGTGACCTATGTGTTTCTCTGAAAACTGAGTTAAGATCTTTGTGAATTTTGAGATATTCAATAAATAGTGCTCAGGTCATATAATTTTGTTCAAGAGGAAAAAAAAAAAACAGGACTTTCACATGGAATTATGAATAAAAGAAACTCCAATAGTGACAATTCATTTGGGTATCACAAGTAAAGAGTTGAATCAGGAGCCTACCATCGCTAGCAGCTGATTATGTGTCATATACACCACAGTCCTGCTGAGGCCTTCGAGAAGGTTCATTGAGGACATAGGGTGGGGTCTCCACTGCCCTTCCTCCAATCACCACATCCAGAAAAGCTGCTACACAACTCTGGAGACACAAACCCAGAAAGGCAGTCAGTCAGTACAAGGATACATAAATATCATACACTAGGGCTGTAATTACAAAAACACTGAATTGGTTACATATTGAATAACAGCAATGTGTAGTGCTTACCTTATCAAATTTGGACAAGCTGCTTTTTCGCCTGGGGTCTCCATCATCATCAGTCATGGCCAGCTGTTGCAGATGTTGCCCTACCTGTATTACAAAAACAATGATGCAATGTTCATTTCGATGAATAAATGCACACATATATATATATATGCGAACACTTGCTCTGCCACTGACCTGCATTAAGTTGAAGCGGGCCACTTCATTGATGGGGGCATCGGAGATGATACCGTACTGCTCCGGGTTGACTATAGCTGGGCAGATGAAACAGGTCAGCAGCAGGTCTGTACACATGGTGCGCACCTCACCCACCTCCAGACGCTCCACACACGACAGTGTCTTGTACATTTGGGACACAATCCAGCGCAGGCTGTGGGGAAAGCAGTAGGTGTTCTGCTTCAAATAACCGATAAACTTGTTGACCAGGGCGACCAACTTGGCTTCATTGGCCTCCACGACCACCTGCACCCTCTGCTTGTAGCCCTCGGAGCCCTTCTCCCCGAAGCGTTCCTGCTGGGCTGGAGTGAGGCGCTCCGTCACCTTGGCTGGGTCCGTCTCCAGGTGGTCTTCGTCCTCCACTAGCAGCTGCATAATGGGCTCATGGAGGGTGGCAGTGAGGAAGAGCTTAGCTGAGTATAGGCCCTCAGAGAAGAGCTTGAAAAGGATGCTGAAGGCGCAGGTTCCCCGCCGCAGCAGACGTCGAGGGTTATCACTTTCCTTCAGCTCAAACTCTATCAAGTAGCGCAATACCTGGAAATTGACAGAAAAGAGAGACGCCAATTTGAGATGTCCTGTCTTACTGATACCAGTTAAAGAAGTCTTGTCTTACTGAGAAGCTATGAATGTGTTTTGGCAAATGTGTAACATCAGAGACAAGTAGAGCTCCTGACCTGAAGTAGGTAGCTCTCATCCTCCTGCATGATACAGTTGCCATAGAGTGAGGTAAAGACTGTATGAATGACCCCCTGGGTGTGCTCCTGGTTCAGCCTCTCTCCAGCCACTAGGCAGGATGCCACCAGTCTGGGGTTCTCCCTCATTCTGGCCAGGAACTCGCCATAGATGCTCTCCTGGAAGCCCAGAGTCTTGTAGCCATCAACAAACTGTGTGTCCTCTAGCACTTTGGCATGTTGGCAGCATTCAGCTGGAGAGGCCTCCGCACTATAAGACAGGGTTGTGTCATTATTAATTGCTGATCAAAGGGCTGCTCTGCAAGTTCCCTTTAGGACAACTGAGTTAACTGTAGTCCAGTAGCCCTGGTATTGACCATATTCAGATTTACAACAGTAAGAGTATCACAACTACAACCATCACATCAGACAGATTGTGTTTAATGCTAGAAATACTTAGTTCTTGACTAAATATAAATACTAATCACTAAACCAGTGTTGGGTTCTAACAAAAACCAGGAGGAAAATACCTTTTTTACTCTTTGTCATTTGAGTGTGGGCACATGTAGCCAAAGTCAATGCTCAACAGGAAGTGTGTTCAAAGCCACAACTTTCAATTTTAGTTATCAATGTCTTCGTTTTAAGTCATACAAACATCCATCTTGAGAGATGAAGTGGAGGTTGGAAAATTTTGCACTTACATTCTATTTGAAATTGTTATACAGAACTTGCCACAGCAGTTGGAGCTACCAAATGAATGCAACTCAATCAAACTTGTATTTGTACAAATACAAGTTACAAATACTAGCTTTTTTTTTACTTATCTTAATATTTGTACCTTAGTATTTGTATTCACAGAAAAATCACAATGTGGCTTTTAATTAGAACATGTTTATAGCATTTTAACTTTTATTGTAGGAAACCTTACAAACATAAGGTAAAACATGCATTTTATTATTTTCTGACAGCATCTATTGCTCAGTGGATCATTTCCTCAAAATCTGTTGTCTTTTTCCTGTAACACAAATACCACAACGTGCAAAGTTAAAGTACAGTGCGTAATCTGCACTCTTGGATATCTGATGCTCATCAATCAGTTAACAGAGAAGCTGTACATGTGCACTTTGAATTGTAAACATCTAGAGCTGAAGGCAGGGGTTTATCATCTAATTATTGACCAGTCAGATGTACTTTTGAGTTAACAAGCATTAATCTCAAGGTTGAAATCGGCTGGCAGGTTATCTATTCACAATGTTCACTAAAGGGAAAGTTTCAAGAAAAAAAGTTAGTTTGTCTTTTAGTGCCAGAGGGTAGGGTAGTGGTAGGTCTGACCTGGTGAGAATGAGGCGATCGAGGTTGATTCTCTGCTGCTTGGCAATCCAGGCAGCCCGATACAGCCTCTCAGCCGTCTTCAGCACGTCACCATTGAGCCTCTGGATGAGCTGCTTCTCCGAGGCCACATACAGCCGCTCCTGCTTCAGGTGGTGGGCCAGAGTGTGGATGTCTGGCTTCACCATCTTCACCAGCTCAGGCAGGCAGAGAGGCAAAGGACTAGAGCAGGGAGGAGACAGCAAGACTCAGTCACACAGGAATACAGCAACTAATGATGTAAACTCATGAGGAATGAGGAGAACAGGAAAGGAAGCTAAACTGTGAAACGTTCAGCTTTCATCACATTATTACAGATCAAAAATTCAACTTGGGACACATTTGCACAGGGCTGGATTTAAAAAAACAAAAACCTTTACCAATCTTTGGTATCAATTGCATGGCATCAAATACATTCAAAGATTCTGAAAATCTTCCAAAGGAAATCACAATTTTCTTTTTTACTCCTTGGCCCCCTGTAGGATCAGTTCCAGTAAGTGTTGTAGTTTAAGAATATTGTCATATATATTATTGTATTTTAATGTAATGTATTTCATGTATTTTGACAATATGTCAATTTCGTTGCTATTAGACAGCCGGGTCGTTAGGGGGCGTACATCAGCGCTAGTCATTTCCACGTGTTTTTCGTGGAAGTAGTAACGTCTGAGCACTGCCTACCAAGCACTGCTACGAGCCAGTATTTTCGTGCCAACCAGAGATAAAACTTAAAAAATATATTTTACCGGCCTTTTATTATTAAAAACACAACAACAAAGCATGGGAACCTTTTATTCAGTTTAGAATTTGCATTTGGACTTTGTTTTGCACTAAATTCATTGTTTATTTCAAGTTATATGCAGTTTTGTTTATTTAATTTCTGTTTATGCTTTATTTTCAAGCATATGTGCCACAAATATTGATAAACCTTCCCTAATCCTTGACTCTTTATTGGGGGCCTGTTGTCAAACGTTACAGGCATCAGCGTTCATATATGGCCAGTACAGATCATGCAGATACCACAAAAGGCTTTAACGATCCCCTAACGGAGTTCGGTCAATCATGCATTTGTAGACTATAATTCAGAAATTCACAAAAACCCTAACCCTAACTTCCTTTCTTGCGAATAGTGTCAGTATTTACTCATTTCATTCATTTAAGCAATGCTACATTCCAAAATAAAAGTATCCAGAAGAAGAGCAGTAAAGGGTTTTGTTTCCTGCAAAGGTTCCCAGCTCGCACATGATGCTCACAGTCATACAAGGGAAGTAAGCATCTGCATTCAGTGTGCTTCACACACTCTGGCCTGTCAACAATAGCAAGGCTCCTCTCAAGCTTTGGTCACAAGCGATGGCTGTCACTATACACACCAAATATGCAAATCACATTCTCTCTTCAAATATACATAGCCAGCAGATACAAACCAAACTGAACGCATGAAATTTAAATGATTTCCCGGAGAACCCTATGCACAAAAGGCTCTTTATGGGCAGCTGCTAACATGGCAAACAGACTAGACTGTAGGACTTGGGGAGGTGAATGAGAGCAGGCTGGAGAAAACTGCCTCAGAGTAGGAATGACTGCAAGGTAGTGTCATAGCCTGCAAGCTAATAGGCAACCACAACAACATGGTTGATATGCCTGACAAATTGATTAAGTTATGCAGATTAAAATATAATGAGATAAGCTCTACATTCAAATTCCTTAAAAACCAAGGATAATATAACCTAGCATTCCTGATGAAGCTTATCCCCAATTACTGATAGATTTTGTATTATTTTTTATCAGAGTCAACCACTCTACAATCAGTACCCTTTTTTAAAAAATCCATAGATTAAGACAATTTAGCTTATTTGTTTATCTAATTTTCCCTTTTACATATAAGGGTGGAGTGACAGGTAACTGGCTGACAACTTGACAAGTACACTACTAGTGCACTTCCATGCATGCACTCGCATGTTCTTGAACAAGCACATTCCTCACAGACCCGAAAGGAAGTGAAAGCACAGCTAGGCTATAAAGTGGCTAATAGACAGCTCAACTGGCATGTTTCATGCCTTCCTGTTCCAAAGCAGATCAATCAGCTGCATACAGCTACCTGGTGAGTCACGTATGGAGAGCACTGAGGAACTCTAAAGCAGAAGAGAAACCAAACAATCGAGGCTGGGAGGGACAGCAGGCATAGCCTTCAGAGCTGTCAGAGGCTGACATGGGTGAAGCAGGACAGCCACTGAATACTGTTAACATGATGGACAAGAGGACCAACTACCCAATCCTAACATCTGTGTATGGGCTGCATCATAAGTATACCAGCAAGATGGCATAAAATGCAAGAGGCGAGACCAAGACAAAACAGTGGGGTTTAAAAATATTCCAATCAAGGTATTACTAACCATTTCAGTTCTCTCCTAAACAATAGATTAGATAATGCCAAGACTATATTTTTCTCAATATTAAGGACAAAAAAATAATCCATAAAAAGATGTGGGTAAACATCACAAAGCACCTTGGTGAAGATATTTGGAACACAGCCCAATCTTCCCACTACATATACACACATAGAGACCAATGGAACAAAGTGCTATTTATAGATATTAAAAGAATTTCACTTTCTAAAAAGGTATTAATGGTTCAGAGACAACATCCCCTTTTCAATTCCACTCCAAACAATATCTTACATTGCTCAAGCAACTAATCCAAATACATTTAGTTTAGTTGGTGAGCTTTACCACTACTAGATCATGTGTTGGCCCTTTCAAAAGAGAAGAGACTGCACACCAGGACACAGCATAGATAAAAGATCCAATATTTGTGGTCATTATAGTCCAATTCAGCTACATAAAGATTTTGCAGTGAAATTTAAAGTGGGTAAAGAACACTAAAATAATGTGAACACAAAACTGAGCCTCCTAGAAAGCATTCGCCACTTTTGTAATAATCCTGCGCTGCAGTACAATGTCTCCAGTGCTTTGCCGAGACAATAACAACAAGAAATCTAATAAAGGACCTTTGCCCGTTCCACTGTGTCTTAGTCTATGGTAACTCAGGGCATTCACTTTTGGATGTAGCTAGCTTTGCTCCAATCAGTTTTAAAAGGAACTGTATTGAGTTTTATAATGATCATTTAAATACAATTATAAAGTCTCACGCTGTTTGTCTAACTCATCTGACATCCCAAGGTGTTTTATATTGATTCATATGTAAAAAGAAAAAAATGGAGGAAAAGGGTAGGCCTTCCACTTACTGGTAGCACCACCCAAAGAAATGTATAGCCACAATCCCAGCCCTAATTGTCAAGATACCATGGGCTTTATAGAAGAAAGCACAAGTCTATAGAATGATCCTAGGAATTACTGAACACCCACTTAGTGTTCATACTCACCTAATAACAAGACAACATATTTGATTACCGTTCTTTCCCCATGAATGGACGATGTCCATATTCTCGGTGTTGAACGTCCTGACTCTTACTGCTACCAAAACAAAAAGGTGCCTGTTACAGCGTTAATTTTGTTATCACCTCTTCATATCACATTTGAGTTTAATCTCCATCCCGGATCCCCATGGATTACAGATGGATACGTTTACATTCAGCAGCTGGAAGTATTCCCATTACTTTGATATTGTCAAGAAGAAAGAAGACAAAAATATCATTGTCAATTGTAAACTATGCGCACGTACTACGAGCTAAGCTGGCAGTATTTGATCAGTCACAGAGACACACAGGCAAAGTATTTTGAAGGTAAGAGGAAACAATCTCCGTTTTTTATTTGGGGTGGGAGTAAAGGAAAAGTAATGTAATGAGTAGTGTAATGAATTAATTCTCACAAGGAGTAATAAGTAATATTACTTTGGAAATGAGTAACGACTAAGGAGGAATATATTAAAATTTTTTGAGTAACGCCACACCAACACTGTTGTCGAGACGATTTGAAAAGGTCAGACTGCCCTTGTCCATCTTGCAGGTGATGTCTGTCTCACACAAGAGGATGAGGGGAACAGGCGCATGTGTGTGGTGTGTTCATCTAGTGTGACAATACATAATGTGACGGGCACCTCTTAGACACAGCGTTAGAGATCCACTTAGTTCAATTTCTATACATTGACCAACTTTTTATTTTGCGACAGCTGCGCTGATATTGTGCACCACAGATGAGCCTATGTATTGGAAACGCTGATGTTGCTATACTCCTATTGTACGTTATCAGCGTTATATGGACTGTTTGCCTGTCAACCTACTAGTACTATTATTTCGTACTAAGGTTAAACCATTCAGGTTGACAGTCGTTTTAATCCAAATTCACCATTAACCAAAGACCTGAAAAACGACTCAAGTAGTTCGGAGAATAGGTATAGGGAGGGTACCAGATGTCAGTCAAGAGCCGAACAGAGGAGAGAGATGGCAGGTAGTCAGGAAGAAGTGATGCTACCTTGGTTGACATGTGCATAGGAAGATAGTAATGAACACTACATGAAATACATTTGGACAAAGGGAAAGTAAACTTACTTCACAGTGTTTTAGCTAATTGTGGTGCTACTCTGTGAACTGATTCCCTTTTGCGTGAAAATTCCCAAACAGTCAACACAATTGCTTGTGCAATCTGTTGACATTGTTAGTATAGACTGTCAACCATATTTTTGGTAAATATGGTTATGTAAATCGCCAATTTGCAATCCTGTGGGCTCCAAATGCAGAATTACACTCAGCAGTAAACAAAATGTATCTTCTTTTTTTTTTAAACGCTAGCGCATAAGTGCCAATGCCAGTTGTGACAATTAATCCAACAATCACACCAGCCACAGCAAATTTAATATTATTGAATAGTGAGAGCTCAAAACTTGCATTGACAAGTAGTCTACAATATCAAAAAATAATGGAGACACCTGAGGCTAAATGAGCAGCACCCACAATGAAGAATCAGCCCTTTTGTGGCATGCAGACAAGAGCTTGGATAATTTAGGCAAATGACAAGAACAATCATTTAAATCAGTGGTTCCCAGTGTTAAAGATTGTACAGAGAACGAGAACTGTGAGAAGTGAGAAATGAGAAGACAATTACGTCTAGGAATATCAAGAGTTACGGTTGCAATCCAGTACTATGTAAAAATTATTTTGGGCTGTTTAATGGTAGCATGCCATTATATCCTACTTGTATTGACCTTAAATGGCCTAGACAACTGTACAAGTAATGTGGCTGCTTGGCTTTTGGACAAAACCTTAAACATACCTGGCCCCGCCTAAATGGGTGGGGGCAATATTTTTTACACGGAAAGTTAAGAGCCACTGACGCAGAGAAATATTATAATGTGCGGTTAACTTACCTGTATCGAATTTCCTCGGTTCGAACGTGTTGGTCTATTCAGCCACCCGAGCTCGATAAACAACCTATGTTAGCCAGTCAGTCAGCAAAACGGGCTGAATTAATGTTAACGCTAGCTAGGATGGGATAACCTAGCTAAGCTTGACATCAGGCGAGTTTGAAACGCATATCTAATCAAACATCTAGGTCAGGTAAACACCATAAAGAAAACAATAGTTGCTAAGCACATCCGTGATACCAATCAAGAAGGCTCGATGTTTGGGTTGTTGTGGAGGAGCAGCACAGGAACCAAATAGGCGAACTGGCTAACCTAGCATTACGCTGCTAATGTTAACCAAGTTAAGGTCGGCTAACGTTAGCTAGACAGCCGGGGTTAGCTAAGCTAGTTAGCTACGTTAGCCTAGCTACAGACTGCAAGCTGATGAATGACTAAAACATGATGAACAAAACATACTAATGGTAATTCAGCGACTTACCAAGTGTAGTTAAGGTGTACTGGTTGTTCACAATGTCTCTAAATACCGTTGATCATAAGATTCCTCGAATGAGAGTTGTCTGTTAGCGGATGGTCGTCTCACTCTGGATTCTGCAGGAGCGAACAGTGCTAACTGTCATTTGCTGTCATCACGAGGAGACCTGCGCAACCCGCATGCGCAATGGTTCGTGGTTGTTGTCGAGCAGTGTTGTTGCCTTCAAGTCCCGTCGGAATATCGTAATAACTAATTTAGTGCCTAAACATGTGCGCGATTGGCTGTTAAAGATCGCTCGAGTCCCCATATGAATGCTATTCCAGTGAAATCACAAGTTAATTACCTCAGAATTGTAATAACTAAAGATGTAACTCCCAAATGTTGTTTTGCATTTAACCCCATTATAGAAAAAGAACAGGAAAGAGTCAACCTGTGGCCCCAAACCTACCTTACCAAGGGTAAGGAGATCTCCTAGCTCGCAAGGCCTATGCAACCCTCTCATTTTATTTGGATAATTATGTTCCTAAACCCGTTGACAAGATGATCGGTTGTTCCATATGGAAGAATAAAACTCATTATTTTACAAATTGTCATTAGGAATTCTTATGAATTTGGGGTCTTAACTTTGTTGTCTTCTCTTCCCTTAAACACACTTAAAACTCTCCTATGCCATGTCTTTAAACCTACGTAGGAAATATGTGCTGCCTATCTCCCCCTTCTCTCTTTTTCAGAAGGACATTGTCACTGTGCCTTATATAATATCATAGTGGTTTGGGCCATACCTATTAAAGTATTTGATTCTCAATAAGGTTAAAGAAGTGTCTTTCAAATTACGCCATAGATATTATCCAGCTAAAAGCTACCTTAAGAAACTGAAAACATATATTGAAAAACGTCACCTGGAAAGATCTCTGTGAATTCAGAAATGACAATTTATACACTGATTTCCCCTTTTGTAAAAAGATGTTGGTTTGTTTGGTTTCTGTCATACTAATAAAGGAAAAGAAATAATACTATTTAATTAACCTTCTCATCTTACTAGCAAAATAAATTAATAAAGTTCATAAGTTCATAAGTTCATAAATGGAAATTATGCAATAATAATCCTTTGTTTTGTTTGAAAATAAAACCAAACAATATATCAAGGAGTTGAATTCCAAAATGAGATATCCACCATTTAAAATTTTAAGCTAATTCCAACAACATTATTGCTATGATGCAACTAAAACTTCCTGCAAAACAAAAAATTACTGTGTTAAAATTACTGAGCCAATAACTTTTACTTACAAAATAGTGTAGTAATATTGAGCAATCCATCCCCGCAACAAAAGGATGTGTAATGTAAAACAGTAATATGGGTGTGCTGTCTTGATATTTACGGTCCTCTTCGGTTTTTAATATTGTAATTTGCTGTGACCTACTACAGTGTTGAACAGCTCCTGAGAGGAGTTTTCATTATTCTGAAGTCTGCTAGGAGTGTAGTACCAGTAGCAGCCACAGAGAGGCACCACAGTCAATATTACTGAGAGGTCAGTCATTTTATGATGATTATGTTTCACCTTATTGAAACATGAAATTGCCCTAGGACCTAGGGCAATTTGGTGTGTAGCAAAGATCGCATGGCCTACTAATCGGTAAACAGTTAAACTTAGTATAGCAGTATTTTTCCAGTGACAGGAAAATAAACGAACATTGAAACACCATATTTGACTATTGATGCTGTATTCTCCAAGAAAGGTGTTCAGTGCCTTGCTTAAGGGCAACGGTGGGTTCATTCACTTCAAGCCTCCCAGGTGGCTGGTCAGATTGATGTAATAATAATGCCTCTAACCACCCACAATCCATGTGTCACACGACTCGTGTGTGAAACACAATGTACAAATAGTGTTTGAGTACTATACTGTTTCAGTACTATACTCAAATGGATGCCTATATCTAGCTGGTCCTACAATCAGCATCTCAGTTTTGTTGCCATTAAGAAGTAGGAAATTTAGCGACATCCAACATTTGACCTCTGATAGGCTGGTGACCGGTATGCAAATTTGTGTGTCATCGGCGTAACAGTGAGAATGATGTCACTGAGTGGTAACATATAGATAGAGAATAGTAGTGGGCCTAGGATAGAGCCCACATTGTTGTAAAAGACACAGTGTGATCTATCATGTAAGTAAGACCTAAACTAAGAAAGTGCTGGGTTGCACTCAGGTCAAGTAGCAATAGTGCTGAGGTTGAGTTGGAGTCAATAGCTAACAGGAGATCGTTGACCACTCTTGTGAGTGCAGTTTCAGTGGAGTGGAATGATCTAAAGCCAGATGGAAAGGGATCAAATTTTTGGTCAAAAAATCTTTTCAAAAGTCAAGTCAAGTCAAGAGTTTTATTTGTCACATACATATACATGCAGTGAAATGCAAAGTGTCAATGCTCACGGGAATGTGCAAAAGGGCATATTACAAATATTTAACATTAAAAAACCAGCACAATATTTACAGTGTAAGAAATATAAAAAATACAATAATTACATTTTTTTATATTTCTTGCACTGTAAATATTGTGCTGGTTTTTTAAAAATAAATCCATTCAAGTATTTTGGAGAGTAACGGCAGATTTGAGAATGGTCTGTAGTTCTGCAGTACTTCACGATCAAGGTTTGTTTTTTTCAATAATTGATTGATTATCATATCTTAAACACCTTGATTACGGCCGTTTTAAAGGCAGAGGGCACAGTGCCAGTGGAGAGCAACCGATTGATCATTAAGAGAATTGAAGGTCCTAGGGAATAGGGAAAGGTTCTTTGAGTAGTTTAGCAGGCAGAGGGTCAAGCCTGCAGGTCGTGGGTTTAGATGACAGAACTAACTTGATGAGAGTGTCTAAGGAAACTAAATCAAACTGTGAGAAAAGACTTTCAGGCCGGAATATACCAAGTGAACTTTTCAGGGGTGAGATGGCACCACGAGTGGAGAGTATACTGGTGATGTCATCTTTAATTAGCATGGTTTTCTGCATAAAAAAGGACATGAAATCAGAAAGCAGAGAGCTATCAGAGGGGGAGGGATTCCATGTTAGCTTAGCAACAGTGTCAAATAGAAACTTATTTGCACTGATTAACCTAGAGAAGTGTACAGTTTTGGCTGACGAGAGTGCACGTTTATAATGTAGCAGGCTATCATTCTGGTTTGATCAATCGCCATTTATGCTTTCTATTTTCTACAGACTTGTTTAGGTGCATAAGTGTCGTTAGTAAACCATGGTGCAAATTTCCTAGTGATGGTGGTGGTGTTTTCTTGTGACTAACAGGGCGATTGAATCGAGTGCGTTGGTAAGGCTAGACTTGGGCAACAAGGCCGTGGAAGCATTAATACAACGGCTGATGTATCATCATACTTTTTGCGTGGGCAGATCAATTCGATCTCAACTTTAATGAGATAGTGATCAGATAAGGCGGAGGAGACCACTAAAGCAGATACAGGAATGCCACTGGCCAAAACTGCCATGGTGGGTTGGTTCATTAACAAATTGAGTGAGGCCGCAAGTATCAATAAGATCTAGGAAGGCCTTACTGAGAGGATCAGTGGAATTATTCAGGTGAATGTTAAAATCACCGATAATGAGAATATTATCAGCTCGGGTCACTAAGTCCGAGATGAAATTGGAGAATTCTTCTAAGAAGAGTGAACCTTTCCTTTGAAAGAATGTAAAATGACTTTTGTGCAACATTTGTGAATAAATGCCTTTAATTTTTAACTAATATATTGTGATTTGTACATAAACACTAACATTTGTACAGACATATTTTAACATTTTGTGTGGATACTTTTGGGACTGTTCTTGCGCATGTAAAATTGGCAATCTACAAATGCTAGATGTGTTAAGATCACCAGAATAACCAAGGTTAAGACTCCCGGTTTAGGTGTGCAGCGTTCAAAATCCTGGGAAAAAAACACATTTTTGTAAGTCAATATATTAGCCCTGAGAGGAAAGAGAAAAATGCAGGATTTTCTTGGGGGATCTCATTACCTAAAGTTCCATCTATTATTTTTCTCCCATGTTTATCTCAATGTATTGATTCAGGAACCAGTGCAATACTAACCGTGCCCACAGGGCCACAGAAAAGCACCAGTACCAGTTCACACATCAAATGGCAGTCACACCAGAGACATCGACCTCCAAGATCCAAAAGACAGAGGCAACTCAAGCCCCAGCATACTTTTCTCAGAGCCTAAAGCAGGCAGCAACTGATATTGTAGGTGGATGAAAAGACAGCTAGGTACAGACATGGATTATAATTGCCACAAATCATGTTTCGAAGGAGAGTATTGAAGAGAACAGGCTACATCACAGTGCCAAGATAAGTGCTTTGCAGTGAATAATATCCAAACCAGTTCACATTCAGCAAATGCATAAACTGCACTGTACATTTTGACTATGTACATGAATACTACATTTTTGCAGTAATGCAATATGCAAACCCTGTCAACAAAGGCAACAGTATTTTCTGTTGTTTGTCACAGTGGCAATACAGGCACTTCATGGCTAATGATGTGCTGCACACACAAAAGTTGATACGCTCAGTAGAAAAGGATTTTCTGAATTCTGTTCCTCAAGCTTCTGCCACAAACAAGCAGGGCAGTCACCTCAGCTATCTATATCCCCTGACACAGTACTGTAATAATACAATCTGGTTACAATAACACAGGCAAAGCAAACAGACGACATATTTTATCATTTTGATATTTTCAAGTGAAAGCTTTTCAATAAAGAAAGTGCAATGCAGATCGAAGGGATGGAAATACTGCAGTATTGAACACAGACACGTTTCATAATTCTGAAAACAAAAGAAAATAAAAAAAATGCTGGTGAGGGGTGCTCCCAGGGGCCTGGCCCTGGGATGACCAGCTGAAGGGAGCGGAAAGGACACACACACACACACACACACACACATACACAAACACGCACGCATAATTGGATTGACAGCTGTATTATGTCCTACTGTATGAATGATCACCATTTTCATCTGATGTAACTATTCCTGATTTCAGACAGTGTGATAAGGCCTGATTGTAGTTGCAGTGTTCACAATGGTTTGACGTAATGTCTACATGTTTCCACTAGGTGGTGATCAAATTCTGAGAGGCTTTCTTCAAACCTAGAAGAAAGCCTCTCAGAATTCATCTTCATTTGTTTCTGAATTTCAGTGTAATATTGCTCAATGTTTATGCACAGTATAGCAAGGAACAAGAGAAAATACTGTATATTTACAGATTCTTGGTAGCTTAGTATGAAACGTTATGGGCCAGCTGATGTTGGCTGTATTTCAAACTGTGTCTGTAAGCTATTGTGAAGTGCAGAAGTAGTGCACTAGTCAAGTAGTGTACATGCTGACATCATAGCTACTCTTTTAATTGTCCATCTTAAAAAAACATTTAATCTTGAGATAATTTCAATTGTTTGTCATGCATGTCATTAGCATGTATTAGAAACACATTATCTCACCCCATTGACAGTTTTTTGTTTTAAGATAAATAAGATTGAAAGATTTAGTTCCATATTAAAAATGTTAATATACAGTTTTACAGTTTACAGTTTTAGATTGACACCCAAAATGATTAGAGTTTAGACAAGTGGCCGATACCTTCGATTCTCTCCAAAGGTAGTGTTTAATCAATGTGTGAATCAATGGTATTGATCAGCATTATTTTACCCAATAGCTCAACCACCCGATAAGGATTACTCTGGAAGAGAAATGCAGACAAATCAGGTCAGTCTTTAAATTCCATTTATTATATATGGGTTATAAACATCACAAAATATAAAGTTGAGGAAGGTCTTGCACAAAGATATATAATGAAATAAAAGAGCAACCTTAGTTTAGTCAACAATGGCAATGGAAATAAAGCATGACATCAATCTTGTTTAAGTGCTGTACTGCAGATATATTAGGAACATTCGTATTCTATGATTTACGTTTTAGTGCAAACAAAGTCTTTGCAGCTCATAGCTCCAAGGAATTATTCATCATCATTAATAAAATAGTTGTTTACAGTATAGGTGAAAAGGTTGCTCTTTTTATATTTTTATTGCATATTGTTTTTGGACATACTTTGTTATTAGTTACAATAAAGTCTCAAGGTCATATCGTTCAAATTATATAATAGATCTTATATTCAATATATATTATATACATCTTAAATTTCCAAGCATCAAATGGTATTCTATTATTAACATAATTTATTTCATTATAAGCAATATCAATATTAAAATACCTGAATATAAATAACATGCTTTAAGCAAAATAATTGTTCATTTATAATGGTAGGTAAAAGAACCTAAGTCAAGAGCAGTCAAGCCTTAAGAAATAGTTAAATCCATACATTGCTTTGTGTCAAATGCATTTTTTTCCCGACTGAAGGCCACTTTCAAACAAAGCAAGTTACACAAGAATGACATCAAATCTGATAACGTGATGAAACAAGTTGCAACTAAAATTCTGAATTAAGTGGGAAAAGAAATAGGTTGCTTGATTGTATTCCTTTCTGCCTATCAAACAATAACTAATATAGCAATAAGATAAATAATCACCCACACAACTATACTTTAGAAATAATACTAAAGTAGTACTAACAGTTGTAATATTACAACCACTGTAACAAGGTACAATATAAGTTTTTGATATAATATTTGGTGGAGAAAACAATAGAAGGTGACTGTTACAATATGAGACACAGCACTGCTTTCTATTTGTGGCAAAAATGGTACGTGTACTTCATAGATAGTGTGTGCTTCATTTGAGAAACTGCACAGTTCATACGTTTTCATATCTTAAACACCTGGATAACTGGGTTTGTGCCTAGTCTACATGCAGGCTAATAACTCTGAGTGCAACAGGATCAACACAAGCCAAAAATAACAAAGAGTAATGTTTAAGTGTGTGTGTGTGTGTGTGTGTGTGTGTGTGTGTGTGTGTGTGTGTGTGAGAGAGAGAGAGAGAGAGAGAGAGAGGGAGAGAGAGAGAGAGACAGAGAGAGAGAGAGAGAGAGAGAGAGAGAGAGAGAGAGAGAGAGAGGTCAAAAATAATCTAGTCAAAATGTTAAACTTCCCACATCAATTATCAATTTGCCAAAACACTGTAATGTATTTACAGTATGTACACATAGTGTAGCTGACATCATTACCATTGCTATATAGTCCTAGACTATATAATATCATCCAAAAGATGAGGGGTTCCCACCCAGTCCAGTGTTCTTGGCTCAGATGCAGCCATGATCATACACATGAACTGTTTCCCTGTTCTCTTATCTATTGGGTAAATAGTAGTAGGAGTGAACCTCTTGTTGCTCTCCACAAACTCACATAGCTGATTATAAATTTCAGGATACTCATGACGAAGGAAGACTCCCCTGGTCCTGAGCTCACGCTGGATATTGACAAAGCACACTTCTCTGGCTTTTCTTCCCTCCTCCCCCTCCTTATCAATGTCCGGTGTGCCTGGAGGCGGAGTAAGGATGAGCGTTTCCATTTCACCATCCTTCCTGAATACCTTTTTGTCCGGGCTGGAAGAGGCCAAGGACACCTTTGCATATTTTCGAACTGTTGGTGCTTGGACTCTTGGTGAGGGTCTGTTAGGCACTAGTTCACCAACAGCTATGGATACATTCAGAAGAAAACATTCATTAGGGTCATACTCGTTACCTGCCTGCTGCAATTCCTTGCAGTATTCCCCAAGGTTGTCTTTGAAGCCATCCAGCTCTCTGAGAGACAAATATGTGGGAGACATGAGGAGACTTTCAAGTCCAACCTGCAGGAAGTTGTCAGCTGTCCCTGGATTAGCAAACCCCAGGAAAAGAACGCCTCTCCCTCTGGAGAGGTAGCCAGCTTTAGCAATGCGAGAGAAGGCTTTATGGATCTCTGAGTTCTCTCTGCAGAACTTGAGGGTATGTCGACACACACTGCTGACACGGCCATACAGACAGTTCTCTTTATGGTTCTCCCAGTCATCCCTGCGACAGTTTCGGGAACAGTAAAAGGTGTAGCAACTATGACATGATTTGAAGTATAGGCAAGCATTGAACAGGGTCTCCATCCGCTTGCACTTCCTGTTAGAACAAACCATAGTGTCATCTTCATCGGTGCTGTGGTCTGGAGAGCATTCTTCAGCACTCCTCTGTAAACCGTCACAGCCGCTATCGGGGTCTTTAATTGTGTCAGGGCTAGATTTGGTGGATGGGAGCTGTGTGTTCAGATGTCCTAGATTTTCCAGGCCGGAAGCTCCTCTTTTTTTTTCATCATCTTCACCAATCAATTGTTTTAGTTGGTCCAAAAGGCCTTCACTCGACTTCCTGCTAGTTGGAGGTTTATAATCAACAACTAGGTCAGCTAATAACTCATCCAGTTGCTCTAGACTCTGTTGCAGAGAGAAATTATTGTGTTTCCTGTCTTTGGACATTTCTGCTGTGTCGGTTGGCTGCTTTTGATGCATTACTCTGGGAGATGGTGTCTTTTCACTGTCCAAGGCATCCCAGCTGACTGAGTGCATGTCACGGCGTTTGTTGCCTGCACGTATGTCATTGTCTGTTATGGTGATCTCAGGCGTTACATACCAGAGTCCACTCTTAGAGTTCCTCCAAGGATTGCTTGGACCCCTCTCTAAGGAGTTTTCGGAGAGGGACAGGGCAGCGTAGCGCCTTGGTGAACTAGAGAGGTTAAGTATAACTGGTTGAGGTGTAGCTTCAGAGGATGTTGCATGACTTCCCTGGTAAAACAGGTTCTCATAGCTGCGTCCACGAGGCACTGATTGCTCTCTGTCATGGCGTGGATAAAGAATATTGTCCCAAGATTTAGAGTGGTTTTTGGCCTCAGCTCCAAGTCTACTTGTCTCCACACAGCTGTTAGCAAACCAGGGGGGCATAGTGGGGTCTTGTCTTACTCTCGGTGGTGTATGCTGAGATGACTGGTTAGAGTAGCCAGATATACTGGAGCGATACCAGTCATCTGTGAAAGCCTGGGACATTCGTGGGCGCCGACGACCCTCTGTATAATATGGCCTTGAAGGATTATATTGCTCTGCAGGGGTGTTGAACGGCTTGGAGTAAAACACCCTGGAGCTATTCAAATTATATGGATTGGCCTGGTGGTCCCCTCCATAGTAGGTTCTAGACAGTGGTGTTTGAGAGAAGTATGGCCCTGCCTCACTTGTGGAGTAGGGTCTGCTATAGACAGTCTGCATTGGCTCTTGGTCTGTGTAATATGACCTGACGGGAAGGGTGTGAACCCAGCGAGTCCTTGGATCATACTGACTAGTCAGAGTGCTACCATGGCTGGTTAGACTGGACTGATCGTCCTGAAAGTATGTCCTAGAATAGGGATGGACGGGATATCTAACAGGGTCCTCGGTATAGAAAAACTTAGTGGGTATGTTAGGGTTTGAGTACGCCCTTTGCTCTCTACTCAGATATGGTACCGTTGGGGACGCCATTCTGTGCATGTCTAGATGCTGGTAGGAGATGGGCGACATGCTGGTGGTGTAGTGGTATCCTTGTCTAAAGTCTCCACTGTAGCATTCGCTTGGAGTGGGCGTTGGTGACGAGACAATCTGCCGTGGTACATACAACCCTCTACTGCTACTTGACTGGGAGTATCTCTGCCAAGGGTGCTCAGTCCGCATACTGGGGACCTGCCTGGATGTATGTTGTAGTACCGCAGCATCTGGTTTAATATCCACACGGCATCTGACATGAGGAGTTATGGCTGGTTTATCTTGTTTATCATCCTCAAAACAGTCTGAGACATAGAGGGGAGAATGGGGCTGCAGTTTGATAGGATGAACCTCGTTCAAAAAAGCCCTGTTGGAGGAATAGGACTCTCTGTGTGTTTCAGAAGTCCTCAGAGTGTCTGACGCAGCCTGAGGTGCATCCCTCCCCTTCCTGGCTCCTGGAGGTGAAACTGAGATGGGCACGGGGGTGAGAGTGGTCTTGACTCTGGGAGCACTTTTAGATCTTGTTCTCTTTTTAGAATCCGACCATGTAAGATGGCTGGTTTTGTCTTGGTTGGTGTGCTGCTGGAACTGTCTAGTGTTGAACAGATCGGGCGACGAGAAACGAAGGTGCCCTGGTTGATCAAGCCCATTCCACATTGCATCTTTGTTTAATGTCTGATGGTCAGTCCTTTTGTAAGGGTACTCCATTGAGGAAGAGAAGGACTGCGGGTTGTCCAGTGACTCAATGAAGTCAAAGCTACGGCAGTGCCTTTTGTTGATGATTTCTGGTTTGTCAATCATTTGCGAGTCACATTGCTGGGAGGAGTGGAGAGAAATGGAATGCCCAGTGATGGGATTTAGAGTAATGTCCCGATACAGAGTGGATACCAGTATATCAGGGGGATGTGTTCGTGTCATCTTAAAGGAACTCCAATAGTCCCCATTCAGTGTGATTCAAGATCAACACGACCTGTGAAAAGAAAGAGATAGATCAATAGAACTGTGCACAACTGTCTAGCTTCAGATTTGTTTTGAAAAAAAGGCAGACAGTAACTCCTTTAGAGCAATACCAACAGCAGTTAATATTTGCTTAATCTGTTAACCCTGCATTTCTATGTACATTTTGAAATCATTTTAGTATTTGATATTTGCATGCATTTGCACAGCTGAAACAGATGAAAAATGTTTACAAACACAAAGTGCACCTTTATAGTCAACGGTACTTTGGCCTGACCAATATGGGATTCTTTGATCTAATACTGATATAGATACTTGGGTGGAAATTTGACAGATTTATTTACTGATTTACTAGCCAATTTAATGGAAGATTTCATGCCAGTAGCCACAACAGTTAATAGTTGCCTTAGGTAGTAATACTTTTTAAATCTTTAGTTCACTTTGTATTTTTGTGAAGGTGATTTGTATGTAAGTTAATTACAAATACTGATAAGACATGACCTTGATTTATACAAGTAATGTTTTGGTACAAGATACAAGATAAGCTATTCACATTATCTTGTGCTAAGTTAGAATTTTGTTTTGTTTTGTTTTTTATTATTTATTATTTTAGTTTATTATGCACAAAAATCTGTTTACACAAATAACAGTTAAACATAGTTGCAAATTATTATGTTAAGGCTGTTTAAATTGCATTAGGTAAACTGCCATACATTTTTCAGATTTATGATGGCAATATAATCTAAGATATTTAAAATAATTTGATTACATTACTGAGGGATACTGTTACTGTCTACCATTTTAATCAGGGACTCAGTAACCAATTACATATTGTAAGAGATTTCATATTGTAAGTAATCTTCCCATTAATATATGTAGCTATGTATAAAAAGGTTGGGTTTTTTTGTTTTTTTTCAATACATGCATGATTACATCCTTGTTTCAAGAATAGTGGATTAGGAATAAAAGATAATCAGGCATGATCGATCACAATAGATCATGTACATCATGCAGTTTTGTGTTTGGACTATTCACATCTTAACAACAAATCAGACAACCACTGCTTAAAATATGTCAGTTTAGACCTTCATAGATTCATTTATTAAAGATCAATATCAACACTAGTTTGATGGACACACACACACACACACACACACACACACACACACACACACACACACACACACACACACAGGCTTTCTAGTTGGCACTCACCCGTGAGCTAACCCTGAGTTACCATCTGTTCACCCTGATGGGAGAGGACTGACCAACCATCTCCCTGCCATGTCTCGACAACACACCTAAATATCACGTCTGTTCACACACACACACACACACACACGCGCACACACACACACACACACGCACGCGCGCGCGCACACACACACACACACACACACACACACACACACACACACACACACACACACACACACATAACCTCGACAGACTCCAAACATAAACCTACCATTCACTGGCTCAACTGGCTCATTTGATTTTTTCTATCAAAAATGTATGATGGGTAACTGTGTACTATATACTGTACACACTTTGGTGCTGTTAAAAAATTTAACATAACTACTACTACTGGTATACATGGATTAATGTTCTTATTTTAATGGATTGCAACTTGATTATCATCATTTTATAAATGGGTAATAACCTATTTTTGCAAATCAATAATAGATCATATTGTCTTTGAAAATAAATTGAATATGACATTTTCCTTCCTTCCTTCCTTCCTTCCTTCCCATGACATTTGTCCCATCAAATATTGACATGTTAAATATTATTTTCTTTAAGTGTTTCCTCTGAATGGCTGATGCAAGGTCTTGTTAATCTTGCTGAAAACAAACACTTTGAATATAATGTAGCCAGGAAATGTCATGTCTTGTGAGCAAATTGCCATGGCTTTTCAAAACCTTTCAACATCATTATTTTCCAAACAAATTCATGACTTTTTTTCAGCTTTCCCCTCCCCACAGGGACTCATACTGTTCTCACAGATGTCTAATTGATGGCTGAATGTCACTATAGCAGGAATATTATCTGGGACTAAATCTATATCTCAAAAAATATAGCAGGGGGAAATCCACTGTAAATGATTTAAGTCTAAACTATATGGCACTGAATCAGTTCTTTAAAAAGTTATTAAAATCCATATTTTGCTACATCTTCATATCTTTATGGATTTCAAGGGAATAGAGATGGCAACGCGAGAGAAACGTCTTTGCCGTGTCTGCATTTTGTTTTGTTTTTGTTTTTTCTAAAAAGTGATAAGGTACAGAGTTAAAAGTTACAGAGTTAAACAGCTAGTAGCTGACAATAAAGATTTTAAAATGGAGCCTACATACTCACAAAATCTCAAATGCTGTGTTAACCGACGGCAAACCTTATGAAAAATAACTATATTAATCCTATAAATAATTTCAGAATGACACTATACAAATACCACAATAAAGCAATAATGTCCCAATTAGGAATATTATAGGGATACACCCCGCCCCCCCCCCCGCCCCCCCCCCCAAACCACTATGCCACATTAATAAATGAAGTATTATGATCGCACTATTGAGTACCGTAGACACAATATAAGTCCCTATAGGAATATCATAGGGATATTATAGTGATACCAAGGGAAATAAAAAAATACCACTAAGTACAATAAGGTCACTACGATTGAGTACCACAGACACACTGTAAGTCCCTATAGCATTATAATGATTTTTCGCTTTAGTGTTTGATTGATCTTGCTGGAGACAAATCATTGAACTCATCTGGAATAAGAGGACAGAATACGTCTCGAGTAGTTGCAGCGTTATGGTTTTTCACTTGCTCCTCCTGCTGATTCTCTCTAAAGCTGTTAGAGGGACTGCTTTCTACTGATCAGTGAACTAGCACCAGTATAAACCACCATGCCACATAACTCCTGTCTCCATGGCTACAGCACACAGCAATGAAACACTCCCAGTAGCAGACTAAAGACCAAATCTGTCTGAAAAACATCCTAATCACTACAGTACTCCTATAACATCCCCATGCGTCTTATAGTGTGTCTGCGGTACTCAGCTGAAACTCTCAGTGACCTTATCGCTACTACGTCGTGTTTAATCTCCTATGGTATCACTATCATTTCCTTCTGAGGACTTTTAGTTTTGCTGTGATATCAGTAGAGTATTTGTTTCTGTTTGTACGCCTCGGCCAACCTAATTAATAGGCAGTATAAGGTTAGTTACTAATCACGCTATTTTCGAGGAACGGAAAATAACAATAACAAAATAACATAAACAACTTCACAGTTTGACGAGAAAAATATATTGTATCCGAGTCATTTGACAAACTAGAGATGGGAATGCGAAAATTTTATGCCAATTCACCCAAAAACTCGCCGCGAGACAAAATGAAGACAAACGCAGCTTTGAGTCGCTACCAAATAGGCTACTTGTTAACGCACTTCTGCACCCCTTGTTTTATGTTGGTGCTGCGGCACGGACGGCCCTGCATCCTTTGTGGCTGACCTAACGCCTTTGAGCCCGGAATGACATCATTTGCAAAGAAATTAAGAAAGAAAGCAGCGGGTTGAAATTCGAGCGATCTGACAGAAGGGGAAAATGAAGTCACGCTAAGTTCTGAAATATTAGATTTCACATTTGCAGAAAAAAAAGCCCGACCGGGGGCCTTACCGTCTCGTTAGTGACTCGATCGGATTGCAATGAACATGATCTACCGATGCAGCTCGCGCAGGTTCAGTCTACCGCACCTGCTGTGAGCCTAACGGACCCGTCAAGCCGTCCTTCATCCTCTTGCCTTACATGGTGTCTTCATCAGCGATGCTTTCCGTCGCTTATGGCTCTGTGAGTGTGTGTTTATCTGTGTGTGTATGTGTGTGTGTGTGTGTGTGTGTGTGTGTGTGTGTGTGTGAGTGGGTGTGTGTGTGTGATGGAGAGCAAGGAGGAGGTGTGTCTGAGCCTGCGTTGGGTGTGCGTGTGTCTGGGGGCGTGGCTGCGGGGTTTTTTTTTATTAGAGGGGGGTCAGTGGATGCTAAGTCTGGGAGCAGCAATGCGGTCAACAATCAGTGCTCATTTCTAAATTATTCCTCGCTTCAGTAAAAACCCCAAGGACAGCTGGGCATTCCGACTCATCGGTAACTATTTATTGTTTAGTGACCCTGTGGTGTACGTTTCTCTGATAGGCCTACGTATTGTATTGTAGTGCGATTTCACTCTGGGCCAAATAAAGCTAAAAACCTACCTTTTTAGAGGATTGGAAGAGAATCTCAAAGACTGTCTGATTTGGCACTCATATTAAAACCCTCCACTCTCCCATCCCACACTTGATTGGTCATCCATTCCTCCTACACAATTGGACAACAGTGGGCCAAAGTGAAAAAATCACACTGGTGCCAATATGATTTCACACTTTTAACTGTAATAGAACTGCAGGAAATAGTTTTGAATCAGCTGGGATTTTAAGAAGAATACCACTCAGTTTAAGAATTTAATTTGAAAGCAGCTTTTTATCAAGACTAGAGCCCAAAGAAACAAACCTCTGATCAGTGATGCTATGCTGATGTACAGCCTGGAGCTGCTCCATTAACAATGAACTGGAGACTAACATAAAACCTCCTGTCAGAACTTCTACATCCAAAAGATCATTAAAACATACTGAAAACATACTGTTGTCACTCTGGGTACCCTGTCACAATGGCCTTTTTCCATGTTTAACCATTTACTCTTTATGGAGTATGTTCTTTGATACCACATCACAGGTTAGGTTGCAGAACAATATCATCTCTCCTGTGTGCAATGTTGTAATGCAGAAAATCCTTATTATCCTTATCCTTATCCTAGCCTGCGCAACACACATCTGGCTCTAAATCTCACCTCGACACAGTGTCTGCATTGTGTGGATTGAAGATGGGGACAGCAGGCTGCGAGCCCCAGCCCAGAGCATGTGACTGCCACAGGAAAACTGCTTACTGAAGCAGTCTCACAGCAGATAGAAATCACTACGGACGTACAGTGCTGATAAGCTGGAAATTGCAATGATACTTAGCTGTGATAGAGTTCATTTTGTTGCAGGACAGATCGTCTTCCACAACTCACACCACACTCGATCATCTCCAGGGTATTTTTGCTATTGTCACCTTTTTTCTGCCCGCACAAAAGATTGTATTTGTCTTATTGCAAAACGCCGCTGCTAACTGAGACTCCATCTGTGACATACCACGTGTATCAGATGTGATTCAGAATGACAGTGCAGTGGATCTCACATTGTGAGGCATCCAGCATGCCTGAGAGTGGGATCAATCTGAGCGTGTGTGACTCACCCTCTCCAGCACAGTGCATTGGCATCAGTTAGTGTCAGCTGTTGGTTAGCAGGCATTAGTATCTGTCAGCTGGCTGCTAGCAGGTGTCTTCGGCACCTTGTAGGCTCTGTGGAGAGGAAATCAATGGCTCTCTGTTGATAAGAGGCCCCCCTTGACAGGCATCAATCAGACTTACACTCCCACATACTAACAAAATTAAAGCGAAACAAAGAGTTACTCTGCCTCGACCACCCCAATTGGGTTTCACATCCACTCCGTTCCTACACTGTTCCATGTTCAAACTGGAGGATGAAACAACCCTCGGTTCTCCAGCTACCTCCAATGAATTTTACATCTGTGATAAAGTGACATTCAACACAATTACTATCTTTCTGATATGGTGTTTTCTATGTTCCCTCTTGAGGAAATTATATAAGAGATGCAAGTGGGACTGCACTCGCAGTCAGGCCCATTGTTTACTAAATCCATCCCAAAATAGCCAATGTGGCAGGCTAATATGAAGCAAGTCTTACCTTTTGGTTATATTAAAATGCAATCATGAGTCAGAGGGAACAAGGAAAACACATTAGAGAGCGATGTCAAGGCGAACACGTTTTAGCTCGACTGTGTCACAGGAAATCCCCAGGGAATCTATAAGGGTCCCTGCAGTGATGAATATTTCACACACCCAGATTTAGACCTCTTAGATAGATCTGCGTCTGAATGGGGGTGGTTCTTCGGATCTCACAAGGATCTTTTGAAGTCTAGTATGAAATATGTAGATGCTCAGGTTCGGTGGGGATTTAGGCTTAAAGGCATGGAGTGAAGCACAGTGGTGGTGAATCTGGAGAGGGAGATGCACCCAGTCTTTCCTTAATTCCAATTGAAGCCAGATTAAACAGTCGACAACAAATTAAACTAAACCACTCAGTCTTTTCTATCCAACTATCTTGCTCCAGACAGAATTTCTTGTGAGGATTTAGATACAGCCAAGAGGAGTATTTGGATGCTGTTTTGGATCGGCAAGGAACCGAAAAATCCACCTTGGTGGAGTCTGTCGTCCTGGAGCAGAGTCATGAAGGATCAGACTAGATTAGGCACAGGGGATTGCTTTTTTCCTGAGTGAACAACTAGAGAGACTCACTCTTGTGTCCTCTTCCACACATAGTGCAGCCCCACTTTCACTTATTAATCAACATCTCCCTCCTGGGGCACTGAAACTGCAAGTGGTAACTGTTTGCTAGTGCAAGTTTTACTGGTTTCGTTATCATAACCTTGATCAAATAGAGCGCACAGTTTACATGCAATTTGTCTATTCTTAATTAGGGAATTATGTTTACTTTTGGCTACATGGAAAAGAGCATTCCTATCCACTCCAAGTAACACCCATAAACAAATTCATGTACAAGCTAAACCATTTGGGAGCAGTATCCATGGTAACCCACACTGAGTAGGAGCAAAAGAGACTGAATTGATTCAAAGGGAATGAAGCAAACTGCTGATGGGAGCCTTCCACAGAGACCATAAAAATCTACGTCACGAGGATGAGATGAAGGGAGGTGAAAATGGCTCGTAAACCCAAAACAATCTGCGAGTGCACTGTAGATGAGATTCAGGAGGACAGCTTCCCACCGAGTTTTATTTCCCCATTTTGGAAAAATCCACTGTGATCAGCGTCAGTTTTCTCTTACGTCCCAGATTATCTGCAGCAAAGATTGACAAATGTAAATAAACATAAGGTTTACCATAAGGAGACCCCCCTCTGGCAGTGAGAGAAAAACAGGACGCCACCTACAAGAAGTACTATAGGTATTTATTGTGGGCAGCTTCTCGAAGCTTCCTCGAGTGCAAGTAGGTCAATATAAGAATAGTGTAGATATTATTCACAGCTGCTCTGAGCAAACACAAACTCCTCTGTCTTGGTCTCTTGAGTCACAGTAAGACATCCCATGGTGAGGTTTAATTAAATCTTTACTACACACCAGTCTCTCATCCTTCGTCATCTACCATTTTGGCTAAGGAACCATTCAGTGGACTTACGTCATGTGTGGAAACATGTTCATCCAGGGGGCAACACACTTGGAACTAAGAGACAGTCCTCTTGCTTGCTTCACTTTCTTTCACAACTGTTTCCAATGGTGGGAGTTATTTGTAGTCGTGCTGTCTGTCATCATTACACTGTTATGTAACAGCCTGGAAATAGAGTGCTGTTATTACATTAAGAACAAAATATTCTCACTCCAAATTTCATCAGTTTCAAATACTGATTGAGTGTGGATTAGTCAATAGGAGGTTCTTACTGCAATGCTGTTGTAAATGTCCTGCTATTCTAAACTGGATAGACAACAAATCATTTGTCCTTCAGTAACGAAGAATCAATGAGGTCCTTCTAAATGTGGGTGTCATCACCCTCCCTTCCCCAGCAGCACAATGCAAGTCAGCCCTGTGAGCTGCACTAATTGTACAACAGCTGATAACATTCACTGAAGAATCACTGTTTCCTATTCAAAGCCAATTATTTGCTGAACTGAATTGTGTGTTCGCATCTATTTTCTCTCTCTGTCACACACAGAAACACACACACACACACTTTCCACATTTGTTTTTCATTAATAAAACACTATAAATGATTAAGTATGCTTACAGTTCTATGACTTCGGTGAAACAAAAGTGATTTAACTCTCTTGTCCATCATTTGACTTTTGAATCGTTGTGCATATTGACCGATCAAACTACACGCATGATCAGTTTGACACTTGGTTCATTTTGAGGCATGTAATTGCACATTCTGTTTGGTTGTAGCAAGTCATCCAGATGCACCTGTGCTCGCAGCGTCTCAGGGCTGTTTAAGTGGGTCAGCTCTAGAAATATCTTTGCTCAGTGAACAAGCCGTCGGGATGCCTCCCTTTTTGTCTTTTTTTTGTCTCCCTATTGCTGTCAGTGCCCTCCTAAACTTTATTCAAAGTATTAAAGTTGAATCAGAATGGTTACAGAACTTCTCGATGTTTGCGTTGGCTGAGTGTAACAATTTATTTTGGGTTGGTTAGTTCATCTCAGTGCTTGCCAGCCAGAGAGTGATAAAAACTGGCCTTGCCATATCACACCCTGTGCTGTCCCTCTGAAGGTGCTATCGAGCTGTAATACTCCTGCTATTGTCGTCTCAAGATGAGAAATGCCATGTGTAAATGATGCTCACTTGCAAATGTTGTATGCAAAGAAATGAAGGGGCAATTCCCTCAAAATACAATATGAAATATTTACCAAATTGTTATTAGGATTTTCTGTTAGAATGAATATTGTAGCTCACTGAGCATCTAGATAAGAGATGCAAGCAGCCAGACAGAGTATTAAAAACTGCTCTGACCTTTCATGAGCATGGGGCTGAATAACATCCTGCCTGCAAATTGGATTTTGCGCTCCAGACACTTTTGTCTGCAATAAAAACTTTCGCGGGAAAAAGAAATTGATCCGTTTGGTAATTAAAATTGAACTCTCTCTCTCGCGTTCTACCCAACACGCCAACCAAGATGTTTTGCGAGGGCAAGTAGTTTAAACGGGAGATAACGGAAACTGAAATATCTTCATTGTAATGCCTTTGGTTCAGTGGTTGATGAAGTCATTGATTGGTACAAAATCATTCTTTTGACTGAATGCATATACTGTAGTCCTGTCAGCTGCAGCTGCTGCATTCAGACTTGCAAGCCTAGTGAAATGAAAAAGCCCACTGGATGTTGACACACAATACATTTGTGTTTTGTTCTTAAAAAATCATGAATCAACCCATTATACTGAGAAGAAAAGATGAGCTGAAGACAGGCTACTTTTATTCAGGATACCATTTGTTCATGTATGCTGGCTTAGTTTTGATTAATAGGATTATGTAGACACACTCTCTGCATTGTGTAATTCACTGGAAGCAAACCCCACTTTCTCTGTCTCATAAGATTTTGAAACCTCATAAGTGGCACTTTTTTTATAACACACATGCAGGAGACAAATTCCAATAATACTCTTGTTTCTGCATACAAGCATGCCAGCATATTGTATTAATGTTTGGCTCACTGGATAGCTCTGACCAGACAGACTGAGATGTGGAATGGGGCGCACACCGTACCAATATTAAATGAATTACATAACCCTGGTTAATCTCATGCAGTATTGAAGGCAATGTTAGTCAAACTGCAAGCCCACACCACCTTGTGGTCACATTAGTATTCCTACTATTACAACTGGAATATCGCTAAATTCTCAACACCAGGCCTTTCAAACATCTCATCAAGTGTGCTATTGCTGAGCATAGGTGTGAAACAATAGACGCCTATTCAGTCAGTCCCTATAGTCTGGGTGAAGGACCTATGTAGGGACTTTGCTAACTTCTTCCTGATCTCTTATTTTAGACCCTGGTTTCCCCTATGCTGAGGCATGATGGTGGGCAGGGTGGCTTGATAATAAAGTGTCAGTGCCATGCTCCAGCACAGAGCAGTATAAACATTACTCAATACCCTATTTTACACAGACCTTTTTAGACTTTCTAGCCTACCTGATTCATCTGTTGAACTGACTGTAGCTCTGCTTTTATGTTTACTGTCACGAGTATTTGATACAGCTTTTCTATTTGCTTATTGATACATGCTCGATACCCCCTTTTAATTGTGATACCCATGGATTTCAGCCCTGTATTGAAGTATGAGTACAAGTAAAACTTGAACCTGAACACTACATAAAATACTATGAATGATGTTCTATACTATGACCTCCAATGAATGAACACACATTAACAGTGATGAGGTAAGATTAGAAATCTCATATGCTTTTCACACTACACTTAACCCCGGGCTAATGTCTTTCTTAACCTTGGGTTAAGGACGCATTTAACCCCGGGCTAAGCAGCGTTTCACCTTTGCATTTTTGAAAGAGGGTTAACACCGCTTTTAACCCTGGGTTAACAAACCCTGCTACGAAGCAGGGTTAGCACCAATTTTGCGGTGCTATCCCCGAAACGCGGTGCTAAGAACAATAGTGTGAAACGTTGTGGGGTTAGAATGTAACAGGGGTTAGAATGTAACAGCGAGTGGGATATCAACGACTATATATAAATATTCAAATGAGAATGTTAACCCGGGGTCTACAAGCTTACAGTGTTAAATCCTGAACACCCGGGGTCAATTGTTAGCCCAGGGTTAAAGAAAACTAGTGTGAAATGTGAGATAAATTAACCCAGGGCTATTATAACCCAGGGTTAAAGTTAACAAATTCAAGTGTGAAAAGCCTATCAGAATCATTTAAAGAATGAAGAAAAATAAATGGTAGTCATTGTTGTTCATAGACTTTATTGGACATGTGCGTATTTTGATAACATACTAATTTTCACATAATAGAGCTACATTGCATATAACATCAAATAGTTTTTGTTTTTTTTTACATTTAATTCAACACTCCACCATGATTTACATTATGTAATATCTTATTTTTTGATTAACAAAAATCTCAGCTTTTATTTCTTGCAGTTACATTTATCATTTATGTTTTTACATCTGGCAGGCATTAACTGACGATCAATTCCACTCAAATTCATAAGGGACATAATGTTTTCATAATGATTATACTATGCATTTAGAAAACAATGAAACTAATTGAAAACATATTGTATACATTCACAGTCAAATATATCCACTATAAATAATGTAAACTTTAAAAAAGAAAATATCTGTGAATATCAAAAATGGGGGTAACCTAAATAAAAAACATTTTAAAATTGCCATCACAGCTCACCCTGTTGGTCTCAGGAGGTGCCATGGCAGATAGCATACGTTTTAATATAGCCAAGGGGTCTTTGATTGACAGATTGATTTTTTTCTAAGTTTCTAAGTCAATTTCAGAAATTACACACTCGGTGTAACAATTACATCAGGCTCCTCTGATTAACTCCTTTGGCAGTAGGCTATGCCACAATAAATCTGATAATAATGTACTGACACTGAGTCACTGCAGAAGTTTAAACCGCTGCCCTGAAACAAAACATGTAGCTAATGCATAAACCTACAAGCCCTCAGATAGTCTTGATTTGTAGAAAAATGGAAGAGATTACAAAAAATGCACGAACAATAATCAAAACAAGATGCAGAGATAAACCCTCGAAGACACGCATAATATTGACAAGCACAGATAGCAGCAGGGGATAGAGGTGACAATCTGCATCACTCAGAGGTTTGTACGACACATCTATTTGGCTTTACCAGTTACAGAACAACATTCACACATTTATGCACCACTTATCACAAGGGGTCACTGTGGATACACAAATAAGACTGATATACACAGGCAGCATGGAGAATCTGCAGGGGAATCGACACTCCTCAACAAAGCTTGGGGTAGTGGGTCTTCTCTACAAAGCGTGATATTGCCATATTATATCCACATTGGGATGGAAAGCATTCCCTCTGGAAGACATTTTCAGTGCCTAGAAACAGAAACGTTTTACATAGGAGTTTCAGTAACAGCTGATCTGTGATCGAAGGGTTGTCAGTGCTTTGCATGGGTGGTGGTGGGGTGTCACAAGTGTGAAATTCAAACACAATTTACTGCAGAGGTGCATCCCACAGTTGACATACCAATACCTGTGGATTTCTTCTGCCTTTATTGTATAGATGAACCGTATAACATTCCTTGGCTGAGTATGCTTTGGAGTATGCCCCCTGTTCACAGGCTGTGGACCTGTTGAAAACTGAGAGCCGGATATGTAACACCGTATATGATACAGACTCAGGGTTGGGGTGGGTTACTTTCAAAATGGAGTGACTTAAATGCAAAATTACAATATACTGATTACCTGCTAAAACAGAACATGATCCACTACGTTACTGTACTATGTTACTTTACTACTATTAAGTTCAGTAATGTAGGTTTATTTATTATCAGATACCTTTGCATTGCATTTCCTTTGAAATCAGTAGAAGCTGAAATGAAACATATAGTTTATTCCAAATTGGAAGACTGAAATACACTTTTTTCCATTCAAACATGTGAGTAATCCAATGGTCCCCTATTTTTTCAGTAACTGTAATGCAATAGTTACCTAGTTGTAATCAGATTATTGTAATCTCATGTATTCCATTACTGAACCAACCCTGACAATGCTGTATTCTACTGTACTGCACCAATCATCGACACAGCAGCACCCCAGGCCCATGTAGATGGCCAGAGTAGGAACACTGAGTCGCTGCTTTGTCAACAGGCAGATGAATAAACCTGAAAATATAGTCTTGATACATCAGTCAGTGTCACTGTATTCAAGTATTATTTTGTTGTACTCTGTGTGCAAATAATAAATACATTCTACTTCATGAAAAACACATGCTTTTCCTTCATGATCGTCAGCAACAACGACACATAATGGTAATGGAAGACCCTCACCCTGACATGAGTGTCACAATCAATTGGACATCCCTGAGACAACTCCATTTGATCTGACTGAACTCTTGTCTGTGTAAGGCATGCTTTCATGCCAGAGCTGGGGGCTTTTGTTCTGGTGTAAAAAAAAAAGGGAAGGAAGAGGCAGCAACGACATTCTCACAACACCTACTAGGCTACTATACTAACTACTTCTACTACGTGTGACAACACAGTTACAAGCGCGAATGTCAGGGGTTGGAAATTGCAACCATTGCCTCCTGTTGACATGCAGCTAAAACATCACCAATGAGCGGTCAACAGCTCAAATAGATCTAGCGTCGGCTAACACTGGACATCCTATGTGTGCGGCTGTGCTGAGGTGTTTCATAATGATTCATTTGAGGATCAAACAAAATTTGGACAGAAAAAAAATCACAATGACTTTACGGCACCAACAAACAAGTGGGAACGCTATTTTGATGTTTTGTTTGTTATTTTTGTGGAGGTGTGAGTGAGTGTGTGTGTGTGTGTGTGTGTGTGTGTGTGTGTGTGTGTGTGTGTGTGTGTGCATGCATATACGTTCTTGTGCATATGTGTGAATGGGCATGTGCGAGCGTGTACTCTCATACAATGCTCGTGACTAGATGACTTTATGAATTACTTGAGCTTGTAGCAAAGCAAGGAATGTTTCAGACATCTGTGACTATATTTTATCTATTATCTATATCCTCTTTCTTTTTAAAATATTTAAACTATTTAGGCAGTGGGTGTTTAGTGTGTACATTTTCTTTTCAGGGTCAATGTCCATGATTAGGAGTTAGGAGGTGGCATCCTGTTGGTCCTTGTTCGTTTGGGGGGGGGTGGGGGGGTGATCAGTCCTTCAGTCTGCCTGTCCATGTTTCGGTCAGTAGGAAGGGGGCTTGTGCCATCTCAGTCTGAGAAGAGACTGGCAAAAGATTTGCGTAGATTGCGTATGGTTTCAGCCTTCACCTCGTCCTGGCTAAGGCTGGCTCGGGGCGCTGGGGTTTCTGGAATGTTGAAGGTATTGGTAAGAGACTGGGACTTGCTATAAAGAGAGGAAAATGGCAATAGAGGAGAGGAAGAGGCTATTAAAGTCATGCAGCAAACCCATGGGATGATAAGACTGGAGCATGGCAAGAGAGAGAGAGAGACGACTCATTCATAGATGGCAGAAGTGCATTCCTCTAATATGGTCATTCATTATCACCTTATCATTTCAAGGTAACATTTGAACATGATAGGAATAGTGAATGACTTTTCTGGATGCAAAATGATGCATGTTTTCATCATGGATGTATGACAAGTGTTTCTATGGCTCCATGTTCAAGAGAGCACAATGCAATAGAATCGATAGAGTACATAATCAAGCTGACACAACTCATTTCTCCATCAAAGCCTCGCTTGACCACTCAGGTAGAAGGGGCCATAGGGGCAGTCAATCTGTCCTGTCATCTAATGCACACCCAGCCGTCCTGGTGGGGCGGATGCCTCTTCCATTCTTTCATTTTTTCCATTTCTTCCTTGTCTTCATTGAGGCCTTAGGCTGGTTAGGCTACCATAGGCAGATTATGTTGGCTTGCTATGTCCTCCACTCTGTTAAATCCTGTTACTGTTTTCATGTGCTTTTATACATCATATTCTGTAAATACCACAACTGTCATAATTTGATTTATAATTTGATAACTGCAACTGAAACTGGAAAGCCCTTTGAGGCTCGTTTATGATTAAGTGCTCTATAAATAAACATGGCTCTGCTTGACTAGAGATTTTTTTAAATCAAAAATGACCTTTGGCCTCTTCTTTGTTGGTTTGTTTGCTTGTTTATTGTTGCTTCTACTACTGAAAAAATAGCACATCAAATAAATAAAGGCAAAAATGGAAGCGTACTCGCATTGCCATTAGACTTATTTAGAACACACACACACACTGAACAAACCATACACAATTTTGGCAAGCAGAGGATCATTAGCTTGCAGACCAAAACAAGTTATATAAGCAGAATCTAGGTACTCTGTCAATTTTGCTTTTATTTGTAGTGTCTTCTGTCATTTATCTGTTTTTCATAGAAGGTGTTTACTTTCTAACCAGTGTAATTACCACTGCTGGTATTTTAGACTTTTTTTGAGTGTCCTTCAGCCAGCAGTACGATGTATTGTGCCCTCCATCCCATGTACACAGTAGTATTGCAGCGGCAGTAAATACACATCTTTATAGTTTTGCATTGATCACCAGAGAATTACCTGTAACAATAATTTAAAGTTGTTTAAGTTGCCTGTTTTGCATTTCACAGCATATATTTGATAGGAATCACAGTGATAGTATAGTATTTGTTGGATAGTATTTGTTCAAATTCCTGACCATCAATGCAAAAAGCTATAGTTACCAAATATGTTGTCACATTTAAAAATGATGTGACTGAAAGTGAATCAAGAGAGAGATTATTCCCAATTATTTAACATAAACGACAACAATATATTGTGATATTCATATCAAGAATTCAAATTCATCAAATGCTCTTCTTCAACAATGCATTATATAACAGCATATAAACTAAGGAGATTCAATCCTAAAAACATCAATCAAAAACAATCAAACTAACTTAATATAATCACTGTGTATTAATGTGCACAATGTACTCAACTTCTAAATGTTGTATTAACTTTTGATCATTAATATATGAAAAATACATACAATTGTACATGTTGAATACATACAATTAGCTCTATACATTGTACAGTAGTTACAATTTCATTGTCCATGTGTGCTACTAAGAAAACTGAGTGGGTGACAGAACACAAGAGAGCATCTAATAGATTTTCACAGCGATACATTTAGTGGGTAATGGTTAATGGACGACTGCAGGCCAGCTTCCTCTGTTCAGAATGTTTTAATGTAACATGATCACTCAAGACATTCGGAAATGCATGTTTTGTGAAACTGCTGCTAAAGCACTGGGCTGAAAAAAACTGTAAGCACCAGTAAATCATGCACATTCAGATGGGTCATACATCATCCAATAGCATGAATAGATTTACAGTGTGGCATGCACATCGTGATGCAGGCGAAACACGTGAAATAAGATCTTATGGTCTGGTCCAGGGGTGGGCAATCATGTGCCATGGAGGCCGAGAGTATGCAAGTTTTCTCTCCAACCAAAGACTACACCAGGTGATTAGTCCCTCCTCTCTGGTTGAAGGTGTGTTAATCAGTGAAATCACCTGCTGTAGTCTTTGGTTGGAGTGAAAACCTGCATATTCTCGGCCCTCCATGGCACATGATTGCCCACCTCTGGTCTGGTCAGTTGTAAGTTCACCTTTCTTGAAAAAATGAGAGGAAATTGATTCCAATTCAGTTAGCATAACGAGTTACTTACTTTAGCTGTGGAGAGCCGCCCATAGACGGGTTGTCCTGACTGGGTTTCTGTGGGGGCTGAGGCTTCTGCTGCAGTGGGGGTCGTCCTCCTGGGCCTCCTTGGCCTTGGGCAGCGGGTCGGGGCTGCTGGGTGGTGGGTGCTCCTGGACGGCTTTGCTGGCCTGCTTTGCTGGCCTGCTGGGGACCCTGGGGCCCTCCCTGTGACTGCTGCCTGGGGGGCTGGGCAGGTCTCTGCTGCTGGGGACGCTGCTGGGGTTGGCTCCCTGGAGGTTTCTGGCCTGGGCCTCCTGGAGGTGGTTTCTGCTGCTGCTGGCTGCCAGACGGCTGCCTCTGGACTTGAGGAGAGCCTCCCTGGCTTCGCTGAGGAGGACCCTGACCAGACGAAGGTCTCTGGCCTTGAGCAGGTCCCTGGCCTGGTGGCCGCTGCTGAGCTCCAGGTCCTTGGTTAGCTTTGGCCTGGACACTGGGGTCATTGGTGCTGGGGCTGGCAGCAGGTTGCTGGGCCTGTGTAGGAGGTTGGCCTTGAGGTTGTGGGCGCTGCTGAGAGGGGGGACTTTGCTGGGGACCACCTGAAGGAGACCAACAGAGCAGCCCTCACATCAACACTAACTATCACTAATCAGAAAATATAAACAAAAACAAAAGCTGAATATTATTTCACTTGGTTTATTTTGCTGTTGCAAATGATTCATCCTCTTACCCTGGGTTAGAGGGCGCTGCTGAGTCTGTGGTACTCTAGGCTGGGAGATGGGCTGAGGGGACACTACATTCTACAGGTACACAGGAGTTAAAAGGGCAGAGGGTAAATAATTATTAAAGACAAAGCAGGTAAAAAGCTATTTTCCAATGATAGACAGAAAATCATGTTCAATAGATAAATCCATTTGAAAAACAAAACTTTTCAGTGCAAGAAAGCTTGGCATGAAAGAAAGGTGCATTCTGTGCAAAAGGATCAACCAGTACAATTCAGTACAAGATTTGTTGCAATCTTTCTGCACCTGACCTCAGATTACAAATAAAAAAGAGGGAGAAATGATAGAGAGATTATTGGAGCAAGCACGAATCATCAGTGGTTTGAGCACCTGTGCTGGCTGTCCTGCCGAGGCACGGATGGGGGAAGGGCTCGAAGTACGTGGAACAGTCTGGCTCATCTTGGAAACCACCAGTTCTGCGATCTGAGCACGATCTTCATCCTGTTGGTCCCCAATCAGTGGCATCGAGCAGTCATCCACCTGAAAACGAAATAAGACGCAGGTTTAATGGATTTTCCCTCTCAATCGCAAATTATTATTCTGTTGAACACGAGACTACACCCTCTTCCAGCACCTCTATAATGTAGTCTTTGCCATCTTTGCCATGTAGAGCCTCCACAGCACATATATCCAATCCTCCAAAGACTTCGGAACAAGAGTCCACCCACATTCGGTACCTGCAATAGCATGGTAAACAGGGCTAATGGCAACGTGACACAATATATGATTTCCAATCTAATGCGGCATCAGTGGGTTCTTACTTGTCTGACATGGCCACCTGCTCCAGCATAGACGAGCCAGTGTTGGTTTTCCAGTTGCCAGAAATCGATGTCCTCCTGTCGAACAGAATAAACATTCAATCTTTCAAGTTCTTTCTGACCATTTTCATCAATTTTAGAACATGCCAGTGTAGTGCATGTTTGATTGTAGCCTTTGATGATCATCAGTTGGATCTATAAAATGCCTGGAGCTGAGGAGAGCACAACACTAACTTCACTCACATGTAAGCCTTGTAATTGCTTCCGATTTTCTGGATGCGGACGTCATACTTTGCATCAATGAAAGGTTCAGATGTGGCATAAGTCTTGGTCAGCGCAACGACACTGGCGATATCTTGAAAATCGTATTGATTGTCCACTTTCACCTGGGGTAACAAAGGTTAAAATATGAATATACTGACATGCATGGGTTATGTATCCCGAAACCCAGAGAGAATATGATCACATTGTACCCAACAATTACAGCAGTCCAGTACTACCTTTCCCATTCCTGAATGAGCATGGCCCATCTTCACCACTACGGGGAATCCAGGGGACGTAATCTGTAATGAATGCACCATAGACCTTAGACTCATACACAGCACTCAAGCGATTAATAAAACTATCTTCTAATGTCTTTGAATCAATCAGAATTGAAATAGGGAACACTCTTTCTCTATTTCTGTAAAAAAATCCTGCAGCCAGGCTGCTTCTGGTTTTTCAACCGATAACGTCTTTTAATGGAGCGATTCATGTTGATGGCTGAAAGCAAGCCCAATACTGGAAGCCTGTGACTGCAGGGGTGGAGAGGATAGCTCTGCGGCACAGCACTCAGTGTTACTGTACTGACAATAATTTGGCAGACAAATAATCAAAGACTCTGCCTCTACTGGCAGCTAAAAACAAGGCAGCCCCCTGTAAATTAGACCGGTCTCAGCTGCAATATAAGATGGAATATTGACATGGAAGTGAATTACCGTCCTAACATGTTCTGTGACCCATGCAGGAGGATGAACCGTCTCCGTTTGTGTCCCTTTAAGGTTTGTTTTGTGTGAAGATGTGTCCCGTCAGCACAAGTGGGAGGGGGAGAAGAGATGAGGAGAGCAGATGGCAAAGTACTCACCATTTCCTTGTGGTTGGGATAGTAAACCTGCTCAATCAGTGGGAATTCCTCTGGGCCCAGTTGCTTGTACATTCTGGACATCTGAGCAAACTGAAAGAGACACTAATTTGTACAATGCAGCATTTTTTAACCCAAAAATTAAGCAGTATATGTCTGTTCAGAGGAATCCAAGATGTAAATGTGATTTCAAGTCAAATGTTTTCATACTTACCACCCATGGCTTGTCACAGAAATTGTAGACAGAGTGTAAAGAGTTTACACTTGGTAGTCCTGCGTACTGCAGTCCTATCACCATGTTCCGGTGGTCTCCATTCTTGGCCATGCTGAAGGCATGCTGTCTGATCAGTACAAAGTCTGGCTTAAACGATCTAGGGACAGAGGACATTAGCAAAATATTAAGCTGCATTACAACACTAATCGAACAGTTATGAGAAAAAAATTCAAATTTCCTTAACTAGACTTTTATAGTACACTTACTTAGTAATCTTATGCCCATTCCTCATTGCATCAATATCCACAGTATAAGTGCCTGTAGCATGGGCCACCAGGTTGATCTCAGAGAAGTCTGCCTAGAAGGACAAGAGCCAGGTCAATCCCAACCAACCACTATCATATTCTCAATCAAGAGCCAGACTGAACAGGAAACAATATACTTTATTTGAAGGGAGTTGTTCTTGTTAGGAGGCCACAGGGGAAATAACGGAAACTCAAACACAACATGAACAAGGATGACAGAAATAGGAAGTATGGAAAATGCTGGAGGCACTAAAAAATATCTTTCAAGGTCTCTTCTGCTAAGAACGTGCTATAACAGCATGAGTAAAAGCTAATTCATACTGTGTAGATATGTATTCATTATAGGCTACATAGTATTCTTAATTAACTTAATTATTACAATTAATTTGTATTAGCCCGTTGTTAGATTACGACAAACAATTGATTTATCTTTCTCAGGGATTATAGTTTGCATCACTTACAATGATTTTGTCGAGGCATTTGTCAAATGAATTATCAATACTTATCTCCCAGTCAGATAGCATGAGAGAGCATTACAGTGGAAATGAATGAAGCCAGTCCCCTACATATCATTTATCACTCTGAGTGCACTCTCCATCTGTGGACATATTAAAAGCTCCCATTGTTCTGAATGATTCATTTTTTATTTATTCAAGATGCCACGCATCATTATATGTTAGTAAGAAGCCTACCGAGGACTGGAGCAACAGAAATGCAGTTTATCATGGGTAAACTTGTGGAAGAATTAGTAACATAATAGACTATAAAAAAACATTCCCAGAGTGACTTGGTTATAAACATAAGCACCAAATATTACCTAAGTAAATAAAAGATGCACAATATATAAAAGGTGGGGGGGGGGGGGGGGTATTTTTACTGGCATAATTTATATGCACTTAAGCCTGTTGTTCTTTTCAATTCAAAGATCACCTCATCCTACAGTGAAGCCAATGGCAATAATTCCATCTACAGGTAGCTGCTGAATAGTTTGGCTAGCATTAGAATAACATCAACCACATGCCATGGCTATCTCAGTGACCAGATTGTAACACAACTGGGCCAGGAACAGTGTTTTATAATGATATTTCTCTAGAAGGAATGGTGTCACATCCCTCCAGAATTTCACCTTCTTGTAGGATGCATCATAAGACACACTGAAGCTGTTCTGGCAGCTCTTGGTGGCCCAATCATTCTTTGTGTTGGTGTTTCCTTTATTCTAGCAGTTACCTGTCCCTGTGGTAGGGGAAATAGAAGAATATAAAGAAAACAACCATTTAAATGCAACCTACCTGTTCTACCTTTATGTCAAATTCACCATGGACCTTTTTTCCTCTGAAGATTTTCACCCTGAAGGAGAGAAACAAAGTTGAATCTGTCTGTTGTGTGTATCTTGCAGAAACCATGAATCTCCTATTTTGCCATTTTCATTGTAATTGACAGCTGACATTTTCTCCAACATTTGGAAGAAATATCAATAGCGGTTTCAGATCCATGAGAATAATCCTGACTGATGATAATGTGGTGTGAAATGCCCAAAATAAGCGGGCATTAATGGGGGAAATCAACCAGTTTCCTAAATTCCTGAAATCTTCATCATGTAATATAAATCAGATAAGACATTGAACTAATGGACCTCCATAAAGGTGGAAACATAACTGGGGGAAACAGATGTGCATTGTACTGTGGGATGGGGGGGAGCAAAAGCTACCATCTCCATGCCTCACGTTCATTGGTGAAGCCTTCCTAGTGTGAAGAGGCCTCTCCTTCACTAACCTGGTGCACACCAGATAACTTGCTCTTGCCAGTGCACCTTTTGCGCCATAGTCACTCGATTTGAAAATACCTGCATTATCATGGCGGCATCAGAAAATACCTAATGCATAAGCAACCTTTCTTGATGGCATAATGCAATTAATAGGATATCAAAATGACTTCACAAGCAAAGGATAATTAACCAATTCGTCACTACTTTTTGAATGAAAATGGCCTTTCCTCCCTCAATCTGTTGCACGGCACGTGATTTGCTTTTGCCAATGCACTATTTGCGTACAACGACATCTGTAAGGTATTTCTCGTCCGAAGAAGCCCGCTGCCAGTTTACACGTGACATCACATAGCACTTGATGAATCATATGACCTTCTAGGCCACTGTCTTAAAACCCACGACCTGGCACACACGTCGTCTAGACAAGACACCATTTCTGGCAATGTGCACGCCGCTTACCAGTCGGTCTGCTGGTCATCAATAACCAGGAGTGTCTTGGCACTACTGGAAACTCCTGCCCGGTCTGCTGCTTCGGTTAATGTCGCCGCTGCAGCAGCCGTGGTCTGTTTGACAGCATTGGATATGGACGAGAAGAAGCCAGCTCCTCCACCTGCAGCCGGCTGCTGGCTGGTGGACTGGCGCCTCTCCGTCGGCCCGGGCGACACTGCGGGGCTTTGCTGCGGCGGTTCGGGGCGTTGGAGATCAGCCATGTACCCATTGGGCAGATTGGACATGAAATTGCTGTCCGAAAGTCGTCGACGCAGGTAGTTCATGATGGAGATTTATATATAAAAAAAAAACAACGATGAAAAAGGAGCGTCCAATGAATCCAATAAACCACTGGATGCGACTTCCAACTTGCTCGATGAAAATGACTACTTTCCCATTTGAAGAAAAAGGGGATGAATGTCACCTGAATGGAAGCAAATCTTCTGTTATAAATATAGCAATAATCTAGCTAGAGATAATGTCGTGACTGTTGAGTCTGAGAAAGGCGTTAAGCGGAAAAAAATCAACATATGTCCTCCTGGCAATCAATACTAGGAAACTAAAATAAGGTAGCTTCAAATGATTGGTTTCAATAGAGCAATCTCTTTTCTCTATTATCTCAAATAGATTTGGCTCGTGGCTATCGTCATCAGTCCATGAGCCTAGCTGTGCAAATAATCACTATCACCAATATTCATAATAAGGCATGATGAAGCCTACCTCGGAGTATATCCAAACTGAGCCGCCTCAGGGACGAGATGATGCCGTATCCTACTTAAGATCCTACATATAGGTGACTCGCTTGTCCTCTATCCAGGCAGGCCATGCATCGGGTTTGAACCTGTGAGATTATACCTACACAGTTATACCTGCAGTTCCTGCAACAACCCTCTGAACCGCTCAGTCCTCAAGGCTCAGCCTTTTCCGTCTGTTCTGCGTCATTCCCAGTCATCCTGAGGGAGAGGAACCTGCAAGGTTGGACCAGTGTCAAGCCAGCTAGAGTCAAATAGAACGTCCGGTCGCAACTTTCAAAATAAAATATTTACGGTTGCGCTATATAATATTTAGGGTTTTCACGCTTCACTTCTTGGGCGCTACCAAACTTAATTACGGGTTGTTTTTTGTTGAACAGTATCAAATTAATAAAAGGAACTCAAAGTTTTATTATTTTTACAATTTTACTTTGGTTTAATGTAGCTTAATTTAAATAAGAATTGTTATGTCCTTGCTGCAAATTTACATATAACTCCAACAATCCTCTTCTTGTATGCAAATGATCATATGATCATAATGGCAACACATACTGGCATTTTATAGGATCAATTAATAAAGTGCTTCTATATATGTATGTATATAGTATTAGTTATGTTTGCCGATGTTAACTAGCAAGATAAACTATTCTAATGTTACTGAATCCTCCATAGAAGAGACTGAGGCAGCTGATCAATTAAGGAACCAGAGAGCTGACATCAAAGTCAAACTGCTAATTATAGGTATCATTCTATACACCACCACCAAAGATGGGCTGTGGGACTGCACAGGATCTATTGTATACAAAAATGAAAATGAAGAATATATTGATAGAGGAAATTATTGTAATATATATATTGTAAAATATATATATATTTTTGTTTTTCAGTTGTTGACAACCTTGTTGTATTGAAGGCCAAATCATTTAACTTCCTGTAGCATTCTGTCTTTCTCTGGCTGACTTGACGCAGTTATGTTAGGATAGCTAGGTTGGGCTATGAGGGTGGTGCTGATGAGAGCAGTGTGACAGGGGCGTCGCTCCCTGAAAGACATCAGGGTGCTGTTCACCACGCAGGGTGGCGTGGACACTGATATCGCTGTCTGTTCTGTTGCCACCAATAAAGCCCATGAGGCAGACTGACTGCTGGCTTTTAGGCTACTGACACGGGATGTTATTTCTTATTTTTAGAAGATTTATTGAAGATTGCAAGTGATGCGCCCTCTGTTGGTGATGCATGGACTGAGCGAATACCATAGACTACTTCAGGGGTTCCCAAACGTTTTCATATCAAGAACCCCCCCAAATCTAAACATATTAGTCCACGCCCCTCATAATCCGATCCGTTTTGAGATGTAATTTCTGTATTATGAAACCAAAATTAAATCTTTATATTTATATCATTTTGTTCATTATTTGTAACAGGAGAATTGTTGATAATTGATGTTTTCTGTATTTTTTGCTGACTAGCTAAACCAGAGTTCCTCAAATCCGGGCCTCGGGGTCCAGAGTGCTACTGGTTTTCTCTCCTACCAGGAAGTTAATTACATTCACCTGGCATCCCAGGTCTTAATCAATCCCTGATTAGACAGCTAGAATGGAAACTACTTGGCAGAATAGAAAGAGTTCAGACAAAAATCATTGACATTTCATCAACTGGTACATGTCTTTACTCATTAGCCCCTAAAATTATACTCAAGTAAAAGTAAAATATTGATGTACTTGTTAATTAACCTACTTAAGTATTATACACATTCTTCATGTCTTTTTCTTATTTCAGTGCTTAATAATATTCAATCCCAATGCATAAACCCCTGGAGGTTATAATGAATTTATTTATGAGGTAAAGGCTTTAGCTGAGTATGGATGTTCTTCTTCAGCATCGCCCTACTTAACATTCATGTAGTTACACACACGACCCAGTACTGCAGTCTTCTACTACTAGCATATAAGTACAGTTGCAAGAAAAAGTTTGTGAACCCTTTTGAATGACCTGCATAAATGGCTCCTAAAATATGGTATGATTTCCATCTAAGTCATAACAATAGATAAACACAATGTGATTTAACAAATAACACAACAAAATGTAAGCTGGAAAAAGTATGTGAACCGCACTTCTGTTAAAGGGGGTAATTGAGGTCAGGTGATCCAATCAATGTGATGACATTCAGGTGTGGGTTAGAGGTGTCCTGTCATATTAAACCCCCACAAAGCTTGGTTACCAACAGAGTCTGCTCTCCATAAAGAGATCGGTTGAAGTGGAATATGCCCTTGTCAAAAGAAACTTCAGAGGACCTCCAGAGAAAGGTTGTTGAGGCTCATAAGACTACAAAAGCATTTCCAAAGACTTGGGCCTCCAGTCAGACAGATTGTATACAAATGAAGAAAATTTAGTGCTGTTGCTGCTCAAGGAGGTGACAAAAAACCTTAAGGTAACAGATGAGGATCTGCAGGCCTCTCTTGAACTCTCTAACATCTGAGTCCACCATAAGAAAAACACTAAACAAGAGTGGGAGGATACCAAGGAGGAAGCAACTACTCTCCACAAAAACATTGCTGCCTGTCTCAAAAATATTGAGAAAAATGGGCAAAAGGGCACAACGCTATATTTGGAGTAGAAAAAACACCATGTAGCAACAACAAAACCTCATCCCAACCGTGAGGCATGGTGGAGGGAGCATCCTGGTTTGAGGCTGCTTTGCTGCCTCGGGGCCTGGACGGCTTCATTGAGAGAACAATGAATTACAGGTTCCACCAGTTACTAAATCTCATGGTTCACATCCTTTTTTTCAGCTTAGGCTGTTAATGTTTGAACAACATGTTCAATAGACATGTAAAAGTACAAATTATGTATTTTTTAAGTCACATTGTGTTTATCTGTTTTTTATGATTTAAGTCCATATTTTAGGAGCCATTTATACAGGAATGCAGATAATTCAAAGGGGTTCACAAACCTTTTATGTCTTGATGTGATGTACACAAACGTGACTTATGATGGGTAAAATAAAATGGACATCAAAAACATCTACATAAAAATAATTTGATCACTGTTGAAATACAATGTCAAGCATGCCACTGTTGCATATGTCTTAGGGGGGCACTGTTGAGCTTAACTTGATCCAACATAACACCTTTCATGCCTGTATGCACAGTAAGACCTTTATGTGTGCAGCACTTTCTCAAGTCTAAACCGATCTTCCCCAGCAGCTGATACTGCCCTGTAGTTTGGACAGCAAACCCCAGGAGTATGAACTAGGCCCCAGTAGGCTGATATACTAGCGTTCCATATAGGACTAGGGTAGCATGTTTGACCGAGTAAGTTATTCTCAACGTGTTTATAGGCTAACATATCTCAAAACGTTGTATTAACACTTATCTTAATCACTGTCACAAAGCATGTGTGCTTGCTCCTGAGGGCCTCACGTTTGTGTTGCTTCCAAAGATGGTCTATATGCGTCCAGACTCCTCAGCATGCTCGGGCAAGATTGTTCTCATGGTAGCAGCATTTTCAGGACTTAGGAGTCTTTGTCTGGCCATCAACAAAAGCCTTTGGATTACTGGTGAGGCTGGCTCACAGTACAGCTGTGTACGTGTATGGGCAGGTCAGTGGAATGACTGGAGCTCCGGTGGGCTAAGCACTCGAAAAAATGCAGTTTGGTGAGATTGTAGATTAGAGGTGAGGGTGGGTGGGAGGGGGAAAACAAAGGACACACTTCAATTTCTTCATGGCTCAGGGTGAAATCTGCAGAGTTGAAGAAAAAAAATTATTTATGACCATAGTAGTGAATTTTTGTAATGATTTCTACAATAATTTCTACAAAATGAGTGTTGAATATGATAATAAAAAATCTCTTATCTAAAAGAAGTCTAGTTCAAGCCAGTATGGAGGTGTTATTGTAGTACCGTGACATTTAACAATCAGTTGAACTACATTTTCTACCTTTGAGATACCTGTGATCACCCTCTGCCTGCAGCACAATAATAACAACACTGAGCAAAGGAGAGCTTTTGATTGGCCCGAGAGCGACCAATCTGAACGCAGGGAAAGAGTCACAGGGAAGCCACAGTACTTCTCTGCACTCACCTGATACGTTACCTGGCTGAGCTCAGACGCAGCATCTCATTACTTTCTAATACGATCCATAACTGAGGCTCATTGTCTCCCGTAAGCCCCAGCAGTAAAGGTGTTCCTCTGCTTTTGGTTCTACGCAGACAAAGACAAGGAGCCATGGCTGTGGCAAATTTTCACTACATAACTCGGATGAGCAGTGGCTTCAAGGTCTACATTTTAGACGGTAAGCTTGATTATTGTGACTTTTATTACTCTGTATTGCTCAATAACAGTGAAGACTTGTATCAACCTGATCAGTGGAACTAACTTATATTCCTGCTAGTATGCTATAATATTATAGTAATACAGTTTTATATTCAGATCCTATGTCATCAAGACCTAAAACCATTTTGTTTTCACGACAATGGCTTTTGTTACCGTGCCGTACATGTTTGTGTAAGTATCAAAAGGAAGCATTCAGATACTTAAGTGTGCACCATTGAAATATACAAAGATACAATAAGAACCTCTGTAAGTTCATGATGTTATCATGGTGGAACATGTCATGGTTCTGTTCAGGAAGTAAATGTATGTGGATTTGGATTTGGATTGGATTTGAGTAAAATGATACACTTGTTGATACTTTTAAAGTTTTTAACAAGGATTTTATTTTGTAACTTTAAAAAACCTACATTTCTGTTAAATCTACATACACTGTAAAAGTCTCTAACCCTAGATCAGAAGGTCAGGCAACATGTTCCCTCTACTACTGGGGAAGAAATAACCATGCCTGAGGCATCAGAAAATCAGCATAGGTGTGGTTTTACCTGCCCCTCTCCACAATGGCACTCTGTGTGAGGGAATAGCTCGTACGGTGTTGGAAGTGCTTGGGTAGTAGTGAATGTGGATTCGAATGAGTACTGGGTAATAGAGGTGTGAAAACACTGTGAGCAAATTTTTGCCTTACAATGTAAAACAGATGATCTCCCATTGTTGCAGTTTGCAGCACAGTAGCACTTCATTGTGACTGGATGGTTTTCTTTCAGTGCATTGAGTTTGATTTGAATGTGGTTGAACTTCAATCATCATATCAATGTGGATTTCCAAGTGTAGAGAGTATACAATACAAACAGTATACAATCAAAGACTGTTATGCTTCCATTTCATTTTCACACAGGACTTACATTTTGACTGTATGCATGGCTGTTGTGAAAATGTGCACTTGTAGTCGCGATTGCCACTCCATAAGAGAAACAGCACTAAAAGCAACAATATTTACTTGAACTTACATTGACCAATATATGATGATATCCTAATAATTGTGTGTGTTTGACTTAGAATATGATAGATTTCACAGTATACTACACACATCTGTCCTACTCAACACAAAACACACATTATCGCCTGCATCCTGATGTGTTTCAACTTGTTTAAAAGGTGTTGCCTGAATCAGGATCCTAAAAAGGTAAAAGTCATGAGATTGGTCATACTCCAAGACAATGAAATTGGTTGATACGCACTTGACTACATAAACAGGCTGAATGCCAACACTATGCAGAAAAACAACATTTACCGTTAGCATTGAATCAGCTGTGTAGTGTTGTAACACTCACTGATCAGGTAGTTCTAGTTCTGCCACTTAACGGAGTTTACAATTAACGGTGACAGAAATGTTTTCCCACGAATACGTTTCATACAGGCAGATGTCATGGATCAAAACAACCAGTCACTCGTCACCTATTGTGACTGACTGCCAATTTAGCAACGTCGCTAAATTGATCAGCACTGACATTTGGCTGTCTGACCTTTTCAACAATTTTACCTGTCTAATCAAATAACCATCACATGATTCCTTTTTTTTTTTCACGAGTTCCCATTTTAATTTTGCACTACAACATCTCTGATTTTCCAGGTCAGCCCAACCTCAGAAGCGAAGACAGATACAGACATATCACAAATGATCGGGTTCGAGTCCCAGCAGTGTATCCCATCAAGCGCAAGCGCAGCCATGAGAGGGGCCTCACTTTGGAGGAAAGGTTGGTGTGACCTGTTTATTCATACATGTAATAATAATTCTAAATTATGAATGAATTACGTAAAGTCCCCGTGCTCATAGAGTAATGGCATTTTATGATGAATAACTGTGTTTCAGACGAGAGAGGGCACTGAGCAGAAGCAGTGGCAAAGGTGTCCAGAGAGCAGCAGCGGCAGCAGCGCCAGCAGTGTTCAACGTTCCCCAGAGTCCAACGTCTACCTGGAGCCCGACACCCAGCCCCACCAGCCCTCTGCCCAACCATGTGTACTACACACCGGTCATGGATGAACCACTCGCCCTCATCAAGAAACCAAGAAAGGAACCCGAGAGCACAGGGGAAAAGACTAAAAGTGCTGCTACCACTCAGATACAGGTAATTCACAGCGTACTGTTTGTGCCTTCAGCAATTACAATGTGATCCTGTCAAAGATCAAGGATAGCTGGCCCGTCTCAACTGATGAAAAGTGTTAGCGTGTATCTTAGTAATCTCAGTGTAGCTCCAGGCTACCCGGAGCATCTGAATATCTCCCATCTCTACATGTTGCGAATCCAACTTGCAGAGGCATTCTATTCCCAAAAGTGTTTACAGGCCTCTGCTTGTCCACGCTATGCAATCCAGCCGGATTCGGGAAGAAAATGTGAGCAATGGAGGGAGGAATGTCATCAACAAGACCAAACAGACTGCTCTCACTTTGACCTGTTTATGCCTTCACGTTGGGAGTGATCCGACCATTAGCAAACCCAACCTGTTTAATCAGTTTTCAAATCGTTCAGTTTTCAAACTGAACTTTCGAGTCAGTTACAGTGGAACAATCATACAGAGCAGATTCAGCTTTAGACTATATTGAAATGCAGGTTTTGAGGTATAGTGAGAAAAAGGAAACCTCGTTAGTTGGTGTTACAAATGCAATAAGCAAGTACTTATTCGGTCTGTGTTTTCATTCAATCAACAATCCATTTTGTCCTTTTATAGATGCGTCCCTCTGTGATCACCTGTGTCTCCTCGGTAAGAAATCCCCCCTGCAGACCCGATGGCCACAGCAGCCACTCATCAGGTCAGTCTCACACCCATGTCTGTCTATTGATTCGTCACCCGGTCCCTCCCTAACAGTAGCAGAAGTCACACATCATAATGTAGGTGTCGACAGACTTCCTTTGACTCATTGAGGGTTCATCGGTGAAGGTGTGTGTGTTTGACTTTTGTCATGCATCCCATCTATTCCAGTGATTTCTAAGTGCAACTACGACCATGTGGTGGAGGAGCATTTCCAGAGGAGCCTAGGGGTGAATTACCAGCAAGCTCGCTCCCAACAGCTCTCCATCAGCGTGTCTGTGGACGATCACTTCGCCAAGGCCCTGGGAGACAAGTGGCTGCAGATTAAATCCAAGTCTTCCTCCTGTTCCTCCACACCACCCAGCAGTCCAAGCATTACTCACTCCCCCACTTACAGCCACAGCCCAAATCAATCTCACAAAGAACCCTCAAGCACTTCATCACCATCTTCCAGCCGCTGGTCCGTCAATTAAAGCAGAAAATGACCTTTGAGCTGAGAGCAAAAATGAACTTTGTGACTTTTAACATTTCATCGAGGGCAACTCTGCTTTTCAAGGACGGCCATCTAACAGATGCAGGACACTGATTGGTCTGTGGACTTGGACCATTGTGTGTCCAAATTGGTGCAAATAAATGTAGCATAATTGGGATGTCCTTGTTTTGTCACATTTCTGTCCTCTGCTTGTCAATAGCATTTGAATACCTGAAATAGATGGTGATATGGAATGATTTAAAAATCAACCAGATAATCCTTTACATTTCTTTAATTTTGTGTCATTCATTTCGTGCAGTTAGAGTTTCACTGTAATGTATTTATATTCTGATGTACCTGGGTCCTTTACAGTCTAAATGACTAGCCTGTCTGCTGTATAATATTATACTTAGAAGCTGTACACAAAACAGAGACTTTGAAAAAACGTATGAAAGCTTTTAAAAATGGTGAAAACTCATAAAGTCAACAAAATATTCTTAAAGCGTCTGTCATTTTTCACAGTATATTTGGATAGTCAAGCCAATGTGTTAATGACATATTACAAGTCACAACTGAATTACTTTGGTTACAATCACAGAAACATTCCTTTCTCCACCAAATCATCATTTTCTTCAGAACCAGACAAGTACAGGATTGCAGTTATGTGTCACGTCCACAAAATGTGGAGGTCATGAACTGTATGGACACCTGGTGAAAAGGGGGCAGGGAGGCATACTAGACTGCTTATTACTGCTTATTTTCAGTGGTGAGTCAGCATGTGTCTGCAACACATCCGGTACACACATGGCATATTAACACAAAGAGCTGCAGCCGTTTATTCAGTGGAAAATGAAATGGACAGATGAGCAACGCTGTGGGGGCTTTTCCCCTGGAAGGCTGAGGGAATGTCGGGTGCGTGTCCCAGCAGGCACCAGGCCTTGTGTTCTGACATTCCTCTCTCCTGAGAAAATGACTCTGTAAGATCCTACAGATCCTGTTTGGCAAGGGATAGGAGGGAGGGAAGTGGGGAGGGAAGGGTAGGGCTATAGGCCTGAGCATGAGAACCGAGCATGCTCTTCAGTCATTTATTTGCATGTTCTATCTTGTCTAACTTTAAATATGATAGGCAGAATTGAAAAAGTTTCCAGAGCCACTCTCTTTGAAATCGCTGAAATCGAAAGGGTCTTATTTTGGCATTTGCCTGCTCTGGGAAATAACCTGAACGTTCTGACAGGTTGAACAGCTTTGGAAGAATATGTTGTATCTGGCACAACTGTGGGATTTTTTTGTTTTTATCTTTGTTGTTACAGTAAAATGGGTTGGTTTGTGAATGAATCTTTGCATGGTTGGAGTTGAGGCATCTGCACAAACCCTCTAATAATGTGCAGTACAGAAACATGCAATTCACATCAAGCAGATGATTAGCATTACCCTGGCAGCAAGTCTATGCATACGTGGATAGAGAGTATAGTTTTTTGGAGGTGGATGGATGTTACTGATTATTCTCTGGCTAATTGAAGAGTGTTGAAACCGGTATTTCCACTCAGAGTGCATTCTTCAGTCAGTGTAACCTGAACTGGGGCATTGATGCCACCTAGAGGCCCTCAGGTAAACTGTCAACAGTGTCAGTGTCAATGAAAAATGGTTTCATGTTGCATGGTGAACACTACAGACAAGTGGAAACACTGTTATGAGTGTAGTACTGGGAAGATGTTTCTTGGTGAAGGAGAGAGAGAGAGATAGAAAGAGAGAGTATACCTCGCTGGTCACCACTAGGAGGCGACTCCTCAATAGTTTATTGCAATCACACGTCTTGGGCTTTAACGCTCAAGCTCTAATTATTTTATAATGCTGTTAAATAAGAGATTTATAAACATTAGCATCCATATGAGTGAGAGGAGAGAGAGCGTGCTTTGTGTGTGTGTGTGTGTGTGTGTGTGTGTGTGTGTGTGTGTGTGTGTGTGTGTGTGTGTGTGTGTGTGTGTGTGCGTGTGTGTGTGTGTGTGTTGACCACAACCTCATCCTTGCAAAGCCGCTGGCACATCTTTATTAGAGCCATACATCACTGGCACACACCACACAGACCCTGTGACAGAGAGAGAGAGAGAGAGAGAGAGAGAGAGAGAGAGAAGAGAGTAGAGGAATGTGTGTGGCTGAAATTACTGAGAGAGAGCAGTGTGTGTGTGTGTGTGTGTGTGTGTGTGTGTGTGTGTGTGTGTGTGTGTGTGCCCGCATGCCTATCTTTGTTGTAATGAAAAACTGATCGAATGATTATTAAGATCAAATCAAAACACTCACGTGACCTTTCTATGCCTGTCAATGTTAGTAAACCATAATACACTGTGTAATAATACACTGTGAAAAACGATGCATTACTTATTATTAGATACTTCTTATATATACTCATTACTTATCATTTTATATTTTATAACCCCTCCAGTTTTATTTTACTACATCCAGCAGCATTTCCGATACCAACATCTGCATATAGATGCACTGTATATTTTTACCTCATGTGTTGACCCACTGATGGGAGTAATGTGCAGTATGTCCTCAATCAGTGAGCTATGAGGCATTGTTGTGCTATAAGTTTAGAGTTGTGTGAAGTTATATATAGGACACCTGTCCATGTGAATGCTAGAGGAAAAAAATTCTCAGACCTCTAAATAACAAAAAACACATTGTTTTCAGGCCAAAATGATAGATAATTATAAATTTCAATGCCTCACACATGACAGAAAACAACATTTAACTCACTTTTACTTCAAAAGTAGTAATTAGGTATGCATCACAAACACAGAAAATTGGCCAAGCTTTCTGGGAAAGTTGTTGCACTTGGGCTGGCCTGTCAACAGACAGCTCGACGACGACAAGTCAACGACTATTCTTTATATAATGAAAATACAGCCGCTAATCTCCAAAGAACATGATTGCATGGGATGAATGTGTGACTGTAACTGTGTCTGCGGGGATCACGGTTTTCCACAGCTGCTCAATACAATGTGCTCTATTGTAGTGCTGTATCTGGTTCATTTCCACAGTTCTAATGCTTCTTACTTGAAATCATCTAATATCTCAGATAAATGAAATAATGTTTGCTTTGTTTAGTTCTATAATTTATATTGCTTGGTCCTACTATTACTACATCAGAGTCAGAATCAGAATCATATAGAATAACAAAGTTAAATCTTTGACAGGAATGGTTTCAAACACCAATAACAAATTCTACCAGCCTGGTTCTATTTTTACAAAAAGATCACCTAGCAACTTTTTTGAACTAAGGGGATTTGGATGAAACATGCAGATCAAAGTGTTAATATCACTGCTGTCAGGCGAAAACCTCCAAAATGTCAACTTTTCAGGAACTAAGAGAAACAGTTCTTAGCTTGACCACCATGCATTTTTTAATTCATCTTATTGGTTTTGAAAAGGTTTCATAAAGACGTGGGTTACGAGGTTTTCACCCGACACCAACGATGCACTAGTCCCGGTTTCTACACCTTCTACGCTTCAGAATCCAATGTGTAAACTTGTGAAGATGAAGATGAAGAAGCGGACTAGGATATTGCGGTACGCCAGCTCCAGGTATTAAACCATTGTTCCATCTAAAAGCCAGTTGAAAATAAAATGGATCACCACTTTGTGAGTGGAGATACATACTTGGTTCGTGCTGTATGGCCCGTGGAGGCTTGACTCAAACATTCAACACCAAATAAACATTATACTGTCATGTGAGGAAACGTAATAAATTGGAAATGTACCTCCATATTGTGCTGACAATTTCAGTTGATCAACATGACATGTACATTTTAATTCATCTAAGCTCACTTAATGTGACACTGACTGTGCTCAAATCATTTCTTACTTTCCTGCAGCACACAGCAGAGTTTGAGTCATTTCCCTTTCATCCGCTCAGATACTTTGGAGAGGTCAAATTGTTCCACACAGTTGATGTGTACTCAGTAGTTATCAGATGTCATGCCTCCCAACCACCTCACCTGACTACAAACAGGCACTGAATAATGAGTAATGAATGGGAAGCCATCAGCAGTTTTGGGGCCACTGTAGCATTTCTGAACTGGCCGATTCTGCTGACTTACAAGGCGTACAGAAAACTCTGTTGGAATTTCACAGGAAAAAGGTCATTAATAGTAAATTACAGGTTGATCAGTAACTGTGTGTTTGACTTTTGGTTTATGTTCATACTGTTCAACTACACTTTAAACAGCTAGATACACACCACAGTGATTCTCTCCTAGGGACAAAATCATGACTTCATCATGTAAATGTATGGCATCATATGTGTAAATATGTACTCAGACGTGTGAATGTGCGCCACAAGATGTGAGTGTGTACTTCTGACTATCATGCGACTAAAGACCCATTGTTTTTAAAGGTGAATACGTGGGAAGATTTGAAGTGTTGTGAAATCAAGCATTCTGCCAATAGAAATACTGGCACTCACAAATGCAAATATGCAAATAGCTGAATGCCATCTGCCAAGAGTTATCAAAATGTATATTCAAATGTCAGTTTTGTGCCTGTCCAGCTCTCAGCGCATTTACAACTATTGAAGTTCACAGTTCACATATAAGTACTCTTGCAAATCTGATTAACTGTGACCATAGTATTGCAGAACAACATTTGTTGCTTCTACATATGTGAATTGTCTTTCATGGTAGGACAATGTGCTTTTTAACTTTTTTAAATACCAGAGAGAGAGAGAAGAGAGAGAGAGAGAGAGAGAGAGAGAGAGAGAGAGAGAGAGAGAGAGAGAGAGAGAGAGAGAGAGAGGCTTATGAAAAAGAACTTAAGTAATGAGAGGCTTATGAAAAACAACTTAAGTAACTATATGTTATATCATATAGGAACATTATAGGAATATTACAGTGTGATTCATTATTTAGGCTAATTAGACAAAACAATCGATATTAGTGTTTCTCCTAGTTGATGAGAAAAATATCTTTGTGGGATGGCAGGTTTGCAGCCCTCTTGTTTGAGCAAATAAAGAAAAAGAAAACTGTAATTATTTTCCCTGTCACCAAACAAGCTAAATATTATCTTCTGACAGCAAAGATCTCGTGATCAACCTGGAAAGGCGTGTCCACAGCTGGAGGTCTATGGACACGCCTTTCCACGAGATCACGAGAACTTTGTTATATATATGTATATATATATATATATATATATATAGCAGTATATATATATTATACATGTATATATAACCCACTCGGACCACAAGCCTCCAATCATTAGGTTCCCTCCCCTGTGAGTGAAACCTCCCCTCCACTTTGCATAGACTGTAAGAGCTGGCTCCGTCCAGATAAGAAGAGGCGTGCAGTGGACCCATAAAACCACCGAGAGACTTTTACTTTGGTCTTACAAGTGAGTATAAACTTATTTTTCAACTACATTTTCTCTGTTTCCATTCATCCCTATGTGTCTGTCGCTCCCGGATTTCCGTCTTACAAATATTTGAGTTATGCAAGAACAGCGCGTCTAAGATAAACATGTGTCAGTTTTCTGTATTGATGGTGGGATTTTACACAATATTGACCACAGTCAAAATACTGAATAGGGCCAGTGAGTTGCTCTCCCAGCTCTTTGTTCCCTCTCTGACGTTTTAAATGGCTTTATTTGTGATTTCACCGTGCAAATAGCATTTAAAAGGCTATTTTGAGAAAGAATTATGCAACTGATATTGCATGCCTTTGAAAGTTTGAGAGAAGGGGGCCATAGTGATAAATTTACACAGACCCTAAAGAAAAAGAACTATAGTGATCCTATGATACATTTCAGAAGGAGCAAAACCTGAATAATAGCAGCTATATGTCAAAAAGGGAATTAAAAAACACCCTGAAGTATAATAAAATCCTTATGAACTCACCATTGTACCACAGGCATACTTTAAGTTCCTAATGACAGGAATGTTATTATAATACCAAAGGGGATAAAAACACCATGAAGTAACAGTAAAGTCATTTTAAACTCACTATTGTACCACAGACTTTACAGCAATATTATATCTGATGCGTATTGCTTATGTGCTCTTTTCAGACAACGCTCAAAATGAAAACTGCTTGGACATTGCATATTTATAAAGGTGTTCTGAGGTTTTCTTCATAAAAAACTGAAGCCTTTGAAGGATGAATCATTTTGTGAATAGCCCAGACAAAGTGCCCTACAGCATAAACTGCATTAGATAGTCAGCTGAGATGTTGACTCCAAGGGGTAATAATTCACATCCTGGTTAACCTGTCTCTGCACAGCCTTCACCCAGGACAGATAGAACTGGAGTAATGTTATGCTCCAGCAACTTTAACACACCCTTTATGATTCACCAATTAATGATATAACACACCTTATCATAACAATATTCCTCTGGCTAACAGAATAATCCACACTGTTACCATGTCAGCAGCAGTTTATGAGTCAACCACTACTCATGTATTTCTATGTTGTTGTTTTTTGCAGCGTGTATCATCAGAGGCTGACTGTCACAATGGACGCATTTCCTGCCTGCATATTCTCTCATTTCATGATGAAGCCTGCAGACAAGCCTAGATAGCAATACGCGTTGATTCCTTCGCACGAGCAACGTTTTGAATTGAGCTGAGAAAGGAGTGAAAAAGTACATATTTATATTCATTCACCCTTTTAGTGGCACATAAGTAACACATACTACCTCATAAACCACTGGCAAGCTGCACTGAAATTGACTGAAACTGAATTTTTATTGTATTCAGATTGAAATTTAAGATTAATTGCAACTAATCTGGCGATGGATACTACTACACTAGCAACCCTAGCTGCTGCCACTACTGTGGCTCTGGCCTCCCAGGCTGACATGTCGGGCTACTTGTGGCTGTTAGTGTTCGGCTTCATCATCGCTTTCATCCTGGCCTTCTCTGTGGGGGCCAACGATGTGGCCAACTCATTTGGTACTGCAGTGGGCTCCGGGGTGGTAACCCTGCGGCAGGCCTGCATCCTGGCCACTATCTTTGAGACGGTGGGCTCGATGCTGCTGGGGGCCAAAGTCAGCGAGACCATCCGGCAGGGCATCATTGACGTCAGAATGTATAATGGCTCTGAACACGTCCTAATGGCAGGATCCATAAGTGCCATGTGCGGTAAGTGTTTGCATTTGCCACTGGAGTTCAGATACTTATTATTTAGGCAGCAGAAGCTAATTTGACAGGTGGCCAGATAGGAACACCTGCGTGGGGGTAGTGAACAAAAAAACAGCCTCCTCTCAAGAACTACAGAAAAAATGCCATTGAGCAAGGCTCTGACCTCCCAGTTGCTTCAATGGAGCAGCTCAATAGCAGACAGTTACAGGGCTGTGGTTGTGTAGGGCATCTGCCAGGTGTGAGTGTGGGCATGCATGTAACTCTCTCTCTATAAATACTCCGCCAGGACATCGCTTTAAATGAGAATGTGTTCTTAGTTAGCTTCGCCTGGTTAAATAAAGATAAAGAAATTAAGATATAAGAATGGGGACTGGAAACTTTAAAACGTGAGGACAAGCCTTGTTCATGTTGTTGTGCTACAGGTTCTGCTGTGTGGCAGCTGGCGGCTTCATTCCTGAAGCTCCCCATTTCTGGAACCCACTGTATTGTTGGAGCCACAATTGGCTTCTCCATGGTAGCCAGAGGTCACCAAGGGGTCAAATGGATGGAGCTACTCCGCATCGGTGAATATACTTTGCTTTTCCCCACATTTTTGGCTGAAATATAAGTAAGACTAAAAGATCATTATGATCCGTGTTCTTTGACTGTTTTTATTTTCCAACAGTGGCATCCTGGTTCCTCTCACCTCTGCTGTCAGGCATCATGTCAGCGATTCTCTTCTATTTTGTTCGCAAATTCATCCTGAGCAAAGTAAGAGCAGGGGAATGAGATAGACAAATGCATTACTTGTTTGTATCCATGCTTGATATGAATTGATATGAAGGAATCTTTGGTATGACCCAGACACATCTCAGAGCTCACACACTGATTTCCACAGGCTGACCCTGTACCCAACGGCCTCAGAGCTCTTCCCATCTTCTACGCCGTCACTATGGGCGTCAACCTTTTCTCCATCATGTTTACTGGAGCACCACGTGAGTACAAGACACACACACACACACACACACACACACACACACACACTACACACACATGATTCCTCCGAGGCACTCTCTTACTGCACTGCACTAATACAGCAGCTGTTGAACTCCCTGGACCAAGATGAGGTCTGAATAGATGTGTCACTGGAGACACAGTGGAGTGTTGATGACTATCTTCTTAGGACAAGAGCAGGTGACAAAAACATGAGGAGACGTTTCATTAATGTTTCAACATCTCATCAGGTCATTGGTGATTTCGGGCATTAATTATTCAACCAATAAAGAAAGGGTTTTACTTTGAGATCTGTCCCTAAGATGAAACCAATAAAGCCAATAGAGCAATAATTAAAAAGAGGATTACAGAAGAATAAAACAGGCCAACACAACAAGAATAAAACTGAGTGAATTGATTGAGCATCTGAGAGAGATATGGCTATTAAATGGACAATTTCCGCTCCTTTTTGTTTCATTTGCAGGATTGAACTTTTCAAGAAGTCAACTGGCCTGGGCCCTTCACTGAAGGCTGCAGGCCGGTGTGTGCATTGGTCAAGGAATAATACACACCATAACCCCTGCTATCACAAAATACAGCAGAATGCTCCTATCACACTGATATCCACAGAGCAGGATACTCTCACCGAAACACCAAAACTCTCCCAGTCACACAATTTTTATTCACACTTTCATGCCAACTTCTACTTTTTTCTCACAATTTGCCATACATCGATGCAGAAAAACTCATTTTATGTCATTGGCTTCATATAAAAAGTGTTTTTTCTGTATACATATCTCTGAGGTAGGCAGAGTTAATGGCCAATTTGCTTCATATCCATATTGAAGCTGGGGAAAGTAGGGCCATACAGCAATTACTTTTACTATTTGGCCTTATGTTTGTAGTTAACATGCCATTATCTACATGGGAAAACAGGTAAGTTGCCCCTGTAAGGGAAATTTGTCATACTAACCCCTCAAATGATGAATGTACTAGCTTGGTTCATGGAAACCACAATACCATAATTTAGGTTTTCTATCCCAGCAAACATTTTGACGTTGGATAGATTTAATTTAATAGGAATTTCTGCCATGTCATAATATCATATTGTGAACGGTAAACGGAAAGTAAAGTCAAAGTGAACTAACTATCATTGTGCTGCAATGTCGGTCTCTTTCTCACTATCTGTTTTACGGAGTGTGTACTCTTACTGATACTGTTGTCTCTAAGGGCACATTTAAACATCTGAGCAGGCAGTTAAGACAGATGGCATAACATAATTTTAGCCAAATCACGTGACCACAACTCATGAGAGGTTTAGAGCAGAGTCTTTTTGGCTTGGTTTCTTTGGAAAAATGATAGGTTTTTTTTTTCTTGGAACTGCAAAAGGATAGCCTAAGGGTCCTAAACCTGCATTGCATGTTCCTGAAATGTTAAATAATAAGTGACATGTAAGATATTATTTTACTTATTTTATTCTATAAATAAGTGTGAACTCATAGTCGTTAACTATTCTTATTTTCTCGCTACTTTCAAAAGACCAGACAAAAACATTTATAAAGAAATGCTAGAAGATTTTAAGTTTCTCTTTCTACTTATCTGAGACAGAGCTCTTTCTCATGTCCCTCTTTTGTGTGCCTAGTGCTGGGTTTTGACAGAATGCCATGGTGGGGTACACTGTGCATTTCATTGGGCTGTGCCCTCGTCACAGCTCTGGCCGTTTGGTTTGTTGTCTGTCCACACCTGAAGAAGAAAATCGAACGTGAGTAAATATCTCTACATTTGAAGACTTTAATTGGAGATTGCATTTTGGGGGCAAAATGTACTTGCTGTTCATTGCTCAGTATTTTAAAAATACAAGTGATAATGTCAGCAGTTACTATTTGGCAAGCAATAGTCATATGATAGCTAATCATTTGTAATATTCAATAGTGGTTTTATATTTCAGTCATCAATGATTTCATCAGAGTAGGTGTTATATTCTTCAAATGGTGGATATCTCATTTTAGAAAGTAAGGCTTTTTTAATTTGTTGTATTTATATATGAGGTGCAGTACTATGACAACTCTGCATCTTGCTGTTCACTGCCCTTGGGCTTACATTAGTTTGTACTTTAGGTAAAACGTCTGCTAGTCCCTGTGAAGCTCCATTGGTGGAGCAGAACTCAACCAAACCTATCGTACCGGAGCAGCCCTCCAAACCATGTGACCCCGAACCCCAAACCCCTCCAGCAGACAGTCAGAAGGTGGCTTTCAGACTTGGAGGGTCAGATGAGGCTGATTTGGACATCAATGCCATGGATACCAAAGACTTGGATATCAGCAATGGTGAGATATGCATGTCTTAAAACTGATTTGTTCGGTTATGCTTTAGATTACTTGTGTATATGTTACATTCTTGACCTCAAAGGTTAAACTCATGGAGATATAAACTCAATTCATTCTGAATAACTTGAACTGATTGAACTCAAATGAAGTATTTCTATTTCCATAGGGCTGAATGGCACTTTCGGCCCCATGACCATCATCGATCCTCACAGCGGACGTTCCCACACAATACACAAGGACTCCGGGCTTTACAAAGACCTGCTGCACAAGCTTCACATGGCCAAGGTCGGCGACTGCATCGGTGACAGTGACACAGAGGAGCGGCCCATCCGGAGGAACAATAGCTACACCTCTTATACCATGGCCATCTACGGCATTCAAGATGATCCTAAATACAAGGACGTGGACGGCGGGCTGCAGAGAAGATCGAGGGTGGACAGCTACAGCAGCTACAGCTCAGCGGTGACAGATGGGACATCGGTCAAGGACGGGAGTGTAACACAAGAGGCTGGCCTTGCTCTGGAGGAGGATGAGCTGGAGGTGGACCAGCCAGCGGTCTCCATGCTTTTCCAGTTCCTCCAGATACTCACAGCTTGTTTTGGCTCCTTTGCTCACGGAGGGAACGATGTCAGGTCGGTACGGACAGTATGCTCAGGGGAACGTGTGCATGCGCCGCTCATTCAGAGGTAGGACTTACACGATCTGCTTTCTCCACCAGCAATGCGATCGGTCCTCTGGTGGCTCTCTGGCTCCTGTATGAGAGTGGCTCCGTGGTGTCCAATGCGCCCACGCCCATGTGGTTGCTTCTGTACGGAGGAGTGGGCATCTGCACCGGGCTCTGGGTGTGGGGAAGACGAGTGATCCAGACTCTGGGCAAGGACCTCACCCCCATTACTCCCTCGAGGTATACCACATGCACAGCTTCCATTCAGTCTCTCCTCTGATATCACATCTTATGATACAGTCACATCAAAAGAACATGTTTAATTGTTTTAACTACTAACATATTTTCTTCCAATCTAGTGGATTCAGCATTGAACTGGCTTCAGCACTCACAGTCGTGGTGGCGTCCAATATTGGGCTTCCTGTCAGCACAACCCACTGCAAGGTAGTGGATCTGAATCATTTTAGTCCTAAACAAATCGATATCATAACTATAAGTAGGTTCCGTTTTTTTGCATGTACTATTAAAGAACAGCGGTCTGTTGAAACCTTTTTTAAAGCCATCTGTTGAGTAACTTTCATGCTTTGTGAACCCAGGTAGGCTCCGTGGTCGCTGTGGGATGGCTGCGCTCCAGGAAGGCAGTCGACTGGCATCTATTCAGGAACATCTTCATTGCCTGGTTTGTTACAGTTCCTATCTCTGGACTCATCAGCGCTGCTATCATGGCGCTCTTCATATATGTCATCCTGTGAGCCTCCCGCTGTCTCAACCCATACTTCACCTCCACTGATGGACTATTGCACACTACATGAATCGTTTTTGTTTGACGGACCATTTTTAAAACTGTATTGATAAACTTGTACCACATTTTTTATTTTTCTAAGTTTTTTTCTGTGCTTTCTGAGTTAAGATAATCATAAATGTAGCTTATACCACTGTTACCAACATGATGATCATTATATAATTTTATATTAAGTTAACTGTCATTTCAAGGTCCAGCTAACAACAATGTACATGAGGACCTATTAACGCTGTACAGACATGCAGAACAAGAGTCTGTGACTCCATGTATGATATTTGTGAGATGGCATGATGTATCAATGATCACGTAATTACATTGTGATTGAAAAAAAACACCTTTCTAAGAACCTATATTCTGAAATAAACATTATCAACTATTTTATGTGTTTAAGTAAGTGTCTATTGTGTCTAAGTCTATTGTGCCTATATAAACAAGGAATTACCAGAGTGGAAGAGATTTAAATCCCTCAATATCAAGCATTTTTCAACAACTTCATCTCAGGCAATCCTGTTCAGTGAAGACTTAAATGAAGTGAAATCCCCTGGTGGCCCTTATCCTTTCCAACTGAAACACTGAGATAGAGTTTCTAAGAGGTCATCCCCCACACTGATCTTCTGAGGAGCTATAAGCTAAAAGGGGCATGTAACAAGTCTGAAGGGCATTTAAATGACCTGGATTTTCACTATATGTAGGCTATTCAAACCGTGCCTCTCTTCAAGAGCTATAGTAGTCAGCAGTGAGCATTTTAGGCCACATCCTCTCCATAAAATCATAAGACACTTGTTTCCTTCTCATATCGAATGTGTACAGATAAAATGTCAAGCTCCTTCCGCTGAAAAAACTGCCTGTGTCTGAGAGATGCCAAACTGCACTGAGAAGCAACTCTGCTGGCATGTAAAGACAATTTTAAACCGGCCTACATTTATTTCACTTGTCTAATGTTCACACTGTTAACTGTGTGATTACTTTTGGTTTTAATATTGGCCATATTTGTAAAAATGCCCCTTCACTTTCAGCAGTATAGCATAGTCATAATACAGAAATATTAATGCTTGCTTACCTTGTATAGGAACACATTTGTGAAATGTACTTTAGAAGGGTCTGATTTTAAATTTCAACGTTTAATTTGATATTGCATTTTTTACATTGGATTACATATTAATCTCGTTGAGAGGTGTGAAATGCGAGTATATTTTATTTTCTCCCTTGCAAGTGTATGTATAAAGTATAAAATGTATAAACTCATTTTTAAAAGCAGATTTTCAAAAATGTCTTCCTGTGGTTTCATGTCCCTTGACCCCCCTAGAATTTCTGAGGAAATGCTGCTTTATTAGACAGTTCACAGTGAAAAGAGACAGAATGGGTGGGATGGGAGGAATGACAAGCTGCAAAGGTTGCAGGCTGGATTCACCTGAGATGTTGCAGGGTGCCTTAGCCAACTGAGCCATGTTATGAAAAATAATGATGTAAGTGCTTTTGATATGCTTAAACTATAAATTATGTATGTGTAGTCATAGCCAGTGGAAAACCACTGAGCTAAAAGGAATGTGTGTGTGTTTATTTCCTCTTGATCTGGCTGAAAGTTGGACCTGGGAAATGAGTAGGTCTTGGGGTCAAGGAAGGTCAAGTCGTAAAGAGTTGGAGCAGAACTTTTATTGCATGGGAGATAACCTCTTTACGGCCGGGTGATGGTGAATGGCTTTGCAGGTCTTCACTTATTAGCCTTTTACTATGTGTGTCTGTAGAACTGGTCAGTGATTTCTATAAATGTATCTGAGGAACTGAATTCGGGAGCTCATTCTGCATACACCTCGGCGTGTGTGGTTTCAGCTCTGCTTGCAAGCATTAAAGGCCTAAGAGATGAGAGTCTCTGACGAATATTGTGTTCCAGCTTTATTGAGCTGATCTCACCAATTAGACAAAATGCAATTGACTTAAAATTGCCACGACAGCCACCAGAACAGTCCAGAGGAGATTTTCGCCAATGCTGTATAGAGATCAATGAACAGATCATTTATTTTTAACTGTTTATTGAAAAAAGTAAGGTTAAAGGCTGCTACTACAACAGAAATACTAGTTTCACTGGGTCAGACAACTTGTATAATACACTTGTTTCACAATTTACACTTGTACTTTGAAACTTGTACATCAACAGCTTTGATTGTATTATCAATATTTGCATAATGTGAATACTTTGCAACTTGTAGATGGATACTTCTGAATGTGTAAAAAGGATTTGTTGCTGCACACATTTGGGAGATATTTTACATGTATGTGCGATTAGGTGATGCTAGAATTGACCTTGTTTTTGACTGTATCTAACCAGTTCTGAGGCCTACTTCCCATGTTCTCTACAATGATGCCAGCCTGTTTCTTATTGAGTCTTTTAATTTAGTACACTACGTTAGAGAACCTATTCATTCATTCACTCTTGATACCACAGACCATTCCATGTTATTAGATTGCTTGAGAAAGTGGGTTGAACTCAGGGGCATTGCTCTCCACTGGTTCAACCCCTATCTTGCCAATAGAACGCTTGCAGTCAACATCTAGGCAACTCATTTTCATCCTCAGCAGACATTACATATGGGGTCCTACAGGGTTCAGGTCTGTGCCCTGTCTTATTCTCCATTTATTTATCTTATTCTCCATGCTTCCACTTGGACATATCACCTGCAAACATAACATAGATTTTCACTGGTATGTCGATGACACACTGTTATATCTGTCTATGATACCAAACCAAATACTGGGTGTGGAGAGAGGGAACCCGGACTCATTCGTCATCGTTCTGGGTGATTTCAACAAATGTAATTTAACCCATGAACTATATATAGTTCAAATATAAACAATTCATCAAATGCCCGACCAGAGAAAGGAACACTTTGGACCACTGTTACACTACAGTCAACAGCGCCTACCACGCAGTCTCCCATGCTCCACTGGGACAATCTGACCACTCACTGATCCATCTGATCCCCGCATACAGGCTCAGACTCAAACTCTCCAAACCTGTAGTGAGGAGATCAAAGAAGTGGAGCAGTGAAGCTGTGGAGGAGCTGCGTGATTGCCTAGACTGTACTGACTGGGATGTTTTCAGGACTATCTCCAACAGTCTGGATGATTACACAGATGCTGTGACATCTTACATCAGCTTCTGTCAGGACTACTGCATACCAGGGTGAGTTATAACAATGACAAACCCTGGATCTCTGCTGGACTCAAACAACTATGTTTGGAAAAGGAGAAGGCCTACAAGAGTGGTGTTAGGGACCGGTTTAAGCTGGCCAAGTACTCATTTGGCAAGGTGATAAAGGAGGCCAAATGCCAGTACTCAGATAAGCTGAAACATCACTCCTCTGCCAACGACTCCTCGTCAACCTGGAAGGGCCTACAGGAGATCACCTAACAGCCCCCCTTCCACCACACCACACCTCCACCACACCACACCGTCTCTCTCCAGGATGGAGATCTTTGTTAACAAATTACTCAAGCGACAGAACCCTAACCCTAACCCGGACTCTGTTTCTCCCTCCACACTGAAACACTGTGCGGATCAGCTGTCTCCAGTCTTCTTCAACATCTTCACTTGAACAGCTTCTTCCCCATGGTAGTGGGGCTCACAAACAAAGACCCCTGCGCCCCCACAACACACACACTTAATTATTTATTTATTTCATTGTATATATATGTATATATTGTTTGACTGTTTGAGTTTCTTTATTTGATTGGTGTGCCTGTTCTTTAATGCACCAACGTCACCAAGTCAAATTCCTTGTATGTGCGAATGTAGTTGGCCAATAAATTTGATTCTGATTCTGAACCTTAGAGAGGTGGATGTCTCTAATGGTTTTAGACCTTTCTTTTATGACATCCTTTTACATCCTTGTCTCTCACTTACCTTGTTCTATGCTCACACGGGGAGGAAAGTCATCATGTCGCCCTCTAGTGGTGGAGTTGTATGTCAAAGAGAAAAATTACAATTTGTTGAATTAAACATGACAAGGATTTATTAAAAAGGATTGTGATTACTCGCGGGTTTTATTTTAATGAACCTTTATTTAACCAGGAAGTCCCATTGAGATTAAAAAAAAAAAATCAAGCGAGACCTGGCCAAGGTAGCAGCCGTACAAATTTTCAACATCATACAGTACAATACAGAAAATATAACATAAAATACAACAGCTTACAAGGACAATAAAATGGCATTTCAAGTAAAAAAAACAACAACAACAACATGCCCCTGTTTCTACATTCCCTGTATTGCATCTAAATCCATCCAGTGACGTATATTTGTCTAGTTTTGGTTATTTTTACAGATTATTCTATGCCCAGGGTACATAGTAGTTAAATGCAGTTTTACCCAGAGAACCCGGAGAACATCGTAGCGTAGCTGGTAACTGCCAGAACTGAGGAAGCGTACAGAGGTAGATAGGGACTTTACGTAGTATCGCTTTATAAATAATAAAAAAATGGTTTGCAAAAGACTAAAATTAGTTTTAATAATGGTTTATTGTAATTAAAGTTACTGTATGTTAGATTGGTAACGATTAATCAATGAAAACCTACTTTTTCTGACAAGGTCATGCTGTTGTTCAAGCAACACAACAAGTAGGGGCGCTAGTGGTCTATTTTTCTTCCCACTCAGACCCTCTTTTTGTACTTGGCGTAACCTTTGAGACCGGAAACGGAAGCGGCAGCAAGAGCTTGTTGTGCGCTCGTGTTTGCTGTGCCATTCTAACGTATGAGAAACGCATTTTCTTTTGCTAAAACCCCGCTTTTACAATAATATTGTATGTTGTGAGTCAAATTATTGGTCTGATGCTCCCCGCGTCTTCATAACATAGACAGAGTGAAACTAACTCTGTTGCTCTTTTGTGTTAGCTGGCTGTTCCGCATTTAGTAAAAGTGCGCTAACATAGCTAAAACAATCCCACCATGGCGGATGTTACTGCACGTAGCTTGCAGTATGAGTACAAAGCGGTGAGTAAGTTTTTTGAGCTAACTCTTGGCTAAGCAACATTCAGCAAGTAGTACATTTTAAATTAAATATATCGTGCAAACACTGAGATTACTGCATATACTGAGATTGGTCAATATATAGTTCGTTAGCTAGCAGTTAGCCTAGCTTGCAGTCTAAAGTCACAAACTGTCTCATCCTCCCGCTGTTTCATCTTAGAACTCAAATTTGGTGCTGCAAGCTGATCGCTCTCTGATTGACCGCACACGGCGAGATGAGCCCACTGGAGAAGTGCTGTCCCTGGTGGGGAAGCTGGAGGGGACCAAGATGGGTGACAAGTCTCAGAGGACCAAACCTCAGATGCTGGAAGAGAGACGTGCAAAGTCAGTATCACACCACAGGGTCTTGTTTTCTGTTTCTGTCACGCAAGTCATTTCACTTGAGTAGGCATATGCTTCCAGGGTCAGTTGCATGAAGGGTGACACCTTAACCCTCGTCGTTTCCCCTCGTTTTATCTGTGCAGGAGGCGAAAGAGAGACGAGGACAGACATGATATCAACAAAATGAAGGGCTTCACGCTCCTGTCTGAAGGCATTGATGAAATGGTGGGCATTGTGTACAAGCCTAAAACCAAAGAAACAAGAGAGACCTATGAAGTGTTGCTCAGCTTCATCCAGGCTGCCTTGGGAGATCAGGTCAGAGAAACACTCAACTATTAAGTACTGCTTTATTGAAGATGCAGCTAGTATTTCTAATCAGTGACTTACACCTGAGGCATCCTCTCACTTTACTATGTATTCCCGCAGCCACGTGACATTCTGTGCGGAGCGGCTGATGAAGTCCTAGCAGTGCTGAAGAATGATAAGATGAGGGACAAGGAGAGGAGGCGGGAAGTAGAGCAGCTTCTTGGGCCTGCCGATGACACACGCTACCATGTGCTGGTCAATCTGGGCAAGAAGATCTCTGACTATGGGGGTGATAAGGAGCTACAGAATATGGGTATGTACATAGGAAGGAACTGAACTATAGAGTAATGTTTTTCACAAGTCACATCCACTTATTGTGTACTCATCTGCTATGACAGCAGTTCTCAAAACAATTCTCTAACTGACAGCCCCACTACCACAATGGAGCCTCAGTGTTTGATAAACATTGTGTTGTGACTGTGCACTAATATGTTCATACTTCATTCTACAGATGACAACATTGATGAAACATATGGTGTGAATGTCCAATTTGAGTCTGATGAGGAGGTGAGTTTTTGGCAGTTTGCTGAGCTGTTACCCCAGACTTGTGGTTCTCAGTTCTAGCCCTTGAAAATAACTAATGAAAATGGTCTGGAACTAAATAGATCTTTGACGTCTTTATTTTTGTTTCGCGTTATTAAGGAGGGTGACGAGGACCAGTTTGGGGAGGTACGAGACGAACATTCAGATGAGGACAGTGAAGGAGAGGAGGCAGATGTGGGCTGCACTCTTTCAGCCAATGTAAGTACATCAATATCTGCAATGAATTAGACTACTAAATGTGCAAAGCTAATCAAACTTTTTTGAAATGTTGTGTGCAACACAAATTAATTACCCCTCTTCACTGTAGCTTGGTGCCACAGGCGATGTGATGACTGCAAAGAAAAAGGACCTTCACCCTCGAGACATTGATGCCTTTTGGCTCCAGCGTCAGCTCAGCCGTTTCTATGATGATGCCATTGTCTCCCAAAAGAAAGCAGATGAGGTCTTAGACATCCTCAAGGTATTTCTATCATTCTGTCTATTTTGTCATTTCTGTTCAGCACAGATGCAGTGTATTTTTTTGGGACCCCTCAACCAACTTGACCTCTGTCTCTATATTCCACAGACTGCTAGTGATGATAGAGAATGTGAGAACCAGCTGGTCTTATTGCTGGGCTTCAACACCTTTGACTTCATCAAAATCCTCCGCCAGCATCGCCGCATGAGTAAGTCCTTGTTTTAAGATGGAGTAGTTGTAACAGGCTATTGTATCTTGGAGTTGATGATCAATTTCTGTTTCTCTCCTGCAGTCCAGTATTGTACCATGCTGGCAAGTGCTCAGAGTGAGGCAGAAAAGGAACGGATCATAGGAAAGATGGAGTCTGATCAGGAACTGTCAAAGATTCTTTACCAGCTGCAGGAGACTGAGAAGGAGGATATTATTCGGGTAATCTGTCTTGTTTGTGCAATTATGTCAATACTTCATGTAACTGGATCCTTTTGTTCAAACAGTCACATCCCTTATTCTTGGTCTTTGTGTGTTTAGGAGGAACGATCTCGCAGGGAGAGAGTAAGGAAGTCTCGTGTCGACGACTTGGAATCTATGGATATTGACCATGGAGAGGTGAATAATATAATAACTCATAAACCCCCTACAGATCATGCCAGCAGGCTGCTTCCAGACGCTTTCCAATATCAATTAAATCAGAATTGTTACAATGGATTAAACATTTCAATCTTTATGCCCCCAAAAAGATGTCTGACATATACTATAATTACAAAACCAACAAAGGAGAAGATCATTTATGCCATACCTAATCCTCTTCGAAAAATACCTGTTAATGCTTTTGGCTACTTCTATTAATTAATCAAGTGTGGTAACCTGAGATGTTTCATTCAGAATGCACACCTGCATTAGTGCTAAGATTGAGACAGAGATATCTGATGAGCAATGCAACTAGTGTTCAAAATACAAAGTGCAGCCCTATTTCAATGCCACTGCCGAAGATATGCATGCATTGAAATTAAAAGCCTGTGATGATAATTCACCTTCCTTGCCCCGTAGTCAATGGCCCCTCGGCAGCTGCTGGACCTAGACGACCTGGCATTCACCCAAGGCAGCCATTTCATGGCCAACAAGAGGTGCCAGCTGCCAGACGGCTCTTTTCGCAAGCAACGCAAAGGCTATGAAGAAGTTCATGTGCCTGCCCTCAAACCCAAGCCCTTCGCTGATGATGAGGTTAGTATGTTAGTTGTATGACACAGTGCCAGTTTAAATGTTTAGGTCAGCTATGCAGCACATAATGCAAAAGCTCCCACTTGATAAACAATAGATGTTTTGGCAATGTGGTCATGTCTTAAATGCAACACCTCATGATTTTATCAGGTACTTGTTGCTATTGAGAAGCTGCCTAAGTATGCCCAGGCTGGATTTGATGGATTCAAAACCCTGAACCGAATCCAGAGCAAACTGTTCAAGACAGCCATGGAGACAGATGAGAACCTGCTGGTTTGTGCACCAACGGTGAGTAAAGTCTTTTGACCCTAGGCTGTCGCTTACTGTTCAAAGACCAGCTCATGTGAATCCAACGGCATCGTTAACAGTTTTGCACAAATATATTTTCTCCTATAATTTTGTTATTCCTTTGTGCGTGCAGGGAGCAGGTAAGACCAATGTTGCCCTGATGGCTATGCTGAGGGAGATTGGAAAGCACATAAACCTGGACGGAACCATCAATGTGGACGACTTCAAAATCATCTACATTGCACCCATGCGCTCACTGGTACAGGAGATGGTGGGAAGCTTTAGTAAGGTGAGGCTTGTTCTGTCTTCCATTCTTCTATATTTATATGTGTTAAAATAAGCCGTTCATTCTTTACATTCTACAGTCAACCAGAGACAGTATGCAAAAGTCAATATGGCTTACATAAATGTTATGTAGGTGTTACATGACTAACATTAGAGGCTAACAGAAATACAAAATAGATGTTAAGATTTGGTTCATCAGTGGTCTAAAACTACGAGGTTAGGATAGGAATCTACGTCCAGGCGATGAGTGTATACCTCACTATTGTTTTCCCCAGCTTGGCCCTACCTCCACATGTGTATTTAAAGTGCTAGGAAGTTCATTGATTTGGCTTCTCTCCCACACCCAGCGCTTGGCGAGTTACGGCATCACCGTCTCTGAGCTGACAGGAGATCACCAGCTCTGTAAGGAGGAGATCAACGCCACCCAGATTATCGTCTGCACCCCAGAGAAATGGGACATCATCACACGTAAAGGTGGAGAGCGTACCTACACCCAGCTTGTGCGCCTCCTCATCATTGTAAGTGCAGAGCACATTTTGCACATAAAACCCATCTAGTGCAGCATGTTTACATTTTTATGTGCAGATTATTTGACATAAAATTCTTGAAGATGACAAAGGGGTTTTCATATGCTGTTCAGGATGAAATCCACCTGCTGCATGATGACCGTGGACCGGTGTTGGAGTCCCTGGTGGCGAGGACCATCCGCAACGTGGAGCTGACCCAGGAGGACGTCCGTCTGCTGGGCCTCAGTGCGACGCTGCCCAACTACGAGGACGTGGCCACCTGCTTGCGTGTAGACCCTGCCAAGGGACTCTTCTACTTTGACAACAGGTAACACATGACATTTGGTGGTTGCTTGTATCACCTTTTATAGTACCGTAAGTGTATACATGTCATGGCTCAGTGGGAAACAAACCCCTAACCCTGGCAGTGTGGGTGCCATGCTCTACCCATTGAGCTATACAGGACCGTAGCCCAGAGATCACAGCTAAAGTGTTTTCTTATTTTGCCTGGTGGTAATTTAATCTCTGATAAAACCACCTTTTCCTTCTCTATAGTTTCCGCCCGGTGCCCTTGGAGCAGACTTACGTTGGCATCACAGAGAAGAAGGCCATCAAACGTTTCCAGATCATGAATGAGATAGTCTATGAAAAGATCATGGAGCATGCTGGGAAGAACCAGGTAAGGCCTTGCTTTAACTCATTTATCCCAGTACATATGTTTTATTGTGTGTGGCACCACCCCTGGCAGCTCTACCCATTGAGCTACAGCTGTATGTAGTCAGATCTTGGGGACTCAAGACATTCATCCTTCTCCAATAGGTGCTGGTGTTTGTCCATTCCCGGAAGGAGACAGGAAAGACTGCCAGGGCCATCAGGGACATGTGTCTGGAGAAGGACACTCTGGGCCTTTTCCTCAGGGAGGGCTCAGCATCCACAGAAGTGTTGAGGACTGAGGCAGAGCAGTGCAAGGTGAGCACCAGTAACCTCACACTGCATCAAACTAGGACATATGAACAAATTCACAATGAAGTATATGTGATACCTGTTGAGATTTGTTGTTCGTTAACACCTGATCTTGCTCTTCCAGAATCTTGAGCTAAAGGATTTGCTGCCCTATGGCTTCGCTATCCATCACGCTGGTATGACCAGAGTGGACCGTACCCTGGTGGAGGATCTGTTTGCTGATCGGCACATCCAGGTTCTGGTGTCCACAGCCACTCTGGCCTGGGGTGTCAACCTGCCAGCACACACTGTCATCATCAAAGGCACCCAGGTGTACAGCCCTGAGAAAGGCAGATGGACTGAACTGGGAGCGCTGGACATTCTGCAGGTCAGTCTGAACTGGCTGGACACAAAGCTTCAGTAAAGCTTGTTTTATAGCCTGAATAGATCCAATAGATGTATAAATTGTATATTATTTCAGATGCTTGGTCGAGCCGGCCGTCCCCAATACGACACCAAGGGGGAGGGCATCCTGATCACCTCCCATGGAGAGCTGCAGTACTATCTCTCCCTGCTCAACCAGCAGCTTCCCATAGAGAGCCAGATGGTGGCCAAGCTGCCTGACATGCTCAATGCTGAGATAGTACTGGGCAACGTGCAGAATGTAAAGGTTAGTTGGCTGGGATGCAGACACCTCATCAAACATTATCGATGGAACGAGTATCCAAATACTTAAAATACTTCTGTAATTTCTCACATATTCTTTTCATTGTCAGGATGCAGTCAACTGGCTTGGCTACACCTACCTGTATGTGCGCATGCTCCGCAACCCCACCCTGTACGGTGTCTCCCATGATGACCGCAGCATAGATCCCCTGCTGGAGAGGCGCAGGATGGACCTGGTGCACACAGCCGCCAACGTCCTGGACAAGAACAGCCTAGTCAAGTATGACAAGAGGACCGGCAGCTTCCAGGTAGGCACATTTGTCCATTGACTGTTTTTTGGTTAATGCCTTTAAATTAGTTATGAGTTGGATTTTAAATGTTGCTATTTTCTTCTTTCCCTCAAGGTTACAGACCTGGGACGTATTGCCAGTCATTTCTACATCACTCATGACTCAATCCAAACTTACAACCAGCTGCTGAAGCCCACTCTCAGTGAGATTGAGCTCTTCCGAGTCTTCTCACTTTCCTCTGAGTTCAGGAACATCACTGTCAGAGAGGTATGTCCAACTCTGGATAACTATGGTGGTTCAGCTTTAATCCCTGGAACAACATAATAAAGCACAATAAATTTAAGTAATGACATTTAGCTTTGACTTTCAGGAAGAGAAGCTGGAGCTTCAGAAGCTGCTGGAAAGGGTTCCTATTCCAGTGAAGGAAAGCATCGAGGAGCCTAGTGCTAAGGTAGTGCTCATGACCTGTGATGAGTGAAAACCATCAAGCGCTTGTTTTTTGTTGTTTTTCAATGTGTAAGTGCACCTTGATGTAATATGTCAATAGTTGGCATCCCAGTAAAATGTTCCTGTGCTTTGTGTGTTCCCATTACAGATCAATGTGCTCCTCCAGGCATACATCTCTCAACTCAAACTGGAGGGCTTTGCTCTCATGGCTGACATGGTGTATGTTACACAGGTATGGCAGGACCCACTGAACCTACACTCATTGTTTTGCTATCAAAGTTGGCTTGTTTCCCTTGATGGTTTGTCAGTTGTTATGCAGTTGGCAGTTGAGCTCTCAAAATGAAGGATGGCTGTCAGTCCTATGAGAACATCAGTTTGCATTGTCTGATATGTATGTATCACACATACGTAAATTTACATATTTACGTATGTAATTTTCTTAACATACGTTAAGCAGTCAAGTTGATGCAAAACATAACTGTCAATGAATTTTTCTTCATCCCAGGCAATGCAACTAAATGTTATAGGGTTTTTTTTTTTTCTCCAGAAAACTGAAAAGGCTTTTGGTAAATTTTGGTAAAATTCTCCTTCAAATATAGCTATAATACTTTTTCCCCCCCAGAGTGCTGGACGACTGATGCGGGCCATATTTGAGATTGTACTGAACAGGGGTTGGGCTCAACTCACAGACAAGACCATGAATCTCTGCAAGATGATTGACAAGAGAATGTGAGTCTCTCCAAACTGAAACGGGGCCTTGATTTCATGTCACTTTGTAGCAGATTTATAATGCTATGTTTTATTTTGTAAGGCAGGCTTTTGATATTGTGTCCCCATTCTCCACAGGTGGCAGTCCATGTCCCCTCTGCGCCAGTTCAAGAAGCTGCCTGAGGAAGTGATCAAGAAGATAGAGAAGAAAAACTTCCCCTTTGAGCGTCTCTATGATCTCAATCACAATGAGATTGGTGAGTTTCCTTCCCCCCCAACACACATTTGCTTATTGATTTTTCCTCCCTAGTCTCAAGAGTGATTAGAAGTATTTTTTGTCTTCAGGCGAGCTGATCCGTATGCCAAAGATGGGGAAGACCATTCACAAATATGTTCACCAGTTCCCCAAGCTGGACTTGGCTGTCCACCTCCAGCCCATCACCCGCTCCACACTGAAAGTGGAGCTCACCATCACTCCTGACTTCCAGTGGGACGACAAGGTCAGTAGTTGGACCTACTCGAATGTCCCGTGATGTGCTGCACCACATCAATGTAATGTTACTTTGCGGATGATAACATCCCAAGTTCAATATTTGAGGACAGCTTGTCAGGCAGCTTTTTTGAGGGCCGACTGCACCCTTGTCCATCTAGCAGGTCTGGTGAGACGGAGAACATAATGTGATGCGCAGCGTCAGAGATGGATTTAGAGTTTCTATACATTGACCAACTTTTTATTTTGTGGCTGTTGTGCCGATATTGCAGTGCGCCCCAGTTGAGCCTATGTATGGGAACCACTGCACATTATGTAGACTCCTGACACACACTCTGTTGCCCACTTAGATTCACGGCTCCTCTGAGGCCTTCTGGATCCTCGTCGAGGATGTGGACAGTGAGGTCATCCTCCACCACGAGTACTTCCTGCTCAAAGCCAAGTACGCCCAGGACGAACACCTGGTCACTTTCTTCGTCCCGGTATTTGAGCCTCTGCCACCACAGTACTTCATCCGTGTGGCCTCAGACCGCTGGCTCTGTAAGTCATTTTTTAAAATGTATTACATGATTCACATTATGTACATAGTTGTAAGAGTTGCTCACTTCTTTCTTTTGTTCTCAGCCTGTGAGACTCAGCTTCCAGTATCTTTCCGTCACCTGATCCTACCAGAGAAGTACCCCCCGCCTACTGAGCTGCTGGACCTGCAGCCCCTGCCTGTGACTGCTCTCAGGAACTCTGCTTTTGAGACCCTCTACCAGAACAAGTTCCCCTTCTTCAACCCCATCCAGACACAAGGTAAGTAACAAGAATATGCACACAACCCACAACACTGCTCCAAAACATGTTTAATTTCTTCTCTTCTCAGTGAATACATTTTCTTAAATTCTTCGATTAAATTGATTCTTCGTCATTTTGAGACAAAAAGTGAATGCCTATTCACGAGCCTTTTCTTGGTTCTACAAGTGAAGGAACTCACAAGACACGATTAAATAAATTTCCCCAGACTGATAACCCGCTGTTTCACTCTATTACCTCCCTACATTATTCTCTAGACTGAGTTTGATTGTCTCTGTTCCTCCAGTGTTCAATGCGGTGTACAACAGTGATGATAATGTCTTTGTGGGAGCTCCCACCGGCAGTGGGAAGACCATTTGCGCTGAGTTTGCCATTCTGAGGATGCTGCTGCACAATGCAGAGGGCCGATGTGTCTACATCACCCCCATGGAGGCACTGGCTGAACAGGTATTGTCTTCTGGAAGCTGGAGGTGTGCTCGTCAAAGCTAACCTTGCATACTCTTTCTTTCCTACTAGCATAATTCATAATTCCTTGTGTCTTTGTTTCTCAGGTGTTTGTTGACTGGCACCAGAAGTTCCAGGACCTCCTGAACAAGAAGGTGGTGTTGCTGACTGGAGAGACTAGCACAGATCTGAAGCTGTTGGGAAAAGGAGACATTATTGTCAGCACCCCTGACAAATGGGACATCCTTTCTCGCCGCTGGAAGCAGAGGAAGAACGTCCAGAACGTCAGCCTCTTCGTGGTGGATGAGACACACCTCATCGGAGGAGAAAATGGAGTAAGACTTCAGCCCTGCTTTGTGCTGATTCCACGTATTACAACAGTCTGTACTGTGATCATCACCTGTAGACTGTACATACATATTAATGGGCATGTTTTCTTTTCATCAGCCTGTGTTGGAGGTCATCTGCTCCAGGATGAGGTACATCTCCTCTCAGATTGAACGTCCCATCCGCATTGTGGCCCTCAGCTCATCTTTGTCCAATGCCAAAGATGTCGCCCACTGGCTGGGCTGCAGCACCACGGCCACTTTCAACTTCCACCCCAATGTCAGGCCCGTGCCTCTGGAGCTGCACATCCAGGTCTGGAAAACAGCATGCTTGACAATAAAAAAAAATAGGGACTTCATAAGTTAGAAAAATTGGGGTGTCCTACTTTTATCAAATCTCAAGGCCTTAAAAGGTCTTGAAATTCAATTTAGTCTGAAATTCACTAATTCACTTCAGAGGTCTTATATATATTTAGAGGTATATATATTATATTAGTTTCACGCAGACTTACAATGTGATAGGTCTACAATTGTTTTCAGTTTCATATTTATTTCAGTTATGAAAATGCTCATATTTTATTATAACTCGCATTAAAAAATAAATTGAAAGTCTTACATTTTACTTGATGAAACTTGCAGACCCCCTGAAAATGTATGAATTGTATTAAGTGCTTGAGTACCTGTTAAGCCTCCTTTCTGCTGTCTTCAGGGCTTCAACGTGAGTCACACTCAGACTCGCCTGCTGTCCATGGCTAAGCCAGTATATCATGCCATCATGAAGCACTCTCCCTCCAAACCAGCTGTGGTGTTCGTACCATCACGCAGACAGACCCGTCTCACAGCCATCGACATCCTTACATTCTGTGCTGCTGACGTGGTCCCTCAGAGGTTAGTCACGACCGTAAACATGCCTGTAGAATTCTGATTGAGTATGATGCTGCTGGAGGTGGGATAGCAATCACACCTTTACACTATCAAGCAAGAACGAAAGTGTTTTGTCTTTGCCTAGATTCTTGCATTGCGTTGAGAAAGACCTGGCTCCATTCCTGGAGAAAATAACCGATTCAACCCTGAAGGAGACTCTGGCCAACGGGGTGGGCTACCTGCACGAGGGCCTGTCTGCCACTGAACGCAAAATAGTGGAGCAGCTCTTCAACTCAGGTATGACTCATCAGTCACTACACCTTAGTGGTCTGTGAAGGTATAGAGGTCAGTGATCATTCCTGATGTTATGCATCTCTGGTCCTTTTTCTCTTTCTAGGTGCAGTTCAGGTGGTGGTGGCCTCCCGTTCCCTCTGCTGGGGCACCAATATCTCTGCTCACCTTGTCATTGTCATGGACACCCAGTACTACAATGGCAAAATCCATGCGTAAGGCCTCCCACTAGTTACTCTTGTTGGATTCAGAAGGTGCTGTAATGTACATTTTGTTTTGATGACATTCCTCTCTTTTTTTTGCATGCAGCTATGTGGACTATCCCATATACGATGTCCTCCAGATGGTGGGCAAGGCGAACAGGCCCATGCTGGATGATGAGGGACGCTGTGTCATCATGTGTCAGGGCTCCAAGAAGGTAGCAAACACCCCTTTCTTTCTATCCGTTTCTAGTCAGCGACTTATGATGATAAGAACAAACCAAACCGTTTCTCTCTCCCTCCTCGACAGGATTTCTTCAAGAAGTTCCTGTATGAGCCCCTGCCAGTGGAGTCTCACCTGGACCACTGTCTCCATGACCACTTCAACGCCGAGATTGTCACCAAGACGGTGGAAAACAAGCAGGACGCAGTGGACTACCTGACCTGGACGTTCCTCTACCGCCGTATGACCCAGAACCCCAACTACTACAACCTGCAGGGTAAGCCACTGTGCACTCTCACATTTAAAGTTATGTCGCCAGTTTAGTGACCTCAGAGTGGACCAGATGTATAGTTTTGGTTACAGGTTTTTTGTGATGTGCTCTCTCTCTGCCCGTCAGGCATGTCCCATCGTCACCTGTCAGACCACCTGTCTGAACTGGTGGAGAACACGCTACATGACCTGGAGCAGTCCAAGTGTATCAGCATTGAGGATGAAATGGATGTGGCTCCCCTCAATTTGGGCATGATCGCAGCCTACTACTACATCAACTACACCACCATCGGTTTGTGCCAACACAACTACGCTACCACACTCACTGAAAATCTGAAGCGCCTGGCTATCGTGCTTGTCAAAGATCCTCTGTCTTTGTAATCATGTGTTTAATTCACCTAACTGAGTTGTTTCCTGTAATGTGACGCAGAGTTGTTCAGCATGTCCCTGAATGCCAAGACAAAGATCCGTGGGTTGATTGAGATCATCTCCAACGCCGCTGAGTACAAGAACATTCCCATCAGACACCATGAGGATGCACTACTCCGACAGGTGAACACGCTAGATTGATGTAACTCCACATTACTTCCAACAACGCAAATGCATCCTTCAACTACCAGTCAATAAGATGAAACTCATTTTGTTGGTACAACTCCTTTTTATATTTCAGCTGGCACAGAAAGTCCCCCACAAACTGAACAACCCCAAGTTCAACGATCCCCATGTGAAGACGAACCTGCTGCTGCAGGCTCACCTGTCCAGGATGCAGCTGAGCGCTGAGCTCCAGTCAGACACTGAGGAGATTCTGAGCAAGGTTAGGATGCCTGGTGATGTTTCCACTCTGGCTGCCTGAGGAGAGCAAACCATCTGGTATATTTCTGGACTGGATCCTTGTGTGTGTGTGGCTAACCCGTATTTGTGCTGTTTGTAGGCGGTTCGTCTGATCCAGGCCTGTGTCGACGTGCTGTCCAGTAATGGCTGGCTGAGTCCTGCGCTGGCAGCTATGGAGCTCGCCCAGATGGTCACCCAGGCCATGTGGTCCAAGGACTCCTATCTCAAACAGCTTCCCTTCTTTACCTCTGAGCACATCAAGCGCTGCACAGAAAAGGTACGTTTACCGTTCCTCATTATCCTGAATGTACTTGTACACATTGTATTACTGCTTGTTGGTATAGATGGAAATGGAGCTGGGAACTTGGAGTCTATGGCTAACACACTTTCATAATGCTTGTTAGCATTAGTTTTAACATATTGCAGTCGATTAACAGCGGAGGTGGAGTTTTCATCATCAAACATGGCAGGCTGACAAAAATACAAAGTAGATGTTAAGATTTGGTTCACTGAAAATCTAAACCTACCTGGAATGAGACTGTATTCTTCTGTGGGGCTTAACTACTTGAAACTGACCCTCTTGTCCTCTCTCTTTTTATTAGGGTGTGGAGAGTATCTTTGACATCATGGAGATGGAGGATGAAGACCGAACTGCCCTGCTGCAACTCTCAGATGCCCAGATGGCTGACGTGGCTCGCTTCTCTAACCGCTACCCCAACATCGAACTGTCGTACGAGGTAGCAGAGAAGGACAACATCAAGAGGTACATTGAATTGATTCTGTCAGCAGTATTGTCATAGTAATGTGTATAGTGATAAGGATGTGAAGCAAAAAATACATGACAAAATGGCTGCCTGACAATTTGAAAAGTAAATGAAAGTCAGATGAGTCAAATGGACACAATTTAGATGTTTAGAGGAACATGTTAAAGTATGTGTGTCTCCATATTGGTTTACAGCGGTAGTCCAGTTCTGGTCCTGGTTCAGCTCGAGAGAGAGGAGGAGGTGACTGGGCCCGTCATCGCACCCCTCTTCCCCCAGGTAGGAATCCAATATCTTGGAATTTGAGCCCGAGTTTCTATAATTATTCTTCAATAATGTTTAATAACCCAATGATATCAATTGTTTGCGTTGTTCCAGAAACGTGAGGAGGGCTGGTGGGTGGTGATCGGAGACCCCAAGTCCAATAGCCTCATCTCTATCAAGAGGCTAACTCTTCAGCAGAAAGCAAAGGTCAGTGAGTCTCTACAAGCTTGTAGAGTCGACGCCTGTGGCCGGCAGCGTTGCAAAATCATTTATTATATGCTGTTGAAAATGTGAAGACGTTTAAACCAACAGAAGCCCCATCGTGTTTATTAATTCCTTCTCCCTCCTGTAGGTCAAGCTGGACTTTGTTGCGCCAGTGATGGGTGTTCACAACTACACCCTGTACTTCATGAGTGATGCCTACATGGGTTGTGACCAGGAGTACAAGTTCAGTGCGGATGTGAAGGAGGCCGACAGTGATGGAGATAGTGACTCTGACTAATCCGTGACCAGAAATCATCGTAGCCCCCCAACATCTTGTTTCAGTCTGGCGAGACCAGTGGGTGTTCTTACTGTAGATATTTAACCAGATTTACTTCCTTTATCTTTACGTATGCCATTATTTTCTCTGCTGTTGTGACAATAACATTGGCATTTTTTCAGTAGTTTCTCAGTTTAGATTACATGTGTATGATGTACACCAGTCCAGAATTATGATGTACAGGATCTATTCTCCCGTTCATGTAAACACATGTATCCTGTGTACATGGGAACATTTTTGTGTACCATTGTAGTCATTAAAGCCCAAATCTGGGATTTTATTGAGAACATCAATATTGAGTATATACAGATTCTTTGGAGGGTAAGAAATACAGAACACATTTTTCACTATATTTTACAAACAATAGAATTGATAAACCACTTTAGATTGAAAAAAACATTTGTTGGTCAGCCCTATAAAAGATATAATTCCAGATTGGGTCTTTAAATATAAAGGAAAACTGTCCAGGTCAATTTGTGGACGTAAATTGTTTTGTCATGAAATGTGATCCTTGGACTGGTCTAAACGTTTTTAGTATGATGTGTTGTCTTGAATATTTTTTGCAATAAAGAGAATCCACATAATTTTTCCTTTTTCCTTGTTGAATTCTGTAATTATGACAAAGAATCGGACAATGATCTGATTCATTTAAAGTAATAACTTTATTTAAGCATTATTATAAAAACATAGATGCACAAGACTCAGTGAGGCAGCAGATGAGGGTCTACAGGTGACTTATGATCTGGTACACCATAATTAATATCTACCCGACTAGCTGTAGAAGAGTGAATGAGCAATATTAGCATCTGTGTGCTAACCTCAGCTGCTACACACGTTCTGGTATGATGTGCACTTGAATACAATCTTTTTTTTCTTCATGAGGCCAGTGCTGTTGACTAGTCCTCTTGCTGGTATCTCCAGACTGCAATATCTCCATCGTCACTGCATGAGACCAGGAGTCCTGCCTCCTTTGGGTTCCAGGCTACACAGTTGACATCCTGGGTGTGGGCCTTGGCTATATGAGCAACCAGGGAGAATATTGGCTGGTCTGGATCGGCTGTCATGTCCTCTTTAAACACACGCACGTCGTCATCACCGCAGGCAGTCGCCAGGGCACCAGTTAGCCGACACCTGAGCGCAAATGGCCGCAAGGGTCTCAGGTTAATTTAACAAGGTGACTTGGAATAAATTCAGGTCACAACGCAGGGCAAATTACATTTTCATCATACTACTATAAGTGCTGTTTCCTCAAAATTAAACTCCTGGTTGGAAACAAGACAACAGTAAATGCGCCATCCTCCATAAATGATGGAGTCCCCTTCTGGACCAAAACAGGTAACAATGTTGGAATTGTAGCATCCACCTTGTGTCAATCAGTGTAATTTTGAAAATACTGGAGTGCAGCAGTGAGATGCATTATGTCCCCAAGTTTTGTCATAATCTCATGAGTGTTGCTTGAGATATAGCGTGACACACGGATGAAAAAAAAATATTAGTGTCTCCCTTGGGCCAATTAGCGGGATGAACAAACGAAGGAAGGAGACCAATCCTCCCCGGTTTAATTGGGTTGCAACAGAGTGCAGCATGACCATATATGGAGACTATCAGTTAATCATTTCAAGAGGAGAAGGGTCTTACCAAGAGACATCGTACACAGCTCGTCCATGGAACCCTGACAGAGTGCAGACACACTTCAAAGTCGTGTCTCCTGTTCAACAAGCAGAGCAGAAAGGAGCAGTTCAGATGTCTGATCATCCATCCACACTCAATGTTAACTTTCAGCCTTAAATATAGTCTTGGATGAAATTACCTTTAAATTTAGTCAGAGTTAAGTCATATGAGTGATTTAGTTTAGTCAATTACTGACAAACTAAAATGGCAAATGATTTTATGGTTGACAAAAATGTCTACTGCAGCAGCTCTTCAACCGTAGATTAGAAGAATTAGCACAACTGAATTAGATTACATTTCCAACATCTGTTGGTCTGGGAGCTGCAAACTCGATTCAGACTTGGGAGATGTCTGATATAGTTGGGAATATTATCAAGATGCACAAAGGGTCGGTGTACTCTAGTAAATGCAAGAATGTGATTAAATACAAACTGTTCTTTCAGAGTTTTCTTTACCTTTTTTGTGTTTTTATTTTGCCATATTTTCACTAATAACTATTCCAAAAACTACAGCCATGGTACAGAATTTCTATTCATCATACATAGACCATAGACTAAATTAAAAACAGTATAGCAGAAGACGAGCCCACCCTCTCCAGCTTCATTTGGAGACTCTTTCCAAATCTTCACTGTGCGGTCATCGCTGCAGGAGGCCAGTTTCTGTCCACTTGGGTCAAAGGCCAAACTCCAGACTGTGGATGTGTGTCCCTGCAAGGTGGCCTTGCACTCCCAGTCATCATCCTCTTCCTTATAAATACAAATGTTGTTGTCATAGCTGGCTGAGGCTAGAAGCTGCAGGGAGACATAAAGCAAGTTAGGTAAGGAGTACATATATAGACTGAGGTATATCTTAAATAACCAACGGCGGCAAAACAGAAGAATCCACCAGGTGTATGGACTAGGCTACAACATGTAACCTACCTCCTTCGTAGGGTGCCACACAATGTGCTTGACATCTTGTGTGTGAGAGTTCACTACAGTCACACACTCATACTCATCGTCCTCATCCACTGTGGAAGACAAGATGGAAGAGATCCATCCATTAACATAATGGGACTACCAATCTCTTGCTGTGATTGAGGAGAATGCAACTGAAGTGGCGACATACTGTTGTTTAACACTGACCTTCCCAAACCCAGACGCTCTTGTCTCTGCTACATGTGGCCAGCAGATTCCCTGAGGGTGCCCAGGCAACACATTTGACCTCATTTTCATGTCCTTCCAACACAGTCAAACACTAGAAGACAGGACACCATTCTAAGAATAATATGAAGAGGTGTAGCCGTTTTCTGCAGTGCGTCGGCCAAAGCACTGGATGAAAAATACACTGCAGATTAAACAACTCATCTAACCTCAAAATCGTTGTTCTTCTTTTTCCAGATAGTTGTAGTTGCATCAAAGCTGGCAGACGCAAGATAATTCCCACAGGGAGACCACGCCACCTTTCTCACGGTGCGCTGGTGTCCATCCTCTAGTAGACTCTTGCATTTCCAAGACTCACCTAAAAAGAGAGTAACGTGTGTTATTTCTGCTGGCCCAGGAAGTGTCATTGTAGAAATAACAATAACAGAGGAGCTAGCAATTAGTAATGGTTTACAATATTGTTGTTACTTTTTTTTCCCAGTAAAAGTAGTGTAACAAATTACTATTTCAAAATCAGTGAAATCATTACAGTCACCAGTCAAAACGGTTTTTTTTCGGTTATCACCCCCCTAAATATCAGATTTAAGTTGACTTATCCAAAAAACTATATCCCATTCCAATCCCTCGATTCATTTTACTCATAATTACGTCTAGTTAGTTAATAATAGAAAGGATTACTTTCTCTGTGTGAAAATATTCTCTCCACGATTTTTCCCTGAAAGGTATGCTGATTTCTTTAAAAGGTAAGAGAGAACGACAACTTCCATTTTGGGGGGTGGAATGGGAAAGCAACCTAACAAGTAGTGTAATGAATTGTTGCTGCCAGACAGTAATAAGTAAAGTCATAACAATATTTCTGAAATTAGTACTGTATTACTTTTTGGGTAACGAGCCGAATCCATTACAAAACAGAGGAAAACGCCGGGGACGTAGTGGAGTGTAACCCCATCTGATTTAGCTCGATCACATCACTGGAAAAGGTTCATTATTCTCGCTGTGACAGATCGCGCCATTATAGAAGAGGGCAAGCAATAGGCTGTGTAACGTTGCTCAAGTAGTTAGTGCAGTGCGATGTTCCCACAGTACATTTGATCGCAGCAAGGCTCACCTTCTCGTCCCCATATCCGGATGGCCCGGTCGCCCCCACACGAAGCCAGCAGCGTACCCGTCGGGTTCCACGCAACATACCAGCACCGAGAATCTGGATGTGCGTTGAATCTCTCAACAAGGGCCAATGCGTCCTTCATATCTAACTGTGACAACTGACAGTTAGATGTCGCACGTGAACGTTAACGCACCACAATGCGCTGCAACAACCTAACCTAAAAACGCAACGCGAATCTCCAAAACAGAACAATTCTTCGAGGGGAAGGGGAAAGGGAAATACAGCAACTACGTTCACCACCCGAGAAAGTAGAAATGTTCACAAAATATCAGTTCAATCTCTTAGTTCACCCGTTTAGTTGTATTTCACAAACTTCCTGCCCACGGTTCTAATTCTAACAGTGATCAGTAATGTTTCAACCTCTACATTGCCGCCCTCTATCGCCCGGGAGTGTAACGCCTCCTGTCCTGCCGCTGTGTTGCAGTGTCTTATAGAAATCACCGGTAGATGGCATCGCCGGTAGATGGCAGCACTGATCACTACTATCTTTTAGACGGTGGCTAGCGGAAGCCACAAAGAAGAATGGCATGAACAAGGAAGAAAATATTTTACAGGAAGCCAGCATTAGCTGTCTCTTTTGTTTTTGTTTTGTCTTAAGTTTTTCTACCAAATTAGTGGACCTTTATCATCAGGTTGATTAGCTAGATTAATCCTAGATATTAATTTAGTTATTTGTCAAGTGTGCAAACTTTTGTATGGGAGTAACGTTGGTGAGATCATTTGGCCAGTGCGCTAACAACAACACAGTAAGCTAGGCCTGAAGGCCATTTCCATTGTCCGCACATTGTCATTTGCCAGTCGTGTTGTTTTTTTAGCAGCCAAGTTACAGTAACGTAATTAACAATAATGTCATCTGGCCTGTCTATCATCCATTAGTTACCTGTGCCGGGTAAGATCATTTTTGGTGGCTGACAAGGGAGCTTGCCGACCTTTTTAAAAAATCGTGTCACTACCGGGACATCATAACAACAGACGATCAGGGAATTTGATGACAATGTATGCACCACCGGGTTCTACCGTCCCTGGAAGCCGGAGAAGGAGAGGGGGCACCTCTCTGCCCAAGCAGCCAGAGCGAAGCCTGGCATCCGCGCTTCCGGGAGCCCTCTCCATCACAGCACTGTGCACGGCCCTGGCGGAACCAGCCTGGCTCCGGGTTCATGGAGGCACATGTCCAAGACAAGAGCTGGGAGTAGCAGACGTCCTGGGGTACATTGACCCCAAGCTTCTGGACGGTGAGAAACTGCCCTCGCTCAACGCATGTAACATCAAAACCAGCAAGGAAACTGTTAAAAGATGAATACGATTTTTCATTCAGTGGCTTAGTTCTAATGCTTTATTCTTCTTCTTGTCACTCTATTTTGTAGATTATTGTGTGAACCCCCAGACCGTCTTGCTGCTGAGGGTGATCGCTGCCTTCTGCTTCCTGGGCATCCTGTGTAGTCTGACTGCTTTCCTCTTAGATGTGTTTGGACCCAAGCACCCTGCTCTCAAGATCACACGCAGATATGCATTTGCCCACATTCTCACAGGTATGATTCTCTTATAGCACAATTATTATGTTTGCACCACACACAAAACACTGTTTAAACTTCTTTAATTTTCCAGGAAGGTAATTTGTGGTTGTTGTTCCAAGTAGGTCATTTGTACTAATTGTTTTCCTTGTTTGTCTCTTTGTGCCATCAGTGCTGCAGTGTGCCACGGTGATAGGCTTCTGCTACTGGGCATCGGAGCTCATTTTGTCTCTACAGCAGCAACACAAAAAATACCATGGCTCTTTCATATATGTCACATTTGCCATCAGCTTCTACCTGGTGGCAGGGGCTGGCGGAGCTTCTATCCTCGCCACAGCTGCAAATCTGCTGCGCCACTATCCCACCGAGGAGGAGGAGCAGGCTTTAGAGTTGCTCTCAGAAATGGAGGAGAGCAGTGAAACATACCCTGCTGATTATGACCTCGCCAATCAGTTTCAGCCACCGCCTGCCTACACGCCCTGATGTAGCCGGCCTTGATAATACATGCTTCTCTATGAGCACTGCTATTGGCTTCATCAGCAAACCCACTTCTTATCAAGTGGATATCTTCGCAAATACTCTCCATAATGAACACAATGTGCAAAGCGAGCGCACATAGTCCTTGATTGTTGGTGCTTGGGTGCATGAAAGCTTTCTTTAGTGGTGGGAAAAATTGCAAAGAAATTGGGAGTTGATTCTTACTTTCACCACTGAAGCTTTTAGTGATTTGCATGTAAATGGCTCTTAGGATTTGGTCCTTACATGTAAAGCAAACTAAACTATATGGAGTGCTGTTTCAACATGGCTCATCACAAGTAGTTGATGGAATGGTGTAAGTAACAGCTTGATCAGTGCTAAATTTTGAAGTTGGGCTGTCGGCAGCGTGCCACAGCAGTGGCGTTGGACGTGGATGGAACATCATTAATCATAATTTTGAAATAATTTTTGATATGCTTGCTATGTGTGTATGATTTTATTTTACTGAAACATCTCCAATGTAGGAACACACTATGATGATTGTTTTGATCTTTTTTTTTATGTTATATCAAATGGACCTTTTATTTATTAACTGGTTGTCCCTAGTGCTGTATGTCTTATTTTCCTTCCTTTGCTGTGTAGACATCTATTGTTACTGTTTTTAGTCTTATCACATCTGTATTCAAGATGACACAAGATAATAGATTTTTCAGATAATGTGAGACAGGTTTTTGTGGTGTTTTAAAAAGGATTATGGCATGCCTTGTGTCTTTTGCTACAGCATATGAAAGTTGGCACTCACGGATAAAATAGAAGAACATGTTTTTCTATGTTTCACAAAGATAATAAGGGCAACATTTATTAGAAGAAATCTCACCACATAAATTGGTCTTGCCATGTTCATCTGTTTGATTTACAGGTCTTATTTGTACTCTGTGATTACCCTGTGTGATAGTTTAAGTATGTGTTTTCTATGCATGAGTTCTATCGCGTTTGTCAAATTTTAAACCTTTTGGCAGAATCCTACAAGATACCTCTCAAGTTAGGTACCAGCCAAGGCTTAAAATTGTGATTGATGATGTAGTGATTCTAGTTGGTTGTATATTGTTCTGTTTATGCCATTTCTGCATTTTGTTTCTTAAATTGTTGATATACTTTCTTCAGTATGTAAATATTGTTGACTGTTTATACATAACAATGGTCATAATAAAAAAAATGCCCAATTTTGCCTCATATTTGTCATTTGTGACTGGATTTTGAAACTGGGAAAGGGAAATCGGCTATTATCAGTTCGTCACACACGGTCAAGATTATTGGCACCCTTGTGTTTTATGTAGATAATGTACAATAATTGTCTGAAAAGTCTGAAATTTCTTCACACATTCATCTATTGAATTATAACATAATTCAAAAACAACAAAAGTTGTTCCAATTATTTCAGAAGCTTGTACATTATCTGCATAAAATTCAAGGGTGCCAATAATCTTGGCCGGAGGTGTTCTACAAATGCGTTTCACCATATGCGGCACTATGCGTAGGAGCTGTGGTTTGGATCAAACAGACAGATAGTACATTGACTTTGGCATTTCCGTCAGACCAGGGTATTTCAAGGTTTCCTGTCTAGACATTGCCCAGCATGGCATTACAGCAAGTAAGAGCCTTACAACTTAATGGACTTTAAAGGGCATCAAAGACATCACTTCCACTGTTACCTTACATACAACATATAAAAAGCATTTTCAAGACTCAAAAAACCTGTATACAGATGTTATGCAAAGGTCAGCAGTCACAGCATGACTGCAACAACACAGCAACTACCACAGCATGTTGAATTTCAATATGTTGTTATAGCCCATTTATCATACTTTCTGTTCTGTTAAGTTCTAAATGGGTTGGGAGATATTATGGGTTAAAACAGTACATTATCAACTATTGCCAAGCTGACATGTTGCTTTAGTGGCCAAATGACTTAAGTTAATTAATTAGTTAAGTTAATGACATTAATAAACAAGGTATTAATAGGGAGGAGGTGTTAAGGAAAGGGATAGGTCAATCAAGGCAAAGAAGCAATGGCTGTTCCCAGAAAATACGACTTATGAGGCATCGTCACTTGGCCAAGTTTGATAGTATATATAAAGCCTCAGCAAGAACAGTATTGCAATCATCAAAAGTCTCCCAGGCTTGGTGGCATAAACTCATATTTCTTTTGAAACACTGTGACAGTTTGAAGCTAAATCATGCTGGCAACCAGGACTTTGCTCTCCAAACAAACTCTGGCTGTTCTTTCTCGTCAGCCTGCCTCCTTTGTTCACCACAGTGACTATGGCAACTGGGGAAATACCAATATTGCTGTGGTAAGTAGAACATATCAATACAGGCTCAACAAATGATTGTGGAAAATTGTAGCAGAAAAAAAACGCTGGCAATGCATTTTTATTTGTGAGTCACATTGATGCCTATCAAACCCTCACTTCAGGTTTTCTCAGGATGTGGCTGGTGGGATGGGACTGATGTCCATGAGGCAGTATAGTGAGTATCATGCCTGCTGACCTCAGAATAAGAATTGCATTTCTTGTATAGCACTACATTTCACCACACAGAGATATAATTTGCAACTATGTCTTCAGCACTATGTATCATTTGAGCCGCAATGGCGCACGCTTCCAGATGTTTGCTCCAAATCAACAGCAGATGAATGTGATGGACCACATGAAAAAGCAGCCTGCCTCTGGAGAGAACCGGTATGCTCGTTGAGACACTTTCAGCCCCTTTCACATTGAAAAAGATTACAGATCAGACCAACCAACGTGCTTGATGTATGTTTATATATCTGAACTCACTAATTACACAAGATAGTATTTATGATTACTTTTGGCCTTCGCGTAGGCACATGATGATGGAATCAGCTCGATTCAGTCATGGCCAGGGAATGATGCAAATGCAAGACCTGTCCAAGCTGGATGTCGACAGTTTTGATGCCGTCATCTTTCCTGGAGGCCATGGCATCACCAAGAATCTGTGAGGAATAGTGGAATATGAAGTAGACCTTAGTGGCTGTAGGAGAAAATCCTTACATAAGCATAGAATAGACTACAATAAAATACAATGTAAAACAGTACAGTCAGTAGAGTATGATACAATAGAGAAAAATAACAGTAATATCAATATGAAGAAATAACTCTCAACTCTTTAGATCCACATTTGTGAAGGATGGAAAAGACTGCAAGCTCAATAATGATGTGGAGAAGGTCCTTAAAGATTTCCACCGTTCCCGCAAGCCTATTGGGTAAGTATTGCTCAAAGATACAGCAGATTCTTACTAAGTACAATCACAAGTGGGGCAGTGGTGTAAAATTGAAATTCTTTTGGCTGTACAATTACTCACATTAATTAATTAATTGTATTTTAATAGTAATGAATAGTATATTTTAACCTAAGTATTGTCTGAATTATTGATGTACAGTATTCCCGGAAGCTCATTTTCCAACAATAATTCTACCAATATCTATCTACCAATCAGACCAAAGTTGCCAATTGACTTAGAGTTAAAAATGTGGTTTTGACCAAATGTGGTTATCACATAGCACCAGTTAGAACTCTGGCAGTTGCATTTTATATTGCCTCAAGATGTGACATTGACATTATTAAGAATAGTTAAAAGCATAGTCGACTTCTATGGAAGATTCACGATTGATCAATGGATCTGATTTTAAATTAATCAATTGCAACCACAATCTGATTGCAGCCACAGCCAGTAGGCTAACCTAATCAACTCATGATCACAAGAAAACTAAGTTCGAAAACTTGAGATTATGACATAATGAAGTTGCAACACCTAGATAATGAGTAAAACCTACGAGCCAACCAACTGCCATCCTTTCATCCCATCCATCCATTCTTCAGGTTTTACAAGTACCACTTCAGCAGTGTTGTTGCCATAAAATGCTATAAAAGGCAATCTTGAAATTCTATTCCAGTAGTATTATCCCTGCATGGGCCCTTCTCCCTGGTCACGGTACTCAGTTCTGTACTCAGTTCTGTACTAAGATTCAGAATCTTAGTACAGTACATTCTACACAAATGCATTGACAATCAAGTTAATGTTACTGTTGAAATCCAACTGAGATTGTTATGCAGGAATTTGCATTTTATCAACAAAAGAGACTTTTCAAACAGGAAGATATCAAGGGTCTGGTCATGTTGATGGGTCACAAACTTTATTAAGTTTTAACATTATGTAATTTAAGTTAATTTGTCCAAATATTTATTCTTTCAAATTGGTGGAGGAGAACATGCGACAACAATTGCAATTTCTTTAATATTTTAATAACAGTGATTATGACAAATATATAGTCATAATCAATTGCTGGCAGTCTGTACTTTTGCCTCACACTGTTTTGGTTAGTAATGCAAAGTATACACTGAAAAGAACCAAGGTCACACCCATGTCCCAATACATGCAACTGGCTGCATGCTCAGAAAGCCATATTTTTGCAGGATTTACATTTCTCATGTCTGATACTGGTACAGTAAATATTCCTAGACTCTGCTCAGTCTTTCTCTCTTAGTCATGACTTAATAAAAGCTCCATTGACTGTCTGCTACTGTCTGCTATGCCCTGTTCCAGGCTAGCCAGCATGGCTCCTGTGCTGGCCTGCCGCGTGCTGCCTGGCATAGAGGTGACCATGGGATATGAACGAGATGAGACCAGTCGCTGGGGGAACTGGCCTCACACAAATATGGTGCAAGCTGTAAAGAGCATGGGCGCACGCCACACTGTCCGTGAACCATACATATCCTTTAAAAGGTCTCTTTTTACCATAGATGTTAGTTAACTCATGCTACACAAAATGATGAACACTTTGCCATTGTCTGTTTTCTGTTCTGAAGTAATTCCTGCATTGGCCTTGACTGCTTGTATCACGAAGCCTATGTGGATGAGAAGAACAAAGTGATCAGCACCCCTTCATTTATGTGGGAGACGGAGTACCACTATCATTATATATTTGATGGTATTGGCAATATGGTCAAACATGTCATGCGTATGTCAACCAAATAAGCTGAGATAATGAGCCTGGTTAAGGAATATAGAAAGTTGATGTTGACATACAAAATAAATGTCTGTATTGTGATGAAGTATAAAATGAATATTGATATGAACGCTTTAGTTAAAGAGCAAATGGCTTGTCATTGTCACATGATTTTCATAAAGTCAAATGTATTTTAATGATATTGGTTAATACGCTCAAACATGTCATGTGTATGTCAAATTAGCTGAATAAATGAGTCTGGATAAGGATTATGGAGAGTTAATTTTCACACACAAAGGTTGAGATTGAAAATATACCTCCATATTGTGAATATTGATATAAAGGCTTTAGTTAAAGAGTAAATGGCTTGTCACTGTCACATGATTTTCATCAACTCAAATACAGACTCAAATACAGTGCATTCAGAATAAATCAATTTATTCATTACAAACATAGAAAAATGACAAAAACAACCAGGTGACAATATATAAAAATTTCCAGTTTGTACAAAACAGCCAAAACCATCATTAGAAATGCATACTCACTCCATATGAAGATTTCCAGTTGGATTATTTGAGTAAATATAATACAAGTAACCCTTTCCAAAGTATAACTAAAAAATGTAAGATTTACTGATCTTCTGATTGGTCTCTTGGTCACTGTAAAACAGTTCAAAGTACAAAAGTAAGTTTTTGTCATCTTGCAAAAAAAAATATCAGTAGGCTAATGGGCAAAACATTTAAAAGAGACTTGCAGTTGAAACACAGAAGTAAAAGTCAACTTGATGAAATATTCACAGTGCTGTCTTCACATCAATAATGTGAATTGTAAACATTGTTGCATATCAAAACCCACTTTAATAAATACACAGAAATCCTCACTCATGCCTGCAGAACTTATGTAACAAAAGGTACACACAAATAATTTGTATCTGATTTTTACCCTCTGATCTGACCTCAACCTTTCTGTAGTCAGTCAACTAGTATATTTGTGACAATTACAAAGGTAAGGCAAAATAATATTTTTCACAACAGATATTCTCTCTTGCTTTTCAAGTTTTATCATTTGTGATTTAATTATACAGGCATGGTTTGACCAGTTCAGGTGGAGTAAAGTAGCATTTGTCTCATATGATGAAATGATGAGCGTTTACTAATGTAAAATATACAAGGATAGGTTTTTCATTGACATTAGGGTACGTATAAACATTTGTACATACTTTTAACAGAGAATACTGGGATGTTATTTTAAGCAGTTAGTTTTAAAAAGTGTCAAGAGGGGAATGGTATGGTGACAGATATTCTGTATAAATGGGAATGGGAAATGGGAAATAATGTTAGGAAACAGAAATCAGGTGAATCAAAGTAACAAATCAACATTTTTCTATTTAATTACAGTAGATTGTAATGAATGTATGCAACATGAACTCATTTGGAAAGGAATTTCCAATGATTGTTATGGTAAAAAATGCGTAAAAAAAGAAATCTGTTTAAACATAAAACATCACATAATTATGTGATAGAATTTTTTAAGTCCTACTAATTCAGTGCTTATGCCATTTACAATGTGAAAGGGTGGCTCTAAAGTGAAAATGCTGTTGGTGTCAAGTACTGTTTGATTGGGAACACAAACACTATTACAGATACAGACATTTCCTCAAACAGATCTTATCTTGGATCACAGATCTACATATTTATCATTACCTCAATTGTTTTAATATTTTTTACACTTTTTTATTCGTCTTTTTTCTTTTACGTGATAGACACTGTCAAATTTAATATCACACATTAAACCTGAAATACAGTTTCCAAGCACATCACATAGCATCCCACTGCTTTTATAAAGCATGTTGTTGGCAATTTTGTGTAAACAGATCTAAGTCATGTATTTTCAAAAAGGGGGCCCTCTGTATCTGATTGTCAAGGTATACCAAAAGGCCCAAAACACAATTGTACTTGCTTCTTTGAAAAATAAATAATCCCTTCTCAGATTCACTATCCAAAGCACATGAGTCAGTAGTCGTCTGTAGCAATTGATGGCATATAGCACATGGGTATTGTCTTTTCAAACTTGTTAGTCAGAGGATCAAATAAAGAAAAAAAAAAAGTTGTGTTCCAGTGAGATGGAAAAGTGTGTCCAAGACCATAGTGCTGTCTTCTGTGCGTCAAAAATGACTATTTGGTTTCTTTCTTAGAAATATCTGTAAAAGAGAAAGAGAGAGGGACACACCATTAGAGAACAATCCTTAGAGGGACACAAGTATGCATGCAAACTAGAGGACAGAGTGGCATCATGATTTCATAAGCTTTAATAGGCATCCACAAAACCAATGCACAAGGATGATACAGAAGCAGGCAGGGACAGGCAAGCAGTGAGGGGTGAAAAGAAGGTCAGAGGGTGAGAGGGCAGGCAGAATAACGGACCAAGATAAGCTGCTAGAGCAGTGCTGAGTTGGAGTCAGAGTCTGAATCGGGGCCAGGAGTGATGCAGGGCTCACGAGAGCAGATGGATTCCTGAGCCCGTCTGTACTCTTGGTACTCCAGGCGGAGAGCGTTGAAACGCGCCTCACTTAGGGAACGGCTGTACTGGCAACGTGGTGGATTGGAAACTGGTGGGCTGACTGAGGGAGACAGGCCTGGGAAGGGCAGCAGGGAGAGGAGATGCATGGATGGGCATGTCATGGGCTAAGCTCACAATAACCACAGCACGAGGGCACAAGGGCACAAGATGAACACATGCAATACAAAGAAGCATTACACTCACTAGGAGCACATGCAACATGAAGACATAATGAGTATGAAAAAAAAAGCAGTTCTCACCTTTCTTGTGTCGGTCCTGGAGGCCACCACTACAGTGAGCTCGATCATATCTGAGCTCCCCCCTGACTTTCCCAACACCCATTTGTGATTGATCGAACTTCATGGCCTCCAGGACCTCCGAGTCCACACAGGCATCAGCAGAGTCCCACTCATAACTCTCATCTACTGATGCGTTCCTTCTAATGACAGATATACAAAACAAGTAGTCAGATAATAGAAATGACAAAATAAATTACATTTTGGCAACATCCATAAATCCTTGTGCCAAGAAGACACTCCAGTGTGTTTGTTGTTATTGGCCATGTGTGATGGTGTTTCACCTTTTCGCTCTTCTCTCACGCAGCTCCATCTCAGCTCTGTGTCGCTCGCTCTCTTCTGTGGTTTCAGGGGAGCTAAGGAGGGTAGGAGTGATGGACAGGGATTGTCGGAGTAGACCGACACTACCCCTACCACTGCTTTGGCTGGCATAACTGGTCCTCCCTCCTCCTCTGCCTTCCCGGATCTCAGTTTCCCCTCCCCTCCCGAACAACCTCTCTGTCTCTCTGTGACTCTCTACCTCCCTCAGAGGGAAGGGGGCATGGTAAGGCGAGGGCCAGCTGTTACCCCTGGGCAGGTAAGACCTGGGAGGGCCCCTCCTGGGGTCCATGGGTCTCATACTGTCCCCCCTAGAGTGTTGGTACTGGAGTACAGGGATGGAGGAGGGCACTGGGACATATTTATGCTGAGCAGACCTCAGGGTGTCTTGATAAGTGGCGGGCCACCTGGAAGACTCAGGGAAAACTGCGGCCTGTCGTCGTGGATCGGAGGGTTCCAGCCTACTGGAGACTGGAGTCTGTCTGGGTGGGTACATAGAAGGAGTGAGGTAGGAAGGGCTAGCTAAAGATCTTTGTGCATGGTGAGGCCTCTCCAAGCTCCCAATGCTGGGACGCCTGAATGGGACATATTCCCTCCAGGAGGGGCCTGGCCTGGGAAGGGAAGACGGAGGGCGGCCCAAACTATAGGACTTTACCCTGACATCTGGGTTTGGGAACTCATCCCAGTAACATTTCTCTGAGATGTATGTCCTTGGGCTCTCAAAGTGTTCCCATTTCTGTGAGCCTAAGCTGATGGACTTCTTTAGGAAAGGACGAGGTTGTCCCATACCTGATAGGGTTCTACAGGGGCCTATGCTTAAGGATTTCTTCAGAAATGGCACGGGGGCTTGACATATTCGTGATGCAATATTATTGGTCCTGCTGCCCTGAGAAGCTTGTCTTTGGGATTGCTCTGTGACAGACTCAGAGCTGTCTACAAAAATCTGTGAGTGTTTTGAGACTATATCTGCCATGCCTTTAGCTGCACTAAACAAGGTGTGGGCTGAACTGGATCCAAGTCTTGACTGAGGTCTGTCTGTGCTTTTAGAGTTTTTCCCAACTGGAACTTGTGATTTCTCATAATAAAGTTGCTTGCTTGTTTGTACTAGACCAGGTGATTGTAGTTTTGTGTTATCTGGAAATCTTACTTTGAGTGTTGAATCTCTAGGTTCCAACTGCAGGGAGTGCTTATAGCCTGGCTTTTTACTAGCATCTAAGCTTGCCTCTGCAGCCACTACAGAATGAGCTTTCCCAAGGGAAACTGCCTTTTGGCCTGAGTCCATTTCTAGGTTTTCCTGAACATGAACTTCCCAGTTTTTAGGAACTACATCTGGCTTAGCTATAAGAGATTTTTCTGAACTTTGCCCTGTAGTGTCTGCGACTTTAGCTTCATCCACAGGTTCATCCACACTCATTTCAATGAAACCTGGTAGGCTCAGATATTTCAGAATTGCACTTGTCTGCAGTGGGGACATTTTAGGAGATGGGGCTGCAGGCTTGGCCTTGAAGGACTCTGACATTCTAGGAACAGAAAATTGAGACTGGTCACTTTCACACTCTTCAACAACAGTTAATGGAGAAATAGAGCTGGGACTATCAGAGAAAAGACATTTATCACTCCTCCTGGAGCGTGCCCTCACCCCCTCTCTCTCTAAATCAGTGTAAAGCCCTGAACTCCGCCGGTCATCCTTGCCCTGATCCTCTCTGTCTTTGGCCTTTGCCCCTGCTTCACTGTGTTCATAGGGTAAGGTAGAATAACTTGAGGGACTAGGATCCCTTCTATCCAAACAAACAGTTTTTTCTGTTCTCTCAGGTTCATCATATGGTGTAGTATCAGTGTAAGGCTGTGCTGGACCTGCAGGCCTCTTACTGCCTACTGAAACAGTTCTGATGGCTGAGTCCCAATGCTGAGTACCATAAGCATAAGAAGCTCTGGGCTTTAAGGCAACGCCTCCATCCTGTGTCTTTTCCCTCCAGCCCTCCTCAGTCATGGACTTCCTGCGACAAGTATCTGGCTCTCTGTCAGGGCTCCTTGACCTGGCTCTGTTGGATGTTCCTAGACAAAAAATAGGGGGGCTTTCTGAGGTAACATTTGGGGAGAGCATAGGTAGGGAGGTGTTCTGTGTGACTGGAGAGTGTGACGAGTCAACAGGGAGAGAGTTCTCTGTAGCTTTGCTTCGCTTCGTTTCCCGTGGGCTCTGTACTGGAATGAGGCTGGTGACAGATGTAACAGGGCTAATGTCCCACTGTATATGAGAGGCAGGGAGCCGGTCCATAGGACTGCTAGTATTCCCAAAGTAGCAAGCCCTCCTATAGTCAGACACCCGACTTGTCTGTTCTGAGGGCCTGTGTTTCTGTCTAAAGGTAACAGTCTGTGGTTTCCATACAGGCTCGTCCTCTGACCTGGCCACAGCCTTGTGAGGGCTTCCTGTCTTATTGGACTGCTTTCTCCCATGGCTTTGAGTCCTCTGATTGACTGCATAGCTCTCCAACTCCCTCTTCATCTCCTCCCTCTCTTTGGCCAGTTTGACACACTTGCTAATGCTATCCCTATCCAGCTCACTGTCAAGTTGTGAGACCAGGGTGCTGGCATTGGTCAGCTGGCTCTCTCTCTCCATAGCATGGTAGCCAGAATGGTGTGGCCTGTTTCTCTCCCTATCCAGCAGCCTGGTTCTCCTGCCCCAACTGGGGACTAGGTCTTCAGTGTGGCCAGGTGTGCAATATCTTCTAAGGGAATCACTATTTCTTTTCTCACTGTTGTCTGAGTAGAAGCTGGCTCTTTCCAGCAGGGCCTCTGAACCCTGCTCATCATCAGAGTAAAAGCAGCCATGACGGGAGAAGTTTCTGGCCATGGCCTTAACTCTCCCAGGGGAGGAGGGAGGCCTGCTCAACTCTGGGACATCCACAGTAAGTGGGGAATCCTTCCTCTCATTTTTCTCAGAGCTCAACGTGCTAGACTTTGGAGAGTCCCTGAATGAAGTCCGGTTGCTCCCTGTGCCACTTGCCCCATCATTACTTTGCAGAATGTCCTTCTTCAGGTTTTTCTTATTGGAGGGGCTGCAGCCCTCTAGCAACGGTTGGACAATGAAGCGTCCATCTGGGCCTCTGGAGATGGACTCCAGAGCACTTGGTGAGGGGGCCTGAGACCCGAGGTGACTCTCAAAGAGAGTGTAATGGGGTGGTGGAGACGAGTTGGACAGGAGTTGTTTGCGCTGGTCCTGGTATTCCCCACGGCTGCCTTTATCAAAGGAGGAGCGATCAGACTGTGAGGAGGAGGAGTTAGGGAAGAAGGGAAGGGGAGGACACAGCTTCAGCTTTAGGACACTGTCTGGGCTGTGAGAGGGTGAGTGAGCTCTGAGGATAGAAAGAGAAAGAGGAGAAATTAGCTAAAGCCTTGTGGTATTATAGATCCTAAAGATACAAAAAAATCAAGACAATGTCACAAGGGACAGGTGCAGGTTAAGACAGACACTTACTCTGGAGATGAACTCTTCTGGAAGGCAGAAGGGAGGTCTGAAAAGAGGAGGGGGGGTTAAAAGGTCAAATAATGGCACAACAAAAATTGACAAAATCATTTTTAATTGAAAGACTTTTTAACTGAAACTTAGGAATCAAAGTATGATAGCACTTGACAGATTATCAAAGGTGTTTTCAGCTTATTAATTGTTTTCCTACATAGAAATATATATACAACTATATTTTCCTATTTTCTTTGCACGTACTCATCGGCCATCAGACATCAAATTACTCAAGACTCAACAAGTACACTATTCTGAAAAACAATTATTTGTGTTTTCCAAGCTTGTTCTTTACCTTCTCTTCTCTTTCTGCGCCGATGCTGTCTCCTATGACTCATAAAACATGCTGTCACCAAGGAGAGGATGATGGCCACAAACAGGAAGCACACTCCACCCAACACACCAGCCAATAGGGGCTCAGGAACAAACTCCAGGAAACTTGGGCGTAGGGGGTACATCTCCATCCCTGTAATTAGATCAGGCAATAAAAGTGGCCCACAAATCCCAATACTCCTGACAACTAATGTATTGTTGAAGTTCCTGGTGTATCATATAATTATAACTAAACCTTGATACAATAAATGTGTAGTGTACATGGTATGTTACTGAACTAAGAAACCTACCCATGGTGGACACACTGACAGACTTGCTAGGCTCACTAAGGAGCTTGTTGCTGCGAGACATCAGCCTCAGATCATAACTGAAGTCCTGAAATAAAGAAAGATCAGGGGTTCAATACACTCAGTTCTGAGACAAAAATGCATTACAGTATATCGGGATCTGATATAACACAATAGTGATTCCACCTATAGCCAGTTGGTGAAAGCTTTTACATTTGCTGTTCTAAACACCCGGTGTCGGGTATAGGTCTTTCCAAGGAAAAATCCTCTAACACACAGGAAGAGGTGCGTTTTACATTTCTGTCAGCAGCAACAGTTTGTTTGGAATTGGAAGAACTTTGTAGTAAGCATGAATAACGACAAAGAAAACTCAAATGTATACCTTCAGAAACTGATCAACAGAAAATCCAAGGAAAAAGACACCACAGTACTGGCCACAGTTTGATTGACAAGTGATCTCCGGGAAGTGTAGTGCAAAAACACTACAGCAATGATCGCTTGATCGAAGATGTTGCCAAAATAAAACAGCAAGCATCTTGTGGATTTCCACTTCATATGTGAGAAATTGATCCTTACCCTCAGCAGTCCTTGCACTAGTAGTTCACTCTGGTTGGCACTGACATTGCTGGTGAGGATGACCCACTGGCCCTGGTCTCTGCGGGCCTGCAGCACGTAGTTGGTAAGTGGAGAGGACGGGGACTCAGGGGGCGACCACTGCAAGAGAACGCCTCGACCAGTCCGGTTGGCTGAGAGGAGGATGGGAGGATCCAGGGTTGGGAGAGTCGTGACCACTGATGGTGCATCTGTTGGTAGGGCTGATGGGGATATCCAAGATTAAAAGCAGCACACAGTTTTGCATACGGGAACTTTAAAATCAAATAGTAAAGAATATACTTTAACATGCAAGATCTGACCTTGGGTTCGCACAGAAACAATTTCGCTGAAGGATCCAGAGCCAAGTTTGTTCTGAGGTAGGATGCTGAACTGGTAGCTGGTGCCAGCTAGTAGCCCAGTCACCAGCAGGTTGTTTTTGGATGTGGGCACAGGCAAAGATGCCCATTCATGTTTCCCCCTGGATGCCTGCTTGACCCTGGAAAAAATAATAAAAACAAAGAAAGATATAGACAAGGCTACACAACAGAAAATGGTCAGCAGGATTGCTTGTTGACAGTTAAGAGCATGGGGCATGTGTGGTATGTTACTGACCAAACAGTGAACTTCTGGGTGTATCCACCATCAAAGCCAGGCACCCAGGATACGTTTGCCTGGTTCATCTCAGTGCTGACAGACACTGAGGGCACAGCATGAGGACTGGTGCCTGAGGGAAAGAAAAGCAGTACTATAAGTCTGTGCTAGTACACACAGTACATGTCAGTCAGGTCTACTACCACATAAAACTATGCAGAAATGAGGTACGCCCACTCACCCAGCACCATGACCACAGTGCCTGCACTGACAGTGGCTACACGATTAGTGGCCAGGCACTCCCAGCCCCCGTGGTGGTCTTTACTGAGTGGCTGCAGCAGGAGGGAGCCGTTAGCCAACACAGTGTATGGGGAGCGAGGGGTAGGGCCAATCTGTAAATAAGTGAAAATTGTTGGATAGATATAATGGGTATGCATAAATGGACAGTTAATGCACTTAATGCAATATATGCATAATAACAATAATCTTTATTTATATAGCACTTTCCAAAACAAGGTTACAAAGTGTTTCACAGCTAAATCAACAAGGACAAAGATCAATAGGATAAATAAGGATGAGGTAAGACAGAAAGAACAATGAGATAAAAAAGAATAGAATGGATACAAAGAAAGGAATAAATACCAGACAAGGCAATAAAAATAATATAAGTAAAAGCCAGATATCACAGAAAGGCCTTATGGTAAAAGTAACTTTTAAGAAGTGCTTTATGATACTGAGTGTGAATCCCTCCTCTACCTTGCTCCAACTTATGTTTGGGGTGGGGTCTCCATCAGCTTCACAGGGGATGATCAACTCTCGGCCCACCTCCTGCAGATACTCAGCCCGAGGGCCCACTCGGAATGAAGGGGGGTCCTGAAAATGGGAGGGAGTTTTCTGTCTATCCATTTTGATGGTGCACATTCATAGGAAAAGGTTTTCACTAACTGAAGGGAGAGACACGATGGCCAGCCTTACCTGCAGAATGACCTGGGTGGGTTCAGATTGGCCCATAGTGCCATAACTGTTATAGGCAGTACAGGTGTACATGCCAACAGCATTATCATTGGCTGTAGTTATAAAAACTGAGCCTTCAGAGTTCACCATCCAACCTGGGAACTGGACAGGTCAAAAAATGTGGTGAGTATCTGCTTATGTGAAAATGTTCATTGTGTGAGAAAATGTGTGTTAATGTGCCTCTTTACTTACATTGTCAAGGTTCAAGTTATCCCCATCTTTGGTCCAGTTGACATAAAGCATAGGGGGATCAGCCTGGACAGGGCAGACAATGACCCCCTCCATGCCGGCAGGTAAGTATGTCTCCCTGAGCATTCGGCCCACCCGTGCAGGGTCTACGTGAGAGGAAGAGGAACAAGTGTAAGCTACAATAAATAGCTAAATGAGTACTGTTCCTCAAAGCAAACTCAAACCTTACGTTTGACTTTCAGGTGTGCAGTGGCTGAAGGTGGGGTCAATATCCCATTAGTTGGAATACAGGTGTAATTGCCAGCATCTTCTGGGATGAGATTAGGGATAAGAAGTGTGCCATCCACCAAAATCTTCACTCTGGTCTTTAGTGACCTAAAGCCAAAAGACACAAGACACAGTACAGTTTACATCATTGAGAAATAATCTGAGTCACGTTGCCAATCACTGGATGACAAGCTATGTTTTTTATTTCATTTGAACTCTCTCGTGGATGCTGTAAAGACCTCAACTCACTCGATATGGTAAACATTCTGTCCTTGTTTCAACCACTCATAGGTGAGGTTGGAGGGATAGGAATCGGCTTGGCACTGCAGAACGGCATCCTGGGACATGTTGAGGGTGGTGTCCTCTGGAGAGATGATGATGATTGGAGGACCTTTACAGCAAGTTGGGAGAGAATGATGAATGACGAGATCGGTGCTGAGTGTAGGTAGGTATTTTGACTGAGTTACGGCAAGGGCAGAGGATAGCCTGTAGGTGGCAGCATAGACTATATGAGCCAGATCAAACTGTTGACTCACTTTGCAGTTAACACCTGCCAAGATCTTTAAGCCTTTGAGCAGAACAGAAGATGAGGAGACAATGACATTTAATCTAGCTAGTAAGACTTCTTATCCCAGGAAAACATAGGCGGCAGATGTTACTTTCCAATAAACTAATGCTGCTTCTCCTTGCTTCTACCTGCAGACGACAGCACCTTAACCTGAGCTAAGCAGAGATTCTGCCGATCCCGGATGGTGAGGTTATGGCAGTACAACGCTGACCTTTGACCTGCAGCTGCGTATAATGGGTCAGGTTCCCCTCTGAGTTGGACACGTGACATTTATACACTCCTGAGATTCCTCTTGTGACGGTGGCCAAAGACAAGGTACCGTTGAGCACCTAAAAGAAGGTAGTAAAAGGGTAGTAAAATAGTAAAAGGACAGTAAAGACAGGGTGGGGAGAGCTCATAAAGCTGTCATGCAGTTATAAACTTTTGGGCAGGACACAATAGCATGGATAGAACATCAATGTGGTTTGTTGCACAGTAAGATCAAAGCTACACTTCTACAGAAAGTGCTAATTTTGTATGAAAATACAGCAAATGCCATCCGTTTATCTGCCTCACCTTTATTTTTTCGTGCTTCTCGATTGGGCTCTCATCTTTATGCCAGACAACAGTTGGTCGAGGGTTGCCATGGGCTCCGCAGCTGAGAGTCAAGGAGTCTCCAAGCAGAACTTCCACAAAGGTCGGCGGTGTCTTGATAAACACAGGTGGTGCTAGAACAAGGAAAGATGAGACTCTTGTTTCAGTTTCTAAAATAGGAATTCTTAATATATGAGCTATTCAAACAGGACACAGAACACTATTGCAGAACTAATATGACCTTAGACCTTTTACCTGGAAGAACCTGATCTGAGCATCTGCCAGAAGGACGTTGTCTTAAATTAGTTCCTAAAGGAGATTTTGACCACGGTCCAGTAGCTCAGCGGGTAGAGCAGGGAACTAACACTGCCAGGGTTAAGGATTTGTTTTGCACTGGGGCCATCCATGCTAACAATGGCAAAAAGTGGATCGAAGTGCAAAGACATGATTCTATATCTACAAGTCTCTGTGTCAAGTTTGGCTTTAGAACTACCAAACGTATTCTGGGGTAAAATGTTTTCAAATCAAACATAATAGACGTACTGATGTAATATTATTATGTGCAATGAAGGTCTCCAGTGTTCATCTGTAACCTGTTTTAGTACAATCACATCAAATCCCTACTTCCCACTCCAAGTAGAATTTCTGACAAACTACACTATTACCTGGGCCATGACTGTTTGAATGTGTTTGAATGCATGTGTGTGTATGTGTGTGTGTGTGAGAGAGAGAGAGAGAGAGAGAGAGAGAGAGAGAGAGAGAAAGAGAGAGAGAGAGAAGTAGATGGGTTAAAAGATTGCGATTTAATCTTTAGCCTGCACAACAAGGCCACATACAGTGTCTGTATCCATGCTTGCTGTTATTCCTACAACAGACTCCTACGTTGACATCAGCTCACAGTAGGCCAGGAACAGACAAAGACAACATGTGGTCACCGCGTGCAACACAGAACATTGCGCAGTACCCCCTGATACACGGCAATAATACTCCTCAGGAAATGCTGCATGCCTGGGCCGTCCAAGTCCCAGCCCCACGCTGTGGCTGGTCTAAACAAGGACAGTGCTAGTGATGAGCAGCAAAAAGGAGCAGCTCCTGAGTCCCCGAAAACCCCACGGTGCTGCACCTGTGATGGAGAGGAAGGTCCACGTGCCGTTGCGAAACTCGTCACTTTTGCTGTCCAGGAGGAGGATGCGGCACTCAAACCAGCCCTCGTCCTCCAGGGTCAGCCGCTCCACCAGCAGAGAGGCACCCCGGGTCAAAGACACACGGCCTGGTGGAAGAGGGGTCAGGTGGGGGCAAAGAGGGAGGGACAGAGAGAGAGAGAGAGAGAGAGAGAGAGAGAGAGAGAGAGAGACCTCGGGGTCAGCACACACACAGCCAGACAGGCAGAGTCAGCACATGCAAGCAGAGGGCTTACCATGCAGAGGACACGGGCATCCAGTGTCACAAAGGCCACAGTCAAAGTCAAACCTCATGGACTTGCTAGCACACAAACCCATTCACAGTGTGGACATATACTATGGCTTTCATGGTAGTAGTAAATAACCAACCACATACCCACTTACAATGTTTTGGCATGCCGCACATTATGAAAATGGGAAAATGGCAGGCAACGTATGCAGTTTAGAAAATGAGAAGCCAGTGACCTTGGGTTGGACCAGTGCAAACACATGAATCACTCGTGATGGTTGCAATGATGTGCAAGATTATAGCTGGAGAAGACGTCCTATCATTGAGGCGCTGTGTTGTGGAGGGGAGACCTGGGATGAGCATGATAGGAATGCCTGAAGCTGCAGCTTTACGGAATTACTAAAAATAGAAACCAGTGTTTTTTAGTTTTATGTTCATTTCCTTGATATTTCTACACGTTTTCAAAGTATTATGTATTTCTCAAGGAGAAGAGCTGCGTCATGAAATGAGCCACCTGTTTTTGTTTATCAAAGGCCGAGATATTTGGCAGAGATGAACACCGTGGCGCATAGCAGATGCACACTATGAACTGCACGCGCGCACACACACACAAGCGCGCGCACACACACACACACACACACACACACACACACACACACACACACACATCTTTCTGTCACACACTCATACCCCACCCTCTCTCACCCTCTTTCTATACTTCTTACAACTCCTTGTCAGGCTTTGAAACTTGATCTGGTGGTTGCCTGGTGACTGCAGCCTGGTTTTCAGGGTACTGGAGTTACCCTTCCCTACCCACCCCCTTCCTTTTATTCTGTCTCTCAATGAACTCTTTTTCCCCCTTCAATCTCAGGGCTTTAAACTAAAGGAGGATATGAGCAAGGGGGAAACACACACGTTGCTCATACCGGGCCCCGGCCAAAGGAGTTTGAAAGTAAACAAAGTAAACATAGAGACATTTCTGGAATCCCATCATTCTACATTTCTAGTTCGCTACCAACTAGTAGCTTACAGGATACAGGTTCACAATAATGGTTGTCAGTCCTTCAAAGAGGAATGAAACAGATCTATTCAAACCACAACGTTACAAAAAAACACACTATTTTGAAGGGGACCTCTCAAATAGAGCAAATGAATAACCAGACAGACAGAAAATGAAATTGCATTCCCATCATTGAATCTTCTCTCTGTGAAGCTTGAAGTTCAGCAGCCGAGGTCATCTCCTCAAAGAGTTATATGACAGGAGAGATTTATTGAACGTTCTTCAACCTTGAGATTATGCCACAATCACAAGCAACACAAAAGCCTCACTATTCATATTGGTAGTGACTAGAACACAGCCTGAGAGCTATGAAATTCATTTAACCAAAATACGCAGCCTCAAGACAGGTTGAAACACCACACTGTGGTTAAAAAAGGACAACAATGGCTAACAATTAACCCTGCATTCCTGACTGGGGCTGCTGCTGTGCTTAATAGTTGGGTTTAATGATTGACTGGCCACCTAAAAGACAGGCCAAGCCATAAAAGAGCGCCTTTGATTCCAGGTCAGCATCATTTAACAACTGGGCAGGGCACTGAGAGGAAATGTGCACGCAGATGATAACAGGTATGGGGAAAACTTCAGGCATTTTCTCTTATCTCTCTACGAGGGATCCTCCCTGAGCTGCCATTTCCTATGTGCCCTTTTCCAATCGGACATAGAATTAACTCTGCACTGCAGGCACAGAAGAAAAACACTTTCACGTGCAACGCCACACACACCCTCTTTAGCACACACCTAATCTCCGAGCGGCTAAATATTGTGGGATATTTTAAGCTCATTACGGCTGGCAGTACCTCTTGTAATATTTTGTAATGCGCATGAAATACAACCTATGGAAAACCCAGTGGCTGATGAAGTCCGTGCACCACCTCTTGCGGGTTCAAAAGCACGTGGGTGTGCGTACATGTTGATTTTCAAAATCCGGTGCGTGCCCTGCCCCCTGGGTCTCCACGGGGGAATTCTGGTTTCGCCGTCGACCACTTAACCCTTTCCCTCGGCCTCCCTCCTGTCCATCACTACAAAGAGACGGCAGCCCCCACTCCTCATTCTCTCAGGTTACCATAGTGACGGAGGACCGAGAAAAACCCCGGGCCGGGAGTTTAGATTTGAATTCAGTTGCTGTAGAAACACAACGGGGCCAACGGAGGGCCGGTCACACAAGGGGGTGGGTTCGCACTGCCAGAGATTTGAAAAATTACAAGTGGGGAAAAAACACATGTTTAGATTTCAACAATGGACAAATGGCTTGTGACACATCCAGCAGGGCAAGAGGCAGAAGGAGAGAGACTGACTGACTGAGAGAGATTGACTGAAATCTCAAAAGGCACTCAGCAGGAGGGTAAGAAAACAACCCCGGTAACATTTGTGCGTAATGCAGATATCAATATAACAGTTGTTTCCAACGGTGCAAAATATTTCTACTTATTGGAAAATTCATCTTTGCCCACATACACACAGAAATTCCAATAACTGAACACCAGAGTTGAAAAATGATTGACCAAATCAGAAAGCCCAACCCTGGTGTCATTCCAAGAGGAACTGAACGAGAGGTTACGGAGAGGTTACCCAGAGTGTTTGCATCGATAATCCACCGACTACAACCAAAGAGAGGGTGACCTTTCTGACCTCAGCGAGCCACATCCCTCCAGCAGACACATTCATCACTCCCCCTTGTTCTAAATCAGCACAATGTCCACGAGTCCTCTAGACTAGAAAAGGGGGGGGGGGGGGGGGAGAGGTTGAAACAAAAGCTGCTGCTCCTTTCTCGTGTCTATCCTCCTCACTGTTTTTCTACCAGCAGCTATCACATGACAACTCCAGTCTACCTTAAAATGAGCCCTTGTTCCAACAGGTCTAGTTGCAGTGCAGCCAAGGGTAGAAAATGGAAACGTTAATCCACTGGTGCTTGTGTGCCCCTCTAAGGCACCCTCTTCATATTAGCAGGAGTCGGGTTCTCTCCCAGTGGGTGGCAGGTTAGGAACCACATAGTTTAAGATGATGCCGCTGGCAGAGACGTAACCTAGTCTTGTGGTTTCTGTTCTACAACATCTTTTGTATATAGACAGGACAGGCTTTTTATGATGTGCTTCTATGGATCACATTCATTTTACCCACATAATTCCTCTAAGCACTTCCACTGCATGTAGTAATACTGTATTGTTGTATTGCCTATTGTGTTTTCTGAGTTGATCTAGTCCATTTTTTTGTTTCTGCACCTTCTCAGAAATAAAGCTCTGGGATAAAGCTCTATTGTTCCTAGGAAAAGGAATGGATGTGATTTTTGCAGGGGTGGTTCCCACTGCGACTTATTGACATATAGTAATGCTTGGGGTGCACTGAATTTGATATGATACAATAGCAGCAGCAACTATGGAGGAAGACAGATTATTCTGTTTGGAGAGGCATTGGCTTTGCTTTGCTTTGTCCATCCGTATGTGCATAAGAGAGCCATGCAGAGGTGCATTGTGGGATGTGTTTTGATTTGAATACAATCATAAGTCCGGGGCCGGCCCCCTGCCCCTGACAGCCCACCCCTCCCTCGCCCCCAAATTTCTCTCTTCAATCCTCCTGTCTCCCTAATCAGTTTAACCCTCTTATGAATAGCTCTTTGTCGTGTGATAGATTACAGTTAACTCTGTCCCTCTCACTCTGTCCGGCTCTGTTAGCCCCCGAACCAGCAGGCACACACGGCTCACATGCCAATTCCACCACAGCAGCAACTCAACTAAACATTGGCAGGAGCAGACAGCCTCTTCAGCTGTCAATCGTAGAGCGAGCACACTAGCTTGATCACAGACAACACAAGAACAAGATATTTCAATATTTTGCAAATAAATGTGATGTACTGGTTCAGAGTGACAAACTGAAATGTGTGACAGCATATGTATGTGCACATGTTCCATACGATTTGTTTTCTATATAGCAAGAGGTGGTGAACTAAAGCACGTGCTGTAGCTACTCAGTTGGAAAAATAGGAATATGCCTACGCTCACCAAGGATAATCCTCTTCCTTAGTGCAGATCAAGCACATGTTTTACAGTTCAACGAACAGTGAGCCATAGTTATAATAATAAAACCCACCTTTGAACATTATACCATAATCTTACAGTGGTAGATTCCTAGTGTTGCTGAGACAGGCCCTAAGGCGATCACTTACGCTGCATCCCAAGACCTGAGGCCTAAGAACAGAATGTAATACAAATGCATACACACAGCACAGCACTGATGTCATCCTCTTGAAATGAGGTAACGCGGCCTTTATAATGACTTGCTGCTCTAAGCAGGAGAACATGAGATCCCCAGATTGCAGCCATCCATTCTTCTCTCATTGTGTCACTGTTTGGTGCACATCTCCCTGGTCCAGTTGTGGCAGAAAAACTGGTTGGTGACGGATAAAGGTGATCGGTTTCAGCTGCCTTTCCAAAAGGTCTATTTTCTGCTTTCGGTGTTGTCAAATAGACTCGTGTTTGCAGAAGCTTACTTGGCCAATATTAAATTTCAGTTCAGTCTTTGAAGTTTGTGGTTACAGAGTTCAGTGTTTGGGGTGTGTGTGTGTGTGTGTGTGTGTGTGTGTGTGTGTGTGTGTGTGTGTGTGTGTGTGTGTGTGTGTGTGTGTGTGTGTGTGTGTGTGTGTGTGTGTGTGCTTGAGATAAATCCAGGCCTTAAATCAGAGCTCATACTGAGAGAGTGATGGAGGCCTGCTGAGATCTGGGGGTTTGCCCATTGTAGGTCTGGCCTCAGGTCGGAGCTCGCTCCTAACAGTCTCTACCGATTTACTTCAGCACAGATGAGACATTTGATCTGCCCCTACGATAGTAAGCTGCCCTGACACCGCAAGACTTGATTATTTTCTCGACAAATACAACTAGACTATAATAGTGTGTCAGTCAGAATTTATATGGCTGTTGCCTCTTTGTTGTGGGTTGACTGATGTTCAGCCCTGCAGGGCATGCGGGATGTGAGACAGAGACAGAGAGGAAGAGGGATGTGGGTGCTAATACCCTCCTGATTCACTCTAAACCTCTAGCTTTGCAGCCAGCAGACAACAGAAACACTCTTAGACAGGCTGGTGTGTAAATGGGGTGAACCGAAGGACGATGCTCTGACACAGCAAACACTCCTCAAGCACCGAGTGCAGTCTCAAATACACCTGATATCATATCGAAAAAGGGAAGGCGGTTAGGACGGAGGTTCAATGGAATGACTTCAATGTATTCACTGGTTTAGTTTAGAAGGCGGTGAACACTAAGAGGCCGCGAACAAACACATAAATCAAACTCTGCGATGACCCGAGAAATGTGGGCCTATTTAACGGAGCTATGGCGGAGAGAGAGACCGGATTAACCTCGGTGGAATGTTTTGGGTTGCTCATTCCAGTGAAAATTGTCCTATTTGCTATGCTGAGAGCAGATCCTGAAACTTCGCCAGCGACATCTTGGTTGTCTCAAGAGAGGGCGGGGAGGCAGCAAACACTCCTCAAGCACCGAGTGCAGTCTCAAATACACCTGATATCGTATCGAAAAAATGGAAGGCGGTTAGGACGGAGGAGGTTCGATGGAACGACTTCACTGTATTCACTCATCCAAGATAAGGCTTCCCCTGATTCTTTCATGTGACACTCTAAAAATGGCCAGTAGCATCAGTGAGCTTGAGACAAAGCAGACAAGCACACCCAGGATAAAATAGTATTTGTAAATGCTTTTTATGGTTTAGTTTAGCCTCCTTAAATGTGGAGTTTATCACGTAGGACAAAACAGTGAGTGCCGCGAAGTTAAGACAATCACAGCAACATTTTTAAAAGTCAATTTAGTGTTGCTTATCTGTGACTGGCAACTTCCTTGAACTTTATCTGAATAAGCCCTAATGCTGTAAACCCAGCTCTCCATAATAACCATAATTCATTTTCACGATGTGGAAAACTGTTGAAACTTTGCAGCGTAAATCTTCCCTCTGCTCTCTCGTTCCCTGTTGCCAGACAAGCCGAGACAGAGATCAGGAAATGATCGCCTACTGCACTGTCTTGTGGTTAAATCTGAAATCCCCCCCCTACATTTTAATTTGAGGGTAGAATACATTAGACCCGCAGTGGTGACACGCTTCACATGCCACCATCTGCCTCTAGTGGGAGGGGAGATAGGAGGATCTGAGGCAGACAGGGGTAATGCCCACCCCAGACGAGTAGGAGCGAGGGATGGGTACGGCAAAGTATTGGGACATCAAAAACACGTCTTCTTATGTCGCTAGAATGTTGTTTACTTCATTATGGCTGCTGCTTCATCAGATGAGTGCCCTTAAACAATGACACGGCTAACGGCTTACAGATGGGTTAACACACCAGATGCATGCAGCCCGATAGCCTGGGTTGATCTTCAGCGTGATTCCTGAGAGTGCTGAATCTATTCACGCGTTCCTGTGGAGTTGTTAGTCATGATGCTGCATCTCTCTCTGGAGACTGTTCATCTCCGTCTCATCTACCTGCTTCAATAAAGGTTAGGTCGTGCGAAAACTGAGGTGGGCTTTTTTTTTAATGGGTCCCTGTAAGTTTCAGTGACCTAGTTGTGTGTGGGGGGGGGGGGGGTGTGTGGGATTTTGGATGTCCTAGTAGTTGTGTTGGCTTTGGCAGAGGAAGGGGTGGCTGTGATAGCCCTCTTTGTCTTTTGTTCTCTGACAGACAATGACAGGGATTATAGCGCTCTAGCAAGAAAACTCTATTATTCCCTATATGCTTCATCCATCCTTCTTCCAGCAAAACAATCTCCCCTTACTGGGTCACCCCTCAGAATACTAATACAACACTGTCATCAGACTACCAAGCCCCCGCCTCCACCAAGCCTTCCTTAAATTCCCTCTCTCTTTAATCCAGACTCTCACCACCCTAAAACCCACCCACCCACACGCAGTGTACCGGTACCCCCCCCCCCACCCCCACCCCCCCCCCCCCCCCCCCCCCCCCCCCTCTCTCTCTTCTCTCCCAGCCTCCCCACCCCCCTTAACTGCCTCCATTAAAACACATCCATTCTTGCCCTGTCCCCTTTTCCCTGTATTACCGCTGCAGTCTGGAAGCGCACAGACCCACAGTAATTACAGGGCTTGTGGTGTGGGTGGATTACCTATTTGGGGTATTGTTTCAGCCAAACCCACCGCGCCCCCCCCACCCCCCCACCCACCCCCACCCGCCAAACCTCCATAAATACCAGCATAACCACTTTTGCCCACCGGCACTCACACAACACAGCTGTATGTAACTCAAGATTCCCAGACGTGCACTTGTCTGGCAAAAACCTTAAGGGGAAATCATTGAATGTTGCCATACAGATACCCCCCCCCCGCTCCTACTAGAAATAAATTGTGCTATAATCATCTGTCCTTCTTAGGTTCCTCTCTTCACCTCTTTCAGAAACACAAACTGTTATGGTAGCGGCTCTAGATAACCACCCCTGTCCTGCTCTGTTAAATGTACTGAGAAATGTTTTCAATGCCCACCAGGCTTTGTGTGCAGTAAAACTGCTCCCTCTAAAGCAGCGGGACAAAGGATGGAAATGCAGCAAGGCCTTAAAGGTCTCATTCAAAAGGGCTGAACTTTCAATGAAGTGACACACACAGTTACAGACGCACGTCCTCCAATCGTTTTTTTTTGAAAAGAGTGTGCGATTGAGCACATCTGAATAGTTCTTACCCTTGTAGTTTGGATGAACGCGAGGAGCGTAAACTCCAAATTTGATGAGGATGGGGACATTGTAGCCGAGGCGCACCCACTCCACCACATGCAGAGGAAAGAGGTTTGGGGTGGTGGCTCCTTTGGAAGAGGGAGCGAGGTTGCAGCCCAGCTCTGCGGAGCTGCCGACTCTGGCGCGGACCAACGCCGCCGCACCTTGAGACACACCTGTAAAAGGGAACGGCACATCAACAGCTTAAAACAAAAGACATGACATTGACAGGCTTGACATTCGCTAGGCAGCACAGAAGGCGGTAAACACCACGAGGCCGTGAGCAAACACATAAATCAAGCTCTACGATGACCCGAAAAAAATGTGGCCCTATTTAACAGAGCTACGGTGGAGAGAGAGAGAGAGAGAGAGAGAGAGAGAGACCGGCTTAACCTCGGTAGGAATGTTTTTGGGTCGCTCACTATTTGCTGTGCTGAGAACAGATCATGAAACCAGCGACGTCTTGGTTGTCTCAAGAGAGGGCGGGGAGGGAGAAAGACGGGAGAGGCAACGAGAGGCCAAGACAGAGAAGGGTTTGGCGGGAGAGAGAGATAAACAGCGGAAGGAGGACTAAGCGTCTGATGCACGAACGCTTTTATGTTTAGCCGGAGCCTGGAAATGCCACTGATTACGATCTCCCCAAATTGTGTTCTCAAGTTTGAAGCCCGGACACTCAAGAGGGCGTAGAAAACGACGACGCTGCATTTTGGTGACAATGCCGTGTGGCCGCCAAAGCCTGCAGACACATTGCAATCCCATTAGTGACACCTGGGGAAGTCTCTTTTCTCTCTGTCTGTCTTGCCCTCTCCCTCGCTGTCGTCGTGTGCTCACATGTGTGTGTGTGTGTGTGTGGGTGTGTGGGTGTGTGGGTGCAACTGGGGGCCAGTGTTTGCTCTGCAACTCATCTGGCCTGGTGATTACACTCTAATCTCAGAGGGGGGGGGGGACACACACTGTTTGATGCAGGGCAGCAGGCCGTCTGCACTCCCGCCACCCCTCCTCCTACCCACCAACCTCCCACCACCCCCTGGGGTGCACACATGGCCTGCGGACCAGCACAATCCCCTCCCCCCCCCCCCCCCCCCCCTGAAGCGTGCCTTGGGTTGGGGGTAGCATAAATCCCAGATTGATCTAAATCCACACCCACAGATATTATTTAAGTAGGATTTTGTCCCATTCTCTCTTGTCCACTTGTGTGTCTGTCCCGTAACCCCTCCTCTTCACCACTGCCACGGGGAACTGTGCCAGATGCATCGTGGTCTCGCTCGCAATGTATGACACGTAACTATACATACAGCAACATATGGCTGGTGATTTTTAATGCTTTACCATAACACAAGAGATATAGGTCTCTTTGATGTAGGTAAACAATGAACTTTTGGTGAAGTGATGGAGGAAAATGGAGGAAAAACAGCTGCTAGCCCCTTTTGGCTTAAAAAGAAAGCCTAGTGAAAAAGATGTGAGAAAAACATGATAGGTCTGGATATGCATCTGAATTATGGAAGCAGCCAGAGGTATGAATGGGAAATTGTAAACGTAAGGTAAACGTATGTAACGTATCCAGGTTGGCATCAGCATACTTACTCAGCAGACAGAGGGCTACAGCAGTGGTGACAGCCTGAAGCCACCGTCTCTCCAATCCCATGGCCGTCCCTCACACTCCTTCACACATCTCCCGACCTGAAACAGAACGTCATACGTTGCTTTTACTACTGAGTGCTACCATTAACAGATTAACAGTGCTGCACATCCCTCCTCAGACAAGTGAAATCCTTCAAGTTAACATCAACTCATAATCCAAGAACCACGCTACATTCCAGATGCTTCATGGTTAATAAATAATAAATAAATACTCTTGATCCACTGGAAAACTGCATGTTCGATCTGTGGTTGGATTAAGGCAAATAAGATATTTCAACAAGTACTAGGAATAATAACAAGCATATGTGTGTGTGTGTGTGTGTGTGTGTATACGACAGACCTGTGGGAGGCTCTAAGTGTATGGATCAGATTAGCCTGATGCTTGTGATTGGTCCAGCCCATCCAGCAGGTCTTATCTCGAGCTAATAGGCCAACAGCAATGGACAGGTGACATGTGCAATAGTGAAGCGACAGGTATATCTCCTTGTCTCCAGATGTTATCCTATTACCAGTGCTTAACTGCACTTAACTGCACTTAACAAACAATTGCATTGAAGACTACTAGCGCATGCAGGCACACGAGTGCGATTCGGTGATTATCATCTCATAATGAACTTACAAACAAGACTCCACTCATACAAAATCTGGACCTACTGCAAAGAGTGAACAAAGCTCTGAGAACAGCCTGTAGCACTGTGGTGCCGGCCCTCTGAGGCCCCAGGATCAAATTGGATTTGAGGCACAAGTTTAAGTTATTGCCCTTTAAACATAACGGAATGAGCCCCCCCCCCCACCCCGGCACCTCCTTTCAGTACCCCTAATACCAGCTTATTACTTTTAAGTTAAGTTAATTAAACTAATATAAGAGGGAGGACATTATTAGAAAGCATGCACAGCCACACTATTGTCGAAGCGCGCGATACCTGAGTCATGCGGCAGACACATTTAGTCTCTTAGCAGTAATGCTTGCACTTGAGTAAACAAACATCCCTGAATAGAACAGTAGAAAGATAAATTCATCCCCCTGCACTTGACTGATAGGGGCATGGGACTGTTGATAGTGGGGTCGGTTGTGTATTATAGGATAGCAGTCAGCGTGTGTGGCATAATAACTTTTGCATCCCACTTTTCCAAAACATACAAAGTGCTTCGCAATGAAGAGACATAAAAGACACAGACACAAGTAAACAAGAGGACACATAGGCATTAGAGTGGGTGGGCTATGAACCCTGGTCCACCATAATGGTTACAACAACATAACCTTCATGTACAATGAAAATGGTGCTCATATTTTCTTGTAATTGCTTGTATATCCCCTTTGCGAGAAAAAGCAATGAATGGAACTGATTGCACACCGCTGCATCATCTTGGCTGCCGTCCTCACAGTCACCCAATTACATGACAGCCAAAGTAATGAGCAAATCCTTTCATACATCTTAAATGTAGGCTCGTATCTAGACGAGTACCTTAAGACAACCTCACATCTCGGCCTTGCTCTTGTCTGCTCTCGTCTGCTCCGCTCCACTGCTGTGTATATGACAGGCTTATGGAGCGGACATCGACAGGGGTGTTCCCAGGGTGAGCAGACTTATTACAGAGGAAGCCTGGAGGGGGTCTGTCTACAGGTGCAGGAGTAGACAAAGCGTAGGAAGACAGACGGAAGACAACCAGGTTATTTCCTTGGGCAGCAGAGCAACACTAGAGGCCATTTAATTGGCATGTAAACAGAGGAGCCCGGACATTTAAGTCAGAAGATGGCGGGTTGAAAAAAACAGAGCACAGTCTATAACAAACGGCTAACAGTCGTAAATCCTGTTTACTATGAAATATGCCAACAGCACTGGCAGGCCAATGAACCTGCAAAAAGACAACCACAGCCATTTCATTACCAGTTTTTAGATAGATATTTAGATATTTGGTATCTGTTTTAAATGGAAGAAGTGACATCACGCACAAAGGTACTCACTCATCTCCTGTCAAGTAACAACAACTGCATGAAATGTTAATTATACACAGTTGGATTTGAAGGAGGGCTAGTGCAGATAAGAAAATGACAATTTCACCCGCTGAATTTCGGCGTCAACACAAGACGTTCAGCTTTGTGTGAGGACACTGCGGCTGGTCGCATTACTCACTGGATGTCATTGACACAAATTGCTTTGGATCTAGGCATGACTTAGCCTTCTGGACGGTGCACTTGTAACACCCAGTCTAATCCCGCCCTGCTGCTCCAACTTAGTAGTGTAATTGAATTAATCAAATCAAATTGGCGAGACAGATCAAGGACGTTCTGTCATCTGGCCGGGCCTGAGGTAAGCACCGCGGTTCACACAAGTCGATGTGGCTGCTGCCTCAAAAAAAAACTCACCGACTGAGACTCAGTGATGTATTTGACTGATGAAGAGCAACTGATTGAACTGACTGACTCCACTGGCAGTCATCATAAACATTATAATTTACTAGGACTTCGTGTTTTGAATTCCACAGTAACTAAATACTCCAGATTATTCTGCTTACTGGGATGCTAAGCATGTTGGTGGAATTACAGATAGCATGGCTGGTTTATGCCATGTAAATCTAGCAGGGCATGTCACCCACATTTTATTGAGGACGGATGCCACAGGCGACAGGGCTAAGGTGGATCTTACACCAGTAAGATGCAGCTGATTGAGGTAGCATCCACTGAAGATCCAATGTTAAAGATGTCTAGCCATAACTTTCTACCCCTGACAACCCCTTTGGCTCCAGCCCTCGTTTCCCCAGCAACTTAAGTTAAATTGACTTATGCTGTGATTCACTCACTGTGTAAATCTATAACAGAGAATTCAAATGTCATCTCTATGATTGTAACAATGATGTCACCACTCGTGTATCAAATAATTAGCAAGACATTTTACGTTCTACTAGCAAGTAGAAGCTGATTCCAAATCAGCCTTAACTGCTTGTAAGTCTACCAACACTACCAACGTAAGCATTTACAGAAGCAGGCGTGAACTTCAAACTGCAAGTGTTTTAGATGCATCTGTAATGGGAGTTAAGGGAAGCAGTGAAGTGAGCACAGTCTGACTCTGAAATAGTCAAGTTCAGTCCTTAGCTTTGACACCGAAATGCATGCACTCACATGAAAAACATAACAAAACTCCCAAACCCCATGTCCGTGACAGCGTGTGAGTGTGTGTCATCCTTCAGCACCTTAGCAAGGCCATCAGTGTTGTTGGTGTCAGATAAGCAGCAGCATTACTTTCTTAGTAATCCCGGTTAATCCTGATAAAGGGCACAGCCTCGGTGCAAACCAGGAACTCAGAGAGCAGAGACTATCTCAGGTGCAAAGAAGAAGCTCATACAAAGGCATTGCTATCACGCCACCAAAACAAAGATTTCCATTCACCCACGTACGGCCCACAGTCATTATCAGAGGAATAGATGTGGGCCACCAATTCAAACTTGACTGGTTTGACCAGTCTGCACAGCATAGCAATCAATTCATAGATTTTTTTTCTTCCCTTTTCAAACACCGTTGGCATTCCACCCTGATATAGTATCTGTATTGACATTGAATTTAACAATAGGAAATGAGCTGGGCATACAGTGATGACAGCATGGGCATCGACCGTGACCCCTAGTCTCGTGAGAGGGGTAGCCGATATGGATTGACATACTGATCGCTGGCAACCTTACGCATGGTGCAACAGGGTATCACGATATTGACTAAACGTGCAATGAATGTATTGTTTGACAAAACCGGGACAGTGTTTCATTTAACTTGTCAAAACGTATCTGTACCACGATCACAGAAATTGAACATTGGATAAACCACCTATCCACCTTACACCAGAGAAGAGTGATCTAACGTGATTGGTGATTCAGTAGTTATGTCAGAGGCCTCAGTGGAACCCTGTCTGACGAGTGTTGAGTGAAAGCAATGCAACGTATGTCTGATTCCTGCCAACCTGCTTTTAGTTGCCGAGTCTTGAAAGTGGTTTGTCCTGCCCTTCCCTTCCCTTCCCTGCCCCCAACCTTCAGTCCCATGGGAGGTAAAGCTCCTTACAAGACACTGCCCCGAGGTGAGCTGGTGAACGGAGGGTCTCAAGGCAAAGGTAACTTAACTCCAGAGCTGGAATCTGGAGTTGAAGCATGACAGTGGTCTCATTTAAAACTAAAGAGTTCAAGACAAATGCAAGCCACTATCTCCTGAGTTGAGCTAAACAAAGCTAAAGATACGTGCTTAAAGTGATATGGAGCTCATCTCCTCTTCGCTGGGTCAGGTTAACACTTTACATAGAAGTAGCCTTGAACATGCAAGGGTGGCTTTTATGGTACACTGCATTGCACAAAGACTTTCTTCATTACTTTCTCTAATCTCCTTTAGCTTTTTTAATTAAAGTGATTTGTATATAATCTTGGCAAGAAACCAAAAATTATATTTGCTTTTTTACATGCTTTATTGGCCCTTGAGGTTCAATAAGCGGTTCATTAACCATTACTGATTTACTGGACCTATGGATGACAGGAGCTCCAGCTCAATATGTAGGCTAGTACAGCAGCAAGCGGACAATTTAAATCTACACTCAATATTTTTGTTCAGTGTCAACGTCTTTGCATCTCTGTACTTTCTGGTTGCTAGTTATGCTCCGAAAAAAGAAACACCAACATCAACGTCCACCACAGTGAGGGGGTTGTGGTGGCTCTGTGGTATGAGATATGTTTCCTGGCAAGAGTCAGAGTTATTGTAATTGTTATCACTACAAACTATCCTAATTGCTAACCACTCTGAGTAATAACCTTCAGCTCATGTTGCATTTGTTTCCCTATTGAAGCAATGTATTCCAGCAAGACAATATATCTTCAGGGGACAATTGCTCATGTGGTGGTTTGAACAGTGTAATAAATTATTTACATTTCAAAGCCTTCTAAATGATGCAATATGGGAATATTGAGATTGTGAAATGGCATCTGAGGTGATGTTCAGTTGGAAGGCCCGGATGACCACAGTTGATGTGTTAGTGGCGATGAGCATTGACCTTCCTCTCTAGGAGCAAAATCATGCCAGACTGAGGGATGTCTTTATGTTGGTGTCGCCATTATTTTGACTATAGACAACAAGGCTGTCCTCAACTAAACCAATTTTAATACTCATAGGATTGCATCAAGTAATGGAAAATATAATGGAAAATATATGGACTCGTGCAAACTGTCTTTAGATCTAATGTTTGACAAAGAGGACCAATATAGATGCATGAATATTGTTCTGGTGTGCTTATTTTAAGGAAATAAATGGTTTTGCTAAAAAAAAAAGTCTTAGTTGACCTTAAACCTTTAACAACAAATAGTCAGTTAAGTATGGAGGCAGCCCATTAGTATGCTGTGCCACAACACAAGGCTTTCAGGATAAATATTAAGTTAGAACAATTTGTGGATCAGATTTCACAGACTGTACTCTCAACATTATCAAGTATAAAAACATCACCTACAGTTTAACCACCTTGGTTTGGATTTCTTGTTGTGTGTGTGTGGGTGTGGGGGTGTGGGGGGGTGTACATATGCATTTCTCACTACTCAGTATTCAAAGCCTAAACAAAGCAAAGACAAGGAAACAGCAGCTAAAGCAGTAACAATGCAAAAGCACAAGAAGACTGCAGTTAAGTGTATAATCTAACCACGGCGGCTGGTTTCTGCTCAGCACATCGCAACGTGTTGAGACGGAAGCAAATCAACTCTCTGATCCAGAAGAAACACTAGACGAACCACAAGCCCATTATTATCTGAACCCTTACAGTGAACTGTGGTGCTCAGTCCTCCATGTCACCCTCCAGACCTCCTGGAAAGCAAAACAGGTGCATCTTTTGTCTAACACCCTCACAGTGATACGCACTGAGAGGATGGATCCCTGAATAAAAAAAACACCGTTGTGATTGACCATTGTTCTCACTTGTTTAATCCCGACAAACCAGGTAACAAAGTCCATCTACTGGGTCGTTACAGTGTATTAAACTCAGCGTGCTACAAACAAAAAGCCAAAACACTTAGTGGGACATTACCAGTAGAGCATGTGGTAAACAAAATATAAACAAAGGCGCGCTGACGAAAACAGCCACAGTATTCCTATATACATTTTATAAGGATGCTATACAAATATCACAGCAACAGAAGGAGTCACTATAGGAATATTACAGCGATACCATTGGAAATAAAATACAATAAAGTGCGATTATGTCACTATAAACTCACTATTGAGTATCACAGACACACCATAGAGCACTATAGGAATATTATAGGGGTATTACAGAGATGTTTCTTCAGGGTCCTGCCTGAAGATATGTGCTTGATCTACCACAGACAGACTACAAGAGTCGGCATGTGAACCACTAGTAGAAGCAGATGTTTTGAGGGAACTACCCTGTGTAAAGATGCAGAAGTGGTGGGTCTATGGGATGCTTCACTAGCTCTCACAGCTCCTTACCTTGCTTGAGGCACTTTTAACTTGAAGCTCAGAGTAGTCTTTCAATCCATTGATGGTCCTCCTTTTTTTTACTCGTCCTGTAGGCCAAATTTAAATGTTCATTGCGTTTCTCCTTTAGGAAAACTTTCATAAAAAGCAGCTTTTGCTTTTAAAATAAAAATTAAAAAAATGAAGGTGTTTCACGAAAAGCAGGTGGTCACATTTTTTGTTCAACTCTCAGTCCGTGCGTGATTGTGTCAGACTTCATAAAGATCCTTTGCGGTTTTAACAAAATCTATTAAATTCCACGCTGCCTTGGTGAGTCCAAGATCAGCCCATTTAAAGTCCATTTAAAGTTTCCACGCATATACTATTATGTCCGCGCACTTCTTCGTCCAAAGTTGTTGAAAGTAGCTCGGATCATAAATAAGCCTTAATAATCAACTTAATAAATACGAAGAATAGCGCTCCTTCACGCACTGCGCATATTATCCCCAAATACGCGCACATTTGACGAGAAAGCAAGCGTACAGCAGGTTTTGATAGGGCCCCACTGGTTATGCTACTACGTTTGTGACCGTGTCTGCCCTCCCATTCCTCTCGTCCCCTCCTCCTCCCACTACTACAGACGCTGTTTAAACCAGTGCGACAGAAGTCCGACAGAATGGAAAACTATTTCCGCTAACAACTTTCAAAATAAAATCCCGATTGAGGAATACGTCACTTTTTTGAGTAATACAAAGTATTAACTGAAAAAAATCAATGAGTTACCACCCACAAAAGTCTTCTTCACATCATATATGGATACATATATGTATATACAAGGTATATCCATACGAGCAAAGTGCCACACGCACATATATATAGGAGTCCTACAAATATGCAAAGACTCAAAAACACAAATATTCTATGCAGATAACAACGCTCACTATCTCGGAATAATTCCATTTCAATCCATAACATTGGCACGAATGTTTTAAACGGAGCTCCAGTACCTGGTGTCAAATCAGACAGAATAAACGTACGCTTTTATTTTGAAGGCAAATGTCTTCTGGATGTCTTCTCAGCTGGCTATTTCTGGGTTGCTTGACGCAGATGCTGATTGAGCGCCACAGACAAAAGCGCCTTTCCGTGGGAAAAACACGGGGAACCTAACAATAGGCAAACGCTCAGCTAAGGACAAATTGTGGTTGTGCCAAAAAAGTTGTTCGGTCAGGGATCCAGGCGGAACCCCCGGTCTAATACACATCAACCCCGCTGAAGAAAAACAATCTTGTAATTTTAAAAACGTAAAACATTTGTTATATGAGTAAGAAATGATACAGAAATTGATTTCATTTCAAATTGAAGGCTACACCGAATTCGCTAACGATAAACGATTATATTACTCCTATAGGGACGTCTGTGGTACTCAATACAGTTTAACTTATCTTATTATCTCCTATGGTATCACTATAATATCCCTATTCCTGTAGTGACTAACAGTTATTTTTTACTATACAAGGCTATATTTAAATAATAGCCTTGTATAGTAGGCTATTCTAAAATGTATTATAGGATTACTATAGTCCTTTTTCAAGGGTTCACTGTATGCCGAATAACTTGGTTGAACCTGGTTAAATCTCCTAAATTGATACCGTCCTCCCCCCTACGAATACCAGACCAACACATAAGTTCTTGTGGCGGGGACCATATAATAACAGGGCCATGTAATAGTCTGCATAGCAGCTATTATACTATAAGCTATTATCATAGCTATTATAACTTTAACCACATCTCAAGGGACCAACACATCGACGCCCTGGAACACACTGTAACCCCAAATCAGGCTCTGGCTTGGAGCACTACCACTCACTTGGTATCACATTGTATACGTTGTACAACCATTTAGTGGCCTATTGAATCCTGCTCCCATTGAAACAGGTCTATGCAGTACAGAAATAGTCTATATCACCACAAGGTGGAGTTAGTTGACCTGGAACAATGGAGACTGATGTGGTTCATGAAAAACTACCAAGAAATATCCGTCAGTATCGTTTAGGTCATTCATGACAGAGTATATAGAACCAGGTGAAGAAATTAAAAAAAAATACAATAAAGATGTAAAGCACTATGAGGGGCTCTTTTTTGCCAAGAACATAATACAGGCAAGGGTTTTGCCTTTGTGTCATGTTGTTGTGACATGACAAGGTGACAAATAATATCTGAACCACGTGTACAAGGACATCAGAAAGAATCAGAAAGGAGATGCCCCTGATGAAAAATCACTATAATTTAATATCCTTTTCCTATTCACTCAATAGTGAGTTTATAGGGACCATATCATACTCTATGGTAATTGTTTTGTACTTACCATGGTATGACTGTACTATTTTTACTATTATTGAGTCCTGTGTACCATAGGTGTAGTATTAATGACTACAATCTGGGTCAAGGATTGTCACAAAGCACACATTATCAAAGTAGTGAAAAATATTGGATTTGCTCAAGCGCAAACATAGCTGAGGCAATACAAGTACAGATACTAATAGCAATATATAGTGAGTATCTTTTATGGGTGATGTGTGCGTTAAAGTGTTTGTTTGTGTGTGTGTGTGTGTGTTTACTGAAAACGTAGACACCCTTCAGAAAAACCTTTGGTGGTGGTGGGAAGTATTGGACAGGTACTGACAGGGTAGTGTACTTGAGCATCTCCATCAAAAAAGGCTGTGTTGTTCAGCCGGTGAAAGTTTTATATAACTGCCACCATTATATGGAGACTTAAATGCTGGAGCTACTTTAAGAAAATGGAGGTTGATGGTTCTGTCTTCTCTAGTGGTAACCCTGCATGGGCCTATAACCAGCACACCATCGATACGCTCACACCAGATGGAAATGTGTTTGACACGGGTCACCAGAGTCTCAGAACTGCATGTCTACTTCCCTGTTTGATAAGGTTTACTGTCACAGGCCAGGAACGCCAGAAGAAGATCAAAGGATTGGCATTAATCAGATGAAATCCTCCAAGAGGGAACACACAACACCTCAGGAAAGTAAGGGGGAATTAACCAGAAGACAAAGTAAACTTACTGTACTACATATTAGGCTTGGACCCATATATTGCTGATATATATTGCTGATATTGGCTTTTTTTAAATATGGATATAAGCTACATAAAAACATAGTTTCCCCTACCATTGACTAGGTAAGGGGAGGGGGCACCAAAGATGAAAGTAACTAATTACATTTAGTTTAGTTACTGTAATTACATAGCTTTTTTTGTGTACTTGTACTTTTTTGAGTATTTTTTGAAGTAATGAAGTAATTTTATTATTTATTGGTTTTGACTAAAGTATTTTCCTGCACTTCATTTTAAATCACATCCATTAGCTACAGACTATAAATGCTAAGCTAGCCTCCATTAGCATTGCATCAGAAACTGGCCAGTAATGTTACAAAATTTTATCTGCATCAAACCTGCACAAGCGTGTGGAGGAAACATTAATTTAACTAACTGTAACATTAAATGCTCAAATATATCCATGATAGTTTCTTAATTAATATCCATCCAGCTGCAGTATTATTGGTTTGAGTTTACCTGATTGTTGTCTTGCTGTTCGCTAGCCTTGCTAGCTAGTTGGTTAGCTAGGAACGTTAGCAGAGGAAACATACACAATGTTGTTGAATAATGTTGATTATTTTTTTACATTACAGATTACTGAGTTACTATAATCCTATCACACAATAATAACTATTGATTGTTGATTCATGCTTTATTTTATTTATGCACTTGTGTTCTGTCTTAGTTTGAACTCTGACCTCTCCTTTATGCATTGCATGGGGAAAAAAATCACATGTAACAATGTCTGTTTTTAATTGAGTAACTTTTACTCAGAGTATATTTTAAACGAGATACTTTTTACTTTTACTTAAGTAGATTTCGTCCACCAGTAATTTCACTTATACTTATTTAAGATTTCAGCAAAGCAACATTACTGAATAGGATATTTTAGAACGCTTTCCATCCCTGTGGTCCACTGTGGGAGATACCAGCCCACCCAAATAATATTGGTTGTTGACAGATTCACTCTAAAAATTGTGTCTCTCAATTGTGTTTGTTAATCAGAGACCATCATTTAAGCCTCATGAATTTGTTTGCAGCGCTATATAGTTATGTGTGCATGACGATGAAATTGTGGCAATATTGCTGTAAAAATGTTTACACAAAAAATGGCACCTCTAAGTTACATAATTTTATTTTTATTATTTACCAAGGTAAAATTTAGCACAAACAGACTGTGGGGTGGGGGGTGGCTCAGTCATCAAAGTCTGGGATATCATCATAGGAGTAACCCCGGTAGCCTTTTGATGCATAGTACGCTATCCGCAGGTGGTAAAATCCCGGCAGGAAGACAAGGATTCCAATAATAAGGACAGGAACAGTTCGGTCTGAGTACTGAAGGAGAGAAAACATATCAAAATGTTGGAACCTGGAACATGAATTCAACAAAAGTAAATATATAGTTCATTCTGTTCATTCTGAGGGCTGTCTCATACTCACTGTGACTCCAAAGTATCCCGCCAGGAGAAGGGCGCCAATGATGATTAACAGGGAGCCGATTAAGAAGAGAACAGAGGCCAGTGCTATGGCTTTGTATGGGAATTTGGGTGGGCTTCTTTTGAACTGTGGAATAGAATAAATCTTTCATTAAAAACAATACGGCACAACAGGCTTTATATTTTAAGACACAGCCTGTTTTTCACTCATAGATTATGTTGTAAAGGCTAAATAAGTTTTGGTCATAATATACATGAACAATGCCGGGAACGCCTGTGTCTACTCGATGACACATTTTCTATGTCATACAATGTGTGTGTTTGTGTGTGTGTATGTCATAATAAGTCACCAATGGATTGTGACAAAGTTTTCATTTATCTACTTTATCTTGTATTTTTAGGTTTATTCATTTTTGTGAAGTCTATTAAAAAAAACAACTTCATTGGGACCCTTGAGTCCATTGATGTGGTGTTGTACAGGAAGTGGGTGAACTGTGACCTTTAGTCTGTAATCATAACAAGTCAAACAACCACGGTTATAGGAACAAAATCAATTATATTGTCAGAGAAGTACTGATTTATGCTCTTAAAACATATCTTCCTATGACATACATCAGTCTGATACTATTATGTGAACTCCTGAATTCCTGTCATGGGGATTTATGTCAGGTGGGTAGACTGAGTTGAGGTGAGTTTACCCTCGACTACAGCACTAATCAAGTCTTACCTGTAAGTCAATGTAGCCGTCATCATCACTGGCTAACCTGGAGTACCTAACCTTACTGTTAGGGGTCCCATTGGACACAATGTTACGTGCTGGCATTTTCAATTGAGTTAACACTGTTGGCACATCGGCTACACAAGAAGCAACAACACTGCGGCCACCATCCTAATCACTACTGGGGGTCTCTCGCGCGCCAGCTCGTCAATATCACCTGTCGTGTATCAGTGCCGTTGGAAAAATAAGACACGGGTGCCTTTTACGGTCGCAGGTGCTTTCTAAAGCAGTGTTTTGAGCTCAGATTACACCCCGGACGTTGACGGTTTAGCGAGCTCTTAACACACAGTCAGGTCTTCCGTGTTATCCGTGCGCCTCTGCGCCACGCCTGCGCACAGCCGAGTGTGATTCTTCTTCTTCTTCTTTGTGTTTAACGGCGGTTGGCATCCACCGAGTGTGATTACCGGGTGTTGTAGGTTTTGTATCGAGTTTCCACATCCGCCAGAGGGTGATGTGATAATGCACGGAAAACGACTCGCTCAACGCCTTTTATTTTGTCCAACATTTAAATGGAAACACGCAAACCCTTGAAATTCTTAGCAGAATTGCCACCCCACCCCAGAATGTGTGTTTTGCATCGCGCCATGTCTATCACAAGATGGCGCTGTCGAACTTCGTAATAAATGAATAGATCACTCTTAGTGCTTTTCCCGAGTCACTCAAGTGTCAGAGATAATACACTTGCTGTGCAGGAGTTCATTTCCTGGGGTGCTCTGTAGAAACGGATCATTTAGTAACCGCTGGATAATGTAAAAACGTGTCAAAATGTATTCAAATGTTCCTCTACATGGGTTGATTATGTAATAAAACCTACTGATTATGTAATAAATTGCTGAAGAATGTAATATAAAATTGCATTTTTACATTAACATGTAATTATGCACTACACATATTATTTGTTACACAGCACAGCATTTATTACTTCATTGATGATCTAATAATAATGTAATAACACATAACAATAAAATGACTGAAATTCCAATATTATTATTACATGATCAGTTAAAAATATGTTACACCCCTTTTGAAGAAATAATTGCTGATTAATGTAATAATGTGATGTAATTTTGTTTTTACATTTTTGACCCATTTAGAGCATTTTCTTTTACCCAATTTTCCAGCATTTTCATAAGCTATTACATTATATATATAGTGATTATTACATTATCAGTTGCAACTCACCAACTCTCTCCAGTCAGGTTTATGATGCTGCTGGGTTGACTGATCCCCTACAAGGCTGAAGTATTCTCTATGGTCCAAGTCTTGATATGGTTTCATGCGACAGAAGTTGTCTCGTTGACATATGCCAATAGTCTTCCTCAAAAGCGTGGCCAGTATACTAGTGAATGGTTCTCAACTCAGACATGAAGATGTGATCCAATATATCAGCTCACATAATATTCCCTTATCTATGTTGTTTGTTCATGGTCCCATCAGCACAGGTCAATAAAGTCATGCTTTGCTACTTTTCTCCGATAATCACACATTGATTTATGCCTGTGATTTCTACTATTCATCAAATTAAGTTGTAGTTGCACAATATTAATACATGCAATGTTTTTTATGCATAAGAAACACTCTGTTAGATTACTATTTTGGAAGGACCAGACACTGGTAAACAGCTCCAACATTTTCACTTCTGGTGTGTATGACTGATGTTCTCACCTCTCTGGTCATGCACAGCAATAACCTGGCCAGTGAGCATCTGACCAGGAAATAGACCAAACTCTCAAGACACTCTCTGACATTTCCCCTGAAATGAATAATTAAAGCTGCTGGGGTATATTGTCTTTTTTTTCGAATTGTGTTTTTCACATTGCCCAGCTAGTCTGTGGAAAATTGGACTGTCACATAGACAAATATAGAGATTGCTGTAGGCAGAATTCAGTTAGTTACAGTTTTTTCGATTGCTTTGACTCAATTTGCACAGCAGATTTTCAATGTGCAAAACTCTAAATGCAAAGTGCCAAACTGACTTTCAAAATTCATACTCTAAGACACTACATCCTATGCTGACATACAAAGTGCAAAACTTTAAATCATCTGCTCCATCCTCAGAGTACAGCCACCTAACATTACAACAATGTTCAAATGCTTATTACTACAAACGCAGGTCACTAAATCAGTTCATCAGGCGTTTGTAGTCATGTCTCATTACTTCCAGCAACCTTGCCCAGGTTAGTAGCATTGCAACACAATTGATAATCTCATCACCAAAACATAAAAGGCTGCTTAGAAACCTGAATGGCAGTTTCTGACAACATGGAGCAGGTCGATGAGGCCGATTCTGTGGCCAAATGCAGCAGAGAGGCAAAATGCTGCTTACAGTTTTTTACAGTCGCTAACACCTGTTTGTCCAATCTGTAGTCACATTTTCAAAACTCTAAACACAATTAGCGCAACATCCGTCAGTTGTGGACCTTACCATTAACACAATTCATGTTGTTTTCACACAATAAGCAGTCAATTAACACGTTTCTAAAATGCTTAGATTTTCTTTACATACAAGCTTACCCAATTATGGATCTTTCTTGTCTTATTTACAAATGCTTGCACACAGCATGCCAGAAATGAAAACCTAATGTTCAAAACCTTAAATATAGTATAAAGCCTCTACTTCTGCAACAACAGCAGCTCAAAAGCTTTATTGAAACAGCTGATACGCATTTTGGAATGAACAGATCACTGAAACATTGAGAAATAGCTGATTAAAATTGTGTAAAATAGACCAAACACAGAGATTGAATGAACCAGTTGTACACAGTTCCTTTTGAAAGGAACAATGAGCGGATCACCAGCACCGGCACCAATACGTCCAGGTATGGTGTCTATCCAATATGTCTTGTTCTATAGTGAGTTTTACACTATGCTACTCTACATGTAAACATGGGTTACAGTACATACAGTAGGACATACTGAAAAGTATTTACACATACTGTGTTTACACATACTGTGCATGCCAAGCATTTCTATCCAAGGTGCATAACGAGAGACGACATAAGATGTGATGTGGACGAGAACATGTGGCCAAATGCTGAAGATTGTATAGATTATAGTTTACAGATTACAGATTACAGTCCACAACAGACGGATGTTGTACTAATTGTGTTTAGAGTTTTGAAAATGTAACTACAGATTGGACAAAAGGATGTTAGTGACTGTAAAAAACTGCAGAACAGGACTTTTTTTTACTATATTTGTGTGTTTTATTTTTACACATTTGGAACCAAAGGCCATGTATGTTGGATTTTTTGTTCATCACTGGCAGCAATTTCATGTTGCTAATAAAGCTTTTACTGCAGCAATTCTGTCACTTACTACTTTTTCTACTGTACATTCAAAAAAGTAAAGATGACTCATTCACTTTTAGATAGTATGTTGCCAAAAATGCACACATTCAACACTCAGTGGTTTACAGTAAAAGGAAACTGAATTATAAAAACCAATAGATTTCATATTGTCTATTGTATGCAGGTAGAACTGAAATATGAAAAGTAATGCAGTTTTTGTAATGCCATCAACTGTTAGTATTTTGAAAGTCCTTATGCTATGATTGACTACATGATCCTCTTGGATAGAAAACATGTACTAGTGTTTAGAAAGAATGATTTGATTTTGAGTCGGGTTTGCATTGTTTTGATAGAGTTAGTGTATGTAGACAACGTTTTTTAGCATTTTGAAATGTAGATTTAATATTTAATTAACAAAATATGGTTTTGAGCAGAAAATTAACTATTTGGCTAATTGTGTGATGTGGGTGTATTGCTGCGTTAGGAGTTTAGAAAAAGTATCTTAAGTATAGGTAAACGCTTGTTAGTGATCGTAAAAAACTGTAATATTCTCTCATTTGACACTGGTATTTATATTTTTCATGCTATATTAGATTTTGAACCCAAAATGAGCAGGATAGCATTCTGTGTTAAGAGTTTTGCACATTGAAACTCTGTTGGGCAAATTGAGTCAAAGCAATCGAAAAAAACTGTAATGCTTTCCCCTTCAGCTACTGCGTTCTGTGCTCTACATTTAATGTCCACAGATTGTGAATAAAGTTGAGGTCCATTGTGTTTTGGGAAGCAATAGGAATAAAGTAAATTCATATTTTTATCAAATCAGTTTTCAGCATCAATAAAACGTTCTTGCTGCCTTTAAAGTGCATGCTGCTACAGAATGAGTCTCATGTGATCATTAATGATCATTAGTACACTGAGTGACCTTGACTGCCAGTCACATCGCTGTAGTTATAGGCCATATACTGTACCTCTCGGGAGGAATATGTGCCCTGCAATAATTTTGTTTCTTTATGCGTCATATTCTTGTTGTGTTCATTTCAGTGTACTATGAATCATCATGCGTTGTGCTGTATGTTCCCTGTCTTTTTATTCATTTCCTTTACGAATATTTACCACTATGAACAATTCATTGCCAGGCCTTTGGAAGAAATAATCTCTTCAAATCTGCTCTGGATCCAACTGGATTTCATTTTTGTTTTAAGGGGATTAAATATATACTATTTTTTTTGTCTCATTGGCAATGTTAAAAATGCATCAGTATGATAAATTGCTTACAGTACAAACAATTTTTAGAGTGCATTTGTTGCCCTCAGCAACAAGTCCTGATTTTCCTCTGACAGAAAATGCCTCTTCCAATAATTGATCGTGCAGAATTGATTTATGTGCATGCTACCCTCTCCACTTTACCTGTTGCTGACAAGAACACAGGTAAAATTTGCCACCGTGCACTTTGGTTTATGAATGATGCCAATTTTCCTACTCACTGCTCAGTGTGCTGTGACACTGCAACTTGGCTGGACGTCATCACTGATGCATATTCCTTTATACGCCAAATGCTTCCCTCTTATCTGTCCAGGCTCCTCATTTGGAAGTCCAATACCTCCAAAACAAGGTCACAGCACAAGCCGATTACCCTTCATCACTCTGAATTTAGAAACACAGCATTTGATTTATCTGTCCCATGGCCTTGATACAATCTATAAAAACAGATAAATCTGGAATAATTTGTGTTCATGATTTCAAAACAAATGGAAAGTAACTTTAGGTAATCCTGTTGCCCTTGTTCTCTGTTGTCCCCGTTTCAAGTAAGTTAAGTAAGTTACCTGTCTGAAATGTGTGTGCACATGATTTGATGGGTTTTCTTGTAAAAGAGACATGGGTGTCAATGGGATGCCCCTGCAAAAATAATGGTTTGATGCAAATATGATGCAAAATGCACATAACAATACTGCTCAAGTGAGAATTGAAGACATTGATAAATCAGAAGCTAGACTGTACTGTTGCTGGTCAGATGGAGGCACAGTGCTGTCTAGAGCATAATGCCTCCACACAACAGCATCGTAACAACTGAGCACAGCCCTCAGGGTGTGTGCATGCGTGCGTATGTAGGTAAGTGTGTGTGGCAAAAAGTCAGCAGCAGTTGCCCCCCTATGACCCCGGGGTATGACACTGAGCAGTAGGAGAGCAGCAGTCGGGCCATAATTAGTGTCCTGTTCAGAGAGGAGTTCTATCAGCAGAGATAATTAGGTCTGTCTTCATTACTGCAATTCAGATACCATGACTGGAGCCCGACAACAGGCCAAACCATTATAGCACTTGAAAATCATACAATTTCCCTCTGGCTCAGCTTTCACTTTTAAACTCACTGGGCTTCTGACATGATAAAATGTGACATGTGGGTGGTGCACAGGTACTGGTGAAGCACAGACCCTTTTCAAAGTTTGAAATAATCTGCATGGATAAATATAATTTATTTGCCATTTTAGACACCTCAAGCAACACGAGGGGAAAAAATGAGTGGGTTGGTATGTGTCATCAGTAATATATATGTAGCAGAATGCAGGTATGGGCAAGGTAGAACAGGAGGTTTCCTTCTGTGTTTAAATTATTGTTTTGCTTCTCTGTGTTGTAACTTTTGTTAATGAGAAAATGTGTCGTAAAACAACTATACTGAAGTCATTGAAAATGGTTACAGCCTATATATTTTGTTGCCTCAATAAACAAAAAGGCCATAAAATCACTCCCTGATTTGGAGTCGCTCAACGCTGAAAGCTGCTTGACACAAAAACAATGACAAACATTACCTTATGTCAGTTTATATCCTTAGAGAATCAGAATCACTTCACTCAAAGCAAATGCACAGGAATGTGTCAACTTTGATTGGAACAGCACCTCACATATAGCCTATACAGTCTGAGACATACAGTAATGATGAAGTGATGTGATAATATTACAGTTTATGGATTCATTAACCTATATTTCAGGGTAGGGGATCAAGCTGAGTTTGTGTGGAGAGCTGATTGCTGCTGGACACTTTACATAAAGGGCTTCACCAAAGTGAGGACAAGGTCTATCACCTTTATTTGAGAATATCAACTCGTATTTTGTCTGACAAATCCAATCACAGTAAACCTTTGCAGCTCAGCGGCTGTAGCCTTACAAAATATACTTGCAACATGACACACAGACAAGATTACTCCCTCGTTTTATTGACTTGCAAAATGTAAAATACTCAGTTTTATATACTACATCAGTTTTCTTCCATAGTTATACCATTTTACAGTTACACATACTAATTGGTATTTGTATAATGCCAATTGGCTGTATGGCCACTCTGCTGTGTTTGATTAAAGTCAATTATGCTTCTGCTGATTTTAGTGGATTTCATCATGTCAGGACCATAGGAAGACATTTTTTGATAGGCAATTATGGAGGCTGACTCTGTAAATGTCAACATTTGTGTGAATGCTTGGATAAAGTAGTTGCCTCCATGATGGGTAATGTGTCTTGTAGTGCAGGTATTGATTTCAGTACTTTCAGCCTTTCCAACTCAGCAGCCAGCTTCACTGCATGGATGGCTCACACAGGTAATTGCTCTTCCAACAGTCTCTTTCAAATATAGCACTTTACAAGATGCAAAAACCTAGGAAACGTGAAGTACAGATGGAATAGAGCTATATTATTTCATTGCTTCGTTTTTGTTTAAGTGTTGTAAAGCTTATAGGTTTGTTTCACTACTCAGTTTTGAATGCAAACCCAGTAACCCAGTGGTGTGTAATTGGAAAGAGTTCCATCTGGGTCAGTCAATAATGTTAGCATACACTTTGCTGTCTAAGCATAATCAATCATGCATACACATTAATAAGACACAATCTTCATAAACACTATAATCCGATTTTAAGTAGCTGTGAAAACTGAAAATTGTTCATTTCATTTAGAAAATGCTCCCTCTGTGAAATTTGCTATCATAAAGCAACCAACTTGCAAAATTAAATTGTCGTGTATTTATGAGACATGATGAGACAGAGAGAGAGAGAGAGAGAGAGAGAGAGAGAGAGAGAGAGAGAGAGAGAGAGAGAGAGAGAGAGAGAGACAGAAAAGCACAGATGTTGGATAAATCCTTATTTGTAATGAAGTGTAATGCCACATGAAGTAAGACTGACCGTTACTCTCAACAAATGCATATTGACTTGGTGCTGCAGCAGATAATTACATGTGAGAGCCATTCATTTTGATTTGCTTTTTCTTCTTACACACCCTCAGTCTATGCGGATATGTGCTCTAGTGTTTAATTCTGCTTAAACGACCTCATACAAAAAACAGCTACAGTAATCCTATGATAAATAATAGAAGGACAGCCTAATATAAAATATCTCAGCAAACTGTAAACTATATATAATGTCCTACAGAAATATAATAGGAAATAGTATAGGAAATAGTAAAAGCATAACATAGCACAAAGTACCAATATAAAGTACATAAGATCACTATAAACTCACTATGCACTAGAAATCCCTATAGTGATGCCATGAGAGATTCAAGAAAATAATAAAAATAAAAATACAGTACAAATATAAAATAATAAAGTACTATAAGGGGCCCATAAACCCATTATTGACCGTCATAGACATACTATGAGTCCCACTAGGACTATTATAGGAATATTATAGTGATATTTCGTTTGGGGAGTTTCCTGCTGTGACTGTTAGTAAGCTCTATCCATTTTACCTGACGTGCCATTTGAAAGCCGGTTAAGTGAATAACTTTCGGCGTAATGAAACATTTCTGAATGAATCGAAATTACGCTATAGACAACGATTCTAGCTTTGATGACGCACAGGGTGTGATGCTGGAGTTGGTTTGGCTGTGTCAGTGTGTGCGTGTGTGTGTGTGTGATGGTGGTGGTGTGGAGGGGGTGGGGGTTGTCGGATGAGGAGATGGGTAGGTGGATGGGGGGATGAGGGGGGGGGGGGGGGGTAGCTGGAAAGTGGGTAGGGGAGATTGCAGTGACTCATTGTAGTGCTCATTATCACTTCAACAGAGTTGGAGCATCTGAAGGTCGGGTATTTGTACCGCGAGATATGACGGCTCTTTACGGTGAGCGCACTTCGCTTTCTCTTCGCCGTCTCGTGGTGAGAGCCAGTAATCATCGGCTTCAACAAATTGGGTTCATGCAAGCCGCCGGGACCTGGAAATTAACTTAAAGTTAGGTGAGTGTCCGTAAAAATGAATTCCACGCATCTCAGTTTTGATCATTTTTTTTCCTCTTAATATTAATTGTGTTAGTGTTTAGAAACTGGACGCTCCGTTTGCTATATACATGCTGTCATCCCGCCCAATTTTCCATGTAGACTAACGCACACTAACAAAAAAAGCACAGTCGACCACGTTTCACTTGTTTAAACCTGAGCGGACGTGGAAAAAAATGAAGAAAGGAAATGAACCTGAACTTTAACATATTAAATCATAAATTGTCCGTGCAGAATTCAGATGGAGAATAAAGCGCTGCGACTAGAGGCAGTTTAAAAAGTGGAGTAGTTTATACGCTTTATCAGGTCAAATATGTCTGTTTGTACATCTATATCTGACTCTAATCTGACTAAAATCCCAACACTGCGTCGCACTGACCTGTAAATAGTGGGCTAATTCCTGCGTTCATTGTCTCAACATATGACATGATGTTAAATTCTGTGGCAAACTTAATGATCTCACTCGTTACGCCTAGTTTTAAAATGATGATGTGACATCTTCTGCTGGATTCCGTACGTAGAAGAATCATAGTAATCTCATAATATTTTTTAAGGATACTATACAAATACTACGGCAAATCTATGAATCACAATAGGAATAATATAGTGATGCATGGTGTGTAAAACCACCCACACTCTTAAAAAGGATGTGTTATTTACAACATATGTCTTGTTTGGGATGACACCAATTTGTGTTACTTTTCAACACAACATGTGTTAATAACAATATTGTGTCAATATTTGCTCTCATGTACACCTGTTGAAAGGTAAGACAAGACTGATGTGTGTTGTTCCCAATAGAAAATAACACATCCCATCAAGACTACATAAAGTAGGATAAAATCACAATAATCTGACTGTTGAGTACCACAGACTATACGTCGGAATATTAATGTTTTTCCCCCAAATGTAATCCTATATAGTGGTCACTTCTTAGTGAGAAGTGGCCATAGAGTTGGGAATACCTCAGCAGTGAAGTGTCAGCAGTGAATGGATATTTAAATAACTGGACACATAGAAAGGCTGCATGTCTTAAGATGTCCTGAACATTATTTCAGAATTCCAGTCCAATCTTCAGCAACAGCTGTTAGTCAACCACTTGAAAACACTGCTGCGTTTCGGGTGTGTGACAGGAAGTTTGCCGGTTTGAATCCCTGGACCGTCTGGGAAAATATGAGGAAATTGAATGAGTAACGCTCAACTACAGTGGAGTTGTCCATGAGCAAGGCACTTTACCCCCATCTGCTTTAGTGGAGCTGCTCAGCGGCCAACAGTAGACGACTGTGGTTGTACTGTGTGAATGCATGTCGCTGTGTTAATGTGAAACAGAGCAAGGCATTGGGAGACAGCATACATGCTCAGTATGTATTTCACATCTCCTCAGTTACAGTACTGCTCCAGCATCTCCCTGCATACCAATCCAAATCCCATGTTTCTCCCGCTGCAACATGGTGATATTGCGATAAGCTCTGGGATGGCCCCTGCGGTTAATCATGTAACTGTCAGTTTTATAATTACCTTAGCGGAACCAGACCCTCCTCCACAGGAGTGGGTGGGATATAGAGGCAATCCCTCAAGTGCTGTTTCGTGAAAGGTGTTGAATGCAGGTGTAGCCGCACCATGCCAGCATTGGTCATAGCTGAGCGCTGACAGGAGCAGCTCTCAGAAGTCCATCAAACATGTATAACTCCTCAGAGAGTCAGAGTGGAGGGAATTGTGGGGCAAGGGTAAGGTCGGCCAGTGGTTAATAGTGATGAATAGAGATGGAGGATCGGGGGTGGGGCGTGGGGATGGGGGGTAGATAGGTAGATAGATAGATAGATAGATAGACAGACAGACAGACAGACAGATAGATAGATAGATAGATAGAAAGATAGATAGATAGATAGATAGATAGATAGATAGATGGATAGATAGATAGATAGATAGATAGATAGATAGATAGAAAGATAGATAGATAGATAGATAGATAGATAGATAGATAGATAGATAGATAGATAGATAGATAGATAGATAGATAGGCAGACAGACAGACAGACAGACAGACAGACAGACAGCTAGATAGATAGACAGATAGACACCTCCCCCTTTTTGTCAGAAAATTCATTATGATATTAAGAGCAGTCAAAGAAGCTGTGGTTAACCCTTTAAATTATATATGTAGGTAGATAATGGAGATAGGCTCATTGAAAAAGAGGGCAACTCAGATGAACTTTTAATTTTGTCTCAAATAAAGCAGCTTAACAAAATCCGAAATTCATCAACATGGCCGTACTACTCTTACTGATCTCATGTTACCCTCTAATCTACGTTTAGTTAAGGAACATCCGCAAAACAAATAGTAGTAATCTGCACAGACGAGATTAATTTCACATCTGTCAAATAGTGAGAGTTTGAGTGGGATATTGTTTTGAAGTAATGTGCCCGACATGCAAAGGACCCGAGATGCAAACTTACTTTGAAATGAATGCGATGCATCAAGGTCACAGGGAGCAAATGTGGCCAAAATCAGCACCGCAAAAGGATCAGTGCACACTAATGTGACTTGTGCCAGCAAACAATCCGACCGAGCAATGGAAGTTTTCATTTTAGTTAGTTTATAAATAGATTGTGGCGATTGAAAGAGCCCGATAGTCTGGCTTGACGTGAAAATTATTTTATTTGGCCTTACATGAAGTTGCATTCTGGGTATCGTAAAAAAAAAAACTGAAGCAAAGAATAAAACCAAGCATGTCCGAGCAGTTGTGTTTTGCAGTTGCAATACTCACATGCATACAAATACCTACAATGTGGTGTATTGATGAGTGGAGTGAGGGAGGGAGGAGGTGGGGCTTAGCATGATCATTCACTCTTGCATGTAAAACAGTGTCATTGAAATCCAAATTTGACCCTACACTGCATTTTTCACTGTTCAGTTATTTTCATTTTGGCTCACAGCCCACTGGTCAGCCCTGACAATGGATCACATCTGTTCCTGTATTCCTCAACCTCACATCGCGTTCAGTCAATATGCGCTGGGTGAGGCCATAGTCACATTGATCAGACAGACGCTGTTGCTAAGACATTGTATCTCACCTACAGTCTTGATGGATTTGAGCCACAGCACCGTGGAAATGAAAAAAAAAGATAGAAATGGAGCAAAAATGAAATAGCAACAATGAAGATGAATGCTGTTGTGTTTTTTTTTTAACTGCAGAGTTTCTATTTTCTCAACACGGATTCTGTTGTATCTCTTTTCAAAGGCACCACACACTGTTGCTGTACCTGTACCCTGCTTTGTGTGTTCAAGCTGAACACATCCCTGCATCTGACGGGAGGAGCTGGAGCTTGGCCTATACTGCTCACCTACCTTTTACCCAGCAAGTGATTTCTCTCTTTTTTTTTAATGTGAATAAACAAGATATTATTCCTAACCACAACTTGGATTCAGTGCAATTACAGTGGAGAATTTGAAGAAATCCAAAATTTTTAAGGATATGGACTTGGAATTCCAGTCCAAACGACAACTTTATAGAGAATGCTTTAGGGAACATATGAAGATGATATTAGATGTGGACACCTATTGCCCGCCCGAATATTTTGTCCCAGCTGTGTAATAACCTGGACCTTTAACATTTTCAAGATGGATTACTTGACATTAGCTCAGTAGGTTTCATCTGCATGCGTTATGTTTTTCTCTCAATGTTTCTGCATGCATCCTGTAGTTTATTTTGCTTGATGCATTGCCAACGTAATGGCTCATTTGATAGAGGCATCGATCAAACTATGTTTTGACAGGGCAGGCTGATCATTACTGTAATGGATTTTATGAGAGTGCTCTGATGTCCTTTTCCCCCTGTAGTGAACTTAAATAGGTACAGTCTTTCAGTTTACCTTTGCTGTACAGGGCAGTGTTGCACATCGGGATTGTATTGAAACAGATGTTTCCTGTGGTGGACAATATGACCCCAGCTCCTCTGACTCAGAACTGCTCCAACTGCAGCCAGGTGTTAGTCCCAGAGCTCAATGTAGTCAAAGCCGTGGTCCTGGGCTTGGTGCTGGGTATCTTCATCTTGTTTGGAATTGTGGGAAACATCCTGGTAATCCTCTCAGTCGTGTGCCACAGACACCTACGGACGATCACACACTATTTCATAGTCAACCTGGCGGTGGCAGACCTCCTGCTGAGCTCCACTGTACTGCCCTTCTCTGCCATTTTTGAGATCCTGGATCGTTGGGTGTTTGGACGGGCCTTTTGCAATGTTTGGGCAGCTGTGGATGTGCTCTGCTGCACTGCCTCCATCATGAGCCTCTGTGTGATCTCTGTGGACCGCTACATCGGAGTCAGTTACCCACTACGCTACCCAGCCATAGTGACAGAGCGGAGGGCGTTGTTGGCAGTGGTGTTACTGTGGGTGCTGTCTACCACCATATCCATCGGCCCGTTGTTTGGCTGGAAAGAGCCGGCACCGGAGGACGAGTCTATCTGCAAGATCACAGAGGAGCCGGGCTACGCAGTCTTCTCCGCTGTTGGTTCCTTCTACCTCCCTCTGGCCATCATACTGGCCATGTACTGTCGGGTTTATGTGGTAGCTCACAGAGAGAGCCAGGGCCTTAAGGAGGGTCACAAGACGGAGAAGTCTGATTCAGAGTGTGTCACACTCAGGATACACCGGGGAAACACAGTCATATCGGAGGACGAGGTCCTTCACAGCCGCACACACTTCGCCCTACGGCTGCTCAAGTTCTCACGTGAAAAGAAGGCGGCCAAGACCTTGGGCATTGTGGTTGGCTGCTTCGTGCTGTGCTGGCTGCCTTTCTTCCTGGTGTTACCGATCGGTGAGTACTCTCATGTCCGTCCTCCTGAATGTGGCCTTAACTTTGTGTGCCAAAAGATGCTATGCCCTCTCAAAGCAACAGAACAGTATTAGCTGACTTATGATGCTAACAGGCTGAAATACTGACTAAAGGAATGTCTTTCTGTCAAATCATTATAACCCTACTAGCACTGAACAATGTAATTTTCTTCCGCTTAGGTGCTATTTGTTTACATGAGGATAAAGATAGACAGTCCTATGAGATTTCCTCCTTTGTAACCTTATAATTACGTCAATGAGATTTAACAAAGTAGGAACAGGAACGTAGATTGGAGCACCTGCACTCATACATATCAGCCAGACCACTTTTAGAAAGCTGTTTCATATCTACATTAATTCATTTTATAGACCTTTTCATTGATTCCTGCAACAGCCAGACGTCTAAGTGCTGGTGAATTGAATTGTTTGATGATGTTAATTGAATTGCTCTTCCAGGGGGAGCACACAGAAGTTACTGTAATTCAGATGAGCCTTGTGGCTTATTGAGCAGCTGTAGAAAATGCTTTAACTCCATAGACCAGGTAGCTACTTAGTCCAAGGTCTCCCATTAGAGAAACCCTCTATAAATAGGTGTTGTCTCTCAGGCAGCCTCCACTCTCTGTAAACAAAAGGTAATACTGAGCACTGAGCACCAGCACATATATCAAACACACACTTGAATTGGAGTGTCGTGTCTTCCCCCTCTTCCCCCCCCTTTCTTACTTATGACTCACTTTATCACAATGCCATCACAGGTATGACAAATAAAGGCATCACATCGATGTGAACACTTATATGTTGTTGTGCTCCCTTCAAGGCCACCAGGTGCGATGATGACAAGCTTGACAAGAAATTACACGGCTTGCCAAACTTGCATTCGCTGTGTTAGTGTCAATATAGAGGGAATGTGGGAAGGAAATCCAAACCAATATTACCAATATTCGATATGGCAAACTACTCACAAGCCCTTCAGAGTTTATATTTATGGCATACTCTCATGCTCATAAATATAGCTGCTACCATTTGGCAGGAGCTTTTCCTGATTGGGTTTCTTTTCCCTTACCAAGACTGGCCTCTCTCTGAAGAAACCAAACCTTCAACATAACGTTATGGATGTTCACAGCGGTAGCATTAAATCACCAAACAGTTTCAGTTTGGATGCATCGGGCCAGAACAATTATTATTCTTTGATTTGATCTATTGGAGTAAACATTATTTATCAAATAAATATTGTCTTGGGAATTTGATCAGGTCAAAAGTCTAAGAAAGGCAAGTCCTTGTCTTGGTTTGTATTTATTCTTAGAATGGTTTGCCCGTGTCTCTCATTGACATTTCAATAATCCTTCAAAAACACACTGAGGAGGTGCACAGTAAACTATTGCTCATTAACACTTGATGAGCAAGGAACAGGATTATATCTGTATCGGAGGTAAATTATATTCACACTATAGCACATCATACATGTGGTTGTCTTGGTGTGATGTCTGCATGGTTGATGCAGGCGAGAAGTGGAGCATGATTCACTGACTTCTTTTTTGTACAGTAATACATTTATTTGAACAACAGCAATCGAACCTTCCTATTTTACTCAAAATAAACAAATAGAAAAATCAATCAAGTGTACAACCAATAATAGAACTGTTGTTTTGGCACACTGGGGAATGAAATGGATGAGTTGCACAGCAAGGCACTCGCTTCTTTGCTCTCCAACTCTCTCCACCTCTTCTCTCTATCCATCTCTACATCACGATGTCAAAAGCCCACGTTTAACCGTCTCCTCTTGCTTGTCCAATAAATCATTTCACCAGACAGCTCCTTTCCTTCTATGAAGATAGATGCTCAGTTTTGCAGCCTTCCAAGAAGTCAGCCATTTAATTATTTGAATGTGCCACTGGCAGCCATTGAATATGGGAGGACTCTCGTACATTTACGGTGACATCCAGGCCTGCATGTAATGTGCCTGTTAAGCCATTTTCTCTGCTTCTTCATTAAGGGTCGTGCTCTTCTGTGAATACTCCACTAATCAAAAGCAGCACAGTTTATGAAGGCAAGTTTAATAAAACTATCAACCCTGACGGCATGTTGGTAGCTGTCCTTGATGGGAAATGGGATAAAACGATTAAAGTGACTCGAGTGGGTCTAAAAGACTGTAATAATAGGAAGCCTTTCTCAATGATTGCTGATCATGTGTTTCTTTCACGTTAACTCGCTATTCACTTTGATGCGATAGATATAATGGCAAGTATCTGTAGCATACAAAATTCTTTCCATATTTTTCATTCATTGAATTGTGAACTCTCCTTCTGCTAAAACTCAGGAATTCAGACAGGCAACTCAACCACCAATCAATCACCTGTCTGTGTCTAATGTCCATACAGGCTCCATGTTCCCTGCATACAGGCCTTCAGACACTGTTTTCAAGATCACCTTCTGGCTGGGCTACTTCAACAGCTGCATCAATCCTATCATCTACCCGTGCGCCAACCTGGAGTTTAAGAAGGCCTTCCAGAGCTTGCTAGGAGTGCACTGTCTGATGGTCACTCCCAGACCGCATCATAATCTGAGTCCAGGTCAGAGTCAGGCCCAGGGCCACAGTCAACCCCTCACTCTGGGCCTGGACAGGAGAGGGGGCCCCTCTCGGCTCAGCCCCACCTCCTCTATAGCCCTGTCCAGAACCCCTTCCTCCAGGGACAGTAGAGAGTGGAGGGTCTTTTCTGGAAGCTCAAGAGATGGCTCAGGACCAGCAGAGACTAGCAGTGCTAAAGTGGCCAAACTCTGCAGTAAGAGCCTCCACAGGACCTGCTGCTGCATCCTCAGCGGTGGGACTTCCTCCCAAGAATCAAACTGTGTCCCGCCTGCTCCAGAGGGAAACCTTCCCACCATCAAGATCCACGAATTATCCCTGTGTGAAAAAGGAGAGCCTGTATAACCCTTAGTCATGCCCTTCCCGCAAGTTTCTGGACTATTTATAGGAAATGGAATACATTTCTTGGTACTGTGAAGGAGGAAGCGCACAAAGCCTGTGAGATTTGTCAATGTGTTCCTGAAACAGCTTTAAAAATCTGTTCTGTACAATGTCTCTTTTTATACCAGAAAAACTAACCAAATTTGTGTCATATTTTTGGAGAGGTTTCGTATTTAGTGTAATAGATTTGAGACAGAAGAAATGGAGGCAATCCCTTAGGTGGACCAAAATATTTGTGTCATATTTGCACATTTTATACTATAAAAGAATATTGTCAATGTACAAAAAAGTAAATAGGTACAGTGTTTTGTATATTGCATGATTTCACCAAATGTTACAAAAATGGTGGTCATTCTCCCATCGTCTTAACAATTTGCCTAACACTGTTCCTGTTGTCAGAATGTTGTTTGTGTTCCCCTCCGTGCACAGTAGGAACCGGGAAGTCACATCACAATAAAGAGTATGAGATATTCCTGACAAGGGAATTATGAGGACATTTTTGGAACTCTTGGTTTTTGGGTGATTTACTAAATAAATAGTCCCTCAACATTCCCACCGTTTCACGTAGCTCCTAGCAGTGCCAGATGGATATATTAATATACTTCTGTGGAATTCTAACTGACCTTGTGGTTTCCGACCTCAGTCCTGACCGGCCCCCAAGCCTGTTAAAAAAGCTACCAGATTTAGAGATGTCAAGTTCCATCATGCACAGTCTCAGACATTCTTCTCTCAGGCAGCATTCCTTGTTTCTGTCATTTTTAGTTACCATCCACATGCACTCTCACACACAAGCACAGAGTGTCTTTTTGTGGCCACTATTTACCGATACATAGGTGTAGCCAATTTGTGTGCTATTAAACTGGGTGCCTTGTCTGTTTAGTGGGAGGATAAGAATGAAAGGTGTCTTCTGTTTACGAGGAGACATCAAAGGACAAGAGGACAGCGTCTGCAGACAGTATTGATTGATTTTCTTGAGGCAGGTTCTTCTGTTGTACCATGATGCACTCCCTTTTTGAGTCTGAAAGTGACGCGATGCCGGCGCCATTGTAGCACCAATCTCCCCTCGCAGCATTCTATAGCGTTAGCGTTCTATCTCTAAGACCTAAAAGTGGAGTCAGCTTTTCCTGAGGGGAGGCACCAAGAATGTAGCCAGTGTCCTCATTGTCATTGGCTGGCATGTCTGAGGACCCGTAAATCACACCATCTCGTTGCGGATGCCATTAGGAAGGAGGCCACTAGCCAGTCATCAAACTACAGATGGTACTGATGACCTAATCCCCCTGCCCCTCCCTTTCACTCTCACTCTCTCTCTCTCTCTCTCTCTCTCTCTCTCTCGTGGCTATAGATAGAAAGTGATAGGAATATGAGTAAAACCTCTGCCAACGAATACCTGTGTGCTACGCTTCTTAAAGACATGTCATCTTCAAAATGCAACAACTGTATCCAGTATCCATATTATTATTCTTTTGTTTTGAAAGATTTTATGTTTGGATTCTGAGACCAAATGTGATCCTGATGAATAGCTTTGTAAGAATATGCTGGATAACATCATGGTGATGCTAGCCAGATCAACCCTGTTACTATCAGAGATAAATAGGAGTTAGCTAAAGGGGGATTGTGGTCAGAATAATAGGGGTGTCTGTCTTTCAGTGGATTGAATGCATAGCGGGCGCTGATGACTCATCATGTTTGTACTAACAGCTCCCCAGGAGGTTTCAGCCTTGTGAAGTCTTCCCAATGTTTTTTGTTGTTGTTTTTTTTGAAGCGTTCATCAGTGGGTAAAGAATTTGACATAAGGCTTCCCTTCTCCAGTTTAATCAGTGTGCCCATCATGCTAAGCCCTAATTGGACAACTGTCAAACAGCCACAGGGCATCACTCCAACTCATCACATAACCTTTGGTGATGTGTGTTTTCACTGTGCCGTAACTAAGTCTAGCTAAGTTCATTTTATTGGAAGTGTCCCTGTGAGACTGTCTCCCCAGACAGTCCCACAGGGACACTTCCTCGCTACATCTCTATGTCTCCACCTAGTGTTTGGCTGCCTCTGTATGTTCTCGTTACATTGTCTCAAGCCATAATATTAGTACATCTGAGGGAGCATTTCTACATTTTTATTTACTACTACTCATTTACTTTATGTATGATCTAAATTCCTTGTCGGGTGTTTGATCTGTAACAAAATGACTCAATTACTTGGGTTTCATTTTTATTGTTTTAATCCATTGAAGTCAACACAGATAGGATTGAATGCTGTCAGGACTGATGATTCCCCCAAATCCTGGTAGCCTACAAAACATACATAAGAGTATAACACTAGTTGGGAGAGGTGCAACAGTGCTCAACATCACAACTCAAAAACCATTACCAAGAAACCTCCCCAATTGCAGTTCACTTCACATACTAGCTTGGCAATACAAACCTACACTTGACAAGGCAATGAAGAAGAAATAACCCAACGTTTTACAGTATGCAGAAGATTGGTCGTACAGCTGCAGGACTGTTGTGACTTGGTGTACATGATTACTAGCTCTGAGGAGTTTAACGTAGGGTAAGTAAAGGGGTAAGAGAAGGAGAATCAGATATCTGAATTGCATTCACAACACTAACAGGACTTAGAGGAGGTGCTAGTCTAAGAACCATATGACTGAGAACAATGGACACATCATCAGCACACTGTAATGGATTTCATATACATACAGAAGCACTTTTCATCAGGTCTCAAAGCATATGGTTACAATTCTTCAAAGAACCTTCATAGATGCATGATTCTTACAGTGTGTGCTATCAATATCTTACAGAATAGGCAGGCAAGTAGTTATCTTCAACAAATACCCTAAACATATCAATACCCATAAACATATCCAATACAAATAAAAGTTGCAACCTCACGTACATATTCAACATTTGGATCGTTACAGGTGCAAAACAAACCCCAATTCTGTCAAAGTGGAGAAATGGTAACCCTACCCCAGCTACGGTTATTACAAAGCTTAATAATTACTGTGCTGAGGTGGAGATGGGAGACAATATAACACCATCTGCACATACACAGCAATGATCGTATAGCACCAGGTGCAGAGAGGTTGTTGGCAAACTCCTATCTAGCTCCATGCTGCCTGTCAGTATCATTAACAATACACCAGTCTGATTATTGGAAGCTTGTTACCCTGACAACCCTCTTAACAAATTAGAGAAAAAGCATGACATGAGGCAAAAAAAGTTCACGTTTCCAAGACAAACCCTTATGTGCCATTTCTTGTTGTTGTCAATGGTCCGCATATTCAGGGTGGTTATGAATGAGTGGTTTAATACTAAAATACCCTTTCAGTTCCTTTCAGTGCAGTCAGTGCATTCCAACACTAATATCACAGAGCTCATGTTTTAGTGTGGCTCAACAAATTATTTCAAATGATTAAAACAGAAAACATCACAAAATAAAAAAGAGGAGAAAGTGCAACTATAAGACAAAAGGAAGACTGAAGTGAATTGTTCAGTTGAACGTATAGCGACAAGACACAGTGTACTGTAAAACCTAGGAAAAGTCAGTTTGCAGTATTTGACTTAAGAGAAAATTAAAAAGTGTTCTGAGTACCAGCAGCATTATTCTATAGCCACAAAAAATGCAGACCTTACTTTCAATTGAAAGTGGTAGTATACCACCACCAGCACATCCTATTTAAAGTCTGGGAACAAGACAATAAATCGTAAATGTGCTGTTGGTAAAATGCCCGCTCATAAAATCTATCACTTCTTGGACTCAATGTCTGCCAGCTTTCTGACCAAGAAGGCAACTGAATAGCAAAAACATATACAGCAAAATTATATAAAAAAATGTAAACAAATGTAAACAACTTCATTTCATCAACAGTCAAATTGATAGGGACTTACAAAACAGCCATATCAATTCACTTGACTCTTCCTTGAAAATGGAAATGCAATATGGCAGGAACGAAGAACAAAACAAAACGGAATAGTGCTCTTTTTTTTTTTTTCATGAGGTGGCATAGCAGTGTGTGCATGAGAATGGATGAAGTGTTTTTGGGTGGGATGCAGGAGAGTCAGAGGTTATAACAGGGGACCAGATGAGACGTGACAGTGGTGAGAATGGCCTCTGGTCCCATGTTGCCCTGCACCCTGGCTCAGTGGAGAGGAGAGCTTAGCCGAGGTTGGTGATGTTGGCTCTTCCACCAGGGGGCGCCACGATGCGCTGGGTGGTACGGCGGGGAACATTGTCATCAACTTGGGCACCTAGGATATTGAGATATATATTGCGTCTCAAAGTTGAAAATTACTCGGGAGCAAACAGGGCAACCCGCAGCAATGAAATTTGTGCTTGCACTTACCAGACAGACTGAAGCCAGACTGGTGAAGGTTGCGCACTGGCTGGGGACCTTGCTGCTGTTGCTGCTGCTGCTGTTGCTGCTGCTGCTTGGCAGGGGAGGTCTTCACAGAGGAGACTGTGGACATCACTTTGGGAGACACAGTCACCTCACACACTGGCCCGTCATACTGGCCCCTGGGAACTCCCCGCAACTCTGTCAGCTGTACAAACAGACAGATTCATGAGTGAACCTATGCAAGTTGTGATATCGTATCATATAACATCTGTTGGGTGGGCTGCTTACCAATTAACTGACATATCTGGGTAGGCATTTCATTTATCCTTTACCTGCAACACAATCCCCAGGAGGTTCTTTTGATTGCACATGGTAAAAGACCAGACTGACCGGGATAGAGACTCACCCTGCTGCGAGCCTTTATCCTCTTGTAGACATTGTCTGGGAAGGGCTTGCGGTTGATGTAGCGCCCACAGCCTTCTGTAGTGTGAAGGCTGCCTTCCTCCAACACAATCTTGCCCTGGCTGATCACCACCAGAGGAGCTCCACGCACCTCAGTGCCCTCAAAGATGTTATACTCCACAGCCTGGGGGAAGAAGAGTTCTGGTGAGACGGCTGCAGAATACTATCAGGAAGCAAAGGGGTCGTCATGTAAGTTTCTAGGGGTACATAAATCGAGAGTGAACACCCCGAGCAGACGTATAACTCGAGGTCTGCTCAGTGGCATGAATAGCATAAATCCCAAGGTTTTGTACCAGTGTAACAATAGAGATCTGAAGTCAAAAGCATTCTGAATATGAAATAGATATGCCTCTCACAACATGCTGAACTGGACAAAAGCAGAAACAGACACCCACACAGCTTGTCCAAGAGGCAGAAAAGGAAGGCAAGTATCAGCTATCAGCAACATGAGCCAAACGCAATGCTAAAAACAGGCTGACTCATAGCAACCAGGGCAGGATACAGAACGTTTTTTGACAGTGACCAATTGCATTTTTTTTTACTTTTTAAAACTTAAACACCTCTAGAAAATGATTGGTTACCTTCCAAAGTGGCTGGGATGGCTCAGAGTGAGCTCCAGCTCAGCAGACTTGTATCTCAACAGCCTCTGACCAAAGAGTCTTTCACTTGTCGTGTCAATGCAAAGCAATGCATTAATCATCCAATCACGCCAGCTTGCATTAAGTGCCAGGTCTGGCTGCACAATATAATTGGATTGTGGAAATTGGAAAACAGTAGCTATGGAAGCAGTGAGGGTCACACTGGAAGTCTATGTAGTCTGAATGCAATACAGTCACAGTGCACATACAAACGTTTTCAGGGCTGACGTTGACATGCAGCAAGCTGAATTCATGAAATCTGATCTTCAGGATAAGATCTCAAAAATCATGTCAAAATGACAAGTGAAACTATAGCCCAGGACACAGACAAATGACTAAAGCCATTGTGGGCAAGAGCCAAGACAAGCAGGTAGCTTAATTAATGTCTCACCAGGTTGTGGCTCTTGGCTGAAATGATCTTGGTGACATCTGGGTCCCACAGCACAAGGTCAGCATCGGAGCCCACAGCAATGCGGCCCTTGCGGGGGTAAAGGTTGAAGATCTTGGCCGCGTTTGTGCTGGTCACTGCCACAAACTGGTTCTCATCCATCTTTCCTGTCACCTTTTGGGACAGAGGGCAACAGTTTGCATACTATAGGTACACATACACATAGGTGTACATGGTCATTTGCCTTAGTGTACTTGATAAGAATATTTCAAGAACGGGTTTGTGGCAAAAAGTGTGTCAGAGTTTGTCTCATCTCCCTCACCACACACTTGTCCCAGATAAGGGACATCCTCTCCTCGGTGCCGTTGGTGCCCTCTGGGATTAAGGTGAAGTCGTCTTTGCCTACTGCGCGCTGAGAGGTGTGGAAAGTGCAGTGAGCACTACCAGTCACCTGCAGGTCCCCACTACAGGGAGAAAATAAGAAAACGGACAAATGGGCACCGTTTCCTCAAGTGTAACCACACAATGACTTGATATGTGCAAGAAGTCTCATCATGGCCAATTATTATAAGAACAATGATGTGAAACATGTTTTCCTAAATTGTAATGATTCTATAATTGTGTGAAAACATACTGCAAATTCTATGTTGTTGTCTACCCCCTGCAAGAACATTGAATGAAGAATGTGATCACAATAAAAGAGGAACAGTGTAGCAGGGTAGAAAAATGCAGCACACAGTATCAGTAACACATTTACTATTGTGTTCCAGCTATATTTAGCACCTACCAAGAGAGCAGAGAGTTGAGGTAGTCAGGGGTGGTGGGATCAGGACTGAGTGGTGGAGAGGTGACATAGGCTACTGCCTTGGCCCAGTTCTTGCTCCAGTAATGGGTGCCGTCTGTGCCCAAACTGGCAGATATGGGCTCTCCATAAACCACAGCACCTACGGCAGTAGACATCAGTGTCAACACATCAGTAGAAGCCAGACTGATCACAGGAGAAAACATGGTACAAAAGAAATGGTACAAAATGTATTTTCCCTTCTCACCCTTTTTCCTGGCAAGGGCAATGACATCAGCAGCACTCTTGCTCATCACCTTGGTGATGTAGAGGGGACAGTTGGTCTGATTGGCTACGGTGACAGAACGATTGACTGCCTCCGCCTCCACCTGCAGAAAAGCACAGACACACAGAGGACAGACCAAACATCAGTCTGGCTTTCATACTGGCTTCCTGCCAGCCTCATGTCTGTTCCATACACTTCCACAGAATACAGTATTCAGGACTTAAGTTTCATTGTAAAACAATACATTATCACAAGATTTTCTCTTATGGTCAGAGATATTGAGCAACTAAGCCTCACTAACAATGTATGACGTCAAGGCCAGTCTTACCTCCTCTGGACGGCTCAGCACATGGCCTTCAGGCCCAGTGATACCCAGCTCAAGAATGCGGCGCTGCTCCTAAAAACCCATATAAGAACATTATGATCCAAAATAAGCAATAATCACTTACAGATACCATTGGACTGGATTCAACAGTGATCCTATTACCTCAGCAATGATGTCTCCATTCTCAGCATGCACCTGTGCAATGGCTCCCAGGTCTCTGATGACACTGAACACCTCATACATCTACAAGAAGATGATACAGTCTGGTCAGATCATAAGCCAGGCATCCACCCCAAAGACAGCTAAGCAGCCTCTGAGCAAAACGAGACAAACAACACGGCACAGCACCCAGGTGCCATCTAATGCCAGTGTTTCCCAAACAAAGTTAATATTTGGGCGGCCTGCCCACGTCAAATACCAGCTCACCAAGTAAATTTTTGTTTTGGATTAATTTCCGGAGTCATAAAGCATGAAGCCGGCAATGCTCGCCGAAACACTTTTCAAACAATCATGATTTAATGCTGCCAAGTGCCTAAAGAGTTAGTGAACCACAATGACCATAATTCACTGCACCTATGACACATCGGTGCTCTGTCAAGTCATGGTGTGTTTGTGCCGGCACAAACTGAATGGAGAGACAGTTTCAAAACAATGGTTAGCTAATGTTGCAGTTCCATTAGCTTATACTACACCGAGACTTTAGTACATAAGCCAAGCGTACCTGAGAGTCAGAAAGTTGGAAAACATCCTTATAAGCCAAATAGACCAGGAAAGAGTTGACACCTGAAGATAGAAAACTTATGAGAGAAAATAGCCAAAGGGTGGAATAAAGAGAGCAAAAGGAGGAAAACCCAGGACAAAGAGAAAAGTAAAATCAAAGGATATAAATTACAAACCAGAAAGGTTTAGGGGTATTGTTATATGCTCTGTGCAAAGTGATTATTTTTTTGTCCCTTGCAATGTCAGTACAATACAAACTGTTTTTATATGCAACCAGGGGGTAAGAAGCTCACATAGTCTCATACTACTGCCATAATTATCATAGACTACATTAATATTACATTTGTTAGCCATGCTAGCAATCCAAGAAATCAATCAATCCCAAGCTAGTGTCACTATAGCAGATAATGGGCTAGTGAGACCAGCCATTTGTCTTAGATTCTATTTTATTTTTTTAAATTAGAGACATAGCTGCATGTCAAAGGAATGGCAACGATCCACAATTGTACTTGTCAGTGTAGCAGGGGGAGCAGTGACGTGGAAACCTGATCGTAGACTTCATGTAAATGCAGACATGAGCTGAGACATTTATCTTCATACCATGATCCTTCACTAGGCTCTCCATCTCTTCTTGAATGCCTTTGTGCCACTCGGTGATGTCCACATGCAGAGAATAGTCACAGCAGGACTTGCTGTCTGCCCACTCCCTCCACTGGTTAAAAGCGGCAATCAGGCCAACACCAGGCTCTGGCACCACATGGTCAACTATAAACAGAAATGCGCAGGTGGGCTTAATGCGCACGGAAACATTGCAATTGTGTGGAAATCATGATTATGTTGTGATTACAGTATGTCGTGATACATACTGATCATGGTCGTTCCCCCTGCCAGGGCCGCCCGGGTGCCCTGGTAGAAGTCATCTGCTGCAACCATGCCTCGGTCTGGCATCTGGAAGCGGGTGTGCACATCAATACCCCCAGGCATCACCATTCTCCCATGGGCCTCTATGATCTTCACCCCCCCAGGAACAATCAGGTTCTCTCCTATTTGCCTGAGAGAGAGGAATGAAAGAAAATGAGCTCAGAAGAGAGACATAATGAAATGACTGAAGGAAACAGGATAAAAATAAGACATTCAAGATGCTCAATTCAAGTTAATAGGGGAGCGCTGTCTGCTTGCAGATATGAGGAAATGTTTCTCTGCCATCTCTGTCATAGGGCACCCACTAACAAAGTGGCACCTTTAGTCTACTATTTAAAATGCTTTTACATGATTGTTGCTGATTGAACTTACTTGATGACTCCATCCTCCATGTAGATGTCAGCCAAGAATGATTGATCATCGTTCACTATCTTCGCCCCTTTGATTAGGAGACGGTCACTCTAAAAAGGAGGAGACAGTGTGTCACGTCATACCGAAGATTTTACCCAACTGCTGCTGTCCTGCTGTCCACAGTACCAGAGCAGGAAAACAACTCTTTCATTCATGGTGGCTGTTGGGCTCCAAAATTTTAGTAATTTTTACCATTTTCCCCAGACAAATGGCTTTTTATAATAGAAAATAACTTGGTTGGTGTCTCGTTAAAGTAGCTAGCTAACAGGCACAGCTAGCAGCTATGATCAGAATTTACTAGCATTTGGCTGGTGCTTATTTCAGTTTATTTCCTGTCTGAATAGTACACTGTAATGAGTATATAACAGGACCTTCATGAAGGCAGAAAGAATCCCACTGAAGTTGTGAAATTACTAATGGTCACCGCATTGACCATGCTTGTGTGCTGACTGGATAGAAAGCCATACGGCTCTTACAATGTTCAACATTCATCCTGTGGGGCAGGCAGAAGGATTATTAGGGCTATCCTATATAATTTCTACATAAACAGTAGACAATATAATTTGAAGAGGGGGAGCAATGGTTAATGGAGAACCTTGAGTGGCACAAATAGCTCCATCTGTATGAGAGAGAAGGAGAGCATACAAAGCTGGCCTACTTCTCCAACAGGCATCCTGGAGGTCTCTGAAGAAAGTGGGGGTAGCTAATGAAGACAAAGGAGGTTTACTCCAAACCCCACAGGAAGAAGCATTCAGTCACAAATGGCCAAAGTGGGTGGACACAGAAAGAGGGACTACATTAGGTACAAGACGTGGCTTTAGTGATATGATCTAAAGGGCTACTATTCTCCTAAGTGGGTCATACAGCCAAACCACTTACTGTGTCTGAGTGGTTAATATAAGATTATGAAGTGTAGGGACACAGAGTGATAGGTCAATTGTCATGAGTGCACATTTGGTGCACTCTTATACCTGGTCATATACCTTAGTCTAACAATGTCTTTCATCACCCAAACATGCTCATAGTCCTCAACTGTTTAACTCGATCTATTAAAATGTCAGGAATAAATATAGGCTCTTCTCTGTTGTGAATATGACCCCTAGGGTTTAATTATATCGAATGTAGTCTACAGCCATAAAATGGAAAAACGATTACAAAGAAATACAACAAAGATCTAACCTCAGGCCTTTTCAACACATGTACTTACTAAAGGGCTTGGTGTCAAGTGGTGGTGATCTAACTAGAATAAGCCTAATAAAAATTAAATTATACTCAGGTGCTACTTACATATATCTACATTACAGCTAAGGTAAATTAACTGAAAAATCTGCATTACTCAAACAAATAAGTCTCTAAAATCATTATGTGACAAAGTCTAACAAGCAAGCACCTACTGCACAAGAGACATGGTGATCAAGCTTATGATCATAAAGCCTAGAACACTGAAGTATATGCTTGATCAGTATTATCATCATCATTAAATCTATGAAGCAAGTTGTGATGATACAGTGTATAAAAAGGAGCCTACAATGAAAGGCCACCCTGCCTATGGCAGCATCAGGACTAGGCTACATTCTCCGTAGCATTCCTATGATTCCTCCAGGTGAGCTGAATAAATCCAGTTAGTTGGTAGTTCAGGGCCAAAGCCTAATCTTGGTGCTTTGTTAAAAGATCTGCAGACTGAAAATGTGCACTACTGTCTAAACTAATAAGTCTGTCTGTCTGTCTGTCTGTCTGTCTGTCTGTCTGAGGGCCCGGGGGGCTGCTGAGGAGGCAGTGCCATCTACATGTTGTGTCTGAGATGTCAGGGGCTTAATGTTCATAGTACTGCCTCTACCTGTGAGGGAGACCTGACAGCTGCCTAGAAAACTGCCTAGGTACAAGACAGCAAGCCTGAACAAGGCCAATTCATGTCATAAGATAGCTGGGTGTTATTTAATTATATGCATTAAAACATTCCATTATACCATCTATAGGTTTCAGCACCTGCTACAGAAGCTGCATGATCAAAGCTTAGGGCAACCAGCTTGGGTGGGTGTTGTCCAATGACCTACTTTACGGAGATTTTACTTATTTTAACTATTATGTCCCCCTACTGTAGACCTAAATGTCGTGTATTCTGGTTGAATGGATGCATCACAGAGCAAATAGAAGTTACATTTTCAACAGTATTTCTATTTCACAGGATCAGGGCTAAATAACCCATGCCTGTTCTTGCTGCAATATTAGTTGAGATCTTATTTTGTTTGCAATAAAGATCACTGAAGGTGGCTAAAATGTGAGAGGAGATGATGGGATGAGACTGATGGAACCTGTTCCTAAACCTGTTAATAACTACACCCTACAATGTGCTAATGATGCTGACAGAGAGACTGGGGAGAAGAGCTTCAGCTACTGGTAGCACGCGAGCTAAAATAGACGCAATGAAAGGGCTATAACGTTAAGGGCTTGAGGCAAGCTCGGAACTGTGCATTATATCAATAATGATAATACTAATACACACAGACCAAAGAGCTTAATGCTACCTATTAATTCATATCATTGTTTGTGTCAGTGTTCGGAGCTGATGATGATTCTTGCTAGTAGTGACAGCGTCAATGAAGGGCTAGTTAACGTTAGGACAGCTTAGCGTTGGCTAGCTAACGTTAGCGGTCTAATCCTTTGGCTGGCCACATATTTGGCAAACATTATCATCATAGGATGATCATATTTCCTAAAAATTATACAATACTCACTGTAATTCGTGGAATGTTCTTCTTTCCCTGGTAACCCGACATTTTGACGACCCCTCCGACACGGTTGTCCCTTGCCTCCTGGCTAACGCTAGCTAGCAACACTGGAAAACGTTAGCTGCCAATGAAAGGAATGGATGCTCTGCTTGTTGGCCAGTCGACGCCCTGGACGAATTGTGGCTAACGAACAATTCCTGTCAACAGAAGTACAATTTGCACAGTACAGCCGTACAGACAACGCCAGCTAGGTAGGTAGTTAAAGCTTTGGTGCTGGGCTTTACTAGACCAGGTCCCTGAAGACCAGATAGGCACCAAGATGCAAAGAGCCACAGAAAGGAACCGCGCATGCGCAGTGCCCCGCCCTGCTCAGCAAGTGTTCCATGATTCTTTGATCTTTCATTTCATCTCTCTGAGGGGTCACGTTATAGTTCACCTGACAAATGGACAGATGAACTGATCAGACAGACCAGTGTGAAGTGATTCAACACATGGCTGTGTTTCTAGATACAACAGAGAGAAATATTTGAAATGATGAAGTCCTCCACTACCTGGTTCCCTAACTGGGGTCCAGGGAACCCTACAGATCTTTGGCAGGGTTTCCAGGGGTCTGCAGAAAAATAATTAGTTCAGTTACATGTTATTTTTCTCATTATATAGTTAACACAATGAGAGTGTATAACAATGATTATTCTACTCTACACAGGGTTCCTTGGACATAACCTTCATCAAATCGTGTTCTGTGGTCTAAAGCATATCAACCTATGCATTCTTGACATAAAAAAATTGGGGAATGCCTGGATTAGGTGATCGCACAGCTGTCTGTAAAAATCAAGCCTTCACATGCTGTGAAGAACTGGCAAAAGGGGGGGCAATCACCCTTTCCATTTTGCTCTGAGCACATAAAAGATAAAAATCAAATATACAAAAATCAATATATCAAATATATGCAAGTCGTATAGTATAATGGAATTTCATTCTGGCATTAAGTAACATTGATTGGAGACATTAAAACAACACTGTATAGCATTGTGAGCAATTTTACATTTTAATGTTAGTTTTCCAATATGATGACAATAAATCTAGCAATTTTAAACACATCCTTCAATTCTTGCTACTTACTTTTATCACTACTTGAATGAGATAATACTTGACATTTCTGAAGGCCCTGCCCTCTGTATGAACAAGCAATGTTTGGTAAAGTAGCAACAACAATGTACATGTGATCAAAATGATAAACTTGACCTCTAGGATGCAGCACAATGAATCTAGACTAAAATGTGCTAGTATCAAGTTGAAAGGCATGCAAACAACCAGGATTAGAGGCAACCAAAATGTCACACACCCATCTAATGTTGTCATGCCTATTCCTCTCTCCACAACCACCAAAATGATAGAGGTGCTATCCCCCCAAGTTTCTTAGATACAAATTTTGTGCTTAGAACAAATCCAACCCAAAGTTGTGATATATGAAAAAATGATCATGTCAGTTATGTCAGTTACTTTGATTCTCTCAAATCTTCTGATATATCAAAAACTAAAACTAATTTCTATTTTTATCCTTACTCTGCAAATTCTGCACATAATTTTATTTTGCTTATTTTTTTCATATTGTTATGAAATATTATATTATTGTACAATGAAATCTATAATAAAGTCAGATAACACTTTTAAATGAGGCTCCTAATGTCTATGTGGTGGTTTCTACTACTGCCAGTTCAGCAATTATCATATGCCAGCGAAAACAAACATTACTTAAACTCCACAATGCATAAGATAAATTATGCATGGAAATCAAACAACAATGTATAAACAAATTATACAATGTCAAAAAGGTGTATATTACATGGGGCCAGTCACAGCTTCAATTCTTTTCACATCTATTTAAATATGTCAACATGTCAATAAATCAAAAAAGATAAATCACCAATGTGCAGAGGTGAAAGATACATAAATTTGGCACTCTGCCATCACTGCTGTATCGTGTTAATGAAAAAGATATTTAGGCAAAAAGAAATAAAAATAGCATATGGCCTGATAAATTGTCATCCAGTCTAATTTCCACTATTATAATATATTCAAACATCAACACTCCCTATTGGAACATTTTGGAGCTACACACTGGATCAGTGTTCAAGCTTCCCAGCCTTCAAAAACAACCCTAGCCGGTCAATATGATACAACTTCTGTTAGGAAAAAAAAAGGTGTGGAATTGAAAAACCAAACCCACTGTGCAACAGTATTTTTTGCTCCCAATAACAGCGCCATGATTATTAAGCTCAGAAAGTCAAGGTAATAAAAAGGTTCCTTCTACTCCCAGAGCCAATTTAAGTATTTTGTACCACAGGCATGGCGCATAGTTTTGGTTCAAGCATTCTTCCTACTGGGAGACCAGTGGAGAGATGCAGCTGGCCTCGTTTTAGCAGTGAATTGACTCGGGAGAAGGCTGCCACATTTCCTATGACATATTCCTGTCAAAAAGATAAGTATAGAAATTTTAGAGAAAATCTCTAACCCTGAAGCCTTCTGACATCAACTCCCAGTCACGTATTTTTGTTGTTGAATAAGATGACTAATATAGCTCAGGCAGGGTCTGTTCTCTACTGGTATTGCGACGGTGACATCTGTTGGATGCAATACTGCCCTGTGTCAAAATGTGAAGGGGTGCAACCACATTATGCAACTGCCCTATAACTAAATCTAGAATGTGACATAATTCAATGCAGATAGGAAGGGAAATGTAGGCGCACAATAGAGGCGGAGGAAAAGAGAAGGCTTGAGTACAGGAGGATGTTCGAATGACTTGTAGACAGGTGAACACGACATCCAGGCACTGCTTCAGTTGCTATTTAGTAGGAGCTGGTGGAGGCTGTGGCAATTCTCTTCCCAATGTACACCCTAGCAAAAACAATCCACAAACATGAATAACATTGCATTCCTGAAAGTTTAAAATAGAATGTACAGATTCTCCATCTCTATAGGGGGTATGAGCTCAGACTTACCCAAGGCCAAGAGCAAGAATGTGTGAGATGAGTAAGGAAGGGATGAAGACTTTGAGGAATTCTGTAGAGAAGACGCCACCTTTCTTCATAACCCCACTCTTTCTCATACTAAGGGAAACTGAACGTCGAGGGTGCCTAAAGTGAAACTCCCTGAAAGCAATAATCAATCAATCAATCAAGGCAAAATGAATTCAGCAAACAATGAAGGTAATATTCTGAGCCACTGTTTGCTGCTCAGTGGATAGGGCTGGAAGCGAGAGTCTGCTTACTTTGGAGGAATGTTTTCTGGTCTGCTGGACCAGTCGGCGACCCAGTCTACTTCCTTGTTCATCAGGATATCTTCCTCTCTGTCCTTCTCTGGACCATCCTCCTCTGACTGCAAATGACACAAATTGTGTAGTGCAAAAGCAATGGGGATTGAAGGTTTACTGAAAGGAATTGAGAGTATTTTGTATTTGAGTTGACTCTTATGTACATTTGAGGAATTGAGAGTAAATGTATGTATTTTACCTGGCTATCTCTTGTGCTTGACATCTCTACGTCAAAGGTTATCTGCCCCTCATCCTGATCTGGACTTGGCGGCCTGTGTGGACTGAAGCAACACATTGGAATAAAAAACAAAATGCAAACCATATTGTAATAACAACCGAAGACAGAACAAAATCCACTCTCGCCCCATACAAACACACTTTTTCTGTCCTTCCTACCTATCACAGGAAGAGCTGCTTTGGCTGGACTCATGCTGTGCATCCAGGAGAATCTTTTCCATGTCTCCATTGTGGATAGAGGAGGATGAGGGCACATGCTCCAATCCTCCAACCAGGCTCTCATCTATCTCCTCAGGCACCACTTCCATGGTCTGTGGATTTTGACTCCTCCCAGCATTTGCATTTATTTGGTCTGCAGCGGGTGTCATTAACGGGTTGGTCTGCATGTCCTGGGCCCCTGTGTTCCCGTTCATCTCTAGCTCTACCCAAGAGCCTAAGCAACACAACCATCAAGAGGGTTATTTAGGCCTATATAAAAATCAACGGGTCTTAAACCTTGCAGAAACAGATGTCTACTCTTTCTCCTATCAAATGGAAACAGCTAACCTTCATTCCCTGCACCATTCACATTATGCATCCAAACAAACTGGGTTTACACTGCACCCAGAGGATAGCATCCATTTCTTTGTGCCACTGCCCCACAAACAGCTTGCACATTTCTTTCCCAGGCAGGAGGGGGAGTTATGTAATCTCTGAAAGGCAGCAGGCTCAGGCGAGCACAGAATGTAAACCTAGGGATGGGGAGAGACTGCGTTTGTCCCCTCTTGGGCTCGATAAAAATAACACCCAATTCATGTAATTCGACAACACGAGTCAGAATGACCGACCACACAATTACAGAATAAGTGCTTCACATTAGAGCGGTTCCCCTGTGAGCTCTGGCATAAATGCAGAGAACGTGCAATGGGAGACAAGTAAACCAAGCATGTCGCTGCTTCATGTTAACGTTAACGTGCATAGCAGACCTACGGCTTTGTGTGGGTCGATTTGAAGCTACATGCCCCAAACATTATCCATTTTTTAAATAATCTATTTACTGTTTCGGTCCGAATACACCTTGTCGAAGTTTTGGGTTTTGAAAATCAGCCTAAGAACTGTGAGTCTGCAGATACTTGAGCTAAGATAACATCCTGACATTATTTCGCTTTGGTATTTACATTTGATTAGGAAGAACGTGGGCCACTGAATAAAAATGACACCAGGAAACATAACGATACAATCCACTGACACTCAGTTGAAACAACTATTGCAATTAAAATGGACATTTATAGTCTTTTGTCCCAAAGTTGTTTTTATTTTGCTAGAGCCCGCCCAACGCAAACGTGGGCAACCGCTTGGTTGATATTCCAATCAATCAAACATTTAACGCAACTTAATTGGTTTATTCAGGGTGACGTCGGTCAACATCACCGTCCACCCCGCCCAGAAGAAGAGGAAATACCATACCTGATCTAACTTTTACAATAAAATCTTCGTTATACGATTGTTGTCAAGAAAAACATGCACACTCGTGAAAAATATGTAGACATCCCTTTACATCACAAAACATGGAAAAACGGACGATGGTACGTACCGTGAAGCCCGGGTTCTTCGTTATTGTTTTGTTGAGCAGCGGCGGTAGACATGTTGACTACCCGATTTTTAGCATTCATCAACATGACACGCAGACAACCTACAATGTGCGCAGGCGCAAAATAGGTCCAGAGTCCAGACAGATGAGTGACCGAGACAGACTCGAGATTAGTGATGAGAAATTGGTTTCCCTCCCTCTCGCTCTCTCTCTCTGTCTAGCACAAAATGGTAGCAAAATAGAAGTTTTTTTGGGTGGTCTCCGTAATGGTCAGTTGTTAGAAAAGTGCTGGTGACTACTGGTTGGAGGTATACTAGCACAATTTCTTAGCTCCATTTTTAAACAAACTGTAAAAGTCTTAAGCATTGTGAATACACAGACTTCACAGCGTTTCGCCATAATGACATAGTGGAAATTTATGTATCAAAATGTGCATTACTCAAATACATTATTTGTGACGTTTGGCTATGCAATGATTAGTTCCTGACTAGTTGATTTGTTGGGATGGGGGACCTGGGAGACTCCCGTCTTTCTAGCTGAGCCTGTTCAGGGTTCAAAGACTGATGATGGGAGGCTTGTTGACCCCATGTACCTCCCAACACTGGTTCTTCAGGAGCTACTGGTTAGACAGGACTTATACCACTAATGTGGTATATGAGGCAGGCATATGCCTTAGCAGTGATTCATGTAGATTTTTTTGGTAGATGTGCGGAGTGGGGGTAATGTTGGTCCCCTCCTTGGCCCATTGCAGGGCAAGCTCCAGTAGGTGTTGAAGTAATGGCTGGCTCTTATTTGGATATTTATATATATGATGTATGGACCATTATATTGTAACGGCGATTAATTGTTTTGGGCAGGCTGAGCAATAAGGCCAGATGAAGAAATTGAATTGTGTCATGTACAGTGGGTCAGTTGCTCAACAGGTTTCGAGGGCTCTCACAGAAGAGGAGGCTACTTAGAGATAGCCTAGTGGCCTAGGCAAGTGCCATCGACCTACTCTCAAGGTTGGGTACCACCCCATGAAGATGTTTGAAATATGATTTGCTTAGGGGACACAGACACTCCATGGAGGGTAGGGACTGAGATTTGAACATCATGGATAAATCACCATTACCAAAAAGGTCAGGGGATTTGCAATGAGGGTGATTTGTAGTATTACTGCTGTGAACAGTTTTCCTTTAGGTTTTAGGGGAGAGGGAGGCCATAATTCAATTGTCTTGCTTAGCGTGACTCTGTTGCCACCTATGCATGTTATGCATGTTCTTTTCTCGGAGATTGTTTCACAATAACATATCTGCCCCCAGCTCTCTTGGCAATTTCTTTAACACATCGTTATCCACAAAGTTGGCTATAAAGATGGCTCCAAGTAGAACAGTGTGGAGGGCTGGCAGAGGAATGTGCAATTTGTCTTCAGGGGTCTTGTAAAAAAAACAAGGATTAAGGTTGAATTTCAGTATTATCAGTTACCGCTGCAGGGGGGTTGAAAGTGTGTTGGCGTAGGACACCATACTGCAGATGAACTCTGCTTTGGGGATGAAACAAGGTACACTTGCCTCACCATTTTATACTCTTTCATTTTGCTTAATTGATTTGCATTTTTATGTTTTGGGTTTTTGTGATTCAATGTCCTGCAATAGTGTGAAGCATGAAAACATAAAGCTTCTTTGAGATGACTCTTATGTACATTAATAGCTAATACACACAAATCATGAATCAAGGTAGTCGTTTTATTCAGAATTCAGGTTTGAAATTCTTTATTACTTTTCATCTAAATTGTACTATATTCCATTTGACAAAGACAAACAGAGTTATACAGTGAACCTTTTGTATTGATTTTTCAACAGATCGCCAAAAATCTCCGACAATCTTTATTCAAGAGCCCCTTGAAAAAAATAAACAAAACATACAAATCAATGAAATTCACAAAAATAAAAGTGCATTTTGTTTTGACTCCTGTGATACATTATACATGTATATAATGCTGCTGCCGTGGAAAATCCTCATAACTCCAATTTGGGTGATTTTCATGATCTTAATTGAACTGGAGCTTTCATGGTCCTTTATAGGTAGAGCAATTTTCCATGAACCCAAGGCTCATGAAACCAATTCAAATGTCATGATATGAATTTCAAAAATGCGTTTTCGTCAATCTGTAAATAAGACTTTTTTTTTTCCTTAATAAATTCCTGAAAAGTTTTTCTTTTTTTTTGAAGATACAAGGGTTTGATCACACAGCAGCGGTAAGTTCCCCTGAGCAGTCTCCTGTCTGGCATGCCAGTAAGTTCAAGAAACATACTTGATTATCTTTTTTCTTTTAATGCTATGAGAAAGGCAATAGGGTTCTTCTGAACAACATTTTTGTGGTCTTGCACCATAGCCTTGCACAAAAGCTATGAAGACAATATGTGGGGGAAAAATATCAATGGTTACAACATATAGAACACCCCATAGTCTGTGATAACCATTTCAGCTGTCAACTGTACAGATGCTAGAGATGCACAGATTGGGATATTTTTTAAACCCAGCTAAATTTAGTTTAAGAACAAAACTTGCCAATACTGATCCAATACCGTTTTTGTCTTATGGAGTAGAACTTTTGAAATAAAAATAAAAAATAAAAAAACACAACAAAAAACAAAACAAAACCATTTAGGGTAAGGTGTACAGTTATTTTGAACAATGAGATGATTAAATGCTTGCTTTGGATGGATATTTCAGTAAAAAAATAAAATCAAAGCTACTCCGCTGTTATATGGTGATGTTTTAGATCGGACAAGGCTGATCACTGAACTCATATTTTGAAAGGATAACTGTCAATGCTGATAAGTGGCTAATTGAGTAGAGCATCCTTACTGAACTGCTACCAGGTTGTGATGTCCTGATGCAATGTTAGTGACAGAGGAATGGAATAAGAGTACGACATTAGGCAAATTCATGTACATATGACATGAGGATAATAATTTTAACTGACCCTTACATGTTCTTGCATCAGAGAACAAAGAGAAGTAATCCTCAAAAAAGTTTGCCAAAAAAAAGAAGCAAAGTGTGAAACCAGAATATGAGCGTTCCTGCTGAAGCAAGCACACTAATAACTTGAGGACATTACCCAGAGCCCTGAGAGAGTGACGCTCACAACAGTAGCATAACACCACCTTATGGAGGCCATTAGCAATGGTGGTTATAGTGGTGGCATTGCTAGTGAGTGGGAATCAATTCTCTGAAATTCCCTAAAGTCGGAGTAAAGCATGTTGACTTGTGTAAATATGATCCAGTGGACCAACAAGATTCATGCCGTTTCAATGGCTTCATTTGTCATCCAAAAGTTTAACAAAAAAGAAAGAAAATAAATTGTGCTATAATCAACCAACTTGCTCCAGAAAAGAATTGGCAGTATGTCACTGAAGCATAGGGTAGTAGAGAAACAGCAGAAAGTGCTGCTGTATGTTTGAAGTATTTTCCCCTGTGTGCCAAGCCAGCACTAATGACTAATGGTTCGATACAATGCAAACCATGTGCTTCATTAATTCTCCTATTTAACAAGTGTTTATAGGAGAACTGGGCCTGCATCACAGGAGAGAATGCATTTCATACAATAGTTCAAATCTGTAACTCTACCTAGTCAATGAACTTGACTAGCTTTAGAGTGAAAACTAGATTTAACAGTTTAACAAATTACAAGTTGATTAAAATGCCTTTCCCATTTAGGCCTACAAGGGCCTATTTTTTATTCATTCCTTACACAGCGAGCAAAATAATTCATAAACACAACCATGGCACACAAACGGAACTTTAAAGATCCAAATTAAATCTCAAACTAACTCTAAATAAATTCTACATAACATTAATTACAGTAAGCCAAATTGAAAAAATAAATGTTTATAGTGCTTATGACTAGAGGTACTGACACCTGAAAATACTTTTCTTTGGACATCCAACATCGGAAACAACAGACTTCCTTGATGTCACATAAACGTTCTCTAGCTTTCAACCAAATACCCGCCGGAATGAACAATTGCTCCAAAGTCATATGACACATAAGATCACCAAGTCAGGCAACCCTCCTTCCGTCTACAGATCAGTCCAAGACAGACAGCTAAAGAAACTACAGTGATCAGACTGTAATCCTATTGCCTTAATTCATACAAAAATAAACCAGCTACAGTGATTATTCTTCTATTGTCAGGTACAGTACAAAATATAAAAAAACATCTACAAAAAAAAAAAAAAAACTAGATCCAGAGGGTAAAGCAAATGATCAAATCAGCAACAACACAACAGGCTTTGTGGGGAAGTTGGCAGCAGCACTTAATGTACCACAGACCATTAGAGAAGCAGGCCACCATGCCACTACGACCTTCCACAGCTGTACGCAACCTGAGCTTTTCATGGTGGTCCAAAGAAGTGCAAGGGTGGCCACTCTATTCCACAAAGGACTGTGCTATCATGCCATCAATCACTTTAATAAGTTTCCCCTGCAGAAGGGCACCATGCTTACCAGACAACTTTACCACGAGTGTTACCTCACACTGTATAAAGACTAGTTATTTTACCAGGATTAGTCTCCATTCTACTCCCAAGCCCACAAACCCTGCCGAGTGTGTGTGTGCGCCCCAGTCTGGTTTCTGTGTTAACAGTGTCAATGTACTGTACATTAGGGAAGAAGAGGGAAAGTCAGCTTGACTACTTGACACGCAATTGGGGCAAATAGGGAGACAACTTGTATTTGCAGTGTTCTAGGCCAAACGAAACAGGAATTCTGCAACAGAAAGATGAGAAAACCGATGAAATTTCTACCGAAACGAATAAAATTTGGGAGCATATAAACACTTCGTACGTATGACAAAAATGAGTCATGTTATGATGGCACCAAATAATAATGAACTAACAGAAAACCAGCCAAATAAGTGTACCCAACAAACAGTGTTTCCCTTTGGTTTGGGATGTAGTGGACAGGATTTGCAGTATGGCATCATGATTAATGGAGTGCTCCTAAAAGAGGAAGCACATAACACTGAATCCCAAAGTCTGGACTGAGGACTAAGGACTGCTCGTGCATATTTTGGTCGCGCCTGTGTTGGCCTGATGGGGCGTATTGCAAACAAGTTTGTCGTTGACAGAGTGCGTTGGCCTGTCACTTTTGCAATACTAAAATCAGCAACGGCAGATCCCAAAGTCAAGACATGGGGATTCAGCCTAAGACGGCCATCAAAACATCATGTTTTTAGGTGTGGATCAGAGCAGTGGGGCTTAAGCGGAAACTGGGATCTGAGCGGTTCATCGAATGCTAGTTCAGTTTGTCCTGGAATATGTACAGGTTGTTGGTGGTGGCCACAGCAATGATGTTGTCCAGGGGATGCCAGGCAGTGTGGAGGATCTTCTTATTAAAGTCCAGACTGTCTACACTGATCTCATCCTTTTTGCGCTTCCCACCTGTGCACACTTTGCGAGGTTTCAGGACAGACCGCGGCTTGCTGTTCTCCCGCGACGCCTCCAGGGTCACGTCCTGCCGGTAGCCTCTGTCGAACATCCTGAAGAAGTTGTTGTAGGAGCCTGTCATCACAACGCTGCAGAGGAACACATGGAGTGAGGTGGCCGCATGAGCAACAGCAATCTGAACAAGTGTCAACCATATTCCTGGAAGGCATGCCTCATCCACATAAGGAGAATGAGTCAAAGAACCTGCAGAATCATTCTACCAAGAGGAGCAGATATAGCCCTCTGCCACCCACGCCACAGCAGGGCTCTAAAATAGGCAGCGAGTTCATGTTTTACTTGGTTGCATTAGTGTGAGTGGAGTAAATGATTAATTTAATAAACAATGAGCAATCGTGTAATCTTTTTTTTTATTGTCATATATTTCATTGGCCTCTCTTTGTTTCGCTAAGTCCCACAGCCATGACTTGCAGTGACATTGGTGTTTTGTTTACGCTGCCATATTGATTCCCGTTATAACCGCAGACTTTACAACAAGCGACCATGAACGAGCAAACATCTCACCTGACTGCGGCAGAAAAGATATTTTAAACTTCAGTCCTTGGGAGGATGTGAGCCCGACTCTCTGCCACCGACATCACCGACACCAGTTAGGTCTGCACAACCAGTCTACGTATCCCCCGTTACGTTTATTAATTGTTACTACGGTGTCACTTCGTTGGTAAACGATGAAATTTCACCCCATCCGTCCCGACGCGATTATTCCAACGGACGGCACGACATATCACAGACATTTTAATTGGTATTCCACAAGCGTGCTATTTAGAAATATATGTATAAATAGTGATGGTAGGCACTAGTCTCACTAACTGAACATTTTTGGGAGTCAGTATGGCGTCGTCGACAGAATACTGATGTCACTGCAAGTCACGGATAATCGATCACTGATACGAAGGAGTACCAATGACAATCATTATACATCAACGTATAACTAGGGGATTTAAATTAAGTTAAAGTGTGTGTGGTCATTTATACTGCACAGCATTTTGAACCCTGCACAGCAAGGGCACGCTTATACTCTGCATGGAGTAGATAAGGACAGTACTTGATAAGGCCTGTGTTGCTGGCTTCAAATGAAAGGACAACCTAAGAAATAGTGGACATCATGCATTTTGCAAGGGCATGATGAACAAAGTAAAGAGGACTATCATAAATGCATGCTTGATTTGCTTTTACAATGGTGTTGACTACCAGAGAAACAACTCTCCAGAAAAAAAAAACTTTAAACACTGATGGTACATCTAACGGAAAAAGGTGCCCACCTGTCATTCCCATTCCAACAGCACTCAAACTTGTCAAAGATGCAGTCGTTCTCATAGAGTGAGCACAACTTACTCCTGAGATATTCATGCACCTGTTAGAGGAAAGTGATTGAGAAATGCTGTAGTTACAAAGTCAAGAGTTACACAAGGGTGAAAATGTCAACATGACAAATGGCATGGATCTTTTCGTTATTACTTTTCTAACACGCCTCCCGTTGTCGAGGATCAACGGACTGACTTTGGGTAATTGAATCTGCAGGAACTTGTATCTGAAGCAACAAAATTACCTTTCTCTTAATATGTGGACAAGTACAGACCTGGTATGTCTCTACTGGCCGAATCTCCATGTTGAGATCCCAGATTTTGACAGACAGGTAGTCGCGGGTCATCATGTAGCGTCCACTGTGGCTGAACTTCACGTCAGAGATGGATGAGATGATTTCAGAAAAGAACGAGCGGTTGTTTGGATCCTCTGGCTCCTCAAACACTGGAAAAAGATAAGGATGTGCGTCGTAAGCATACTCTGCCATAAATACTTTTATCTGACTATCACACAACATTTATCTCACCGTCTAATACTGCCTTTCGTTAACCTTATCACAGATATCAGCATTCAACACCTCCCCTGTAGGCATAGAGCACAAACTAAATCCACTTACTTTTGGAGTGCTGGTCACACAGGGCCGATGCCCTCATGTCACACAAGCGGATGGTGCCCTTGCTGCTGCTGTAGACAAAAGTGTTGCACTGGTTGGGGTGGAACTCCGCTGCGGTGATCACCTCCGTCAACTCCTCCATGTTAGCTGGCTTTATGTCAACAATGTCTGAAGAAGGGAGGTAGGTCAAGGGGCTAAATCAAGTTAGTGATCAAGTTAGTGCTCACTTGAGATGAAACAGAAAGGTTTACATGACTCATAGATTACTTATTGAACACAATGTCTGCACTGAATCATAAAACAATAAAAGGATACTAAAGCTGCGATCGGTGATCTCCAGATGCCATAGATTAATGCGAAGGTCATCTGCAGACAGGTAGGTCTCACAATCACTGTTGACTGAGATGGAGTTGATATGGTAGGTGTGAGCATTAGCAAACACCCGTCTGGGGCTGGCCTCCACCATCAGGTCCATGGGCCTGAACACCGGCACCTGTAGAGAGAGGACAGATTAGCTGTTGCTGTACTCCCTGGGAAAGAGTAAATATTTCTATAGTTCTCCATTGTAATAGTTTTTTTTTTTTTATTGTGCTAAGAATCAGAGTCAATATATCCACCAAGTACAGTCATTTAGAGGAATTTGTCTTTGTGACAATTTGCAGTGTATCAGAGTACATACTGATACATGGTACAAGGACACAGGGTTCTCACAGTGGAAAGACAGACAGACAGACAGACAGCACATAATTCTACATGTGTATGTTTAACATCATTGGAACAGTAATACAGTGTGAGGATGCAGCATGTTTAAGGTAGCTATGTCAATTTCTACACACCCGTAGTGTCGTGACAGTATTGGGATCTATAAATCGCCCATCTTCTTCCTTCAAATTGTATCCCTCGGGTCTCTTGTCTCGCTCACTAATTTTCCACAGCTTTATGGTTTTGTCTGCAAACAGGAGACAGCACAGATCACAACCAACTTGTGTCGACTGACAGATGAAAAGGAGCCACTGGTGCCACCGGAAGGCTGACGAACAGGTTTTAGATTAAAATAGCTAAATGCAATCAAATCATTATTACTCCAGTGAGTCCCTTCAAATAGAATATGACGATATTTCACTAACCGTTTGTGGACAAAAGGAACTGTGCTGCATTCTTCTGAGGCAGCCATCGAATCTTGTTGATCTTCTCCTCAATCTCAAGGCTCTTCAGGTAGTCAAACTCAGGCTCATGGCTCTGGAAGGTGCTGTAAACGTTGTACTCGCCACGGCACTGTGGCTGATTCTTACTCTAAACAATGACAGACCAGATTTTCACATCATGACAGAAATAGACCTGCTGAGAGAGCAAGTGTCAAAATTTCCCTTGTACGATGATCAAGCTCAAACACAGTTCACAGAGCTTTTGGTTTTTAAATTTCTGTAGTATTTTTGGTAAAGTGTACAACCACCTCCATTCATATAAAATCATGGATTTGTCTATATGAAAGGCAATGCTTGAGGAGTCCAAATTTATTTTAAGCCTGATGAGTCACAGCAACTTACCTCCGGCTCCTGCTGAAAGATGACGACACGACCCCCCTTGTCTCCAGTGGCTAGCAGCTCCCCAGAGTGGTTGAATTCAACAGTGGATATGATGTCGGCTGTCAGAAAGGTAATACAATTAGATCATACTGAAAATCATTTCCTTCCATGCTGTTCTTTTCTCCAGATGTGCTAATGCTCCCTGCTTCTGCACTTTGCCTATTGTGCCATTTTGATATGACTATGTATAGCCTTATAGCATCATTTGTCTTGAGTTTCATGTTTGATGCAGAGTGCATTTTTGATTTCCTGACATCATTTTGACAATGATTCTTATGCGTTTCTGGGATCATAATCTATCAAACCATTTTGCCATGTAGGTTAGACTTGAAGCAGTATCACTTCGATTGAATATTTCCACTGTTATGCACCGATAACCCTACAGAAATTCATAAAAAGGTCATGCACCTTAATTGGATGCTCTGTGCAGTCGTAGTCACCACCACTCACTTTTGTTTTGTAAACCTAGTCTAAAAATCCTCCTAACACAGATAAAAGCACAGCAAATCCACTTAATTATTATTCCAGACTATATCCAAGGTCATGCCTTCCAAACAAGCAATTTTGCCTGTTTGCAATTAGTGATTTTGAAAGCTGGGTAAAAGAAACCTGAGTTCTAGTAATGACAGCTGATCACAAGAGCAGCTGGTGGTAGAGGCCGACTGTTTCTAAACTCTAATGCAAACTGGAATGCTAAAATTCCAGACGTATAAACCGCTTGTGTACTGATTAGTTTTGATAACCTGATAGAAAGTTTAGCTGAGATATTACAGTGAAGTAGTGCAATGTATGTGAAACAGTCTCCTAGTCGCCTTCTGCAGGGGAAAACATAACTTACCATCTGTAGCTATTCAGCATCATCACTTTGTCAACACGAGCATTCTCATTGAATCCCACAGTACAACAATCAGTCCTTTTATCATAGGCTGGCACAAATCTGAGCTAGTGCTACCCTTAGTATAGGCTTACAGAAGTTCTTCCGCTTCTAACGCAGCGCACAAAGTGCCTGATACGACTTGACACACTTTCTTGTATGAGACAAAAGGAGCAAAAGAAGGGAGAGCAAAGGAGAGTATTTTTGCAGGAGTCATAGAAAACTACTCAACTCAATTGTAGTGTTGAGTTGTGCGTAGTTTGTGTATTGACACAATATGGAAAGGCTCACATTTATGCTCGTTCTCAGGCAAAGCTTACTGTAAACAACCATGTAGTGCTTCACACACAAATAAGTCCAACACGTACTGTCAACAGACGTGTTTCGGCCCCTTGTGAATATACACATTGGACAATGGGTGGTTGCCACACCCTCAATGGCAAAAGTCTCCCGCTTGATATGTAAAAAATAAATACATTTGTATATAACCACTTACTGTGACCACGGTTACCACTGTTGCAATTTCTTTGAAACGTGCATCCCGGTGTACTGTGTGAATGCCATCTATAGAACTACACACTCTATCATAGGCTAGATGGCTGGGTCTCGAAGTCAAGATGGTTATTAGGCCAAAACAGTACACCTGGCACTACAAGACAAAACTGACTGTCATCCCACCTGCTAGCTAAAACTAGGACATATCGCTTGCTTTAGTAGTGTAGTACTTAGTACTGTATCAAAGTAGGATTGTGATGCCCTCCGTAACACACAATTGGACCCAGGCAAGCACTGGTTCGGGAACTTTCCTTGGATCAGCACGTTCATTTTTGATCAGTTTTGAATTACATTTCTCTCCCCAAAGAGAGTTTATTCTATGGCAGGCAAACAATTCAAATACTGAACAATTCCACCTAATTTCAATGAACCCTAACTAAAGGACATCTGCAACCCTAAATAATGTTACAAATAGTGATTTTGCAGTTTGTTGCATTAATGCCATCCCACCAGCTGCTGAACACAGTCCACCACTTTCACCACTTTGGAAAGGGGCTACTGGACTTAGTACAAGAATAGGCCAGAGCACTGACCCTGAAGATGTTTATACCCTTTCTGGCACTGAAACACCAACGACACTTATTTATCAGACATGTAAATGCAGTACCTCAAAACCGAATTACGCTCCTTTCATGCGAGCATGTAGGACAGGCTATTGATCAATGGTCACCACATGGACTTACCTTCGGCGACATCGTCATCTATCGCTCCTTTGACTTGGGAGAAGCACCACTGCACATCATTGCTCCCACCACCGGCTCCTGCACATAGCACAAACCCCAGTTTCATACACCAACATCAGACAAGTTTGCACGCGTTAGCTTGGAGCTAACTTGGCTTAAGTTAATGACATGAGAACAATGCCAGATCTGACTTCAAACTCATAACAATTGTTCTCTATTGTAGCACATTCCCTACCCTAGTAAACTGTTCAAGCATGTGTGTGCGTTGAGATATCCGCACTGGACACCCTTACACTACTGTCAGTGTCACACACACAAGCATCTTCTTGCAAGCTAGCTAGTTAGCTAGCTAGCTAACGGTAGCTAGTTGGGCATCGTTAGCCACAACGGAAAAGACAAATACTTCATCTGTACGCACAACAGGATTCGCACCGTTGTACTGAATAAGAAACGAAGCCCCAGACACACTAACACGCTTTGCTTTGTACTTTTACCTGCCATGGTGAGCGACTCAGAAAGAGGGGATCCTTGCAGCGGGCTTGGGCCCTGGGCTGGAGCTGTGCTGACTCGGGTTGGCTGGGTGGTTCTGACCGAGGAGCAGTGTAGGAATGAAGCTATGAGTGCTGTTAGTAACACGAAAGACCTTGCAACTCCTCGGCACAAGCCAGACAGATGGCTCAAAACTGTTTACAACCAAACAAAGTAAATTATAAATACTCAGTAATGTTCTTTAGACTTTGCACTCTACTTTGAGATTTCCCTCGCCTCTGCCTCTCCCTGCATTACACTTTCAAAATGGCGCAACGCGGGCGGCGTTCAGCTAGCATCAAACCGGGAGAACGATTAGGAGCACGGTGAGATCTTAACCGTTCAGACAGACACCTGAACGTCAGCGTGTATCCCGTTCCCTCGGGACTGACCGGCTAATTCTTTTATCGCGCGTTTGCGCTTCAACAAACAGGACCTAAGACCTTTCGAAAACCCGTAAAGGGCTGAGCACCGCCCATTTGGATCACTCTAGTTCTTAAAACGAACCCGTCCATACTTAGGGTTTGTTCAGTCCACAGCAAAAGTAGCAAAGCCACAACAATGAAGAACCTGTTTTTGAAATCGTGCCTTCCTGTTGTCGTGCCCAAAATGGGATAACCCAACAGGAGAACCAAATTAAAAGTTCACTTAGGTACGTGCACGAGATCCCCGGCGAGAAATGGCTGTAATAATCCGATATGGAATTTATAAAAATATATAGTGAAATATCACAGCAAAACATTACAATATCATGCAGCATCTATCACTCAAAACGTATACATCAGAAAACCCTATTGCATAGGAGATAAAGCATAGCATTTAGTACGATAAGGTCACTATAATGTCGCTATTGGGTACCACAGACACATTATGAATCCATATGGAAACAGTATGAGATAAAACCAACCTAAATTACGATAAGGTCACTATTGAGTACCACAGACTCACTAATGACACCTACAGGAATGTAGTGGGGATATTACAGTAATGTCGGGCGTTATACAAGATGCAAGATGATGATTAAAAAGCACAACAATAAAATAAAAAAGGATTTTAAACTACGCCATTTTTTGAATGGTGTCGTGGAAATCACGACACAATTTCTGTAATATTCAGAGATGCGGGACACCGGGACCGTCCCAACACGACTTTCCAAACAGGAGTCTCCATGATAATATGCAGGACAACTTTATCCACAAGATGGCAATATTGAACTACCAGCCCAGGCAGTCTGGTTCAAAATGTCATTGCTCATCAGGAACTCGGCTAGATTTCATCCTGAACTGGTGAGAGAGACAGAAGACCACACTCTCTCTCTCTCTCTCTCTCTCTCTCTCTCTCTCTCTCTCTCTCTCTCTCTCTCTCTCTCTCTCTCTCTATGTATATATATATATATACCTCTCTCTGTTTCTCTGCCTCACTGTCTGTCTCTCAATTTCTATTTAATTAGCTTTATTGGCATGAAAAGCAGTGCTTATTGCCAAACCAAACATACATAAACAGGTAATGACAAAGGGGTTATAAATAACAACAATTCTCACACTTATAATAATATTACATGTTGAAACGTATGCCTCTCTCTGTCTCTCACACAAAATGTGTTGGAAGTGAGTAGATGGTGCCAATGACACCTGTCAGAGTGGATATTTCTGGAAAGTTAAAATAATTGAAAATGTCTCTATCACTTACATGCATCATTACAGGCTCACAACACCAACTGTATTAGTTCACTCTTTATAGGCTGACATACAAAGGATCAATACAAATTGTATTGATTGACTGTAACATGTCTTTTTATATACAGAAAGTCACAAGTCACATTGTTTCATGATCATAATTAATATGATCGTCTATCACTTTGCTTGTGTTTTGAATGGACCAAAGCTGCTAAACTAAAACCAACACTAAAATCATGAGTTGAAAGTCCAATAAAATACATTTATCTTGATTATATTTACTGCTCATCAGATATGGCCAAGAGCATCCGTGTGTTTAAAAAGAAGGATCCTGTCGATCACTAATCAAGCTCAATTTTGGGACATTCTGAGACATTGGCATACTTCATATGCCAGAGGGCATATGAGATTTTTCCATTTACATCCCTAGAAGTTATAGCAAGAATAAGTGTCAGAAGTTTTTGAAAGGACTTGAAAACCACTTTGATCGTTGGCTATACCCAGGAGATTCAGATCTGATGGAGCTATCCCTCGAGCTGTTTTGGCAGAGCACCTTTGGAGAAACCTGGTATGAGAGTGAGAGGAAAAAGGACAGGAGTAGCAGGGATGATACTGGGGATACCACAGAACCCCCCAACTCTGCCTCCCCACTCACTCTCAACACTAAACTTTATTCACCTACGCTGTAGCGACACTTAGACTTATACCCAGTTCACAACATTGCATCCAGTCATTTCTAAACTCTCAGCAATCGCAGCAATAGGCTAATTGAAAACGTTGACCCTTCTGGCTTGAAACAGCCCACTCAGTAGTTCAGACACCAAACCGCACCAATGGACTAAAGGGTTAAAATAAAGTACCTGACGTTCATTATTTAATATCTCTTGAATATAGAGGATCTAATCTGTAAAAATATCATCATAATGTCAAACAATGACTTAAATTGCCTTTATTGTTTTAAACAATACCATCATTCATTTTAATTTCCTGCTACCTATCATTTAAATTTGGTTAATACAAAAATATTTAACAAATCAAAAAATAATTACATACAAAAACAATGAAAGAAGTACATTTTGATAGCCAGCAGATACATCATTAATTGGGGTTTCTTTGGGCTCCCCATTTCATGTGTCTAAATGCCCCCAACAATATTTCTTTGAGTCTCACTAGTTTATTTACAGTGCATAATGAAAAGGTACAGCATCTAATATAGAGGAGCTCAGTGGCATACCCAGCAGTTAAGATCATGCTGTTCTGTGTAATCTCAGTTAAGATATCCTTTCAATATCAAATTGTACACTATGTAATTAAGCCTCCTCCAGTAAATTACATCAACGTAGTTCGCTGTAGTCAGAAATTGTGATAATACAGCCCGTGTTCTACGTTATGTTTCCTCTGCAGACCTGAAGCCTGTTTGTGACGTAAAACTCAGCAAAACTCAATCAGCTATCAATTACATTTCATCTTACTGAGCTGACCATCCTGCTTCAAGAGCTCTTTTCTCACTTCATTGATGCACGACATTTACAAGTGTCACACCAAGTATGTTTGAAGCGTTTTATGTTTAAAAGGAAGCCACAGTGCGGTATCACGTTTCTTCCTCCATCTCGCGTTGGGGGAGGAAGAAGAAGAAAGACACATAGACTTCTGCGCCCCCAAGCCAATCTTGCACTACCTTGGAAAACGTCCTTAATAATTAACACATTGAGCTGCTCCATTTCCAAAAGGTCATTTTGCCCACCCTTCACAATTCACAAAGATTTTACATAACTTATATTTTTAAATCGAGTCAGTAATGTCCTCACAGTTTAGCTGGGTAAGCTTTCATGCTGCATCCACCTTTTAGTCATCATGATACCAAGACCAGATGATTGCACTCTTTCTGCCTTTCTACTGTTTCTGTTTGACTCTTAATCATGTCTCATAGATTAACGCAGATAAACTTATTGTGCCTTGTGTGAGAAATGACAGACCTCTGTGTAAACTGACCCTGACTCAGCTTCCTGCTGCTTACTCAGTGTCTCTAAATGGATTAAGTTGTCAGTGGGACAGCCCATCTGAGATTTTTAATATCCAGCCTGAGGTATATCAAGCAACCGTCTGCCAAATGGTATCAGAGGGATTTACTTTAGTTTTATTGCAACTTTCTCTCTCTCCCTTTTCTCATCTATGATATGGCCGTGCCCTCTGTGATTCCTTGAGGGTGTTTCACTTACACATTAATAACACACTGAGTAGAGTGAATAAAAATGTATTCCATGAACATCAGAGCAAAGGTTACATTTTATAACTGCAATATACCACTTATACAGCAGATGTGAAGCGGAGAGATTGAGACCATTGTCACATTTTACGCTTTTGCCTTGGTTGGAACCTAACTGGCTTTAAGTCTCGGAACTTGTTATTAAAAGGGCCAAGTCTGAAAACAACAGAAGAAATTGAACAAATGGCCATTATAAGATGAAATATCCAGCGTGTTCCCCCGCCCCCGTAGATTCATACATGTAATGTATCACTAATGTCTGTGGGGAGATCATAGCAGGGATCCATCTGATCAAAACCTCAAGGCTGTGCTAGTATGTGAACCGAAAGCCAGATGAAGCTGAGATGGTGAAAATCAAAGACTGAAGACTCTTCAGGACTTAAAGGATTTGTAAGGACAGAGGAAACTGACCAGAAGCCCACTGACCTACAGCCAATGAAAAGTAATAACCACACATTTGAGCCTCTTTGCAAAGATTCAATCTGTTTGGATGAAGCTCGAGCACATCCTTGACGACCTCTATCCGTGGTGCTGAGGCATTGTCCATAGTGCTGAAATTTTAAACACTGGGTTGAAAGAGTATAATGTGTATGTCTGTGTGTGTGTGTGTGTGTGTGTGTGTGTGTGTGTCATTGGGGGGGGATAAAGAAATCTGTGACCTTTCCTTGGGTTGAATGGATTGCTATACTGAATGGATTGCTATACTGAAAGATCAACTTTGAAATGTTTTAGAGTACCTAATAATGAGCCGTATAGCTATGAAAACGAAAGCGAATTAAATTCAACACGCGCGGAGCTGATATTGCTGTACATATGCTGTCCATGTCTTGGACTCCATTGTCTATCATGACGTATTTTTTCAGATTTTATTCTGAAACAGTTTCTTCCCTAAGGCAATTAAAAAGTTTCACTTACTTGTAGAAAATGTAGAACATATCAGCATAATGTACATGAAACAGTTTTTATTTGTCAAGTTGGAGTGGTGTAATGTCTTATAACTCAAGGTGGAATTGCACTGTCAATTAAACTTGGCATACACATCATAGCTTCTGTTTCCAACACGTATACAAAAGTCCCACAGAGGGAGTTTGAGTATTGGCTTTTCGAGTGTTAAGCCAGTAAAAGTACATTTTACAAGATAGGTGCATTTTCAGTAAGCCATACCTGTCCCAGTGGCATTTGATGGATGTCCTTGACACTCTACAATTTGATTGAGCATTAGCCGCTAATTGTTCTCATAATTGTTTTTACCCCTGACTGTAATGAATCATTCCTACAGTGCACTGGTTCAAACCTGGTTACGTGTCATGTCTGTTTGTTTATGTATGTCGTGTCATACGTCCGTCCACCGAAACATCTTTACAACCATTCAATATAAAGCCATTAAATGAAAACCAGAAAGTGCAGTGGGGATGTCAGACAAAAATGGGCACTTGATCCTGACTCATAGTTAATGGAGACCATCAAGAGCCATACAGGATGAGTACAGTATATTGCTTTTTACATTACACAATACAATAATTCTCACTTGTCACCTGATCTATGCAGTGAATGTACAGTTGCATAACATCCACAGAAAAAGACAGAGAAACCTTAGAAGCATACAGCATCCAGAATTGAACTTGAAGAGATATTAGGCAAAGCTTTGTGAAAAGCCTTTTGAGCACCAAAATAGACCATGTTAATCCATTGTGCATCTTTCTTGCATTAAAAACCTCAAGGACACCTTTCTCCTGCTCCTACCCACAGATCTGCCCTGCTGTTCTCTCCATGTCTCACAACACTCGAGGTAATTTATTTAATACATTGCAAAATCATTTATCATTTTTAAGGAGTGACAAGAACAAAGCAGCAGCAAAGGCTGCATTATTCTTTATGGTAATACAAATACTTTGAGCCAGATTAGCATCTCCTGTCTGCAGTTAAAAGCAGTGGAAGAAAAAACATCAGGGATTTTCACCACTGCAGCCATGGCAACTCTGGCATTGACGGTAATCTCTCTCAGGAATGTGTTATGGCTGCTTTCAAAGTGACTGAAGCTTTGTCAAGCTTCTCACAGTTGGAGGACAGCTCAATCGCTATGATGAACTGAACTGACAGCCTCATGTTACAATGGTAATGTCTTCAGCATTGCAAAATGTATCCACTTCCTTTTGTGAGAAAAAAAAACATTGTTTAGGTATTTAAACTTACTTACTTAAAGCAAGCCGTTTCACCCAAACAATCAATTTTCAATTTCCCCTCACCATATGAATGTGTGTGTGTTATTTTAGTAGGACTAATATGTATATATTGTTGATATTAATTCCTATATTATATTTTCAGACTAGACATTACTAATATAAACGTTAGTAATGACTCATACTGAACTGAATTAGTGTCTTCATGTACTCTGCTCGTTAAGGAGCAGCTTTTGCTTTGTTTTTTATGGGTAACACTTTACATTACAGTTCTTTAATTAATGCTTAATTAACTAGTGATTAAGCATTAACTAACCCTGTGTTAACATGTTAGTTAGTTATTAAATATGCATCAAACATGGTCGACTAATATGATGATTAAAATGAAAGTAAATTAAAGTACTTAATAATGAGTTAATAACTACAGTGCTAACTCCAGTTTAATGAATCATTTGGTAACGTTTTAGTTATTCATTAACTTGTGTCTGTACTGCACCATGAATAACTAAAATCATAATTCATAATTAAATACTTTGCAAATACTTAATGAACAAACCAGTAACTAACATCGGGTCCCCTATTATTCAGTTCTCATTTTCAAATGTACTTTGGCTCAGGATAAGAATAAGGTTCTTCGTGATGTTTTGTTAATGCATGTAGTTTAGTTAAAAGTGTATTTGTTAAATTAATTTGAAGACCTGATTGAACACCAGCTCCTCTAATTCAAATGAGCAATTTAACAATAGTTGAGTGAGGGGAGTCCGGTTGTGAAAAAAAGATTGATTTTTACATTAATATATGTATAAAAACAGAGGAAAAGTCCGATATTAGAGTCTCTTTAAGTAATAAATAAGTTCTGAATGGTTACCTATTTGTTCCATTATTACTGTATCCACCTCTCTGAAGGACATCAGGACATGAGCCTGATCATCTCTATTCATCCTCCATCATGAGCAGATGTCTTTTTCAAACATGTCAACACATGGTTAATTAATGCTTAATCAGTAGTTAATTAAGCATTAATTAGTGAGCCGTAATGTAAAGTGTCACCATGAATAATAATAAGAAACTTTATTTCTAGAGCACTTTTCAAAACAAAGTTCCAAAATCCTTCACAGAACAAGTGCAAAAACTAAAACCCACCAGTGATAAAATAAACAGATAACAAGAGAACATTAGATAAGAAACTGAGTTCATATATAAGTAGGTTTTTAAGAGAGATTCAAAGGGAGACACTGGGGAAGCTAGCCTGATCTCCTCAGGCAGCTTGTTCCACAGTACTGGAGCCCTAACTGAGGCGGCCCGACCACCCATCGTTTTCAGCCTGGATTTTGGAACAACCAACAGCGCTCAGATTTGGCTCAGGTGTTAAAAGATCAGAGATGTAACTAGGTGCATGTCCAACAACAGACTCAAAGGTGATCAGTAAAAGTTTTAAATCAATTCTAAAATTGGCTGGCATCCAGTGTAGAGAAGCTATAGGGCTAATATGATCACATCTCTTAAATTTAGTTCAAGGTTTTGTTTGTTGCAAGCGTTTCTAAATAATCACTGTCCAATCACAGGCCCATCTCACTTATGTTTTGACCGTGGGGATTCCATGTGAAAATGTTTGGGCACCCTTGTATCTAAACATCTTTTCACACATAACTATAGCCTTTAGATATTCTTGTCTGACCTATCAGAGAGGCATAAGAGTGAGGAATATCAGCAGCAGTTCACGACAGATTCAGTTATACTAAATATTGCAGCTCTTCAGGTAAACTGCCGACATAATCACAACATATAAGCTGTTGTTTATGGTTCTAAATGTCATTCGTTGTCTTCTGGTATGGGGTCTTATTCTGCTGTGCCAAGCATCCCTGGGACTGTCATTAAATGGAGCTGAGCCGTTGAAAATGATCTCCATTCTGCTGATGAACTAATTGTAGTCGTATGCTATAATAATGCCATTAAAATGTATACACTAGGGATCATTACTTCACGTTTTATATAGTTATGGTTTGCAGGACAAAATAAGAAAACAAGCACTTCAATTACAGCAGTGTTTAGGCTCACAGTGAAATTCACTTTTCTTTCAAATCGGAAAAAAATCGTCTCTCTCAGTGGAATACGTGACTACAAAGGAAACGTTCTTCTTCTTCATGGTTGAAAAGTATTCTCTATGGGTGCACTAACGCATCGGATTAAATAGAGTTAGAAAACGGAGTATTGTCGTAGAACTAAAGATAAGCATTAATCCAAGGTTTATATGAAAAAAGGCACATCCAGCTGCTAGGAGTGAGTGATACAGTGCTGTCATCTCAGGCTTTGATGAAAGATCTTTCATTTTCTTGGCCACTAATGGGAAATCTCACAGTGTCAGCGAAGCCTTCATTTCAATTCCTGTTTTTAATTCATCATATAATTTCTTCAGGGCCACGATAATGAAATGTTTGCCAAAATGCTCTTCCCCTTTCAATTTAAAATTGCATTCAGTGGTCTAAGCTTATTCAGGAAGTGAATCCGACTATTTTGGGAAAGAAAGGCTGTTGTTGCACACCTACATACAGTCCCACACACACACACACACACGTGCACACACACGCACACACAGAAACACACACACATGAAATAAAAAAAAATCCCATTGTGTACAGTCAAACATTTGGCCTTTGACACATCCACATATCTATGATGTGGACGACTAGATAATCATTAGAATTCTTTTCAATTTTTAAAGCGCTCCAGAGTTCACTTCAATTTGAATTCGGTTTCAGAATAAATTGCATTTGTTTCCCAACTCCGGCCAGATACCCGGGTATCAAGAGACGTTCACTGACTTCCAAGGCCTTTGAGCAATTCTAAGCCAGAGTCCGGGGACAGTGGTTGTAATACGGTTCTGGGATTTTCAAAGGGTAAGGTTGAGCTAGCAGATGGGAGTGAGTCCTTGCCAAGCCTAATGAATTCAGATGTGAAAAGAGTTTGGTTTTGACTTTAGGCAATTAGGCAAGATACAATAACACGGTGACCTTGAAGCGGCGCACCTGGCTAACAAGCGATCAAACAGCCTCATCCATCCACACTTACAGAGTCTCAGCTCCTCCAGCTCCCTATTAAAGCAGGGCAGCATCTTGACGCACAAGTGCATTAACTCTTTCAGACGTTGCTATGTTCCCTCTTTGATAGTGTGCATGTGTTTCTGTGTGTGTGTCAGTGCATGTACGTGTGTGTGTGTGTGTGTGTGTGCGTGTGTGAACAGACTCACACAACTCCATGCTATCAATTTGCTTCACCTGTGCACGATTCAAACAATGTGAAGAGCCCAATCTGTCCATGTTATCGACGTGTGAAAATAAAGTTTTCAGACTTCAAGAATCAAGGTTGCTGGGGGTGTTTTTCACTCACAAGACGCGGGACCAATACCTTTCCCCACTATATTTCTTACGTATACATATCCAAACACGAACATATGAAAACAAATTATAAAGGGAAAACACGAGGATCCACCTGAATCAAAATCCTTGTGAGTGCAATTGGTTTAGAGGCCCTTATCAGTTGAATTATGCTCATTTTCTGTTTAGGGAATCCAGGTGCAATCACTGAAGGGGGTGGAAGTGAATCTGTTTCTTAATTTATTTATGTAAACTTGGCCTCCCTCCAGTTGCAGCACATGATTTCATTTGTCTGAGCAGAGTGCCTGATATAATACGATTGCAATCTGGCTGTTGGGAAATTGTCTGTGGACGTCCGTGATTCTGAAAGATTGAGCAGGTCTATTAGCCCATGATGGCATTTGCATGTTCTACCTATTTTTGGGTTGAGATGCCAAAACAGCACTCCATGTGGTGGCAAAGTACACTTCATATCAGACAGGTTCATTTATTGGCATGTCAACATATTCTGGTCAGACAAAGTAACTGAACTGTGGATATATATTTGGGATAAGACCAACTCATAAATAATAAATACATTTGGTCATTTAAAGTTTTGAGAAACTGTTTCACTCCCATAACTCTCCCTCTCTCTATCTCTCTCTCTCTCTCTCTCTCTCTCTCTCTCTCTCTCTCGCTCGCTCTCTCACATAATAATATTTACCGTTGCCAGTGAAACCATAAAGAGAGGATAGTACAGAAAAAAATGCTTTAGCTGTTCTCAGCACAAAGCCAACACGAAAATTAGATTCTGTAGAGGAGTTATCTTCAGAGGCACGAGCCCTCGTCTCCCAGGCATATTCAACTCAGGCGTTCCCCGGAGACATTTGGCAGCTTCAGGAATGTCCTCGAGGTGGGATTGAGGAAAAACTGCTTCACTCCAGGGACACATCCGCAGGGCTACACATGCCACGGTGAGAACATACTGCTAACACTGTGTCAATGAGGAAATATATTCAAATACACTCCCATTCCAGACGCATCTTTTGCAGTATATTGGTTTCAGAGATAAAACAAATGAAAGCTGTGTTATTCTGGGCCCTGTCAGCATTTGCAATGGAGAGAATATCATCATGTAGGGACAAACCCTCACTCTGCTTATTTTTAACACATCCAGTTTACAGTTGACTCCCAGATTATCCATCACACATTGACTGGCAGTGTTGCCTCTCGTGTGTAGTATGACAGAGATTGATATGTAGCTATTTACAGTTCATTCTGAAAGCCTTATCTGCCTGTCCATCTAGGCAAATGAAACCCTATCTGCGGTGCTCGTTCATCTTCATCTCATTTTTATCGTTTCGAAAGAAGTAAGCGATTTTAAATGTAATGTTTCAGCCCTTCTTGCCCCCAGTGCACCCTAACAACATAGCACAATGTCACATAACGCTTGAGCAAATATATAAGTCAAAGAATATCTAGAGGGATCTGGCATATACCTTTATGTTAAAATTAAGCACTGCTGTCATCTTACAAGCAACACACTGCACAGAGCTGCACATGAGTGAGTGCACTGAGTACCAAAGGAGACAGGAATCTGCATTTTATTCCCTAGGCTTCCTATTCTGAAACACAAGCTGAGATGCTCAAACAGGGCAAGACCTGAGGAGCAACAAGGGTGAAAATATCTTGCAGAAGGAAGATATGACATGATAGATGCGCTAAGAACAGAAATGAGGTGCAAATAGAGGAAAACAGCTTGTAAGCGCTCCTCTCTAAATAGACCGAGGGGCCCGTTTGCTATTTTCTGTTTCGCTGCCATATAAATCGACAACATACCGTGAAAGTTTGTGCTGTTTCATCTCAGCAGACAGCAAATCCTGGACGACATGGCGAATTCATCCACCAGTAATTAGCAGGGCGAAGCAGAGACACGACTGTTCTTTGACTTGAGGCCTGACCACCTACACACGAGCTTAGGATGGCTCTTCTCTCTCTCCTGCTGTTTCTAAGAGCCCACCAAGAGCTCCCCAAGCACTACTTCATCTAGTAGGATGTCAAACATAATGCCGACAGTTAATGTGGTCATTTAGTGCATGGCTGGCAGTGATGGCTTTTCAATTAATACAGCCCAAATGGCAAATATGCTCAATTAGCTTTGATGTATTCTACGCTCTGATGAATGCTGTGCAAGGGGAGAATGAGGAAAAAAGTAATTTGTCTACTGCATTTTACCTATAATAATTTACCCTAAAGTTTCAAGCAGCACTGCGACAGGAGCGATGCGTTATTTTATATATATTTTTTAAAGTAAACCTTTTTTTCCATTTTGTGTCAATTTAAGCCACGGACATGAGACAGATTGTTGTCTGGAAGACTTACGGTTACCTCTGGGGAATGGGCTATGGGAGGAAGGAGCGAAAGAAATGTTAGAAAAGCCGGGTAAATGAAAAGTGGATCTCGAGCCACTGCACAAAAAGTTCTAATACCCACATAGACAAGAAGAACAGATGTGAACATACTGGTAAATATCAAACACTGACAGCCTCCAGCAGCCTTGTGAGACTGCAGGCCCCCAGAGTGTTGACTACAATTGGATGGCACATGCTGCTCATGCTGTATTGAGTTCTCACTCACTGTTATTATTCCTCCTCATATTTTCATCATATCAGTTCTTCAGAAAGATCTGGGTCTGCGGAGCTCATTGACCAGAATTTTTATTTTCCTTTTCCATACAGATTAAGTTATGTTTTTTTTGTCTGCGCATAGGCATGCAACAGTGGCCCTAGCCCAACTGTCTATCCCAACTGTGGTGATGAGCAAGTGTGGTGTCTGTAAGACTCCATAGCTGTATAATCCTCAAACTGCCTCTGAGACCAATCTTCAAGTCTGCCACTCTAAGTCGGATTAGACAGTGCTAACAGGATTGCCTTGGAAACATAATATTAATTTTAGGCCTCAAAAACAGGACAGCCAGACTTTGTGTACTGCTGCTGCTCCAGGGCGATGTACTGCAGATGTCGAGTTGACTTTCTCCTTTCTAAAGTGTCTACTAAATAGAGTTCTTCTGGGAAGGAAAATAATTCAATAAAATCAGGAAGACTGTCCTTGAGCATTAGTTCCAGATGTTTGGACTCAGATGTTTGAATTCACGCTGGCAGTTTGTGTCAGCGTGTATGTGTGTGTCAGTTCATGAGATTTATCTGCCAGTACTGTTCACTTGAGTAAAAGCCAACAGCAGGTGTGAGATTACAGCTTGCTCTCATTTTGAGGTGAGCAGATGTGGCACTATTGAAGCCTTACCGGATACAAAAGCTGCTATTTTGTATCATTCTCATCAACCATCTAATCACATCTAGCCGTACAACATGAAACTAGTCGGCCTGCGTGATCAATCTGTGGCCTGAGGGGCAGATGTGTGGACATACCAACACCACATCAAGCGGGAATGATCCTGTAAGTCAGAATTCACCATTACTTCCTGACTTGTGGCAGGGCGTGACTCTCGACTCCGCAGCATTATGGTTGTCGTTAATTTGTTCATAAGGATTTACCAGAAAATGGGAGACAGGCTAATTGGTACTTTACCTCAGATAGATGCTCTCCTGCCACTCGGGGGCTGAGCAGTTGGCAGAGGCCTGGGCTCAATGTTCTGGTCATTAGTTCAAGACCATTGACTTGATAATCTCACCTGGGAAGGACAGGTAATGGTTCCTATCGGCGCAATTATGGCTATTCACACAAACAGCTATTCATACTTGTCATGTACATGCCCGCTCAATTTGTGTGACCCCACTATTTGCGTGGTGGTTGACGAGACCTGACACGGACCTGGGGCCGGATTCATAAAACCTTTTTAGGAAAAAGTGCTGTTTTTTTGTAAGGAAAAAATCTTAACGAATAAATGGGATTCTTGAAAGCAAAGTTCTCAAAGTCGTCTCTTTTTCTTAACTTCAATAGAACCTTCCATTTGTCTTGAAAGATATTGCAGTGAAAAGGCAAGCGTCTGAATTCATCTAAGCACGTTTACTTTTCTGAAGACTCTAAACACAAAACCAAAACACAGACACAAAATGCAAAACTCCAAATCTCTTGCAAAAAGAAACATTACATTCAAAACCATGTTGTCTTCTCATGTATTTATTTTGCATTCAGACGATACATACACGCCTGTCAAATGAATAGATCTTTCTAAGAACCAATTGCACACTGATGAATACCTTTAGTCATTAGTAGGCATCAGTATGTACAGTAGTCTGTTGTAAAAGATTATTATGTAGCCAAACACAATAAAATAACAAAATACATACATTTTACATAGATATTTACTCAATAATATCTCGCCTGCCATTGGCATTAGTCGATAGATTCTCATCAACATCACGCCTAATATTTTCCCAAACCAGACATCCAGGATAAAAACAGGTTTTGTGTGGTCCACAACCTCTGCATGCCTCGGTAGTGATGCCAGCACAGGCTGAGAGCATTGCTTCTATCAGAGTGGCCTTACCATGCTGAAAATAATTCTTCAGTTGCATTGAGAAATGGTGAGTAAGGTGGGGGGGGGACACCCGAGACATCCTTGCAGGGTTTTGGAACCACTCACTGATGGCTTTACTATAGTGGAATCGCATATTGTCCCATAAGATGATGAAGTTGGCCGACTGTCGTCCTTCCACCACCTCTTAACCCGACATCCTCCGCTATGAAAGCCCACTTGGAAACATTACAAGGTGTGCTGTGTCATAGGGCCCAACCACTGCATGCTGGTGTATAACCCCACACATTGTAACGGTCCCACCTCGTTGCCCTGGAACATCAATAGTTGCTTGCTGACCAATTATACTTCTCCAAAGTGTATACAACCTACAACCTACAACCTACAACCATACTGTAAAGTTACAATAGCATATGTACTTTTAACAAATTACCTGCAAAAATGACTCCTAACATATGGTCTGACATAACAATAGATAAACACAATGTAATTTAACAAATAACACACGAAGAAAATATATTTTTAAATGTTTATTGAACATATTGTTCAAACATTAACAGCCTAAAATGAAAAAAAGTATGTGAACCTCTAGGATAATGACTTCTATTAAAGTGATAATTGAAGTCAGGCGATCCAATCTGTTGTATAAACTTAGATCGAGACAGAAGTTCTTTTAAATACAATCATGAATTACATGAGCACATTTATTATAAAACAGAGAACAAGACAATACAGGACAATACAAGACAATACTGAGCTCAGGAGAGATGCGTCACGTAGATGAGTGTACGGATCTCCGCTATAGAAGCATCAGGGCAAAGTTTATATAGCTAAAGGAAACAATAAAGGGGATGAATATGCAAAAGCGCTATCTACTAGGGGAAGGACTAAAAGCTAACAAAAAGTATTGACGCAACCAGTGAGGTCACAAGGTTAAGCGGAGCATGTGTCTTGGTAAACAAGGAGATGAAAGGTAATAGGGAGGCTTTCCGGATAGTACCGGTTCCTGGGAATCTGTGTTAGGATCTGACCTGACCTGTGGCCTTATTGCCAGGCACTGGTTGTTCTTCCCACAGTTAGGATTAGGCACATCCTGCACTCCCAACTATGATATGCGACTATTGATAAGACATGCACCCAGACACCTCGGCGCCTCACCATGTGTGACCCAACAAGTGCATACACTAAGGCCTAATGAGCTTAAGCAACTATAAAACATAGGGGATAACAGTACTAAGGGATAAACAAGAATATCAAAGGTAATATACGTAAATTCTACCACACAATCAGTGAGATGACATTCAGGTATGGGTTAGAGGTGTCCTGCCATATAAAACCCCCACAATGCTTGGTTACCAACAGAGTGTACTCTCCAAAAAAAGAGATCCATTGGAGTGGAATATGCCCCGGTCAAAAGAAATGACGAAGAACCTCCAGAGAAGAGTTGTTGAGGCTCACAAGGCGTGAAAAGCATTTCCAAAGACTTCCAAAGGCAAATTGCTGCTCTCCCTAGGAGTGGACATCCAGCAAAGATTACAGCAAGAGCACGACACATAATGGTCGAGTAGGTGACAAAGAACCCTTAGGTAACAGATGAGGATCTGCAGGCTTTTCTTGAACTTTCTAACATCTGTGTCCACAAGTCTACAATAACAAAACCGGTAAACAAGAGTGGTGTTCATGGGAGGATACAAAGGAGGAAACCACTGCTCTCCACAAAAACACTGTTGCCATGTCAAGTTTGCCAAAGACCATCTGGATGTTGCACAAAGCAACTGGGACAATCTTCTGTGGACAGATGAGACAAAATTGAACTTTTTGCAAAAGGGCACAACGCTATATTTGGAGAAGAAAAAAACACTGTCTAGCAACAGCAAAACCTCATCCTAACCATGAAGCATGGTGGAGGGAGCACCGTGGTTTGGGGATGCTTTGCTGCCTGAGGACCTGAACAGCTTCAATCATTGAGTGAACAATTCTGCAGGAGAATATCAGGGTAACGATTCATGATCTGAAGCTTAACAGAGATCGGGTCATGCAGCATAACAATGCAACATTTCATTAGGTTTAAGGTCCTGACCTTAAACCTAATGAAATGTTGTTGCATGATCTGAAGCAAGCCGTTCATGCAAGACATCCCATATCAATGAACTGAAACAGTTCTGTGAGGAGGAATGGCCCAATACCTCCTAACCGTTGTGCAGGTCAGATCAGCAACTACAGGAAATGTTTGGTTGAGGTTATTGCTGCTAAAGGAAGTTCCGCCAGTTACTAAATCTCATGGTTCATACACTTTTTTCCAATCCAAGCTGTTAACGATTGAACAATATGTTAAATAAAAACATGTAAAAGTATAATATTTTGTGTTAGTTAAATCACATTGCGTTCATCTATTTTTATGACTTAGATGAAGATCAGACCATATTTTAGGAGCCATACAGGAATATATATATTATACAGGAATGCAGGTAATTCAAAGGGGTTCAGAAACCTTTTTCTCATAAATATCTGCAGTGGATTTGTAGTAGGTACTATAGTAGAATACAGAAGTAGATTACAGTGCTTCAGTCCAAGTCCAAAAATAGGCCTCTGCAAAATAACTTCATACAACAGTAAATACCTGAACGTTTTGCCACCACTGTCTTTCACATAGTCACTGTTGTGTTCATAATGAAGTGGGTACACCTGCTTCATTCTGCCTTCATTCCTCTTCAAGACTGAGTAGCTGCCAGGCTGACGCTGGTAATGTTTTTAAAGACATCACTGTCTTGCAGTATTTTCTGTTTCACATCTTTCAAGCATATGGTGTTGTTTTCCCTGACAATATTGGCAGTTGCAGTCTCCTGATCGTCTGAGAATTTCAGCCGCCGGCCACCAGTATATGGCTTCCCCTCAACACTACAACACAGTAAAAATATATTCCATTAGAGTGGTCAAGACTGCTGCATGTCTAGAAATTGATGAACAGTATGTAGTGTAATAGGTGCATGGCTTTATGGTTAGAGTAGAATGTGCCGGTTCTCACTCTGGAAGATCTGGATAATTGATGCAACACTGATTGGGCTGAATCCTCTCGACTGCTTCCTTCCTTCACAGTCCTCAGTAGATGACATGATCCACTATTGTTACCCTTATTTCATTTCATGTCTTTGATGGCTTCTCCCACTTCGCCCACTTCACACTAGCACACCACTTCCCCTACCTCTGAAAGCTGGTTCTTCTGCTCTCCCTGCTCCCATGTTCTTTTGCATGTGTGACTGACATGTTGTCTCCCTTTTAACGTGTGATTTCAAACTGATTACCCAGTGAAAAGCTTTTGTCATTTTCTATGTGTAAACCACACCTGCAAGTGATTCTCTCAGATTTGAAAGATGTTTGAGGTATTTAAGACTCTTATGTGAAATTTGTGTTTACTGATTGTATTTGTGGTAAATGCTTTGCAAAGTGTTGTCAGTCATTTTCAGTGTGTGAAGACAATCAGAAACCATTAGAAGTTCAGCAAATTCATTTGAGGTAGTGATTACTGTGTCAATGCATTTTTCAGTTTGAAACCACAGTTAGCAGAATTGCATCTGAACAATTGAGAAAAACTAACATAATACTGCATTTCAGCAAACACAATTGGGTGCATAAAGTGTTCTACATACAATGGAACAAAATAAAGAAAATACGACTACTGTCTACTGGAAAAGAAATGCTGCATCTTGTCTTTGGTTCCTGTCTGGCCACAGGATCTGGTCCACATTGCAGACAAATACTTCCCCTGGCTAAGCAGCAGGGGAAGTATGGCCTGGCACCACGGATCCTCCCCGGATCCTACTTGGTTACTCTGTTGAGACTTTGCTGTCTCAAAATGCAATCAGAGACACTCTTGTGACATTTCACAGGTAACTCTTGGGCTTTTCCTCCACCCACATAAAGGCCAAGTCCGGTGATGAACGAAATCAGTGCAGACTATGGCATTATTCTTGAAATGTATTCACCTGAAACTGAGTACATTCTGAAAAGCAATAATAAGTACGATTTCCACTTTGTGTGTGTGTTTGTGGTGTTAAACTGAGTTCTCTTTAAGCAGTTTAACAGTTTGAAGCCATCTTCAAATACATTTTTGCTCAGTTATGAAAGTGACTAATAAATTAATAATAATTCTAAACTGACTAAACTGTTTACCCTTTACATCAGCAGCGTTAGGGAGTAATAACATGTATTTTGATTATAGGTATCTGATTACATGCTAGCTGTTGTCCATTACAAGAAGCAGTAGTCAAATTACAACTGTAGGATTGCAAATGTAGGATTACTCTGGATGGGTTGAAGTGGAAACACCATTGATGTGACATTATGGGCACAAATATAAATTCAACTAGTTTGAAACATTAAAAGTGGTGGTATTAAGTTAGTGTCTTGTTCAACTTCATATTCTATGAAATTTGGAGGCAAGTAATCCAAAGATTACTGAGACCGTTTTTCTGAGTTTTAGTAATCCGATGGATGATGTGACTCGCTGCAATTCTAATTTAACAGGAGCCTGTAGCTGTTTCATTTTAAAAGCAACTTCCTCAACCTCCAAGCCAAGGTGGCATACTCTTTTCCAACATGACTGAACCCCCAGAGTTCGGAAATTAACTCTTGCTCAGTTCGGTGCCCTACATTTCTCACATTTCAAATGGAATGTTTCAGTTTTGATTGATTTCCCACTTGATCTATCTTTGCACCTGTACTCCAACCACCTCCATCAACTTGGCAGAAACGCAACTAGAGAGCTATTGATTTTTTTTTTACCCCAGATATCACTTAGAAGTGGATATACACTTTGCTCTCATTGTACCAAAATAATTTTATCTCGCCAAAATGATCTCCTATATTCTCCATTGCACAAACCCATTTAATTCAAAAGAACATTACTGTGGGGAAATTGAACATGGAGTGGCTATAACCAACTCAATGAAAACCTTAAGATGTCGGGTCAAAGTTTACAGTATCTGAAGGAATTGTGCATCCCACTGTGATCATTGAGACTTTAACAAATAGGTTGTATTATCTATAGGTATTCAATGGATCTTTTTAAGAGAATCATAAATAAAGGCTGGCTTGGCTCACATATTCTTGTTGTTGTATTAGGAAATACTATTTAACGTGTGAAAACTGTAATGGGATTCTATGTAATTGCAATGACAATATGATGTATTGGTCTTGCAGGACGGCCAAATCACTGTCACTCAAAATGAAAGAGATTATATAAAGTCATATTTAGTTAGTCAGAGTTTTAGTAATGGAATGATTTGAGCATCATAAATTATGAACAAAAATATTTTTTTCCCAAAATCCAGAATTCACAAACCCTATATATCCAGAAACATTATAGGCCCCTTATTCATGTCCAGATTAGCACAATAAGGGTACCGTTTGGAGAGTCCACAGATTAATACAGAAAAAAACTGCTCCCACATGACAGAGAGTCATCCACAGCTCTACTCTTTGCGTCAAAGTCACCTTTCATGTCACTGCTTCATGGAAAGCTGCCCAATGATGAGCTGCCAGGTATTAAGCATTTTTAATCTCACTTAATCTCCCCCGAGTTTCATCCAACCTTCCACTCTCAAGGAGTTAAAACTTTATGATTTGCGATTCACATTTATGATCCTCATCTTTCCTTCCCTTTCCTTCCCTTCACTGAAGTGACATCAAGTAACCTACTGTACATACCCCTCATTACAGAGCCACTGCGATACAGAGGAGAATCGGCCTGGACAAGATGCAAACAAGCTTCACTGCAGATTCCTCATTATAAGTCTTAAATGTCGTGCAACACTTGGGGTCGCGCTGAAAGCAGGAGCAAAAATGATTAGTGGTAAATTAGATTGGGAATAATCCCATCCAAGACGAATAATCCCATCTATTTTTTCAATTACTTGTTATTTTGTGTGATGCCTTATGGCCAAATATGTCACCCTAGGACAGGCAGAATGGGACTTGAAGACAGGAGAACTGCAGTCGCAACACAGGGGCCACAACCTACAACCTAACTCTGCACATAAACAGCATGATCCAAACTGATTTATTTGTAGCGAGTTGAGCTAAGCCTAGGGCGGCACGGTGACTCAGTGGTTAGCCGTGTTGCCTCACAGCAAGAAGGTCCTGGGTGTCCTCCCACATTCCCAAGTCAGGTGGATTGGAGACTTGAAATTGGTCATTAGTGTGAATGCGAGCATGTTTGTCCGTCTATCTGTGTTCACCCTGTGATGCACTGGCCACCTGTCCAGTGCATGCTGGGATAGGCTCCAGTGACCCTGAATAGGAATGAACAGGCAAGGCAAATAGATGAAAGAATGAGCCAAGCTTGTCTTCAGTTGACTCATATTTTATGCACTGCATGACACACTGAATAATTATTTCATATGAAGCTTAGCATAAGTTCAATCAGGAAGGCTTCCTCACTTCACTCATCTATCTATCCCACTACTCTCTCTTTCATTCATAACTTAGTATCCAATCAATTTAAATTTTGAGAAGAATTCACCCTTTGTCTTCATCATCTTCTCTTCTTCATCTTAAATTTTGAGAAGAATTCACCCTTTCACCCTGTCTTGCATCATTACTAACCATCCAATCATCCATGCATTCACGCACCTTCTCTCACAGCAATCACAAATCGATCCATTCTATATTTTCTCCCTCAGCTGATCCTGTATGTTGCTGTCATATCAGTTGCTGCTGTAGTCCACCATGTCTCCCACCACCACCAGCATCCAGACTCCATCAGATCACCCAGTGGGATTAAATCTACAGTTTCTTGTCTACAGCCTAGTCATGGAGATCTTCACCCCATGAAGGGATGGGAGTCTATGCAAAAGCTTGTCTTTTTATTGAATTCAATAAATCATGTCATGAATCCCTAAACCTAGTCTTGCCTGATCGAACTATGTATGGTATGTATTTATATGTATATATGCACACATGTGTATTCATGTGCAGGCATATGCACACACACACACACACACACACACACACACACACACACACACACACACACACACACACACACACACACACACACACACACACACACAAACACTTGAACCTGAGGGGTCCTTTAACAAGTGAAGATGGTGGCCTGTAAAGCCCCTTAATAAAATCATGTGTTCATTTTCATTCCAAATGATATTACTTCAAGGGGGTATAATTAAGTAAATGGATTCTAAAAGAAATGAAATTGTTGAACAAATACAGACTTGCTGGCTTCAGCAACAGCGCAGCCTGTTTTCTGCACAGCTCTGCTGATGCACCCTTTCTCTATTCCCCATCTCCCCTTTAGCTCTGTCTTCTGCTCTCCATCTTTCCTTTGTCTTTACCTCTTCCCCCAGTAAAGTACACCCCAATAAGAAGCTATGCAAACCTGTGCAGCATACCAGCTGAGATTTATGTATACTGTGCATAGGTCAACCCAGTCTTAAATGCAATCGAGAAAGTGGATACCGACCCTGGCAGGGAAGTGAAGCTTGAAGTCATTCTTTAGATGAGTGAAAAATGTCACAGAAAAGGTCCCATATCCCACAAAGGTTCTAATAAACATACACTCAAGACAGGTTTTGTATAATAACCCAATATAGCCAACAAATATTGAAAATTATAAGTGTATACAATTTTTTGATGTGAATGAAATAAATACAAGAAATGAAAATGCATTCATTTCTTGTTTTCCTGTGCTTACTGAATTAACTGCAGGATTTCTGAACAAAAGAAACAGAAATAGATTTTTATTCTTCTTGTTTTGTTTGTGCGGTATTATGTAGAAGAAAATTGGTGTGATGTTTTCCTGCTCTGAAGTACGCAGAGCTATTCAAATTCCTGCTGTGCATAATTATGATGGATGTGCATGGGTCTGGATATCAGTGGAGGTAGTGTTTTTGTGTGTGTGTGTGTGTGTGTGTGTGTGTGTGTGTTGGGGTGGGTGGGGGTGTGGTATAGTTGCCCACAGAGCCAGGGCAGCTGATGAGCTATTACTCAGGCCAGACAGACATTTTGTCAGAGTGATTCCTGGAGCTGACAGGTGTGAGAGGTTCTGTATTGCTTGTAAAGGAATGTTTTTAATATATAATACAAAATAACAATGCTAAAAAAAAAGACATACAATCTCCATTTCTTCCTCTGACAGAGCAGCATGCATTTTGCCCATGGCAGCAACTCATAATGTAATAATTGCTGAAGAACTGATGTAGTAATGTAGTAAAATGTCCCTCTAAATGGGTTCAATATGTAATAAAGCCTGTTATTGTGATGAATTCCCGGACAATGTAATAACACAATATTATTTCATTAACCAGCAATTATTACCTCATAAGGGGCGTGAACTATTTGTAACTGATGATGTAATAATAATGTAATATCTTGTAAGAATAACTGGCGTTATTACATAATTAGTCAATATTTTTAAATCATCAGTTAAAAATATCTTATATCCCTTATGAGGTCAAAATCGCCTCTAGTTAACACTAGAAAAGGCCAAGTATGGTCAGTTGATGGTCAGTTGGTTAAACATCTCACTTCTGTATAAACCAGTGTTGTTAGATTTTCAAAATCACATAAGGAAATAGTCATAATTAAAAGTTATAATGATATTTGTTCCCTGCAATTGACAGCCTCTTTCCACTTCATAACACTAGATAAAAACACTTAACCCAAAGAGTACACCAGTGGCATTATTTTATGTTTTCATATAACTTGTATATAGAACAAAGAATTTGTGCCAAATGTATTTTTTAATTTATTTGTAAGTAACAGCCCTTTTCATTTGATACAATCATATACTATGTGACTGTCAGTGAAATCTTGTATTTGCTTTTTCAAATTATGAATGTCTTTGAACATGAAGAAGCCAACAAAAGTTATTTATGAAGTTTTCAACTACATAAAAGGCAGTGGAGAAAACCAATTAATATGGATTAAACACAAAATGTAATCATCAATCGTAGCGAACATTAAACATTTGAGTCAATATATTTCAGCAGGATTGGTATGTTTTGGTATGGCCACATTTTGAGTTCACTACTCTTAAAGTGATACTCTGCAAGATACTTGTTTTTTGGGATTTTGGCGACATCACAAAGCACTCATTGCTGTGGTGTTTCTGCACTGCACTTCCCAAGAGATTACGTGTCAATCAAACAGTGTCTCCAGTACTTTAACATCTTTTTCCTTGGATTTTCTGTTGATAAACTTTGAGTTTCTGTAGGTGGCGCTCTTTTCTTTGTCTGTTCAGCCATGGTGGCTATCGCTGCTAACTACCCAGTTCTTCGCATCACCTCCTGTGTGCCTCCACCTGTGTTACTGATATGTTATATCAATTGATGATAGAGTAGTAAACTGACATTTATTTATATGAAAATGTTATGGTTTATACTTTAAATACATACATTAAATACATTTTCTAATGACATGAGAAAAAAGTGTAAGGCCAAGTTTAGAGGCTGAGCACTAATCATCTTGTTCCTTAACCTTCCACCTTCATGTTCCTATAAGACTTGTTAGGGGGAAAGTGTGTGTATATGGGTCCCAGGTGTTGATGCACCAAAACCTGAGTGACAACTCTGGCCTACATCCTTACATCCTATATTGTATGTCCTGCAGCATAGACAACATCTGACAGAAGGAGTAAAGCAAAGCAGAAGTATTGGTCTTATTTTTTCTTAGACACTAAATACATACCACAATGTTTCTACTCATGTTTCTGTAAAGCTTCTTTGGAAAGGAGGGCTCCTTTTTCATTCTTCTTTTCTGATTCAGTCAAAGGGACTGGTTGAATGAAAGGAGATTATCAATTCATTTAACTTCTGTTAAAGCAATTATGTTTAATAATGTGACTAACAAGTCATTAAAAGTTGTCCAGAAAAATGTGTTTTTGGCCACTTCATTGATTTTGTGGATTTTCTACCACTTCGCTTGGTTAAAGCTTTTCTGCAGTGCTGATAGTAGCAGAAACTTAAGGGTCTAAGAGCGGCAATACTCATAAAACAAAATAACTTTTAACTCAAGTAATAAAAAGAAAACTGTCCAAATTGGAGTTTCCAAGCTCTTCACCCAACAGCAGCGATGAGGACTTTGGAATATGTAGTAATAGTTTCTGATATCTTGATATCTTGTTTGGCTCAGCATCTATTGCTGAATATGCTTTAGTGGAAATCCAAGAGGTATCGATTCAAATCAGAGCAGAAAAACAGCAAAATTAAAAATTTGGCAACATCAACAGCTAGAATAGGGTGTGAAGGGGAAAGGGTCACTATTCACTTGCAGTTTATATGTTTTTATTTTCATTCCATTTTTCTTGCACTTAGAGGGTTCCACAAAAAAAAGTGTGTGTGTATGGGTGCCTGCATGTGTGTGTGTGTGTGTGTGTGTGTGTGCGTGCGTGTATGTTCATGTGTGTTTGTGTGTATGTACTGGGATCTTTGTTGGATGTTGTTGATGTGATTTATCATTCGGTGGCCCCGATGCACTAGTCAACAGTCTCCAATTCCCCGATAATGTGGGGGATATTTGTGGCTGCGGTGAGACAAACAATTTAATAAATCAGTTCATTCCAGTGCTCACAACGCCCCTGAGCGGTGCACATAAACAACATGTTTCAGCATCTAAAGATTCCAAAAGACAGATGAGAGAATAACTCGTGTTTAACAGTGTCTTTAAGGAAGGCTAATTTCTAGTTGCTGTCCACACTAAAAAGCCACTTTTTTATTCCTTGGATTTTGTTGAGGAAATATGAACCAGTAGCTCTAATGGGCTCAACTTACCAGCAGTTAAAAGAATAATTTCTATATTCTAATAATTACTATATTTGCCGTCCTTTTCATATGTTTAAATGATTATAAATTAATTACGTTGCTCTCATCAACATAATAGAGTAACAGGAGATTAGCTGTAGATTAATTTTGTGGATAAATGGAAGGGGAGAATAGGAGAGAAAGAGAGTCTCAGATCTTGAAATGAAAAATGCTTTAGAATGGGATTCTGTCTACACATACAGCACATAACACATTCATGACATGACATGATTCATAACACATTTATAAAAAGAACAATAGATGATTGTAGCAGCTTCATTACACATTTATATTACATAATTCCATTATTTATTCCACAATAAAAGTCACCCCCACCCCTACCTGCAATTGGACAGTGAGGAGGTAGACAAAAAATCTGCTGGCACAATAAATTCATTTATATATTTTTAATTCCGAAGGGACTTTTATTTTGAAATGTCCTATTTAACCACTGAGATGATATCCAATAAATTATTCATTTCTGAGAGTTGAGTCATGCAATGTGTCATGAACCTGTTACGAATGTGCAAAGTGTTTATCAAGGGACTGCAAGGGTTGCAAAGGGACGGAAGCATTACACAGAATTGCATGAGAGGTCTGCAGCCTGCCAAATCTCACGGCTGGATTTCCCTCATGCCAGCTGATTGCTGGTAACCCAAAGAGAGAAGGCGCGAGAAAGACCCTGCCACTTACCCAGAGGCTCGATCCTGAAGCGTCTCTGACCCTCATGTATCAACAGGAGCTTTGCATAGCAACAGGTCCTCTCTGTACTTAACCATTCAATAGCTATAACGTAATGGGATGCAGTACATGGCTGGAGACGCACAGTCTGTTTGTGCATCTGTGTGTGTGAGTGTGTTTTTGTGTCACTGTGTGTGTATTCATGCTGTTGTGTATGGGTGTGGGTGGTGCAATTATGCACATATATATAGAGAGAGAAATGGTTCATTCTTGATTACATGTACTAGCATGCTGATTAAAGATGATCAGTAAAGATCCCTCCAGTACCCTCTCTAGTAGTTCCTGTGCCTTCTGATTAGATCTACCATGATAGATTCCTAGCCATGTGGAAAAAGAGGGGGGATGCTGGATTTCCGCAAGTCATGAATTGCCTTCTGTCAGGGAGATGTAAATCAATGTAGCAAGCTTAAATTGATGGAGCATCTTCTGGCTGTGCGTGGTTTTATTCCTGGCTCCGGAGATCAACCCAAGTATTCCAACGAGTGCGTGTAGACACTAAAAGATGGATTACAAGCAAAAATGAGGAGTATAAAACAGACAAATTCAATGTCAAAGCTATCAGTCATATTGATCCGACACTGCTAGCTTCCTCTGGTTCTTAGTTTGTTCCATAAACTGCAATTATGGATACAGTTGATAGAGAATCGGAGGCTTGTATCTGTCTTGATCCCCATTGATAGTGCTTATGTTGAGTTAATTGAGCTCATATCCCAGGATACATGGTGTGAGGCTATAACATTAGCCATTTCCTGCATGCAGCTCATTGGGATGCAAGGGCAGTGCTGGCAGAGTAAACTGCGCCTTGGCAGAGATGCTGAGCAGCGGTGGTGCTGCTGCAGGGACATGACAGCTACAGTCTTCCTGGCCATAAATCCCCCGCACTCCGCAGGGCACACAGCCACACCTGTGTATTAAGTTGAAAGACAGCTAAATTCAATCTGTCCTGTCTTGCCATGTCAGTGGGTGAACTTGGACTGGGGTAAGACATTTGTGCTGTTTCATCAACACCATGTTGTGTATTCTGGGTGTTTTTTCCTGTCTCTTGGGCGAAGGGGGCTGGGAGTTACTGAGTCTCCACAGAGCGCGAATCCAATTATGCCACTTCCTTCAGTTGTCCCACTCAAAATCAAAGCAATTAGCTTACAGCCAAAATCTAAGCTTTTCTTATTATGTCAGTCACGGATATGAGCATACAAAGTATTCTTGAAGAAAAAACTTGAATAGAGTGTCATGAATTTTAAGCTTTTCATGTTTATTTTAGAATAAAGTAATCAAGGATGGCCAAAGAGAATCATTGAGTGATTTATGAACTCTGAGGTATACTTAATTGTTCTTAGAGCCTGTTGATAGCAGCTACTCTCTGCTGAGTATAAGGAGAGGAGGTAAACAGCTTCATCCAGCAGCTTGTTCTTCTCATTCTGCTTCCCAGCTCAGCGCGATATGACTTTGATTACCTACGTACTTGCAATTTAACCAGCAACTGCCAGCCCTCTGTCCTTGCCACATTTCATACAGGCCTTTTCTTATATTTCATTGGATTGCCTAGCAACCTTTTTCTTCAGTACAAATACCAATCTGTGCGCTGTACTATAAGACCACCAATATACGCATTTTTATGTATTGCAAGAGAGATTAACCAAGTATTTGACAATTTGAACAACAACACAAGTGTCGAAATCCCTATTTGAGTTATACAGTTCTTTATTGTGCTTATTCCTAAGTGTAATAGCTGTCCACTTTGGCAGCTTCATATAGTTATATTTCCATTCATGACAGTTGAGTGTGCATATTGTTTTGTGCTGGACAGTTGAATTGCAGTTTATTTACCAGTATAATAAAGTCAATCAGTGCTTCTCTTTAACCGGTATCTGGTGAGCCAGCATAGGGAACAGTGCTACGCAGGGTATTAGTATTATGCAATAGAAATCCTCCAAGTGAGACACCTTGATGCCTTTCATCTCAGCTGCAGCTAAATGTAAAATTAGATTAAGCATATTTATGGCAAGTGGAGTGATGGAGAGTTTTCATATTGCACAGCACGTACTGCACTATAATCCTGAAGCGAGCATTTGTATGTTAAATTGAATGGCATTCAGCCCATAATACCGACCAAACAGCACAATACTGGCTTAATTACGAGGCTATTTACCATAATTGATTTGTATTTTCAACATCCAGCATTGACAAAGATGGATTCTGAAACCATTTAAACACCAGCATTAACTATGCATTACACTGGCTTCCAAGTCTCAGCCTGGAGAGCAAAAATAGTGTCTGAAACAGCTGCGCGGCTACAGCCTGAGATTTTTAACTTAATTTCATTGTCTACTGAGATTTTTAGAATGGGAATGCATTGCCTTTCACCACTGCTACCAAACATCCCCTGCTGTCTTTCAATCAAGCATCACCAGCGTGAACCTTTTTTTTTTTTTAGTCGGTCAATGTGTCTTTTCCCAATTGTGGTTTGTTGAAGCCCCCCGTTTGGAAATCTGCAACATCAAGGCAGAAAAATCAAGGGTGCATGTTGGATTTAGATATGAAATATTCATCCAATAATGCTGACATCTTCATGTGAATGGTTTATTATTACTTCAAGTAATAAAGATGTATTTTTGGGGGGGGGATTTCACCTCTGCTTTACTGTAACAAGATGGCAATGGATAAATATTGAGTCTGCAGATACAGACTAGATTACAGGTTTATACAGGGCATTTATTCAAGGCTATATGTCCCATCCCATCAAATGACTAACTGTAAGATCATTTGATTTGTGAAAATGGTTGATTATGCCTTCATGGGATTTTCTCACTTCACAAAGGTCCTTGTTTGAAGGAACACGACACAGAGTTCTTAGTCACTGGGAACATTAACAAGCAGATACGTCCTTGACCCTGAAAGCTATCATAAAAGTAGTGGATTGCCTTGTGATTAGACAGACAGTTTAAAAATATACTAGCAGACTACCAGTGTCATACTGGGCCTGTAAGATGGTAAAGGTAATCTGAAAGTGTGGGCATAGCAGTGCCATAACTCCCCGGGGAAATCAAGAGCTTTCACAGCCACCCTGCCTGCCAGTATTTGCAACGCAACTTCAAAATGACAGGGCAAAGTACAAGGGGACGAAGACAGTGAGAAACTTGAAGTCCACCTTATATCAAAACACTTCAAATACGACATCAGCTGGGGGTAAGACAAAGCCACATGGTTCCAAACAAATATACGACTGCCTGAAGTGCAGCTGAATATGAAAGCACGTATCACTTTCACACTGCAGGTTGGAGTTGAGTCGCACTTCTGTTTGAGTTTTAAAGTGTAAATATTTTCCACTCATTTTGTGTTATGCCAACTGCTCTGCATCCAGGCAGAGAGGGATATAGGTTAGACTCTGCCAGGAGCAAAAACATCTGGTCCTATTTTACTGGATTTCGGCTTGTTTGAGTAAACAAGTGTACAGAGTTATTTGTATCACATCTAAGGGTGTGCAAACAGTACATAAAATCAAGTAATCAAGGAGCTATGATGAATTTTCACCTACCCCTTTGGTTATTGTGGGGTTTATATGTCTTGTAAATGAAGAGAGCCCTGGTGGTGAAGTCCTGAGTCTAACTGAGGCAAGAGCATTGGATGAAATCAATGGAACAGAATGAGGGATGAGGAGGTTTTAAGCCCACATGATATAAAGAACTATATTGTCTGGCTTACTTTGACAGCACTGAAGAAGAAGTAAATAACTCTTGCCTCTGCTTTCCAAGAAATTGCCATCAGTGTGTCAGTAGGACCAATATGTTGTCCAAATAGATAAAATGTCAAGTCAATAACAATCCAACAAACATTTCTTGCCATTACCGTGACACTTTCCATTTCTCAAAATTAGGTCTATCGCACAATAAGAAGTAAATAAAAGTCAGTCAACCCAAAACCCCAAAAGGAGTCCAAAGATTGTTATTCCTGCGCTGTGTGGGATAAACCAGTGTCTTGGCAGGCATGGGGATGGTCCTTCCCAACCTTAAAACAAACTGAATCTCACGCCTGACAAAGGTATGCATGCACAGAATTGTGACTATGACACCAAACAATTTCCCCTGCTTTTTCAGGCTATTTCACTCAATAATTTAATAATTTCACTAATGTAAAAACCATTTATCACAAAGAATCGAGACATGATAATATATTTCTAAATTAGAAATGTCTTCACATTCTATAAATCATCTTGCGTCCTCTCAAAATCATCTACCAGCCGCCTGGCTTTAGACTCCAGAATGAGAGAATCCTCCTCTCTCGTTTATGAGTCACAAAGTTGATGTGAATGAGATTTTTTTTTTCTTGTCTGTATGGAAAGTTATATGAAAAGTACTACTCCAGAACTGGTTCTTGATGGAGGCATCATCAGCTTGTGAGTGAACATAGTGCATAGTATAGTGCAGGTTTGAATACCAGCCAAGGCTATGCTGTTGCATCTATCACTGTTCCCTGTCCTGACCCTCTCACCAAATACTGTCCACAATAAAACATTTGACGTGAGTGCAGTATGCAGTCTATCAGTGTAGATAGATTGCATACATGTGTGCAGCTACACAGCAGTAAATCTTCTATCAGCACGGATCTGCCACTGAACGTGTTGTCATGAGCAGATATGTCTTCGACTCGTAGTCTATTCTTACAGATGATCACAAGGCAAAGCATTTACTTCTATGTTATTGATGCATCATTTAAAATATAAGAGATTGGTGTGTACACTTGTTCACAATGCTTATTTCATTTGTGATTAAGCTGTCAGATGAATGATTTCAGTCAATCAACTTCAGGCACGACTGGATATGGAAACAATTTTGAAAATGATGCTGAAATATGACAACATATTGAACATCCCTGGACCACATTATGACACAAAAGAATAAGGAAATAAACAAAATAGAATCCTTCTATAAAAGAGCCAAATATGTAAAATATCATTCTCTGATGACAATGCCAGTTGTTATATCTACGTTCAAATATGTCAATATTGTGAAAGGCTAATGGGCAACATACAAATTCCCAAGTCACGCATGTCCCAATTATGCCACATTTAGTTGTCAGATGACACCATTGTCATGGCACATTATTTGTTTGTGAAGTACGGGAAGCTGATGTCTCATGTCTAATATCCAGTTGGGTATTGCTCTGTACACAAATATGCAGTGTTAAATTTTCCTTTTCTGGAGGCAACATAAAAGGTATGAGTCTAAGAGCCATGTTCAGCGAGGCTAGTACATTGTGTTGGGTACCGGTCACACAAAGAGAATCTAGCAAGCTGCCAGGTCTTCTTTTTTCGATTATGTGTGGGGTCATGTTGGCCTTTATTTACTAGACAGTTGGCAGTAGAGAGAGGCAGGGAGAGAGAGGGGGGAGAGATGACATGCAACATAGGTCCTAGGTCAGATTGGAGCCCAGGACGTCGCGGGAACATGGCATGGGCCTTTCGCTAACCAAGTCTCGTGATGACTTGGGAGAATACATGTCATTATTCAGCACTGTGCTCTGCAGTCTTAACCACCCATGCGGTTGTCTATAAGTACAGGCAGTTGTTTGGGTTGAGTGATGGGCCTCACCACTGATCTTGATGAATGACATTCTGAGTGTGGGTCATTTACCATAGTTTATTTATCATGTACTATACTGTAACATCACCTAAAAAGTACACACAGATATATGAGTGTGACTAAAGTGCACAATCATGATATTGGTCACTGAACACATTTTAAAACATTACAAAGGATATTAATGTGGATGATGGAAAGCAAATATGTCAACAGAACAAACTCATTCCAAAGCACCAAGTTCTGTGCTTGGTGTGACATTATTTTCAACCAATGTTTACTTCTCGACTTGATAAAATTAATTATAACGTGATCACAAGTCATTAAGGTAATCAAAAGTCCCCATGAAAATTATACTGTACCGCTGGCAAGATGTGTGGGCTGTACATTTTACACGACAGTTACTGTCTGTTATTTTGTGACTTGTTCCTCTCTTCTTGGGCAATTTAATTTGAGTGGCCTTGGGAAAGAGAAATACCTCTGACTGACAGCATGATCAGAAACGGCAGCAGAAAACCTCTTAAGCTTGGTTGATCTTTAATTTGTTCTGCTATTCCATTGCTCATCATGCTGTTTCCCTGTTCTGTTTGCAGCATTTTGAATTGAATTACGTTGACGCAGCAGAGGTGCCAAAACCACGAGAAGTCAAGGTAATATGTTCAGTAAGATTAACAGTGAGATTACATTATTATCCTTAATACTCATCAAGAGGGAAAAGGAACATGGAATACTGTTATTCAACCTCTTTTGCTAAACGGGGACATCAGGGGGTCAGGTAGGGCACACGCTCACCGATCAATTGTGCTGCACCCTGTCATTTCCACTGAGAAATATTTTCATTTTCATTGAACTGACCCTGGATCCAGGATAATATGCAGTGGATTAATTGTCTCCTTTACTCCTTTACTTGGTTGTCCCGGTCCTCTTCACCACAGGCTTGTGTTTCATTAGAAGGGTCGCCTTAATCTCTGCAGCTGACATAGGTTCAGTGATGGAGGCAGAGGTGCTTCTCAAGCCTCAGAGTGTACACAGCTCACTGTTGGAGGGAGTGGGTCTGGGAGCAAGGCAGTACAGGCTCGGAGGGGGGGGCAGCCATAAGGCCTGTGTGGCACCCGGCTGGCCTCAGACCTCCCAGGGCCTGAGTGGGCGGCTCCACGCCCACGTTGAGGTGCAGTGACAGGTGGGCATGGCAGTAGTCCAGAACCGACTGCTCATACCTGTACAACGTCAGAGCACTCAGCTGCTGGGGTATCTAGAAGGAACAAAAAGAACAGAAGGAGAGAACCAGATGTAAACCTGTAAGTCAATCCAAAAGGTTCTGTTTACAACATCTTACCCACTTTCCAACTGTGTTAATTTACGACGCGCAGTGGTGGCACAGCGCTGTCATTACTGCAGCCTTGGCCAGTGATACAGCGCAGGCCACAAGACCTGAAAACCGTAGTGTTCAAATACCCACTTTCAGCTAGCGTGATTTATAACGTAGATGAAAGCCTTAAGCAAGAGTGCATACATATTTTCTGCCCTCTTTTAAATGGAGTCAAGGCTCCATTTAGTAGAGAGTGCTTATTACATTACAAGCACTTTGCTGATTCAAAGACCCCTCTCAGTTTTACGTGCTACTGTGGTCTGAATTATGTCAATTAAATGGGATAAAGCTGCATCTAGCCCTGTGCGATATTGACATTAATATCTCAATGTCTTCATCACAATATGAATGCACTCATGTGTCTTGCACAAAGTAACATATAAATGGTATATTCATCAATACACACTACACTCATTTACAGTATGGATATTGCTGGCATTATTTTCAATCACTTTAAGAACCTAATTACAATAAATCAATTATTTTCATGTTTGATGAGTGTGTTCAAATTTGTTATAGCAAATGAACTAATTATTAGAACTAATTACACTATAATTCCATTTATAACTGCAGTGTGAAAGTTTGCTTTCAGTGCGAGCTTTCCAAAATACCTCCATGGAAAAATCACAGATCACTGTAATGTGACTTGTGGCTAGAATATCTATTGTTAAATATGCTGTCTTGGATTATTTTATTGGATTGCAGTAGGATTTACTCTAAGCTGATTTGAAGCAGCAAGGGCTTTTAGATAGGTGTCTCCTGAATCTGCTGAGGTTAAATTTGACAGCGCTGCCACCATTCAGACCTTTGAATTTAAGATCATGGCTTACAAAAGGGTATGTTTACAATTTGATTCAGTTTGTTCACTGCTTTAATAGAAAGCTTAGTTGAAGACACTTCGCACACTACTAGGACTTAATACAATATTCATGAACAACAATGCCCTGAATGCAAAATAAGCCAAGTGGGAGGTCTGTGTTTGGGAGTTCTCTGCACATATCGTCAAGAGAAAAGGCTACATCGAGGACAGGCTTTCTCCCAACTGTTGGAATGGAATGAGGAAAACATACAGGTGGAAACTTACACATGAACTGAGCCCCCTCTCTATATGTACAACAGCAGTTGGCAGAGTTGTACTATAGCTTAAACAGCACTTAGAATACCTTGTCCCTTGTTGATCATTTTTTAAACTTGTTTTATTAATGTAATAATAAATAATATAATATAATATATATATATATATATATATATAATATAATAATAAATAACCTGTTGCCAGGTTAGCGTTGCTGAAATCCAAAAGGTGCCATAAACTGAGTTGAGGTTGCTCGGATACATCGCTCGGAAATCTATAGTCCTATCATCATATAGGTCTACTCACTGCACAACCTGGATTTTCCAATTAGGAAATCCAGACAGCATGAAAATGGCTGAAATAGAAGGCTTTTTGAGGGATGACCTGTGTTATGGACTAAAATAGCATCATGATTTAAGTCAAGGGTTTGCATTGTTCGAAAGACTCTAAAGAGGAGGGAACTTAAAATGATCATTGGTAACCACAGTAGCAAGTTGTACAATAAGGTTCTCCGATCCAAAGCTTTGACAGTGACTCATTCTTTATTGTACTTCGTAATGTTATTTCTACTGAACTTCAAACCTATAGCCTACTTATCACCACTGTGAAAATTGCTTAGTATTCACACCTTGTTAAACCTCTCAAAGAACCTAATGTCAACCCTTGGAGTAATAATAATAATAATAATAATAATCTTTATTTGTATAGCACCTTTCATACAAGAGTTGCAGCCCAAAGTGCTTCACAGTAAAATAGATATAAAATAGACAATAAAATAGATAAATTCAGTAAAATCAGTAGACAATAAACCCCCCCCAAAAAACTAAAAAAAATAATTATTATTAATATATATATATTAATATAATATATAATATATAATATAATATAATTCCCCTGTGATAGTGGTCTGTTTCCTGGATAGCATGATCCAACTGCAGTCTAGTTTTGTGTTGAACATTTGAAGACATACTTTAAAGGTATGTGATGCACATAACCATAAAGCATGGTGAGATGAGATGAGAGAGGTCAAAAAATGATGCTAATGTCAAGATCATGTTTTTCTGCTCTTCTAGTAAATTCACTGAGAAGCTTCTGTTTGCATTTGGAGAATAGATTTGCATGCTAGCAACCCCCCCCCCCCCCACACACACACACACAATCCCCCCTGGCAAGGACAGTGATAAAATCTGTTAAACAACAATCACATTTCATCATGGCCTTTTTGTTTTTTATTGCCACCTTCCCCAAACACTCTAGTCAGTGGTTGTCGTTTTCAGCACTTGGCTTGAACTGTCACCTATCAAACGTGCCCCCTCAGCCTTCAATTCGCAAAGTCACACTCTTATTTTCTTTTCATCAGAACCACTTACCATGAAATAAAATATTTCTGTTTCATGGGGTTTTTAATTTTAGGATGGCTGCAGTTTTTGGATTGACAGTCACGGGTGGCTAATGTTGGGTGTAAACTAGCACTGAAAAAGGAGCCCCTGTGGCTTGCTCCAGATCAGTGCTTTGAGAAAATTCCCACATAGAAATTTGAATTAATTCCGATGGATGTTCTACAGATGCTGACAGCCTAGTTGTCGATCAACTACCAAGTGTTCTTCAGCACGACATCGAACAACTTCCCGCTCACTCATTGTAAGTCACTCTGGATAAGGGCTTCAGTTAAATGACTACAATGTAAAGTGCAAATGTAAGTATTTAAACCTCACTCTCCTCGTGTCAGCTGTCATTACAAGTGTGATGGATTCCCTATGCGGTGAAGTGTGAATAAATTGAGATGAATGAGATTTATGTTTTTATGACTCACGGTAACGCACAGGCTAGCACAACAATAAAAGTATTTCATTCACGCTGAGCAGATGGTTCTCTTTTCCTGCACTTCCTCGTGAGGAGGAGTTTGAATATCCCCATTTCGGAACTAGTCTTGAAAAGATCAGGTTCATGTCTTAGCAAAAAAATAATAAAAAGCCTTTTTGGCCAACCAAACGGCGCGAGCGTCCAGGTTTAATCAGGAATATTGGAGAAATGCTGGCTGTTATGGTGGGAGCTCTTAGAGAGGTGATTCACTGGCTAGCATAGCCTGGACAGCAGCCAACAGCGCTGCTTGAGGGCTGAACACTGCAAACGGTAGGATTTGCTTTAGGCATGAGCAACATCTTCCCTCAACTTTCATGGCTGAGGGATTCTTCTCCCATCTAGATCTGAGCTACACAAAAGGATAAATATAAAATGAACGCAAATCTCTTGAATACAACAGCTCACTATGAATAGCCCCGTTTCCTCTAGACAATTGTAAGTCATTATTCAATATGTCGCTGGCTCCAGGCCAAGGTAATAAAATGAGCATCTGGCATCAACACTTGTCTTCACTTATGGTAACTGTTTAAACTATGGCTGAACCTATTTACCCTCAAGTCAGTTCAAAGAGAAGAAAAACTATTTTGTCCAAACTCTAGGTGAATGTATGTCCTGCATATATCTGTTGATGTCCACGTTATGTGATATATTTAAACCTGAGGTGTCAATAGGTTATAGCAGCAGCATTACATCACCTTTCAACTTAATTATAAATTTAGACCCTTAGTATCTGCATTTTCCTCTTAGCTAACATGACTTCTATCATTAGAAAATCCAGAGTTTAAAGCATTAAGAAATAAAGTTCCTATTAGATCAAGCAATTTCAGTTTAGTTTAGTTTAGTTGTCAACTGTGATTAAAGACCATGAAGTTCAGAATGAAAATATTATAATACTCATTTGTGCATATAAAACAAAACAACTCCTGGGGCTTACAAAAACACCTCACCTCAAAACAAAGACAAGACAAAGAAATCAAGATAAGTAAAACTACAGCCGAACTGGATGACAGAACCTAAATGACAAATGGGAAATTATATAACAACAACAAATTATAAATAAATGACAGGTACAGGAAAAATATATATTAGCCCTGATGCAGAGAATGAAATCATAGGAGAAGTGAGAGTGTGGGTCTGAGACCTATACTGCCTAATCTGCCTTCAGCAAAACTAGTCTGTCAACTTAGTCCCCCTTCAGCAAAACATAACAACTGGAATCCTGACCCCAGGCAATACGGCAAATTACCCCACTACCGGTTGCTTGCAATGGCCGTTTCATCCCAAGAATGCAGTATGTAGTTTGTGTAATTCAACCATCACCAATCCGTGTATTTGTTTTATAATGTTAACACTGAATGCAGTGTACAAAGCCTGCAGTTTGTTACCAATGAAATCATTGCAATATGGTGACCATTTAAAAAAAAGGTCTGACTGTAGGCAATGCTCTGATATCAGAATCTGTTCCACATAAAAGCACCTCTACCAAATGTGGTCTTTTTAGACCAAAATGCACAGCTCTTCTACATAAGCGCTCTACTAACCCACTCTGGGGTACTTTACTGCAGATGCCGACAATGATGTAAACCTTTATTACACATCCCACCAGCATTAATTCTATTTCCCAGGCTATTATTGTTTATTAAAGCATTCACTTAAGTTGTTCCCCATGCTTCCCCTGCTATGAATTTGGGTCAAGCTGCAACTAAATGATTCCCAATTAGGTGACAGACAGCTGCACCATGCCAGCATGCCTCAGACTGGCACGGGAGGCATGAGCTCTCATTGGCATATTAACAACATCCTCCGCCCGAGCCGTGCTGCTGCTCTCTGTCAGCTGGATAATTCACTCAGTGGTCAACACTGCAGTGAGAGAGCACAGACAAGCCTCTATTATCATTGCTGTCTATTAGGCTACACACCCATGAACGCTGAATGGCATGCTAATGGCCACAAGGCTCTTTTCCTGATCGTTGCTGAGCGTGGCTAAATGGCAAAACAACTCAAGAATGAGTGAGAAAAACATGAAATTGATAAAAAAAAAAAAGTGAATTAAGTTAATTAAGCATGAAATAAGTCTTAAACATACTGTACTTGGTAGAAATTCACTTTAGATATTGTGTATTGCGGATGGTGATAATCAGGAATCAGGAAATCTGACATACATTGCCAGCGAGAGTTGTACATGATAATACTAGATACTAGTATACTATATAATACTAGAAATCCAGAAAGATGATCTTTTGCCGACTTTAATATTCACCATGTAATTACATTTCTATTTGAAAAGCGTCTCACATTTGTCAAAATAACCATAATCCTTCAGATGTGGGGATTTATCTCCCTCTAATGCAGTTCATCCCATTTTCTGCTCATCAATGTTGGCAACGCATGCTGAGATTTACAGTTATTTACTGGATGGATGTTTTATGAGTCACTATAGACTCTGTTCTGATGTATGCAGATACGAGTAAACTGAATCTGGATGCCAAGAAAGATAGATGCCCCATAGATTAATCTACGTGCAGCGGGAGCCATACAGTAAGAAGAGACGGGTCCTATACCGTATGTTTCACTCTGCCGTGCTGACTGTCTGATTTTCTCTCTCTTTACACACCCACACACATCCCTGAGCACACACATACATGCCAATGCTGCTTGTCAAAACATCCATTAAACGCCTCAATCCTCAAAAAGGAGATAATTATGTCATTTCTAAGGTCGCAGTTGTTTACTTGAAACTGTGATGGTATCATAGTGTGCTATTTTTTTCATATTTATTTAAAGCTTTGTAGCTAATTTATGTAATGAGTAAGCTGCACGTTTTGAACAATAACGTTATTCAAAATGATGCTTACATTCTGTAACATACACCATACATGGACTAAACACTGCAGTTTTTGATGTAAGTCCAACAGTCTGACATGAAAATAAATCTACAGCATGGGCAATTTTTTCATTTGGATGGAGACCTACACTAATCCAATTTGATAGTATGCCAGATGCTGTACTGCTGTGCCCAGTGTAGAAAACATGTTTAAATGGAGATATTAAGTTCAACTGTGAGGAGTCTTTGTATGTATAAATGCTATAAGTAAATGCTGTTATTATTTCATTTGGATTCTTGTTGCGTGGGCAGACCAACGTGGGGAATACTGAGTCTAAGACTGTCCAATAGGACACCAGCGAAAGCAAGACTCCATTGTGATAAATCTTCATCTTTTTACAGCAAAATTACCATCATATTTTAGTAGTGCTATCCATTACGAACCCTCAGAAAATCATCACAGGTACTGTCCAAGTCACCTTTTCCATCTTATCCAATTTATGGAGCTGTACATCACTGATACAGGAGCTGGACAAACTCTTGACTCTTGTTTCTAGCTACATTAGACAGTAGTGAGTTGTCACAGGGCATGTAAAATGAACAAAGTGTAGCTACATTTAAAATAAATATATTAAAAAAGAGAAATTTAAATAATTTCCCTTGTGCAAAAGACAGATGAAAAACCCAAAAGAGGCAGAATCACGTCGCTAATGGTAGACACTACAATAGAGTTTTTCTTGGCCCTACATTTTTCACTTTCTCACCAAAATAAAAAAAGTAGTTCAGAAAGAGAGAGACAATGTCAGATATGCTCAGAGGAGGACTAAAAGCAGTTCAATGCACCAAGCACAGGCTATTTCATTCTCTAATGGATTTCTTGAGTTTATCAGCCTTGCTTTGTCTAGATGAGATATCAAGCTAATGTTGCAAATCACGGATAATTTACTAAGTGCAAAAAGATATGAAAAGACTAGACTGACAGACTTGTGTTTAATGGATATGGTAATAATACAATCACCTTGGTCCTGATTAAATGCTTATCGATTGTGCAGCTGACAGTATGTTACGGAGAAGCTTCAGAGAAGTCGGGGGAATATTTTGTATGATGGAAACATTTTTACAGATAATGGAATTTCCACAGTGTCAAGAGTCGGTGTCTGCTTTTACTTTATCTGAAAAATCTTAAGTCTGCATGAATATACTAAAATCCATGTGCTCCAGGACAACAGAGACATGGAAATTTTATGGGTAGACTGAAAAAGCTGACTTAACTTAAGGTTATATCCCTTAAGACAGCCACACAGCCTGCCAAGAGGGTTAACAAGAACACCAGTTAGAAATAGTTGGAGGAGTAGGAGGAATGTTTGTACCCTCGGTCACCAGTTTACTTTGTGAAACTTCATTGACATTACATTACATTACAGTCATTTAGCAGACGCTTTTATCCAAAGCGACTTACAATAAGTGCATTCAACAAAGGTAGGTAAGGTAGGTAAGGAAACTACTAGTAAGGAAACTACTAGTCATAAGTGCATTTCCTTCCTAAACAAGCAACTAAGAGCATAACTAGTGTTAATGTAAGAGTGCAATAAGTTCGCAACCTACTTATCTTAACAAATGAGACAAATAGAGAATCGAATAAAACAAGAGCTAAGACAAATAAGTGTATCCAAGAGCCAGTAAACAAGAGCTCAGGCACATAAGTGACGACAAGTAGTCAAGGCTAGGAGGAAGGGTCAGGGTAGTGTCTCCTGAAGACCACATCTAACTCAATTTAACTCAATTTCATTTCATTAATTCAATGTGGCAACTATTCGATCACTGTAGAAAAGAATCCCCAGCAGGCCCAAAGTAAAGACAGAAGAGCATAAATCCTTCAAATTTCTCTGAGATCCAGGAAAAGTTTACAAAGCAGGATGAGGAAATGCTACATTAAGAAAAAAAATCCATACCCTTTTCCTCTCAGGAGACTTGGCAGATAAAGTTTATACATGGTGGTAAACCAGCTCATATAAATGTCACAGTCTAAGGCCCAGGATGTTGTCATGCCATTGCTCAATCCACCGTAGAACAGTCCTTTCACTCCTGTCCAGTTTCCATGGTGATAACTCTAAAGAATGGGCTGTATGTCTAACTCTTAATACTGTGGAAGATTGTGTGTGTGTGTGTGTGTGTGTGGAAGATTGTGTGTGTGTGTGTGTGTGTGTGTGGACACATGAGCCAAATGATGAAGGTTCGTGTACTCTCTGTACTCATTCTGTGAATATCCCCTTTAGTTTCTGAGATGAACTCTTTAAGGATACTGCCCAAGAAAACACACACACACACACACACACACACACACACACACACACACACACACACACACACACACACCATTTTTGTGTGTTAGACATTCTCCCTCTCCTTATTGTGATTGTGTTTTGATTGAAGAGCCAAAATATCTACAAGAAAACAATTGGTTGCACAGAATATTCAAGACAATGGAAAAAAAATCAAATCAGATTTGGTTTATCCCTGTTCTATTTGTCTGCTTCCTTCAAAAGAGGCCAGAGGATGGCCATCTGTTTAAGTGCTACAGTCTGAAACAGCCTCTGAACTTGAACAGACTTGTCCAATATTGATGTGGCTGAAAATGTGAGGCGACAAGAGATGAACTGCAGCCAGCTGTTGGCCTCCTGTGATATTACCACAGAGGAATGGCCTGTACTAAGAGAATCTGGGTGATATACGGGGGCCGAGGCCCAGTGAAGATTCATCTGCAGTGATGAGATGTGAATATTGCAGCAGGGTAATGTACAACTCAAGTGAAGCCGCATGAGGCCAATGCTATGATACAATAGCTATTGCAGGAAACCATGCATTATCTTGTCATTCTTCCACTCCTGTCAAACAAAGGGTTTAATTTTGCTGTAACTGTGTAACAGTTTGAGCAATGGTAGACTCAAAATGTGCTCTACAAACAATTAAAGTGGTAATCTGCCTCAATCAAACAGTGTGTCCAGTACTGTGATGTCTTTTCCTTGGATTTTCTGTTGATGAATTTGGAGTTTCTGTAGGTGGCGCTATTTTCTTTGTTGCTAACTACTAACTACTGAGGTCTTCTTCCATTTACTCCAAACAAACTGAGGTTGCTGCTTCTGGAAATGTAACACACTTGTGTGTACCCAGCGGGGTAGGGATTGGTACGGAGCCCGGGAAGGGACATGGAGGGAATAAAAATCGAAGGTTTAAAAAAAAAAAAAGATGTATTTTTGCGAGATCTCACAAAAGATCCCGCATGGCTTTTGCGAGATCTCGCAAAACTCGCAAAACATTTTCAGTTAGGTCAATGTACTTCCGGGTCAGTTCGGCACCATGGAACCAACCACAACAATGGAGCGCACACACCCGTGGGAGAATTACAAGTTTATTTTGAGATTGGCCTCAAATATAAAGACATTAAATCAGTGCTTGGCAGTAGGCACGGTTTTCACATAAGTGAGACATCTGAAGAGAATACTTAGCGCAAGGGGACACTTGCCTCACCTCCGCTGTCACGCAGCCAAAACAGAGAGACTGAGACGGAGTTTCTTTCCCCAGGCCAGCAGGACTGTGAACTCCGACCTCACCAGGGCCCCCACCAAGTTACACACTGCCCCTCTTATGCACACACACACACACACACACACGCACGCACGCACGCACACACACACACACACACAACACACACACACACACACACACACACACACACACACACAGATATACATGTAGAGACTACACATATTTATATTTTCCACATATTTTCATAGTTTTTAGATCCCTTATTTATATTCTTATTATCTATCGTAAATAGTGTTGCTTATTTTTTATTGTAAATATTGTTGCCTATTTTTATTGTAAATACTTGTTTTTGCATAATCCCGTAAGCATTGTCACTTTTCAATTCACGATACATCCTGTATGTGTATGTGACGAATAAAGTTCTTGAATTCGTCGCAAAATGTACTCTGACCTGGCGGTCCTGGTTGAATTCATTAACAGTACTCTGGGCAGCTTCACGGGTACCGGTGGATGTACGCTAAATGCAAAGAACATGGACTACGTGTGAGGAAAGAGGATGTGCTCTTGGTGTTGAAGGAGCTGGATCCCAGAGGAGCGTCATTAAAGCAAGCAAGACGTCTCAGACGACGGAACTACTTCTCAAAAGGGCCGAACTTCATCTGACACCTGGACTCACTTGATAAACTGAAGCCATAACGTTATGGCATTTGTGTCAGTGGAAGTATTGATGGTTTTTCAAGGAAAATGATCTGGCTTAAGGCAGTCTTGCCCAAAAATAATTTTTCCAGTTCATTCTCAGTGGTGGAAACCACCTTTCCCCTGGCTATACAAGTACAGTGCTGTACCATACTGACTTTCTAAAATTTCTTTGTCACACAAAGACTCCCAAATCAGTGATCTTTTATCTTGGTGCCAAAGCAAATGTGTTTTAGTGTCCACCTATAACCATTTTTAAAGGTAAATTTAATCCGATCAGGTGAATTAAGAGTTTGTCAGTTTAATGTAGTTAATTTCCAAAGCCTGTAACTGCCAGTGTATTTCTACTGATGTAGAATCTTAGTAAACTCACTGAATATCTGTCCAGCTAGCAAAGTCCAGCAGTCTGTCACACAGTGGTTAACAAAAGCAGTTAAAAGCTGAAAATCTTTAACGATCATCGGTGAAAGGAACAACAGACTGGAAGGACCTCTGAATTTAATGCGCTCCAGTGTCTCATCTACGTGGTCACTTTTCCCCCGACTGGTTGTTACCATGGCTACAGATGTCAGCAGAGAAAGCCAAGAAAAGTGGGCAGAGGTTAGAAAGGTGCCGACCAGGAATCGTACAAAGAACACACCCCTTAGGAAACGAATGAGGCAACGTCACTCACATGTCTGCTCACTGTGTGGGCATGAGAGGATTTTTTTCCCAGGAAAGACCGACACCGGGGTTTTCAGAACAGCACAAAGCTTTCATAAACCGGATACGGGATGAATCACAATTGTGTATCAGTCAGCGTTAGAGAAGAGCAAAATGGACATTTATTTAAATTTGTACTTTAAGGAATCGTTTGTGTTGCCAAGCATATGGGAGTGCAAGTCAATGTTCTCTGCAGTAGTTCTACAAAATGAGCATTTTCCTTCAAGGTTTGGCCTTTGCCAACAGGTAAACTAGCACCGTTCTATTCCGAGGACTGATGCTGTGAAAAGAACATTATGTTTACTGCTGAGAAATCTATCCTATGGCCCTATCTGCGTCACTCCCACTCTCTCTCTCTCTCTGTCTCTGCATTTCTTCCTCCATCTAAATAGCACCTCTGCAGCCACACCAGTTTGATGGTCCACTTTATTAAGATGAATGAGTCTCATCCGTGTGACGCCTTCCCTCATTTGACTGGAGAATATTCGTCATGTGTGCGGCGTAGGTGCCCAGCTGTCACCTTGGGTAGCTTGACAGGATTTCCCTGGAGGTCACCTTGGGGATCTAAGTTCACAGTCACAGTGCAAACGTTTTGTTGGCCTGACAAAACTGCCGCAGCATGACTCAGTTGTCTGTCTGTCGAAACAGGGCGAGATGTACCCGGTAGAATGTATAGTAATAAATCACGTAAGATAAACAAGTGGAGAGAATGAAGGGAACAGGAGGGGTCAGCAACCTTGATGTCTTTTGAACAAAACCCATTTGAACTCCCAGATGTAATGAGAGATTTGGAGAAAGAGGTGTGAAAGATGCCAGTGGGGTCTGCCTGTGTCCTGCGGTGAAATAAGAAGGCCGTCTGCCTTTTGGATGAAAGCAGTACCCTACATCTGTACCGTGAGCCCTGCAGGATTGAGGGCAGTAAATGTAATTGATTACAAGAGCCAGTGGTTCAGTTTGACCTCGGTTTGATTATTTAGCGATGCTCAAAATGCAGAATAAACACCACAAGCAGATTAAGGGTTGACCATTAATCTCCCATGTTTAGCAATCACATTAACACAGAAACGTCCACCGAAAATGCTCCTCTGGTTTGATATCCTTACAAGTTCTTAATGTGACAAAAATCTATCATTCTGGCACAATAATGAAACATATTTTTTATTTTATTTATTGTTCCAATCTGTCATAACAAAGATCATGGACTGCTGAACAGAATTAAACAGAACAGTTTTTTTCTAAATGAATGCTACTGATCAGCACTAATAACTATATCTATAAATAACAAGACAGTTCTTTGACAACAGTGATTAAAACAAGACAATAATTCCTTTCAAACAAGGGAACCAACAACCGTAATGATCCTGAAATGAGTCACCAATGAGTCAAGCAAATATCCTCTCAAAGCAAAGTGGCCTCTTTGTCCTTTGGCAAATTTGGGGCTTTTTCAGGGGCTCTCTTTACCCACTGTCAGACACAACTGACATTAGTATTCTGATGCAGCCTCCTTCAAGCAGTGTTCGGTGCCAGCCACTTAATTTGTCATTTATTGCTCCATGACAACTGAAGTAATTGAACCTCTTGCCCATGGAAGATCTCTGCCAGCCTTGTGGCCGTATTCCTTCATTGTAGGAGAGACGGAGCTACAGGACCTTGGTGCAAATAAGGGCACAGATCTCATTTTATGGGGCAATGAGATGGTTAGTATGTACCCTGGCCACAAGGGTCTCTGAGATGTTTACCGCTCGCCTCAGAACCCCAGTGATGGCTGACTGGACCACAGACAAAAAGAGGAAATTGGAGAGTATAAATAGCTATGAAAATGAAGGAACAATGACAGAGAGGGGAGGGAAAAAAAGACGACAACAAAGTTTGTCATTCTTGTTTGTAAAATCATTCACTTAATTGAGACAATCAGTTTGATGGGGACAAGTCCCGGGATAATATGTGTGTTTATCTCAATTATAATGCACCAGGAAACAAAGTGATGGTGTATCAAATTGGAGTATGATTAATTAATGCTATTTTGTCTCAGGTTGTTGCAAATAAACTCTCTTAGCCTACTTACTCAAATCTATAGAAATCTCTTAAGGATTTTTTTTCTACTTTCTCTAACCTTTTCTCCCACCTTGTTTTGATTTGTACACAGTCTGCTCAGTGCAAGGCTAATTAATTTCTTCTACCTTCAGCAGCATTTCAACTGTTCCCTTCATTCATGTTTCTACCCTCATTAGTAGCGAAGCAGGGACGTGTGAGACAAATGAGCGGATACAAAATGAAAGAAATGTCAGAAAAATGTGGTGGAAGTCTACAATGCCGAGGGAAATGTTCTTTAATAAAAAAGTATAATTACCATAAACAGGTAGCGTCTGAAATAATATCCAATTCACCTGAAAAAGACACATTTAATTCCTTTTTGAGGATTTGATGTATCTGGCAGATGTTTACATATGAGAATGGTGCATCTGATGGCAAGATTTTTGTATTTCAAAAATACTGCAATACCTTCTGGCAGAAAAACAGACCATTTCATGGAAAAAAGGCCAACTAAGGCCAAGCTAAACCGCTTTAATATAAGGCTGATGACACTGTTTATGTAATGCTGGGAAAAATCTATGGATCAAGCCTACAATGGGCTCCATTACTAGAAAATACGTATAACTATGAACCAATAACACTTTGGGGAGATCGGTTTGGTTGCAGAAGATGCCCAGTGCAAAGAATAATGCTCTCAACAGCCAATCACACAACCTAATTCTTTAAACGACACTAAACCACGGGCTGTGCTCACATCTAGAAGGATCAATTTTAGATGAGGAAACGTTCCAAGGTTTCTGGTCTCATCAAAAAGTCATGCCATCAAACAGTGAAATGTGGATAATATGGGGCTAAGATTTGTCAACTTCCCCTGGTGATTCAACAACAATAAAATGGCATCTCACACAAAATGTATCACTCCGTACAGATATGCTACACCTCAAATAAAACACAGAAGCAGCAGATGAAGAATAATACCAATACAGGGTATGACCTACCACAAAGACCTTTTAGATCTTTTAACCCTTGAGGCCACTTCAAGGGAAGTTTAAAGGGAAGTGAAGTTCAGCTTCAGAATTGTTCAAAGAGAAAGGAATGCTTTAACAATTACACTGACAATACAGACATTATTAGACATTATTGTTCTCAGCATGTACTTGAGTGATAAAGTCAACCCTATCTGTCAACAAGGACTCTAAGCCCTGAAAAATCAAAGACTTCTCTGTCAATCAATGCCAGAGTAGCTGACATCTTTTTGAATAGCTGTGTCTGTACTCCAAAAGCCATTCTATAATATTCAAGGCTCACTCGTGTCTCATGAGTCATTAGCAATCCTCTTCTCGTCTCAGGCTTTGCTAATTTGGCATGTCTGTACAACCTTGATATCAATCACTTGAAAAAGATTAATTAGCCCTGTAGTCTTGGCTCTCATTGAGCTCTAATCGGCAAAGGTGAGCAGATACACAGAGAGGTGGGAGCGTCTCAGTCATAGGATCTTAGGCTAAGCCGTGTCTCAAGTCCCGATAAAACACCAAGTCTACTTGTCAAGCCAAGTCACAAGTAGGATCACATCAGGTCAGGTCAAGCTAACTTCCGAGCTATACAGGGCTTTCAAGTTTCATCCTCTGGCAGCCATGTTGGAGGTCCTCAGCTCTTTCTTGGAAAAGCTGATGATGTGTTTCTAAATTTACAGCTTGGCTGTCTCAAAATAACTGAGAAGACATAGTTCATTCCTGTGCTGTTTTTGACTGGGAACTAATCATTCCGCCATGGATACATATGATAGATTTTGTGTTTATAAAATGTCATAGCTTGCTAGCTATCCAACATCTGGTCAGCTAACCATCACTGTCTTGTAAACACATTTGATTTGCCCAGTAGCTAACGTATCTAGTAGCCACATGTTAACGTTAACATGTGTTTGCTGGCTAGTTACCCAGAAGCAGACTAACATTTAATCCACGATGAACTATAGCATTGATTCAACATCAGTTTTGCACCCTGATTCAATGTCATTTCAATCAATTTTTTTCAATCATCGATCAAATTAACATCAAATTATCATTGAAACAATGTTAACGGGACAGGATGAGTCAGCTAGCCACTTTGTCACCATACAAGCTAGGTGCTGCTGGCTCGCTGTTGTCATGGACTTCAAGTGTGTGTTTGTGGTAATTGTCGACACCTTTAAAAAAAACGAGCCAGCTTGCGACGACTGACGCGGAAATTGCTGACAAACGGTACAAATGACACAGGATTGATTCATCATTTGCAACCCAAGGAAACTGTTGCTTCCACAACAAAAGAAAAAGGCTTTTTTTTGTTATTTGTAATTTGAAATACCTGTCACAACATCTGCTCCACACAACTCTCCGTCTAACTGAGACTAAGGCTACTGATAAATTGTGTGTGTGTCAATGCATGCAAGACTACAGTAGTATGTGTGAGTCTGTATCTCTGACTTGTGGGTTGACGTGGTGCATATTCAACTAAACGCTGCTGCACATATACATTTATACCAGTGGTACTGAGATGTGTTACACAGTATAGTGTCATAGTGCTATAGGAGGGCTATAATGATTTCATAGGTTATGGTTGGGGGGAAAAAATGCCTTGTGGGTAAAATGTTCTGAGGGTAAAAACTCGTCCATCATACACACTGATTCCATCAACCTGCAATCTATACTAGGCTGCACAGACTACTGTGCACTAGGTTTGAGGTCTACAAGTGGTCAATTTTAACTGCAGCACACCACAAAAACAGTTTTTGTAATAATCTCTTATTATTATTTTGAAAATATGCGTCCAAACAAAAAAGTTTGGTAAATCCTTAGCAGTAGAGAGCAGTGTCCGTCCATCTGTCTGTTAGACAGTGTGCAACACTGTTAATTATTGCCACAGAACCACATGACCACACAGCTCTGCCACCCCAGTAAACTCAGTATCATTTGCTCTGTGGAGATGGCGATTGACTGATTTCAGAGAGTCGCCAAAAACAGGTTTCAGTAATGTCAAACATGCATAGGCTAGGCGATCAATAAAAAGTCCTGATCTCCAATTGATGAAATGTCTCTCTTCTTGGCTCTGAGGATTATCTCACCTACTGATTTATCTGTGCTAAGAATGCTTCTCAGAACATGCAATATTGATCTCTCTCCACTTTGTTCCAATTTCCCTCCATTTGCTTCTGTGTTTGCAGCTCCAGCTGTTCGGCCTGAACACAGTACACCAAAATCACATTAATGTGCTGAGGTGAAGCAACAGCACTTGTATTGGTTGACAAGATGTGTGCAGCACTACCCACGGGTGTAGCAGTCGAATCACTCAGGTCATTTTAGGAAACGTGTGAAGTTGTCAACATTTGGAAGTGATGACATCACTCAGCTCCTGTGTTTGAAGTCTGTGGTCAAAATTGGAGAAAATACACTTAGGGAAAAGAAGGCCTGATGTCAGTGGTTGAATTCTGTTCAGCACACAAACAAGTAACCTATCTGCACTGCAGACTGTACACTGGAAATTTCAACATGCTACATGGAAACTTGGGCGCCTCGTGTCATGTTGTTGTTGTTTTCTGTGAAAGGCATTGTGAGTGAATTTTGACTAATTTATGGTTAGTATTTGGCTGAGGTCTACTCAATCAAACCCGGAAAGCAGTTTGCTAAAATGTTACATTTTGAGCACTGAAACACCCCACTGATCAGAATTATATGCCTTTCAAATAGAGCAAGTAAAAATACTCTGAGGAAACAAAGGGCTGACCCATTTGTTCACTGTGAAAGGGATACACTGGCATCCAGAGCAAAAACGCTGGGGTGATTTCCTCCTCGCCTCCACCTGTGCACAATACATGTCGCAACAAATTACACGCCAACAAATATCCAAACATCTCCACAGCTGACATTGCCATATTCACACAGAGATGATGTGTGACAGTGACAGCATTTCATTCCTTGAGTCAATTTGCTCAGATTGCTAGGCGAAGGTTATGGAATGATTCAAATTCTGACGATGGGATTTAGATTAGTGAGGAATGAAGCCGCTTCTTCTCAGCTCTGTCCTCTATTCTTTTTGTCTTTTTCCATCTATCTTTGCTCCTGTTCGTACACCACATACCGTATTGCTCAATATGAATTTAAGGACCGTAAAACTACAGATCACAGTGTCTCAGTTGCAGCGATGCCTACGGGTATCACACCTCTTAAGAGAACTTCTGTCACGAAACTGAACCAGAAAGAACTCAGGTTAAGCTTATTTTAGGATAAAACTCACCCCACGCACGCCGCTGCCTGAGAGGTGCTTCATACTAACCCATCCTGAGAGCAGGTAAGGGAAGGAGGACAAGTTGGCAAAGGTGCTGTATCACTCTCCCTTCACACTGAGTGACTCACTATTCGTTCCCATGAAGAGAGCAACACCAACACAAGACGGAAAGCTTACAGCAAGATTAAGGGGTTTTAGTTTCAACCTGGCCCTAAACCCTATCACAATATGATTCTTGGGGCAAAATACAGTATTACATCAAAATTGTGGTATCCTAAAGTGGTAAAAAGAAATGACGCAAGCAATTTTGTCACTATGTGGAAGAACACAGTTCACGGTGGAGGTTCAGAGTTCAGTGAAATGAACATACCACCAACTACTATAGTAATGTGCAAAGTCAACATTTGATTGTTTTTTACTCATCACTAAAAACATTTAGTAATCACTTTCAATTTCTTTTTCAGTGAATTATGAGTCGTGAAGACACAACTATCTCAGCCAAATGAACTTAATAACCATAATTAAATTAATCATAATAACATGAATGACTAAGTAGGCGCTAATTGCTCAAGTCGAAAATGAATGCAGTGATGTAAAACTGCATAAAATGTTACGCCTAATATTTTTACAAGTTATATTATATTCTCTGTTTACAGCCAGAGTTTTCCTAAAGTTGTAGATCTATCTAACCGCATTAGAGCATCACTGATTGAGTACAGCGTAAACTGAGGCATAACAGTAGGACTCAAGGGCGTATGATTCATATAAACTCAGGGGGATGTGTCTGCTAGATTTTTGGCTTGATACATTACTGCTTGATAAAATTCTGTTGCCACAATAATACAATACTCCCTATGGCATTTATAGGATAAACAATTCTTTTCAGGGAAACATTCTCCTGGACTCCAAGGATTTGTGCCAAATCCCACATTAAAAAAAGTTATTTTGCTCTTTAGCTGCAATTTGAACTGAAAGGAAAAATCCACTCTAAAACATTTAAAACTGTTAAAAAAAAAAAAGCTACTGGTGATGTGCCTTAAATTTCTCTGTCCATTTTTTTGCTTCATAGTGTATTTTATTATTTCCATGGATGCACGGCCAAAAGTAGATGATGTGATGTCACGTTGAGATATTTGAGTTTGAAAGATTTGTTATTATCACAAACATCAGTGGTGTCAGCCCCCTAGAATCAAAGTGATAGGGCTTCTTTGTCGACTCACCATTTTGCACCAAGATTCAACATAAATCCATCGTAGAAGAGGCAGAGACACCAATTTCTCCACTGACAGTAGCCTCAGTAGACCAGAATGCAATGCAGTCACACAACGTTGGGTTGTGAGTATGGGGCACAACCCTTTTCTCACCTAGAAAAATGTGCCTTACTATGCATATGCTATCACTAGTGCTCTCTCTCTCCACCTACACATACAACCCACAGTTGAATACAACATGCTCACTTTCGTTCTCTGGAGCTTGTCAAAATTCATTCTGGGAAATGGAGGAAATCAGTAACTGAAGTAGAAGTAGATGAGACAGGTTGAGGGACAGTGGGTACACCAAAAGTAAATTACAACACTTCATCACAAAATAACTCCTGGCATGCATTGAATATCACAGATTGAAGATATCAAACAGTATCCAAGAGTATCCAAGAGGGGATTTTTCTTTAAGACTTAAATCATGTGTGTAAATTCCTCACATGAGGCTGAAGATTGACAGTTAAAGCTCTTTGTATTAAAACTTGGGCTGTGCTGGAGCTTAACTCTTATTTTGGGTGGCTCATCCAAAATATTGAAATCAGCCGCTTGCACCGCCTTCCCTCCTGAACGTTTTTGCCATCCGAAAGTTTTGGGGGGGAATGAAGGTTTTAACACGTCTCGTGTATCCCCTCTCAAACATACCTTGCTGTAATTCCCAAAAAGCGGTGCTGGTTGATTTGCCATTGCCAGAACAAAATTGCCTGGAATATAAAATGGGACTAACCCTAATTTATCACAAAAAAAATGAAGTTAGTGTCACTAACTTAAGTCAATGAGGCTTATTTGTGACTGTAATAGTATAGTTACATTGGAGTTGTGAGAGGACGTATGATTAAAATGTATGATTGATTTAATTTTCACTAGAAGAGGGTCATCAGAGGTGTTTTCTATCCTGTTTCTATTCTTTCAAGTAAAATTCCACATCATTATTTAGGCTATATGGATCTTTGATAATTGATACAGCCCTATGTATTAGCCCGCCTAGCCTGTTTCCTGTTTATACAATAGCAAGCCAGTTCATTTAATCATGAGGAACTAGGTTATTGTCTAACATAAAGTGCATATGAGAGAAACACTCGTGACATTGTTAATCATTGCTGACCCTGTTCAATACTAATGATATTCCTTTTTTATTTTCATTTATTCACGTCTCTCTCACCATCAGGTAATATCTTCATTCATCTTGAGCCTCAGGCTTTTATCAGTTCTATCAGTATTTGCAATGATAATTATTTACATAAATTCACTTCATTTCATATGTAAATAAATACATCTAACTGAGAATTAAATTAATTGTTGTCTGTTATTTTAGCTAATTGAGGTATTAGTAACTGGGGGCGTGTGACACTTAGGAAACATAATATGTATAATATAATCAAAATATCACTTGAATGAGAGAAAGAAATGCTGAGATTATTAGCAACCCAACTGTGATATACATATCACGAAGACATTTTAGGGCATATTATTGCACAGAACTCTTTTCTTGATAATACTTATCATACATATCAATACTTATTATTTCACCTCCTCTCGAGACTAGAAATCACACCTCCAAAGAGAACTTCTGTCAAAAATCTGAATCAGAGACATTTCAGGTTCTGTTTATTTTGGGGAAACCCCACACATACAGCTGTGAGACGTGCTTAATACCAAAGACAAGTCTTAGGTATTGCTATGTGCTTTTGTGGTATTGAAAACCCTTGCATGGACTTGCTCAACTTGGAAGCTGCAGCCTTGATGTACTTTTGTTGTGAACAAAAGACATTCTCTTTGTATTAAACCATTCGTATGTTGCCTTGGAACATGTCTCACCTTCAGCTTGTGTGGTGTGGTTGACCATATATATTCAAGATTTTGTTATATTACCACTATACTATATTACTACTATAAAGTGCATGGGGCATGTAACCTTTCCACACTCTTATCATGTATTTAAAACTTTAAGGCAGTAGACTATTTACTTAAATGGTATCAGGTTTCTTGCACATTTGCTGCAGTTGAGCTGGAGTCAAGTTGACCAAAGCACAGTTTTCACAAAATCATCAGTCATAATAAAAACTTCCTCTGCTAATCATCCACCTCTCTATGGACTGTGGCTCGGCGGTCTTGCTTGCAGAGAATAATCTGCATTCATTATCCGTATCAGTTGGTGGCTTCTGTGTATGACTGGATTATGTAAGAAAAATGGCATATGTGAGATGCCGGGTTGCCATATGAGAGAGAGAAGGAGACCAAGCATAATGGAAATTAATAGGAAAAAATATTGACTTGTATCTTGAAACTATAGTGACGTGGAGGACGCCGGAGGGCACAAATCCCTGTAATCCTTGATTGTTGCTGACACACCCCCTACAGTGCCTCTGGTTCCACGTAGGTGTAGTCAAGTTCATGGCGACTCAACAAAATACCAAATGGGTGCAGGTGAGTAAATAAACAGTGTGTGCCTGACGAAAATGCCACTTTACCAGCACAAAGCCCCGCCATCTGCCATATGCCGTCATGAAATTGAGCCCTTAGTCTGCGTTTACATGATGGGGTCCTGCCTTCTGCGTATTTATGTACCACACAGATGAAGCACAAGCTGGCATCTTGGCTGGTAATGCAGAAATGTTTAAATTGTTGATCATCTTTGAGTCATATTTCTGACATTTTAAAGAAAGGGCTCATACTGTAGTGCCTAGGAACTGGACAAATGTTTGCTGCATAAAAGCCCAAAGCTGCAATATTCGTCCTTGGCAAATACTTGTGATTATATTTGTAGGGGCCATTGATTTAGCCAAGATGAGGACATGGGTCCACATTCTACACGTAAATGTACCAATAGAAAAAGATGAAAACAACTTCAAACTTACCTACATCAACTAAACATACATCAAACTTGGTTGTTCATTACAGCCATGAGGTGAAAATGCTCTTAACTCATTCAGCTTAGTGAAGAATTAGTCCAAATAAACCTCTTCTATATAGTCTACATGACATTTAAAGACATTTGTAACAGTCAACCAGAGGTACCAATAGTGTCAGATCTTCCGCTTTCCTAATTTTTTCTTCCCCCCACAGCCTACTTTAATTTTCTATGGACAGCATCTCCTCACCTTGTTAATGCTAGCAGATTCTAGCAAGGTACAAGAACTGCCTTTGGCTGATGTGACGTGATTTTCATCTTTATATTCTCTGAACTAACTTTGCAGTGGCTGTTCCGTGGGTGGACAGCAACTACTGCAGCTGCTCTATGGGTAGAGAAGTGGATGGCAAGGCAGTGGGCAATTTTTGGCATAATATACCACACACACAAAGCCCAAGGAAAACCATGGAACTTATTAAAATATACATTATACAGGTTTAGCTAGCACTTTTGGACCCAATCAGCTGAGCTGTGCTGGAGGAAAGCTATAGACCAGGTCTATTGGTCTGTAGCATGTACAGAAGATAACAGGCTCCAAGTGCAAAACTCATTCTCCTGATTGAAAATGAAGCTAATAGCTTAAGTGCTTGCTGTCTTGAATAGCTAAAATAATGTGCTGGGCCTCAGTGGGCTAAGGGGTATACAACACACTTGTAACACGGTGGGTTTGATTCCCTGGTGCACCCTTTTTCGGGTATCATGCCATCTAGCTCTCTTTCATCTTTCGTGACACTCTGCACTGTGTGCTATCCGATAATACTGAAATGCCTTCACATATATCAGAGAAGAATGTGCTGCACTGTCTGTATTGTGATGCAAATAGCCCTAGACAACATCATCATACATCTTGGGCTTTTTCGACAGCAATATACTGAATTTTGACGCATTTACTTACATGCCTGGTAAACAGAAAACTCTATCTGATCAAAACACTTTGGTGTTATTGAATAACACGGCAATTTGGAACAGATTGAAAGTGTAAATGCACCATCCGAACCTTGAAAAAAGGGTAGAGGTTTAAAAAGTCATTAAATCGCTTATTCTATGAACATATGTCTCCTGCTGCACTGTGTTCTTACTTTGCATTGCGGTGTTTGGCACGAAATGTAACAAAAAAAAAATCCTATTACATTTTTAACAGCTCAGGCTGCTCCCTTGAGCTGTAGAGGGCAAGGAATAACAAAGCTGAGGGAAGTCTCGGCTCCTTACCTCTGATGGGCTATTAGTTATTCTAGCTAGCAGAAGCCCCATTAGGTCTGCCATTTAATGCTCCCACACCACATTCTCACATGAAAGCTACAAGATTGATAAGCAGACCGTCTCACCTCAAGCTCCCCTTGCATTTGAGATATGCTCTGCCACAGATGTTCTGACAAAGAGCTGATTTACTTTATATAATATTTGACATCACTTAAAACAATGAAACATATTTGTGCTTGCTCCTCTAGTGGCTTCAGTAGAGGACCCTACATGAATGTAAGTGGTGCTACAGTACATTCCAGTACACACCCTGCCACTGTCTTAAAATGTATTTTACAAAATGATTTACCGGGCCCATGCGGAATATAGGAAACGAGCTGTGTGTCAGCATGAGATAACTTCTTCTCTGAGCTGTGCTGACAGATACAATGGAGGAGAAAGATGTTTCATGTACACCATGGCATGTCTGTGTTTAGTCTGACAAAAGGAGCCCTGAGACAAAGGTGCGGTAAAGATTCCCAGTGACACTACATCTTTCCCAGCACAGCATGTCCTGTTAATCACACTTTACCATACTGCCAAATGAAAAAAGCTGCTGGACAGGGGAAGACAGATGCGTAGCATTAGGGGGAAAATAGTACACAGGCAAAAAAATGCCTAATTAAGCATGAAACAAATTGATTAGTCTTTCTGTCAAGACTTTCTGTCTCAATCCCTTACAGTGGTCCTGAGTGAGTCATGTAAAGGAGTCCAGCTTTAGGACTCTTAAGGATGAGGATGTCATTCTGCATAAGAGCTGCTTCATGTCTTTGAGATTAAACAAAATGGCATGATGCAGTTTTAACACAATGTTGTTATTGCAGCAGTATACAAAAATGTAACAGAAATCAGGGCCAAATGCATAATTTATCTTTCATTTGGCCCTAGGCCCTTACAACCATCTCCAGCCTGTGCTGGCTGTTTGAACCTTGTAAATTAAACAAATGAATAAATACCTAAGTACTCTATGGCTAGAGGTAGAACGAGAGTGGGGGACATATATGATCAGCTAGTATGATTGCAAATAATTACATATTTAATACAGTAACAGAACAAATACAAAATCTCACATGACTCATGTATTTGCCACAAATGACGCACTGCAATTCTGGCAAACACATGGGATAGGAGAGGACCACCTGCACAGTGACTTGATCCAATAAAGTTTATCATTCCATTTTGGACAGCAAGCCACACTACAAATGCACAGATCCACGAGTGAGCTGTCTTGTATCAGGAATTAAAGATGGACATGCTTTATATGTAATTTAGTTTGAAGTATGTGAGCTTTGCGCTGTATCTTTGTGATTGGTACCCAGAAAGGTGAGCTGCCACTGTGTTCCCAGCTAATGGGAGTCCTATTGTAACTCTACAACAATAAAGACACATCATTAAGAACAGCAGCTATAAAACCACTGTTACAAAACAAGTCACCATGCACTGACCTTTTACTTCCTAATCCCAAAACAGACAAGACCAGAGGAGAAAAAAATATCTTTTTCTCGGATGTTGTTAGAAACTTTACCTCTTGTGCCTCGCAGTGGAAATGGATTTTTGGAGGGCAACGGTCATACCTCGCATTCTCTGGAGCCTGAGATGGTGTATGTGTAGGGTCCTGTCCCATTAACCAGCACATCCATAGTCTCTGAGTGTGTAGGCTTGTAGTCCACATAGTATTCTTGCAATGGTGAATTAAAGGAGCGCTCAGTCTCCCGTGCCTTTTTCTGGCGCTTTTTAACCATGGAGCGCTGCTGAAGCTGCTTGATACTGCTGGGATAGCGCTTCCATGAGACGTAGATAACCAGCAGAATTATAGCCACAGATAGGAGGAGGGCCACACTTCCAGCTATGATCTTGTGGAAGGACACATACTCAGTGTCTGGCAAAGGGACAGTGGGGGAGACCTCAGAAGGAGTGGGGGAAACTGTCCTGTTCCAGATCAACTTCTTATCTACCACAGACTGTGTGGGAAGAGGCGGCAGCTCAGGTTGAGATGGGGAAGTGAAGGTGGGCGTAGTTGAGGCAATGGGTACAGGTGTTGCTTTACAGATACTGAGATTCTCCACCACTTCATTCACTTTCTCTCCTTGTGCCTCCTTAGGGCCCGCACAAATCATAGCAGACTCCTTGTTACCTTTGAAGGCCCTCAGCCAGGCCACCAGGGGACATATGCTAGGGTTACAGTACCACACATTACCAGCCAGACTGATGGTGGTGAGGGAGATCCAAGCTCCCACTGCCTGCTGAGAAACGTTGCTCAGTTTGTTGGAGTCCAGGTTCAGGGTCTGCAGATTAGGAAGGCATTGAAAGGTACTCGCCTCCAACACTTGGAGTTCATTTCCTGAGAGGTCCAGCTTTTGCAAGGATGTCCACATCCATGGTAAGCCCTGGGTTATGGATTTAATACGGTTCCACTGCAAATAGAGGGCTCTCAGGTTAGTCAGGCGGGGAAAGTGAGCAAAATTTATCTTTGAAAACTGGTTGTGCTCCAAATGAAGCTCAATGAGCTTAAGGAGTCCAGCAAAGGCATTACGCGTGAGGCTCCTTAGCCTGTTGTAGCCAATATCAAGGAATTCCAGGTTGCGACAGTCCAGGAAAACTCGCATTGGGACGGTTTTTAAGGAATTTGACCTCAAGTGTAGACTGAGTAATTTCCGCAGACCCTGAAATTGACTAGGCTGGAGAGCCTGCAATTTATTGTAGGAAAGGTCAAGGTTGCGCAAATTTGGGACATCGTGGAAAGTGTTGTTTTTTAGCTGTGTAATCTTGTTAGAGCTGAGAATGAGTTCTTTGAGCCTCCTTATCCCATGGAAAGCTTGGCCATCCACCGCGTTAATGTAGTTGTGGTCAAGGTACAACCAAACCAGCTGACTCAGGCCTGAAAACTGACGGGCTCTGAGGTTCACCAGGCTGTTGTAGCGCAGGGAGAGGCCCTGTGTTCCTACAGACACATTGTTTGGCACATCACGGAAGGCATTGGATTCGCAGTATATTATTTTCCCATCACATCTACAGCTCTGGGGGCAGGGACGTTCACGGATGGCGCTTGGAGCAGCAACCAGCCAGGCGGGCACCAATACTGTGAATACAAGCCATTTGAAAAGCACGGGAAGTCCTGCAGACACACAGAAAAGTGGAAGACTAATGAAAGAGGAAACAATACGGACCAAACAGCCAATACAAATAGAATAGAATAGAATAGAAATATTCAATTGAATTAGGTAAACAAACATAATAATCCTTAAAAGCTTATTACATTTGTCAACACATTTAGTTATTAGCAGACTAGACAGCCTATTTTCTATGCACGTCTGTGTTCAGAATAGGCATAGATCAATATCCATTATTACTGTCAAACGCATACTGTTGGGACAAAAGAGCAGTGATTGATAACCAAAATGCATCAAGCACGATCTGTCAAATAGTTGGTCAAAGACAAATGCCCGCCAGAGCCCTCAGCCTGCAATCATCGGTCATAAGCTGCAGGGTGCAAAGAAACCAGCAGCAATGGCCTTAAGTGAATTATAATTAGGCAAACGACAAGGACTTTGTGCAGAAATGTCGGAGAAGTACCCTGCAGAACAGTGTGTACATACCCATATTTGCGCTGTGGCGGCTCCTCCTCATGTTTAGGGATCTCTGTTGCATGTGTCCCAGGTCCACATGTTAGACGCACTCTGCGTTTTGTCCCCAATAGTTGTACACGTACCCAGGACGCGCAGCTATCACGGAAAATACGCACTTTGCGCCGTAGCCAGAGCCGCCTCGCGCACAGCCGCACACCTGTCGGAGACGCAAGTAGCTCCAGGAGGTGTGAACCAACCTATAGTCTTAGTTTCCTACGTTACCGAACTACACCAGCCGCCTGATTATGCATATTTCAGGCTGCAGTCCAACACAAGCCCCTGGATGGACTCACTCAAGCTTGGAGCCTGATGGGGAATTATCTGCCCCCTTGTTCACTATGAAATCGATTTTGAAGACGCATCCGGGACACGCCAATTGTTGAATTGCACTGGTGTAAAAGACATTTGAATCAAGTGAAGAAATTGGAGAGGAACAATTGTGGTCCGAAATGCGTCAAGTTGAATGTATCCCGGTTCAAATGTGGACAAGAGTGGCACCGGGCGCTGCCTGCCATGGATTAGACCCGTTGACCGTGGCATCTAGAATAAATCACTTGTTTTATAGCAACAGGAATGATGTTGCTGTAGGATTATACTGAGCTCACTGGTGCTCGTTTGAGGACTTGAGATGCCCTCTCCTGGTCACTGAGCGACGCCCCTCAGCTCTCACCATCACATGAAGTTAAAGCATTCAGAGCTGGCATATTCATTGATATTTGTGTATATACTGTGCATTTAATCAATTAGATATTTTAGTAGTTTATAGAACATGAGGACAAGTTCAGAACAAAAAGATAAACGAAAAAAAGGAAATAGATGGGCTGCAAAAGCATATAGTATGCTATGGCTTAATATGATATAATATAATAAGACCACGCTTATTCCACATATTATTGCTCTATGCCATGATGATGAAAAGCTCAGTGGAACTGTATTTTTTACACCATTCTCTGTTGCATGTTGACCCTGAAATGTGTCATGCGTAAATAAAGGGTGCTTGCAAGGTCTCTTGCAAGGTCTATAATGGCAGTTTGAGTCAGGGTCAGAGTCATCACTTCTAATGGATCCCTTGACCCTGCACTTAATGTGCAGAGTAATTACTGGGAATGGACATTAATGAACATGTGAGTTAATGTTGCAGTCGGTTTGTGACAAAAATAGGTGGAAAACTCAAGCATCTAGCACATCACATTACAATACATGCTTTAAGTCCCATTGTGAAGATCAGTCAGGTACAGAGCCTGATTGATCCCTATCTATGCCATTTGACTTCAGAAATATTTTTAACTCATCCAAAGCACTTGTCCTTGATCTGTAGATTGTCAAATCTATGAATAATCTATGAAAACAAATCTATTATATCCTGCTGTAATCCGAATCTTAAAAATTCACAGCTGCTGCTGTACCATCATTCCATGTTAAGATTCACTTAATTCCCTGTGGCCTGTGCATGAATTCTGATTTATGTTGTTGAACAAATCTGACATGACCCACTTTTGCATTTCATCCAGCCTGTTTCTTTGGGTATTTGATATAAATGGCATATACAGGCAATGCAGAAAAATAGAGGATCAATAGCTTACCAATTTCACAGGTTAATATTTATAGTTAGCATTGGAAGGAATATCACCACCTCGCCTCCTCTTAACTTTATATATAACTTTATATCTTACTTCCAGTTTTAACTTCAGTGGCAGTCAAAACATTAGGTTCCAAATAAAATATGTGTTTCCTCTGCCTTAACACAGTTTTTGTGTGACCCAGCAACCCCCAGGTCCTTAATAGGGCTCCAGTGGGCCCTAAGTAAATAGTGGTCATTTAAGGGTCTCTAGACATCTACTAGAATTTAGCCCAATGACAGAACAGAAGAGTGCCTAAGAATGACTATTCTAAGCAGAGGTTTTACTCTCCCACTATTATCTCTTCCACCTCAGGTATTCATTCTGAATTAAATCATATCTAACACAAACAATCTGCTCAGATGGTACACAATCTAACCAAGCAAGGGTCTGCGGTTTAACAAGCATATATTTTGGGGTTCCTGACATGAAAAGTATGGGAAGCCATGCCTTAAACAACACTAAAGGTACAGTATACTGCCATTATATGCACTCACATGCACTCACCTTGCTTTGCAAATAACTCAGCCTCCAAATTGCGTCCTATGAAACTTTAATGACTGTCTGTGACTGACTGAGCTCTGAATAATAGAGCAAGGGAAGGACCTGCTTTTTGCAGCATAATGAATCCCACTGTGACGGAATGAAGAACTATATAAATAGTTATGCAATTAGGCCAAAAAGACACCTTAAACCATGTTTCTGTTTAGTCAACAGTTTAGTTGACCCTGACTTGCAAATGAGGAACTTTAATTACCCAGTGAATTAAGCATCAGGTAGATATTTCTGGGAGAAATGTCTTGTCAAAAACCATCTGGTACTTTATTCCCCGCTGCTGCTCAAATGAAAAACAAGGGGGGTTGTATTTAATTTTTGCTCTGGAAACTCTATGTATGAAACTGATCCTTTAACTGAGGCACATACTGTGTTTTCCATCTTCCCACAGTTTAATAACCACGTCTTTGTGTGGTCCTCATTTTAAGTAGGGCTCTGAAAGGTGTGGTTCTGCTTAGAAACTTTTTCATGTGGAGTACCCTGGGAGCGCCGAGGGGGTTCTCGAGGATTTTTAGATGATTAAAAGCTAATAACTTGTCTGTTTGACCCACATTCATATTCTGTTTCACTTTAGGTATTCAATTTTTAGGATGTGTGATAAGTATCTCATTTATTTAGAAGAATTTACATGCTGAAACACCAGGAGCACAGGTGGCACGTAAAACGTTCATGAGGTTAATGAGCGAAGGTAGGTGAAACACTCTATTAAAAAATGATTTATTGTAATAAAGCAAAAGGCTTGAATATCCAGTCACGGAGGCCCTCTCCAGCAACATTCAATATGAAATGATGAGTTCATCAAACACAGAGATAGCAAGCCTTTATAATAGAGTGGACAAGCTTATCTGATAGGCATATATTGCTCTAATGTAAAAGAAAATATGCCTCTATGAGAAATCCTGTGTGGATCTGCCAATTATCGTATTTATCACCATACACATGAGACTGCTGGAAGAAAAGGTTTCTTCATCAGGTTTCTTCTGTTTTTTTGCGTGGGGTGCGGGAACTCCCTAGTGGTCGCACAAGATCGTCAACAAGATGAGTATCATACTGCTATGTTAGTTAGCGCCATGAGATATTGTCATGAGAGATGGCTTTCATTCCACCACTCATATCCCACACAGTAATTTACCATTCAGTGCTAAGTAAAGTCTGATTAAAAAAAAAAAGAGGAAAAACAGCTAATCTCTTAAATCACTTAAATGCTGATGTATTTGGGGGTCTTCCCCCAAAAAGTTTCAAAACCCTTGCTCTATATGGGGTTTAGATCAATGGTTCTGGTTGAAGAGGCTAGGTCACATGATAACATTTTTGTGGATTAGTGCTATCTACCTGGTTGTAATGAGGGGATTACTTGCCAGTTTATGTCTTTCAGAGGTCATGAAAGGCCATTTTAAAAATACAAGCATAGTTTACACTCTGCCATCCATCAATCCATCATCTATCTATCTATCTATCTATCTATCTATCTATCTATCTATCTATCTATCTGTCTATCTGTCTATCCGTCCATCCGTCCATCCGTCCATCCGTCTATCTATCCATCCATCCATCCATCCATCCATCCATCCATCTATCTATCTATCTATCTATCTATCTATCTATCTAAGGCAGGGGTGTCAAACCATGTGCCATGAAGGGTCGAGAGTATGCAGGTTTTCGTTCCAGCCCAAGAATACAGGAGGTGATTTCACTGATTACCACACCTTCAACCAGAGAGGAGGGACTAATCAGTGAAATCACCTGGTGTAGTGTTCGGTTGGAATGAAAACCTGCATACTCTCGGCCCTCCATGGCACACGGTTTGACATCCCTGATCTAAGGCATGCAAGACAGACACAATTCAAAATTTGACTTTTTAGGATATACAATAAGTTCATGCCTTCTGTCTGACCAGTAACTGCAAAGATTTAGTTTAAAATCACTTCCTAAAGGTGGGCTCACATCGTGATCTCCCCGAATGAGGTGTTGAAACAGATAAAGTGTGCACAATATATGACCGTGTGATGTATTATCCACTTTCACTGCACTACACAATCTGTCATCGGCAATTAGAAGATAGGAGTTGCCGCTGGAAATGATTATATTGTATGGAATTACAAAATGTGGGTGGTGTGCACACAGATTCACTTCATTCTCAATGTTTTGGATATGTAAGATAAGATCCAGTTGATAAAATGTCACAAGATTACAGACAGTCAGTGGGTGAAGTCAAATAATCTCTGATATCAGTTCCTCCCTTACTGACTGTAGGTTTCCTTTCTGTGTAAAAATCTTTACAGGATAGCATGATGGAAAATACTTTTGCAAAGGTACCTCTCATTACAGCGTTATTGCCAAGCAGCACATGTTTCCAATGACGTGATCTCTGAAGACAGGTGTTATGCAATATACATTTTGTTTGACATTCCTTTTCAAAATGTGATACTAGCTTAACACAAAAACACCTCTTAGATTCAACCCAGCTATGGTTTTCTTGAAGCAGGTTTCATAAATAAATGTCCTCTCAGTACAATATATGGGCATCCTATAGGAAATATTCTGCATATATGTGAATTCATTAGTTTGTGTCAGCTAACCACAAGAAATGTGGATGCTGAGTTCACTCTCATCACTGAAGTCATGGATTTTTAGATCAATATCCAGTGCTTGGAAAACAGGACATTTTTCTTTGTGTGCACAAGGGGTTGCTGTTACCACACGTTATAACTCAAGCGCTCTAATACAATACAGTCGAAATCATGTTTTCCAGACTATTATGTCCAATATGATGAATGTCTGCTCAAAGTAGAAGCAGCAAAGCATGAAAAATGAGTATTAAATGACCATGGAGTTATAGGTTTCCTTATCTCCTCGGCTTCAAGCACTGTTTTTTTTTTTGCTGTGCCTTCTGTTGACGGCCTTTTTCATAAGGACCATTAATTTGACTACCAATAATCATACTGTTAGCACCCCTTCAACACGATCTCTTCACTGAGAGGTGTTAACTGTTTATTTACATGAAACCTCACAGTTGTGTGAGGGTGTGGATGGATGCTGTATGTCAACATCACATCTAAGTTGATATCATTATTATTATTATTTTTAAAGAAACAAAGCCCTAATTATTGCCCTTCCTGACGTTTTGGAATGAATGAATGAACAAACAAACGAGTTGATTGGTTACCATAGTTGTCATCATCATCATCATTACCACCACACCACCATCAACGATAAACTACTGTTGTTAGCTGGCCTAATGTTCTGACTGTGGCCTCCTGTCCTTCAATATTATGGGAATGACATATGAATTCTTAAATTTAGTATGGTATGGTTTTCTTTATGGTGTGCATATGGTGTACACAACCCCTCACACACCGCCGACAGCAAAATCAGTGGCCAACTGTACCCCATTTGAATGTAGGCTAATGTGTCTTGGGCCATGTATATTCTGCAAACCAGATTCAGATATTTTCAGTATTCACAGGGTCCACTATTGGTTAGTTGGAAAATAGCTGAACAAACATAGCTTTTGAAGTTAGCTAGCTGCTCTAAAGGTTAAAGCAGCATTTCACAAGTAGCAGCTACCTGTATCTCAATGTATTAATGCCTGGTGTCAATGGGTTGGAAATTCACACAGCATTTTGGAAGTAACACCTTTTTTTCATTTAATCTCAAATCCATAAGGACAGATTTGGCCTGTTTATAGTTCAGTGGCAAATGTCATCCTTTGGCTTCAAAACGCCCTGAGGCCCTGGACCACCAAGGGCCCCAAAAGCCCCTAATTTCAATTGGAATTGGAATAGGAAGCATGAGGTGTCTGATAGAGGATTCAGTAGCCAAAGAGATGACACGATCATGCCAAATAGTAAGAAAAATAATAACAGGATTCCAGGATTTGACATTAATTAACCAAAAACAGAACATTTTAATTGTGGTCCTAAAGAAACTGGAATCACAATGACAAATATAGCAATATTTTCCAAATAGTAGGCTAAATAGATACAGACCTATTTTATAAACCACTGACCTGCCAGTGACTTCTTCAAATGCTCGGATCTGGATCAAATACATCATTAAAAAGTAACAGCACCAATTGGATTCTCTCCCAAATATACGATATAGTGCCAAACGAGAAATGAGAAGATGCTGCCATTGTTTAGAATAAAGTAAGGACCTTTTAACATAATTCTGCACCAATATTAAACTATTATTTAAGTTTGCCTTATAAGCAATTCATGGTATAATCACCCATTACGATACCAAACGAGTATTTGCTCGCCTACGCGTCTTTACGCATTTGAAAGAGAGAGAGAGAGAGAGAGAGACAGAGAGAGAGAGAGAGAGAGAGAGAGAGAGAGAGAGAGTCCGGGAGTCAGGGAGACAGAGAGGGAGAGAGGGACACAGAGGAAGAGAGAGGGGGAGAGAGAGGGGGGAGAGAGAGAGCGAGAGAGAGAGCGAGAGAGAGAGAGAGAGAGAGCGAGACAGAGGTAGAGAGACTACATGGAGGATTGTGGAATAGTCTATTGGCGCTCAAATGCGTTATTGCGCACACAGCAGACTGAACAAGCAGCGGCTCCAACTAAGAAGTGTGAAGGCGTCCTATTTCTGAGGGCTTCAGTCAGGAATCAGAGTGGTTTTGAGCGCTGTGTAAACTTGCATTTAAATGGTTTCCTCCTCTATTTGAACAGACAAGTGACGCTCACCATGCGGATCGACTCCAACAATAGGTTGCATGAATTGCGATTTCCCCATCTGAGAGCAGTTTAATGTGTTCATCATCCATTTATTTCAGAGGATTACTCCTTCCTTCAGTAACGATGGGTAAGCCATTATTTTCTGCATAATTTATTGACACATTTTCTCCCTCTTGACGCTCATTGTAGCCAAGACAACGACTATGGGATGATTTGCCATAGTTAATAGCTGTTAAAATTGGAGGTTTGGCGGTTTTTTTTTGTTTTTTTTTCTACGTAGATGAATATGTAGAAGTGTTTATTGAAATCACATCTATTGCTTATGCCTCCCAAATGATGCATTACTATATGTGTTGTACTATTTTGACAAATCCATAAAAGTATGCTAGACTATTAAATTATTCATGCACTGAGAGATCTGACTTAAAGCTGATCCTCCCTACAAAACCTGTCTATTTGAAGAATGATTTTTCCACTTTTACTTATTCATAATATAATTTTTGAAGTCTTTGAGCACACATTTTGTAGAACTAGTCAGCCTTTTGATTGCCTTTCCCCCCACTCTACCCCCAACAGGTTCTGTGATCTGGGAGTGGAGGCTATCATGTCTTCTTCTTCAGGCGGCAGTTTTGCTGCTGCTCAGCAAGGGGGAGAGGATGTGCCCTGCAAGTTGCCGTTGTGAAGGAAAGATTGTTTATTGCGAATCTGGCATTTTCCAAGACATCCCAGAAAATATCACCAGTGGATGCCAAGGTCTATCTTTGCGTTACAACAACCTGCTGGTTCTGTTGCCATACCAATTCGCTCATCTCAATCAGCTTATCTGGCTTTACTTGGACCACAACTCCATCAGTGTTGTAGATGCATTAGCCTTCCACGGTGTGCGTAGGCTCAAAGAACTGATCCTCAGCTCCAACAAGATCACACATCTGCACAATAACACATTCAGTGCCATACCCAACCTGCGCAATCTTGACTTGTCTTACAATCAGCTACAATACCTACATCCAGGCCATTTCTACGGCCTGCGTAAACTCCAAAATCTCCACTTTCGATCTAATGGTCTGAAACAGATCCTTGTTCGCACGTTTCTGGAGTGCCGCAGCCTAGAGTTCCTAGACTTGGGTTATAACCGCTTACGGAGCCTCACCCGCACGACATTCTTAGGGCTGTTCAAGTTGAAAGAGCTTCATTTAGAGCACAATCAATTTTCCAGGATTAATTTCTTTCTTTTCCCGCGCCTTACCAACCTCCAGGCCCTTTATTTGCAATGGAACCGCATACGATCCATCAATCAGGGCTTGCCTTGGACCTGGCATAGACTACAAAAATTAGACCTTTCAGGGAATGAAATCCAAATCTTGGACCCAGCTGTTTTCCAGTGTATGCCAAACTTACAAATACTCAATCTTGAATCTAACAAGCTCAGCAGTGTGTCTATGGAAGCCGTAGCGGCGTGGACCTCCCTAAGTACCGTCAGCCTGGCTGGTAACGCCTGGGACTGCAGCCCCAGCATCTGCCCACTCATGGGCTGGCTCAAAACCTTCAGAGATTCTAAGGATATCAGCATGATATGCAGCAGTCCCAAGTCTGTGCAGGGGGAAAAGGTTGTGGATGTTGTGAGGAACCACTCAGTGTGTGTGGACATATCAAATGTGTTCTCAACCACTGCTCAGATCATACTCACTACAACCCCAGTTGTGAACATCACACCCCACCCACCGCCCCCTGACATAACAGACCCGGGTCCTCCTGGGTCACCAGTACAGAGATTAACCCCGCCGGCTGTCTCTCCCAGTGTGACAGAGAGAAGAGCAACAGAGTCCACAGTCATGATCTCCACAGTGCCCATCTTTCCAGAAACCGCAACTTCATTTATTCCAGAGCTACAGTTTGAGCATATGGCCTTCCATAAAATTATTGCAGGCAGTGTAGCCCTTTTTCTGTCAGTGTCATTGATCCTTCTTGTTATTTATCTTTCATGGAGGCACTACCCCAACACCATGAGGCAGCTGCAGCAGCACTCAGTCAACCACAAACGCAGGAAAAAGACCCGGAAGCAAGACCTGGACCTTAACTCTCAGTTGCAAGAGTACTATCTGAGTTACCATTCAAACTCAGAGACTATGGATTCTCTGGTGAATGAGACAAGGCCGTGCACCTGTACTATATCAGGATCCATAGAATGTGAGGTCTGACCTGACAACTCCACCTCTAAAGACTAAAAAGTGCATTTGCAAGGCTGAGATAAATGGCTTTCCGTGAAATTAAATGTTTTTATCTCTAAATGAAACAATTCTGCGGTATTTAAGAAATATTTGTGCACACCTCTGGGGCATATTACAAAATAATTACGTACGCAGGAAGAAGAGAACAAAATGGTGGATTTTAGAATGGAGGGATCTATTTGGAGAGAAGCAATTACGATCCTGACTGTGGCAGGATCAGCCAGGTTAGCTATATATCATATAACATAACTCTCTCTTCTACAGCCGATTTCAACATTGTAGAGCTGGACAGTATTATTGTTGATGTGGAAGATATGAACCAACAAAAAAACATTTTTACATGTTACTTTTGATTTATATTGTGTAGCTTGTAAAGCATTTAGGATGTGTGTGTCTTTGCATCAAAATGTGTGTGTGTGGATGGGGGGGGGGTGCACGCACGCATTTGTGTGTGTGTGTGTGTGTGTGTGTGTGTGTGTATGTGTGTGTGTGTGTTGTGGGGGTGATTGGATGATCTGATGGATTAAGAGTTTTGCACCTTATTCCCACTGATACTGATACTGTATGTATCATAAATACTATTTACATGTCTCATACTAGTGCAGTATTTGAAAAGCATCAATGGGGGAACGAAAGTAGAGAGAGCAGCTGAGATAGTTTGCATGAATTTTTTCTCCATAAATGAGATGCTACTCTCTCTTTTACAACAAATTGCTAATTGATAACTAAGTCACATTTCAATTCCATTTGGCGTAGGCTACATAAACTAACAATATCTAAAACTCACTGTTCTAATCTCAGGACTGATATTTTCCAAGCTGTAAAAATCTGTTGTCGGGTCAATTAAGGGCCTTGATGTGTTAAACTAATTCTGTTAGTTTTCATAAAGAATTTTCTATTGACTATTATTATCATTATGATTATGCATTGTTTGTGTAACGGCATAACAATATGGGTACTAGGCATTCTATGTGATATGAGTATAATTAAATACAACTACAATTTATGAGTAATGGTGTGTTGATAAAATGTTGTTGCATTGTTGATGTGGAGAAAAATTCTCATCTCTTAATGCAACAGACAGACTACATCTACATCTGCCTGCCTTCTATTCTGTCCTCCACTGGCACACTAAAAATCAGCGTTCCTCAAACCCCTCGGTGCAGTCTGGTGTAGAAATGAGCTGTTTTCTACTCTCAGTTTTAATGTAAACAGTTTCTTTGGCTTTAACATAAGCAGGCATTGCCTTTCTTTGCTGGTCCACAAGACGAAACGACAACCATATGCCAGTCCATGAAATCGAGAAAAAAAGAAAAAAAAATTAATGTATACTGTGATGGTTTGGGAATCTTTTTTGTGCTGTGAAAGGAAAGAAAAAAAAGAGGCAGGCTACTGAAGGGCTGTGAGTGTTATGGGTCAAGGCAGTTCTGCTATTAGAGAAACATCACCCACCTTGGTCTGTTTTCTTTCCATCCCCCCTCTCCCTCCTTTTCGCAGTTTGCTCACTGAGAGGCGAGAAAATTAAAGTGCGCAAGGGGACATGTGTGCATGTGTTAAGCCAGGCAGGATTAAGCAGTCCTAGTGCCAGAATGTAAGAGCTATTCATACCTGATAGTTATCCATCTAATCAAAAAGTGCTTTTTCTCCGCGTGGCTCAGTTGAGAATGATAATCCACTGCTTACGACAATCCGTCCTTTGAGAAGTCTCCTCCACTTGATATATGTACCAAAGCTGTCAGTTGTTTCTCACTGATGTCACGGAGTTGTCTGCGTCATAGAGCAGTAAATAGACACTTGATGCCATCCCCTTGTTATCAGCCATTACCATGTTCTCACATCTTGTGAAAAATATGTCTAAAATAACTGACTGGTCAAAGGTTGTTCTGATGAGGATTTATGATCTCCATAATTCACTTTCTAAACATGACTCAGGATTTCCTTAGCCCCCAGGCAGGGATGGAGGCACGCTGCCAAGAGGATTTATATCCATATATTCTGTTTCCAGCACTTGCATACATGATGAATTTCTTTGGAGGACCAAGAAGCGTCTGTGAGCCCATACAGCAATGTAATATGAATAGGACAAATGATTTGTTGATTTTATTTTGGCAGATATTGTAATTAGGCTTTGATTTGTTATATTGTGACTGATGAAATGCAATTTTCTATGTTATGAAAACTTTGGGTGTTCTGCAGCTAAGAAGAGATGCTGATTAGAGAACTGTGGACTGCATCGCCCAAATCAGTATCGAGGATATTTGGATGAAAAATTGTGTACACAGTATTGACTTAGTACAACAATAACACAAATACAAGCACATTTCACTGGCAGAATTTAAAAATGTATACGGTTAGAGACCCCATCAAATGAAAAATGTCTTTTTGAGTTAATCGGGATACCTAACCTAAAGTACTCCAAGGAGATGATGGAGGAGAAAATAAACACTAAAATCATACCTATGAGAGATTTGCACTCAAAACATCCAACGTATTTTTTCTTCATTCTTCCTGTAAGCACTCTGTGAAGGGTAGCTTGCTCAACCCTCACTGGCAGGCATAAAATTTTGATTTACGTCTCCCAGAGAGACCAAGGTGCTGAGCTGGGGGCTTTTTATTCCAAGGTAACATGTATACAAAGTTCTGTTCATCTTTACCACAGGTCACTATGCCAGTGACTTCAAAATGGGCAGAATGATCTCAGTAAATAAGATGATATTGGTTTGGCTTTAGTCATATTTCATCACTGCTGCTTTGTTTTTATTGCCACTTCAAATACTGTGCAAATGTTTGTTGCTGGTGGGCATTTGGCTGGCTAATCCAAACTCCTGTCCATGTTTCCTTTCTGTCAGAGCCACACAGCAGGAACTGCTTTCTATTTTATGAGGTAAGTAATGTAGGATTTTTCTAAATAATCTCTGACACATCGATAGTGCTAATGACTACAACGTTCTACGGCTTATAACTGCTTTGGTAGACATTGCTCACATCATTGCTCAGCTCCCCATTTCTTTCGAAATCTAACTTACCAGCCTACCATCTACTGGAAGAGATTTTTCATGGGTAATTGAGCCGGAGCACTCCCAAATTGGACAAAATGAACTCACAAGACAGGCAAGAGTCACATTAATTCAATGTGACTTTCTTTTTCTCTTTTCTTCTTCCTTCTTCTTTTGCTTTCTTCTGCTCTTTCTCTAAAAATTAGTGTGTCATCACATCTACTTTTACAGCCGTATAAGAATGAGAAAATTCAAAATGCAGCACCTTTAAACCTATTACCTAGTCAAAATAATGTGTTCCAGACTGAAATCCAAATGATTAACGTCAGCTGAAAGTAGAGGCACTGAAGTATGAAAAGGGAGTATTCAGGAACAGTGAAGTTTTCACAGTTTGAAAAAGTTTCTTGTCTCCTCTGCAGGGTAACAGGGGTTCTTTTTTACTGCACCTTTTGTGGACTGTATGCCACTTGTAAAATGAATTTGAATACTAATGGCTTTAATCTGTGGTTCCCAGGACTTCCAAAGTCCCCCTAGCCCTTCAGAGGGGAGACGATTTTGTTCATTTGCTTCCCTATTGTTCAGGTGAAAGTGGCGATGGTTAGGGTGACCTTTCAGCCTGCATGGAAGTTGAATGTCAACACACACTCCTCCTGAAAATCCCTCAATTTACCACCTGCTGACCATTTTGACTTAAAAACCTCTTTTGGGTGACATTATTGTCCCGTAAGAGGACATGAGATACCTGGATGTCACCTTAAAGCTTTCAGAAACAGCTTCCAAGAGGAAATAGTAATCATGTCCTGATGACTCAACAGGCTAGGTGAATCCCACTCTCAAATTCTGTTCACTATTCTTTCACTCAAATCGTTCATATTACTGTAATTCCCATTGTGTAACAATTTCATGAAGCAGAATATTTTTAAACATATATTCTAAAATGAAACAAGAACTGAAGATAGATTTGATTTGCATTTACCAAAAGGTAGTCATAAGCCCCTGAGTGAATCTGTATGTTTTGAGAGGATCCTAATTTGAATTTGTGGGAGGAGGAAATTGTCTTCATTTAACAAATATATTCATTGTGTGATCCAGTCTGGCCAGCCTGTGTATTTTTCCTACAGTAGCGTTTTGTGTTCCTGTAACATTTCCCAGATGGTGGTAATTAGTATTCACCATGCCTATTGCGATGCCATAAAGCACCATTCTGATTACATTATAAGGACCCGTATTGGGGAGGTTGCTTCAAAAACCTTTCATTCACATCAACAAGCTATATTCCAAATTATATAAGTCTTTTAAATGTGAGAGAATGAAGAGTGCCATCTTTCATTGCTGCTCAAGAGATAAGAGATCATTTTTCAGTTATTTGACATTTAAGATTGTATATATATTACAGCTTGGATTGTATATATATATATATATATATATATATATATATATATATATATATATATAACACTCCAAATCATGCTATACTTGAAACTTGCTTTTCTTAAAAAGAAGTAGCAGAATTATTTATGGACAGCTTCAAGTTATCCATTAATGTAATGGATTTCCTACCACAAGAGTCACCTCCATTAGAATAAGCGCAGAGGCAACTCATCAAGTGGCCATTTATTTAATGTACTGCTGTTGATTTAAGAAAATGGGTGTATCTCAAATGTAATTATCTTAAATCTTAGCTCCAGCAGATACTGTACATGCTCACTCTATGATGCAACCGTGATACAGTGCTTCCTTTTGAGTTGTTACCTCATTATTTCATTATTTCCTTGATTTATTTCCCCTGTTTCTCCAGCTGCTTCATCTCTAACGCCAGGGAAATCAACCCAAAGCCAACGAGAATTAAATGCAAGAGATTTATAAGAAGCACATCTAGTCATATTGTTGTTTGCTGAGTAATAAAACATCACTATGGTACATGTAATAAAGCTACTGTAAGAAGTTCCATAGGGGTTCCACTTTAGAACTGAAAAGGAAACTCATTTAATTCTACAAAAGACATTCCCACTCTTTGACCCCCCACACTCAGTCCCATTCAAATACTTGTGAGTTGAGAGTACATGACTGACAAAAGAGTTGACTTGACATAAGTGAAATTAAAAAACAATGAATGTCTCAAAAGAAACACTGGCAGAACCTGCAGGAGCTTGTTCCTTGCTGGGGTATTTATTCTGAATGAAGTGGCACTGAAACCTGAGGTGATCATTAGCTAATTGTTGTATAGCAAGCTGGCTGTTACCTGCTGATTTATGAACACTGCTATTATTATGATGATGATGATTATTATTATTATTATTATTATTATTATTATTATTATTGCATGCATGATTCATGATTTGGAAATAGATCAGGTATTAAATTAGATTAGGCACACCAAATTACAATTGTGGTAATACAAGCAAGGATCATAGCTTTAATTACGATATCTGTGCATTTAACTAAAGAACTGCACAAAACATTGCTCTTATTAATGTACGTAAATTATTTCTGTTATTCTCTTCTCTGCAGAAGGACTACAAGCACCTCAGGCTCATTCCTGCGGGTTACTCTACTACTGCATGACTGATGCCAGTGTTAGTGCAGCAAGGGCATACAGTGCCACAGTGCTCTGTAACATCCTAATAAAGATAAACAGTACCAACCCCATCTTTATTACCATTGAGAATCTACAGCGAAGGTTGTTAAGGGGCAGGAGAGCTGTGGAAACAAGTTGTAGAGGACTAAATGGGTGATGGATTGCCATTGGATCACTGGGATTAGACTGGGTTTAAGAACTGGAACCTGACACAGGGAATTACTCTACATTGATGCCCCCCCTCTGTGATACCCGTGCAGCAGAATGTTAAAGGTGCCTTAAGTAGTCTACAACCTTTATTGACTTCTATCAGCGACCAAGGAATTGTAATTGACAAAAAGTCACATTCTGAAAAGGGTCTGAAAGGCGTTGCGACACCGGTTGCTCATCCTCAACCCAAAACAGAGTACAGGTCAGAAAGAGTTTTCAAAGCCAGAAATCTCAGCACCTGGGAAAGTAATTGTTGAGTCATTGGTGTTGATCAACAACCATATCAAACCCCCACAGATATATTATGATGGATTTGGTGCTATGGGACAGTAAAAATCTCAAATTGAATGTGAGTGGACATATTTTGATAGAGCTCAAGTCCGTACAGTGACTCCTTATCTTCTACACCATTATTGTTGCTGTTGTCGCCTCGGCTAACATATTGCCATAACTTGTTGTTTTTATGCTCCTTATGTTGGAACAGAATTTGATTCAATCATTGATCCTCTTGAAAGCCAAATTTTCATTCAAGATGAGTCTTTCATTGAGAATGCCTTTGAGAGCTTCAATTACCAATTGCACATCGGTAAATGATTTGCTATTCAGATGTCACCCTCAGAATATGATTACTTCAATTCAAAGCTATATTACATGCAGTCGCTTTAAGTGATTTATACCAATCAAGTGCTGATTTTTGTAATCTATGTACTCATGACATTTATGAATAAAGGACGTTGCTGGTACTCTGCTTCCCCTTAGGGACACTCCTCTTTTTGTTGACTTCAGTTTACATCATGTATTGTTCTGGAAATAATACTACTCACCATTCAATGGTGCAATGGTACACAATATGCAAATATTTTATGAAAACACATAATATTAATGCATCCTGTCCTTAATACGTTCATCTCTGCAATGCTGCAATGATTTGTGTGGTCATGTGCTCGGAGTCTTGTCACAGCAAATTGGGTTCCCTGGTCAGACTTTGGACCAAGAGAAAGCAGTGGATGACGTAGCTAAGAGACTGTAGGATTTTCATTAGGTTCATTAGGTTGAACTGCGCATGTCTAGATTTCCTGTGGTAGTAACCTTCATAGGTCAACTATGGAGCCTGGGAGTGGCCGTCTTGTAGGGAAGGAATGAATTTTGTGGTAATGAAGTATTAACTTGTGTGCACAATATATAGAGTGTGGTCAAGTTGCATGAGCAGCGTTCAAATAGATATAAAACATGCACATACAAGTTATTATGTGTGCAGCCGCACCAACCCTTGAAGTGATACAACTCATTGGCTGTAACATCCCTCCATCCCTCCCTCAATTGTCAGTTGTCAATTGTCTCTTCTAACAATAACACCTTGCATTGTCAGCAAAGATTTGATAACCCACCCAAATATTTTAACCTAAAGTAAAACTTGATTGAGGATTCTATCATATCAAAGGTCTGATTCAACTAGTTAAATCAACTAAATATGACAACTGGCACAGGTCATTTTGTTCACACGAATTATGAAACTGTGCTTATTGGATGACCACAGTTACAATCAGTGCATACAACAAATACATACATTAAAAACATTACATAATAAATATCACTCAGTAGTCACATTATCCAGAACAGTGAACATCTTTATTATGTTCCTACAAACCCTCTGTCTCAGTGGTGTTGCTGAAAGTGGTTGTAGGCAATGCAGCATTGCAAAGATTGGATGTTCCTGCCCACCTATTACTCATTAAATTGTGTGATATTTGGCATCCATCTGTCTGAAGGAGTAAAGTATGTGCCTGTCTGGTTGGAGTGCACAGTTCAATGAAATCATGAATTGGCATAATCTAGTCATTCTTTCAGATGTCTCTCAGACTCCATATCACTTCAGGCTTGGGTCGTAGCTCTTTTGTTTTTGATACAAATTGACGGCTTAACTTCAGAGTGGGCAGTCCACCCACCTTACACATTATGTTGGATTGTACAAGCTGAAGAGAGGTACAGGAAATCTTAGCAAGCTACGCCTGCAAACACTACAAGGCATGAGAGTTAGTGTGAGTCAGTGGCACTTAGCCAACTAATAAGGAGTTTGATTAATAACTTCAAGTATGGCAGCTGAATAATGACTTGATTATTATAGATTGTAGACTGTGTGTGTGTGTGTGTGTGTGTGCGTGCGTGCGTGCGTGCGTGCGTGCGTGCGTGCGTGCGTGCGTGCGTGTGTGTGTGCGTGTGTGTGTGTGTGTGTGTGTGTGTGTGTGTGTGCGCGCGCGTGTGTGCGTGTGTGTGTGTGTGAGTAAGTGAGTAAGTGAGTTTTAGACCTTTGGAGTGAGGATATTTTTTAAAGTGAGGTCATTTTGGCTGGTTCTCACTTCATTCATTACCCACCTTCCACACTACTTTAAGGGGCTATTTTAGGGTTTAGCGTTAAGATTCAATCATTAAATTTAGGATTGAGGTCTTGGTGAGGGTTAAGGTTAGGCATGTAGTAAGGTAGTGGGTTAGGGAATGTAGTCAAAAAAGAGCCTCACAAGTATAGTAATAGTGTGTGTGTGTGTGTGTGTGTGTGTGTGTGTGTGTGTGTGTGTGTGTGTGTGTGTGTGTGTGTGTGTGTGTGTGTGTGTGTGTTACCGCACAGTGTTGACCATACTTGTTGTACATTCAAGTTCACAACAAGAACAGCAAATAACAACATCAAAAGAATGCTAAATTCACTCCACTATCAATGAAACCTGTGTCTCAATGAAAACGGCCTCTACTGTTATGAATTATCGTGCCGCTTTCAAGCATGGCCAAACATGTATGCATATGATCCATTCAACTGGGCTTCAATTCAGCAGAAATAATTTCCTTTCCAAAAGAATTTCATTTTTTGATCGAAGGATAACAGACAATAAAACATTACCACACCTTCATTTCCAATGTCAGACTTTTTTCAGTGCTCGCACATTACAGTTGGTGGACCGAGCTATTATTCAAAAAAAAAAAACTTTTACTTGGAAAAAACGACATTACAGACAAGCATTACAGAGAACTGTAATTCATTGAACTGACTGTCCATCTGCTGCCATCGTTACCTCTTAGGAATTATCCTCTATAATTTCTCTTGCATGTGGGAAATATCAGCTACCAGAGAGGTGGATAGGCAGAGGGAGAGAGGGGGGGGGGGGGGGAGAGAGAGAGAGAGAGAGAGAGAGAGAAAAGAGCCATCTGAAGTACTTTATCACAGAATACAGTTTCCATCCCACTCCTCCTAGCGAGGCTTAGGGGACATGGACTCTCTCTGTGTGTCAGACTTCACTGGGTTTAGCACAAGAAGCACAACTCATTGGATTATGGGGTCCACCATCTATGCTCAAATTGCTGGAGGCTGTGTGCATGTGTGTGTGCGTGCGTGTGTGTGTGTGTGTGTGTGTGTGTGTGTGTGTGTGTGTGTGTGTGTGTGTGTGTGTGTGTGTGTGTGTGTGTGTGTGTGCGTGTGTGTGCGTGTGTGTGGGGTTATGTGTAGGTGGGTGCGCACAGGGGAGCGATGGGGGAGTAAATACATGATAAATTCCCGCTTAGTTTCCAATTTTACATGCAGAATTTCTCATGCAGTCTTCCCCTTTCATGTCCACAGGTTAGAAGTTTATGGGGCATGCCTGTTAGGGTGTGCGAACCAGATCTCTTTCTTGTTTCAAAAGGTTTTAATTTCACCTGTCTAATTCCAGTCCTCTCCACCTTCGTCTGCATGGACGGGATCAGATTTGGCACACGTTTTTGTTTGGATGGACGCTCTCTACTGATGAAATAACGCTTAATTATAGTCAGTGCTCTGAAGGGCATTAACTGGGGAAGTCATTTACTGGCACACACAAAAAAAACGCCCTGCACAGATTTCATTTAGCGTGGGATGTTAATACTTCCTGTAGGCTTCATCTGCACAATTGAAGTTTATCTCTCTTTCTCTTTTGTCCTCTTCTTCTTCCTCATCCTCTTCCCCCGTTCCTCTCCAACTCAACGCTAGCCTAAAATATGTATCCCAGGGAATGGCGTCAATATGCTATGAAAGCTCATGATAATATCAAATTGTGTCCCTTCCGGGTGTCCGCAGCTTTATTAGTTGTAATATGATTGATATTAGAGATGACAGCATGAAGGGACACCAATGGGTTTTGTTCCTGCTGTGGCTGGCACCATTCAGGTGTTTCTACATATGCTGTGCAGTGCCTTCATGGAGGCGTTGAGTGGTCGATGTGCCCTTTCCTTACTGAGTTACTTACTAATCATAGAGACTGGGGAGAATCCAAAGAATTGGTTCTTCATTATTTCTTCTGTAGCGCGCCACATGGATAGCAGGGGGGGGAGGGGGGGGGGGGGGGGGGGGGGGCAGAGCTCAAAAGGCCCTGTGCCTGGAAGAAGTAATCACGCAGGCTTCACTGTACAGTAAGAGAGGTCTAACGCTACCCTGGCGGAATACCACGTTTGTGATAGCTAAGACATCTGTGAATAAAGACCAATTGTTGTAAAGAAGACGAAAAATCAATTTCACTTTCAGGGTGGCCAGTGCGTTGAATAGATTCAGATGGGTATGAATACACTGTGTGGCCGAGGGCGAGCGTGCTGTATTCCAATCACGTAGCTCTTTGAGGGGCTGAGTGACTGCCTCCCTCTGCCAGAAGCTCCATCCTCGTCCCACTGGCGTTCCACCTTAAAAAGGCGAGTATATGTACCTAACTGGCTCCCTGACATTGACACACCGTGACTCACGCTGCCATGCTATTTCAGTATGACTGTTGGCATGCCCTAGCTTTCTGTAGCCTCTCCCTCCCTTTGTTTGCCTCCCCTGCTAGGCTGTTTACTTGTAATTTGGACATCTGTCAAGGTGGTTTGTTTGCTACCCTGTGGTGTGATTATGGCCACCTTTGCCAAATCTAGGAAGATAGATGGTGTTATCATAAGCCTTGGCCACAAGACAGAGCCAGAGTTTGGCCTCATCTTATCTGAGCTTGGTAGGACAATTAACAGAGTGTTGGTTGTCCAAAGTGGTAGCTGTGAAAGAGCCACAATTCAATAAAGACAGGTCAATAGCCACATATTTATTCATCATGCTTGTTAGTACTCTCTTTCCAACAGTCTTAATACCAGTCATTTGGTGGGTCCCAGTACTAAGTGTGTGCTTTCTACGCTCCCGCCTTGTCCTGTTACATTCTGTTCAGCACAGCGCTCTGCTGCCAGAACCTCATCTTTACACCAGGGGGAGAGAGTGGGGCAATTAGCCACCTGCTGGTAATGCGGTCATAATATATAGCCTCACACACACACACACACACACACACACACACACACACAGACACACTCACATTGCAGACTGTAGTGCCTGCAATCAGTCATCATCACATCCATCGATAGACATGCTGTCATTCATACAGGCTGCATATTCATGAAGCTCAGATGTAAAGTTTGTATGGCAAAGAGAGTGAGAGCGAAGGGGCTGGCGGTGATTTCGAATCTGCATTCTGATCGTGTTTCATGGGCGTTCCTGATTTGTTCATCTCCTTAATGAGTATTATTGGCAGGATCACATTAACTCAGCACTCAAGGCTCCTAATGGCCAAAGTCATGCTCCAAGGGTATCACGTGAGCAAGTACATACACTCTCAGACGATCAATACTGAATCATTTCACATAGGACTTCATTCCATCCACTTTATTCATTGGTATAATCTCTTTGTTTCGTTACATTTTTGGATTATCAGCCACCATTAAGTTTTAATAAGTAACATAAATCACAACAACCACTCATCTGGAACTGTAAACCGGTATTGGCCTCAGCCAGAATAATCTAATCTTCACAATTTGGTAAATCATTCAAAGCTGATAAGGAGCTGTGGACTTGTGGACTGGTTCTCTCTGCACTACCTCAAGCAACTCTTAACTTCCGCAATAAACCTAACCATCAAAGGCAGGTTTTATTTAGAACCTGAACACTGCAGTAGTTGCTTTGCTAATTGCAGCGTGTGTGTTGTAAATTCAAATTGACACGAGTCTCATTGTACACTTTTATCTGTGAGCAATAACCAGACTGTTTTCATGGGTGTGGCTGAGTGTTGGGGAAATGTAACCTAGCAGTCTACTGACTACTCCACACTGAAAGAATTTAAACTATTGTTTAACTACAGAAAAAACATCTAAGAGGAGGCCGGTTTGGTAAGTATGTTGTGGTGGAATGAAGTCAAAAGGTGAGAAACAGAGATACAAAAGTAGCCAGAATGATAACCTATAATGAGAAAAAATAAAGAAAAGAAAAGAAAAGAAAGAAAGTTATTTTAGTTTAAGCCATTAATTAATAACAAAATGTTGCTAACTTGTTAATTAGTTAAAAAATGGAAATTAAGAAATAGCTCAGCAGCATAGTTGTTGGCAGGTTATCATTAACCTCATTAATCAGCTACTGTACCTGTGATTTTTTTTAAATTAAAATCACCTCACCTGACAGTTTCTTTTGTCTCGTCATTTTCAGTATGTATGCTAAATGACCCAAATTATTAAACACATTCTCAACCCACAATACTTAACTTTGAAAAAATGAAGTTGGAAAATAAAACTTTTCATTTGAGCTGGCTTGATACTGAAGGCAGTTTAGGGTACTCCCAACTTCAGGAGTGGCCAATAGACCAACACTATGGACAGAGAGGGTGTGGCTGACAGTTACCTGTTGAGTTTCACCTGAGAGCAAAATAAGTACTACTTGTGCTGAAACACTACAGGGCCTCACAGGAGCTACATTGTCTTTGGATTATTTCTCTGAAAGGTATGTTGGAGTTATTATTCACCATATTTTACTATTGCTCAATTTAACTCTCTTTGGTATTCTTGGTGGTATGTGGCGAATTAAACATTTATTCTTACCCCTGCTCACTACTTTTTTTTTTAAAACTCGTTAATAAGACTTGTTAATAAAAAACTTAATAAGTTAATAAGTTGGCTCCACTAAAACCTGAAGAGCAGTGCAGGTAATAATTATATTGCCTTGTGCGTGTTGGATTTAACATGGATGTGAACAGGTGTTCCATTATTGAGGGGCATGATGAAGATCACACCGCAGACATGTTTTAAATGTTTTAAAATAATCAGGAAATGTAATCAAAAAGGGAAGTACAAACATTCAAATATGGCTGGAGTCACATTCTCAGAATAACTTTTTCTCATATTTGCTCCCAGGGTTATAATGGAACATGTGTTCAGAAGCGTAAGGCTAAAGTTGACTGTGCTGCTTCTTCTAACAGTTCATCTGAAGACTGGTGAGTCTGGTTTGGTAACCAAGTATTTATTTGTTAAATCAGGTCATACACAGGTCAATTTAGGCCTGAATGTTTTGAACACAGAAGTTGCAGCATATCTGCACACAAACACAATAGGTGTTTTACTGTAAATGTGATCGTAAATGTTGTATGTAAATGTCAATCTATGTGACTGTAATGCGTCTGTCCTTGTGTGAACTGCATCACAGCTGTTCAATGGTTCCATGCACATATAATGTGGTTGCCAGCTACCCCTTTTAACATTCTGGCTTTTTTCATACCCATTGCTTGTTTGGAAAGGGTCAAAACGTTTTGTAAATTGCTTCTCTTAAATGCCAGACCGAATTTCCAAGTGGCTGAGTCTGCTGGCAAGCTTCCGTATGTCTCACCACATTTTGCCGGAGGGTTTAACTTGTGTAAACTGACTAATTTTGATTTCTTTGTATTTTCATCATCATATCCAGCCACACCATTTCATAAATTCCTCTTACATATTTTGTTCTGTGCCAATGGAATTGGAGCGCTTTCTTTTTCAAACAGTGATATTGGATTTACAAAAAATGCCTGAGAACCAATTGCTGTATGCCGTGTTTTGCACTGGCTGGGCTGACATGATTTATCAACAAAATATTTACTGGAGTTTAAGCACCTAAATGGGAAAATTGTGAGAAGAGACTTGCCTTGCCGTACAGTCAGACATCAGAGGCATTTCAGTGACATTTCAGTGACAACACCGGCATGATGAATACCCATGGACTGTAAAATATGTGTTGCCAAAGATTTCAGCCTTGAGTTGTCTCTATAGAAACCAGGGCCTGTAGCTTTCAGGAGAAATCATCTGGGATTGCTGGTAAAAGTACATGACCATAACCAATAACCACAGGTTTGGAGTCAAATGTGTGTGAGCAAGCTTGAACCAAATTCAGAGAGCTGAGCTAACATATTGTCACTTGTTATCAAAGTACAACATAGATCTTTGCGCATGTATTCAGTTTTGGTCATCGTTTTTGCAATGCACTTCTTGGTAATTAATCTCTAGAGTTTTAATTTTATACACAACTCATTTTCATGAAAAAAAAACACGTTCTCGCTCCAAACCCTCAAATATAAATATTTAGTTTAACTTTGCTTTGACTTAAGAGTCCAATTAGTCTCAGATCAGCACTCCTACTCTACTCTGAGACTGTTTCTGAATACAGGCCAACAGCTTGAATGCAACTGAAAGGAATTAATGGCAATTCAATAGTTCATTAGTTTGTATGATATTATCTGATATTTGATTGGTTTTCTTATGGTCAAAGTAGATGGTTATGTAAACTGCCTTCATTGGGAGGAAGTATTTTATATGACAGACAATTTGAATATAATTTCCTCTGAACCATGAGATGTCACAGAGGCGATGGAGGTGACATCCACCGGTCCCCAGACCATCAAAAGGGCCCAGGGGGAGAAAGTCACACTGGGATGCACCTACACCCCCGGCCCCAAAGACACTGGAGAACTGGATATTGAGTGGTCCAACGTCAGCCCAGACATGACTCAGAAAGACCAACTGGTGAGTGTATATTTGAGGAACTTCTGGGAGGTTGCAAAATTGACTTAAGCATAAGTTATTTTAGAATTTCAAACATCTACACTAGACTGGAGGTTTTTGCTTTGGGCTATGTCATGTAAGCATCCTAGTGGAAAAACCTGCTCTAGAGAATTGTTGTCACTGAACTGAATGTTTGCATCTCAGATCTTATCCTATGTAGGAGGTCAGACGCTCTACTACGGTGACCCCGGTCTCACAAACAGGCTGCGCTTCACAGGAGACCCCAAGCAGGGAGATGCCTCCATCTCAATCTCTGACGTGAGGAGCTCAGACACAGCCACATACCAGTGTAAAGTCAAGAAAACACCTGGTGTTGACATGCGAAAAGTCACTCTGGTGGTGATGGGTGAGGAAGAATTTCTTCACTGTCTGACACTCCTACCTGACTGGTTTCTGTTTTACCTGTTCCGTGTATCAATTGCAATCTTGTTCTTTTACATTATGCTCTCCCTAAGGTGGAATGTTCACACGCTTTCTTCTGAGATCACCCCCAACGCCCTTGTAGTGTTCCTCCCTTCCCAATAGCCACGCCTAGAATTATTTTTCTCTTTCCAAACCCAAAACCTCCCCTGATAAGCCTAAATATACAAGATTTACTCAAGATTTAAAAATGCCTGTGTTTGACCTGTTTTTACTCACTCCACTAGTTCGACCATCAGTGCCAAAGTGCTGGGTTGAAGGCAGTGAGGAAAAGGGGGGCACAGTCTCCCTCCGCTGCAAATCCTCTCAGGGATCCAAACCTTTAAGTTATGTGTGGAGGAGAGAGAGTGGAGGAGCCATCCCGCCCACTGCATCTCAAGGTACAGAAGACATCTGATAGAAACAGATTGTTTTAATAAGCAGGCATACGCGTCAGTGTTTACTCTGCAATGTAATGTTTACTAGTGCTGAATGTTCTGTTCTTTTATTAAGACCCACAGAGTGGGGAGCTGTTGATAAGGAATCACTCAGAGAGCAATATGGGAAATTACATGTGTGAAGTGAAAAATGCTGTTGGCAGAGAGCAGTGCAAATACACACTGTATGCATACAACCGTAAGTCTAATCCAACATCAATGATAAAATGTTTTCGAGTTTTACTCTAAAATTCATGAAACACTTTCATACCCTGAGGCTGTCTCATTAGTTCCTACTGTATGGTTTGAGTATTGCCATCTGCTGCAATCTTCAATGCAATGAAATAATATCAGTTGAAAGCTTGTTTTTAAAGCTAGTATACAGCAGTCTGAACAAGGACAGCTGCAATTGTTAAAAACCTGTCTCTAAGCATCACTTCTCCTCTCCTAGCTACCAACAAAGTGGGTGTCATAGTTGGGGCGGTAATAGGTGCTCTGCTGCTGTTGCTACTCCTGCTGCTTCTCATCTGGCTCCTGATTTGCTGCTGCCATAAGCGTCGCTATCAAAAGGAGGTTGCCAATGAAATCAGGTACTGCACTGAGAGCTTATGCACTCCAAACATCCTGAAATAACATCAAAAGAACAGTTTCTGAGACCTATGCCATTTCCTCAGGGAGGACGTCCAGGCCCCAGAGAGCCGGCCCACAAGCAGAAACTCCAGCTTCCGTTCAGTGTTGGGCTACCGCGCCCACCCCGGAGTGGTCTACAGCTCAGTGAGGAAAGGCCAGCCCAGTAGGACTGAGTCTGGCCGGAGCGTCATCTACACAGACAGGAGCAATGGTACATCACAGCCAACCTCTAATGGGGAACAACCTGCTCCCATCAAATACGACAGTAGATATGGATACCCCGTGTGACAAGACCCTCGGTGCGGAGCTCAAATACAAGCCTACCTTGGTTTGATAGACTTTATGCCTACAATGTAAAATATGCTGTTTTTATGTGACAAATGGTGCAATACAATATTTTAAACTGGAGAATAATGGTTCAGACCCACTAGAGGCATTTTTACATGCACATATCCTATTTAACTAGTTAGTAGCAGAGTGCTGCTATATGACTATTGGAAACTCATAAAACCTTACCTCTGCCCCATGGACAAACATAATGTACAACTGGTTGATTTTCATGATGCACTGTAAAACACATCATTGCCAATGTAAACGACAAGAACGGGTGTGGGGAAAATGCTTATCCATACCCCAAGTTGTTATTATACTGATTTTACTCATTCTATATTTAAAGTGTATATAGCAAATATTGTGTATTTTTGTTTTGATGCATATTTCTTTCCAAGTAACTAGATATGTCTATTACTTTTTTAACATTTGTACAATAAACTAAAACTCAGGTTTTTGTTTCAAGGCTCCATCTTTAATTGTCTGAAGGTATGTGGGTAACATAACGGCGACATACAAAATGCAAGTAGTGAAGTAAATGACCATACTAGATTACTTAGGTTAGGTATATTAAAATAATAATTAAATCTAAAACTCTACCAAGAATTTAAAGCAAGAGACAAATGCCCAGGGGTTCAAATGACATTGTTTTTCTACAGGTAATTGTTTACATCTACAACCAAGGAGGGTAATTATATTTAATCAAGGGTGCATGAAAAAATGAAGACAGTGTTGAAACTTCATGTTCTGCTGTAGCTGAAACCTAATTTAAAATTCTGATAGAAGTGCTTAAAATAGTCTGACCAACAACCACATCCAACAGTTTTCATAGCCTACAGAGGAGAGACTCCTGATTGCAAGTAATGTTACAGTATCAATATGAATTATAAACTATAAACTACTCATATTAGATTATCTGATACCCTTGTACAAGCAAAGTTTTAGTAGGTTTTTGGATACTTGTTTACATTTGATCTTATGTGCATTTGGCAAAAAATGTGCTTTTTGCATCAAAACCAGGAAACTAATCCAATCCATCTAATAGTTGTAGCCGATAACGCTTAGATCTCAGTTTACAAATGGTGTTACTTTGAAAAGCGTCAAAAATAAGGATTCATTTTGGGACATGTTTATTTCAGATATATTTTTCTTGAATGTTTACAAAGCAGCGCTGTAGCTGGCGTACACACATTTTCTATCTGCCCACATCTCTGACTTTGTTGCTTTCTTGCTTCACATGAAGGCCTATTGAAAACTGTCAACATTTGTGTGTGTGTGTGTGTGTGTGTGCGTGTGTGTGCGTGTGTGTGCGTGTGTGTGCGTGTGTGCCTGTGCATATGTGCAGGTGTGTGTGTGCCCATCTGTATCTTCCTGTTTGCCCAATCCAGCTTGCTAAGGACATGCACATTCATCATAAGGAACAGTTCTCTGTAGTACCAAGCCTTATCATGCTCACATTATTCAGAAGTCTGTTATTTCATTCATCCATGAATTGGTAAAATAGATAGAATAATTAATTTAAATGAAAATTGAAATACTCAAAAACAACTGCATAATCTCTGCTTTACTAATAAGTTTCGAAGAAAGTTTTAATAGGGTTGGCATGGCAGTTATTGAAAAAAGTCACTTTCCCCAGTGCCTTGACTTGAGCTTTGGTATAAAATCAATCAACCGTAAATCAGAAACATGGTGACATTTGGACCATAATTTGGACTGTTTTGATTGTATGTAAAACAAACAAGTAACAAAAAATATAGACAAAATATTAAGGTCAACATCTAAAAATCTGTCTACTATGTTAGCATGCTCCATAGCAAAACTACAGTCATAAGATACTGCCTTATCACGGCTCCTAAAGGTGATTCAAAGGTGATTTGCTTCCCTTATCAGGTAAATGGGTGTGTGATGTGGTGCTTTGTAAATATGTGGCCAAGCCTCAGGAATAGGCATTTGCATGGGGAGCCCTTTTGGAGTATGATATGTGAATTGGCTGAGAGGTTATGCTGCACTGATTGTAGTACAGTAAACTCACCGGATACACATAATGAGTATGCAGTCTGTCCACCCCAGTGATGCAAATGCACATAGCCACAGCTACCTGGTGTCCTCACCGATGCAAATCATGCCTAATGCTTATAAATCCCTGTCAGGGAACACTAAAATCGAAGCACTTTGCCTTGCTGTGGCATCGTTAGTCAACCTCTTTAGACAAGTGGCTACAGCTAACATTTGAAGAGAAACACTTTTCATTATCAACTGCAGTCAAAGGTATTGAGTCAGAGGGACCTGTCTTCAGTTTTAATGAGGAAATAGAATGGAGAGAAAACTTGATTAGGGTGATGAAATGCCTCATCCAACCTCAAGGGACCTGCTTCTGAGGTAAAGTTGGAACGTTTTCTACCCCTAATTGCTTCAGCCCTCTTAACCCAGCTATGCTTGACTTCATCACCTAAAATGCAGATTTGACATATTTAGGTTTTTGGTACATGGCAAAAATGTAAAATTTTAAATTAGTTTATTTGAAACAGGATTTTTGTTTCAAAAGCTAAATGTGTGAATCTTTTCCCCCAGGCCAAGTGATGAACCGGCTGATTCCATTCTGTGTTAGAAATTGGAAGAATTGTGTGATTTGGATTGTCTCTAAAATTCTGACTTTCTTTCCATCAGTCTTTGAACACAACACTGAGTTGCTGAGTGGTACATAGAGAGGTACGAAGATTATTCTGAAAAAGGTTTATATGCCAGAACATTACTTTCAGCAGCATTATGTTGGGGACCAATAAGTTGGCCATCTGGGTGATGACAGGCCTGATGGCCGTTTCAACTGTGTTCTTTAATCTATATATCTTCCTGATGAGTCTGTGGAACTACAAGCAAAACAAGCGGTGGACGCCCAGCGAGCCCATCATCACAGCCCTGTCTGCAGCCAGTACGGCTCACCAACTGATCTGTTACTTCTGGATGACCATGGACGAGGTGGACAGAGAGTGCCACATTGCCCAGATGCCCTATTCTGTCCTGCTACTGTTAAGCTTTAGTCTTAAATTCACCATCATGTGGACCACCGGCTTTCTCACTTTCTACTACAGCACCAAGCTGGTGACCACACCCAATCAGTGCTACACGAAGATCCAGGCCACCCTCCTCAAGCATGTGAACGTTGCTGTTTTTCTCATTCCTTTGTGTGGTCTGGGCACCTGCATGCCAATGCTGGTGGTGCTCCACCCTGACAATTACACCGTGGAAGACAAAGACTGTGGGGTTATAATGCCCGACACCCCCTCTGGCCAGGTCTATGAAACCATGTATCTGATTGTAGCTGATGTTCTGCCAGGGCTGCTAATGATCAAATGCTGCATCTCCATCTCTGTCCACCTGGCCATCCATCTCCGCAACATGAAGGCCAGTACCAACGGCGCCCACGGCCCAAAGCTTGGTGCTCAGATGAGGGTGATACGGATGACTCTATCCCTGGTGGGTGTGTTCCTCTGTTTCCTAGTGGTCGACCTCTATGCACACTATCAGATATCAGTCAACCATGAGAACGCTATTGTGCTCGCTTTCTTCTTCACATCCATCTATACAACTGTCAGCGCCATGGTGCTGGTCTATGGAAAAAAGACTTTCTGGAAAGCGCTGGTCCATGCCTATAATGTCTGTCTGGATGAGTATCCATGTTTGTCTTGTCTAAAGGTTCCTGAAAAAAAGGCCGAACCCAGCTCTCCTTCGAAAATGAAAAACTGACTTCTATGAATGGGTTTGATTTGCACCATAGGTCTGTTGTGTTAAAATCAATTAACATTTGTCTGAAGTACTAGCAATTACAGCAATGAATATTGCACTGCTGTATCAACATTATTAAGATGAGTGAGCTTGTATTGTCCAATTATTCTTTCTGAAATCAATATTTGTCAGACCTCAATAGCTGATACTCTTCAGATCTTAAAAGAGGAGTATTTAATTGTACCAGCAATTTTAGCTGTTAACAATGGAGGGGCAAAGTTACAAAAGCCTTGTCCTCGGCTTCGCATTGTGATCCTCAACAGCCAGGTAACCAGCATACCATCCAAATGACGAGCTCATCAGACTGTACCTATCAATATGAATATTTCATAACAACAAATAATACTTGAGCCTGTAAAATACATCCATAATAGCATGGACATTACGTAACTTGGTACCCATCTGAAATGTTGAAAAATACATGTGACTGTGGTGAGAGTACAGAGCATATTAATAAAACAAGACAGTACTCACAACCTAAATTCTATTTTTCTACCTTTCTACCTTTTCTATTTTTTTTTTCATCCCAGAGGTTTTGCAGAGTTTTTTGCAGATGTTTTAAGCTGCAAATAGGGGCGGCGGTAGCCTGGAGTGTAGGAAGGCCAGGTTGTAACTGGAGGGTTGCCAGTTCAAATTCCTACTGGCTGGGAAAGGTACCTAACCCCCAACTGCTGCTGTGGAGCTGCTTAGTGGCCTACAGTAAGAGTGTGTGCTTGCAGCTCCCAGGTGTGAAAGTGTGTAACTGTGTATGGGTGTGTAGCTGGGCGTTGCTGAAAAGTGCTTGCATATGTACCCTGAGTAAATAAAGGTTTTTAAAAAATGCACCAGACCGCTTTGCAATGCTCCATTAGTTCATACCCTCTGGCACCACCTAGTGAACTTCAATATGGAGATACAATAGTGCATCTAATCCCACGCCACACACGGTTGGGATCCCGCCAGCTGCTGAATGGACAAAGGAGGAAGGGACATCTTTTCCTTTGATGCTATGATAAGTCATACCAAGGGACCTGTGACTGATGAAATGTTGCTCAACATGAAAGCAATAGTCACGATTGAATATAACTGAAGTTACCTATTTTGGGTCCTTTTATTTAGAAAAGATTTTTGAGAATGCAATCATCTGTGTTGTCAAATACTGAACATCGAGTAACATTTTGTTCCAAGAAACAAAAACCCTTCACCGAGCATTGTTTCCTATCCCAAGGTAATGGAAATTGCGTGAATGTGCGAATATGACCTTGTAATCTGCTTCTGCGTTTCCAGGGAGCTGAGAAGACCTCTGCACCACTAATGAAAGGAATTTGTTCCTCATGAAAATGTCCTTGGAGATTCTACACAGTATAAAATTGTAAACACTGTGTACCGACTACAGTAAAGCGCGGAGATTGCATTCATGGAGACAAAACTCAATCCTGAGGATCCAATTTTGCCTGGCAGTTGCAAAACAGCTCTCCATGCATGGGTGAACATCACTGTGCAGATCCTCTGACTGGGACCTCAACTAGTTTGTGGTCCTGAGACTGTACAGGGAGCGTGACATCCTGTTCCCCAGTATCGGACAGGAAGGAACAGGACATTAGCGGTCTAGATTAGCTCAACCAGTACACATCCACACCCAGCATGAAGGTGTAATTTTTCACCCTATCAGCATCCATGTGACTGTCCTTGTGGATGTTGAGTTTCCCCATGAGAGCGGTAACTAACTTATATTCAGTTCCTCACCAGGGTCACATTTAAGAGACGGGATACCCTTCTAGAAAAATCAATGTGACAAAAACAGTTTTATTCAATGAGTCTTTATTTTCATTTGGTCGACAGTCTTGTCTTGTTCGTAAAAAAGATTATATTAAATCGTGATCGTCATGTTAACATGACACAATGTTTTGTACATTTTCTCTGATCCTTGTTAGGAAATGCATAGTGTAGAAAAAGTTGATCCCTTGTAAATCACTTAATATCTAGAAATATATAAAATACTGACAATTTAAACATTGATTCAAATTGATCATTTTCAAAAGAACTTGCATGCATAGCTTTAGCATTCTGAAGGCACATGTATTGCTTTAAAAACTCTAAACAGTAAATAGTATGACAGTATATTGAGATTAGATTGAAATGAATCTGCTAAAAAATAAACAATAAAAATATCTCTGTACACCTGGGGTGTGCAAAACCATGAAAATCTCATGTCATTTAATAACAATAATTTAAAGTACTCAATAACAAATGAATAAAAAACAGCAAAATGTACCAAGACCTGAAATATAAAACTGAAAATGAAATCCAAAGGCATTTATTTCTGCTTGTACCGTACAGTGTTAAGGTTATTTAAAGAGCAAACTTACTCCCACTGAACACACTGTGATACAGCTGGTGAGCAAAACTCATTAGATTTAGTATTTTATTCATCTAAAATATCAAAACAAATGCATAATCTGCATCACAATCATGTGTGCCATCCAGTGTCTGAAACATTGTGGTTTAGAAAAACGGGGATTGGTTCAATCTTAACATTACTAAAGACCAGCATTGCTATGGATAAAATAAGTCAGTCACTACCACAAAATAACTCAACTTTAAAATAAAAAATATATTCTGTACATTTGTATTCCCTGTCCTTGATCAATGTAAAAAGGTTTGATAGTACCGAGTACTTAATGCAGCTCTTTCCTGTTCTGTTATTACAGAATGCCAGGGAACAGGTAGGGGAAAATGAGTCATCCAGTGTCAAGCCAACATAAAAACTAAATACAACATTGCAGCATTGGTCATTCCCTTTCCCTGCAAGTGAAAAATGCACCCTTCACTCTCCACCATATTGAATTATCTTCGGGGGGGGGGGGGGGGGGGGGGGAGCATGGAATCATTGTTTCATTCCCTTTTCAAAAAGGTACAGAACATCTGAACACAAGGCTCTAGTGACCTTATGTCCCACAGATTGTATAACCATTCTCGTATACTGGAGTATCCTCTTCTGACAATAACCCCACACATATCCTTCCTCAGGGGCTTACAGACAAAACAACAGAAGAACCCCTACAACTAAGAGCTCCATAGAATTATTAATAGCTTGCATCAGACATGTTTACCACTGTAAATCTAGCTCAGTATGTGGTCCTGAATCTGTACTGTATTGTAGTCTGCTACAGTCCTACAAATTAAACTGTGCATTTATTACAGCACGTCTATGAGCCAGATGAGAGAATACTGTGGGGGCCCCATGTCTAGGTGTGTCCTTACTGGGGGCTGTGTTCATACGAGGGAAACATGGACTTCCGCGTTTTAGGAGGCGGCGGAGGAGGCTTGCTTTCAATTTTCACAGGTAGAGGAGGAATGAACTGTGGGAGAAGAGAAGAGGTTCATGTTGGGACTTTTTTTGAAAACAGAATATTTTAGCGTTTACACCCCATTAAATATGCATTCGTGTGGGGGTGCTATTTTCTCCAAGTAGCTGTACCTCTGAAGAGAAGTGGGGGTTGTCAATCTCGTGCGGGTGTTTCTTTGGAGGCATGGGTGGGGGCGTCCCTGGGGTGTCAATGGTATTGGCATCATTGTCGCTGAGAAGTGACGAATAACCTGCAAGAGGAGAGACGAAATAAAAGCACTGTAGACCACACATGTGAGTGTGCCTGGAGTGTGACCTGATTAGGACTGTAGACCAGGATGTGCTTACACAGGGTTGGTAAAGTTATTTCTCCTTTTCTGTATGCAAGGCACATTTTCAAGAGAAATTAAAACGATGTCATGCAGTGTGGTGTTTGTGTGCAACATACTGGAGCTGCGTGGTGTGTGTGGAGAGGCAGGTAGTGGGCTGAGGGGGTTAGACAGGCTGAGCTGGGATGAAACACCCTGGAACAGGGAGAGGGTGAGCCGTCTGTCTCCTAACTGTAAACTCTTGGGCCTCTGCTGCTTCTCTGGAGGAGTCTGGAATAAAGCAGAAGATGAAAAAAGCAGGCCTCTTTGCAAAGCATTCAAGCAAAATAAGAACTATTCCCAATTCACAACTGAATTACACAGAGACTTAATATCAGGATGATATGATCTCCAAGACATCGATGCATTCGATGCCAATCTTATGCTATGAAAATAGCAGGAATTACATTCACCTGCACCTAAGGTCTTACCTCATCTACATCTGACTGCCTCTCAAGGAGGACTTGGGATTTGCTCACACTCCATTCCTTCCTGTTCTTTCTACTGATCCTGTTGTCATCCTCTGAGCGGGATAAAACTGAAGCCCTGCGATCGTTGGGACGGGACAACAAGGAGCTGCTAGTGAACATCAGGGCAGAGAAAGAGATGCACAAAGAAATACAATGAGGAAGACAAACAGCGTGTGATTTAGGACAAAAGAAATAGCATTATTTAAGCGGTCCCAGTTGTGATAGAAAAACAGCAACAAATCAGACAACAAATGCTAAGAAGAGAGAGCACACTTGAAAAGCACAAGCGCTTTAGAAGAGAGAGGAGGCGGGGACTGACTCTTGGGAGGAGATGCGAGAGGGTCCGTCGGAGGATGCAGAGCCACTGGAGAGGCCTGAGGAGGCATTGGAGAGCATGGAGACGGTGGACATGCGACGTAGGGTAGAGGACAGGATGTAGGGCATCACCACCGAGCCCACGCGACTTTTCTTCCTCTCAGTGAGAGAGCAGGGCTGGGACACACAAATGGGATTAAGCATCATCAGGGAGAACTTGGCAGGGGAGGAGCACAATGACAGGCAAAACACTGGTCGCAATGGACTGGCTAAAGGAAGATTTATGGTCCTGCACCAATATAATGTACACTCTCCTTTGAATGAGAAGGTTTTGATAGGGAGGCAAGAGAGCCAATAGCTTAAGTTGGCACCCTCTTACGTTAAATTGAGTTTGCGGCTGGCAACTGACCAAGGTTATGACGCCATAATGCTTCTCCACTTTCTCCCGAAGGTCTTGGAAGCAAGTAACCAGGCGGTTGTGCAAGGGCTTGAGCTGCTCGGTTGACTTCTCCCCATGGAGGCGAATGCCATCTGCCAGGAGAGGGATCTAGAGGAGAGGAGGGCCGTTTAAAATCTTACAAAATATGTTCGGCAATTGAGGCTAGTGTCAATGATAGTGAGAGTCAAAGGATTCACCTGCAGGGCAATAAGATGTTTAAGGACCTCAATGCGCTCATGGTCCTCCGGGTGCTCATGGATGTACGTGTCTGTAAAGAACGCCTAGAGGTGCAGGAACGGGGTGAAAATTGGGCGCCATATTTAATACACAAATGAAAGTAAAAGTTTAAAATATAGCTGCAAGCAACAGTGAACAGGTTTCCACAGCATGACTTAAGAGACCACACCAAAGGTTCATGAGAAAGTGATTTTCAAATCGTATTGTAAATTCCATAATTGTATTGCTGTAGTGGCAGTTTAATGGCAGCTTCTCCTTTTTCAAGCTGTGACCACGTTGGCTGCTGTGGAGCCATCTCTGCACACGACCTGAGCCATGCTTGGTAACATACTTAGCAACACTTAGTAACACTTAGCAATGTACACTCCCACACACTGGTGGATGTTCATTATGTTCAGGGTTACGTCTGGCCTCGAGCTGGCCTGCAGCTATGTGCCAAATTCGAAAACATTTACAAATGTATACACTGGTACTACTACAACTACTAATAATATATAACACGACATGCTGCGGTACCCTAATAATTCACTCAACAAATAAGTGCACCATGCTCAAAAATTGTTACTTCAATATAAATAATATAAAACAAATGGACAAAAAAAAAAAGTCAAACCTTCTCATAGTTGGAGAAGCCGCCCATGACAGCGGGGTCAACAATGCCACTGAGCATCATAGACAGTGGATGAACAGACAGGGAGCGATCACAGGCCTGCTGCTGCACCAGGTTGCTCAGCTTTTCATTGGCCATCTCCATGGTTTCTACGGCGTTCTCCAACGGGCTGATCTCCTCCTGCCAATTGGGAGCAAGATTACATGAGGATGTATAAAGGAGATGGACATTCAAGAGGAAGAAAGGGCAAACAAAAAGAAAACATAAATACATCTTCAGTTGAAAAAGAAGAAATGAACAAGTATCAAGTTTTTCAAGTATCAAGGTTGTTGGAGTTGCTTCTTACCACAGAGACAGATTTGACTTCAAACCATTTCAGAATTCCCGGGAAGCGATAGGCGGTGATGTAGGTTGTTCGCTCAATCCACATGGTCTATAGGGCAGCATAAAACATGAAAAAATATTAAGGGGTGACATTTTAATATCTTTATTAGTCAGTCTTCAGAGTGAGGCAAGTGTAAACACAGGCCTCTTTATACTAGCAGAAATTATGGGTGCTTGCTCAAACATATGAGCCTGTAACTAAGAAGAAGAAAAAAAATGCTCACTGCAAATTCATTGTCTGGGTCCTTTTCACCTTTCCTGAATGGCCTGGAATACTGGAACTGGTCCATTTCATTGGTTCTGTAATAGCTGGGAGAGAACAGGGAAGGGCATGAGTGAGTTAGAGATCTGAACAGGCATAGTAGTATAAATCCCAGGATCGTCATGAGAAAATAAATCAGCCATTAAGTGTTCTGTTGCGCACTTTAATATCTGCTCTGGAACCCCCTTGTCTTTAAACTGGTGCGGCACGGTGAGAACTGGCTTGACAGTAAAGCACTGGATGTCTGTGAAGTTCAGCTAAGGATACAGGCTGGAGACATGGTGGAATATCAATCAAAGATGAGCTGTATTTAATCCTTTATTTACAAAATTATCTTTGCACATGCAGACATTGCGTAACCTGTTTTTTAAGGATACGCTGCACTTGGGAGTTGCAGATGTTGTCCCCAGGGGGCGCTGTGCTGGTCATCCGGACGGCGTTGGGGAACTGAGAGAGCAGCTTTAGGCTGAAGTCTTCAAGCCACTCGTACTCCTTACCTCGGTAGATGAAGATCTTGTTCTGCAGCAGGGAATTAAAAAAAAAAAAAAACTCAATAAAAACCTAGCATTTGAATGATGGTGGAGATGCATTAACTTATTTTCCACTATATATGACAGATATGCTTCTGCAATGAAATGACAGGGCTAGATTTATTCTGACATTCCCTTGTGTCATCAAAAAGCTTTAATGACTAGCTCAAAAAGCTTTAATGTCTAGCTCTATGAAGCCAATAACCTTTATCAGCTTTATTGCACCTTGCCCCAAGAAACATTTTTGCGTGTGGGTTATTCTTACTTCTAAGGCTGTATTTATTGAAATAGGTAATATTTTTCTTACCCTGAGGAAAGAGGGGAATCCAAGGCCATAATATCCTACAGCAAAGTACTCGGGCTGAGGCCGCATAGCATGCATTATATTTTCATAGAACTGGGCTTGCTGTTTCTGTGGCAGTGGAGAAAGAGGAAGGTATGATGTAGTTTTGCAAAAAACAGCTTGCTGAACAGGCATATGTATATGTTCTCATATATCGGTTAGTGGTAATAAAATGATGAAATCACTCACAATAAATGAATTCCGATAACATAATAACTAATAGGAAAACTAGAAGCACCTTGTTTTGTTGTATGTAATAATGATAAAATGATTTAAAGCAGTACAGTCATAATAAATGATTTACAGTAAGAGGTTTATTAATAGTGCTCAGTGTGAGTAAACATCTCAAGTGGGTAAAAGGGTTAACACTTGGTTGCGTCAACCAAGTTGCCATGTCATTCTCGTCAAAACCACATGCTTGATCTCTCGCTATCAGACTAAATTTAATATTATTAATGAGCCACCAACAACAGTAACAGTTTACATTTTACCCCAAAGGTATTTAACTATGATACGTAGTCGTGATTTTTTGTTCATTTCACAAAACAGTAGGGTTTATTACTATGGGATAAGCCCCTTACCAGCAGCTGGCTGAGCTCCATGAAGTCAAACATGTGGCTCTCGTGCATCTTGGCCAGCTGTTTGCCCAGCTCAATGGCCTTCTCCCACATCTGAGAAGAATACGTGCAGCAAGAGACGTGAAACTTCGGTTAGACTTCTCTCTCCCAAGGGATGTCCTCAGTGAAACCCCCATCACCAGGTTTCAAGGAGGAATAGTCTCTACACTTTTTGCTGCAGCCTATAAGGAATCTGAATAAACCGTCACAAACAAAGAGGTTCCCTATTCTGTGGCCAAGGTGTGTGTGTGTGTGTGTATGTTACTGTGTCACAGGTTTCACAACGCTGAGAGGGGACTTCAAAGGCATTGTTTTGTGTAATATATGCATAACCCTGGAACATGAAAGGCCAATCTGACTAATCTTTCTGACAGCGGCTCATATCCACTTAGCAAAAAGATAGTAACTGGCAGTGGAGGAGTTAATGCTCACCTTGCCCTTGTCCAAGTAACATATGATCTCCTGGAAGAGCCTCTCTTTCAACTCCTGCTGAGTCCATACATGTTGCCCATCTCGGGGGATCAGATGGGGTGCACAGGGTTTGTCAGACCACTGGGGAAGCACATGACCACGAATCAACATTGAAACCTTCAGTACTAAAGTAATATTAGCAAATGAAAAAAAAAAACATTCTTTCATCATGTGTATGTGAGACCTCCAGTAATTCGGCATGTAGTATCAGAGTGTAGGCTGCCTCCGTGTAGTTCTCACAGTCCAGGTGCAAATCCCGAAGCTTGTACAGGTACCTGGTTACAAAAACACATATCACTTAGACATACTTAGCAGTGGTCCAAAAGTCAGTGTGCATCAGCATGCCTTCAACTGACTCACCTGATGTAAATGTCCTCCCTCTTCTTTTCTTTGTAGAAATTCTGTAAAAAAAAAAAAAAAGGAAAAAAGTTTGAATTGAATTTGTCTAATGCAGTAACAGCAGGGGGAAATAGCTCTATGCATATAACACCAATATGTTAACCCTTTGGTCATCTTATTTGGGCGCACCAGCACGTTGACGGTGCAGCTCATGCGATGCTCAGGACTTTCATCATGTGTGATGGTGCGGTACGCCAGTAGATTCTCCAGCAGGCTGCTGAGCAACAGAGCCAGCTCCTCTCCCGACTGTGACAGGTATTTGTGGCGCCTGCAGTGCTCCAGCAATCTGCACACACAAACAATATGCTTCACAGACTACTCCCTAACTGTTAAGGGCTAATTCTGAGCGCTCAATTTCCCAAAGCCCGAATTTCTTCTAATGGGCACATTGGATTCTGGAGGAGGTCCTACAGGCTTTTTCAACAATCGTTTGGGATTGTACATCACATGGCTGTGGGGTTTCTACTGATTATGGGTTGCTTGCAATTCTAACAGACTGTCCTACTGGGTCCTAGAGAACCGGTTCCAAAATACATCACAATTTTGACTGGAGTGTCGCACTACAAAGATAAGTTTTAGAATAAAGAAATAGTTTATGTTTGATCGGTCTTGCTGCCTTACATTTTCTCGAGCAGGACTTTGTACTGTTCATCCCCTTGGCCTCCTTCTACCTCTTGATCCAATTTTGTTATCAATTCGTTCTCAAACTGCAAAGATAAGAGGAGTATTAAAGACAAATCACAAATGTCATATTTAGCCGGAAGCAGCTTCAGCAGAATTTAAACAATAACACTCAAGTGCTGAAGTTTTGAGATAGCTTTTTACCATTTCAAATGTGCGTCCGGGGCTGAAGTTGTGCTCACACTGCATCATATCAAAGAAGATGGGGATGGTGTCTTTCCTCAGCTCGGGCTCAGGCACCAGCGTGGCCTCTAGAATGGGGCCCACCATGGCAGGGATGAACTTCATTTTGTGGGGGCCTGAGGGACACACAGGACACGCACAATATAATCATCCAGAAATATCACAGTATGATTGGAGAAGGCAATAAGCTGCATCTTCATTTCTCAACAAACAGGAGACAGAACTAATAAAAGTGGTAAACAAGGCACTGTGAAACTGGACAATAAAAAAATATTGTCTTGTTATTCTCCTTGCATCATTACTTGCCAGTGAATAAACAAATCCACAAAACTTACCGAGATTATACCACATATCTCTGATCTTAAAGCCAATGGTCTTTCTCATGTCTCCGTATCTGTAGCAAATTAAATCAAATTACTTCACACTGCATTAGAGAACATGCAGACAGAAATGTTGTTTCATATAAAATCATACATTCATTTGAATAATGTGTTGAACAAATGTAAATGATCATACTTGTTCAGTATCTTATTTCGTTTCTCTTGAGAGAAGGATTCCAACTGCAGTGACTTGTGGGTGAGGAACGCCACCGTCAAATGAAAGTAGTTATTCCACAGCTGCGAGGGGAACAAGGTTTTCAAATATTAATAGCATAATTTCCTTCTCATGGCTTTTGATTTTCTGTTCAATAAAAAAAAAAAAATGCAGCCTCTATCAAGACGCACCTGTAGCTCAAAATGTGCCTGGTCCAGGAAGTACGTGTTGAGAACCTCAGAGTACTGGTTGATGGCCTTCAGGAAGACCTGCATCTGCAGCAGGTTCATGATCATCCAGTCAGTAGGAAAGACATTCCCCATCAGGTCCTTAAACATGATGAATGTTTCCATGAGGAAATCCTGAGGGCAGGAGGAGAGCGGTTGTCTTACTGCATGTGTGTGCACATTTTTGGTTAAAATAAATAAATAATACAGTATGTAACAAAAGACCCACAGACAGATAGGAACATGCTAAACCTAGCAAGCACTTAATTTCAGGCACACGTTACCCTGGCTCAAAGCAAGTCCAGTGACATCCTCATCATGTCAGTCCACAATCTATTGCATAAAATGTCTATAATCAATATTCTCTTAAGGAGCAGTAAGTGGCCTGGCTGGTTTAATGCCCGTTATTGATGAGATGTTTCAGGAACAGATGTAGCCAAGAGGGGAGGAACCAGGACACTTACAACGATATCCTGTCTTGTCTTGAAGGTGCGGATGTAGTGGGCGTAATGCATGTCATCCATTTGCTTCAGGATGGCTGTCATGCAGGCTAGATAGTGGCCCTGCCACAGAGGAGTCACACAATTAATCATAGGATTTCACGATGAAGTAGCACACCAAAAACGGCATTTTACTCTTTGGTGTACATATCAATGTTGTATGTCAGCAGACATACAGCTCGATGATTTTTGTTCTTGCCTTTTACCACTTTGAAATCGTATTTTTTATTTGTATTGTTTTTGTTGTTATTACTATTTCAATATTTTGACTGTCCCTTACAATGAGAGGTGAGGACCTGTCCATGCTGATGACAGTGCGGTTAACCCTGCGAAGCAGACGTTCCATTATTAGCTGAACGTGCCCCCTGGTTGGACCCTGGAAAGAGAAAACAACACGCTCAGGTAAAATTATAAGCTATGTCAACTCCATGGACATGCTACAAAATGCTGACAGTATCAAACACTTGATCCCTGTCTATGTGTGTAATGGTCAATTCCTCCTCACCACATCCTTGGGGTGCAGATTGTCCAACACTGTGCTGAGTAGTTGGATACAGGCCTCGTAGTCAGGCTTACTGGAGTGGTCATCCAATTGCCCGCTCAGCTGGTCAGTGACAAGCGGTAAAAGGACATCTCGACAATCTATATGGATACAGAGGAGAATAATGGCCTCATCTAGTTCATTGTGATTGACTAGGCACACATCAAGTTGATGGTTGTAGCCTGAAAGCGTTACTGACGTAGATGTAAGTTGGAGGTGGAGATCATTTTTCCCCCTCCTCATCTTGTGTGAAATGTCATTATGAAGTTGTTTGATAACGAAAACTCCTACCTGGCTGCTTGAAAAGGTCACTCTCCACCATTTTACACATGCAGCCCAGCTTCTGACGCACAAGCTGGGAGTCAGGGATGCTCTCAATAAACTTGGTAAGAAGAACACTACAAAAATGAAAGAGAACATTTATGGAACAGCAATGGCAATGCTATCTTTACATTTGACAACAATTTGACAACAACAATTATTGCCATTCAGGACTAATAAGCAGCACACAAGCCAGGTTGATTTTACAGCAGTGGGTATTGAGGATAACACCCCCTTTACCGTGGTGTAAACATGATTATTTTCACTGAGACTTGACAGGCAATTATTGTTTCCTATTTGTGCAAAGCCTGGGGACAGTTACCTGAGCTCCACGGGATCAAAGACACTCTGGATGTCATTAATGATGCTGGGGAGGTATTTCAATATTGCCCCCTGAAAAAAAAAGCAGCAGGGCTCGTCAGATCAAGGCACTTCTCTTCTGTTGGTTTTGTTTCAGTAAATACAGCAAAGCTTCTACAGATGTAAAATGACCCGGAAAAGGTTTTTATCAAGTCGCTCAGACTGCTAAGTCCCTGCCATGAAGGTCTGCCAAAAAAATCAAAAACGTCTACAACTAACCTTTATCTTCACTCCCTCATCCAGGGGTCTGTCCATGAGTGTGTTGAAGGAGAGGAAGAGGGTACGAATGGAGTTCAAGAAAGCATCCCCGTCCTCGCTGGTCCCGTAGAATCTGAGAATTAACAAAGTCGGGCATTGCGTCACAACGATCAACCTCTCTAATATCAGAGTGTGAACGGATCTTTGTACGGCAGCACCTCTGACCTTAGATAGAGGACCCGGGACTGTACAATGAACCTGAACAGGTACTTGAGAGCTTTGAGTGCCATGTAGAGCCTCTCGGTCAGGACGGGCTCCTCTGCGTGGCCCACATAGTAGTTCAGCACCTTGGTCAGCTTCCTGAGAAAATGAACGAGTCAGGCATCAAGGTATGCTGGTAATTGTGCGTGTGGGTGGTCCTCCAAAAAAAAAGGGATAAAAATAAACAGCCTGGAGGAGTGTAAGTCATGGATGGTGAAAGACTGCAGAAGGAAGACTCACATGTAAGCCAAAGTGGCACTGAAGTGCTTATTGATGTAGGTTTCCAGGACCGGGTTGAAGTGCTGGAACTTGATGTCGCCAATCAGTGTGATTATAAATACCTGGTTATGAAGAAAAACAAGACCAGAGCCTCATCTAAGCTGGTCTTCTGGAACAATATATACACCATGGCATTGACACCTCTCTGCTGTGTGTAGTAGCGTAACCAGCAGATTACTCACCAAGGCATTGAACACCAGGGTATCATAGGTGTCCTTTTCTGAGGTTTCCATCATGATGTTGAAGAGGGCATCAAGAGTGTCCTGGAGAAACTGTGCGTAAAACAGAAACCTATTATAGAAGTGCCATTAACAGGGCATTTTAAAACATCTGTAAAATATAGAAGCATATTACATATTTTGTGTGCAATCTGTGAAGTAGAGGACTCACTTTGACAATCTCCCCTCCCTCAACCTCCATTAGTCGCTGCAGAATCTGGTCCAGATCCTCGGGATTAGACCTCCAGTTCAACAGGCCAAGTAGATCCACTAGACAACATCAGACACATCAGAAAAAGATAGGTGCTTTATTATTTACAACAATAAAGTTAAAAGCTTGAGGTATCATTGCTGTAAACATAATGAGATCCTGCAACAATCAACATCAACGGCATCAATCGGCAAAATATTAGCAACATTGATCAGCTAAATTAATTTCAAGGCAATCAGGGAGAGGAAAAGAATATGCATGGTGGCATAGGACCGCTATCCATTGGAATCTGCTGCTTTTCTTTTCAAGTCAAGTTTACTTGTAGCCCTTAACAGTTACAGGGTTCAGGCTTCACAACGCCCACGTTATGAAAACAACAAATGACAACCCCTGGCACCCCATCAACCTTAGACCCTCGCTGAGGACAAGAAAAAACTCCCACGAAAACCTCAGAGAGGAATCCCCCTACCGGGACGGTCAGGCGTGCAATGGGGGCCGAGGGTGGGCAAGATGACTTGTGACAGGACTTCTCTTTTTAATTATCACTCGATTCTATGCTTGGAGATAGAAATGGGGCGTTCTACCGTTCTGAGTGAGTTTAGTGGAGCATGTGAGCGTGGCTATCTGGAAGCTGTCTTTAGTCACAGGAATCACTCCTGAATGGTGGAACTGCTTCCCCGTTTGCTTCTCCTTTTCCCCCACTTCAGCCCAGGTCCCTGGCAAGGTGAGATACACCTTTGCATCCTCTGCCTTTTTCACGTCAACCTAAGAAATTCATAAAACAGGGAATGAATGATGATGCGTATTGATCGAAGGGGATCTAATTTCATATTTATTGATTGAGGGGAGATTCATGCATAATCCATCTACCCACTGTCAGCTATTCAAAGACACCATTTTCTGTGTAATTACATAAAAGCAATAAACAATCTACTTCCTATTGTAGAGATAAGCTCAGTGTATTAAAATGTGTACAGAATACAAATGGGAAGATAGAATTCTGTAAGCGCACCTTATAGACGATAAGGTCGTGCCTGCCATCTCTGAGTGTGGTCCCATCTCCTTTCATGAGACGGACGAAGGCCATTCCAAAGGGCTTCTCTGATTTGTCCCTAGCTGAAGGAAATACAGGAACATCACACGGGAACAGTCCTTCTAACTATGTTTACCTTGGCATTAGGATTACATGTTGCCGGATGCCAGACTAATAAGGAACTCACAGTCCTGGGATGATCTGTGTCGAAACATCACCCTCAGGTGACAGCGGCACACATCTTCAATGGGAATTGTCACCTTGCAGGGAGGAGAAAAAAGTAAGGGGGATTGAGGAGTGTGAGAATACGGGATGAGAAACATAAGAAGAAATACTGGTGTGAGATTTGTATGAGAAGCACGTTCTGCGCTGGTATCTTCCCCCAGAAGATTATTTCATTATATTGAGCCAAATCCATTTGAGGAAGTAATTGGAGAACTTGAGATATCATGTGTAAAGCACAGTGCTGCTCTTGTCTTGGTACAAGCACATGTGAGTCTTGTACATGAGCTTACCTTCACTGTTTCATTCCAACAAGGCTGTTTGACCTGGTAGTAAATGACAGACTTGTACTCTGTGATCCCATCATATCCAGCCCCAGGAAATATTGCATTCTACAAGAGATCGAGAAAGGAATTTCTTTACATGATACGCACAATAGCAATTAACTCCAAGGTGCTTTTGCAATAAACTGTGACCTACAAAATGTAGAGATTCGTATGCTGACGTGCTATATAGCTTAAAGGATAAATACAAATACCAACAACATAAAGATCATCTACATCGACATCGACATGAAAACCCAATGATAATGCATTTGGCATCTTACCTCCACGGGATTGCCTTCTTCATCATGCACACTCATTGTGACCTCCACATTTTTTGGGGTCTTCTTTTTACCACGGTCAAACTCTCCCTGCAGCAGTGTCACATATATATCATTCCTCACGTTTCCTGGAGAAGGAGCAACAGATGATGAGGTGGACATGGAGAGTATTCATGGGTAAGGTTTTGTACACAACTACAATGCACGTGACCCCAGTGTCTGTAGGGCAGTACCCAACATTTTAGGCACCTGGGAGGATGATTTCTGGAAAGCCCATCTTCCTGACAATGGCTGTGGTGCGGTCCACAAAGTGGGGGTAGTCCTTCCTGACCTGGGCGAGGTCCCCAGGGAGGAGTTTCAGGGTAACAAACAGCCCTGCCAGCAAATATATAAAGAAATTCAATGAGGCAGACACCCTCACGCGTCATTTATTTCCCTCAAAGCAAAAAGGTCATTTCAGAGCAACTCTCTGTAATCACAGGGGACATAGTGTCATAGTGAGTGCTTCATTTTACCCTGGCCTTTGTGATTGACCTCCCGAGTGGCGATGACTTTGTTGAAGACAGCAGTGAGTGGTTCGTTCTCTCCTATGACTCGAGAGGGGATGAGCGGAGACATGATGAGCTGCCTCTGACGGATGTAGGTCTCCATCGCTATCCTGCGAGAGGCGGTTCGGGATGAGAGAAAAAAAGAATCAGCTGCCAAACCTTGCTGGCAGGTGACAAACAAATGAACGGACAAGATGGAGAGGAACTGCTGGGAATCCAGGATCCCCTGACAAGATGCAACATTACCCACGCCCCACACCCCGCTTCCTTCAAGTGTGTACCATAGAACACTAGGAATGGAGCCCATCTGGAGGAGTGCATTGTTGCAAGAAGTGATAAACACTGAAATACTGGGCCAACTCATTAAAAATATTAACTAGAGGCCCATTTGCAGTTAAATTAATCTAGGAATCATGCTATTAAAAGAAAACTTCAATGCTCTCCATGGTTATTATCCATCATGATGAAGTGTACATGCATTTGGCACCGATAAATTCATCTGGAGGCTTGACATTGTCTTCTGTGTTACAATGTCTGTGGCAAGGAACACTCATTAGAGAGGCAATGGGACACTTAGACCTTTGCCATTTATTGTAGCACAGAAAATGACATGTCCAGGAAACTTTTACTCAAGCCTTTAGGGAACATAATTGAGTACTGCTATGCGTAAGCAATGACTGTGCCAAAGTCTGGACTACAGCACTGCAATGCAAAAATGACTTCTGCATTTCAGGTCGGAAACATTTTTCAAATATAATCATTTAATATTTCAAGTAATCATCAAAACGCTTGATGAACCTTGGCTGATGCTGATCAAATCATTCTTTCCTACAGAAATACTTTTTGGTCTGTGACTTTTCCTGAGGTCGCAGTGAATCCAGAAAGAGGTGAGAATAAGCAAATATTGGGAAGATAAAGGTCACCGTTACTGTCGTGTGAACACACAGACCACTTTTCATCTAATGTCAGTCATGATATTTTGGGGCTCCTTCCATCTGGAGGCCCTGTGAAAGTAAATCATCCTCTTCCCCCCCACTGCGCAGTTGCTAGGAAGACACATCCTTGATTCCTGTCTTTGAGGAGCACTAACACACAGTATTGCAAAAAGTTGCACACTCGTCCTTGAAATACAATGGAAGAAAGTTGAATTGCACCCTGATGAAAAACAACAAGCAAATACAACTCAAATCCTATTCGACTTCCTTTCCATTGGTGGTACTAAATTGTATTACAGAACCAGGTTGAGCCTGTTAACAGTACAACCAGTGTGTGACAAAGACTCACTGCTGAAAAGGGATGAAATGCTGCTTGTCCTCATCGTCTGTTTTCCCATGGGCAATATCTGTTATGTCCATCACTGCAACGGCAAAAACATTGGGAGCATCACAGTATGACAAGCAGGCTGTTGTCAAGGGTAAGCTGTTTTACCAGCTGCAATGCAATTGTCTGGTTATTGCCAACACCACTGAAAAGAAGAGGAAATTCCTAGTTTAAATATCTCAGAAATTACATTTTCTCACTTAAACTTTGGAGACTGTATTTTCTTCACAACCAGTTGGATCTCACTCACCTGTTGCCTAGCACCATAGACAGCTAGAATAGTAAGACAGATTGAGGGTCCTTGATCTTCTGCCTGCAGTGGGTGACGCCGCACAATTGTGCATTCCACCCAGCTCTTTTCCTCAAGTGTTTTTTTCCTGGCTAAGAATAATGTGACTTCTGAGTTGCAAATTCCTACTGACTCTGGTTTCAGTCCATTTGCTGGGACACCAGAGGAAACCATTTCTCATCTACCCCACTAATCATCTAGCCAAAGACAAAAAGACGGTTGCTAAACCAATTTCCACTGATTCCTTTGCCAAGGCAGAGTTGAACGATTTTATAGGTCAGGAAGCAGGTGTTCCGAATCCGTCCAGCACATGGACGCTTCGTTGTTTTAGGCTTCCACAGAACTACCCATGCAACTGCAATAATATGTAAAGGGTGTTGTTTTTGTGAAGTTCGGAAAGAAGCAGCTTTTCAAATATTAGGACATTTAAAAAGGCATCTCACCAGCCACACCAAATGGTCTCCTTAGTCCTCCAGTGTGTTTCTTGCCCTCTTTGAGCTCCATGGAGCCCACTCTGATGATCTGACACACCAGGAAGAGCCGCTGTCTGATCAGGTCACTGCTGCTCAGGTCCTGGACACACAAAGAACCACAAAGAAGATTATTTACTGTAGGGATGCATGGCAACACATATCACTAACCAAATATGCATTCAACATTCAATCATTGTGTGCCTTCAGGCAGTATGGCACAGAGTATGGCTGCAGCTGCAGTGGAGGTGCAGTGAGAGCCCAGTAGCGTATTGGACCAGTGTACCATAAAGTAGTTTTTGGATGTGTATTTTAGGTCAACAGAGTCATGACCCATGAGCTCTGAGGAAGTAAAACTAAATAATTTAAGCATCTTGTTTTATCACATTCCGAGACACTATTTCCTGGCGGTAAACGTGAGAGCTTACTCATTCACTAGTTTATGAGGAGCACCTGACTGTGCCTGTTTGCAAACAGCATTTGAGACAAATGAATTAGAAATATCCATGTGTGCCATGAGTATGAGCAATTCAGTGACATTCTCAACAAATGATGTGCTATCCGGGGGCAAATTGCCTTCTTTGTCACAAATTTCAGGTAGCACTGTGATGGTTTTGCACTACATCCAAAGCAGAGGGATTATAGTCTGTGGGGTGGGATTCAGTTACCGTGAATAGCGCAGGTAGATTGTTGAGTTTCTCGATTTCTTTTGGCATGCCCATACTGTCCCAGCGCACCAGGAAGTTCTCACTGTTTGAATTTGAATCACAATCACAGTTAGAAATCTGTCTTTCCAATACATTTCTTACAAATCAGGAGAAATACAAAAGTACAAGAAAACTGACTCAAAAACCCATGCCTTCTTCTATTTGGCTTATCTGGCAGAGGAAATGCCTTGCTGTGTCTAGAAACCGACTTTATCTTGATATTATTATTATTATTATTATAACAATAATAAGAGTAATAATGTGACAGTTTATTCTCATAACACTTGACCCCCTCCAGAGAGGTCAGAGGTCAGGGTCAGCTACAGAACAGCATCCCTGGATTAAATGTCTTGAAAAGGGGTAGGTGCTTGCCCTAACCCAGCAGCGAAACTAAACTAAGATAAACTAAGCTAAGCACAGCTTGATCATAGAACAAGGAGGAAAGCGAGGCGCTAACCTGATGAATTCGGAATGGTCTGGGTCGTAGATAGACATGAGCAGCTCGGCATCCTCTCCAATATTACATACAAAGTTTTTCAGGTTCATGAGGAGACTGTAGGTGTGAACTGTGCTGAACAGGGACTGGCGCCTCATTTCCAGGTTTTGTAGCCGCGTCTGAAGAAGACCAAGGACCACGGACACAGAGGTTCATTGAAATGGACAGCTAACTATGGAGTGAAGTGATGGATGCTATCAATAAAACACAATCATGCCTTCTCCTCTTGTATCCTGTCATCAATACTGCGGGATGCAGTCTCGTGGGCCCGGAACAGACTGACTGTACTCGTGTAGTCCGGATCCAAAGTGTTTCCTGCTTCATCTCGGACCACCAGGTCCAACCCCAGAATCCTAAGTGACACAGAGCGTCAAATTGCCTCATATGAGTTTACAAGGCGCAATCATCTCGCCATGATTCAAGCATATAAAACTTTACAACAGTGATTATGTCAGAATGCATTGCAGAATAGAAAGGGAATGGGATTCATACCGGTTTCCATAGTCAATCTTAGCTGTAACTTTCTTTTTGAGCTCTACAAGGTCATCCTTGGGCAGCGTCCCTGACACTATCTGAGATCGATATTCGATGAGACTGTAGGCCATCTGCTGAACACTCCTGAACATGATCGTCTTGTTGGTCTGTCGGATAAACAGATATACACGGTGCATTATCAACATTCTTCAAAAGGAAAAGATAACACCTCCGAATAAAAGTGAGAGTCAAATCGGTGGGGAGCAGAGCAGTGTACTATATGCAACGGAAGCAGAGTGACTGATGAGAGAGGAAATCTACACATACCACGTAGAGCTTGTGCCATATCTGTGCCCATTCCCTCAGAGTAGCCCCCAGCTCTTGCACCAGGGGTAGATCTGCTGGGATAATTATTTCCTGCTGGCTACAAGCCACAAGGAGAGAATAATAAGATATTGGAAAAGCGGCGCATCACACACAAATCATGTCATATCATTTGGACAGACTCAAGTGCATTCCTATACATGATAAATAGTTGGGTCGTTTACCGACAAAAGCCAAGAGAAGCATTACAGAAAACTCACTGATTATAATTACAAGTGCACTGTTATGTTATTGGCAAATGAGGGTGGCAAACCAAAAGCAAAGTGGATGATCACCATGATGATAATGTTTACAGAACAGTGATCTCACCCTGTTCCCTCAACTGTGGCCTCCTTTAAGTGGATGTAGGAAGCTGGAAAAATTGCCTACAGAAAGAATGAATGAATTCATATTCTGACAGTAGATGTCACAACATTTGCATTTGATAATACAGTCCTGATGATGCCCATACCTTCTGCGATTTGTCCCGTAGTGTGTAGCCCCTGTACCAGCCTGAGGAGGTAAAGATGGATAGAGATACACATTACAGCGAGGGAGTGAACGAGACAGGGGTGGTGACAGTACAGGCGATTATGAGCACTATGTGGTAAATTGCAGAGTCATTCACATTAGGCATAACATTGATCACAGTGCTGGTTAGTTCCACATCTCATTTTTAGTTCCTGTGCCAGCTTGCTAGGAGAAGGAATCAAGGGATACGTTAGGGCCTGTTGACGGCTCGGGCTCACTCACCTTCAAATGTCTCAAGTATGTGCACCGTGTCCCCCACCTGCAGACACAGCTCCTGCTCACCTCTGGGATCATAATTGTAGATGGCTAAAAGGAGAGAGCAGGACTGTCTCATTATGTTATCATTATGTGCTGTTAACAGAAAAAAAAGGTGTTGGCCCACACTGTTTTGGCAGTTTTTGTTACTCCTCTAGGTCCAGCAGTGTAAGAACGAGACAAAATCCCTTTTCAATCATGAGGTACAGAGGGGAGCGGGTCTGTTTCTTAAAACGTTTTGGATCAGAGGTTGACAGGCTTTCGGTGGAAAAGAAAACCAATTCATCCTCCTCTTCCCAGAACCTGGACTTGCAAGCATAAAGAACCTTGATCTTTGATTTATTCCTCATTTTATTCTTAACTACTGGCAGTTTGTGTGTATGTGCAGCAGACCTGTGTGACTCAAGCCTCTGAAGCATTTAAATGATTCTGGATTAAACTCCGATGGCCCGAGGCTGTGTTCGGCATTACAGTAAATGGACTCTGCTGGAGCAGGGAGTTTCCAGGACAGTTACAAAATCAACAGTAAGGACAGTAGAGCTTGAGGGCAACTGACGACACATCCCTTTTCCTCCTGATATCACCAGGCCATTGAGGCCTCTGGTCAACGGCTACACTCCACAGGGCCTGATGCTGCCAACTGGGTCACCAGTGTGCCCTGCCCTTCCCTACACTCATACTGGTTTGTTAACCGAAGAGCTTTCCTGGAGACAGCTCCCTCTCTCCTTTTCAACTTTCCATGTGAGGGAGGGATCACACAAGAATATGTCTGCGTGCGCACACACACACACACACACACACACACACACACACACACACACACACACCACACACACCACACACACACACACACACACACACACACACACTTGGAGAAGAGAAACCTTCACAAACAATAGTATAGGAAAGGTCTTTGTCATGACTTGAGGGCGCTGCATTACGACGCAGACACCCATTCTCATAGCGATAGAGGAACTATGAGCAGAGCTCTGCCCTGACTTGCATGGTGATAATGCTTGTTGCTGGAGGCTAAATTTCTCAGCACGCTTCAACTGGCTCAGCTTATCACACCTCAGTCTGAATACCAAAACTTTACAAAAAACTATTGCGACTACTCTTCTCTCTACAAGAGTTCCTCCTCATATTTCTAGCTTTCCTAAACACATATTTGCACAGACGGAGATCTCCACTGGGAAACACTTTTGTCTAAGACCATGCTTACTCCATGTTTGTGTAACCAGCCTGTGGGCTCTTAAAATATTAGGCTAGGCTGATGCCTACTATGTTGTTAGGACTATTCTCTGCACAGGTTCATCTGAATGCCACCTTACTGTGAGATCCCTCATCCTCATATCAACAAGGCATATATCAACAAATTCAGGTGAGGAATTCAAAAACACTAATATAACCTACGTGGTGGAAGTAGCTCTGTAGTGGTATCTCTAAAATGTTCAATAAAACAAACAGTATTGTGGACAGAAAGGTCGGGCCTTTAAAGCTAAACTAAAATGTGAATGGTTTATTTAATAGAGGTTACTGACATACTGTGAAACCTCATCAAAAAGATTCTCCATTTTCACTTGGGAACCATTTGTGCAGCCAGAAATGATGCCCGAATGAAACACGCACTGAAGAAGTGACATCGGCTTCTGGTCATGCAGAGAGTGACAATGGTCTATTCACCAACTTGACACAGTGTCCAGGCCTGGCAACAGCATGGCGATATGCCAGTGGCTATAACCCAGTTGAGCATGTTGTGATGCCACACGGTCTCAACTAAACAACAGTCTGGGCCTTGGCAACACAGCTCAATGGTGCAAATCTCTGACACGCTATTTTTCACTTTAACTTATAATACATTTTTTATTATATTGGGCCTCTAGCTGTTCTTGTAAGTGTCCAATAACATTTTCTATCTGAGCAGGTTCAAGTTAATGTCATGATGACATTTTATTCTTGTCAAAAACCAGTATGATTCACTGTAAATGGGGCAGAACTGGATTAACCAATTATTAAAGACCAGCATGGGTGAATGGTCTTAGCAGCCATGGGCAAAACACAAAGATAGTCAAAGATAGTAGCATTGTAACTGTCATTATACAAACATATAAGCAGGCAACCCCTCAAAATATGGACATCTATATGAAGGCTGCCTAGGTAATGAAAACAACTATTGCAGGTTTTGGGAAAGACAAAACACACAAATGATAGAATTATGCTACATTTTCAGTCTAGCAGGTGCTTGGACATTCAATTGCACAGAGGGATATTCAACCTAATAAATAAATAAATGGATGAACAAAGCCAGTAGTAGGGCAGCAGTATTTTACCACAGGGTATCATACTACAACTACAGATTTAGGCTTTATGTGTGTAACCTGTCAACCAAAGCACTTTACATACTAGTTCATGAAACAAAACAAACCCAACAGATGACATGGGTATCACATGAAAGGAATCAGTATTCCAGGATGTGCCATGAAGCTGTTACGAAGCTTGTATTTAGGCATAAAAAATTGGTATAGGCATCGTTATAAAAATCCTTACGTAAAAGCAAGTCTATTAAAGTTTGTTTTTCAGCCAAATCTCCTCAGGCATGCTGTTTCAAAACATAAAGGTCCTGATGGAAAAGCCCTTTTGCCTTCAATCTACTGTCTAGACAGCCATAAATGATCAGTCCAAAGAACTTAAAGTGTGCTCTGACTCATAAGCCCTTACAGGTTATCAATAAATCATAAAGTCAATTCTAAAATTCAAAACTGATGGTATAAAAAGGCTAAAATTAGAACAACCTGATCTTTCGTTGCGGTTAAGAACCTTGCGGCAACTTTTTATACTAGCTGCAGATAACTAATCATTTTTGACTGAAAAAGAGAGAGAGAAAATTACAATATCCTTATCTAAATGAGAAAAAAATAAAAGCACAGATGCCTTCTCCAGGTTGTTAAACGAGTAAAAGACCCCATTTTGAAATGATAGCTCAGCTTTAAAAAGCATGACCAGTTCATCCAAAGTGAGAACAAGGCCAACACTTACCCCTAAATTACTGCCACCAATCAGGTTTGACATTGGAAGATGGACAAAAAGGAATGCAATGATTGAGATCTATGGAGGTTGAGAAGCTGAACAATTGCAGTTTTGTTTTCATTAAGTTGGGGAGGGGGAAATCAGACAACCACTCAGCATGTAACACCTGCTGGGCAAAATTTAAGATGGCTAAGCTTTCAGGAATTTGTGGTGTTATGTAACCCTATTTAGCAGTTAGTATTTGAGTGATGTGTACATTGTGTTTTTGCATAATATCACCAAGTGGAAGTTGTAATAGTTTACCGGTTAACGTATCCACAATGCCTGATTATGAGCATAAGAGCTTCATGGCACATTCATGAATACCGATGTTAGATACCATAAAATAAAAAAAGAAAGAAAAACAAGCCCAAAACCCCCATGACAAATATTCAAGGCTTATCTCAAGGGATGTTTTCTTTTTGAAATGGGAATTCCTAGATGGAAATTTAAGGAAATTATATGATGTAGTGTTGCTCATAAGGAATTATAAGGCATCATAAACATAATGAACCCATAGTACAATGTGTCATTTCACAATTACGGTGCCATTTAAGCCCCGCTATCATCTTGCTTGCAAAAGATGCACATATTGTAAAAAAAAAAGTTAAGATTCATGGGATAAATTTAAGTGTCTCCTACTCTGAAATACACACATCTCCTTTCAAAATAGGTATTGTTGCCTGTCCCACCTCACTGACATCCAGCTGTCATTTGAAATATAATCATAAAAACTTTGGAAATGAGAATGCATGTATCATTTAATGCTCAATCTACCTTTTTTCACAATCAACTCATTATAAGTTGTAAAAATTTAACATTTTGGTTGCGTCCCTCAATATACACTCAACTGTCAACCTTGTCAAAGAAATGGAAAATTCCACAAGTCTCATCATTAACAGGAAATTACATCAGTTGGATCAACATGGCTGCAAAAATGGTTTGTCCTCTCATTCTTTTCATTTCACAATTGTTTTAGTGTTGGCTGAGATGGTTGAATTCAACCATTCAACTCTGTATTTATTATCATCATCATTTGCTTATCATCTCAGGCATGCCACGTAATTGTATGCTAGTTACTTTGTCTTGAGTAATGTCTAATTTTAACCCAAGAACGCAACACTGTTACTGCAGTTGAATTAAAGTAACAGGGTTGAGTAGTAGTAATAGGGTTGAATTCTGTCAAAATATCTGTGAATTTTTAATTGTACTGTAACTGTAAACAATTACAGTTAGTTACAATTAGGTTTAGTTTAGGATCTGAGACACCAAACTGTAAATTTGATTTTGGGCTACTCAGTTTGTACCTTTTTTACGTGTTTTTATTGAACATATTGTTCAAACAATAACAGCCAAGCTGGAAAAAGCGAAATGTGAACCTCTAGGATAATGACTTCTATTAAACGGGGTAATTGAAGTCAGATGATGCAATGATGATCAATGTGATGACATTCAGGTGGTCAAGGCATCTCTTGAACTTTCTAACATCTGTGTCCACAAGTCTACAATAACAAAACCAGTAAACAAGAGGGGTGTTCATGGGAGGATACCAAGGAGGAAACCACTGCTCTCCACAAAAACATTGCTGCCCACAAAGCTACTGGAACAATGTTCTCTGGACAGATGAGACAAAACTGAACTTTTTAGCAAAAGGGCACAATGCTGTTTGGAGGGGGGAAAAAACTCTGTCTAGCAACAGCAAAACCTCATCCTAACCGTGAAGCATGGTGGAGGGAGCACCGTGGTTTGGGGATGCTTTGCTGCCTCAGGACCTGAACAGCTTCAATCATTGAGGGAACAATAAATTACAAACTGTATCAGGAAATTCTGCAGGAGAATATCAGGGTAACAGTCCATGATCTGAAGCTTAACAGAGGCCAGGTCATGCAGCATGACAATGAGTCCTGACCTTAAACCTATTGAAATGTTGTTGCATGACCTGAAGCAAGCCGTTCATGTAAGACATCCCAAAAATACCAATGAACTGAAACAGTTCTGTGAGGAGGAATGGCCCAATACCTCCTAACCGTTGTGCAGGTCTGATCAGCAACTACAGGAAATGTTTGGTTGAGGTTATTGCTGCTAAAGGAAGTTCCACCAGTTACTAAAGCTCATTTTCCAATCCCAAGCTGTTAACATTTGAACAATATGTTCAATAAAAACATGTAAAAGTACAAATGTTTGTATGTTATTTGTTAAATCACATTGTGTTCATATATTTATTTTTTGCAGGTAATTCAAACAGGTTCACAAATGTTTTCTCACAACTACATAAATGTGATCAAAGATGTTTAATGCTCACTGATGTATTTGTGTTTAATGGGCAAAACTGTAAAGATGAGACAGTATAATCTATTTGCTCAACCCTGATAACCAAGGTTCCGTTTTGTTGATCCAGTTTAAACCCGGTTACTTCTACATTTTTAATGAAGATAGCAGTAAATAAATTAGTTTGTTCAACTGTATAGTATTTAATGTTCATCAAATTGTTAAAACAATTAAATTTTAATTTTTTGGGGATAAAATGTCCTTTTTAAAAAGGAAAGAAATGCATGTGTCTCTATGTGTAATATACAAAACACATTGCAACACATGGGAAAACCAGCATCTTATTTACAAGAAAAATAATAGTTCTATTTAAAACACGATTTAACATTAAATGCAGGCACCTATGTCTTGATGCACTATTTATGATGCAATATTGAAAAAAGAGAAAAATAAAATAATTTTGTAAGAGTTTTACAGCCCAAATGGAATTGCTCATATGCATTAAAAACACACAGCATACAAATTCTGTAACAAGTCTTATAGTAACAATGTCATATATAAGCTTTCTTGGCCCTCTTGTCAAAACAAAATACAGTATCACTGGTATCTCAATGTATTGTTATGCCAATGTTATGCAAGAATTGTTAGCTATACATTTATTTGTCAGTTTTAACCAAAAATCATGTAAACTACAGCTCTACCTTGGGGTTTATGAATTGATGTGACTAAGCATTATATGACTGCTCATTAAGGAGACCTTGCCCCGAAATCTAATAAAGCCATGGATTGTCATTGCTGATATAAATAATGAAAATAGAGTTGTAATAAAGAAAGCTAACCAGAGTGCATATATATATTTTGGTACTTCATTTTCACATCCAGAACTTAATTTGTCTCCCAGAAGTGAAACCTGATAAGCCACCCTGCTATAGTGGTGTCACATCATTAAAATTGCGATATCTTAAGCCCCATATTATCCACTTTTCCCTGTTAGCTAGCATGATATAATTGATAGTATCAGAAACCTTGGGACCTCTACTATCATCCAAAATTTTGTTGCCAGCATGTGAGCAGAGCCTGGCTTTACTAATCGGATTAAGAACCTTGTGGAGGGTCTGATGGCGATTAAGAACAGTGTTAGTGACACCAACCCCATTTCTGAGGCAAATAGCAAGAGAATGGCATAGTCTACAGAATCAAACAGAGCAACAGTTTTGAACGCCATAGTTGTATCTAAAAGGATTACGACAGAATTCCCCAGTATCAGTTGCTAAAAGAAGGTCATATATAACCGGGAAGGGGGGGGGGGTGTTTGTACTGTGGAGTGCTCCATACCTCCCTGGAATTTATGAAAAATGTTTCTACTCATAACAGCAACTAAGAAGTTATTACTTTTTCTAGAACCTAAGATAAAGTCAGTGTGAGAATCCAAGTTTGATTATAGCCAGCCAAGATATGTTGAGAATGAGGAATCTGGTTCACACCTATTCTGCTAGTCAGAGGATTAGCTGAATGCTAGGCACAACCTCAGTATCCCCAGGGATCCCAGGGTGTTCTTCATGTGAACCAGGAAACAACCAGCTTGTGTGAACCAGCTTTGTGTGAAAGCAATAAAAGTTTGATTTCAACTTCTGGACTGCACTGCAGTGTTGAGTCAGTCTAATAACTACCCAGCCTGCACTGACTACTGAGTCATTACAGCACATGAGAATGGGGCTCCTCATATACAGTTGTGCTGATTTACCTTGAGGGCGTGGAGGCCTACATGATAGCATGCGCGGGCACAGCGCGCGCGCGCACACACACACCCAACTGCTCTATACAAGCCTTAATGAAGCAATGTTCCAACTTAACAGTTATGGGGAAATTTAAAAAGTTGAATAGGCCAACTCATTAACAACAACAACAACATAAATCCTATGCAGCCACAGCCCGTTAAAAATCGACACACCTTAGTACATTTAAGTTATACTCTCCAAGTTACAAGTTATAGTATGTCCATGGCAGCCCCAGGGGTTCTTGAGGGGGCTTCCAGGGCCCCCAGCAAAATAAGAATTAATTTAATGCCCCCGTTAGATAATTCAACAAAATTTAACCCAATGATAGAATGTATAAGTATGAGTGTTAGGTTCACTGGGTAGTTGGTTTCACTGTCACATCTACCAAATCTTTTCATCGGTGGTTCCCTGGGAGAAAATCTTATCTGAGTGGTGTCTAATGCGGATCTATATCGCGGTCCTTGACATGAAAAACTGTAGGAAGCCCTGCTGGGTTATAGCGTTTATCCCCCGTGTATCAACAACAAAGTGGCAGCAAACTTGCCTTGCAACTTTTTTACGCCACCAGAGTCCCTTTTCCCTTGAGGTTAGTAAAGTTGCAGAGAGCACGGCGAGGTTTCACATAGCAAAATAACACACAGAGAGGGTTCAGAAAACTTACCGACGCCGTACTTCTCTTTTTTAGTTGGGATCCAACGGGTCATTGCGGGAGAGGGAAAGGTAGCTGGGTGAATAAATAAATAAATATTTACAATCGCTAAACAAGGACGGGCGGTGCACTGTTGCTCGTCCCGAAGCCTACAGTTCCGCCATCATGACTTAGAAACAGGGGGAGGGGAGGGGAGGGGAGGGAGAACAAGGCTGGGAGAGGAGGGAGAGGCGTGGATCAGAGGTCACCACACTCTCTCATGTCAAGGAAGAACACTGAAACAGATCCACTTTACACCATTTTTGATGAAGATTTTGTCCCCACGAGACGGCCTGAGAGACGAGTTTGTGTTGTTGTTAGATGTCATTTAGTGCATGTTTGTGTACTGTCGGTGGGGAGGTAACAAAGCTCTGCTCCAGTCATCCTCGTATTGTATTGCATCCTTATCAAATACTAGTGGCATTAAACTATTCCTTTTTTTGCTGGGAAGCCCTGTCCAGCTCTTTGGGAACCACTGTAGTAGACAATGTGACAATCTAGAGGAGAATAATTAATTGAATCCAAAGCTATAAATTACTGATATAGTATAAATAATTAATTCCAAGGGTATTGTTTTTAATTAAAATTTTAATTGATTTGCAAACACAACTCCAGGCCGCTGCTCATTGAGATCCTATTCTGAGTGAATGGAATAAGCCCACTGGAGAAGTTTATATGGGGTTATTGATCATGTCTTGAAAGTGACTGATGTGTGACTGAGCAAGGCTATTTCATAAAAGGAACAAGGTTAACTGTTCAAAATATAAAAATGGCATACTGATAAGAGAAGTCTACCCAAAATGATTGTGTTCAACTTGAACGTGTTAGTCACTGGGGCTAGTGGCATTATCATTTCAATTGGCGATTTAATGTCGAAGGCTATAATTAACTTGCTGTTCTATTGTTATGGGTGTCTGGTCAGTATATCACAAATGATGATCACCAGTCTCCTTACTTGAAGCCCAATGAAGCAATTTACAGCTGCTGGCTGAGACCTGGTATCCCACTTAGCCTTTTGTCTGCCCATCATGTGTTTTATCTGGTGCCACTGGTCAGCCAAATGGTGCTGTCAATAATGGTCAGTCACCCAATTCTTTTGTTGTTCCCTTTGATAGATTGAGCGCTATTGTTTTTCTTTTGTGTTGCATCAGTTTTGATGCGGCTGCTTGAAATCAAAGCTTGTGGAGAATTAGTACTAGCACATGGTTGGTGGTCAGTCAAATAGAAAGCTATTATTGAATGTAATTACTTTGCAAAGGACAACGTAATACCATGAACATATGGTTATTCCAAAAATAGCATGCTAAGAGCCTCTTTAGTGACCACAACTAAAAGCAAGGTTGCAAAAAATGCCACCAATGTGCCTTTCAATAATGTCACTCTTAATTGCCGCAAAATATAAAATCAAAGGACTAAAATATTTGACAGTCATATGTAGAATTTTCAAAGTTATGATTTAATTGTTTGGACATGATTATTGTTACCTATTTCTGGTAAAATATAGGTGCTTATTTAAGCTTTGAATTCATTGTAGGAGGCTGCAAGTCTGCAGATGTCCATTTCACCGCTGAGTGTCCTTATTGCATAGGAAATCTCTCTTTCATGTCAGATGACAAGAGTTACTTTTAGCTCATCAAGAGGGGAAAAAACAAAACAATCAAATCTGCAAAAAGGAATACAATATTGCCATCATCTGACTGCTTTGTGCTATTGCATACTATACGTTATTTCTTGACGGCGCCTCAACATTTTATTACATTTTGTACCGACATAGAATTTGCCTATATGCAACAGCTTACACCTCCTGCCTCAGTTCAACTACAGACTCTTTAAAGATAAATTACTTAGCTGGTGATGGGAGCATGAGATTTATTAGCCACCAAAGTGCATGTGTGTGTGTGTGTGTGTGTGTGTGTGTGTGTGTGTGTGTGTGTGTGTGTGTGTGTGTGTGTGTGTGTGTGTGCGTGTGCGTGTGCGTGTGTGTGTGTTGAACTCAAGAGTTCATCTAGATTTGAACGTTGTCAGGCTGAGTCTTAGCAGAATCATCCCATTCCACTCATGCTCTAACTTAGACTTGGGTTGTGTTACATCTTGTCTCATGAAAACCCTCTGACTAGGTGCAGCATTCCAGTGCTGATGCTTATAGTTGCTTATAGGCCTATAGTTGATTTATGGCCGAACCATGTGCAGATGTGTGAGGCTGAAACAGAAACAGGTGTGTGGATGTCATGCCTGAATGACTGAATGTAAAGACCAATTACTCTCGCTTTCTGGTTACAAGTGAACAAGTGTGTTGTGATAGTGGCCTGTCATTGTTATTGTAGATTAAAAAAAAAAGAGAAATGAGGCTTATCTTGAAGCAAGGGTTTTCCTCTGTCTGTTTACTTTGCCTAGGTGCCTTTGTGCTTGTCCTCAGACAGAGACATATAATAAATGAACATTAACACCGTAGCGTCAAATACAGTTCTTAGTTATAGTATTCATAAATATATTCCCTGACCACTAACGAATCACCAGGACACTGAATGGCAGGGCTCTAAATACTGATCGAGGCGTCCAATTCTTGAGACAGAAAGCAGACAAAAGGGCTTAATGGATTTAAGGGTCGACTGCCAGGATTGCATTATGCCAAAAGTAAATGGAAATACTGCCTGCTAAATGAGGGCCTCGGCATCAACCTGCCTGTCTAGAGACAGAAGTCGGTAATAGACCTGTCACTGCAACGCAGGCTGGAGGTCACTGCACATGTAAGAGCACTCCACATCCACTGGGGCAGAAGGTGATGTGCGGGCGGCTTTCGGTGCAGGTTCGTCCAAATCGTTCTACTCTCCTGGCTTACGGCACCTTATGTTTACATACACGGTATGTTTGTCTTGCATTGTCCTCTGGCACCGTATGTATGCGAGGTTCCTTTGTCCCTGTACAATGTGCAACAATGTAAGTTGTCAATATGTTTCTGCACCAAGGCCACCACGACAAATGCTTGGACATGTATTAAACTTAATAAAATTATTCTTGTTATGATGTTAGAGAACTACAGATTTACAATATTGTTTTGCATTTAACTTTTTGTGTCTCTCCCTCACCTCAGGACATGATATAGGTTGGCCATTGTTTGGTGTCCTGGGAGGAAAGGTTGCACATACAGCCCTGCCAGAAGAAATACACTTAGATGATAATGGTACAGATAATGGTACAGAACACACGCAAAGCTAGACATATGCACATTTACTCATATATTCACACATCTCGTTTGCAGGTTTTCATGCAGACGAAAGGATGTGCCCTGGGGCTCCCTCATTTATTTCCATTTGACTCAGTGATGCATCCTTTGCACGTCTCCAGTGGTAAACCCAGTCCAGTGAGCTTGGATAGGAGGATGAAAGGCCATCTGAAAAGTGTATGCTCCACGTGCAGTAGAAACAGGCATCTATTTTTAGAGAGGGCAGATTAAATTAAATGGGCACCACTGTCTTTTCTTCCAGGCCATTGTGAAGGCTCATTTGATGGTTTTTAATTGGGCGAGAAGGATTCCCAGAGATCAGCAGAGGGAGCCATAACTCTTATCTAACACTTCCTTTCTTTGTGGAGACAAAAGTTGGCTGTGTCACGAGCACAAAGGCGGACTACAGCCGTCAACAACCCTCGCTGAGAGGAGCGGGACGCCCACCTATCTGTCTGGACCCATAATCAGGACGACGACTACTTCTCCCAAGGTGACAGCATCATATTTCCAGACATACGGGAAGCATCAACTCTGTGATTCTACTCTCCCAATATATTAATATTTATTTGTCCCACGCAGGTACTTTCTTCTGCAGCTATAGTGTAATGGACAGATAATATCTGGTTCCCTAGTATCACAGGACCCCTGCACGCTGCAACATTTCACTACCAGCATTAGCTTAGTTATCTGTTTAAAGGTTATCAGGTGGGCCAAAGTAAAAGACCAACTACAAATTGTTGTGGTGGGTACTCTGGTTCACAGCTTAGTAGTGTGAGTTTCAGCCAAACCATAATAATGAATGTAAAATGTTAGGAATACACAAATGCCAATAGGAAAATCTGCCATCTTTTTGTAATCCCTATAAGACACATCTAAATCCAAACAGCTGTAACATTATTATTCTTTTTAGATGTGGGGATTTAATTTGTCAAGCCATGACGTATAATAGCCCAAATGTTTTGTTGACATTTCCCCTATTTTGGATGCAAAAGGTCATCCCAAAGGAATGGGTCATCTGCTGTAAATTATTTAATGTTATGTGATGAGATGTGTGGCAAATATACAACACTGATACTTGTTTGTTTTGTCTCCTCACAGGAAACAAAGATGCTACCTACGTCTTCTGCTAACCCCTTCAATACTCAATACTTTTCATCAAAGTATTGTACTTTTGGGAGGTCTCACTGGGAGGCAGTCATGGTCCTCCCTCTGACATATTATATGCCCACAAAAGGGGGAGAGATTTATATACCAGTGACAGATGAAACTCAGATGAAACTCAATATGTGAACGTTGAAATGTAATAAAAATAATCCACCCTTCCTCTGATATGCTTTGCTTACAGTGGGTCTGTGTTCTGAGGCATTCCCCACCACACACACACACACACACACACACACACACACACACACACACACACACACCTATGCCTATGAACACCTGAGGCAATGTCTTTATATCCTACTGGTACGTTCTGTGATTTTTATTTCAAAAAGCCCTATCATGACTTCAGCGTTCTGCCTCTTGGTTTGTATCTGTCACAATCAATCAAGAGTATACCAGCACTGTAATCAGTATGAACAACAGGATTGCTATCTCTTTCAGTTGATACTGTGGTGCAGATGTAAGTGTGTGCTCAAGGGTAGCCTAATTCATTCCAAATAAGAAATTATAATGATTAAATTGAGTGCTCCCTTGGATTGGCTCTACCCTTTTTGTAGCAAGACGAGGGCTAGAGGGAGGAGGATAATAGTCTAGCTCTGGGTGGGGTAAACTGAGGACAGAAGGAGACAGTGGCATTGCACATATTTTGAGGCGTTGCCTTTTTTTTGACACATACAAGATAAGCCTGTGCTATGATGCGTGTGTACATATTAAAAATATAAGATGGTGCAACATTTGAAACGGCAGGAAAAAAAACGCCCACTCCATATCAACTCTGTGTGAGTGTGTGTGTGTTTGTGTGTGTGTGTGTTGAGGGGTTAGGGGGTTCATTTGCATGCCATAGGGATTGTATCTCTGCAGATGCCGGAAGGAAGCCCCTCTCTCCACCTCTTTGCTGGGTAAAAATCTGTCCTCTGTCAAGGTTTAGTGCAGTGAGATATTTCTTTGCCTCTCTCTCTCTCTCTTTCTCCTCTCTAATGAAATTGCTCTCTCCCGCTGTCCTCCATCAGTTGACACTTGGCCAGTTTCTTTGGTGCAGCAGACTAGCTGAGTCATAAAGGTTTCAGTGGGCCCTGATTTATGAACAGTGATGTGGATGAGGGTGAGGCAGCAGGAAAAACACTGGTGTCAGCTCACTGATCATACAGTGACTATAGGCATAACGGGACAGAGATTACCTGCTGACTAATGCGATAAAGGCAAACACAGCACAATAATTCTGCCTCCACCACTAGGTTTTTGATTTAGTCAATTCAACACAAATCTGAAGGGGCTGCATGGACAGTTAATGCTGTAAAGGCAAGGGGTAATATTTTCAGATTTATTATTTATCACTTGCTTGATAAAATGCTGCTCTTTCAGAGTGGTTGTCTACAGTGTAGAAAGATTGGGCTGGAAATTGCATCTTTTTGCTGAAAGAACAGCTCAAACTTGCTCATTTTCCTGGTTTTGCTGCAGCCCTCCCTCCTAGAAAATTGTAGACTGGCTTGTCAAGATGGATAGAACCAAAGGCTATTTGGCTGCCGTTGACATCCTTTCTCCATTAACCCCCATTAAAATTCTGGCAAGAGGAGCATTTTGCAAAAACCCTGACTGAAAAATATCAGCCCCAGGCTAATGAGCTAGTACAAATGTCTATCCCTGCTTGTCAAAGTGAGACAGAGAGCTAGGACATTGACTATCATTTTCTGTTAATGGATTTATTTATGCTTAATGTTTCATTCGACAGTTCATTGCCGTTATCAGTGTTGAGAAATATGAATAAAACAGCCTCAAGACAGCTTTAGGTTAACATTCTTCAAGGCTTTATTGGAGTTCAATGCAGCACACCATAGATGGGTTTTGAGTAAGGCATTTTAAACTGGGTATTGCACATACTTGCAGTCTTATAGGCATATTTTGGTGACAGTACAGCACACAGGTATTTGCAAACAAAGCAGAATTTGTTCTTCCGGACATTTCTCACATCCTGTCTTGTAAATCATTGTCTTTCATTGATTAGCTTGTTTATTGTTTGACGTCTTTGCTGGTACAGTATGCATGCGTGCGTACATGCTCTGGCTCACTCACAAGTTGATCGTACACAGGAAATGTTCACCATGTTGTGATTTTTTTTAGAGATTTTCATTTGGCTTGTACTGGATGAACATCTGTGTATATAGAGCACCGAAGAAGACATCAATGCTGATTCAATGCTATTTGGCATTAAGTCACTCTAAACATTTTCATCCTTTGCTTTTCCATTTTTCTCTTCAGCCTCTGCCACCTCTACTTCTTTGCTTTCTTCCTCTTGTTTCTCATCTCCTGCATCATCCCCTTCCTCTTTTTGATCAGCACCCTCCTCTTCGTCTGGTTGGCTCTCCTCTCCTCCTTCCTCCCCATCTTCTTTTTCTCCTTCTTGCGCCTCACCCTCTTCATTTGCATCATCATCTGGGGATGGAAAGGATACAAGTTAGAATTAAGTGCTACTACACAAAAACTCCAATATAAATACCAACCAAACATCAGAATATCAATCAAACTGAAGTACGACACTAACCACCATCTGCTTCTTCATCTCCCTCTTGCTCTCCTTCTCCCTGTTTTTCCTCCTGTTCCTCTTCCACCTCCTCTTTCTCTTCACTGTGCACCTCCTCCTCCTCCTCTTCTTGGGGAGGGCTGGCCTCTGCCTGCTGTGCTTGGCTAGCAGATATTGTATCCTCTGTGCAGAGCGATGAAACATGCATGCGGGAGCTGAGTAGATAGGGGGCTGCAGAGCTCAGCTGAGACTGCATGGAGAACCGGGGGCATCTATAGGATGGGGCACTATACAGGGCTTGGGAGTAAGCAGTGATAGACCCTGGTCCTCCCACATTAAAACGGTCCTCTTCCCCTTCAAGCAGCTTCCTAACATGGATTAAGATAGATATGATAAGAAAATTAGATGGTTCATTTGTGGTTTTAGTGGCATTCAGTCAAAGTCTTTATACAATGACAGTACAATATTCAAAACATTTTTTTTTTTTATCATATTGGACATTGACCTATAAGCTGCAATCTCAATATCCAAAGCCATCTTCACATTCAGTAGGTCCTGATATTCTTTCAAGTAGCGAGCCATGTCATTCTTGTTTGCCCTCAACTCATCCTCCAGTTGACTTATTGTATCCTGTAGAGAAACAATAAATTGGTGTGTTAGTGGGAGATCGTGATACTGCATGCATGTCAACTAATCAAACATCTTTGGTAGCACTCTAATTTACAGTCAGATTACAAGTGAAACTGATCTGTATTGTCAAGAGATGTAGAAATCTATTAAAATCTCTTATTTTCATCATGGAGATGCATTTGCAGGGCAATGTTTAAATGCAAACTTTTCCTTTATTTCAATGCCTGTCAGGCTCTTACCTGCAATGCTGAGATCTCAGCACTCTGTTTCTCCTCCACTTCCTGCAGTTGGTTCTCCAGAGCTTGGTTCATCTCACGGCAGGCTTCAATCTCCAGGGTCCTGGCACTGAGCAGCTGGCGGTACTCTCCAGCCTCATCTTTGGCATTACGTACATTGTTTGTATTGCGAGCAGTGTCTACTGTCATTACATTCATCTTGCTGCAGAACCATTCTTCAGCTGACTGGAGGTTACGTTGTGCCAGTTTCTCATACTGGACTCGAATGTCGCGGAGAGCAGTGGATAGGTCAGGTTTAGCCACCTCCATCTCCACTGACACCTCGGCACCGTACTGCACCTGGGCCTGCAGTTCTGCAATCTCACTCTCATGGAGACGCTTCAGGAAGGCCAGCTCATCCAACAGGGATCCAACTCTTTTTTCAATCTCAGCCTGGCAGAGTGCAGCCTCATCTGCCTCCTTCCTGGCATCCATGAGCTTACCTTCCACCTCCTCCCTGGCAAGCACTTCCTCCTCATAGCGCCCTTGCAGGTTCTGTAGCACTTCCTCCATCTGGTCTCTGTGGTTCTGGGCTGCCTGCTTCTCATGACGGGCCTCTTCCACGGCAGCACGGAGTTGGCGGATCTCATGCTCATACAGGCCCCGGAGGTTAGATGGCTCCACATACCTCTGCCTGAGGATCAGGAGTTCAGTCTCCAGCAACTTGTTCTGCTGCTCCAATTCATGGACTCGCTCAATGAAGCTGGCGAAGCGGTCATTCAGGTCCTGCAGCTCAGCTTTCTCCTGGGTCCTTAAAACTTTGAACTCTGAGGTGACCTGTGTTGCCTGGTTAAGGTCTAGGTCAGCTGCAGACACTGGAGCAGAAAGCAGCATGGAGGAGCTGGAGATAGCTCGGCTGTGTGTTGGATAACTTCTGCGTGATGACCCATAGGAAGTTAGTGGGGCAGAACGGCTGGAATATACAGACTTGGATCCTATTCCTCCACTAGCTCCATATCCTGCGCTGCGCACCACCACTTTCCTCTTGTAAGAGGAAGGGAAATAAGGATCATAGCCAATGGAAGTCATGACTTAAGAGACAGGCTGCTGTACGCCTAAGAATGTAGCTGGGTTGACTGCACAGGGGAATCTGCATTACTCTGGCTTTTATAGTGCTAGTAATGACTGTGACGTAAGCTATTTTTTGTAGGCTTGCTGACAGAAGGATTCGATTATGGTGCCAGCCAGCCACTCTCAGCCAACAGAGAGATGGGAGCAGGGTGGGTGGGAGTGGGTGCGGTGAAGGAGGCGGGGATAAGTGTTGGAGCAACAAGGGACTGCAACAGCCAGGGTCACTGAGGACAAAAAACGTTTTTGTGTATACTGTTCCCCTTAAAAACTGCATAAGATGTTACAATTTTCACCTTAAATCCTGACAACGGCCTATCTCTGTCACGTACCAGTGCAAACTACTTAAATAATGCCTTGTCAAGTGAAGGGGGAGGTAAGAAAACCACCTTTGTCAACAGTGACACAGCTTTGCACCATTTTGGGTCAGCAGTCAGCTACTTTTAGGCCAGAGAATTCATGAAAATATCATCATGATCAAAATGACCAAAATATCAGTTTACTTTTAAAACAATAGGCAAATGTAAAACAATGAAGATCATTCAAACAGTTTGCAGTTTTCCAATGATAAAAAAAAACCCCCAGCTCATTCTCAGAAAAAAATATTTTACAAGATTATAATGAAAGTTCGCCCCCTAGTGATGGTCTGTTCGCCATGCAAGTTACCTTGCATTAAATTCTATCCTGTTAAGCACACAGATACTCAATAAATGTAGTAGCAGTGTATGACATAGACATATGACATTACAAAACACTGGTGGCTAGGCTACCGTCAAGAGAGACTAGAAATCCTGGGATTGGTTGCAGGGAATAGACAGGCTTGGCTTGAACAGGGAATTGCATATGCATAACTGAAATGCATATTTCAAACTCATATTTTCTAAATAGTCTGATCAGATATGTGTGTTATTGTACGATGCTTTTATTTTTCAAATACAAATATCTCGTCATCAAATATGAAAATATTACAAATTGCATGTTTTTTTTCCATACCTTGCAAATACAAATTCGAAAAAATAGTTGAGTCATACATAAAATAGTTATTTTACACAGGTTTAAATACTGTTTTTTTAAAGAAGTCTTCAGAATGAACAATACTGTTTTCCTTTTTAGAGCCGTACGCACAACGGAATTACAGTTTTTTTCGATTGCTTTGAGCAGAATTTCAATGTACAAAACTCTAAATGCAAAGTGCCAAACTTTCAAAATGCATACTCTAAGACACTACATCCTATGCTGACATACAAAGCGCAAAACACTGAATCGTTCCATCCTCAGAGTACAGCCACCTAACATTACAACAATGTTGCAATGCTTATTACCACAAACGCAGGTCACTAAATCAATTGAACAGGCGTTTGTTGTCATGTCTGATCACTTCCAGCAACCTTGCCCACTTGAGTAGCATTGCAACACAATTGATAGTCTCTTCACCAAAACATAAAAGGCTGCTTAGAAACCTGAATGGCAGTTTCTGACAACATGTAACAGGCCGATGAGGTTGGCAATGAAGGACAGGGTTGTCGACAGGGTTTTGGTCATGGCCGTGGCCAACGAGTCAGAAGGGATGTAGTTGTGTCAAATTACATTAGAATCACTGTAATCGACCATGTTGTGAACAAAGGTCTAAGAAGAAGATTTTACCAACGCTGCCTTGCAAATGAAGATATCAGATTCAATGTACATGAAATTCTGTGGCCAAATGCAGCAGAGAGGCAAAATGCTGCTTAAGCACTGAAATGATTTATGTTGTTTTTTGTTACTGTAACTGCTGTTTTTGTTTTTACTGTAAAATACAGTTGAGTTTACTGCATTACTGTATGATTTCTTTCATATACAGTAATCTACTGTTATCTAATATTTTGTTTGTCTTCCATAAAAACACAAGCTATATATATATATATATATATATACTGCAGTCTATCACAGGGGATCACAGGGGATGCTTGCTGTACTTCATTTGAAGTACTTATGAGTAAATGACTCTTGCATAGTCTTTTTTGATGACAATTATTTAGTGTTTGACAGCATTATTTGATAATGGCCATTGTATTTGAAAATGCACCAATAATTAAACTTCAACGATGAACATATCCAAAGTTCTGGTGCTATGATAAACTTTTGCAGATAATATTCTCTCATTTGACACTGGTATTTTTATTTTGCATGCTATATTAGATTTTGAACCAAAAATGAGCAGTATAGCATTCGGTGTTAAGAGTTTTGTACATTGAAATTGTTGTGCAAATTGAGTCAAAGCAATCGAAAAAAAACTGTAATGTGTGAAAACGAGATGTGAAACCAAAGACAAAGAGCGGCGTCTTTGTGGTCAAATGCATTTGTCAGTGCGGCATGTATGCTGTATAGATGATGCGGTTTTACTAAATGTCTCAAGTTCTGATTGGCTACATGAATGCACCTACAATAAATTGTCCAATAAGCGACGACCTTACTAAAAAGCGGGTAGAAGGATTGCCGTGACGTAAAACAACACTAACGTTTACAACAACAAAGGATGATGTTTTGAAGTTTTGAACTTAGTTTGTGCATCATTCCCCCATATAAACGCGGTCTTCTCAACGTTTGTTGTCTTGTCAAAGTCACAGTATACATGCAATTATAATGTGGATGAACGGTAAGTCGTTTCAGCTTTGCACGTGATGGTCACCCGGTGAGGCTAACAGTACGTTAGCTAGCTCACGTTATATATTTAGCGGAGTTAGCTTGCTAGACAGTCTAGCCGAGAAAATGTATCTATTTTTCCACCAGAGGACACACGTTCATTCTGTGTGGTTCATCGGGTATGAATGTCTGCATTTGCTCAGGAGAGATTCGCAGGGCAAGCTGACAGTCTATTGCTGTACCCGCTGCAGAGATAACCTAGCTAAGTTTTGAGTGACAATTAGGCTAAGGTTAGTCCCAAACCCTTCTCGGTCGGTAAACGCTATCAAGTGACATACAACCTTGCTTGCACAGCTTTCTGTCCCTTCAGGATTTATTTAGACCCAAGAGGCTCTCGAATACACGTACCCTTACATGAACGGAATAAGCATAAAACAGGCTACTGAGGACTGGGTAGTAGAAAGACTTGTCACTGACAAGTCTTAGATGTTTTCAGTAGGCCTTTTCTCTGGCGATAGGACATTAAAATGGGTGCATCCACCCAGTCTATATATTTTCTTTTACATAGACATTTCTCTTTACTTTACTTTTCTCTTTGCCTGCTTTTTAGACTCTGTATATGATGTTTACTGTGTAATTGTATATTGTTCCCCTTTCATTACATTTCTGTAGATCCCGTCAAGAGGTATTAAGCTTGAAGTTGGAAGATCTGCCTCGTCGATATTAAAATGGTATGACCTCCTAGTCAGTGCATCCTGAGAAACGTGTTGTGCATTTTACTTATGCAGCTTATGGTTGCATTGGTTATTCTTCAACAAACATTGCTGTTGTCAGCTACCCTAACAATCAACCATTCCTGAGCTATCTTGCTTGTCTTCCTTCATGTTTTGTTCCAGATCCGGATCGCAGCATTGAATGCTGCTTCAACAGCTGCTGATGAGTCTCAAGATCCCCTGAGAAGTAACAAGGGTCAGACCAAGGAGGCTCAGGTACAGATTGTGACTGATTACACAAATGAATCAGTAATATTAGGCCTATCTACTAATGCAGACATTTTCTTCCTTATATTTAAATGAGTTGTCTGACTTATTATTTCTCTGTAGGAAGCAGAGGCCTTCGCTTTATATCACAAAGCTTTAGATCTTCAAAAACATGATAAGTTTGAAGAGTCTGCCAAGGCCTATCATGAACTTCTTAAAACTCCGTTACTCAAAGAGGTAAGATGTCACACAGCGTATAGCCATGTCCTCTTATCAGGGTTCCTAAGCAGGTCTCTAAAGTCTGCCACAGCATGCAAAATTAATTTAATTGATTTCCAGGTCTTGAAAAAAAATGTGGGTACTGCTCAAAAACCTATGGAAAAGTCTGTGAAAATATTGTTGTTCAGAAACAATGACATTCACAACATTTGTTGTTGGTAAAAAAATATTCTTCAGTGATATAGCCTAATTGACAGTTACATTGACCAGCCACATACTGTACATCATATTGAACCCATAATGTTGACCAAAAACTCCACACTCATTCAAGAAGTTAGGATAAGGTGAATATTGGAATTTGAAAATATAAACTGTGCGGGAACCCAGTGTTATCATTCATTTTTCTTGATAGCACTAAGATGAATCTGCATTGCACTTTGTTTGGAGCCATATTTGATACACCCTCTAATGTTTTAGGCCATGCCCTCTGATGATCAGAGAGTGGGTCTCAAGCATCCCGGGCTGATGTTGAAATACTCTACTTTTAAAAACTTGGCTAGTTTGGCTGCCTTGCGAGATGACTTGGAGACCGCTATGCAGTTTTACTTGGAGGTAAAACAATCAAAATACCAATATAGTACCAGTCTATTGTTATTCCTATGGCGTTGGACCATTTTGTACAATAAAATGAGAATGCCTTTTTAATGCACATTAATTATACTGTAATGTGTGTTCACATCCTATTTGCTGATCTATTCTTTTCCTAGGCTGTTATGTTGGATTCCACTGATGTGAACATGTGGTACAAGATTGGTCAGGTGGCCGTGCGACTGATGCGCATACCTCTGGCCCGGCATGCCTTCGAGGAGGGTCTGCACTGTAACCCGGACCACTGGCCCTGCCTGGACAACCTCATAACAATTCTCTACACACTCAGCGACTATACCTGTACTTCATACATCTTTATAAGCTCTTTGCTCTTTATCATCTCTCAGCACATTACCAATGTTCTTTTGACTTGTAAAATGGTTGCAGTATAGAAAGGGGTGAACTATCATCTGTGCATGTTTTTCCAGGCTGTTTGTATTTCATCTCCAAAGCCCTAGAGAAGGATCACCTTTACACTAAAGGACTGGTGTTGAAGGAGAAAATCTTTGAGGAGCAGCCCTGTTTGAAGAGGGACACTATGCAGATGTTCTTGAAATGGTGAAGCCAACTCAGTCTGTATTCCTCAACTCCATCTTTTGAAAATGTGTAGCTGTATAGCTGTTCTATACTTACACACTATACACATCAGTGAACCCCTTTGAACCGCAAGTTGATTCTGAGTTTTACAAACCTCTGCGCTGTGGTCTATTCTGTGTGCAGTGATATGTCTATTCACTATGTGGATGTGGAGGAAGAGGAAATCCAATCCGTTATGCAGGAGGCAGTGGAGCTACGGAAACGCAGACAGGCTCTCTCTTATCGTGAACCAAAGCCAGACCTTGTCCTGATTCAGCCCATACGCTGCTTCTCGTGAGTGCTATACTGCTTTGTTTCAGTGTTTTGTTTGCCCATCTGGATTGTTTTATCCAAATCCGTCACTTATGAAATCGCTTTAAATGGGAATAATACTCAATCAAGAATTGCTTTCATTGCTTTGTGAGTATAATGCTCATGAACAGCTCTTTCCCAAAGCTAGAAACTAGAGAACCAGCGCATAATTCTTGGTTAAGCTCCACTGACAATGGAAGAGTGACTTGCTGAGCTCATGCAGTGTAAACTTGTATGACCAGAAGTGCTTTAATTTATGGTTGTGCTAGTAATTTTGAGTGAGCCATATAAATTAAACAACGACATTTCCATTTAACATGATTTGAGCCAATACAAATGAGCTATTATTCTGCTCTTCAGGTGGAAGCATGTGGGCGAGAGCTTTCTTGCAATGTACAGACATCAGACAACATGCGAGCCGCCACGTCCTAGTCTTGGCCGCAGGATTGACCTGTCAGAGTACCGTGACCCCACCTGCCTCCAGAACCTGCCCCAACCAAGCAGCCCAATTAGCATGGGCCAGACCACCGTGCCCAGCAGCAGCCCCAGCTCGTCCCTGCCCCCACTACCGCTTCCTGAGCCAGCAGCTCTGCCCCAACCCAGCACTCAGCCTCAGATCACCCCCAGCCATACCACTGTAGAAGTCACCACAACTGTTCCCACTGTTGGTAAGTTGTTTGCTTAGGCAAATGACTAAATTACTTGTAATTACATGTTGATGTCAGTACTTATATTTCTAACTATAGCAATTGTAATACTATTGTATTACTGTTATGCAGTCTGATGTAATTATTTGTTGTTCATGCTGCACCTTCACAGTTATGGATACTTCGCTAACAGAAAAAGTGAAGAAAGCTCCAAAGAGGAAACGTGTGATGGAAGATAATGGCGAGCAAGCCAAGCGACGCTCAGCGCGTGTCCGAAATACAAAGTGCAAGAAGGAAGAGAAGATTGATTTTCAGGAGCTGCTTTTCAAATATCTACCTTCTAGGTAGTTGTCTCACAACCTCAAATGAAATGTTGCTATTTGTAGCTCTGTTTCTAACAACCACTCCCCTGGCTCCTCTTAGGCTAAAGAAGTTTGATCCTGAGGATGATGATGAGAGCCTGAGTAATCTTGAGACCCAATGTGATGGGAAGGATGACGCACAGCTTCTCCATGGGAGTTGCTTGCCTGTGGACTCAGTTGAATACATGGAATCTGGTATGTACTTGTGCGAGCCAGCGAATGCAATCTATCGACCCTCTATACCATGAACATGGACCCTTGTTATTTGGCCCCAAATAACTTTCAGTGACGAAGTGACTTAACAGGTTGACAAAATATACAAACAAAGTTCAATTAAAGGCATAAAACAGTATCTTAATAATTTTGACTGCATCCTATTTTCAAACAATTTCATACCTTTTCCATTCTGGTGGCTTTAGCGGCTGCCAACATATTCTCTATGCAGGAAAAACCCTGGTATCTACATTTCATAGTCTACTGGCATGTCTTTTCTTTCATTGTATTAACAAACGTATTCTCTTTGTAGAACAACAAGATGTTCACAACTTCCTGCTCAACAATATGTCCAATGGTGGAATACTAGACCTGTTGATGCGCTATCTGAAAGCAGTGGGTCAGAAGTTCATGAAGGACTGGCCTCGGGGGCTGACAGCTGTTGTGCTAGATGTCTATCAGACATGGAGGAAGCACAGCAGCAGCCTTCCTAACCCTCTGCTTCGAGACTGCAGCAACCAACATATTCGGGTAAAGGACAGAAGAGCCAGTTGTTTAACTTCTTGATGAATTGAATTGTATTCCTTTAAGCCTCAGGACTCTCCTGACAGGACATAGCATCCACAGAAAATTCTGGGGCTCCACAATATAATTAATAGACTCAATATGGCTAGGTGTGTTGTCTTTATTGTGCTAGTGGTTAATGTTTGCTGTTGGTTGTTTTGATGTGGCTTACCTTGCCCCTGCGAGACACAAACACTGGAGACATGGAAAATCCCTGTCTAACTGGAGGCCTGAGCAAAGACAGTTGATTGTTTTGAGCATCTGAAAAGCATAGTTGTGGAAAATTCTACTAATTATTCTACTGTCTATGATTTTCTCAACACATTCACCTCTTTGTGATAGTAAACCCAAATGTTGTTTTACATGGACCTCATAGGTTGCTTTTGCCTTGTGTTAAAGTGGAAAGTGAGCAGATATTTCAGGGCCCAATCTGGACATCAAGATTCACTTTTGGCCAGGCTCACAAACCCCTGGGGCCAATTTGGGTTTATCAGATATTTTCTTTGTTTTGAACCAAGTTTTCAGTCAGAATGGGCCTCATATTTTGCACCATGATGAATTGAATTGTTTCTGTTACATGTACAGGAAATGTTGGCGATGAGCTTAGCATGTATGGAGCTGCAGCTGGAGCAATGGTCACATAGCAAAGGCAAGACTGGTAAGTGCCAATGAACTAGCCTTGACTCACAGCATCTGTCTGGTGAATAAAGACATTACACTGTTCTGATTTTGGGGAGGACTATGGATATGGATCACCGCTGATTGGATTTTGATGGAACTTGGGGGGGGGGGGGGGGTGATGCATCTCATTATTGCAATTGTAATAATTTTGTAAATGATACCGATTAGCCCAAGGGGGCCGGGTTTTTTTGTTCGTCCATGTGTCATGCACAATATATCAGATAATTGTATTTTGCCTACTGTGAGTGATGCATCTCACCATTTAAAATAAAATTACACTGATTAGCGGATGGGGAGGGTGTCCAGGTCAAAACCAGGTGAGATATTTTTGATTGATTGTCAGAGGGGGAGCACATCATTTATGGGGGATGACATGTTATTGTTGCCTTGCTCAATTTTCTCTTGTCTTGTTTAGTGTCTCCAAGAAGGAACAGCATGGGTCAGGGCAGTGATGCAGCTGATGCAGAGGTCCCTGGGCAGCACTTCCAGGGTGATCTGTTACTCCTGGCCTTGGGTTCTTCCCAAAGGGACCTTTTTGAGGATGACTGGATGGATGTTATGGTGCGTGTCTACTGGCTCAAGGCACGATTCTTGGCCCTTCAGGTAAGGTCTTAAGGTCTCGTTGTACTGTTTTGTTTACCTGACTCGATACAGTGGGAGCTTAACTCTCAGAGCCAAAAATGGGTCATTGATGGCTCACAGCCAAAAATGATCTCCTTCTCTGCATGCTTATTTGTTTTTTTGTTTTTCTCAGGGGGACATGGAGCTGGCCCTGGAGAGCTATGATGTCTGCACAGGGCTGCTGCATAGCAAGCCAAAGACCCCAGAGGGAAAACCTTACACCATCAACCTGCCTAACCTACGTGTAGATTCAGCAATCTCAGTGGAGGAGGTCAGTGTCGTTGCAGATAAAAACTCTCAGATGCAATTGTGTTTCTCAATTCATACATATTAGTAACACAACAACTTTCCAATTATTTTTTTTATTCATGTTTTACTTTGCACCAATAACCATGCCATTGTGCACAGAACAAGTTGCCAATTCCACCTCTGTATATCTAGTATAGAGTGCACTCTGCAGGATATGCTAACACTTTAGAGATTATTCTAAGGCAGCTTGTAATAGCCACTAAACATGCAAAGTTTATACAGTGTTTCCTGTAGAAAAATCGTTTCTGCTGAAAAATGGAAGGTAAACACGCATTTAGGTACATTTTTCCTTTATCAATGTTATATAGCGTGAGTAAGTGCAGTGACAGTAGTTACAATATTATTTCTTTATATTAAAAGACTATGGTTACACTTAAAATGACAATGATTAAATCATGTGGGTCAAGTTACCTGGGTGTGCTGCCCCAAAAATAGTGCTCCCCTCTACTTGCAGTGACACTTTTTGGCCTGGAGATATATACTGTATTCACTGTGGAACTCAGTTGACAGTTTGTTCCCAATGAAATGAATGAATACAATGAAATGTCGAGCCAACAACTCTTGGGGCCGCCTTGCTATAAAGCACTGTGGGTAACTCCATAGTATGCACCATAGCAAACCAAATAAATACTTGGTTTGCACTTTCGAAAGGTGCAAGTGCAATCTTTTTTTATTGCAGTAACAGTAAATTCATGAAACAGCTTATTAGCTAAAAAGTCAGCAGATTCCTTTAAAGAGCTTCTCTATAGCCATTTTGGTTGCAGGTTTAATGAAAGCCCTTCTATCTCCATGGACAGATTGACAAGAGGCTGAAGTCTCTGGAGCGTTGTCAGTCTCTGGAGGAGATCCAACGCCTCTTTGAGTCTGGAGACTTTGAGTCTGTTGTGCGCCTGTTGCTGCCCACCTTTAACTACGGCGGCAGGAGCAAACCTCTGGAGTTTGTCAGCTCGGCACCAGAAAGGCCTGCTCAACTAATGCTGCTGCAGGTTAGTTATGTTGCAAGTCATAACCACAGTAGTTTAATAGTTAATTCTACATCACTTTGGTAGCACATGATATTGAAATGTGTGATGGTTGACATTTGGTCATTCTGTGGCATAGAACTCGCTGTTGAAGCAGCATGACTACCAGCAGTGTCTGGAGTGCACTGAGTTGGCCCTGAACGAAGCCCTGCAGCAACTCAACTCTGTTCCGGCCAGCTCCCCCTCTGCTAAAGAGGTGTGGGTCAACACCATCACACAGTTGCTGGATGGTATCGAGGTCTGCTTCACCGAGGACCCAGAGCTTCTCAGCAGGGTCCCTCGCTTCTCCTACATGGCCCGACTGGCTAACAACCTCATCCAGGTCAGACTAAATGCTAAACACTATTTTTTGCTAACGGAATTAATAAACCTTTGTGGGATATCAAATCGATATGTCTGTATGGTTGTTGTTGTTGTGTTTCCAGCTGATTGATCTTAGCATGACCATATCTGAAGATCCCAAGGAGCCTTATTTCTTTTCGGTTCTGCCTTGGATTATCCTGCATCGCATTATCAAACACGAAGAGGCTGCTTTTGACTGTATGCTTCGACAGCACGTGTCTGTAGGGGATGATGAAGGTTTGTTGAATTCCCATTTTCAAGCCCTCTGTTTTCCTCTGATGTTTATGCCTTTTTAGTTGTTGCACTGATTGATACTGTTAAGTCTCATCCTCAGATGACTCAGACACTCCCATGCTGCCCTCGTCCCTGATGTTGCTGAATACAGCCCATGAGTACCTTGGCCGTCGCTCCTGGTGCTGCAACTCGGATGGTGCACTTCTCAAGTTTTATGTGAGTTAGTTGAAGCCTTGATCAGGATATTGATATGTGTATTGTGTTAGTGCTTTCTGCATTTTATTGCATTCAGAAATAGACTGTAAGCTTGAGTATCATTGGCTTAAATCACCATTAAAGTACAATGCTCACAGAGCAGTGCAAGGCAGGTTCCACATCAAACAGTAATGTAGCCTACAACAGTTTCATGGTAGTTTTATACATTCATATAGAAAATAACATGGAGAATTTGATTTTGCAATTGGGTAAGACATTTTGTGAGTGGAAGAAGGATTTTTCTTTTGTTTTGTCCCAAAATGATTTTGAACATGAAAAAAGTGGCAACATTATTATGAATGCAATGAAACACAACTACCACCATGACAAACTAATTCCATTTGAGTATTTGGGAGGAAAGCAGGTTATGTAATGTATATATGTTTGGTGTAGGTTCGAGTTCTGGAAAAAGAGCTTGCAGCCTCCTCAAACAAAGACTCCCATCCCTACAAAGAGGAGCTGGAGATGGCCTTGGAGCAGTGTTTCTTCTGCCTGTATGCCTACCCGAGTAAGAAGAGCAAGGCCCGCTACCTTGAGGACCACTCTTCTCCACAGGTCAACAACATTATATCTTTCTAAGCACTTTTGGTTCAGTGTATCATCATTTGTTACATGAAGATCATTTATGAGAAATGCATGCAGCCTCTGTTGTTTGTTGCTAAAGCAGCCTGAAGACAATTTTCATAATTACTTCCATGTTTGTTACAGCCTTTCTACTGTAGCTTGCTCCTGTCACATTGGTGGCATTTTGGGTATGAGAGTGTAGTCAGTTCTGTCAACGAGAAGTAATGTATTAACATGAAAGTCAATCCCATCTCAGCATGTCAGTGAACACTTGTTCTATCACCCTGTCGGATTTACCATTAGATTATGACAATGAAACACAAAATTCTAAATAGTGTGATATTTATAGATTATGGCCAAATCCTTTTGGTGGCGTTAGATTTACATTGGTATGTGTTGGGTGTGGCTACTACTGGCACATTCCCCCACTCCTTTGAGGCTTGGCTTTGAAGACATGCCTGCTTCCTGGCCCCCTGGTCTCTTGTGTTTTTGTAATGTATTTGTCCAGCCACTAGATGGTTGTCAGTCCCACAGTTGAGTGTTGGTACATTTAGATGAGTGGCATTCTAACTGTAATGCAGTAATTACAGTTTCTAATGAAGTTAGATCACCCTGAGACAGTCACAAAAACAAATCAATGCTTGAATAAACAAACTGATTCACTTTCAGGGAGCTTGAATTAGGTTAAATATCTGTATCAGAATTTCCCCTGAGCCCACGGCAATTTTTCCTCTGCCACTGAGTTTTTACACTGTGATATAATTGTCTGTGATATTAACATTTCCTATGTAATTAATCTATGTTTGGACTGCAGGTTGAGCTGCTGTGGAGCAATACCCTCTTCATGTTCCAGTATTTCAAACCGAAGACACTGCCTGAGTTTGATAGCTACAAGACCAGCACAGTGTCTGCGGACCTCGCCAATCTACTGAGGAGGTTCTCTGGCATTGCTCCCCCCAGTGACACGCCCACCATCACCATGGATGAAGTGGCAGCCTACATCGAGGGCACGACCACAAAGGTCAGTCAGTGGGCCCACACTGAACGTTAAGAGCACCAATGAGTCACACATGCTAAATGAGTGGATGTTGATTATCACAAGCTCCCTGTATTACCATGGTTGTTTTTTAAGTCATGCTCAGCCCTTAAGTCCCCTCTGAAATCTCGGTCGTGATGTGGGTTGAATCTCTGTTTGTCAAAATTGTTATTACTAAAGAAACACTGCATTCTGTTCACTTTAAGGCCCCTTGCCTTCCTGAGGGTGGTGCACCAGCGCCTCCCATCATCAATGAGATCTACTACCTTATTGCTGACTACCACTTCAAGAACAAGGAGCAGTCCAAAGCCATCAAGTTCTATATGCATGACATCCGTGTGTGTCCCAACAGGTTGGCACCGGTGTAAATACCTTGGGAGAATAGAAACACTTTGGTTATTCTATCCTGAATATTTTTACATAACATTTACATTTTTACAAGTAAAAGTTTACATGCATAATAAGCATCACTACTTGCCAAGTACAGTAAATGTGGAATTCATCTTGGTGGCATTTGTGCAAAGGCAGTCTGTGTTTTCCATCAGGTTTGACTCCTGGGCTGGTATGGCGCTAGCCAGGGCCAGCCGTATTCAGGACAAGCTCAACTCCAATGAGCTGAAGAGTGACGGACCCATCTGGAAACACTCGCAGGCTGTGCTCAACTGCTTTAAGAGGGCCCTGGAGATAGACCGCTCCAACCTGTCTCTGTGGATCGAGTACGGGACCATATCGTACGCCCTGCATTCCTTTGCCTCACGACAGCTCAAGCAGTGGCGCAGTGAGCTGCCCCCAGAGGTGGTTAAACAGGTGAGGCGCATGTTAACGTGAGCAGAGTTCTCTTGTCACTATGGTGTATCTGCTGCCAGTTTGCTGTGTCCAATTTTGTGTCCGATTTTCCACCTCTGTGAGCTAAATAGATGTCACGTCCTGTCACTTCTGGTCATTCTACATGTGAATTTCCTGTTGAGTAAATTGATCTGTCCCCTTGAGCTAGATCGCTCATCAAGGTGTGTGGGTGTTTGGGTGTGTGGGTGTGGGTGTGGGTGTGTGTGTGGGTGTGTGTGGGTGTGTGTGTGGGTGTGTGTGTGGGTGGGTGGGTGGGTGGGTGGGTGGGTGGGTGGGTGTGGGGGTGGGGGTGTGTGTGTGGGTCAGATGGAGGAGCGGAGAGACTCCATGCTGGAGACAGCCTCCCAGTGTTTCCAGGGTGCTTCCCGTTGTGAGGGGGACAGCGATGAGGAAGAGTGGCTCATCCACTACATGCTGGGGAAGATAGCAGAGAAACGCAAACAGCCTCCACGGGAGTACCTGCAGCTTTACAAAAAGGTACACAACAGGGAGGCTCCACATTTAAGTATTACCTGATGTCATCCATCGGGATCTGTTCCGTAACCTATGCAAAACTATGAATTTCAGTCATCATGAGTTGATTGAGTTGATCATTCATGTTGGCAATTTGTCAATTCTATGGAAGTGCCATACATAAACACTATATGTAAACTGGAGCCAGTGTTAATATTGTGATGATTGCAGAAATTTCTCTAGCTCCCCCTGTGAGTGGTTTCATAACCCACCTACAGAAACAAAGATTACTGCCCCCCACCCCCACAAGAGTTTTCCATAATATAACAATATATTGAGTTACTCATAGCTCTGTTGTTCTGATTAGATCAGTGGAGGCAGCTGAACCTGTAAGAAACAGAGGGCCATGGAGGTCAGCAGAGGCTGAGGGAGCAGTGTGAACACTGAACTCTGATGTCAGCACACATAGCTCTGTTATCTCCTCCCTCACCCCCATTTTATCTATTTCAGGGTTATTTTCTGTTGTCAATCCGATGATTGTGTTGTGTTGCTGACTCTCCATTATATTTACAGGCAGCACATTATCTTCATGAGGAGGCAGCCAGGTACCCCCGGAAAATCCACTACCATAATCCTCCTGACTTGGCCATGGAAGCCCTGGAGGTAAACTACCCATAGCTGGTCATTCAAAGGGTTTCTAGTTGTGTCACATTCATGCAATGTTTTGTAAGATAATTGACAGAAAGCACGCTAATTGAATGAAAGACATAGACATGCACCTTTGGACCATTAACCCTCTCTGCAACATCTCCCCTCCAGTTGTATTTCCGTCTGAGTGCCACAATCCTGAAACTACTGGAGGCTGATGAGCCTGACCTAGAGCACGAGGTCTTTTTTAATATGCTGGTTGAAGCAGCCACAGGGCCTTTTGCCAGGGGGGAGGAGAAGAGCATGCCAAGCATGCCTAGGTCCCTTGAAAAGTAAGCCACAGAAAAATTACCCAGTAGGAATTAGAAACCACAACTGTCTTTAAGGCCCAACATTCATCATCAATCTTTTCCTCCTTGCAGGGAGAAGCCCCCCTCCATGAATGATGAAGACTCTCACTGTTCATCGGTTTGTGCGGGCAATGTCCTTGGCTCCTCCCTTCCTTCAGTTGCCGCTCCAGGTCTGACATCCCCTCCTTACATGGCCACACCGGTCGACCACGATTACGCCAAACGTAAAACACTCCGGCGGCAGCAGTGGCAGCAGCAGCAGCAGCAGCAGCATGAGGAGCAGCAGGCCGATGGTACAGTCCCAGTCCTAGACGCTGCCTCTGGGGTTGGGCTCTTTGCCCTTTCTGCACTGGGACAGGAAGCCCTTTGGGGAGTGCTCAGAAGGCTAATCACCATGCTAATGGCTTTGGTTTCAGTAATAATGATCCCTGTATGCACTGGGTGATTGGGATGTGGTGAAATGGGCAATATGGCTACTGATTATTTGACTGTGTGAACACTGCTGCACAGTGGTGCAGCACAGCAAACACAGGTATAAAAGCTGAGTTTGGCGGTGAGCATTCAGGCCAGTGTGTGTGCGCTGGTGTTGTGCTGGTCTAACATCCATTTTTAGTTGCTCTGTTTTCCTGTTGATCATGTTCCTTATTTTCCCTTCCTTCTCACTCCCCTTGCTTTTAGACTTTGCTGTAATTTTCTAGCTTAGCTTATAACAGCATAAAGGAAATGCATCAGCTTTGATGAAACCACATTGTCATGCTGTACTGAAGGCTTCGTTTTTTATGTTAAGGTTTTGCCAATGACACCCATGTTTTGGTTACACTTGACCATTTACTGCACCAATCAATGCTGCCAGTAAACACAGATTTATCAAGAAGTGCCTTTGCTGGATCATAGGCTGAGGAGTTCATCTTAAATTGGTCTAAAAGTTACAAAAGCCTGACAATTTGGGATTTAATCACATCTTTCTTTTGCAAATCACAATACTAGATGCACTTGAAGTTTTGACAATTTTGCAAAATGCTGGCAGTTTCTTTGTATTACTCAACCCACATAGAAATGTGCATATATCTCATAAAGCAGGACATGAAAGTAGGAAATTGTGTAATCTATAAGTGTATTTGCATAATGGCTCCTTCACTTAATAGTTGCAAGCAGTAAAGTACATCTGAAGCAAACTATGAGGTTTTAAATTCACATTTAGTATCCATTATGGAACCTCTTTTATGTGCGGTGTTACACAGCACTGAGACATTTTAAGTACTCTGCAGAGCTTTGCAGTAGTATTTTATGATTATGCTAAAATGTCAGAATGGCCAGTAAATATTTGCTACATCTTTGATCGTGATTGAATACATTGCAAAGCAAAAAAAAGCAAAGACTGGGCTTCAACAATTTCAATAATTTGCAGTCGACAGTTATATTCCTGTCTTAAGTGAATGCAACAAAGACGCTGAGATGCTGTTGGGGGAAAAACATAGCGCTGATCTTTTTTTTTCATGGAGCAAAATTTCAGCCAATAGCATCCTTCCACCCACCCCATGCTCTGAATCATGTTTAGCTTGAATGTGTGAATAATGCAGCCATATTGCCCAGTTTTGTCACCCTTTCCAGATTCCTTCCTACCTACCTACCTGCCTGCTACCTCTCTGCCTGCTTGCTTCTACCACCTGCTTTGCCATTTATATATGCATGTAGATCTAATGGGGGTGAATGTCTCCACTACTCGACAAATTCAGTCCTTAATCACAGTCCACTAAATACTATATCATGTGGTCACTTTATTTGGGTTTTGTGTTGTCTGAAACTTCCTGGAGATATTTCAAATCTAATGTGAATCCTGTGTTTTGCCATTCCAATTATGTTCAATTAATGTAAATATGCCATGTCAGGAAGAATGTGACTGTATTGGCACACATCTCTGAAACTGAAGGTAGTAAATGGACTATCATGTGCAGGTTTGCCTGTGGGTTTCCAATCCCATTGGCTTGTGGCCTGTTTGAAGCACATCATGGTGACAAGACTGTAGGGCCTGATTCAAACTCAAAGCATATCTTTACTTGATTTGCTTGAAACAATTCATTTATGAAATCACTACGGGGGGATCGACCCTTGAAAGAATTCACATTATTCCTATAATGCTGAGCAATCCTGTCTTGAGCATGAACTAGCATCCCCCAGAGCTAGAAACAAGGGAGCCTTCTGATGTTGATGGACACAGTAACATTAGCCAGGATGATTTTTTTCAGGGATGTGAACACATTACTGAGTGTCTTTATTGCCATTGTCTGTTTATGACATCACATATTATGGCCTTCATTCTCCAGTTTCTGCCTTTGGGGGAGAGATGTTCATGTTGATCTGATACAATTTTGATTGCGCTGTCCAAGAGCATCAGAATAACCTTTTGTATTCTCATTTAACTTAGTCAGTGTCACAACAGACGTGAGTGCAAATTGACAGATGTGTAAATCTGCATTGCACTGCACATTTTATGTGATTTGGTTCGGGTCTGAATCAGGTCTAGGTTATCAAGGGGAGTAGAATCAATACTGTACTCAAGATTGATATGTAATATTTGAAAGAAAATGTCGTCATCTCAGTTTCTTATGAGTTCAGGGATATGGCTTTGCTTGATTATATTTTTAAAACAGCTCCCCATATCTTCAACAGCCTCCCCAGAGTTTGACCATGATTACTGCCTGCCCAGGTCTCCAATGTGGCTGGCATCCCTGAATGGTACTGCTCTTAATACCCACCAAACTTTAAGAGGCTATGTATTCAGTCCAAAACCAGTTCTTGAAGAATACTGAAGTGCATTCCTATAGGAAGCACAGATCACATTTGGGGGTTATTATAGTTTACATAAGTTCTTTCAGTACCATAATCTATCGAGTTACCTCTGTAAAGTATTAATGTTGTTGCCATCTATTTTACAGTGCCTTCTGTACTATTCATTGGTTTTAACTCATTACTGTGAATCTTCTGAATACTCCCTTGTGTGCATTCTTCTCTGAAATTGCAGTCTTGTTGCCCCCCTGCTAATTCTGTTATTTACAGTCCCCTGCCAAAGACTTTTCTTGCTGAGGCTGCACAACATGGCAATTAAGAGGAATGCTGGCATTTTGGTTTTGGGCTTGTTACAAAAACAAACCACCTTTTCTTTGTAACAATTGAGTCTGTCATTAGTAATGTAGTGATAGTGATCTGCTAATAAGGATTTGTGGCTCATAACATATTTTTCATAATTCTGTAATTGTATAGTTTTCTGATGTTTTTTTAATTACAATAGAGAATATACCTTATTTGTGTTTTTTAAAACAAGTCATATCATATCAACAATTTGATATCAACGGCCTACACAAAACATTTTATTGGTTGAAATTCCCAGCATGATACAGTAATCTCCATTTATTCGCTAACCACTTTAGGCACTGATAGATTGACCGTCCCTAAAAGTAACTATCAAAATATAAAACTACATAGCTATTGTTAGGACATAAAAGTACTTCACATATTAGTACTTTTCCATGATATCCCAAAGGCTAAATTTGTGTGTCTGGTCCTTAGGCCAGGCAGCTGGTCACATGACCTGTGTTGTTTTTCTGTTGCCCCCTGGCAGAGCGCAGTCAGGACAGCGAGGTGGTGATGCTTTCTGACTCCAATTCAACCCAGGATGCCTTCACAGATCCTGCCAGCTCACAGGACAGCAGCCACAAGCTGGCTTCTGGGAAGGCCAGCTCCTCCTCATCAGAAAACACAACCCCTATGAAGGAAGGGCCGCCTGCAGCTGATGACACAGGTACACTAACGTGGGAATAGTGGACTTCACATTGATACTATGGTAGGAGATAAAATCTTTGATCTTTGATTTGAATCCCGCATTAGCTTCACATGGAGAAAAAAGCAATGAGGGAGGACACGCTGGCATCCAGATGGAGGATAAAGTTGTCCAAGAAGTAGTAGACCCCATGTCGGTGACACTGCCTGAAGCTCCAGCCCCCAAGATTTCTATGGAACCCTGTCCTCATCCTCTGCCTGTCCCAGCCACCCCACCAAAGCCAGCCCCTTCTCAACAGGCCACTCCTCAGACCCCAGCCAGTGAGGGCAAGAGGAAACCTGAGCCACTCCCTGAGGTTGTGGAGGTACCCAAGGCCCTACCTGCAGAGCATGCCGACCAGCGACATATGCTGGTGGAAATGTGTGTCCATGCTCTCTTCCTCTGCCTCGGCCGCTTCCCTCAGCACTACAAGAGTCTCTACCGCCTGGCCTTCTTCTACACCACTAGCAAGACCCATCAGGTCAGTACAACTTCAGAACTACCCTGCTAATTTGTGGTGCTAGCCGATTCTCATTGCTTTTCACAGGCCAACTCACCCGTTACACCTTAGTCATACACCTGTCATCAGTATCTCCTGCCATTAATGCTATGACATTTACAGAAGATGAGCCTTTCTATGAATTCCTACAGTCCATGCCATCAACCTTTATTGTAGCACTGTCAGAGACCTATAGCAGCTAGGCCTATTTAATACAGTTTTTTTTTCTTGGATTTTCCTGTGGGCTCTCTGCAGTGGTACAGGAGGTGCTGAAACAGCAGGTGTGTGGCTATAAGGCTCTGTGGGCAGAGGTGTGCGTGGGTGGTAGCACAGTGCTCTCTCAGCCAGTTTGGCACAGGGAGATTGTGTTGAGCTTTACTGTGGTGGCATCCTTCTGTCAGCACTCTGTTTATTGAACCGTTTCAATGCAGTCTTTGTTCCTACTCAATAAGGATGAGTTAGGCAGGGAAGGCTACTTGTACTTTTTTGTTGTGTGTTTTATAATATCATTATACATACATTTGAGTTCACAGTATATGCAGTGTATGCAGAGCATGTGTTGATTTAAAAACGTAGGTTTAGAGCTCAGTTAATGACAGACAAAGGCCAGATTACTTTTTTTGGTCTACTTTATAACGCTTGAGATTGCTTCAGTCTTGCTTACAAGACTGAATCTTTCTCAAAAGTCATGAGTGCTACGGTTATACATTCAACTAAGATGATGTAATTTCCAGAGGGAGGCCTTTTATATACAATGACTTTTGATTGAGGCTTGTACAATTTTTAAGGCTTTTTCCCAATGTCTGCTTCCAGTGGAGTTCTCTGCAGCCTAGATGAAAGCAAATGTGAAAGCACATTAACTTGCTCTTGATGTGATGCTGTTGACACAGGTAGCTTAGCCGCTCTCACAACCCCTCACAGCTAGTGTTAAAAGCCTCTGCACCCCTTTTGTTCTCAGGAAAATTGCTCTAGCTGCATTGATTGGCCAGTGTTGCTTTCACTACAAAGATGGAAGGAGAGAGAGCCTGTAATCTCATGTTATCTGCTTCTGGGTTTGTGCTAGATAACATGAAGTGGTGTTAGCTTGCTATCTTTTTAAGCAGGACACTGGTATAGGCACTGATTTGTGAGTCAGATCATACTGCAAAAAGTTTTTCACTGCATTTTCACGATTGTAAATAAGCATCATTTTTTCCTTTTTTCTTTTTAGCAGTAGTGCATGATTAAATACTACGTGCTCTTTGGACGTCTATTCTGATTAAGTTACTGAGAAGTAGGGGTTTCACAGAATAGTCGACTAGTCGACACTGTGCATCATTGTAGACTAATCGTTCATCTGTGGTTTTAGCATGGTGCAGTAATAAAGCAGAGGCAACGTTAGCGAGGAGAAGCACCAACAGAGTGAATGTCAGTGTGTCATTCACTATTAATGTTTATTTCAATAAACCAATACATTCGTAAACTTTATGCAGCCTGTGTTTATTGGTGAGATTGCTACAGTAGTTTCACAAGTTATATCTGAAGTTGATTTCAAATTGTTTGAGCATGTAATCATAGTGCATCATAGTAGGCTATTCAGACCTTTTGCTTCTCACGACCGAAGGTGGACATAACTTTGGTTGTTGTTGAACATAGATTCGTTTGAACAATCATTTTCTACGTTATGCCATGTTAAATAAACAGAATTTAAGGTATTTAGAGAAGGAAAGACTCACGCTATCCCTGCAAGAAAGCAGTCGCGTTGTTATTGCAGACAAACGGTGTCTCCAGCTCAGACAAGTTTGCTGGGGGTTTAGTCCAATCAGATTGCAGCTCATTTGTAAACAGCCTCTCAGAGCCAATCTAGGACTCACCCGCCTACATTAGTTAACCCTTTACTGGTTGTATTTGAGAGCTTTTTGACGAGAATTGATCATTGTTATTGGGTGAAAAAAAAAATTATCTCCCTGCGATTAATCGACTACTCGACTACTTTTTGGGAGTAGTTGATGACTACTAAAATGCAGCAGTCGTGAATGTCCTACTGAGGGGTATCCGCTTGTTTTCCTAATTATCAATCATTATATATTGAAATGCAGATGCACTTGTATATTTTTTTTCTCCACAGAACCTACAATGGGCCCGAGATGTGTTGCTAGGAAGCAGTGTCCCATGGCAACCACTGAAGCACATGCCAGCACAAGGACTTTTCTACGAAAGAAACAAGACAAACCTGTTCAATGTAAGTTACAGATTTCACCACACCAGCATGGCTGTTACTCTACGCTCAATATGTCATTATGTCACCGCATATATATAAACACATTTGAGACACAGAGACACCTGTCATCACTGGAGACGTGCGTGGAATTCTGTTATGGTTAGCACATTCAAATCTCAGTAATTTTCATTTTCATTTTTGTGTGAGATGGAGGAAACAGAAAAAACACCATTTCAGTTGTTTATTTCTCATACTGGAGAGCTCAGGAACAGGCTGGTTTTCATGTTTGCAGATTAATTGGCATTTACACAGTTGTCAATAGAATGTCATGGATGTGATTCATCCACTTTGGTTGCATTATTGAGCTAACATAAAATCAATATCTGTAGTTTCTTTAACTGTATTATATTGTCTACTTTCAGAGTCATACCTTTTTACATGAAAAGACTTTAAAAAATCTATAGTTATGAATCGATTTAAAAGAAGTTTGACAATGTTATGAAGAAAAACTATTTTCTCTTTCAAATGTGTTACTACTGTCTTACTAAATATTTAGCTATATACTGTATAACGCCATACCGGTTAATCCATGCAAAGCAACTAGAACCGTGAAGTATGGTCTCACATTCTCACCTACTGATCTGTGTTCACTGTGAGTGCATACGTGTGGCATAATGCATGGTTATGTTTGTCTTTTTCACAGACTTTATTCACAGAATTCAATTTGATATACTAAAGTCATCCCTGATTATGGGTCACTTGATGCAAGCACTGCTATGAATGGAGTCACACATTGGGTGATTGTAGTTATTGTCTGCCTCCCAGAATTACAATGCCTCTAGTGGATTCCAGGGGAGGAGATTACCGTCTGGATCTGTCATCTGTTCTGCACATCAGCTCATTTGCCTCTTTTCACATTTACTTGAATGACGTCCCCTATAGAAGGAGATACTACAGCTATATCACGAAGAATGGTCGAAGAAATGGTCTTCCTCATGTGAATTGTCAACCTCTAAATGCTCATGCTCTTGTTACAGAGCAGGTGATACAGGCAGAATCTCATAGCAAGTCAAGAACTCATATCTGTAGTCGGGACCTATTTTGGATGTGTGCATGCATTGGGACGTAGGTGAGTGTGTAGGCTGTGGAGTCCAAAGCTGACTCCAGAAGGCGTCTGTGAACAGACTGTAGATGCGGTGTGTGAGGGCCAGGTCTAAGCTGAGGGAGGACTCTGGCTCCCACTGGGTTCTCACAGAGCCCCTTCTGGAGGCAAACCTGCTGCCCTGGCACACCAACTGTTGGAGCTTTACTGTCCCCTTCAAACGAAGCCCTCTCTCTCTACCATAGGGTACTGCAAACCCCCTGAATATTAGTCCAATAGGCCTGTTTTTTATGAGTCCAGTGGTTGTTGTATCAGTGACTAACAGTAGAGTTGCTACAAGGTGGAGTATAGCCTGTATTTTCAACCTTTATTTTGTCTAGGCATGCATGCTCTTCTCCAGCAACGCCCTGCTTCACACTCACACAGTTACTCACATTCACACCTGGGAGCTACCCAGTACAAACAGCTCCACGAGAGCAATAGGGGATTACATGCCTTGCTTAAGGACACCTCGACAGTGGTTGTTAATGGAGGGGAAGGTATTTCTCATTCACTTTCCCCGCACAGATGGAACAGGATTTGAACCGACAACTTTCCAGTCACAAGCCCACTTCTCTAACCTCTATGCTCCAGGCAAGTCGGTCTGGGGCCTACAGGTGAACTGACTTGCCTGTAGCATCACAGGATCCTGACTGATCAATCACTGTCAGTGTTGGATGAATATGTCATGCCTTGTGCTAGGCAGAGTGAGCAGTCATCTCTGAGTGACAGAATGAACAGGTGAGTGCATGAGAGTTGGCACAAATTGACACGGACAGTAGATCACATCATAGATGTGGCACCTTTTATGTCAAGGCGACCTGTCTCAACTGAGGCTACGTCCACATTAAGCCGGGTAAATTTGAAAATGCATGCTTATCCCTCCGTTTTGGCCTCCTGTCCACACTAGGGCGGCTCCAGCCAAGCAACCGAGAGTGGTCTGCGGATGCCCATGGAAGGAGGTATGCGTTTTTGGTGGTCTTGTGTGGATGGCGAGAAAACTAAAACGCTAGACCCGAAAACACCGTTTTCAAATTTAAACTGCTTAGTGTGGACGTACTCTGAGTGTGCACCTCTTTGAGCCTGTTGGTGAATACTCAGTTCCCTTATGTAGGTCGTCATGCCCTACTTTCCCTCTTGCTTTGGTTGGCTTATATCAACTGGGCCTGCATAAAGTAACCTATATACTGCTGTTTTGAAATGATCCAGATCAGATGAGGTTGTGTTGCATAATTTATTGCTGTTAGCCTTCAGCATGAGTGGTTTTTAGGAGGGCCAGTGCTGTTCTACTGGTAATCAACTTAGGATTGTTATTTCCTCTAATTAAAACCATAGTGATTTGACAATTGTTTTATTTATTCAGTCTGAATAGGTTTATCTAAAAGAGTAGGTTAGGTCAAGGTTAATATTGCCACAGAGTCACAGGATAGCAAGGCTGGATCTTACGATCTTCAGTTGTAATGCCGGGCATAGTACCTGTCATAGCAGGGAAAACAATCTTCTTTGGTTTGGACCCTTTGGCTGCACAGGATTACTGTTGATTTATCCTGCAGAGTCAGTGTATGCTTGCTCAGGCATGGTGTTGCCCCCTCCACACATTTGCTTACATATTCCTCCACCCACTCACACATTCACTCTCAAGCTCCAGAGAAAATAGATGTCCTTGTTGCTACATTTCAGACAAACAGTACTACATCCTGGTCTTTTAACTTCCCAGAGAACATGTTTTGAGCTGTTGCTGTCTTTCCAGGGCTTGGCTTTGACTACTTGATTTTGCCTGTAGGTAGGCTTCAGTGTCTAGTTATATTAGGTTAGTGTTGTCTTTTTGGGGCCAGTTGCACTTGCATTACTTGCATGACTCAAACATTGTGTGTGTTCGGCTGTGCAGAGTGCTGTAGGTGGAGCTCTACCCAGGAGAACCCTGTCTTTTGTGAGGGGAGGAGTGTTGGGCCAGATAAATGCATGTTGAAGAAGTTGATATTTTGATTTGCATCTCAGGGGTTAACTCCGCTTCCACTCTGCACTGTGTCGTTCTACTGTGGGTTTAGGTGACGTAACATATTTTAGATTTGTTTTTCTCACTCACACAACCGGAAGCAGGAAAACCAAAGTGAGTTTGCTTAGTAAGTTCATGGTGACCAACTGGAGAGACACGACCAGAGATGAAAGAGAGGAAAGGAAGAAGGTGAGGGCTGTCGCCAGTGTGCTGCTGGCTGACGAAATACTTTGTGTACGCAGCACCCTTCTTCTTCAGCGTGGTTCTTTTCTTGTAGGTGGGGGCTTTTACTTATAAAAACATGTCCCCACTCTTAAGCACTTTTTGTCCATCTTCCTCTCTACATCCCACTACGAAGATCTGGTTGTGCTGAGTCCATTTTTCAGCCAGTTTGTTTTCTGTTGTTCCTTTCCTGTTGCGCTCTGTCTTCAGGGAGATTGTGTTCTACCCCTCCCCCTGGCTCTTATTTGCTCTACTCTGCTCCTCTCGCTGTTGCACTCGTGTTCTGTTTCCTCATTACTCTCTCTCACTCCTGTTTGTGTATGTATTGTGTGGGTGTGCGCTAATGGGCGGGAGTTACTCAGCCTGCCTCTGATTGGCTAGCAAAGACCTACAGGGATTGGCTGTATGCTGTGTATAGTGAGAGGGAAAAGAAGGGAGGAGGGGGAAAAGAACTCCAGCAGGCTGGGGTCAGGGGAGAGCGAGATAGAGGGAGGGAGTGCGTGGGTGTTTTGTTTTGAGATGGCAGGGTTTGAAAGCGGGAGAGGAACGAGTCAGCTTCTCTGTCAGTGGCATACTGAGCTTATAGGCCCTGACGCCAGCGCTGTTTCTCCTCTTGTCAAGACGGCTTCCATCCTCTCCTCCTTCTTCTGCTCCTGTTCGGCCGTGTGCAGCTGTGCTTCCCTCCTGCTCTCTCCTGCAGCTCTCGCAGCCCCAGCACCCAAATGCAGCCCACCCCTAGCTTTCTGAGCGTGAGCTGCTTTCAGGGTGGGGGCACTGCCAGGGCTGCTGGTGCTGCTACCGCCAGCAGGAAACTATCTCAAAGAATACTAACACAGGCGCCAGTGGAGTAACATTCCTTGGTGATGGTGAGTCGCTTTCTCTATTTCTGACTGACTTTTACAGAAAGATCATCATACAAGAACATTTCAGTTTGTTTGTTTGTTTGTATGAGCAGAGTGACCCTATGGTTTGCTAGAGTTAGTGTTATACTTGGAGTGGAGCTTTTTTATTTGGCTTGTGGTTGAGGAGAGGACTTCCCAGTGTTGGCAACACAGATGTGTGTTTCAAGTTTGCCTGGTTTTCCACTGCAGTCAATAGCCTTAGGCTGGTGTCACTGCACAGAGATGGACCAATAGGTCCTGGAGAACTAATTCATGCTGAAATAAAATCATAATGGTGGCAGCATTTCTCCTGATATGTCTTATGCTTCAGAGTGGTGTGCCTTAATAGAAACTGACATGAAACATTGGTCTGTGCATGTGGTGATGTGAGTGTACTATGCACTTACATGGTGAGGTCAACAGGGGATTAATGTGTCAGTCTGTAGGGAAAGTAGTACTCCAGTACTATAGTAAAGAACAGCAAAAGAAAGTGACTTTAAATAGATTTCCTGGAGGGTTTGATCCATTGGTTGTGGTTTATCACATCAAGTAGCCTAATAATGTTGTAGCAGGGTGGAAAATTAACACCAGCAACCAGCCAACAGGGTGGTAACCAGCCACCCTGGATGTTCCTTTCTATTCTACTTTCCTTTCTAATTCTATTTGGCTGGTAAAATAGTAAAATTGGCTGTTGAATGTTAGAACTCACCAGCCACCGTGGCCTGTAGGAAAAACTGCATCCTACCTTGGTTGTTAGGTCAGCAAGGAGATAAAAACAATGTAATCTAATGTGAATTCATATTTCTGCTTGTTGCTAACTCATGGTTAAGGGCTGACAGAGTGAATTGTTTCAGTGCAATTTATTTATAATAACATCTTTGCAGCCACAGTAATTTCACTGCATTAGTCACTGCTGGTTGCTACAAGTAGCATTAGCACTTTGTGCAAAGCACAGTTTCCTATATTTTCTAAGTTACACCCTGGAGGAGGTTTTGTGCCCAACCCTTCCTTGTCATTTGATGGCATACTGAGAAGAGATTGTGGATGAGATAGACAAGACAGTAGTCTCAGGGTTTACCTGTGAGATGCTGTTTGGGAAACGTGTTGTCATGGCTCAGGGTGTTACCCTCTCTTTTCTGCCCCTTCATCCATCTCACTCTTCATCCTCTGTTTTGCTCCTCTTTCTATTTTTTTCTTTTTATAAAAGATGACCAGACCATGAGAGTAGAACACATGCTGCCTTGGCATGCTGCAACAGTTATTCTAGTATATTGCTGTTTCTAATGCTTGATTAAGTGGCCAATTAGGACGTGTAGGATGTGAAATTTGCATATTCCACAGTATAATCTCTCACAACCAAATTGAAAACATAAATACTTCCCTTTGAACCTGAAAATTGGTTGGAGAAAGAGCGGATTACTTTTCCCTCAAGGATCATTTTTGACACAAATTCATCCCTTGCGTCCCTCTCTTGCTATGCATCTTAATCTCTGTTTGATTCTTGGTGTACTATCAGCCACATGTTTGTGCCAAAGCTGTTGCTTCAGATATCAGCCCGCGGTCATATTTTTTTTTATATCTTTACAAAAAAGAAAATAAAGATGCTTAAAATCATTGCGGTTAAAGACTTACAAATCTGCTTTAGCTGTTGTACTACAGCATAATCTGTGCAAAGCCATGGCTCTGCTCTCCCTAAACAGATTTGCTGTATTTGGACGGTTCTCTGCTGAGGAACAACTCTCCTCCATTAGAGCTGTTTATCTAAGTGAGCATAGCCCACCCCCACACCATACTTGTCCCGTTCCTGTTGGAGGATTTTGGTAATCTGTGCATCGAAAGGTTAAAACCTTCCCAAGCTCTGCCAGATTGCATGATATAATAGTAAATCTCTGTTTCACACAGGCATTGTAGCCATGTTCTGGTTCTTGGGCATTTTAATAACCACTGGCTCTCCAACGTGATCATTCCACTAACCTGAATGGGATCCCAATAATCTCCAGTTGGAAATAAATGGGAGCTGACCAAAAACGGAAATCCAAACCCCCTCCACCCACTGACAAATCACATCCCCAATTTATCATTTGTCTAGGAGAGTTTTTTTTTTTTCTTCTTCTCGTATGTGGGAATGAACGTCGGCATTATATTTTAGATGGCCGAGCTTTGACACCTATTCAGAGAAGAGGCTCTAAATCCAACCTATGGAATGCAATGTTATTTGACAGATTTATTTAGCCTTTCTTTCCTGCATGGCTCCTCTCCAGTGGCTTTGAAAATGTCATCTGACAATCTGGAGCTGTCTGTTAGGAGGAGGACTAGGCTCCCTGGTGCCTGCAGCAGCTGATAGAGCCATCTCATTTGTTTTGTTCCATCCTGATATGGTCAGCTTTGCTCTGCCTCGAACACACACTTCTGAGGCCAGAAGCTCTACTCTGTGCCATGTTCTTTATGTCTGTACACCGCCTAGACCACCATCTGCACTCAGATCAACTTTAGAGCTCAGAACCTTGCCCGGTTCACCTGCTGAGAGGACATGTGCTCACTGCACAGGTTGATGAGGGTGGAACGAGTCACTCTTTCTGGAAATGAGGGTGGTTTTGTTGGCAGCAGGTCTGTTGCATTGCCTGGATAAAAAAGTAGTGGGCCCACAGGCTTTTTCTGATGTACCTGGTTATTCCTAATAGTTTGATGAAGCCAGACAGAACTGTGCACTAATGAGGCTTCCTATCGTGTCAGCCCAGAAAGAAAACTCCCCAACCCTCCCCACCTCCTACACAGCAAGCCAGTCCATAGGATCTCTCCTGCAGCAAGTCTTTCCATCCGCTCATTAAGGCTTTCTTCAGTGAATTCCATGTTTTTCGCTCAAATTAATTCCTCTTGCCTTCTCCTCTCCTTTCTTTCCCTTCGGTTTTTCCATGTCTCCCTGCTAATTGTTTCCGTGTGTAATAGACTCCACAGTGCTTTGAAAACCTGCAGTAGCGGCAGAGCGCATGCTATAAAAATATAAACGTTGGGAATTATCCAGATTAGCCTGTTTGCTTGCTGATGGTCCAAGTAATACTAAAACGACCAGCTGCCTCTAGCCAATGACCGCTCAGCCTAGACACCATTCTGCCTCCTTGCCGACTGCAGGGTGATGCTATTACTGTTGGCTCAGTTTCAAAACATCATCCATGTTTTGAAATCGAGCTCCTGCTAAACTAAAAGTCAAGGCCACACGAAAGCTTGTGTCTATGCCACATTATGTCAGTTTGTTGGAAACACAATATTTTAGTTGATTCAGTTTTGGCGCAGTGACACTAAACTGATGATTCCGCTCCTCTTTTATCCCCCACCACCTCCAGGGCATTTGGCGTATTCCAGTGGATGAGATTGATCGCCCGGGAAGTTTTGCATCTCATATGAACCGATCCATCGTGCTCTTGCTGGAGGTGCTGTCTCAGCTCAAGGATCACGACACACTGCTGAAAGTCTCTTTCATGCTGCAGAGAACCCCTGACCAGGGAAAGTAAGGACCAACCTCTTAAGGTGCTGCTTTTAATTATATGTGTTTGTTCTATGACTTATTTTCTCTCTCTCTCTCTCTGCCTGTTTCTCTGTGCCTTGTAGGAAGTATTTACGAGATGTGGATCGCCAGGTTTTGGCCAAGAGAGCATTTTTCCTAACTGTAAAAGTCCTGGAGGACAATCTGAACAGTCTCACTGGGGTAAGGACGCAGAACTCAATGTATACACTCTTAAGAAGTGAGAGCAGCTCTGTGTTTTATCTCTCCTGGCATGCACCCACCCTGTGTTGTGACAGGTTCTGTTCTCTCTCAGGTGTCCGGAGCAGCCTTCCAAAGCGCCTGCGCCCTCCATGGGGGAGATGACCACAACAGACGCATCTAACAGGCCCAGTGTAGAGGACAGCAAACATGCGCTGCCTAAGAAGCCTGGACTTACGGAGGGAACCTGTGCCACAGGCCCTGACACAGGACCCAGGGAGACCTCCCAGGCACAGCTAATCCCAGCCCTGCAGGCCACAGACAAGGGTGATAAGGCTCAGGAGCTCCAGTCTGGGAAGGTGGAGGCTGCTGGGAATGAGGGGCTCAGAGCAGGGCCAGAGGAACCCATGGAGTTGGACACAGGCCACTGGAGGAGGCCCTCTACTACTACAGATTCTCAGGGCAGCCAAGCGGAGGCTGAGGCCCCCAGGAGTGCCATGGAGCCTGGGGAGAAAGTGGCTGAGAGCAGTCGGACACCAGAGCTGTCTCTGGAGGAGCTCAGTATCAGCTTCAGGCAGCAGCAGCTTCAGGCCCCAGCACTCAAGGGCACAGTGACAGCCAGCGGGACTGATCAGGGGTTGTTGCGAAAGCCCAACAGGAAAAGAAAGCTTCTGGAGGATGTGGAATCAGGCAAAACTCTATTGCTTGATGCCTACAGGGTGTGGCAGCAAGGCCAGAAAGTCATGACTTACGACCTGGGGCGCATTGAAAAGATCATGTCAGAGACTTACATGCTCATAAAACAGGTATACCTCTTCAAGTTGTATATGGTTTCTCTGGAGTGCATATATCAGGTGTAGAGACACACATGCACACACACACCTACATATACAGAAGCTTATTAAATGCTGAGAACATTTTTCATTATTATTCTGCATTGTTATGCATGCTTGATATGAACACTCCTAACTATTTGTTTGGGAAACCCCTCTCCAAACTCAATTAGTAACACAACCCCCATGGCAGAGTAGTAGTACTTCCTCTGCCTCATTCAGTTATTAAACACTGCTGCAAACTAGTCTTATAGAGCACAGCTGTATTATTACTCACAGTAAACCAACATCAATGTGCATTGCTGTTACAACAGATTACTGACTTTGAACTGAGAAATGATTCAGATATGTAGCCCCATTGTGTAGCTTAATTTTAAAGAATAGCTTGAAAGTCAAAGTGTTTTTGGTGACCCTGTAAGAGCTTATCTCTCAATGAGTCAGCACAGGGCTCAAGAGTGCCACCGTTTGGTTTTATTATAGGACTTTTCAGGTGGTTCTACGTAGCACTTTATTTGGTCACACCTGGGCCAGTGGCCACTCATGTCATATGCCCCATAGCATCCAGCCCAATGATCCCGCTTGGTGGGTTATCAGGTTTTATGTAGGCCATGTCATGAATGCAGTTTAGCAAGATCACACATACAAGCAGGCTTCCCGCTGGTCGTGGAATTCCTGGAATATTATGGAATTTAGAGAGGCGTATGCCAGAAAATCAGGGAATTTTACAAATGGGTCACTTTACATGAATGAAAAGCACATAATGTATTTTGCAACTTGTCTCACATTCATTGTGGTTTTCAGCTGTTTTTATTTATACATTGTATGGCCACTGTAGTTGCAAGCCCAGCCTGCTGAGCTGAAAAACAACATTAGCAAACCAGGCAGGGCCTAACTTCTTAGATTATGGAAGTGCTCTAGCTTGAAAAGTCATAGTGAACAGTGAAAACCCTGTGTGACCTGGTATTTGCTGGATACAATGTATTCAAGAAGGGGACAAGAAATCCTCTCTGACACTCAGGTTTCACTGAAACCACTGTGGAGCAGGTACCAAAGTATCCTGGAACAGATTTTAGGAGGATCCTAGGTATACCAATATCATATAATATATTACTATAGGGTCTTATAGTTTTTCTAGAGATACCATAGCAGATTAGAAAATAGCAATAAGTAGGATTAGGTCACTATAAACTCACTGCTGAGGAGCACAGACGTTCCTATTAAGGAATATTATAGGAATATTATAATGGTTTTTCCTCATGAATTACTACAAAAATGCTACAAAATTGCCTTAAGTTCAACAATATTTTCCTCATTATTATATTATATTATATTATATTGCATACAGCCTTTTGGGAGGTATGGATACAACGTTCAAGAAAGGGACAAGAAATCTGATAAATTTAGCCCAGAAAAACATACCATGTTAAGGACCTGGTTCCTTTCACTGATTTGATTTAGTTTGTTAGGTTTAAATTAAAGGATCCACTGCCTTTGCAGGGATCGAGTATCCAGCCAAAGGTCCAGTTGTAACAGTAGTTCTGTTCTATTGGGGGTACATCATCATGGTGAAATAGTACTACTTCAAACATTCCTCTCTATCTTGCCTGATCACTTTCTTATCTGGCTGCTGTACATTTTCTGTGTTTCTGCTGCTTTTCATCAGTACTTTCTTCTATCTGTCTATGTAGAAACAGGTTTATTTGTAGGCTATCTATATCTATCTTATCTGTACTTTTTTGGCTATCATGAGAGAAGCTGACATTTCAGTCATTTTTGCTAACATTATACCTGTCAAGTTACAAAGCTAGTGTGTGTTGTAGCTAGCTAGCCAATGCTAGCTAACTATAACAGAGGGGAGAACATGCCTTTTAAGTTCTATTATAGTAATACACTATTGAGTGTGCATTTCTCAAGCTTACTACCTCTGTCCCACTCACCTACTCTCTGGGATTAGCTGCTCTGACCTGAGGTCAGTTGTGTAGTGCTGCTGCCTGCATGCTCTTCATTATGTCTCTCAGTGCCGCGCCCGATCTGGTGGTGGCAGCTCTCTCTCCCTCTCCCTCTCTCTCTTTCCCTCCCCCTCCCCCTCTCCTTATGTGTTGCAATTCTCTCTAAATGGGTTGGGTAGCCTTAATGTAAAAAAAAAGATTAAGCTGAAGCCCCCCCCCCAAGCCCCTGTTTGAGGAAATGATGCATTTCACCACTGCGTTCCCTCAATTTCTAAATTACAGTGACTGGCTTTGGGGATGCGTTTTTCCCTTAGGTAGTGAATCATTTTGGCAGTGTCCAGACATTTTTGTCCCCCTAGAAAGCCTTTGGAATGGTGATGCTCTTTAGTTAATGTAATAAGCTGTGACGCCGGTGCCACAAAGTGAAAAGGCTTTGTGGCACAGTACCATCTTAGTGACATAAATCAGTTTGGAGCGCTGTGTCATCAGATTTTATGCAAATTTTCACAATGATGCATATTGCATCAGTATCTTTCATTATCTATTAAACTTCAAACACTGTTATATTGTCAGTATGTTCAATTTCTCCTGTGTATGATCTGATATAGAAGGGATGACCTTTTGTACTTCTCCAGAACAAGCCTCCCATAGGGGTTTCAGTGTTTAGAAGTTACTCCAACTATAGCGCTCGCTATGGCATTGATGGTGTCGGTACAGAGCAGCACACCCGCTTCTATAGCCACATTGAGCTGCTGATCAATGTTGACCCTAGGGAAGTTGCCCTGTCATTGGCTATGTGTCATGCCAGAAAGCTGCAGCTGTAGTGGGAGGTAACAGAAAGGGCTAGGGAGAGTAGAGGAGGAGAGAACAGAAGAAAGCAGACGAGAAAGGCCAGCGACTACAGCTGTCGTCCTATTTAGCTGCGTTCGTCCAGTTGCTATCATTCTTCCTGTTAACTTTAACGGGTAATAGAGAGAACATTTTCTCAGACACACCTAGGTGAGAAAGATTAGCATTAGTGCAACTTTCTGAGTTTTGCATTTAATTTGTTGTCCGGTAGTGTCTTATGATTGGGCTCCTTTTTCCACAAACTGTAGATTTTTCTTTCAGTCGGTTTTACGGTCTGGCCTGGCCTGCTGCATTCCATAGCTGCATGTAGGTAGACTTTACTCCTATACCATACCATGCCAGGCATATTGCTATTTGTTGTCAATAAGAATAGAATTCCTGCATCTTTTGTTTCATTTTCAAGGGTACTAATCTTTCGATGTCCCACTAAAGCTCATGGCACAGATGGATCATTGTCTCACATCAGAAAGTATTTTCACCTTGATAAGTGAAGGATGAAGGCGGCTTGCCCGTACGGAAGCTCAGCCACACATCATCCTGCTAACAGCCCTTCCACATCTCCCAGCCCAGAGCATGGCCTCAGAATGTGTTAAAATGACAGCTCCTAGGTGTTATCAAACGCCGTCTGTTAATGACCACGTAGCAGCTCCTCCACCATCTCGGAAAAGCCATGTTGGTCTCCCAAATCCTCTCCGAGGTTTCTCCGGCTCCAGCCTGTTACAGCATATCAGTTCCACTTCCATTCCATTATGAAAAGAGAATCAGGTTTTATAAAAGGCCATTTAAGTCCAATACACCAAAATGCAACCGACTATATGTCCTGTGACATTCCTGGGAGCTTAAGAGAATGATTTATTTTTGTACAGGTACATGGCAGAGGTGTCTTTTTAATTGGCTATATTCAAACATTATTCATTATGTGATATTGATGTCACCACTGGCGAGTGAGTGTGGTTTGACATGGCAGGTTTGCCGGGGGGAGGGGGCATGAACTCAAAACAGAGGGCTGTCCTCTGTCATACATTGAAGCCTGACTCAGTCCATTTGACAGTTGCATAATTTGAAAAATAGCCGAATGGGGCTGCTGTGAAATCCCTCTCTGTGGGAACCACTGAACCACTGCATAGAGCAGGCTGCTTGAGGCAAAGTAATGGCTGTGTGAACAAGAGTACTACTCCGTGTATGATGTTCTGCTGCAGCTAAGCTCCCTAACTCCCACACACCACCACACATCTATTGGCTGTACCGGGCCCTAATGAGAGCCTTTCTCTGCTGGTGCTGCGATCAGTCAGTCATTTGCAGATGCAGAAGAGATCCTACTGTTTCTGTCACAGGCAGAATCAGAGATTGCAGGAGTTTGTGTTGTTGGCATTGGTGCAAAGAAATATTGACATACTAGCACAGATGGTATATTTACAACTGGACCACCCTTGCAATGTAAAGGGATATAACAGATTGTAGGCTGCTACACGTATTACTCCACAAATATGTCTTTAACCTTGAACATCTACGTATATTCAAGCATGACATAGTATTTTTGCAGCTGTAGAGAAAACGAGAATGCAGTAGTGATCTGGTCCAGTTTACCATGAGGTAGTTATCCTGAATAGATTGATATGCTTGACTCTGCTCTCACCTTCAGCCCTAACGTCTTCATTCTGTCTATTCTCTGGTTTCTCAGGTCGATGAGGATGTAGCTTTGGACCAAGCTGTGAAGTTCTGCCAGATACAGTTGGCCACTTCTGCCCAAAGACAGGTAAAAGATTGTAACTCTACATGCTCCCCTGCTTTCTTTCTCTGCCTCCACAGCTCAGCGGTGTAGTGTAGCTGCATACTGTAGTGTACATTTATGTGGAAAGATAAATGTGCATGCAAATTCCTTTTCTGGATCCGTTCAGAAGGAGTTTATTCAAGTGCCAGCAGCCACGGTAATGGCTAGTTCAACCCCAGACATATTTTTCATCTCTTGACTGGACAGGTCTTCCTCAGCAGGCTCTCATGGAGCAAGGCTTTAAGAGAAGCTACTCAAAAGATGTTTATGCAGGTGGAGACAGCTCACAAAGCAAACAGAAACTTCAAGTTGGCTCTGATACTTAGCAACAGGATTTAGTCAATGACTGTCAGCATCATCCATTACTTTTTACATAGTCTTTATCCAGACTGCAGAAGCAAATATTCAGTGTGATGGAATGCAATCAATACTTTTTGTTCATGATTGATTATATAATTTGTTTTATTGCAATAGGGGAACGTTTATAAAGGATAGCAGTGCTTGTTGTTTTTGTGCTGGGTTTCCATTACCTTGATTATGGACTCAGCTGGGATCAGGAGCCCTAGTTATACACCTCAGTAGTGCCATAGAATGGCAGCGTCAGCATTGTCCCCGCAATCTAGAAATTAATTTTAGATTACTGAACCCGTGATTAAAAGTTTTTTTAATTACTCCTGCAGCTTGGAGCTATTTGGCTGCATCGTTGTAAAGAGTTGTACCTGACAGGCTTGACTATGATGTCTGCTGTCTGCTCCCCATGTTTTAGTTTGCCTTATTTGGGTGCAGTTGGCGCCAGACACCTAAAGTATGGCTCTGTTGGTAGGAACAGAATAGCAGATGCCTAGCTTTTTTTTAAAAGTCTATTTGGTGTACAAGATGGGTGGGGTTTACCACATCGGAGAATACAATCCAAAAGGTTTAGACAGGGGAAAGAACTGGAATCTGTTATTGACTTTCCTGGCACTATCTGAATTGTTGTGACGTGGTAAATCACGCAACTGGCAACCCAAGTAGGTTAAAATAAACCAAAAAAAATCATTTTGCAAATTCTGTTTGACCCAGGTCTGCCATTTATCTCATAATATTGTTCATTTATGGACAGATGTTATGTTGTACCATAAATGTGGGGAATTAACCATTCGGCATGTGTAGCAAAGTTGTGCTAAACTGATGAGTAACTGGGTAATTCCCAGACTTATTCAACTCTTCTCTGCTCCAACCTGCCAGTGCTAAATATAGCCCCAAAGCGTGGTGTGAATGTTCCCTGTTGTCCTCTCTAGCCCCACTCCGTAGTTGCCAAACTTGTTATTGGTTTCAACTGAGTATTGCTATGCATGTTGTGTGTAATTTACACATGAAAGGCAAACCACCCATAATTACCAAGTGAAGACATCAGGTTAAAGCATCTGAATCCATTAAAACGAGGATGTGCCTGATTGCATTGATAAAAGCTAATGGGAAATGCCCTGTTAGAATTCACTGAGTAAGCTAGTGCTAAACCAGTAATGACCACAGAGCTTTGTCTTTAGTACTCATATTCCCTATCGAATCATTAGCTGCTCTGCCTCATCCTCTGTTGCTGATTCCCCCTTCCTCCCCTCCCATCCTCCTTCCCACACAGTCATCAAGGGTCTCTCTGCCCACATCTCGTTGTCACGGTGATGTTCCCTCAACCTCAGGCTTGTGGAAAGTAGCTGTGGGCAAAATAAATCAAATTTTTCCCACTTGAGTGATCATTTCATTTTAGTTTTCTTTATTGGTTCTTTTCATTCACTTCATTTGTTTGTCTACTTATTGTTAAAGCATATATACTTGGCATACAACTGACACAACAAGATTGCATCCAGACAAGGCTCTGAGACTTGTGTTAAACGTATTAAACACAAGGATGGAACCTGATTCTACTAAAACTTAGGTTATGTGGGCAGTTTGCATATCAGTTTCCAGTTTTTTGAGTATTTACATCTATGTAGACAGAATCTTTTACCTGCACTGTGATTTTCATGCCGGGTGTAAGGATACACATGAAAAATGGCTGTTTTTGTGTGATTATTGTGCCCCCACAAGTGCAGAGCGAGGTCTAACTGTGCGTTGCTGAGCCAGAAAATCGGCAGCGTTGTACTCTCTGTTTTCATCCATATTATTTGCTCCCTCAGTTTCCCCGATATTTTGTCAGAAAAGCACATTAACGTTGAATGACCTGTGCTCTTCATCATCGCCACGCCGTGGACCTTCAGAATCTGCTGATAATGGATTGAATTTTCCTGATTGATTTTTTTTAATATGGTTATCCTTTTCTTTTGCAATGTAATCTCTTTGGGGGATGGAGTGGTCTTTCATGTGCACTGCTAGCCCTAGAATCATCGAGCCTCCTCAGTGAGAGGCGATGGAGTCACCTCACCGCAACACTCCACTGTCACCCGTTTTATCAGCAGACTTAGCCACGGAAGAATACTGAGCTTTACATATGAAAGAATAGGGTGATCTAGCTTCACAAAGGAGCTCCGTCATCAGTCTTATTTGGAGAGGCAATTTAATTAAAATGTTCGGTTGGCCGGTCTTCTCACTTGCGTTGGAAGGATGACCAAAATCATAGATGACATCCACAGTAGCACTAATCTGATTTAAAGCCCCATCTTGGTAATTGCAGAGAACTGTTGTTTGATTCAGGTTTTCGGACCTCAGTCGGGCTGCCAGCAGCCCACTTTTACCACACAGTGAACGCTCGTGGAACTTACAGACCGACGACATATATAATCTGCTGCAGTGTACAGGTACAGTGCTTCCTAATGCACAGGGTCTAACTGACTTGTTCGTGGCTGTGTTGCCGATGTTTAATTCATGAGATGCGAACCATCAAAGCGTGCTGTGGAACGATGTGTGCAGGCTTGTAGCTGCTGTGCTGGTCTGGGTTGAGCTGGGGGATCTGATGCTGTCTAAGGTTTTGGAAGGCTGCTCTGTTTGTTTGATTGTCTGTGCTCTGCTGTGTGAATCCCTTGGGGAGATTCATGATACACAGCTCTGACTCAGAACATGATTTTACTTCAAATCCCAGCAGTGGAATCCTGGGAAAATAGCAGGAGCGCTCCGTTATTGCCAAATGATCTTGTGCTAACGTATTTGTTAAAGCGTACTTCTCGGCTTCTACGTGACAGTAGTGGCCTATAGCCTTCAACATTGCTTAGGGGTGTTTTGAAATTTGAAATTCTGACAAAACGATAGCACATTCAATAATTTTGCTGCTGTCATGATTAGAAGCACTCTGTGACATGTATGAATCCATATTTATTATATTGTCATTTGCATCACTTTACGGTGTGAATTTGAAATAGTCTAATAATTACATAATTATTAGACAAAATTATTTCTTGGTGTGAATTTTTCTGTGTAATTATTGCAGTAGCATAATTCTATAGTACACTCTGACGCAGTCAAGTGTATGTAGTCTACAAAGCTATCTTTTACTGAATTTTCATTATTTACTATTTCTTTAGCTACTTTTTAAAGTTGTACACTTTTCATACATACAACCGAAGAACTGTTTAGACCTACTTCAACTTTCATCCATTTTTTTTTCATCCAAGGGAAAACTGTTGCCATGACAGCAGCTGTGGGAGCCGGGCGGCTCTTGTCACAGGTTGTTTGTGCAGCTCTTGTGTTTATGAATGGTCCTCAAAAGGACACCCGGGAAAGTGGCGCAGTGGGATGTAGTGTGGTCTAGAGCTGTGCTCCTTGCCACTGGTCCACACAGGTAGTAAGCCTCTGAGCCCCTAGGACAGACCTCACAACATTGTAAAGGATATCATTGCCTCTAGCATAAAGAGCCAAGACTAATATTGGTGATGCAAAAGATTCTGCCTCAAGGTGAGAGGATGTGTACTTGTCGTCGTTCTACCTGAACAGGGGACGGTTGGCACTGCAGATGGATTCCCAAGGTCAGTCACACCTCTTCACGACGACTGCTCTTTCTCTGTCTCCACTAGTCTGCCGGCGATGCCCCGACCACACCTAAGTACTCCAAGGAGCACCGCGACATCTTCTTCCCCACCTCGCTGGCAACACCAGTCCTGCTCAGCCACACCACCTGCCACCCGCTGTCCACCCAGGACGGCCAAGCCAAAGCGGTGTACGAGCCCATGGGCAAGTTGTCCAGACCACCAGCCTCGAGCTTCCACGATCAGCCACAGCACAAGAGAGCAGCCTGCTACCCCTCTGCAGCCATGGCCTTCCAACCACACACAGGTACATTTGCCCCACTCCTGCCATAGACCAGTTGGCTATTTTAGTTGTTTACCATGGTGCAATGCACAAACAACACGTGACCATCATTTATTACACTTTATCTTATTGGAAATTTTTTAGAGAACTGCTTTTTTTTGTTAGAATTGAGGTTGTAAAGCAAAGTTGTAAAGCAAGCTTGATAAGGATGTGAGCCTTTGAGGGTGCTAGTGCAACTAGCAGGTTCTGCCTTGCTCTTAGTCTAAATGACCAGCAGGGGGCACCTGTGACCTTTCACAGCTGAGTTACATAAACTCTAGAGCCTGACCTGGTTTAATTTTGTCTTTTGGGTTTTGATAGTCCCCCAATTAAGAGTTTTAGAAAGCTGTGTTGTCCAGATTGTGAATTTTTTGTTCATGCCTGTATGAGCTACTGGAGGGGTTTGGAATAATCATTGTTTGATGCTTAAGAAGAAGAAGAAGACTTTATTAATCCACATGATGACACACACAGCATGCACAAAGTGGTTAGTCCTCTACATTTAACCCATCCTTTATGCTGCCAAGATTGTGCAAACACATATGCACAACCATGTGTCACTCACTCACTCGCACGCACGCACGCACACAATATACATATACATATACATACTCAACAAGCAGCATGACTCTCATAAATATGCCTAAAAGGAGAAAGTGAATAAAAATGCCTTCCAAAGAAAAATATAGAGTGAATCACTGCATTAGGCCTTTCTAAGACCACTACTAGGAAACTAGGCTCCAGACATGTTATTATTCATTAGTGCTAATGGACAAGAGGCATGAAAAAATCAGCACTCTGGCTTGTTGTTATTCCTCCATCTTTATGCATATAGTCCATTGGACTGTTCCCCCCCTTATTTCTTATTTATGTCGCTAAAGTTTTTGCAGAATAATACTGTGGGGTTTTTTAGTGATCAATGAACTAGACTAGTGACTGTTTGCTAATATTGCTAAAACATTTCAAAAGATAATATTGCTATAAATGTCTTTGTGGCATGTGATTTGATTGTTAATTAAAGTAAAGCTTTTTTTGTTTACTTTTGCTTTAGATTTTATTTAATCTATTACGTTATTTAAAAGATCTGGCAAATGGCAAACTCCAGGAGGGACTATGTTGACAGTATAGTGTAAGATGTGCCACGTCCCAGGTGTATTGCATTGATGCATTGTGACTTTGTGTGTTGTCCAGAGGAGCGAGATGAGCCCTCAGAGGGACTGTCGTACAGACAGCAAGAATCTCACCTTTGTCAACAAATGAAACTGGCCACTGTATCCCAAGGGCAGGACACTGCAACAGGCTGGTACCAGGAGGAGCCTGCCACATGTAGCACCACACAGCCTTGCCCAGGTAAGAATTAAAGGAGGGGCAGAAAACAGTGACGGGGTTAAATGGGTTCAATTAAAGGTATTTCATTGTTAAATAAGGGGCATGCAATGGACATGGACTGTGTCACATGTCATACCTCTACCATGTTTTCTGTCCCTGATGCCGAAAGGCCAAAATAATCGACTTTAATTGTCTAATTAGTAGACTTTTTAGTAACTTCATATACTTAATAATGCTCTGGCCCTCTCATATCATCTGTCTTCCTCCATCAGACCAGCAGCAGTATGCCAGCAATGAGCAGTCCAAGCTTCCAGACCCCAACCGTATCCGTTCTCGTGTCCCACCCAACATACCAAAGCTTTTCATTCCTTCCACGGTTACCAAGTTCCCACCAGAGATCACAGTAACACCACCTACGCCCACACTGCTCTCCCCCAAAGGCAGCATCTCAGAAGAAACCAAACAGAGACTTAAGGTATTCTGTCTGCCTCCCAATGTGAATTCTGTGTCTGCTCAGCACTCTGAACTTCTCTCCTCCCTTTAGTTGAAGCTTTGATTCTTAACAGTGCCCCCTGCTGTTTCTTCCTTTCCAGAACGTCATCCTGTCTTCTCAGTCTGCAGCCACAGTCAAGAAGGACACTCTGAGCCAGCCAGCCCTGGAGGTGCAGGAGACATCAAGTCAGGAGTCCTCTCTGGAGAGTGAGACGGACGAGGAGGACGATTACATGGACATCTGAGCCTCCGACGGCCTCATGTCCCCGCTTTCAGAGCACTGCTGAAACTGATCAACGCCAGGCCACGCCTCAGAGCTTGGCCTGATTTTGCCAAACCCTTGTGCCCCTGTCTTAAAATAATGGAATGGTACATGTCGCTGCAGCTAATGTGTCTTTGTTGATGCAATTGTTCTCTCGTACATTTAGAAATCCTAATTATTAAAAAAAAAAAGGCACTCTCGAACCGAGAAAATGCAGTATTCTCTTCGCCTGTCATGTTACTGTTTTGCTCTTGTTGTCAGCAGTGATAGTGGATGACAGGCGATGTCTTCAGTTTTACAGCATGTCTGTAATGTGCCATTTATGCGTATCGCACATCAGCTAATAGAGCTTTCCTGTATGTTCTCACTGAAAATGGGAAGCGCTGTAGAAGAACAACTTATCAACTGTATACTGGATTTTGTTATGCAGACTTCTGGCCTGCTAAACCATTCAGTCCTTTGTTTATGCATCTTTTATTATGTTGTGCGCCGACTGTAAATCTGAGCTGGAGCTAAATCCTTGTCTTGAGGAATCAACATCTATAATCTGAGGTGCTTCTAACCAGACAGATACTCAGCAGCATGTACCTGCTGTAAGCCACTTTGATCATTTACATAGGCATGAGAATTTAATCTGCAAGGCACTTGCATTGGTACATGACATATTTCAATGGACACAAAGGTGAAATGAGGACAATTGGCTGCGTTCAAGTTTTTTCTGAGAGGCTAATGCGCCACACAGGCTCATAACCTGTAGCAGATTGGATATGTTTACACTTAACACTTGGGATGTCTTTCATTTGTCACTTAATTTCGTGCTATTTTTGTACTCACTGTATTTCTTGTAATATTTTGTCCTATATATATATATATATATATTTTCTTTTGTGTGCATTTGTAGCTAAGAGGAACAGTTCTTACCAGGAAGCAGTTCTGTCACCAGCATTGCTCTGAATGATATGGAAAGGGAGTTGGTTTCGATTTATTAGAAATGAGCTTTTGTACATATCATATTCCAAAACTCTTTCCAGTATGATGGCTTTAACGGTTTTGGTATTGCGTTAAGCTGGGGAGGTTTGTGTGTGTGTGAGAGTGTAAACGTGAACGTAAGGTGAGGTTTATGGTCAATTCAATTCCATTCAACTCGGGAAGCTTTACAGGACTACTTTGTTAATGTGATCTTTTGTTTGATTTCCTGAATTCAGTGGAATTGAAATGCAGGCTGAAGAAAACCTTAAAATTCAGATGCCTTTCCAATGGATCCATTTGGGTAAATTCGTCAAAATTATAGCTTAACTCAGAGGAAGACAATAGAATGTTTTTTTTACAGATTGTTTTCTATAAAAGAAGGATATTTACTGATTGTTTTTGACAGCTGTCTAAAAAGACTTTTTAAAAATGACACAAATGAATAATTGTAAACAATATCACCCTTGACAAAACTGTTGGGAGTTTTTTTTTTTGTTGTTTTTTTTTTTGACGTAAGATACTTTTATATTCTACTGCAGAGCTTCTTCTGGGAATGTATCATGGCTAACAGGTGACTGGGTTCAAGGCTTTGTTCTGCTCTGTTCCCTTAGCTCAGGCTGCTGGAGGCGAATTGTTCTCTACATTTGGACTGAATGCATATAAGATGTCACGAACCAAAAATATATTTGAGAAACACATACCTGTTCTGTGTGCTAATTAAATGACCCTCAAAAACTGCATACAAAATTTACCCCACAAGCGTCTTTTCCATATATGTATCATGACTATTATTGTGTTATTTTAGAGGTGGGTAAGATGTGTCACTTCATTATGTCTCCGGCTATTTCCACAGTAAATGTACTATATGAACCTACAACTCTCCAGATGAGGATGGACAACAAGTAAGGACCTAACTTCATCCTCTACAATCTAATCTAATCTAAATTACAGAGATACTAATGTCATTATGGCAAATATCACACATGCTTTTCTTTTGTTTTATTTCCCTCACTTACCCATCATGCAAGGCTTTCATCAGGAAAACTGTCTTTTCTAAATGGTCTTGTTAAATAATATCAGCTCTTCATTTGCTAATTCAACTAGTTACATTACAGTCTTTTAGCAGACATTTTTATCCAAAGGTGATAGTTGACACTATGTGGGGATCAAACCCATAACCCTGAGACTCTCGTGCTGTACCGACTGAGCTGTGCGGGCCAGTAATTATTTTATATGACATATGACCATGAAAGCAGACATATTTTATTTACAATTTTACTACATTTACTTAGGCATGATAATGGCTATGACATCAGCAGTCAAAGCAAGGGAAACTAATTTGTCCATGATTGTTGTTAGGAAAGGAATTGCATTACCAAGATTGCATCAGAAACCCCTTGGTTTGTGTCTTAGCTTGTAATGAAAAATCTCACCAGGGCTGCCCAGGCTTTATGGGGGTACTAAGACACATTTTATATTGTCAATCTGTCAATCCACCAGTCATGAATCAGTTTGGTAACACTTTATGACTAAGGAAGGAAGGAAGTATATAATGCTCATGGCCATGCGGATACATGATGCATACGGGTGCATCATATCACCATTCATTACACATTATAGATATAAAATGAACTATAATTACAAGGGTCTTGCAAATGTTTGACAGTATGTTTGTCAACTTTCTTGTTTCTGATCTTCAAACATGCAATAGAAGTTACCAATCACTCACTTGTTTTTTCATGGCTTATTTTGGATGCACAACAGTGATAACATAATGATGTTGCATGCTTTATTTAAAATGCTTTATTATGCATTTCACTTTACTCAGCACAGTGCATATATGTTCACACAACTTATGAAGCTGCATGGATCACTTTAATACAATAGAAGCATTTATAACAGGTTGTTATAATACATTCTAACCCTTGTCAGAAAGTGAATCATGTGCTGATGTGCAACAGAAAGCATTGTGTGTTTTCTTAAGGCATTATGAGTGAATTCATTCTGAATGTCCTTGTAATGCAATATAGATATGGTAGCCATTGAAAGTATTGAAGTGACAATTTTACTTCTCTTAACTAAACTAAAATATCAGTTATAATATCACAAACTAGTATAGGCAATAACAATAAAAGTTAGTGTTGTCAAAGGAAAGTAATTTAGGGCCAAGAAAATAAAACTGGATGCAGATTTAATTTGCCCAGACCTGAGGTTTTTATTACATTTTGAAATGCCTCGATTCATTTAGGCTGGCATGCATGAGCCAGGCTTCAATTCCCACAATATTATACAGATTCTTACAGTTTCAGGCGTTATTTTCCCAGCAGCATCTCCATTTCAGTTCCATTAGACTGAGCTTTAGTCCACATTGCTCTGGTATCACCCAAGTGTCTGTGTGTCCTGATTTCACTCTGTCAAAAAAAAAGTATTCACAATTCACCAAGTTGTTTGTATTATTACAAGGCTACAAATAGGCTAATGAACTTTGGGATGGAGGATTCATGTTGGATATTGTTTTTAAGTTTCCTTCCAACAGAAAGTCAGGTGCGACCAGTTGGGACCTCCGCATGTCGACAGGACTCTCAGAAGGCTTGCATATAGGAGGGAGGTGGACTGAGCTTCACTCACTAAATCGTTAATAGCAGTAGCTTTTGTCACCACAGCCGTGTACACACTTTCAGGTTTTAGCAGTGACAAGCAAATGTAGCTTTAGTGTGTATGTGGCCCATGAGACTGAGAACTATGTTGTTTAAACTCCACCAGTAACACCCCAACCAGCTCATGGTTAAGATTTGCTCCTGACAATGAATTCTCTGTTGACTGGAAATAAAATGCAGATAATATCCAAACTTTTGTCAAGATGAAACAAACCTGACTCAATTTTATATCATAACCTGTAGCAGATTATATGGATTTGATCCTCCCCTTAGCTGTTTTTGGAACTAAGATGAAAATAAAAGAAAAATCATCTTATTTCAGTGGCCGTGCCCCCCTGTGGAGCAGTCATGTTTTTCTTCTCTCCACTAACTCCTGTAGCCGGCAGACCACCCTGTTGCCCACATTGACTTTGTGGTCAAAGGGCTTGTACACTCTGGTGTGAAGTCTCCGGCACAAGGGAAGTCATTAGTCTTCATTAGCAACTTCCAGGAGTTTCTTATGAAGTGCTGTGAAATTGTCATTTGCCCCTTTGCCAGGCAAGCTTGATTTGAGGTTTGTTTTCTTATGTGGTAGACCAAATGTGTACTCACCCAACCCCTAGTTCGAGCATGTGAGATCACTGTCACTCCTAATTTAAAGAGGGAATTTAACACACTCTTTCTAATTTCTACCATTAAAAAGAGGTTACATTGTGTATCCACTCTGCAAAGTCTAAATTGAATCTAAAAGAATATAATAAAACATTTGATTCAATTGAATTAGGAGCCTGTTGAGTGAACTCCAGCCAGCTTACCTTGTGATTTCATCTTGTGAGCTCAATAATTCATGCTCAGGTTATTGTTGCCAGAATATTTGTATGCACACCCTCAGAATCAAATGCTGTGCTGCACCAATAGATTCATAGAGGGTTAGACATGAGGCTACACAGTCCTGAAAAGCAGAGCAATTGAAATGGTGATGGACCTGTTGTCAGGTAATTTCTCCTATGTCTGATTGTTGGGTCTCCTGTGCCATCAGGTTGTTTCCAGCCAGTGGCCGCTACCTCTACAAACCCCTCCAAGTGGCCAATTAAGCATCAAAAGGGCATGCTGCATGGTTAATGTGAGCGAAAGGTGTGAGATTTCTCGTCAGTCCACTCCAGGGGCTCTTTATTGGGCTGCCAGAGAGCCGTCTGATCCTTGGGACCCGGCTGTGTATTGGCAGCTGTTAACTGTTGAGCACAAGGGGATCTGTGCAGTTAAAGCAAATGGCCAAAGACTGACACCTGGGAGGTAGAACATCACCGATGAAGGTGATCGGTGAGCAGACACAGGGAGTCTTCCAGTCGACCCACAACGCACTCGGGTAAAAAGCCCTGTGCAGGAATCAGTCATCTGAGTGTAAAGACGGATCGGCTGACTCTATAATATAACGTTGCTTAGAACTGAGAATATCTCTGGTCCTTAAATGTCCTTAAATGTAAATGTCCTGTTATTTTCCTTATCATTCACTCTTCTGGCACATCATTACTCTTCTGGAGTAATTAGCTAAATACATATATCTGACAATTTATCTGACAAGATATTCTCATTGTCCCACTCAGTGCGTCTGATATCCATAAAGAGGAGGAAATGAGTGACGGCCTTAGACAACATGTGCCTTGTTTGTTTTCGTTTGCTCTAGTACTCCCTGTCAGTCTCCGGAGTGCTATCTCCCTGATGTGTTATCCAAGTCCAAATCCCCTGAGGCTAGCTGTTACATACGACAGTGGTCCCTGTCATGCCTCTGTGGCTCTGGCCTTTGACCCCCGAGGCCACGTACTGAAGCCTTAGCGATCACACCTGTCACACCCCAGACTCCTGCGCGTAATGGGATTGACACTGCCGCTGCTGAAATGTACACCTCAGCTCTGACACCGACACACTCGCGATAAGACTGTTAAAGCGGGATGAGTAATCTGCTGAGGATTTATCGTCATAATCTCTCCATTTCTTTGAGTATCCTCTTAAGAACCCCAAAGGGCCGTGTGATCTCTCTCCTTGTGAGAGGGTTTAGGGAAGAGACCGCTCGGAAGTGCCTGGGAATTTTATCTCACTCAGAAGTGCTAAGTGTGGAGAGCAACGCGGAACCTGTGATTAATAACCCCTCGGCAACAATTGGTTTCACATAAGGACACATATCACACTTCCCCGAGGCCAAAGTTCTGCCACCAAGCCTCCAGGCTCTCCAGGGATAAGTCCTGCATCGGCGTTTTTAACCTTTCTGCATTTACCACAAGCTGTACCCCAGCACTGATCGGTACAGAGCATCCTCTTGATGGCACCGTTATTACCGCTACGCCATTATCTTTTATATTCTACATCGACCCAACACAGGACCTTTTAAACACGCTAATCAATGTTTTCACAGGCACGACTCTCCAGTTGTAAACATCTCTTTACGCCACACTTAACTGCCGATTCCTCAGATAGCCTTTCTGGGCTCACAACATTTGTCAGTCTTTTTTGTTATGTTGCAAAATTAGCTGTTGGAGTGAAACTCTGCTTTCATAGATTATAGAGCTGCTATCCATACAGTTGCTCACACACAAAGCAGCAAAAGATGCCACTGTGTGTGGCTGTTAAGAGAACCGGGATGACAGAAGGGATTGTATGCAATAGGCTAACATGAGAATACAATGAGATTTGAGTGGAGATGTTGGGGCCCACGAGACGTGAAAGTCCATTCAAATTTTGACGTCAACCTCAATGGAGAGAAGAATGGCAACTTGGTTCAATTACTGTGGAAGCAGGTCCTCTATGCTAATACCTGTAGTGTTTAGCATTTGTTTCTCCTGCGGTAACAGGGTATGATACAGGCGGAGACAGCCGATGAATGACACTCGCGGATTTGCCCGGATGTGGGATACGTGGGAGGATGGTTGGGTTGTTGTGGCAGGTCTTTATTCTCTCTCCCTCCTGTCCCATTCAAGGCTGACTTGGGCTTGTGGTGCTAACTGGCTGTTAATTGCCAGCCTATACACTGGCTTTCTCCACATGCAGAAACTAGGTCCTTCAGGGGAAACTAGCCTAATGAGATTATCCATCAGAGCATGGGCCTGTCTAGACAACCCCAATACACAACCCCCGCTGCCGGCAGCTCTGCAGAACGTCGAAAGATGCCCCCAGGTAAAAAACGTACCTGGAGAAAGACTGCAAGTTATCATCACACCATTATGGGTTTACACAGAGTTTCCCACCCACTTTGCAATCTCTATGATGGGAAAGAGGCTGAAGCTGAGACATTTAGAATAGTGCAATGGTGATCCATGTTTGATTTTAGAAAGTGTTAAAATGTTTTTTTTTAATGCAATTCCAGACCATTATAATGAATTTGTACAATGGCTGTGAGAATTATGTTTCTAGATTCATCAAACTCTAGAAAATACTTTTAAGCCAATAGTCCTTTATCATTTTTAATGTGAAATACAATGGACTATCTTACTTGAAGGTACCTCCTCCTGTTGGTGAAATTCATTGTAATGGATATTTTACCACATTGCATGAACACACTAAACAGTGTTGTTGTGTGTGGTTATGTCTGTGTGAATGATGTGTACACTGATTTTGGTGCCGCTGGAAGCCCTGATCTGCAGCAAGGAAGCCCGTCCATATTTGTTTAAAAGTCTCTTAGCAGTTAATAAAGATGCATTTCCTACATCCCCCTTCCTGTGGGGACGTATCAAGGCTCTGTTAAGTCTCTTTGATTTCCAGCACCCTCCAATCACAGTGGGACATTGACTCATCATTGTGCCACTTCAAAGCCTGGGAATGGCTCTCTTGACCCCACCCACTCCACGGTTCCCCTTAAAAGTCATGGGCACCTCACACCGCAGGACTAAAGATTTCTCAAATAACTGGTGCCACAAGATCACCTCACTCATCCTCCCCGAAACACTGGATTTACACAACACATGAGGCAGATGACCGAAGAGGGAGTTTAGACCTAAACCGACACTTTTGGATATCACTGATAACTGGATTGCTGGTCGGCCCTTCCTGCATGAACCTTTTCAAGCCCTCCCTGTGCCATCACTGAATCTGAAGAATGCAGTCCATCAGAGGTGAGTGCTGTTTTTAGCCGTCAAACCTTCATTGGATTTCCACTGAATTTTCCATCAAAAGCTCCCAGGTTTCTAGTCAGTTTTGGAAGGGTTAGTCTGCAGTCCTTAACACAGCTGTGTATTTTTTTCTTGATCTTGTGCTATGTCACAGTTACTAAAACACGGCTATGATAACTCTTACTTTACTAGACTTGAAGCCCAACTTCAGCGTCCCACCTCCATCCTCCATGGCTCCCGGACCCGATGCCTATCACCAGGGCAGCATCAGGATGACTCTGGAGGACAGCGACCTTTGGAAGACCTTTCATGAAATAGGAACAGAGATGATCATCACTAAACCGGGAAGGTAAGACCAGCCTGAATACACAAGGCAGTTCAAAATGTTGCAGCTAACTCTAGTGCCTAATGTCACTGTGACTGTTTTGTGTATTTGATTGTTTGAAAGGGATTGATTGTTTGAATGCTTGTATTTTTCAGGAGAATGTTTCCACATTGTAAAATTAATCTCGCCGGGCTGATTCCATGTGCCAAGTATATCTTGTTGGTCGACATGGTACCTGAGGATGGCTTCAGGTATAAGGTAAGAGAGATTTATCATTCAATTGAATTTGAATCAGATCAGAAAGTCATCTTGGTTTTAATGATTGAAGCGAAGGAGCATCTTTTATTTCCTGCCCCGCAGCTGAAAAAGTAAAAACGGTCAAAATGTTACCCTTGATTTTTATCGAGCAACCATGGCATTGGCCACAGATTTCCCTGAGCAGCATCCCCAGACAACCCCATCGTCTGTTTATCACCCCCTCCCCTGACATTGTACATCAAAGGGTGTTATCTCTTCCTGTTTTTCTATCCCCTGCTGGGAGCCCACTGTACTACCCCCCTATCTCTGTGGGTGGTGTAGGCCAGCCATCACTCTCCACTCTACCGGCCCCTTGCACTGTGGGAAGGGAAGACGGTGCTCCTCTGTAAATCACCTTTGTATGACAGATTAGCCTAATGATGCTTTGACTTTCTGTCTCCTTCCAGTGGAATAAAGAGAAGTGGGAGATGGCAGGAAAAGCAGAGCCCCAGCCTCCCTGCAGGACCTACCTCCACCCAGACTCCCCAGCCCTAGGGAGCCACTGGATGAAGCAATCTATCTCCTTCCTGAAGCTCAAGCTCACCAACAATACGTTGGACCAGCATGGCCATGTAAGTAGGATTAATCAGAATGGACCACTCAGTTCCAAATGATATCTACATATAAAGAGAGTGATTGATGGCAACAAACTAAAACAAAGGATGGTACTTTTTAAAGGATAGTGGGTAGTTTAAATCCTCGATTGATAAAATGATGACTCTTACAGACTGAATTTTTCCCCAAAATGTTTTATTAAAAATACATTCTTCCTCTCTCCAGATCATTTTGCACTCCATGCACCGCTACCACCCACGCTTCCACATCATTCAGGCAGATGATCTCTTCAGTGTCCGCTGGAGTGTCTTCCAGACCTTCACCTTCCCTGAGACCTCCTTCACAGCAGTCACTGCCTACCAGAACACTAAGGTCAGTCTCCTTTTCACTGTTGCTGCTAGTGTTGAGAAAATGGCACAATACTGAGATTTTAACCTATTTGACGTCATTCCCCCAGATAACAAAGCTGAAGATCGACCACAACCCTTTTGCAAAAGGTTTCCGAGATGAAGGAACTAATTCAAAAAGGTAGGCGTGGTTGTCGTACTCCTCACAGACTGTTTTCTTGACACTTGACAGTATTTAGTAATGTAATGAGTATTGCTTTAATGAACCTGGTGTTTCTCTGTAGGCGTGCAACCAAGAGCCCAGCCTGCCCTGAAAAGCGAGCCAAGACAACAGGCGTTCTGAACAGAGAGTCTGAGGAGGACAGCCCTCCAGGTATTGACTCGAGACTCTACTCCTGATGCTGGTGTTTTTTAGTGCCGTTGTGTTCCCTGCTGTAAGTTGATCCGATGATCTGTGTTTTTCAGATTTCTCATCATACGAGAGTTACGAGGGGGAGGAAAGAGACCCGCCGAAAAGGAAAGAGGTTGATGCGGTGAAGGAGGAGCGTTACTCCCCTTGGGCTGCCGAGAGGGAGCACAGTGCCAGGACAGAATCCCCTACTGGAGCCGACACCAGGGACATGTACAACACAGAGCAGCTTGTGCCTGCACCAGCGTCATACCAGCCTTACAGGTGAGTACTGCCAAAGTTGTACACATCCTCTGCAAGATAGAAGAATATCATTTTGTCATACTAAACATGCCACCCACAAAACATGAACAATATCCCCTTTGCTCTTCAGGTTCCATGAATATGGAAAGTCTCCGTCTCCCTCCTCCAGCATCGGCAGCAGTAATGGAGGATCAGGACGCACCAGCTTTGAGTCTAGGGTCCCTGATGTTGCGACGGTCCCTGATCACGATTCTTCAAAGTCCCGTACGCACGAGATTGGACCGTCTCCCTGTGGCCCCCAGCACCTTCCAGGCCACCAGGACTACACTGGGGTGCTCAACATGAGCATGGCCCAGGCCAGCAAGCCAGGGGTGCTTGGCCACCACATCTATAGCCCCTACAGTGCCGAGCAGCCCCTGGGTCAGTGGAGTGGCCCCAGCCCCGCCCAGTATCCTCCTCCTCACCACCTGACCGCTGACTACACCACACAAGCTGTGCACCATGGCTATCACCATGGCAACGTGGCCGAATGGAGCCAGTATCCGCTATTCTCCTATTCCTGCTGGTGAGCGAATCTTCAGTGAGGAGAAACTACTGACTGAGAGTGACTTTATAGATGCTGCTGCGCCATCTTGCCAGAATGTTGATCCAGTGCTCACAGCTATGAGAATGCATGCCCAGACAAGAGCCAGAGGCCTGTGTCAAGAACGGAAAAAGTGAAAGATGAAAAGAAGTAAGGATGCAGTCACATCTGACATCCAGACTGCTGCTGTCACAGGAGGATTCGGCCTCCAGTGCTACGTGAAAGTAAAGTGAAGTGCCATATGTCGTGCTAATGCATTGTCTTATTGTTGAATTGTCTATTTATTTTGTATTTGAATTTAAGTTTATCTTAAGTTTAAATATTATTTTTGTAAAAAACAACAACAACAAAGACTAAAAAACATCAGTGTGCTTGAAATTGTGATGTGATCTGAAAATAAAAACCTAAAAGTTGCAATGATTTTGATGTTTCCTTTGTGTTTGGTAATAGCATTCAAAACACGAGCCTCCTCTACAGTATACATTTGAATGCCTGATACCCGGCTAGCTCTGAAAACCAATACATCCTGTGGTTGAGTTTGTTTGTATTTCCTCTTTGTTGATCTAACGAGGACCACACTAGTCTCGACTGGCCCTGCATGCATTAAAGACCTTGTGTAATTGTGACTGGAAGGGGGAAAGGCCTCACCTGCTGAGGTTTACCCACTGGCATCACAAAACATTGCACGGCTATCGTTCTCCATCACAATGAGCTTTAAACAGCATGAAAATGGAGGGCTGTTGGCTCCCTTTCACAATTGAAAAACACAGGGCTGTGCTCATCACCCCCACCCCGGGTGGATATGAGCTGCTAATGACCGTTGTAAAGGCCGGGGGGTGGGGGGCGTCATCCTTCAGGAACAATTCTGGTGTGGTGTGGGCTTTAATTCAACGCAATTCATTAGCTTATAGGCTCCTTGAACCATTACAGCCATATGTCCAGCTGATCGATGATGCACACCGAAGGAGAATAGAGATCTGAATAGGTTTCTGCACTGCTCCGTCACGCTTAGTCGTTCTGGTCATTGCTGATTATTAGATGTGGATCAATGTAATGAAGTTCAAATTCTGAGTGATTATTTTGCTCAGAAGCCGGTTCTTTGATATGATCCAGCAAATAAAATCACCTTGAAGTGAGCTGGGAAGTTGGAATACTGCTCCGGGAAGATGGGGGATTTATCCCCCCCCCATCTTCTCAATTCACATAACTTACCAGACAAAGACACAACACTTGGTAAACAACTGCTTGGTGTAAAATACTAAATTGTGCACAACAGAAACAGCAGAAACTAATAATCACACAGGTTGCAAAAGTTTAGATGAAGCTTCTTCAAAATGTAGAGCAGCGTTGTGCTTGACAACTAGGGTTGAACATCTACAAATAAAATGTGTGTGACGAAGCTAAACAATGTATTCTAATTTTAAAGCCAAACCTCTGGTATGTGCTATGTAATGCTATTTGATCACCAGCATGTTAAATACACGATCTGCAGGACAGAGTAATATTATACTAATGACAACTAAGTATGAATTTATGTTTATTATCGTGGCACACTTGACTAAGTCACTTTGGATAGGAGCATCAGCTAAATGCCTACAATGTAATGGCTGAGCTGTGTCACTGAAAGTACAGAGGCCAGCACACCCAGGAGGAATATATCAATATATCAAATGGTAAAGAGAAGCCTTTTCAAGTGCAGATCTACCCCCACAAGTGACTCTTAACCTTTTTCTTTCCCCACCACTTTATTGACTTATTGCCCTTGACAAGTTGGGTTCAGGCTCACCATATGCAGTCGGTGAAACAGCAAGAATGAGAGCAAGGGAGGGAGCACTTAGTAAAACTCCCTAGACACTCACATCCAAGACTACATTGGGTTTAAACTGCTCAGCACTACACCAATGGGCAATTCAGGGCTTTTAATTGCTCTGATAATGGACAAGCAAAGAGCTCCAGATCGACCTGCGCTCAGATGTCTGTGAAGGCCGCTGATGAAGTTAAGTGCACGACATATGTCTTAACTATCCCCCAGGTGGTAATAGTTTCAGAATGAATAGATAGCAATTTACGGAGGCATAAACAGAAACACAGCAGAGTGGGGAACCTAGATGTCCAGTACCGGTGTCAGCAGACCCCACCAGACGACTTGGCAGGGGCCGGCACAACAGTGTGAACAAAGAGGGGGGGCACCCACTTGGGCAAGGGGGTGGGGGCAGATGTAGATGAAACAGCCTTCGAGAGGAAAGCAGCAGTCAAGCTTCATAAAGTCAATGGACTATAGGGCCAAATGGAGAGGAACTAGTAGAGACTGGGCGGGATAAAGGGCACAAGGCAACAACCACCACAGGCTGTCATTTCAGCCACAGTTCAAATGGAGGGCGATGATCTGTGGGAATTTTCTTTTCAATTACATTTATGAAACTATGTTGAATTACATAACTATAGCACAGCTATTATTAGTGAAGTAAAAGTCAAAATACACTTTCTAGAACCCAAATGAAGTACACACATATAATAGATTATTCATTTTATTTAATTTCAAACTATGCCCATAACCCGAACCCATGTGTGACAGTGCATTCCAATAAATAGTTTCTATTCTTATTACTTTTATCTTGAGACATAACTTTCATTATATGAAAAATTACATTTTGAATCTGAGTCTTTCCATGACAAAGAAAAATGCATAGTGGTATGGATGTCACTTGTCTGTATTAAACAGCTTTACAGTAAACGGAGGCAAAACACAAAAGCAGAGAGCAAAGGCGGGGCTCACAATCTCTAGCTCAACTCTGCAAATACAAATATTATAACACAATCTGTGTGCTCTTTGGATTACGCCATGGAATGGCTTATAGTAAAGTAATAGATCAATGGGAGGACAGCAATAAAAACCATTACCGTACTGGTTTGGCTTTCATGACAATAAAGGTGAAAACAGCTTTTGTCTATGTATTTCACCACCACCAATTCACAGACATGGCAACATATATTATGAGGTGAGGTCTACAACATGTAGACCATGTCATTCAGGTGCTAACTATAATCAGTTTCGTGTAACAAGGATTTTACTATAAATCTTGATATGAGAGGCACAATACCCAAGGCCCATGTCCATCAAACAAAACAAAAATCCCAACACAGGTTCAGAGTGTAACAACAAAACAAGGCACAATGTTAAAATATATGATTACTTAATGATTAACAACTTAATGATTACTCTTAGGGTGTGTTAATACCTCCGCTGGAGTTTTTGGCAATAACTAGTAGTTGCCAGTTGCCTCGGTAAAAACAATTTAGTCAACTAGCTTGTTAACGCTTCAATGGCCATTACAAAACAAATTTTGGAAGAAGATTCTATACCAAAAATTATATTTAAAAGAACAACCAAGATCAGCCAAGACTCCATATTACCACGTTATTGCATAGCCAGTATTGTTCACATTTGATTTGAAGATTTCAATGTTCTCTCTGTGACAAACGACGCAGTAACAGCTCCAGTGACTCCAGTGAAAAATTAAGGGCTCAGATAAGAGCAGTTAGTCATGTAAGCATTTACATGAGTGGGCCAAGGATTCATGGATGGACTGTGATAAATACACATATTAGAGAATAATTCAAAAGTGTCTAAAGGCCCTGATTGACACTTTGGTTCAGAGGCACTCAAAGTGGTCAACATGCAAGGAGGAAACAATGATGCCACAATCGCTGTGACAGAAATGTGGGGAAAAGATCCCCAAGGTACTTTCACTTGGACATGCTGAATAACAAAGTGCTTGACAGTCTGCAATCCTCACAGATTCAGTTCAACAATGCTGTTGAGCAGTTGAGAAACACATTAGTCCTCACTGAAGTCCTCCGAATTGTCCATGTCCAAGTTTTCCAATGAGGCCTTGGGACACTGCTCCCAGCTTGCTGCTCCCGCCTGGCCAATCACAGCTGCGGGCATGGGCACCACACAGGCTGCCAAGCCAGATATACGTTCCTCAAATACTGTCCCACTCTCCCAGTCATCTGTGTCGGTGTTGTACACATGCACATATTTCATCCTTTTGTCTTTGTCATGAGAGCGTCCTCCCAGCACGTAGATGCGATTGTCCAACACAGCCATGCCTGGTTCTCCATGTCCAGCAGGGAGGGGGCTCACCAGAGACCAAGAGTTAGCTGCTGGGTTGAAGCATGCCACCTGAAAAAATGTGAAATGTATTACTCTTCATTACATGACAGTGCTGTCCAATCAGTAATAAACACCACTGGTGAACAGAGACATTATACCTTAAGGACATCACGCCGATATCCACGCTCATCATTGCTTCCACCAATAACATAGACACGTCCGTTAGCAGAAGCCATGCCATGCCACGCCCGCTCCACAGGCCCCTCTGCACATGCCATCCACTGGCTGGCAGCAGGGTCGAAACAGTAGGTCTCTCTCAGGTATGTCATTCCTCGGCGTCCACATGTAATGTAGATCTTCCCATCCACCACTGCTCCAGCATGGGCATAAACCTAGAGGGAGGGCTAGACTAGTATTCAAAGAAATCTATGAAATATCATTATGAAAAGGGACATTTTCCCTTATCACTGCTAGCCTGCAGCAATGCCTATAAGGAGAATGCACTTGGATCAATAATACGTCAGTGGATATGTAGCACCATCATGTGGACCATAGGGGAATTGCATGCATATGTACACATATAAATAAAAGAAAAAACAAAAACAATCAAACAAAATAAAAAATAAAAAATGTATAAGCACCATATATACATACTTCCATCTCAACACAATTCCGATTCTCATACCTCTCTTTTGAGGGCAGCTACATATTCCCATGTGTTAGTGTGCGGGTCGTAGCGCTCTACTGAGCTGAGTTCGTTTCTGTAGTCCCGCCCTCCAATGGCATATATATGGCCGCCCACCACACAGACACAGTGGTCGGCATGCTGCTGTTGCAGAGGCTTGATAAAGCACCAGCTGTTGTGACGAGGGTCGTATCTGAGAAGAACAAACACGTTTCAAAGCAATCCGACAGAAATATGACTTCTGTGCCGGCCTCTTCAGAAATTCAATCAGCAGCAAGCTAATTTGCCCACAAATTACAGTTCAAATCAAATCAGCCCAGCCAGAAGGAGCACCACGGAGGTTGCTATCAGATGCTATCAGAATAAAACAAATCTGTTGACTAGTTTGTAGTTAAATAATGCACGACATGTTTGTTTTGCATCCTCAATAACATCCCTTCAAATTGAACCAAGAATACACGAAAGGGTACAGAAGACAATCTGACCACACCAACAGTTCAGATCTGGCTTTGTTAGAATAAACATAACCAAAGCTGTGGGATCTCACCTCCAGCAGCTGGTCTCTGCATGACATCCAGTGGTGTTCTTGTCTCCCCCAATAAGATAGACAAAGTTGTTGAGCACAGCGACACCCTGGTTGGACATTCGGGAGGCCGGAGCTGGACTGAGAGTCCTCCACTGCCCCCAGCTTGGGTGGAACACCTGAAACATGTCGTTGCTGTGAGTGAGGGAGGCCGCGGTTAACATCCCCCCGAAGCCCAAGATGCAGCGGAAGCTGGACCGCAGCTGGGTGAGAGGACCCTGGAGGACAGGCTGCCAGATCTCCTGCTCATGGTAGGTCAGGGCAGCTGCAACAGACTCCTTTAGAGGGCACTCCTTCAGCCTCCCATGCAGCCTTTGCAACACCTGTTTCTCTATCAGGCAGAAACGCACAGCTTCAAGCATCTTCAGATTGTCCTTTGAGACAGAAAGATAAGGAATGGGCTGCATGTGATTAGGGTAGACATTAAGTTATACAAAGTGTGCAAGAACACACCTCTCATTCACAAATGGGTTGGCTCTGACGAATTACATCTCACGCTCTGTGGTACCAGTGGTACATCTACACTTATTCACTACATTCCACTTCCATCACTTTTGAAATGCGTTTAAATTAGATGAGTTCTGCTGAGACGTTACTGTGTCTCACGTTGACTAAACACGACACTGGACCATATTAACCCTTTCTCACTAGCTCAGCAATTGTGGTTCACTGGGGAATTGTTGAAAATAAAGTATAACAGGATTTTATTGAAAGCAGAATGCCAGTATCTTAAAAAAAGCAGGCGCATAGTCAGATCCAATGGTTCCCTCTTTGCCCAGTGAATAGTGATATAATCTGATGGAGCTGTAGCCCTGATAAAGGACCCTTTAGGAGTCTTTCATCATATGGCTGTTTACCTCTCCCACAGGGTCCTGTATTGCTTCATTGACGTTTTACTGCACAAAGGTCAGCGAGCCCGATAACAAAACCAATGTAAGTATTGCATGTATCAGGGCTAATGGAGCTGGTGATATGAGTAAGACATGCAAACCTACCTGCAAGCACACCTGGTCTGTCTCCACCTGCTCGGGGCTGTAGTGGTAGTGAAGTGCTGCCTCATACACCTCATTCTCACTGTTCACCTCAAGCTCATCACTGCACAGCACACTGAAGACTTTATCTGGGGGGAGCTGTCGGTAGACCTCAGTTTGAGACAATGTCTGGATGTTCCTGAGGATGTAGGAGTGGACCTTGGAATCAAGTTGCTGCAGCCCATACAAATCAGCTAATTTATGCACCTCTAAAATGTTGCTGTCATCCAGCCAGGAGAAGAGGAAGTCACAGCAGAAAGTAATGACATCCTCAATCTATAAAACACAAAGGGTTACGAGTTAGCTGACTTAAAAAAAGGAACATCTTGAATAAACAGGCACAAGGAGAGCAGTGAATAGCCTACCTGTACCAAAGTGGCAGCAACCAGGACTTCCTGCACATTGTCCAGGTCTAACTCAATCTCTGAGGTGTAGATGAAATCAAGTAGTTTTGTCATGGCCATGTAGGTCACCCCATGCACTGGGATCTCCATCTGCTGTGTCTCCCGAAGCCCTCTAGCAAACATCCCCCTAATGGACAAACAATGTGCCGTGAAATAGCTTATACTGAGAGATAAACATTTCATTACAAAACATTACAGTCAGTTAGCAGACGCTTCTATCCAAAGCGACTTACAAAGGTACTTGACACTATGTGAGGATCAAACCCACGACCCTGAGAGTCTCATGCTCTACTGACTGAGCTGTCCGGAACCCCATTAGAATCACTTATTTTGATGAAAAGTAGAGAGTCAAAGGGCAGGAAGCAGGCCTATTATAGCGGTTTACCTGAAGTAATCACAGGAGGCTGCCAGAAGGATACGGTGGGCTTGGATAGGTCGACCCTCCACCAGTAGCACCACATCAAACAGGATGCCACTTTGCCTCAGAGCTAGCAGCCCGTCCAACAAGCTCCGGAAGTGGGCAGAACTTCTGTAGGTTTGACGGCCGCAGTGGCCTGACGAGCCAGCCTGCCCTCTCACTGGACTCAGCGTACCATTCTCAGCCATTGCAGGATGCTGGTGTCTTGGCTTCGTCACTTGTATCTAGCTAATGCTGACATTATCTTCAGTATTCTTCAGATGCTAGTTATAGCTGTGAGCAATGACTGTTGTTGGCATCTATACAAAGACACAAGCAGGAAAGGGAGCGATAAGGTTGTGTTGACATTCGCTGACGTATGTGGTGTAGATAGTTAGCCTGAAAGGTCAGTGTCCATGACAAGATATATTCATGATGATACATCCATTCTCAGTAGTGTCAGAAAGACAGGAAACTACAGAGTTACATAAGTTAGCCTAAACCTTAGTTATTTAACTAACGTTAGCTGCTAGCTACTGCGTGAACCAACAGTAAGGATCTTAGCTGATGCAGCGCATTGCTTATAGAAAACGACTACACGTAAATATCTGTTGGTCAAAATAATTTCTCAACAAATCCTTTCACCTTAAATGTTTGTTTAAAATAACACCTCGCCTTTTGTAGAATGGTTAGCGCAGGGAGCTGGTTAGCCAAATCAAAACAAATGTGTTTACTTTTGCTGTCAGACTGTGGGCTCACATGCTATTGGTTGTTGCTGTCATGTTGTCCCGCCCGGCTACCCAGCAGGAGCCAATCATGAATGTCTGTTACACTGAGAACAATCTGGAAGTTTCAGTTTGTCTGTGATAATAATTATGTATTTATACTATTCTAATGGTGGGTATCATTTTACTCTTATTTTTATTACGTTTCTGATTATGTACATGGACAAAATTGCCCTTTTGTTAAACAAGTATGTGTCTCTCTCTGTTCAACACAAGATGGCGCTGTTTCCTGTTTGTATGCTGTCTTTCTCTTATGGCCATTTCAAAAGGGTCAGCAAGTCAATTGAAACCTGAAGGACATTAGGCATAGGCCATATGCAGATTTTAATCCCAATCAAACACTACACCTGCTGATTTCAATCATTAGTTAGTTATGTATGAACTGTGTGTGAGAGAGTGAGAGTGTTGTCACACTACAGCCCACTGTATGTTGTATTTATAATTTATGCTCCTCTAATATTAGATAGGCCTACATCTACTCAAACTGTTCATACATTGGTTTTCCACTGTTTGATAACCAGAGCTCTGCATGAGCTACCAGACTTCCTAAGGCCGTCTGTCATGATGTCTCTTTTTTATTGAGGCCTCCATATTGCTTTGGTTTTACAATCTCATTCGTCTTCTGGCAAGATTTCAATTTGCATATATCATTTCCAGACACAAGGCTGAGAGATTTTTCCACTAGCAAAAACACTGTTGGAATTATAAATCACATGATTTATTGTCTAGTCTAATACACACTGTATATATCTTCCCCAATTTGATTGTAATGTTTCTTTTTTGTTTAGTTTCTCGCCGATCAAGTATTTCAAGTTTCAATTCAGTATCACAGCCTCTTTTGGGATGTCGTAGACCGACAGGAATACTGACTGTTTCAGTTTTTTCAGTTTAGACCAGTCCCTGGTCTAAAAAATAGGTTACTCATTGTTCACCAGCAGTAAAATGAATGGTGAACCTAATATTAACTTTCTGTTTGTCCTTCATTTGATCTCAAGTTGCTGTTGTGAAATTAGAAAACACTATAGACAGAAACAATATGTATTCAGTAAAGTCCAAATGAAAATGCAGCCCAATTGGATACCAAACTTACTTTAACTGCCTTACTTTGAAAAATCAATGGAAATGACAGTCACATTTTAATTTTAATGTGTTTACTTACATACAGAATAGTGTGTTTTCTTGTGCTGAACCTAATGTACAGCACTTTAAAGAATTTATTTATTATTTATTTATTACTTTATGAAGATCATTTTATTCTTTCTAACCCACCAGGTTAACCACATGGACTTTTTGCTGTTTACTAATCCCCATTTAGCTGGGGGGCAGTATTGTCCATCTTGGGGCAAGTTTGTTCCTCAATATTTCAATATAGATCAATACATCTTTCAAAGTATAACTATTTTGTAAGTTAAACTGTTAATTAGTGACTTAATGTATTAACATTCATGACAACGAACATCTTGTAACATCAAAACATCAAATCTTACAAATGTTTTAGAATGACACACTTCATTTGTTAATTGTTCAGAGATAATGTCAATCTATTTTTTACACATTGCTTGCTGATGTGTGTGCTGTTATCGCATTCTGGCAATAAACAATAAAGTTTATTATGATTCTGTTCCTGTTGCAGTCATTTGTGTGACACAATGTGTGAGAGTGAAACTGTGTTTGTTTTTGTTGGACCTTCCTCAAGGTCACAGGATGATATTGCCTTTATTGAGACTGCAGCATTCCAGTACATTGGTCTGTCTGTGGTCTTATGTGGGAAAAGGCTGTACAGCAGCAGCACCAATGCAATAGCCGAAGGAAGACATGATAAACAAATGAAGAGCAAAGTGGGTTGCATTTGCAGAATTATCTGTCAATCTGGACTCCAGAATGGATTCTAAAGAGGGGAGGTTGACTAATGGCAGCTATCAAGACTTGAACCGGTTCCTGACCTGAGCAACATTTATTTCCTGCCACCCATAATGAATGTCCAATTAAATGTCTGTTATATAAGTCCAGTGATGGTTAGGAAAGATAACATTTTCATTCATTAATCACTGAACAGCGAGACAGGACATACAATATCACGACTGTCCTTTATTAATGAGTGCTTTATTGTAGTGAGAGAGAAGAGTATGCATGCTATAGCCACAATAGCTACTAACAGGGAACCGACTGCTGCAGCTGGGCGCTGAAAAGAAAGTGTACCAGCCGTGCTCCACAGCATGACTCCTGTACGCTGCATCTGATAAGACAAGGAACTGGCAGACTGGAGGACAATACAACTGATTAGTTTGGGACAGATGAGCTCCAGTGGTGCCATTCATTCTAGCCCTCATCCCACCCAAGATGGTTTCCATGCCAACTACCTGCCATTTATGGCGTGGCACAGGAGACTTGACTGGCTCCCTATGGCAGAGAGGGCTTTGTAGAATTGGCAAACTATACTTTTGATGTTACTAGTAGAATTTTCTTGCATCTAGACGCTTGAAGTATCTTTGAAGTAACCAGATTTTGTGAATTAAATAAAATATGTGGCCAATGTACAAAGAGACTATTTACTTGATGTGAAAATTATGACTGTTCATAAAGGAGTGAGAACTATGGCATCAGGGTGAATAAACTGTGCCCAGGGTATTTGAAGAACTCTTTGTTCTGTGATTTGTACGATGAATGGGTGGTTGTGTAGTGACGGAGATATAACCTTGACAGGTGTAATTTTGCTGTGGCTGCTGGGTGATTGCGAAGTGTGTAATCAATTTTTCTCTGCACCAAAATCCTATAACTTCCAGGAGTGCTGCTTGATGAAGCCCACTCTCAGTTAATGGCAGTCTCTGGGTAATACATTTTTCTCCTCAAATGATCGACAGTGGGATTTTCTTCCTCCTTTACGCTGCCATATTAGTCAGGATTTGGACAAATCTGCTTAGTATATTTGTTAGGGTTATGAATCATTTTGTGAAATTGCAAATGTATACCACATCGCATTTCTTTGATAAAATATGGAATTAATACTGTGAATTACCATTGCTATTTATTTTATTGCCTCTGTATTCAATGAGGAATCAGAGGAAATGGGGAAAGATTTGACATTTATTGCAATTTCAAACGTATGACCCTAATGGCAGCTTTCAAATGATGAAGGATCTTAGTTGCTTATTCTCTTTTTCCCTGGGTACGTCTCTCGATGAGGTCAATGGTATAGGCCAGAGTCGTCTTTGGAAAAGGGTGGGACATTTTCATGTCTCACTGGAGAGTTAAAGAAAAGACACCAGCTGCAGGAGAGATCAATGTCATTGAGTTTAAGCTCACAAACATTTAACCCTCCCAATGGAAGGGTGGAGGATGCAAGAAGTATGTGAAGTAAATGTTGAATAATCCAATAAGGAAGAAAACAGGAAGTTAATCATCAAACTAATGGGATTAATTCTGTATTAAGTCCTATTGTTTTGAACATGGTTGGGAACCCTTTCCTTTTACCCGTGGTCTGACCTCAATACTGATTTATTAGATGTTTAAAAATTATGAATTGCTGGACAATTTTATGTCTTCCTGTAAAGACAGTCTTGTAGAAGGTAGATTATGCCAGGAAAATGACATTTCACAATGGAAAATATTATACAAGACTGCAACCAGAGACATGGTGGTTACAGATAGCGAGGCTGAACTCCTCCATGAGAGCTGCACTCAAAGGGGAGGACTGGTCAGCATCATGGACTATATATGCCTACACTGCTGTAAATAATGGAATATGAGAGGCTGTGGGAATATCATCATGTCTTTGTTCGCTTTAGTGTCCGTTACTTTGGCCCTTGTTTCTGCTTCTGTGCTTTTACGTTGTCACAAATGGATTCATTTACACACCTTTAGTTTGTTGCAATTTTTTTTTTTGATTTCACAAGTCTTTTATAAACATAGATATGTAACCTTGGTAACTACCATCCTCTGCAACACCTGCAGTGAAGCCAAACAGAATTAGACTGATGGCCTATTTCAAGTCACGAGGTGCTAAAGTGAATAAGCTTTTAGTTTGGCTATTACTAACCTGTGGCCGGGACCCTGAGTCATATCTGCCATGTGTCAGTGCATCAGGACACATATTGAACAGGGCTTCAGGGGATCGATATCAACTTGTGTATACTAGCTCTGAATCCACTTTTCACCCCTCCCTGCTGGGAAGCGGGCTATTTCGGGGTGTGACATCCACCACCTTGTTCTCTGTGATACCATCGACGTAAATTCACCGTGGAACACTGAGAAAAAGCTAAGTGGAAATACAAATTGTCTATGCTACAGACGGATGTAGCTGGAGCTGAGTAGAATACGTATGTGACTTCAGAGAGCAGGAAGGAGATTTATATTTATATGAATTAAGGAGGAGGGTCAGCAGGTCTAGATTGATTCTACCTTTCATTCTGCTAATGCAATTGTGTTTTAATAAACCCCTATCTCAGGTCTTTCTCTATCTGTATCTCTCTCATCGATTTTCAAATCAGTGTAATCCAAACATATTATTGTATTACCACTAAACAAAATGTCATTCCTAAAGGGAGTTGTACCGAACGTTATAAAGGACATTGGACTGAAAGTGAATTATTTACTGAGCTTCACTTTTAATCACACCTGTCATGACATCACGTGCCATAAAGAGGACTGTGAGTTTATGTTTTGTTAGTAATTTGGACAACCGAACTAAGTTTCTTCCTCCCATGGCAACTTTGAACACAGCTCAGATATGGCTGCGCTTATAAACCTCTCTAAAACTTTGAGGAATCTTAGATTTGCTTGTTGAAATGTACAGTATAATGAATTCTGCCTGTATTTCATACTCACCAAAGGGAGCTCCTCTCTTGCCTGTTCCAAAAGTCACATTTAAACAGAGGAGCATCAGGGTGAGCTCAATGTCAGACCTGATCTGTGCAACTGAAGGGGTTGTTTGTCATCCCTACCAGAGTCATTGTGGCCTTTGTTCTTGGCTAGGGTTATTTAAAGCCTCAGGGGATTTATACGACTGTGTTGCAGGGATGGTGTCAAGGATCACTTCAACTTAGGTTCATGTGAAAGGCTCTGCCATTGCAGTGGATGATTGCGCTGCTCCTTCGTGAAATGAATAGTTCCTTGGATGCAGTGAGTATGGATTCAGGGCTGCAAGGAGGAAAGATCTGAAAGAGAAATTGAGCCAAATAGTCAATGTGCTTTACATGCTGTGAAATGTAACTTTATTGACTAGAAACAATGGATTAGACTCTTCTCTTCTGATTTGGAACTCACTCTCTGTGTAAATTGCTATGATATATTACAGACCGTAGTGATAGTGTCTGAATTAACAAATAAAATGACCCCCCCACCCCCATCATCAAAATAACTGTTGTACTGCACCGAAAACTACATTAAAAAAAATAAGAATATACTCAAATAAATAAGAACATCCATATGAATGTTCTTAATTATTTGAGTATATTCTTATTTTTTTGTTGCAGCTTAACCACCTAACAATGTATGAAATTATACAACATCTGGACAGCAAGCCATAATTTCTTTCCTTGATTGGGCTCGTTTCTATTATTTTACTCAGACAATCTGTTTTGAAGCACTGCTGAACAGCAGAGGATATTAGAGGTCTGTTAAAATGGGAATTATCCTCAAGACAAATAATTCACACAAAAGCAGGCTGTGCACTTACAACATAGAGCAGCAGTCGCTGACCAAGTAGTGTGAAATATGGATATATTGAGCTACAGCCAGGGAACAATATACTGTTTATGGGGCAGAGTATTTTATTGATTTACATTGCCAGTGACACGTAAAACTATTGAACATTTTCCCACAAGAACCACTTGGCTTATGTAATATGAGCCTCACTCTAAAGCCAAATATGGCCATATATTTGAATCAAGATACAGTATGTGTTATTGAAATAGAAATAGGACGACAGACTAAACAATTAATATAGTTTACAGAATAAAAGAAATCATGAAAGACCCATCAAATACTTTCTGTGACAGAGTAAGATAATGTTTCAAAAATATTTGGAACACCTTATCTGCTGTTGCTCTAACTTATCTCCTAAGAAATAACAAAATGTATTTGCTTCAATGGGTGAATCTATTTTTGTCCCATATTTTATGTACAAGGACTCTATCAGAGAGATTTTACATTTGGAAACAATTCTCCCTTTCCATGAGAGGTATTTTTCCTTTCCATATTGCATAAGCTCCTCCGGCCGTACTATGATGTGCTGAATCTCCTCGTCAGCGAGTCCATTACCTTGCAGCTCATGAATCACATTAAACTGGTGTACCATGGTGTCAAAAAACAATTCCATGACACCATGCTGCTTGATTGTCTAGACATTTAAGACTTAGTCGCATAAATGTTTTCCTCTATCCTTCCTTCACAGCAACAACATTTGGTGCACAAAACAAAACTGACTGAGAGTGACAGTGATGGAGATTGCAGAGTGGAGGGGTACAGCAGTGCCATGTCTCCAGATATTGAATGGTTGCTCATTGGGCAAAAGGAATCCAGTTCTACAGTACAGTCACACGGCCATTGTCCCTGCAAAATGTGTGCATAGATTAATCGTCTTGAGTGAGTTGACACCCATATCTATGTGTTAACTTAACACCCACTGTGCTATTGTTGTCGGTGGCAAGTCATTTCACTGTCCCACCTTTCAGACAAAGAGCTATTACTGTTCTCTCAAAGAGCCTCCAATTAAAACAGAAGTGTGTGGGGATGGTGTGAACAATCTGTTGCGCAATCTAGAGAGGTGCAAAAACTGGTTTTAAATAGTTTTATCTTTTAGCTGTCTTTACTGGCGATGATGTTTCACTTTGGATGGATGCAAGATATTATGCAACGGACACATAGATGCCGGGAACATGGCACCTGCTTTGTCAAACTGTTATGAACTGTAAATCCACAATCTGTGACATTTTTACACTCAGGCCAGCTTAAGGACTCTTCATGGCCCTGCTAGAATATGTTCATATATCCATCAGTATTTGTTAATATGAAACGCTGGCAGCAGAAAAATCTTATTTTCTTATTTTACATTGTGTTGGAGTGTTTGCTGTATGTCCAATAAAATAAACATGATTATAGATTTGTATGTGTGTAATGGAGATTCATTATTACATATTACACATATATCATGTATTACATATAGGCTTCCTTGGTGTATTTTTCCTCAACTAACACATTATCTTCAAGAGCTTTGAACTTCCTCACCCACAGCCTCAACATCCTGTGGAGGATGTCCAACGACACAAAAATCTGTGTCTGATTTTCTCTGAATACCATTGTTTCCAAGTTTATCCTCCCCAGCTGATCGCGTCCACATTGCACACTGTACTCTTGACAGAAATTGTTACCTGTGATGGCAGCCAGATAATCAATTTTAGAAATATCATTGGTGGTTGCTAGGGTATTTCTAGTTGGTTGCTAGGGGGCACTGCATGGTTGCTAGGGTGTGCTAGTAGTGTTATTAGTCACAGTAGTAGTAGTAGTAGTAGTAGTAGTCGTAGAAAGTTGAATGACGTTTCTGTTGTATTCAATGGCTTAGTTACAAATACATTGATGTCTATGAGAGTACAAAAATACATTGATGTCTGTGGAGAGGACAAAAATACATTGATGTCTATGAGAGTACAAAAATACATTGATGTCTGTGGAGAGGACAAAAATACATTGATGTCTGTGGAGAGGACAAAAATACATTGATGTCTGTGGAGAGGACAAAAATACATTGATGTCTGTGGAGAGGATAAAAATACATTGATGTCTAGTAGACATCAATACTTCATAATTCATAAAGTACCAGAAGTATTACATAAAGACATAGCACAGTATATCGATGTGTGACAGGTCAACAAGGTCCATCTGAAATCTACAATAACTCCTTAAGCACATTCATGGAAATGTTATGAATTTCCAAACTGATTCATATAATTACTCACATTTTGATATATGAACCATATGTAGCATACGATTTTCGAACTAAAGGTGAGCAAAATAATAAAATCTAAATAAAGGAAAATGATAAAATCTAAATAAAATAATAATATATATATGCAAGAGATCAATATCATCCATGTAGGTAAAAATATACCACAGACAAGCATGGATATAAAAAAGAATGCAGTATACAACAGATACACTATGAGGACCTACAGGAATATTATAACATTACAGTGATTTTTTGAAAGTGATTGAAATGAAAGTTGCCACACTCTATTCCTCTCAAAGAGACAAAATGTCCCACTAATACATTGCTGGGGTTTCAGGTGGATGAAACAGGCCATGTGCAGAGCCACGAAATTATTTCAAATAACTCAATTTCCCCATAGGCCTGTATGTGTGTATCTGTACGTTCGTGCGTGCGTATGTGTGCGTGGGCGCGCGTGTCATCAAGAAGTGCAGCCTATTATGTAACATCGATCTTTCCAATCACATCTCTGGCTGAGGCTACGTCCACACTACGCGGTACAAATTTGAAAACTCATATTTATTTCTGTTTTGGCTTTCCCTTCACACTAGACCAGCATTTTCGACTATGCGATTTTATTATCACTTGATCCAGGCATAAGCGGCTGGTGTTATGCCGAGTTTTGCATTAATTTGCATTAATTTGCCAAGAATTGCATTCACATGGCAGGAGAGAAACTCATTAATACCCACAGTGTAAACTCTGAAATGCCCACACTATGTGCCGTGAAAGTGATTTGATGGAGGGACATCAGGGGGGAAAATGAAGAGGGGGTGCAGTATTTGGCAGGGCTTGTGTTTTTAGTTTTTCTAAGGCTGGGTGAGGTTCACAAGCATTACATTTATAGTGTATACTCTTTTTAGTGTATGGGAGCTTTTGGGAGCTTTTCGAAAGCAGACCGCAAAACACGTTTTCAAATTTATAATGCTCAGTGTGGAAGTAGCCGGAGTCTGAGGCATAAGGTCGCTTTAAGAACTATCACATCAGTGATCCTAACAGGACACCTCCTACCTCCTCCTTGGTCAAAAACTCTGTTGTGTCTGCGCTGAAACAAACCTCCGGTCGAAGTTCAAGGAGAGGCAATGTTTCGGTAAGTAAATTTCATGGTTAGAACTATTTTTTTCTCAATGGGTGGCAGCTTACCATTCATTAATACACAGGACAAGATGAGAGTGAGGATATTTTCCCATAGGACCGGTGTATTTATTTCCACAGCATGCTATTCTTCATGATTCACCCCTAATGAAAAATCTATATTTCTTTATAGAGTCTTAAAGTGTGAGTGAGTTTGTAATGACATAATCGCACTTGATAACGGTATTTATAAATCTCCTCTGCTACCACTATAATATCCATATAGCGACTTATGATATTTGCACAGTATGCTTGTTTTTATTATAGGATTATTATAGTTCCGCACTGACCGGGCTGCTCTATGTTAAATGTTCCGCGCGTGTTAAACCTGTAGGTGTTGTTTAGTGAACAATCAGCAGGTGTTGAGGTGTTTTGACCGCTGGAAATGTGTCAGGTGATGGATTTCCCTCTTAACAGGAGACCAGCGAGCATACAGAGTATTAGTTTGGGCGACAGAAGGAGGGAGGGATAGAGGAAACAGCGTCTCGTCCTGCTGGCTCTGGACTCCTACCTGTCCGGACTAGAAAGTCAGCCTCGTTGCGACCAACAGCCAGCTCAGCAGACCTCGGACAGACAGTCGAAGGACAGCGGCAGGAGAACAGTGATCGAGGGTAGGATTTCTATGTCACTTTCACACTTTTGATCCGGTCTTACTGTCTTACCATGTGGTTTTCTTCAGCCGGTGCACGATTGCCATAATCAAGTCATTTTGCATGTGCGAATCGGGACTTGTGGCTCTTTTCATCTCACAAAGTGGTTTTGTAAAGGAATTGATTTGTGCTTAAATTAAGGATACATCTAAAATAAGTCTTTATCCATAGCTATAGCCTCAATGAGCCACAATGTCTTCCTCTGTCATTTTTTTTAAATGACTTTACAATTGTTCTTTTCGTTTATTCTATTTTAATGCAGATGTTGCATAATATCTTATCAGCGTGCTTTAAGAACTGTGGATTCATTGTTCAAACACACGGAATTGGACACTATTGTCCTTGTTTGATTTTGGGTGAGCCTATCCCATTGCCTGGGCTGCCCTTTTTCAGCATATTGCCAAGACATAAGACATCCTAACAACACAAGGCAATGCATCACTTCAAGTACCCAAGCTCTGCCATAAATAATCAGCATCAAGACTGCTGGAAGGGTTTGACATGCAGGCCACATAAAATAACCAAAAATTCAACCCGTCTTGATCTGGTTGACATCCAGGAATGTGCACACAGTCTAGAAGCCTTTACAGAGCATTGTGGCATCCAAACTCTGACCAGACTGTGTACCAAATAGGAATCAATGTGGTACAACTACCTTGCTTAGCTCCAGATCTTAAAAAAGGTTCACTTTTGTTGCCTGATAAATATTGTTTGTAATCACCATAGATGGAGCAGAACATTGTACTAGGACTGCTACTAATCGAGACAACCATCAGTAATTAATGTCATTACCTATCGATCATCATCATCGAGAACTCCTCATTTCAAAATGATAAGTCTTTTCAACCCTACAGATGTTCTGTGAGCATAACCCTGTGACAACAAACCTAATTTCTGGTGCATTGAGCCCTGGGCGGAACATCTTGGTTAATCAGTACTGTTTTCATTGTTACACACACACATACACACACACACACACACACACACACACACACACACACACACACACACACACACACACACACACACACACACACACACACACAGACTCAGTATCTTGATGTTCTTGGTGTAATGAAATTGTTTTCTTTTTTCCAGTACATTAGTTTGTTGGAGGTTGTAGGACCACATGAGCTTGGGAATCTGAAAGCCATTGTGAATGTTCAGCGACAGTGAGAGGTGTCTGTTATTTTCATGGATAAAAGCAGAATAAATTCCCGCCGTCAGAAAGAGAGATGACAGCGAGGGGGAACGATTGTGTCGGAAGGAGCAGTCATTAACACCGTTATTGTGATGGAAATTGAAATCGTCTTACCATGATAATGATGCCACAAAGTCTTCTTCTGTGCTGTTTTCTTAATGATGTGTCATCAGTGCATCATTTCTTCTTATAGTTAATAAGGAAGATAGGAAATCGTTGTGTTTTTCTGCCACAGCCCCATGATATTTGTATGCCAACATTATTTTTTCCCTCCATTATTCTCTGATTTGTAACATTGAATCTATTGTGAGTGTTTACGCAGCTGTAATTGTACCATTGAAGACATCTCAGCACCGAACATATACTTCTGGAATTGCAGCCAAAAGCTTTGTGGATTTGAAACGTATCCTGCAGCAAGTGAACAGTAGCAATCCTATCAATTTGTGTCACATATCCTCATTTAACATAAGTAAGGGACTAATTCGTTTTTCAGAGTGTAAGGGTGGATTTCTTTTCCTGTTGCAGTTTTCATGGGGGTTGTGTTTCAATCTTGAGAGACAAAACTCTCCGAAATAAAGGGAGTTCCTAGAATTCATGAAACTCTTCAAATCCATTCAAGTTGACCTGTTTTGTTCTTTTTTTTTTTGGTTTCAGGCAGCAAATGAAGACTGCAATAAAGACTGCCACAAATAAAGGATGATGGGAAACCTATGAAAAATGCACATATACTTCCTGAAATAGTTACAGCAGGTGTGACACAACAAAACAGCAGAGTCAGAACACAGCCTATGAAAATAAGTCCGGAAGAGTGATCATGGAGCAGCACCACAACACCAATCACAACCTGGCCTCGTTGAAAGAGATACCGTGGGATTTATCAGATGTGTGCCCGTCCTCAGTGAGTGGCACCACTTTGCTGATCGTTGCTTACAGTACGGTGGTAGCGGTGGGCCTCGTCGGTAATTCCTGCCTGGTGTTTGCCATCACGCGGCAGAAGGAGATGCGCAATGTCACCAACATCTTCATCGCCAACCTGTCCTGCTCCGACATCCTCATGTGCATTGTATGCCTGCCCGTCACCATTATCTACACACTGATGGACCATTGGATCCTAGGAGAGGCCCTCTGCAAGCTCACCCCTTTCGTCCAGTGTATATCAGTTACCGTTTCCATTTTTTCCCTCGTCCTCATTGCCATGGAGCGCTACCAGCTCATCATCCACCCCACCGGATGGAAGCCCGTAGTGGGCCAGTCCTACCTGGCTGTGGCCGTCACCTGGGTGGTGGCCTGCTTAATCTCTCTGCCTTTCCTCTCGTTCAGCGTCCTCACCGATCAGCCTTTCCAGAACCTGAGCATCGCCCTCTCGTTCAATGACCACTTTGTTTGCGTGGAGTGGTGGCCGTCGGATAACAACCGCCTGGCCTACACCACCTCCCTGCTCATCTTCCAGTACTTCCTCCCGCTCATCCTCATCATGGTCTGTTACCTGCGCATCTTCCTGCGCCTCAGGAAGAGGAAGGATATCGTGGAGCGGGCCAGGGACTGCAATCAAAAGAAAACCAGGGGCTCCAGGAGGATCAACGCCATGCTAGGCTCCATAGTGGTGGTGTTTGGCCTCTGCTGGCTCCCTCTCAACGTCTTCAACACAGTGTTCGACTGGAACCACGAGGCCATCCCGTCCTGCCAACATGACATCATCTTCTCAGCCTGCCACCTCACAGCCATGGCCTCCGCTTGTGTCAATCCCATCATCTACGGCTTCCTCAACAGCAACTTCCAAAAACAGCTCAAGTCCACCTTGTTGCGCTGCCGCTGCTGGGGGTCGGCAGAGAGATACGAGAGCTTCCCCCTCTCCATTGTCAGCACAGAGGTCACCAAGGGGTCAATCTTGAGCAAAGGCTCTGTCACCATTAATACTTAAATCCAAATCTTTCAACCCCCATTGTTTTGGTCATCCCTCAGAGCTTCTCTTGCTTTGTTGTGCGCAAACCAAGCTTGACATGTTCCAAAGTTATAAACTTCACAATGGTTGTCTAGAGAGAGCAGACTGAAAACACTCAACCAGCACGGATGAGCTCACGTGTAGGAGAAAGTAGATAACCAAATCACGGTGCAAAGGTTGTACAAGTGTAAGTACTGCAGGGCAATTGACAATTAACATCAGCACTTTTCCAATTATAGCCTGTATAGTGCATTCTCAATGTGCTGTGGTCATGTGTTGATGACAACATGACATCTAATCCAATTATTCTAAATATACATCTATTGTCATGTTTTTTTTCCAGAGCATTGGGATCCACAGGGAAGTCAGTTTTTAATGAGTATTGAATTTGTGCTGAGACTGTGCTGTTCACAAATTTAACTCATTTGTTGTGGAAGTGCCAGATAGTATTGAGCGAACAGAGGGGGGGGGGGGGGGGGGGCAGGTCTATAAATGTACCTTTCAGGGGCTGTACAGTTCACTGTTTTATGTTAATAGTATTCATGCAAATATAAGCAATTTGTTAAGGGTTTGTAAACCGGCTGTAATGTGTTCATGATTATCTATAGACAGTAGCTCATCACACAAATGATGGGGAGAACATTAGTGCATTAAATGTGACTGCAGGCATTCAGCGAACTTTGCCAACTGATTTACTTGCATCACGTTAATGCATTTTTTATTATCTAAACTCACCACAAATGATGAAGTGATCCTTTTCAGAGAACCTGGACAAGGTCTGAGATGGAGAACTAGACATATTTCATGCCGTCCTCCAAGGTCTGCGCTCCAATATATTGCTGTGTGCCGGATGGTTTCTGTAATAAAATGTGCCATATACAACCATATATCAAGTGCCGTAAAACAAAATACAAGAGGCAGTAAAGGACTATGTCAACGCAGGGTTCACCCACTGTATATAACCACCGCTAAATACATGTATGCCCTGTAAAAGACGTGACACAGTGATAGTTCATGGTGTGATTGGCAATAAGCAGCTCGCTGTAGCATTGCAGGTATCTCTCCTAGGAACCTTGTTGTTAGCAACTTCTCTTGGTATTGAGTTGAATTAAACGGTTTACTAACTTTAACAATGAAGTGTCTGTAATATATTGATACTGAAATACAATATATATGATATATGAAATACAATCCTACTCTTCTTGTGTCCCTCCCATAGGAAAGGATTATATTTAGTCGTACTGCTAAATACCAAAGATGGTTCCTATACTAAGATGAAGTGTTCTCTGGCTCCACCATTATCAGATTTTGCTTTCCCGCTCGCATTATTGATTTCCTTGAGTGCTCACAAATAACTCAATCAAATCATTCAATCCTTTGGTTATATTTTACAAGTCTCCCATGAAAAACATAATGGTACATTAAGACCAGACTGCACACCCACTGTAGGAAATACCTCTCAAGTGTGGGATGTCATCGTTTCTCTTTATCTCTGGTAAACACCCATTCCCCAGAGTTTAAAGCAGTGATGTGTTTAAACATGAGCCGTTCTTGCTAGTCTGCCCATACCAGTGGGAATATGTAGTGTGCATTAGAGGAACCCCAGTATGACATTTAAACACCCAATATTTCACAAATCCCATTTCCTCCTGAGGTCATATTCAGTGCACTGTCTCCGTGTGCATTATTCAAAGGAGAGTCTGAGATCACGTCGCATTTTAGATGTGTTTGTAGTGTTGGATAAATCAGTGTTGCGTTTGGTGCCTTCGAAGTTAACAGTACGGAGAAGAAAAAGAAATGTGGACGAGAGATCAATGGGGAGTCAATGTTAAGTAGTGGCGCTAAATATTCATGCGGAGGGAATGCAAGTCGCCAGTTACTTTTATCCGTTTGCATCTTGAGTGGGTTTAGCACAAGAGCCCCAGCCTGTCTTGATTAAATGCTAGAGAAAAGAAGGGAAAAGTGAAGATCTGCATCTTACACAAAGCCAAATTGTTTTCTCATGTAGGTACATTCAAATGACACTATTGGATCTGACTCTGACCACATCACACACAGCGTGCCCAAATGTTGTCTCAAGAAAAGCTCTCAGTGGTCGTCGTTGGCACGGCGGGCTGGATGCTGCGTGGTTGTGATACTGTGGCCTGACCTGAGCTTAGACTCCTCAGTCGCCTCCCTTTTGCCCATCTCTCTCTCTCTCTCTCTCTCTCTCTCTCTCTCTCTCTCTCTCTCTCTCTCTCCAGAATGCCACTGAATAAAGTAGCAGTGTCCATTTTTTTGTGAAGATAGAAAGTGCAAAACTGCACAGCGTAATACTCAAAGAATAGCTAACTAACTGACAGATGAATCATTTTTGTCAGAAGAAAAAGTGACGATGAACACTTATTAAAGAACACTTAGACCCTAGAGTAGAGTTCACTGGTGTTACTCTCAGCATCCTCTCCACCACCCAAGTCATTTTCTAAGGGGCCCTGGGCACATTTCTATGCTGTGAAATAAAGCTCACTTGGTACAAACACTTCACGAGTCCACGCAGCCAGATTCTCACTGTCAGTGGAGCAGCACCAGAAAGATTAGTTTCTAGCTTTCTGTATTTTCATTTAGAGAGAATTGCTCATGTTAGAAATATCTCAAGATTACAGGGACGACATGAATTAAATTGTAGGGTGGAGATTTAATTTGAAGCTGTTATTTTATTCATTTAAATTCTAATCAGTCATATATTTTGCCTTTATAGAGACAAGTAATATATATGTGGAGATATTGCTGGGTTTCATTTTCCTCAGTATCTCCTGTAGTATTAATAACGCACACACACACACACACACACACACACACACACACACACACACACACACACACACACACACACACACACACACACACACACACACACATTTTTGTCTTGCATAACACAAGCAGACTTGACAGCTGGGAATAACAGTGCCCTGATTGGTGTCAGCCAGTCTTCCCACAGGATTGGATTTGTCATAGCATGCATGTGCTTTCATTTACATGCTCTTCGTTACAAAAAGAAATCTGGCCATCAAATCTTCCCAAAAGATGAGACAGTAAATATGTTCATTATATTTATGGAGAAAATATGGACAGACAGACAGACAGACAGACAGACAGATACATACACACATACATACATACAGATACAGATATATATAGAGAGACATAGAAAATTATTTTTTACAATTTCCATGCTAGAAACTCTTTCATCTCTATAATCTTGCCCTCACAAGTTGAGATCTGGCCTCTTTGTCTGACCCTCCATTTTCTTTGATCAGAAGAAAGAGGAAGACCTCGGCCCGCTGCCGTAGTTGCCTGGTTACAGCTTCCTCAGGGGTTTCAATGGGTTTCCTTCATGCTGAGGAGCACCAAGCTATTGAAGGCACTTTATTAAACGCTGACAGAGGAGCTGGTCCAAGCTACAGCACCGTTAGTGGAGGTAGCTCCGTCAGATGGTTTCACCTGCTAACCATGGATCCTGCCTCGGTCGCATGGGTGCTGCTGACACAGGCAGAGAAGGGAACCCAAGAAGGTGAGGTATAAAATTGCTTTGGCTTATCAAGCCTGCATATCGTACACATGATGGGCTGAGTCTTAAAGATAAAGAGATACAGAGATAAAGAGATCTTTGAGACTCTGTTCTGGGTTCATCCTCTCAACTTCAAGAAGCCACATTTACAAGCAATGAACGTATGAACATTTCTGTGGGAGCCCTCAGCCTCAGCTCCCGGCCTGCAGCGGGGTTTGTGTTATGCAACACAGGGTGCTTTTCCCCCCGATGTTTGCATTCATTAGTTCAGTCTGCTGTAAGACCAGTCTCACTGAGACCAATTACAACCTGGTGGACCTCCAACGGCTCAGCAGGGTCTGAGTCTCCAACAGGTATTTTCGTGCTTACAGTGAAATTGTGGCCCACTTCTCTTGTCTAAATGTATCCAGTTTAATCACCAGAGGAAGAGCTGCTTTGATGTTTCCACTTCCACAAAAATGTAAATGATGTTCACTGCAAATCTTTTTTTTTTTTGTCTGATAGATATCTTCGGTTTCCAGACTGGAAGGTAGACGGGTTTGCAGATTTGTTGTTTACAACAGAACTGATCTTGAGTAAATATTGTATGTCCAGCAGTGTAATTGCCTATCATATATTTATTTCTTATCACATCAGTTTCAATAAAAGACAAAGCTTTATCCATATGGTGCGCGGCGTATGCTCAATGAAAGTGTCAGTGCCGTTTCATCAACAAGATGAAGCCCGTGGAAGTGATTATCTGTCTTGTATGTTTGCTGAGTAACAACAGAGTGACAGACAGATTGAAATACTCTGAAAAACACACTTTCCATTGGAGATAAGAATACGGCCAACCTATTCAGCAGTCAGCAGGATATTACAGGGTGTTGTATCACTGTCAAATCTCCATGATGAATGTAATTCAATGTGTTATTCAATTTGTTTAAATCCATCACACTATTGGCAAACATGCACACGTGACGCTTAATCAAACAATCTTCATGTTTTGCTCGTCCAACCGTGAATAGGCACTTTTATAATCCAACAGTGATTGTGGAGTATAGGAGCAGGCCAAGCGCACAATGAGTTATCACAATACAATAAAGTCCCTTTCGACATGTGTCCCCGTCGTGAGCAAATACAATAAATTACAGTATTGACAAGATCAGATCCAACCCATATGCAGAAAGTACTGGCGCTAGATTCATTGTACAGGTTGTGTGTATTGATTGTACAAAAGGTGAGTATTGTGGAAGGAGATTATTTTATGAATCAGTCAGGCACCGAGAAGCTACAGCAAACTTCAATACCTTTAGTGCTTTGGAGTAGAAAGCTCAAGGAAGCAGTTTGACATTAATTTCTATCGCCCTCTGCTGGCTCAGTACTGACATCCTGGTTAGTTGGGTGTCTGTCTGAAACTCCAATGTTAGCAGCTAATGGAGGCCTAACTTGTTAGTTTCAACTGTATAGGGCAACAAGAGGAAGTCAGAGGAGCAGGATAATCAAAAGAAGAAGCCTTGTGGCTTGTAACTGTTCATGATTTGTATGTAAATCATCTGAGGCAATGATCAAAACGATGACATGCTACTGTGATACTTTTATTGGACAATTCAGTAATCATTTGTTATATGTTTTGTGTCCATTTTCCCTGCCGGCGACACTGCCCTAAAAAAGAATACAAAGATTTAAAGTGTGAATAAACCATTATCGTGTTATGATTTAACAGAAATATGTGACAATGACAATCTGATCAGAAAACAGAGATATATTCGCAGTTACACCCACCAACACGTCATTATAAAACGCCACCAATGAGCAAAACTTACAAGTAATGCCCTCATTCTGTGTTGTTTGGAATAAGGCAGGTCTTCAGCACAACCCAGAACACTGCAGGCTGTGCCCATCTTTGAAAACCCTTCAACTATCTGTAGGAAAAGCATTTTTACAATAAAATTGTAAAGTCAGAAGGGCGAGCACCCAAGGTTACAGAGTTATGAGAGTATGACTGATCGCTGCTCACATTACTCACATCCAGTGTGTCAGAGAGGCTGTCCAGTTCCCTCTTCCCCCCTGGGCTCAGACCATACGACCAATGTTGACAACAGACCCGTGGCACAAATGTCCCCAAAAGCAGCAGCCACAGCCCCAAGGTTTTCTTCTCCATGCTGAAAACAAGCAGTGTCATTACCAATCAAACTTTACCCTGAATGTTCTCCTAGTTCAGCCCGATTTCTTATTTGGCCCGTCGCTGAACTTTCTCTTACCTTTCCAGTTGCAAGGTAGACAGCTTCTCTGATTCGTTCTTGTCTGGGTCCTTTGTGAATGTGTCCGTTCACTATTTCCCAAGGTTTTTATATGCAGTGTTTCCTCTTAGCCTAACACTTCACCACAGGGGGGTCACAAAGTGGGATTAAGTCACATTTACTGGCAACCTGCTGAGTCTTTTAAAAGATTACTGTCTGGGAAAAACAACTGGCTGGGGGCAAACGTTGTGTATGGTCGTCAAATCAATCACAGGCTCCGTTTAATTGCAGATAAAACACAACCAATAATAATGTAGAGACAGACGACAAGGACTTCATCTTCATAGCGGTTTATTTGTAACAGTCATTTCTGGAAATATATTCCCATGGTCGAGTGCAATAATTATAGACAGGGAGGACTACGCCGAACCCTGTCTTAAAAAACCTTTGCCCCATACTGACTTCAGTCATTTGTATCAAAATAAATAACCATGGCTCTTATATTGATTTTGACACTCAAGGTGACATATTCATTTGATTGCCTTCATCGTTCATTCTCACAGGCAGGGTACCTACTAGTGAACTGAGTGAATGATATTGCATCTGAAAAGCTTTGAGCTACGATGACAGGAAAGACGAGTACAGCTCTTCCAACATGCAAACATCTGCTGTCCAGTAAGAACTGAAAGGAGATTGTGCCTTGACGAACACAGCAACAGTTACGTTTCACTACTCCTACTAATAACTTGTGGATGTTTTGGAAGCACTGGATTTGATTTACATTAGATTACAAGCAACATACATTTTTGGTGAAAAGGTATAACGCGTTACATTTTCAACATATTTGTGCAAAGCAAGACATTGAATGTGATTAAATGATATGCAGCTTTACATGGAGCATTCACACTTCCCCTGACATCTCATACGCTTAACACTGCTCTTCCTTTAAAGCACGAAAAGTTGGATAATGAATTACATACGAATACATACTTGCAATTATATCTCAGTCATACACAGGGTAAAAAAAAGAGGTAGTTTCACAGTGCGCAAAACAAGGGAAAGCTTTTTAAGTATGCGAAAGGTAAAAGTAGGAAAGGAGAAAAACTCACAGCTGTAAGTATTGCATACCCAAGTTGTGTTGAAAACTAGTCTTGTAGCATAGTTGTGGCGCAATAACAGCACATTTAGCCAGTCTGACTGTGCTGTTGTATGGCTTTGGCTTGCATTGCTTCCTTTCAACATGTTGTATCCAGCACAAATAAATTACATACTTTGAGAAGAGCATAGTTACACACTTATTGATAACTGAACCTCTTCCATTTCTGCTACGGCAGCAACGAGCGAAGCTCATTACACTGAACTTCACTGCACACAGATAATCTGATAATCCTTGACTCCCAGTAATGTGTCAAGTAATATGAAATTAATATAAATTACATAAAACATTAAATATATTGAATGAATATATGAATATAGCCATTGGATTTGTATCCAGACACATCTTTACATACACAAGGAACACTACTACATTGTTTTGGTGACAAATGCAGACACAGTTGAACATTTAAAAAAATATCCCACCGTTTAAACATACAAGGATAACCCTGGATAAACTCTAGTGCAAGATTTTTAAAGCAAACGTAATATGGGTGGAATGCCAGGGATGTGCATACAACTACCTGTATTGCAAACAGGTAAGATTGATAGTAGGGGGAAGTGGGATAGGGTGAAGGGACCGAAGACACCAGCCAGGACCCAGATTGAAGTTGTCGCTACAGACTGGAGTTATCTGACACTCTGAGACATGTGTAGAGGAGTCAGCATCTCTTCAAAAATGGCTCCTTTCACATTGGACCCTCTCAGGTTGGCTTCTTGTAGATCACAGCCAGACAGGTCACAGTTCTGCAAAAAGCAAGCAGATACAAAACAGTAAACTAGGATTACATGTATTTAGTTAGTTAGGGCAATGAACCTAAATGCACTCCTATGCAATGTGTACAGACTCTTTTTGCTGTAAAAGTTGCAAAGTAACTGGAGAAATGCTATAAAATATTCCACAAGGTTTTGGATTAATCACTTCCAATCCACTAAAAGCACAGAGACCTCCTAGAATGTAACTTTCCATGAGGCTCAATTAATAAATGAGCATCTACTGCAAAATCTATAATTTACAAACCACTTAAAATGAAAACTTTAGTGTATTGTATTATGAATGTTGCTCAGAAGTGGTTTGAAAGATATGTACATAATCACAGGATGTCAATGGCTTGTATAAACTCTTTATGCTTATGATCTAAAAAATATAGATTTTATTTTTTAAATGTATTTCTGCTGCTCCTAGGCCTTGAGCAAGAGAGTCTTCTGTTTAACCTTGGGGAAGTTTATGTTAAATGTGGGTGATCTTGCTGCTGAGCTATCTTGGATAAAGTTGTTTTGGGGAACGAACCGGGATCCAGCAAATCGATCATCCCATTTCTTCAGATGTCCCCTGCAGCTAATCCCCAGAAGATGTCGGAAATAGGAATCTCTTCCGAGTCAACTTTCCTGGCTAAATACAGGTTTATAAACATAATCCCCTCTGATAGCCTTAACTTACCTCGAGATCAGTCCCTGCTAAAGTGGCGCCCCGCAGGTTACAGTTCTTCAGCTTTGCATTTTTGAGAGTGGCCACACGCAGATTGATGCCAGTCATCTGGCTTCCTTCCATGTCAACTCCTTTCAGATTAGCACCTAATTACAACAGCATTTTATTTAAAACAAAGTTAGAACTGTGGGACCACCTCCTCCTAAATTAAGAAATATGATAGATTACCCTCCAGGTTGGCTTTCAGTCCAGATGGATCCTCAAAATTGCATCCTTTGAGAGACGCCCCCTCAGCATTGGAACAGAGCATCTTCACCCCTTGTAAATTAGCACCCTTCAACAGACAAGCCAAACATAATCAGCATCAACAGTGTTTTTCTCTATCTGGAAATATTTAGCAACCCCCTACAGTGGATTCATGCTTCCCAGCAAAGTCACCAGACAGAGGAGAAAACAAGTCTGCTTGGCTCAACTGTTAATACTTGGGGTGAATTTGAGAGTAGATGTGTGCCTTGGGGGAATCATGTCTGTCCAGTTACTGGGAAACGGGTGTAGTTCAAGAACAGAATGACCCTTCCTCCACACTGCTGAGGGGACAGGAGATGTGACGTGTCTAAACACCAAAAACAATGGCTGTGGTTTACCAGGAGGAGGGCCAGCAATTAAAAAGAAAACAGGTTTGAGTGCCACACCACAAAAATGACATATAAAACTACCCAAACAGAACACGTTCCCTTCCTCTAAATTAACCGCTTCTGTTTTAAGAGTACATTGCCTGCTTGGTGTGTGTCTACTGGTAAGTGTATATGAATTATTCAGTGATGACAAGGAAAGCGTTTTCAGGCTCACGTCCAGATTGGCTCCAGAGAGATCAGCCCGCTCCAGATTGGAGCAGCATAGGTTGGCATGTGTCAGGTTGCAGCGGCTGAGGTTAGCCATCTTGAAATTGATGTAGCGCAGGTCAAGCCGAGAGAGATCGGCCCCACTGAAATTAAGACCCTAAAAAGGGTAACCAAGTGTGTCAATTATTAACTTGACATGATGTTATCATGGTAGGCATCATATATTTGGTATATGTATATCTTCCGCTAGCTGTACCTGGCAACGAAGCTCTGATTTGGTGGGTGTAGCCAATAGAAAACGAACAAACTCCTTGCGGGAAATGGGAGAGTGGTCTTCAGGAGGCTGTGAGTTCTGGTATTTAAAAAAAAAAAAAAAGTCAATATGCAGTCAAGGGAGTAATTGCATCACTAATGTATCTTATCTATCTTCCACGCTTCAGATTACCTTTATTGCTACTTCCAACTGTTCAGCAAGCTGCTCAATTCCAAAGAACCGAGCCTCCTCCAGGACACCTGGAAGACAGTTCAGACAACGCTACCAATCTGTGCTCATTTTCTTTCACCAAGGAAATGCTGTGGCACATTGTGACTTCAGTGAGTGATCAGATCAATTCATGTGGCTTTAGTGTATACAATCACAGGTTTTAGGAGCAGACATGCAACACTTGAGAACTTAAAAAGGCTTACCTCGTATATTAATGCCTTCATTGATAATGAGCTGACCATGTCTCAAGTAGTTAAGTATGGGCTCAAAGTATTCGGGGCTGCGGTCGATTAGATAAGCCCCGTGCTTATCCCGCTTGTTTCCCCACACATCTAGGGCAAAGATAGGAGGTTCACAAGACCCACTCCAACAGCTGTCTCATGATAGCGACAGAAAAAGCTTATTGATGGACTGGTCAGCTCTGTACTCATAACTTACCCTTCTCTTGAAACATGTAAGCAAGCATACTCTCTGGCTCCTTGCTGACCAAGGTGCTCCTGTACTCAGGACAGAAACGTTTGTATGAGGCCCAAACTGACCAATGAATAAACTGTACAAAAATGTAATTGAAGGATATAAAAAAAAAAAAAATAGCGTATCAGTGCCCAGCAATTAGAGACCTTACTTACCTGGTGGTGGTGAAGAGACGACCACCAATATTAAGGGTCAACCAATCAGTGTGTGCTCCAGGCTGATCGGATGTAACCTTGACTTCATTCTGAGGGTCTGAAATGTGACATTTAACACAGAAGAGATGAAGAAAAACTCTTGAGTCTCTCTTTAGTCACAGGGCAGGAGACAGACAAACAGACCAGGAGAAAACGTCACGAGGACACTCACCAGCAAATGGATCTCCCTCTGAGACATACAGCACATCATCATCTCTGTTAAAAGAACAGATTTCACAGAGCACAGGCACAATGAGTGAATAGGCTCATAATATGCTTAGCAACACATGATCATCTAGGGTATGGTTACCTGATGAGGGCAATGTCATCTATGAGACCACCCTTTCCATTGTACAAACAGGAGGCTCTGATTCCTAACTTATTGCTTGCTACAGATAATAGGTCGGACAAGGTCCCGTATACTGCTACTACCTGAAAGGGAAAGAGGAAAATGTTTCTTGTGATTATATTAATCTGACAAACTCTGAAACACGAGTCTGTACTTTTTACAAAAATATAAATGACTGGTTGAAGCTAGTCACACGTCATGTGAAATGTCATTTAAACCGAACATATTTGTAAACGACATAATATGCTGGCTAGGGTTAAATTTAGCTTAATATTGTTAATGACTTGTAAAACAGTCTACGCCAGTCATTATGCGGCCCAAGCTGTAGGCTACATTAACAAACTAGCAAACTAGTTACACACCTTGCCATTTTTAGATGTCCCGTTAACAAATAAAGTAACTCTTCTCATTCTTTAGGTGCTTTGACTGTGAGTAGTCTGTTACAATTTCAACGAAAACGTAACGTTTGCTAGCTAACCCTTGCTTGCTGTATCAAGCTGGCTAGCTAGCAGCACCAGACAACAACACGAGACAGATGCTGCCTTTAAGTGGTGTCGGAAATATTGAAGTTGCCCACTGAGCGCACAGGAACGACAGCAAAAAGATAAATACGACTGAGAACGTCAGAATTTTTGAAGTTACACAAGTTGCCACATGTGATGTTTAGACGACGAAGAGCACGAGGCGCAAAAAATGTGTCAAAAAATAAATTAAAACATAATTTACATGCCTGATGCATATTTTTGTTATATTTCTCTTCTGCCGCTACAGCGCGAAATAGCTCTGTGCCGCATGACTTCTAAAATAAAATAACAGGCATAACACTGTTTTGTTACAGGATGCAATTTGTTATTGTTTTCAAACAAAAGCACGTGAATGCGCGACAAGCCGTTTTGAGATAACTGACTTGGGGGGGGAGTACTTGAAGACAGTATACAGAAGGTACGTTCGTTTCAATTCTCGGATCGTCCTTGCAGCGTGGAGGTGCACACGTTTTGCTATCCCGAACAACCCTGGATATACTTTCATTTGGATTTGTATGCTTGTATCAGAACTTCCCGTGTTTTATTATGGTGTGTCGACATTAAAACATAAATATAAAAGCCCTTTCCTTCGGTTAATTTGTGATTTATTTTTTCCCGAACTTCCAGTTGGTGGCGGTAATACACCAAAAAGGCATCGACCACTCAAAATAGTAAAGGTAGAAGAAGAAACCCGGAAACCTAAGCAATCAATTTTACATTTCAAAACTGACTTCCAACTTCTGTTTTGAATCAGTTTGGGACTATTTTCGCAGTTACGTAATGGCGTCTGATCGAGAGCCTTGCTCGTGCTGTTCCCATCAAGTTTCCTCTCCTAGTGTTCACCAGACGTTGGATGAAATGGACTTTGAACGAGGTTAGCATCCATGCAATCCGACTCAACCAGTTGAGGTTGTCAGTGATGTTCCCAGCCAGCTAAATACACTCTTCGAGTACCTGGTTTTCAGTAAACTCATTTACCTTAAGACTGACACACAAGCAGTGATTTAAATTCTTGAGTGGAGTTCACTTGTAATATCAAAACTGTCTTTCATACATGAAGGTATCTGGTCTGCTGCATTGGATGGGGACTTGGAGAGGGTCAGGTCCTTGGTCCAGAAAGGCACAGACCCTAATCTGAGAGACTCAGCCAAGTACACTGCTCTGGTGAGAGTGCTGAAAACACGTTCAACTGTCACTGCTGTACCGTACGCTGTATAACTGGATCTACATGTCTGTGTGTGTTGTGTGTTTTGTTTCAGCATTATGCAAGTCGCAGTGGTCATCTTGCTGTATGCAAGTTCCTTCTCGAGAATGGTGCCTGTGCCTCTCCCCAGACGCCAGGCGGTGCCACTCCGCTCCATCGATCAGCTTACTGTGGTCATCTGGATGTGGTTAGACTCCTGCTGCACTGTAGGGCAGATCCACTGCTCTGTGACGATAACGGAGCATCCCCCTTACATAAGGTAGGCCTACTTGCCACAGCACTGCAGCAATGCTAGCAGTAATACAATAAAACCATTGCAGAGATGCATTTTGGTAATCATTTCACTGGCGCCTGTGTGTGTTGGTTTGTTAAATGGATGAGCAGGCTGCAGAACGGGGTCACAAAAAGGTGTGTGAGCTGCTTCTTGAGCGCTGCCCGTCCCTCCAGAGCCAGATGAACAAGAAGCTCCAGCTACCCTACCAGCTGGCACCAGAGGGTCATCTGCAGGACCTCCTAAAACCACCTCCGTGACACGGGGACGCATTGCATCTGTGGCGTACTGAGTCTGTATTGAGTGAGACCGAACAAATGACTTGATCTCAAAATATACTGTATCAGCAGGTGAGGCCTGCTCCAGTCATGATTACACCCAAATCAACTGGGATGCAGTCAGAGTGGTGTGGTTGGCTGCTTTTTTCACAACTTTTTATTTATTTATTTATTTATTTAGCTAGCATCATCCCATTATTGATTTCTGCTTGGTTTACGACTTCTGTAATAAGCATAACTCCTAAGTCATAGAGATGTGGAAAGCCTGAGAAATACCACCAAGGTCCAAGATCTGTTACGGCTGCACTAATAGGTATAGTGTGGTTCTGCATGTGGCCATGGTGTATGCATTGCTTTAATGCAAATGAAATGTTTAACAATCGCTGGTGAAATAAAGGGCAATGCCAAGTTCAAGAGGAAAACATGGCAGTCGTTTTCAAATAATTTTTGGTGGATAACTATATTATGAAAATGCCTTTCACATGTAAACAGAAGAACAGTACACCAGCACCATATGTGTTTTGAGAAGTGAGTGGAAACTAAACTTTGTGTTTGAGAGCTGAATAGTGATCAGTGAACTGATATGATTGATTGCTGGTGGTGGTGTTACTGGCTGAAACCCAATGTCCAGACACTAAACCTAGCAATATGGGGGCAAACTGTGCTGTGTTGTGCATTTGTTAATGATTTTTCTGTGTGGTGCATTGGGCTGCTGCTTATGTAGATTTTCACTAGAAGTCTGCAAGTGTAGAGCCTGTAAACCAGATGTAAAGATTCAGCTACCAATTGAAGGTGCTTTATACTCAGCTATACGTCTCAGTAAAGCCCAATGATCTTGGTAATTTTGCACAAATGTCTTAAAAGATTCCAGTAAAACTGGGGTTGTTGTTGGGCCAGAGACATAACAAAATATAACAACATCAGGAACTGCTTTGGCCGTTGGCACCTAATATCAAACAGGCATCCAGAAACCTGGGTGTCATTTTTTTTCCGTCAATTTGAGCAACATGTGAAGTCGCTAACTGAGTCCTGTTTTTTCCATTTGAGAAATAGTGCCAAAATGGTTCAGTTTTATCTCCCCTGGATTTGGAGAAAATGATCCGTGCCTTTGTCAAACCTCCATTGCCCGTCTGCAATTAGTGCTAAATTCTTCTGCAAGGCTGACTGCTTGTGAGTCTCACATCTCACATGGCCGGCTTGCACTGGCTCCCAGTTAAATATCGGATTGATCGGAAAATCCTTTTTATTACATATAAGGCTTTGCATGACCAGGCTCCTTTATACATTAGTGAACTGCTGATAGATAGATAGATAGATAGATAGATAGATAGATAGATAGATAGATAGATACTTTATTGATCCCTGGGGGGAAATTCTGGGGTTGCAGCAGCATAACAGTATCACAAGAATGTACAAAATACAGAGGCAAGATACAAAATGCAAAAAAACAAAGGCCTAAAAAAACTAAATACTAAAGACCTATGGTACTAGGTGACATAATCATTGGTGATGCCTTATACACTGCTAGGGCCTCTCAGAGCTACAGATCAAAATCTCGATCAAAACTAACATTTTTGGTAATGGCCCCCAAACTGTGGAATAGCCTTCCCCTTGATGTTCCGTCTGCAAACACTGTTAACTCTTTTAACGCTATCTTAAAACTCATTTGTACACTTTGGCTTTTTATTGATACATTATGTTGTTTCTGTTTCCCTCATATGGTTTTGTGAAGCACTTTGTAACTCTGGTTTTGAAATGTGCTATATAAATAAAGATTTACTTTTCTTTATAGGAACTGTAGTTGAGGTCAAATGGCACAGTGTCCAATATATTAATTAATTATAGTAAAGTGATTTGGGATTTTCTGTTTCCTCAAATGTATCAGCAATGGGACAGTTCATATTTATTTTTAACTTCAACAAATGGAGCCAGATAGCATCTGAAAGAATGCTCAACGTCTCACAAGCTGCTTACATGTGCATAAAAGATAACAGTCTGTTAAGCTGATGTCATCCGGTCCTCCCAGGCAATCCCAAATGGTGTTGAAACAAGAGGCCAACATCTTGCATGCCTTTGATTCATTTGTTGAATTTTGTATTGCAGCTGATCCTGGCTATTTTTTTTACCTCAATGCAGTCGGCCTCAGCCAGCAGGGGGACCCATTGTTTCAGAAGCAGCAATTGGTCTCCCTAGTCATAAGGTCTGTCTACAATTTTCACAGGGTGCTATGCTAATAGACCATGTGAGTAATGCTGGCAGCTCAGATGGATTCACCTCATTCAGTCCCCCCAGCACACTGGAACACTAAACGGAGTAACTGTTAAAAAGAGGAAAAAGCATTAATGTAGCTCTCACAGCTGATGATTGTAAGGCATCATGGTTAGGAAAGACTGAGGTACCATGTTCTGTATGCCACTGTATCTGGGAGTTAGTAAAGCTGATGGTATCAGGTGATACAGAGCAGCAAATATTCTGCTATTTCTCAAAACACCTAATAAAAACAGTCTTGGCACATCAGTTGGTGTCAAAATAGTTTAAATAGTGCGAGGAACCAGCTTATATTACTGTGTAGGAAGACACGGTCAATGTGTCTCAGTTCATCCTGTTAAGAAAAGTCACCATGTCTTTTTAATTCAACATGCCCTTTAAGTGTGACTTATGTATGTACCTTTTTTGTTTTGTTTTGTTTTGAGCAAAGTACGTCCATTTCTAAACTGACGAGCGAATGTTGACGGTAACCTTTCCACTTTTGGAGGAGTAATGACGTCAAAGCAGGCAACTGGCAACTTTATGCACATGGTCCATTTCATCTGGACACTCTGGCTCCCCTACTGCTGTTTCAAATACCTCTGTGTGTGTTGTTTTGATCTGTGAGGGGAAATTTAGTAAAATTGGATAATAGTGTCACAAACACCTCAACATGTTTCATAGATCATTCTAAAGAAAATTGTTTCGTAGGAATAGTGTAATTGGTCTAAAATCCCCGGGAATACTTATTTTGTTATAGTTCTGCTGCTTCCCAGGCTGATTGAGATGATTCATGCTCTTTCAGGTTATGAAAAGCAGGACACAAATATTTATATGCAGAGACCAGAGAGGATGGAAGCCTGTGGGCCGATGTTGATATTTCAGTCTCTACTGAAACGGATAGAAAGGCTTTCAACTATGCCTCACATACTTACTCATGCAAAGCATGTTAAATGAGTACCACATGCACACACAGAGACAGATACCTTTTTCTCTCATCCCAGCCCAGATGTATAAAGCCGTACTGCGCTGCGCCTACATCTCTAGAGGAGCCAGTGTAAATATGGAGTCGCGACAGAAACCGCTCACTGCAGTTCTGAGGAGCCTTCATTGGGTCCACTGGCGGATGGTGTTTCCATTGCAGCCTTCAAACCACATCCACAGCCGTGACTGGAGGGGTGCCAGGCCACATCTGGAGCTCATTGCAGCTGACGCCACACTGCACAAGGAGATAGGGTGGGCGGGAAGGAGGGGGGGGGGGGTTCAGCTCGGAGAACCAGGCCAAGAGAGCTGTTTACACTCAGTGACAAGTTCCCCCTTCCACGCAGCTAAAGAGCTGTTACTGAAATCACCCGACTCGAATGCCCCATGTCAGTGATATTAATTGCCCTGCCTTGTTTTTCATTGGTCACTCCGAGGAGATTGGGAAGGAGATATCCCTGTTTGTGTTTTTTAAACAAAGCACGTTATGCTACTTGAATTAGCTGACTGTTCTTGACTGGCGCGGGCTATCACACCCAATCACAACACCCATTGATTGTTCCTCTGCCAGATTCTATGTAACATAATCAAAGTTGATGTCTTAAATTTGCAAGCAGTGAGCGAGCTAATGAAATCCCTGTGTCACTGGGTAAAACTGGAGGAATGTTAAAGGGCCTCATTCTTTTTTGATATTTTTTCATGAGCTGGTTTGAATTTGAGAACTGCTGGCCCCTTTATGTGGAAAGCACTCAGAAACTGGCTTGTATTAGGTGAAAATGAGCAGCTTTGTTAGAAAAAAAAATCAAGACCTTTTTTCCGCCTCTTTTCCTTTTTCTTTCAAACGACTCTGCTACTTAAGCCATGTATGGTCGATACAAACGTTACCGTGAGTGATCTCTGGGATGTCTCATGCTGTATTTTCTCAGAACATGTGACTCTCATGCTTAGTTTTTGAAAACGTTAAAGTAATGTGAAGACTTAGGGAGGACTCCACAAGACGAGGAATTTGGATTACGGCTCTGTTCAGTGAGATTTATTTGGAAAGCAGTGAAACTTCCTGACCCTGGAACCCACTTCCACCATAATGAGCCCCAAGTTAAACCAGGACTGGATGTTAGTCCCCTCAAAAATAGACGGCGGCCTGAGTGGAGGATTTGAAGTCAGTGCTAGAACTCTATTTTAAACTTCTGTTGCTGTTGCCAGAGTTTTAAGAAAGGCTGGCCTGTGTATGATGGCAATATATTTTCCTGTGCACATACATCTTTATTCTCAAGCAACAAAATAACCACAAAAAACACCAAAAAAATGACTCTTAATTTCAAGATTTTGTCTCTATATTTCATAACACTAATAACTAATTCACAATTTGAGAAATAGGACAAAACGCCTTTAGTCTCATCTTGGTGTTAAAAAGAGCTCATTTGTGTCTGGGAGGCATAAAAGATATGTAAGATCCCTTCTTGGATTTTGTCTTTCCTATGGGTTGTGCCACATGTTTGCTTTCTTGGGTTTGGTTGCATTGTTGAGACGTAATACCCGAAAGGTTGTTTGTGTGGATAAACATGTCTGGTCCTTGTCGTCTGTCCACCTGTACAACACTGGAGCCAACCCCTGGTCTGAGTTAGCCTGAAGTAATCAGGTAAATGGCTGGCAGATGGGCACACATTAAGGAGTGGCCTTCCAGACACTGGCATGGAGGACCGCCCCATATTGTCTCATCTGCATTGGGGAGGTAAGAGTGTGTGTGTGTGTGTGTGTGTGTGTGTGTGTGTGTGTGTGTGTGTGTGTGTGTGTGTCAGGGGAGGGACTCGCCATAATCAAATCTACGGGAGCTGCTCCTCAGAGATCCTACATAATCCAATTTAGGTCCACTCCCACTTCAAAGCAGCATGTTGTCTGATGATTGAAGTGATGTTGCAGATCTTACGCTCCCACTTTCCAGGTCAGCAGGTGATGAGAGCCATGAGTCCAGGGGCTGCAGCTCCAGCACTGTCAGAGCTGTCAAGCTTATCTCGTGATCAAGCAACACTTTGTGATAAATATACTTGGAAGCCTTGATCAACATATTTATTAATTTGCTTTATATTTTGATTGCAGAAAACAGATAGTTCTTGTCACCCAGTCCTCTCGGTCTTACGTATGGAGGACATGTCAGTGGGAGTTGCTGGCTATATTGTGTTCCTGCAGCCAGTCCCTACATGCCTGGAATGAAACAGAAGCAACTTATGTCTGGACCATGTGCACACTTCCCCAGTGGCTTCGGCCGCTTGCACAGTTTCACTCAATATGTCTCTTCCATAATGCTCAGCAAAGATGTGCATTTTGATTGTTTTGTGTTACTTGCACCAAAAGCAGACGGTGAAAATTCAATTTCTCGAATGGTTGTTAAGTTGGACTTTCAGACTCTGGGGTGGATGTTTCTTTTTATTGATTATGGAGATGTAATCTTCTCAAAAGCATGGCCAGGCAAACAACGCATAACCCTCTACCGTAGAAGTCAGGGAGCAGTTAATGAATCTGTTTATCGAGTTCCCATCATAACAAAGCATGGTAATAATCTGTAATACTTGAGGAACTCTTAAGATCTATGTGCTGCCTGTTGTAGCAATACACTTGTCACACAAAAAATCACATGTGAAAAACAACAGGTGGTTTTTGGACACATGTGTTTTAGTCTTTCACATGTGAATAAAGCCAATCACATGTGAAAATGTTGAATTCACATGTGATTTTGTGACACAGACTTAATTTTCACATGTGTAAACATTTTTTAACATGTGAATAGGGACAATCACGTGACTTTGACACACATATTATATTTTTTTCATTTCACAAGTGAGTAAAGCATATCAAATGTGAAAGTGCAGGTTTCACATGTGAAATGACTTTTTTGTAAGGGCGTGCTCCACTATGTTGTTGTCCATTCTATCCAGCATCTGGATAGGTACAGTATAGTGTTTTGAATGTCGGCTATTTTACATGCTGTGTATCTTGGGTAGGTTTTGCAGGAGGATGGAGGGTTTGAAGACTCTCTAAGATCACATAAACTAAAAAAAACAACAACTATCAGAGCCCATCCTGAAAGCACTATTTCGCTTTGTGGTTTTTGGCATACGTACGCTGATGTGGGTTCATGATGACTCAGCCACCACTATTGGCTGTCCCACATATTTATAGTGGGGTCAGTGAGCTCCATTGTGCTTTCATTGGTTTGAAAATCCTCATTCGAACGCATATGCCAACTAAAACTGAGCAACAGCTTTTTCTAATTTTCCTATTCATTGTCATCATGAAGTTAGGTGGAAAAAAGGCTGAATGCTGTAGTTTGAATACACACTCCAGAGGCAGCTAATGTCCGACCTTTAGTGTTTAATCGAGTCGTGTTGAGGGGAGTGTTCTGGAAAATGTACCACACTGAAATATTATGTTAAGTAAAAGGAAACGAACAGGGAAAAATACAAGTACAACACACACCCTTGGAACACACTCAGAGGCCGTAATGCAAAGAAAAGAAATAAAATATTATGAATGACATTTTGGGGTTGAAACTTTCCTTCGGGTGGTCAGAAGAAACATCCGGGGGACACTAGATAAGAGTTTAATCTGATATCTGTGGAAGGCTTACGTATATCAGATTGGCTTTGTCCTGCAGCTCTCCTTCCTCTGTTATTCAGACGACAAGGGAAATACTGTTGGAATACAATAGAACGACAGAGCTAATCTACCGATAAACATTCACCACTAAAACAATGGTGCTGTCGGGCCATCTCTGCCGCCGCGTTCACTGAGACCTGTTCTACAAAAGCCGAGACGACGCTCTCTTTCAGTGTAGATGACCAGGGAATGCAACACCACGCTGCACGTGTAATTGAACAAGATGATTACACTGATGAACTAAGACTCATGGAGGCGTACCGTCCCCTCTGTCAGCAGGTGCCCGGCACACACTGGCCCATTCATATGCGCATTCCTGTCTCTCCACTCGCAGCCCAGCAGGTTCCTCCCGGCCACTCAGGACAGGGGCTGACGCACACAAAGGGTCTTCAATCTGCCTCAGACAACAGCCTGCATAAAGGCCCGGAAAGCCGCAACAGCGTTATGTCAAAGACCGGGGTGGGGGTAGTGAGTGGAGCTTGGGGGGCCCTGTGCAGGATTGGGGCACCGCTGATGGATGGATGAGGGCTGTGCCTAGCCAATCTAGTGGAAGGCCTGTCTGAGGCTTTTGTGCATGAAGAAGGATATTTGTACTTGCCCAGTAACAATGGAATGCAAACAAGAAAAGGAAGGACAATAAAACACCACTTTGGGTTGTGAAGAAGCTGCTAGGGAAATCATCATGCAAAGCATCCCTGGGGCAGATATTGTTCATTCTGAGCATTGCATGACTCGCTGTTTGTTCCCATGCTGATATGTGGGTTCGCCTCACTTCAGTTTGCTTTTGCATACGGTATTCCTGGCTTTAACAGTGTCCGGCCCATTTCCTTACACTGAAAGGACGAGAGGAGTGATCAGAAATGCCCCACCTCACCTTAAAACAGACCGTGTCTGGGCTAAGCTTTTGTCTGCTGTGTCTCGGTGAAGGTTCAACTGACTTTGATGCTTACACGGCGCCAGGCCTATCTCAAATCATGTAAACGACTATACTCTTTCATCCCTGTGAACAAACTGTGAAGGTTTTAATCTTTATTGCGTTACAGGTCTGTTTAATTATTAATAAATTCCATAAATAACCGTTATCTTATAGCTTTGGATTTGCTTTCAAGCTAAGTCCCTGCAGTAAGTCAGCCTGTGTTTCTTGAGCTACCGTGGCATGTAAACATCACACAGACAGGTTAATGATTGACGACTCATGCTTTCTGTAATAAGCCCCAGATAGTACATGTTCTGTTTTTGTTTTTTTCCCATGTGCTATCTAACAAGTAGAGAAATAAATGTAGTGTGTCCCCAGTGTGTTGCTATAAACAAAGACAATCTTTTACTGCCGTGCAATTAGCCTATTTACCTTGTCTCATCTCTTTATCTTGCAAAAATGTTACTGGCCTCAGCTGTCGGTGATCATACTTCAGTCGCACACTTTGTCACATGGACCAGACAAGCCTCATCTCATCAGAGGATAAGGGGATCAAATGAAGAAGTTAATGTATCCATCGCCATATGTTATAAATCTGTCCTTGTCTTTCATGTCCATGTGTACAATTTATTATTTTCATCATTAACGACCTGATGAATTGCTCAAGGGACCTCTTTATAAATGCATACCAAAAGAGCTGATGACACCAGAAGTGTCTATAAAATATCAGATTTGAAACTGTGCCATTGCATCAAAGATCTTCTGTACGTGCTGCGCCAAGTTTTAATGCTATGAAATGGTAAGATGTGGTTGATTTCAGCACGTGCACATTTAACTCTCACTATTAGGGTTAACAATAAACATGCCTTGGTTTTGCCCTGGTATGAATGCGGTTATCAGATTCACACTTCATCTGCTTCATAGTTACAGCTCTCTTTCAAGTTTCAAGTTTATTTCAGTTCAAAGTGCATTTAACAACCCAGTCTCAGCAATTGTATAAAGGTTAAAAACAAGTTTCACTCCAGAACGAGATGTGCACAACCTCGGAAAATGTGACACTCACCCAACAAAAAGGCCAGTTGGCATCAAAATGAAAATCATTATTGAATGCCACTGTAGTTTGCAGCTACCTCGAGCCCTTGACTTACTTAACAGCAACATTTAAGTGTATGTAATCATGTGATTTTAAACACAGAAACATTAAACATGAGGTAATAAATTCTTTCATAAAGCATGTTGGAAAGAATTCCTACAATTTAGTAAAACACACAAATAGCACCAAATTAAATACGAAATGAAATGTATGTTAAAGGTTTATCTATGTGTGTGTGTGTGTGTGTGTGTGTGTGTGTGTGTGTGTGTGTGTGTGTGTGTGTGTGTGTGTGTGTGTGTGTGTGGATTGTTTTTTATTTTGATGTGATGTGGATTACATGGCAGCGAACGGATAGCAGTGACTTGAGCGATGTGATCAGACCTCACACTTTCCTGTCTGGATGATTTTAGATAATCTCCAGGCTTGTTACAGCATGACACCAGTTAGAGAGAAGCACATTGCACTTAATCTGGATTAATCTGGATGAGGCAAAATCATAGATTTTCAGCATCCTGTAACGACACACCAGGACCCTCATGTGTTTGTTGATAGGAGATAATATTGGGCTTGGTGGGTATCGCATCTTTTTCGGCAGTGTTTACTCTCAAAATGTGTAAAATTCACATTGAGCCGTAATGATGCCTCATACATCGCACAGGCTGAATATTGCGATCACAATGTAAGAGTAACACATGCTGAAATATGAATCCCTCTCTTTCCCAACTCTTTAATCTAAATACCAAGCTGGGATTCATGTGTCTTTGCAGCTTCAGTCATCAATCATTTTCCGATGGTGACATGAAACTCAAAGACCATATGAACTCTTTAGATATAAACTATGTGTTTGATCAGACAGAAAAAAACTTTCATGTTAGTGCTGAGTTGGCAGATGCATTTGAAATTCTGATCCTCTTTGAAATGCTGCCAATGCATATGATCTTTACTCCAACACAATAAAGCTTTTTTTTTATAGAAGCCTTGAAGGCGAACTTGATGAAAATGTACACTTGAAGCAATTAATCAGCATTCGTTTCTATTATCTGAAAACCTAAAAAGAAACCGAATGCCCTTCTCGGATACATGTTGATATTACTGTGCACACATCTGGTACTAACTCTTGAATTCATACTTTGTAAAACATCCTTTGGGTCTACTTATATCGGTGAACATGTGTCTTCTCACATCTATCATCAGCTAGAGCTCTCTTGTTGGTGTAAATAGGGCTTTAAAAAGTGAGAGGCCTCAGCTGACACAATTTAAACGTTGGTTTATTTCTATACTGTTTGACTTCTTCCTGCGAGGCCTAAAATAGTAAAATAAATCACATCTGGCTTTGGCGAGAGGTCTACCCAAGGAGAGGCTGAAACAAACAGAATCTGTCTTTAAAGCTAGTTTTGGTAGAGGCGTGGTGAGAAGTTGTCTTTTACACTCCAATGGCTTGGTAACATTTGTTCTTACCAGCCAAAATATGAATAGGGGCTCACTGAGCATTAATGGAAATACACTCACTATGTTAATACTTCAAATCCTCCACCCCTTTGCTACACAAGAAACCTCTCATTAGCTATGACCTCCATTTGAAGGCGTGAAGAGCCACAAGTATATAGAGATACCCATAGGATAAGTAATTTTAGATACTGGAATTGGAATTCTCTCAGCTTTTTATGGCTGTAGCACTGCTGTAGTTTCCAGGCAGTTTTGCCTCAATATTTTAAGTAAGATTTCTACTTCTTGGTAAAATGCAGCAATCATTGACCACTATGTCTGCACAGGACTTTCTCAATAAAACTTACAAAGCACTAAAAAGTGATCCTGAAAATGATTTTCAATAAAAAAATAAAAATAAAAATAAAAAAACACACTAGTGTGTCTGTGGCATTGTGGTAAGGTTTATAGTGATCTTATTACATTATGGTACTTATTTTTTAATCTCCTATTGTATCACTATAATATTCCAGTAGTGACAGGAATTGTGTCACTATAAAGTTTGTGGTTTATAGTGAGTTCATAGTGACCTTATTGTACTTTTTTTCATCTCCTCCTCTCCTATTCCTTTAATATTCCTATTGGGATTTATAGTAATATTTGTTTAGTATCCACCTAAAATGTATTCTAGTTATACTATAGCTCTTTTTAATTACGGTATTATCCCAGTGGTGTTGCGTAGAACTACAATCCCACAATGCAAAGAGCGCGGTCACAGTTTTTGGTAGGCCCGAGAGTTGGTAGAGGACGATCTGCTGGAGAGGTGTTGTGGATGGCAGGGGGAGCCAGGTTTCTTCCAGCAGACCTGCGTCAAGTCACACAGAAACAGACAGAATAATACCGGAATTTAGGAAATTTTACATTCAAAATAAAACCATACATTTGTCACTCGTAAAAGAAGAACAATTACACTTTTGAAAAAATCACATCAAAACGTAAAATGGAATCATTGCATTAAATATGCAGTGAATTTATAGCTGTGCAATAGATAATACAAATACTAAATTGTATTATGGTGGAATGACATTTCCTGATGAAATAATACCTAATGGACAGCTAAGGTTAAGGCTAAAAAATTATATTTGATCACTTTATCATGAAAACCTTTCCAATACACTTCACAAAACAAACGAAAACGCCTTTATTTTAATGGCATTTTGCTTGAAGAGTGCCTTGGAACTCATTGTCTTTTTCCACTGCAACAACCCCAAACCAAACAGCAACTTTAACAAATGTCTCCAAGCACAAAAATGCAATGCAAACTTTTTCTAGCCTCTGCTAGTTAATCTAAAATTAAGCCTATTTTGACCGATAGCAGTTCCCGAAGACTATAGAATGAGAGCTGCTGTACAAGTTTACCAAATCAAACGTTGCAACAATAGTTTCAAGTTTTATTTTGAAAGGTATGACCGGAAGTGTTGCATTTTAGTCTGTGTGGCTTGATACTGGTCCGGAGGATGCGCATATTTCCAGATTGAAGAGGGGAGGCTTTCAGCAGCGCGTATTCTCGTCGTTTTACAGCATTTACCAGCCCGGAATGATCAAAATAGTCTTCAGGATTTGTTGAGGTACCGGTCTTTTGTAAGAATATAAACTACACCTCTTTTCGGCTGTTTTCTTAGGCTAAGTTGAGCAACTTTAGGACACAGTTTTCGGAGACGAACGGACTTTTTCCATCGTGAACGAAACGAATTGGGATAAAGCGACAACCAAAAACTACGGCATAGGCTGCCCTCGGTCAATTGCTGTGGATTTTTTTTGTAGGTTAGGTAAAATAAAATAAGCAAGCCACCAAGAAAAAAAAGGAGTCAATCGTTAAAACTTTGATGGTTTCCAAAGCGCACAGTATTCAAAGAGTTCGTTTTTTTCCGCTCTGTTGAATATTTGGGTTTTTACGGAGTGGGGGGACGCACATTCTTTTGATGCAGACGCTGTTCTCTACCTCCACACAAGTTTGGCAAAAAACATGCTTAAACTTGCAGAACGTTTCTAGTTTTGGAGTAGATAAACTATTTTAACTTTACGGAAGACACAATTAAGCCTGGATATATTCTTTTTTTGGAGGGGAAAGTTTTTCAACACCCAACCTCATCGCAGGAGTCTATCCCATCTGGCTAACGTAACGTTAGGTTAACGCTGGCTGTTTTGCAGCCCCCAACAAATAAGGTGAGTTGTTAAGTATTAGTTATTTTATTATTCGATTTTATTTTCTGTCTACGTGTTGGTTTCCATTATGATTTTATCTTTGATTTTATTGATGAGTCTCTAGTCCTCAGAGTTACACATTAAAGAACCGTGGCCCTTACATTTGGCCCAGAGCCTATTCTCAGACCTGAATTTCAACCACCTGTGTGGTTTTTGAGCACTAGAACTTGTGAAAAAGAAACACTACCAGTGAATTTACTTTTTACCTGTCCTAAGAGAGCATAGAGTCCATTGTATGTGTATTAACACCTCCATCCCCATGCTTGAGGCTGAAAGGGGACAGACACTAGTTGGTGAAGGCCCAGTGCTGTCAGCTCTCCTGCTAAAAACTCAATGGAAATACAGAGAAAAGACCCTGCTTCATGTCCGTGGGTTTTATATGTAAAGTAACAGCAGCAGTCTCTTAATGTGGATAGGAAAGCTATTGTAATAAATACTAGCTATATCAAAGTTAAAATACAGAATACAGATTTTTTTTTTTAAATCACAGTGTGGAACCGGTCCTTTAGACCATGGAGTTGGGCTTTGAGGGTACATAGTGCTTGTCTAAGATTTAATGTCCTCTTGAGATTTATTTTTGCTTAGAATAATTTTAGTCAATGTCACCTTATCCGTCCTCATCCATCCTTATCCATCCTTGCCAAAATGAGTCTTAGATGCACTCTAATATTATGGAGTCTGACAAAACTATGCTAAACTATGTTTCTAGATACAGGCAACTACACCAAATAAAATATATTCTTTAGATCAAACCAGCACATAGGAATAATTACTGATGCAGAAATTCTGCGCCGTTCCCTTTTTAAATACTCAAGAGGACAGACATCACTACATCTGCCGTGACGTCTGGGTTTTGGGAGATGTTATATTGAGCTCTAAATGTTATGTTTTAAAATGAGAGGGAGAAGATGGAGGGTTGAGAAAAGTAGCATGTCCACAGGGTGTTCACCAGGGGGAAAAAGTTTTCTCTTGAACTGTAGAATGGGAAGTGAGGAATACTCCTGCCCTTTAATTTACTAAGCTGCTCGACTGGCACAGAATTATTGTCACTTTAGCTGTATAATCATACCTACTCTCAGTAAATCCATAGAGACGTGTGGTGTTGCATTACTATTAAATATTTCCTTGCAAGCTGTGTGTGTGTGGAAACGTGACTAGTAGTAGGTTCTAGTAACCCATCTTTTAGATGAGACTGTTTTGTAATCAGCCTATCATATTAAGAGAAGGATTTTAACCAGTTGTTTTGAACCTTTTTTTAGTTTTGTGGCACACACCAAGGCATGTTTAATAATCATTCGTTTGAATATATGACATGATATTTGATCACAGGCTGATTTGATTCAGATTTAATGTAATGTCTCATCTTAATGTGGCCCCGTGTAGCTCAGTGAGTAGAGCATGGCACTAACACCGCCAGGGTTAGAGTTTTGTTTCCCAGTCAGACCTCCCATGGGAAAACATACACTCATGGTATTGAAAGGTACTTTGGATTTAAGTGTCAACCAAATGGCACGCATAATGTCACTGATTGCCTTTACATTTGCGTGAAATCTCAGGTCACATATGAACTCACTCCATGGCACACTGGTGGAGAACCAGTGATTTAAACTGTCTGACTGCTACAACAAGGATTTTGTTTTTGTGAAAACGGTAGCCTCAGGGGTCTGATGCAGTTACGTCTGCTGAACTGCACCCTCGTGGAGAAAAACTTTGCACCAGCAGACTGGTCTGTCGCTGGGAGTGCAGAGTTGACTGGGGTTGGGCTACAGAATCCGAGAGCAAAGGAATTTTATGCATGGATGGCAGTGAACAGTAATTATGGTGCAGGCCACGCTTTGGCTTAGGCCTGTAGCCTTTTGTCTTTGTATAATGAGAGAAGCAAAATGTGTCTTGCCCATTGTAATCCGTTAGTCTTAGCCCTCTGATTTGCCTGATTTTGGGTGAAATGTTGTTACCCTTTAAGAACTTACAAAAACAACTAGGTTTTGCCTGAGCATATGATCTCTTTGTTGTTTGGATCCCTCTTAATGATCAGCTGTTTTTGTAATGGCAGCAAAGTAGCTTTAGCCTTTCAAATCCTATTACGTTTTGAGTGTTTTTGTAATTAAAGTGATTTTTCACTTTGCTAGAATGTTAACATGTTATGATCAGTCAAACTTCATTATTAGTTCAGATTTTAAGACATCCACAGTGACCACTGGTGTTCTGGCTTTTTTTTTTTGAGTATGAGCCAGGGCATAAGGAGATAATATTTCCTGCATCACAGTGTTTGTATGTTAAATGTATCAATTTGAACTCTGTTATCGTAATGCACCCAAGTGATATGTGGATAGTCCTTGGTCTGCATATTTCAATTAGGATTTCCCACTGCCAGGTGGTTTAGACTTGCTGCTTAGTCCTTCCCATAAGCCTCTTTCACACATGCAGTGAAATCCTGAACTTATCTAGATGTTACTCTGAGGGGTTGTATGTGTGAACGCAAATGTCTGAATCAGTTGGTCTGGAAATTAAACATACTTTACTCACCCAGCACCCAAGTGTGAACGGAGCGGAAGATTCTCCGGAGTATTCTCTACGAGCGAGTGGGTGTGTTGATGACATTTATCATGCGACTGGCGCGAAACCGGGATAATACAATTTATATCGCTTTTGTTGTTGTTGTGAACGCATCCGAAACGGACATTCTCCGGTGGTGTGCTATATGTGTGGAAGGGCAACTGCTTTAAAAGAGCGGACCTGATTCTCTGGAAAATATCCGAAGTATATATCTGAAAGAGGCTATAGATTCTTGGAAGTTTGGGAAGTGAATGAGGAGCATTTTACCCACCTTTTGACAACTACTGTCATAATACCCTTGAGCAAGGCACTGAACCGCCAGCTGCTCTGGTAGAGCAGTAGACGGCTGTAGTATTGGCAGCTCCCAGGTGTGAGATGTGTTTGTGTGTAATCTGCTCCCTTGGGCTGTTGCTGTAAAACAGAATGTGTTGTTGGTCAGTTCAGCTGGTTCAAAAGAAAAGAGAAGAAAACATAGGTAAGACCTGCTTGGAAAACATCTTGTCAAATTTTTTCTTCAAGTGTGAGCAAACCACTTACAACTTTAAAATGTATTTTTAGCTGTGACACACAAATGCATTTGATCAATATGAAAGTGAAAAATACTTTAAATCAAGTACAGCACAGTAAATACCTCTTCTTGTTTAAATCAGTCCTTCATTTTGTTGTAAGTATGTAGGCTAATATGTAATGACATGAAAACATTTGAGATGTTTTTTTGTTACTATTAGTAAATTAATTTGTTTTCACAAAGCAATCTAATCAAGTAGCCAAGTAAAGTTAAAGTGAGTCTCAAGATGTGACTACAACACAGTGGTATCCCAGAAACACAAACTGACCACTTATCAGAATGGTCTTGATGAGCAGAATATATGTGAATATTTTCTGTGAATTTGTTTGCAATTGTTTAAACCTCCTTTTTGATATATGCATTTAAATCACATTACTGTAAATAGTGGTTTCTAATGAGTGTCTGATATTCTGAATACGTTTTTGAACACTAATCTACAGTATTTCAGTCATCTGAACCTTTCACATTCACAACTACCTCCATTTTTTAGAGGAGTTTGGAGAGCTAAAGAGTAGTGCTACGTTATCCACATGGTACTCACAGGTCCCCATGGCTGAAAGATGAGTGTGCCCTGTATGTGAATAGGAAGACATACTGTAGGTTTAACTCTTGCTCCCATGGGAGCGGAGTACGACAAAGCATTCTGTGTCTCACACTTTGAAGACACCATTTTCTTTTCCCTCAATTACGGCCCGTTGTCTTAGTGGTCGTGTAGTGATGTGAGCCCGGGGAACGTGGTCGGCTGCATGCTCTTTGGACTTCCTTCTGTCTGGCAGCAGAAGTAGATTCTTGGAGCCTTCCCAAAGACTGACTCACTGCTTGCAGAGCTGGGATGACCAAGCTTCTTTATCCCCCTTGGACCCCCCTGATCCAACTCAGCTGCCGGAACACTACACCATTCTTGGAAAGTGAAATTGAATTGGTTTTGCGAAGAGCACAATGACTGTTTCAGTGATGAACACTCACACAAGCAGTCACCGCTCAAAGAAAACCAAAGCTGCAAACTACTATGTGTGAAAGCATAACCACGTTGTTGGGGTTTCTTGGATCAAGCTGTAACAATCTTCGTGTTTTACAGAATGAACTTTGATATTTTGGATTGATTTGTGACTCCATTGTTTTTTTTTAGGGTCTGCATTGATGAGGCCTGTATTGTGTTTTCAAGCTTGACTTGTCAGGAGTATAGGAGCCCTACAACAAGCATTTGTTTCACACAAGTTGACATGGCTTGGGAGCAAATGGTGGTTGGGGGTCATGTTGGGGTTGGGACCAAAACCAACTGTTAGGCGATAGATCTCTTAGTGTGGAAATGATGGCCTGGCGGTCTCTCTACAGGGGTGTCACATAACAGGCCTTAGTTTTTTGGTCCTTAACAAATTCCTCAGGGGGGATTATGGGGGTTAGGGGCAAGTGTTAATCTTTGTGGCCAGATGCTGCAGAGGTGATGATGCGAGCAGATGTGCATCTGAGGGTCACCTCACTGCACTATGCCCATTTGAGAGTGTACGTCCTCAACCCTGGTGTGTCGTCAACAGCAACGTCAGTAGGGCAACACACCAACAGTGGTCTGAGCGGCAACTTGATTCAGCATTTTCTATTTGTGATGACATTCTTCATTAATTTAATTACTGTGATGTTTTGAAAACAAAACACGTCATTCCTAAGAACTGCATGTGCTATCAGAGCAAGCCTGGTGGTCTGCATTTTCTTATCACAGTGTTTTTGTACAAGTAGGCTTAAATGCCTACCTTGAACCTTGTGGCCATACAAAATGTTTTTTCATCAACAAGGAGCTGCTAAGTCAACAAAACAATTAGATTCGAATTTTTAAAATGAACTTTATTGCAGAGAGATGGGTAGCTTGGTTCTTTTAGGTTTGAAGAACCATATATTAGTTGTTTCCATAGTTGAATTTGCCCAATTCTGTGCTTGCATATCAAAACTTTATTTTCATCAACCAAGCTAAATTCTCTTTCTGACACCCTCGGATCCTAAATTGATTTTGACAAATTATTTGAAAACTACTGATTTACTGATAACATATTTATAAAGACACAGGGTTTGCTAACATGTTTGCTTTATTCTTTTCAGGTTAGCACCGTGAATGTCCCAGGGCTGATGCCCCAAAAGTCTGAATGGAGATCCACTCGCAGAGAAGCCAGCAGTTGTAGCTTCCTCAACAGGATGCTGGTGAGGCCAAGTGTACTTCTGCTTCTGGCTTTGCTCACCCAGATTTTGCCAGTCCAGTCCCGGCCTGCCAGCACTGATGAAGGTAAGATGGTTTCATAACTTATTCAGTTTGCTCCCGTAAATCTACTGGGATTCTATTTGTGCCCTTGTTTCAGTTTTCCTAGTTCTCATTGCAGTGTTAATTAACATCTTGTGATTGATTGAAGGTAAATAATGGAATGGGGGGATTAAATGTATACCAACATTTGATAGGCTATCTTATCTTGGGAAGGAGTTTGTTGATAATAAATGCTTTGCTCTTTGTGCAGGAATGTAATCTTAACACTTCTCCAGTCCTTGGTGAGGTTTGTCCCTTTGTAGTGTGATCCCCCACCACCCCCGTTTCCCTGTGTCTGATATTGGTAGAGCACACGTTACTGAGTCAGATGTAGCACAACTGCGCTTGTAACTGTTCAGAATACTTGGTTGTTCCTTGTGTTGTTTTGGTTGCCAAACTGATCTACTCAGCTTAATAGTAATAGGGTACTCATAGCAATAAGGGTATCTCTGTCTTATTTTGTTCTTAAACTGAACTGTATACCTTCAAGATTGGCTAGAAAAAGGTTAGCCTGGTCTGGTGGTTGCGCAAGTTCAGTTCTCAAAAGGGGAAAGAGACATTGAAATTGAATCCTTAAAAATGTGTCTCTTGGATACAGTCCAACAGTGTAATAGCTGCCTGGACTTGTGGGTAGATGGGTTTGGATGTTTACACTCAGCAGTCGGAAGTGGAGCGCAGCAAAAGAATATGATAAAGCCCAGCATTATAATTAGAGTAATTAAGCAAGAGGGTCTCTCATGGGCAGTAAGCCCTAAAATAAACTTGGCACCGCTGTGTTTAAGCCAACAGTGGGACAGGGAGGAGTAAATGACTCCCATCTGTAGCCCAAGGGCAGCCCCACTACCTAGCCCCTGCTCCTTTCCTCCTTTGTAATGAAAAGGTATTTGTTGTCACTGAGAGAGGAGTTAACTGCCAGGGAAACTATAAATTAGCCGGTTTTCGAAAAAGGAAAGAAGATTCTACTTTGAGCCCTCCCTTATCCTCAAAGATAGGATTTCTGAGGAGAATGTTTTTCTTCTCAGGCGAGCCTAGGTGATATATTGCCGCTGGGGTGGGGGAGTCTGATGCATTTACACTCCACCCAGTTCTCAATCACCAAATGGCCAGGTACTATCTATGCGCCTTTTTGCTTTTCCTCCTGCTCCCCCACTGACTTTTGCTTGGGAATGCTCCACTTTCCCCCGCTCCCCTGCTGGGTGACGGATGGCTTCAGCTGTCGACAAACAATCACGGCAGAAGCATTTGGTTGCATTCCTTTTGTCTTGGGTTGGGAAACAAAATAGTTATATGGAAATGGTCATGTTTTATGCATGCTCCTTTGTTTGTTTCTCTGTTTTTGTTGTGTGTTGTTGACATAAGATATGAACAGTCCCTGAATCTATAATTTAATTTGCCCTGGGCCAACAAGGACAACTGATCCTAAAATGTTTCCCTTATGTGATTATTTAGTCTCTAAACATGCTTTTTTTGTTTTAGTCTTAAAAGTAATTCAGTGTTGGAATTTTTAGTTGCTGGTGGTGCATCATGAAATGTTAAAAGGAGAGAATTCACCCAAACGTGGGGCCACATACTAGATATATGAGGGTCCCACTGGATTCCTCTCACTGTGCCATGTGCTGTCAATCAAACTAGAAAAGACAGTGACCCTTGAGTGGAGGGCTCTTAAGATGGAGCGCTGCCATAGCCCAGAGGCAGACTCTTCTCAGACAGCGATGGGGGCCCAGAGGAGCATGGCTGAATATCAGAGAGGGGATGAAACTACGAGTGAACTTGACTTAAGAGGTCCTGGTCTTCCTGTTTGTTTGTCCGATAAAGACATATTGTGGACGTAAATGTAGCGGAACTCATTTGAATGACACAGGAATAACTTTAAGGTTACTTTTGCACTGCAGGGTAATCCTTGTAGCCCCCAAGTGTTAATCCGTGGTGATTGTCAATGGCTCATTTAGGAATGAAAAGGTCCTCCACTGGAGTGCTTTCAGTAGGGTCACTTACTCGGTGAATTTTTTGGGCTTGCTAATAGGCATTGTGCTATTCTTTTGCTTCCTGCCAGTCCTGCCTATTGTCACTTATCAATCCCCTCTGACCGACACCCACCCCTTCACTCTGGCATGGTCAAATAAGGGGAGGAAACTGGCCATAGTGATTCCTCTGTATGCCATGTCAGTGCTTCAACCAGCCTGACTTTACTGCACTCAACCATCACTCCAGAGAGAGCAGGAAATCCCAGCAGTCATTCACGCGGCATATTGCTTCCTATCTTGAAGCCAGAGAAGGTTCCATAGACTGGCGCCAACTTGTTTTTTTTTTGTTTTTTTTTCTTGTTCGTTGAAGTTGGTCTTGAACTCGCAGCCACATGAGCTTTTTTTCTACTTCAAAAACTTGCGCTGCATGCTTTCCTCTTCAACAAAATCCCTTTTCATGATTTGTGTAATTAGGATGATTTTAAGGGATGTCAATCAATTTTTCCAAATGGTTGGAAGAACACATGAGAGCAAGACCATTCCATCTGGGTTGCTTTCTGAAAATATGGTCCTTAATCCATTTTAATCCAATCATGGCACCAGGAGGATTAGTTCATGTGAAACATCCTGAAATTCAAAGGATACATTGGAAATTCTGCATTCATCTGTGTGAAGAGATGAAATAAAAAAGGACTTTGAGTAACATTAGTGCGTCGCTATTTTCACAGTCCTATGAATATGTTTTGCTACACTTTCTACACTGACGTAGAGCTGCAATCTGTTCTTTGAAAGTCAGAAAAAGATCTCTAACGAAAGTAGTTGTCAGTATGAAAATATTGTGATATGTATATTGTCTGGACTTTCTTTAGACAGGGTTATGGTTGAATGCACTACAATGTGTTATGTCTTACTCCAGTTTTAAGTAGGTGGTCACAGAAGCAGAAAGGATTATGACTGTGCTGTACAATAAAGCAACAAGCAAATTGGTATGGCTTTTATGGGCAGTTTATGATGTCTGCAGCCAGATTAATAGCTGGGATGTTGACACAGCCTTATCAGTGGTATCGACGGTTAGGGAGCAAGGAGCAAAAACATACTGGATGGCTCCCACACCAAGCACAGAGACCTTGCGTTTAAGGCTGTGTCCAGGTTGGATAGCTCTAGCCCATCACTAAATGCCTCTTCTACTTTCCCCCTTTTAGTTTTGTTTTTGAGGAGAAAGTTGATCCTACCCCCTGGCCCCTTTTCCTGCTGGGATTAAGGGCCTGTCAGACATATGTGATCCAGGAAATACCTTTACTAGGCCCAACTGGGGTCACCATAGCAACTGGCACTAGAACCTGCCGCTGCAGGCCCTCTCTCGCTCGCTCTTGTGCATATGCTCGCTCGCTCTCCCTCGCTCTCTTTGCTCCCTCTAACCCTTTATTGTTTGGAGGCCTTTGTTGTGATGGAGGGAGGGATTAATGTGATCAGGTTTGCTGATGTTGTCCTGAGGTTATGCTATATGGGTGTGCTTTCTGTTTTGAGGGAAAACATTTGTTACAAACACACAGTGTCCTACGAGCAGTATGGTTTTCATAGATTGTATGATTCAAAATGTTCTCATCTTGAGGTTTTGTTCACCACCGTGGTGGCATTTGATTAGACATTTATTATTTTTTTCTTTTACTTCTAGTGTGGAAAATAGTGTGTGTTTGTCAGAAATAAGAAAGGAGGATGAGTAGAGTAGACTGTGACTTTGAAGAGGCACATTATGACCATAGCCGTGCCACAAGGGATTACTTTGGAGATGCTGCTTTGCTGGGTATATCCTCAGAAGTAGGCTATTCATTTGTAGTTAATTGGAGCAATGTTCCTTGGGTGCCTTGTGACATGGAAGTGTGATCATAGAGCAAGAATCTCAACCAAATTAGCTAGTGAAGATCCCTACCTTTGTAACCGGACAAACAACACCATTGTGATGGACAATGTGTCAACGTAATTGGGTTACCCCCTCCCCCTCCCCCTCGTAGACTATGTAGTCATCGAGAACACTGGGGCTCAGGTGTCTCGCTCTGTGACACCTCCCCCCTCTTCATTCCTCTAATTGTATTTCACCTTCCTTTCCCAAGTTGCTCCTTGCCAGCCTGACGATTGGGCTTTGACTAATTTGGGATGCGATTTAATTTGAGCTAGAGGTTAGGCGGGCGCTGTTCTGAGAGTGGCTGTAGCTCGATTTTCAACACAGCAGAAGCAAACCACGGCTTGGATGCAATAAGGTAGCCATGAGAGTGCTTGGTTGTACTTTTAGGGAAATCAAGGAATGCTGCTCTACTGTCTCCTTGACCCCATCCAACCTCAGAAATGCTTTTTCATCTAAGTTATTAAACTACAGATGCTGTCCCTTTTTGTATGAGAGCTTTGTGAACGTCTAAGTAGGTGCTATCTTATTGTAAATGCCTTTTGCATCATACAGTTAAGGCCCAAACACACTTCCAGCAATTGAAACCAATTGCTGAACGTGCACTGTAAGCGCCATGTGGCACATCATACCACCTTGACATGTCTACTCTGAAGTTGGTTCGATTTTGGAGTGTCAAAACACTGGCCAAAGCACCGCTAGCTAATATGGATGAAGAAAAGCTCAAGATCCAAAATTGCATAGTATTGTGTTGTACAAGCAACAAGTGGTTGGATTTTAATCTAGACTAGCTGAATTATCTCGCCCAGTGAAATCTGACTAGAAAAGGTGAACTAGTTTTTAAACTTTAGGCTAGCAGGTATCAATGTTAGATATAGCTAGCACACAGTTCAGATATAGACAAAATATGAATACTAGCTGGTCCAACTGTATGTGACACAGAACCTATTACAGTTGTGAAAATCAATGGCCCGTTGATGCTTTAAATTCGATGCTTGCAGTCCGCCATAGAAGCCTCAATTGACGCGTCCAGTGTGTTTGGGCCTTTGTAGTTGGGGTCAAAGGTAGTGACCTTCCTATTTCTTCATAGAGCCGTGTTATTGTTTTTGTAACAACATCCTGCGCATTGTCGTACAACTTATTGAGCTGCTCAAACTGCACCATGTCCTACGGTTTCCTCTTTAGTCCCTGTGGAAACCCAAGCGGACCTGTTCACCCTCTACCCTGGGGACCGTCTGGACCTGAGTTGCACTGCCAAGGACTCTCTCCAGACTGTCAACTGGACTAAAGACCATGTAGCGGTGGTGGATGGAGAACACACACGCATCCGCAATGGCCAACTACAGATTGAGACCGTGGAGCTGGTGGACTCTGGCTTGTACGCTTGCACCACTTTCGGCAACCACAGCGTCTACTTCAATGTCACAGGTAAGGTCATGGAAACAGACCAGCTAGACCAGGTCAGCCTCTGTATTTTGTCTTTATAGTCTTTTTATTTTTATTTAAACAATATTTCTTTTTTCATGGGATTGTCACATAGTTCATTCTTGAGTATAGAAATAGGCAAAATGTCCTAACATTTAACAACAAACTAACGCATGATCATGCAAATGTTCTATCAGTGTAAAGGCAGTGTATCAGTGTAAAGGCAGTGATACAACTGTAATAGATAACAGCACTCAAGGGCTTGCCTAACATCGCTAACATAAAATATTACTTGATGTGAAATTATGTATGATACACCTGTCAATTAACCCTCTTTCTAATTCCCATTCACAAGTTGATACCCTGGCATCATCTGAGGATGAAGATGAGGAGGATGAGTCTTCATCAGAGGAAGCAAAACTGTTAGGCAGTCAAAAACTGCTGCGTAAGTGTCCTGATCTCCTTCCCAATACTACTGGCAATCACTTGGTAATTACTTGGCTAGCTAATAGTCATACGGTTATGAGTCATTTTCATGCATGGTCAGTGACTTGAGGGCCTTATGACTCAACTATGCGCTTACCATGTGTTTGTGGGTCACATTGGTGGAATTATATCACTCTGGTGAATCAGAGGGCTTTCACTACCTCGACCAGGAATGTCCCCGTGGTGACTAACTTGGGTTAACCTTAGATGTCCTCTGATTAGTGTAGTGCAATTAAGTTACTCAGGCATGATCAACTGGCTACTACTGCCTGCTCTGCCCACAAGGAAACCAGCAGCCACCAAGCGTGGCAGGCATGCCGACCATGACTTTGCACCCTGACTTCAACAGCTTTATCTTGCCCCTTAGGAGTACACAACGTGATTTAACAACTGAGTTGAAACAATTTTGAAGCTAGGATTAAAACTGTCTAAATTCAAAGGGAATTTGAAGAAGGAGTAGAGTCCTGTGACTACAATTTAGTAATTGTAGATATAGAAGGTGGTCTTTGGTAGGGAATATATTAAGACACGCATCAATGAAGAACCAAGGCAAGGAAAATTCAATGGCTAGTTCATCTTCTCAACAATAAAAACTACAACATGTTTTGGCAAGGCAGACTGGAACATAATGCAGCAAAGTTTAGCCATATAAATGGACTCTGGTAACAAGGGAGTGGAAACACCTAGTAATAAAGTAGTTAAGTAATAAAAAACATTTTCATTTCAAGGAGCCTTGGTTCTTCATGTCTTAATATGTAATGTCATCTAAAAGGGGCTAAGAGTACAGAAGACATTAAACTCATTCAGGAATGGGCCTTTTATGTTATGTTTATGTTGTTTTTAGATTTTGGAAATGCACCTGATATTTTTGAATCTATATGAAACGCATAGCTCCATTAGCAACTCTTTCTGTTGTGCTGCCTTATACCAACTTTCTCTCTCCCTTGCTTCTTAGCAATGGCCCCACAATGGGCTCATCCAGAAAAGATGGAGAAAAAGCTTCATGCTGTGCCAGCCAGTAAGACTGTCAAGTTCCGCTGCCAGGCTAGTGGCAACCCAACCCCCACTCTGAAATGGTTCAAGAATGGCAAGGAGTTTAAGAGAGACCAACGCATCGGAGGCTTCAAGGTAAAACCAAAACTTGGTCTACTAACTACTTGGTCCTCTCAACTCTTCCTTATTGGCACCAAATAATCTACAGCCTGCTTAGCGACCCTTATTGAATCTCTCCCAGCTCATTGACCACAAGTGTAGATGTGTCAGTGATCTCATCATTACATTAGATCACTAGCCCCTTCCCCTTGAGTGGGGAAGGCTGCAAGTGGAAAGCAGGGAATGTTTCACATCAGACCTGGGAAACAATGCACCACGAAATCCTATGCCACAAAGGGAATGTTGTGTCACAATAACAATACCTCCAGGTGGGCAATCCTAGCCCTCCATTTGGGCAAAGTATACTGTTGGCTGTCCTCATTCTGTGCATCAGTGCATCATCTCTTCAGTAATCTGTAATCTGTACAGTGAATTTACCATGATAGTTGATTATATCTATGGTATATGATGAGATACAATGACTTAATCAACGTTTTTACAGCTCCTAGTCAGGCTGTGCTCAAATGTGATGCTAGCTGTTTGTGAACTGTGAGCCTATATCAGTTGAGAAGGCAGTTTAGTCCAGTCTCTGGGGTTGAGCCAGACAGCTCAGTGTCTTGGGGGAAGTGAGGCAGGGTAAACAGTTCACTTTGAAGGGTGTGGACCAGATTTGGCATGCTTTAGTGTCCCCTCACTGTAAAAATAGCATCTCTTTTCCCCAGGGTGTTGAACGTGGTTAATATGTTCACTTTACTGTTGAATTTTCGTCCAACTCTCTTTCCAATCCTTTACATAAGGCCAATTAATTTCTTTCCACATTCCCAAACTCTGGTCTCATGGAGAGTGTGGCCTTTGGTTCACTTTGCATTCATGTCACTTCACAGTGTATTCCATGTTTTCTCTCCAACATATCGTCCACTTCTGTAACCCGCCATTGACAAACACACACAGGCTTCTACAACCTATCAATCATTCCATTGGATTGATTCAGATCCATAATTGATCAGCGAAATCATCAATCAATCTCTGAAAATACTTCAACATGCCCATCCCTAGAATACCCAGAGGTTGGCTTTATTTAAAGGGGCGTCAAGTAATCTATTACTTTATCAACCTCTATCGGCAACCAAGGGATTGCAACTACATTGACAGGTCTCTGTCACAGTTTACAGTGGCCCGTAATTGACTAAATAATAAAATCACATTTACACAATAGAGACGAGTATGGTAGCTAATTAGAGTAGAGATCGATCAGAAAGGTCTATCTATAATATATCACAATGCAAAATGTTGTAATAATAATACTGCTTTTTTCATTTGCTTTTTTTTTTGGCTTTAAGCGTAAAGTCTCATTCCTAGCTCCGTCCTCCAGTAGGTGGCGGGAGGAGATTGGAAGTATCTTGAAACGCCAATGGACAGGGAGTTTTCGTTCCGAAACAGAGTAGAGGCCGGAAAGTGATTTTTGAAAGCCAGAAACCGTAGCAGCTGGCGAAGTAATCGTTGAGCCATCGAACCTCTGGAGACGTGTTATAGTCATTTTATTCTATGGGACGGTAAAGGTCTTACCCTTTGCACCTTTAGGTTGACTTTATCTATAAATGCCTACACTTGCAGCAGCCTAACAGGTGAAGGATGTACATGGATGTTTGCAGAGACTAAGACTAAGACACAACCCCTCCTTCCCCTGCATCTGCTCTTCCCATCAAGGTGTAGGCTAGTCCAACCTTGTCCTCTGCAGCCCCCACCCCTCTCCCTCCCCAGCTGGGACACCCCACCCCCCACCCCACCCCCAGCCAGGCAGCACACTTCACCATCTGGCTGCTGTTTTTTCAGTCAAGGTGCAAAGGTCTGCATCGGCGGCTGGGGACGTCTCTCATCCCTCCCACACTCTGCTTTTATGACCAGACCTCTATTGTTCGTATCGTCTGCATGGAGACGGGCAGGAGGGGGGGGAATAATGCACACCACATGTATGAAGCCAAGCACAACACATCTGGCAACAGGCAGCTGGACTCCCTCATCACATTTTAGCTAAATGAGGGAAACCGTATGGCTTGGTCTGTATATGCATGTTTGATGTTGCCATTGCCTTAGAGGTTTGTTGGTTTAATCACACACTGCCGGTCTTGGCAGATTTATGGAAGAAAAATTAAAACTTGTCTCGGAAAAAGAGAGCCAGACTTTACTGGAGACATCAATTGACGCTAATAAGACAGGTTGGGGCAGATATTTATATATACCATGTACCCCTTTTTTCCTCTGGTATTTGTTGGGTTCCAGACGCGGTAAAGTTAAACCACCAAAACATTGGATGGTGTTGATGGGAAGAGGGAATCATGTTTCATCTTGTGATCTATATCACATTAGACATCATTGAATTTGTGTAATTTGTACATAATAGCCAAAAGTTAACTATCATGACAAATGTGATATTGAGAGGTCAAGCCTCAATGAAAGTAAATACAGAAATGAATTGGTCACATGTGAGGATAGATGGGGAAAATGAGCTTGAGCTCTTTCAAATGTTGACGGTCATAATTGTGCCATCTGTGTTATGATCGTCTGACTACTGGCCTTACTTATATTTATATTGTTTATATATATATTTTTTTCACTTTTACATTGAATGACTGACAGTGGACAGGACAGTACAATATGTTTTGGTGCTATACATTGATGCACTGGAAGTAAAATGACCTGTAGTAAGACATTCTCATCAGTAATCAGCAAATTAAAGAATCCATGTGCTTATTCCCATTTAAAAAAAAAAAAAAAAAAAATCCTGATTTGATTTTGATTCTAATATTTTTGGTTGCTGCCCTTTTCATTCGCTTGTGCCAGTCTGTACACAGCCACTATAACCTTTCTCTCCAATGTTCAGGTCCGAGACCACGTGTGGACCATCATCATGGAGTCTGTCGTGCCCTCTGACAAGGGGAACTATACCTGTGTAGTGGAAAACCAACATGGCAGCATCAATCACACCTACCAGCTTGATGTAGTCGGTAAGTGTCCTCTCTCCTGTTTCTTGCCCTGTGATCCTGATTTAATCATGTGTTGGATATTCAGCGTCTAGTGCCATGTTGGTTCTATATCACTAATGTTTCACCCCACTAAACCTGATTAATTGACCTAATGTAATCCTCATCCCAAGAGCACAGGGAGAGTCATGCAGTGTTAGCCTGGGCTGAACTGGGCATGTCATGTCAGCGATTTGATAAATGAAGCTTGTTTACTTGCGGCCTGAGTGATGAAGCTATGTTGAGGAGTGAAATGATGACTCCCTCCAGGACCTGCCCTATGACTCGCTCTTGCACCATTGGTCCTATAAATCACAGTCTCACGTCTCACTTCCTCAGTCACCGTTGTCCCCTGGGCTTAGCGTAACCTCACTAGAGCCCCAGACCGTGATCAGCAGCGAGATCGTCTCAGTTGTGGGGAATGTATCCTCGAGAGTGTATGCTAAGTCCTCCACTGACGTCTGGGCCAGCCTGGACATTGTCATTCTGCCAGATGCTTTTCTCATTAGTTTACTTTGAAGAGTTATCAGTCATCAAAATGGAGCCCCAAGAACATTTCATTGTACAGTAACTGCTCCATATCAGACTCTTAACTTGTCTATCCATCTATTTTCCCCCAAATGTCAGTAATTACACAGGCAGCATATAGCTGGGGTCATTTTAATTCTCCGGCTGAGAAATTGCTGTCTGTAACTTGTGAAATTACACAGTATCAGATCAGATTAATCTGATGACCTTGTCTGCAACCAGTTTCGGGCCATTTCCAGTCAGAACGACGTAACGCGATGGCTTGTGTGTGTGAAAATCAGTCAGGCATGTGTACTTTTGGATTATTGCACTTGTGTTTGTTTTTGATAAGGCGTGTTTGCTTCACTGTTCCCAATATGTCTGTCTATTGTGTTACAGAGCGCTCCCCCCACAGACCAATCCTACAGGCCGGCCTGCCAGCTAATCGGACCGCAGTGGTAGGCAGCGATGTGGAGTTTGAGTGCAAGGTGTTCAGTGACCCTCAGCCTCACATCCAGTGGCTGAAACACATCGAGGTCAACGGGAGCCGAGTCGGCCCTGACGGCTTACCATTCGTCCGCGTCCTAAAGGTAGGAACTTGGACTCTGACCAGTCCTGCCACAACAAGCCCGACTCTGGGTTTTACTGTTGGTGCACAACAAAAGGATAATTCATTTAAAGTAAGAGATGAAACCTTTTTGTAACGCTAAATGGGGAAACGCAATCAAACTGTGCTGAATTTGAGTCTAGTTCTTGATGATAGTATTGCATTTTATATTAGTTTTGTTTTCTGATCTTTATTTTCCTGCAATGCCATTTTAACCCCAACACTGTTTGTTAAAGGAGGGCAAAGTGTATCCCTGTTAAAGTGTTTGATGTACAAGTTTACCTTCTTATTGTAACTCTGAAAAGGATGATCCTTGCAAACAAATGTTGTCTCCTTTAATCTTGTTCAACACAGAAAAGCGCTATAGTGTAAATCTAATAATTTGAGCATGTGTCTGTTTTTTTGTGTCTGTGCTGCACATGACTTGTTTGTATTTCCAGCATTCTGGGGTCAATAGTTCGGACACTCAGGTGCTGACCCTCTACAATGTGACTGAGGAGGAGAGCGGGGAGTATATATGTAAAGTGTCCAATTATATAGGAGAGGCCAATCAATCGGCCTGGCTGACTGTCACCAGATATGAGCCCACAGGTAACCACCATGCCGCAGTACAGGACTGCACATAGGACCACACAGAGGAGGCGCTTCTAGGACCACCTGGAAAGCTAGGGCCATATACTAGAGACAACCTCAGCTGTTTCTCTCCTCCCTCCCTCCCTCCCTCCATTTCTCCCTCCCTCTATCCTGCCTCAGTGCTCCTGACTGTAAATGACGCTATGGAAAATTCCCAGCAGAACAGTTGAAAGTGTTTGGCCTCAGGTTTATGTTGGACTCCTTTCTCATTCCTGCCCCATGCCTGTGCTGTGCCCTCCTAATAAGGGCCTCTCTTGCCATCCTCTTCTATTACTCTCGCTCCCTTGCCCTTCAAAGTCTTCCACTCACATCTCACAGAGACTCTCTCTCTCTCTCTCTTAACTGCCTTTGTTTTTTTCCACACTCTTCCAGCTGTGTTGCTCTGCCTACCTATCTTTCCCTGACCCCCTGTTGTTTGTCTTGTGCTTACACAGTGTGCAGAAGCGTGTGAGTGTGAGATCTGTGTGAGGCCTTGAAAGTTGGAGTGTGCGCTGTTCTGCTGTGGAGTTTTCCATGTTACCCATCTCTTGCATGTAGAGATGAGACTGAGGTATTTGATGTCTGGTGATGGGATGGACCAATGAGGGGTTCAGCAGTGCGGACTCTACCTAACCGGCTCCTCCACTAACAGAGAACGGAGGGCTCTCCCTGACAGTATCCTCCGCAGGGGCTCTGGGTGATACTTTTTGGGCATATGGTGTTGGATGGAGGAGAACGCTCCTCCGTCCCATTCCCTCTACTACAGTGCCTTTCTCTTTCAGAACCCTTTACTCATGGCTCCCTTTTTCCTCTTGGGCCTCTTGTTGGGTCCGCTTCCTTTCTTATTTTCTAGACCGCTGGCCTTAACACCACGGACAAGGAAATGGAAGTCCTCCAACTGAGGAATGTGTCTTTTGATGACGCTGGGGAGTATACCTGCTTGGCGGGCAATTCTATCGGGTTCTCTCATCACTCTGCATGGTTGATCGTTTTTGAAGGTATCAGTGGTTCTGTCTCTCTCCTGGTTTTTCTTCCTCTTCCTTTCCTCCTCTCCAGCCTGGCTATCCACCATCCACATTTGTCAGAATGGGGTCTTGTCTGGCTCTAGTTCTGTTGAGAAATGTGAGAGGAAGCCAGGGCAGGTTACCACTACTAAATCTCCTCCCTCTATGTGCTCAACATGGCTCCTGCTCCATCTAAACTCTCCGGATGGGAGAGTATGGGCCATGTTCTGCTCTGTTCTAAATGAAACCACAGAATGCCAAACAGCCCCGTGAGTTATCTTCTATAGTCTACCATAAGACACTACACTTAAAAATAGGCCAATCAGTGTTCCAGCCAAAGGTTGTATAGAAAGTATACTTGATTCTTAGGTAGGTTCACATTCATAGAGGGGTAGTTTGGCAGCTCTGATCAGGTTTCACTCTCAACTATTCTCACATTCTACTTTTACTGGTGTTTACATTTGATTTTGGTTTAAAGCTGATGTTCTTTGACAAGCGCTACAAATGACATGTATCCCTGATGTCATTTCCTGCTGTGAGCGCAGCGCCTGCCTTTGATAATTGGCCCACTGTAGTGGATGTGTCTCATTCCTGAGGGCTGGAATGGGCATTTGTCCAATTATCAAGCTGCTTGTCAGTCAGCTTCTTCACACAAGTGCGGTGCACTTGTGTTGCTGGTGTTGGTTAGGGGTGTAACGGTACACTTAAACACCTTCGGTATGATACCCTTGGTTTGGGATGCATTGCAGATTGAATAGTTGGAAAAGATTCAACATGCACTTCAGAATATTAGCTTACATGTGGGTTGTATGTAATTATGTTCTATTATCATGAGGCAACAAAATACCCGGTGCATTTTTCAGTATTTTGTATCTGGGGGGCACTTTGATTTTGTTCAATTACAGTTGTGAGAAACTGTTTGTGACCCCTTTTGATTTCCCTGCATTCCTGTATAAATGTCTCCTAGAATATGGTCTGATCTTTATCTAAGTCATACAAATAGATAAACATGTTAGAAAGCTCAAGAGATGCCTGCAGATCCTCAACTGGTACCTCAGGGTCACCTTCTTGACCATTGTGCAGTGTGTTCTTGCAGTGATCTTTGTTGGACGTCCACTCCTAGGAGAGTAGCAATGGCACTGAATTTCCTCCATTTGTATACAATCTGTCTGAAAAGTCTTTGGAAATGCTTTTCCAGCCTTACAAGCCTCAACAACTCTTCTCCGGAGGTCCTCTGAAGTTTGTTTTGACCAGGGCATATTCCACTTCAACCGATCTCTTTATGGAGAGCAGACTCTGTTGGTAACCAAGCTTTGTGGGGGTTTTATACAGCTCTGGAAAAAATTAAGAGACCACTCCAAATGATCAGTTTCTCTGGTTTTACTATTTTTAGGTATGTGTTTGAGTGAAGTGAACATTTTTGTTTCATTCTATAAACTACTGACATGAGTTGTGCCTGTGTTGGAATTCAAGACACTGGAATGGATTGGCTGCCATACATGTAGAGATGCTGATTTAAGAAAACTTTGGAGTGGTCTCTTAATTTTTGTATGACAGGACACCTCTAACCCACATCTGAATGTCATCTCATTGATTGATCGCCTGACTTCAGTTACCCCCTTTAACACAAGTCATAATCCTGGAGGTTCACATACTTTTTCCAGCTTTACATTCTTACATTTTTGTGTGTTATTTGTTAAATCACATTGTGTTTATCTATTGTTATGACTTAGATGAAGATCATACCATATTTTAGGAGCCATTTATGCAGGTAATTCAAAAGGGTTCACAAACTTTTTCTCGCAACTGTATATCATGAGAGCAAATGTTCATCCGATTCAGATTCAGAACCTTTTCATTGAACATTTCAGTTCAAACTTCAGGCCGGGTTCAGAACAGCTAGAAAGAAACCTCAGCATCATTTATGTCTACTACTCACTGAGCGTATTACATCGTGTTTATTGGATTAAAAAAAATGTTTAAATGATTAAAACGGTGCATCAAATAGGATTCAAACTAGTTGTATGAATTCTAGAGTGCTTACCTTGATTTTGTTTCAAGAAGGTGCCTAATAATACAATTTGAAGTGCTTTAAGAATATTCTCAACAGGATTTATGACCATTAGGTGTACTTACGTTTGAACATATACCACGTTTGAAGTTGGTATTGCGTCTTTGCGTCATGTCCCAAACCAAGGTACGCACCGATCCATGCTTTTGGGATCCGTTACACCCCTAGTATTGGTATGAATAAATGTTGGTGTTTTCACTGAATGGGAGGAAAAAAACACGATCTGAATTGGATGGTTACATAAATATGTTGATTTCACTTTTATGGCAAAAAGAAAGCTACATTTGTGACATGCCATTGTTTGTATTACCAGCACCAACACGCAGTTCTTTTTTTTAAAATTAGTTGAAAAACAAAATGTCTTCTATGCTAAAGGAAGTCAGAATGGGACATATCCATTAATTAATTGCTTTGTGGTAAATCTTCCTAGTTAGACCTACAGATAGACGTGTAATGTGAATGAGTTTGATGAAGTAGAAATGATATGCAGTGTTCTTATATGTTCAACAATGTTTTATGTGTCGAAGTATCGATCCTGTGTACAGAAATCAGAGCCTTTGCACACCACTCTTAAATATCCACTAACTACATCAAGAAAACATAACTAACTTTTTTGCGTTATCTGAATAAGTAGAACGTCCAAACACTGAGGCCATTCGCCTGCGTAACACAGATTTTGAGTCCTCTGGGTTTGTCCCAACTCTTTCTCTGTGGGGTCTAGCATGCGCCTGTAGAGAACTTGGCTGCTCTCTGATTCAAGGGACTATGACCACTTCTCACACTGGCAAAGAATGTAGAGTGAAACCCTATGCTTCAAAGAAGTGATTATTGGTCCACAATAGGAGTTTGTGCCTAGGCCTCCTGTCCCGTGTGTGTCTGTGTCAAAGGCTCTGGTTTTTAGACATGGCAGCTGTGCTTGTGTGTGTGTGTGTGTGTGTGTGTGTTTGGGTGGGCCATCTGTTCTATTTGTGTTTCTGTGTACCTCCAAAACATGGATATGTGTGGTGTGTTTGGGTATGTACGGTCCCTCTGTGGTAGTTTGATTTCATTCATGGCCGCTGACCACCCTATCCCACCCCCTACTACCCTGCGTTCCCCCATCCAGCAGTCCCACACTACCCTCCATCCAACCACACCTACCTGGAGGTGGTCATCTACTGTGTGGGTTTCTTTATCATCGCCGTCATGGTGGCCACTGCCGTTATCTACAAGATGCGCACCTCCTCCAAGAAGAGTGACTTCAACAGTCAGCTTGCGGTCCACAAGTTGGCCAAGAGCATCCCCCTGCGCAGACAGGTAACAGAAAGTAGATAGGGGGTTTGGAACATTTATACCTTTTCTTTTTCTCTCTCATGCTTTAATACATTTTTAAGTGATTCAGTGTATTTCAATGGAATTAATGTTACTGCCAGTGCAAATGGTGTTGATTATTTGGGAAAATAAAAAGCATTTATTCAGAGAGCTCAGATCCCTTGTGAATCCGTGAGGTCCTGCAGACCAGGTAGGTATGCACACTCAACAGGTGTCTCTAGCCTATGCTCATGGCACAACAAAGTAGTTTTGGTGGTTTTATACACACTCTCATAAAACAATTTCAGCAGTACTGTGTAGTTTTCAATCCCTTTTGGTTACCTTTCACTTTAGTCAGCTCCTCCTACCCGTGCCTTTTCCACTATGAGGTAGTAATGTCACTGTTCTTGACTTCAGGTGTCTGTGGACTCGAGCTCCTCCATCCACTCTGGGGTGATGTTGGTTCGTCCCTCCCGCCTCTCCTCCAGCGGCTCTCCTATGCTCTCTGGGGTGTCAGAGTATGAGCTGCCCCAGGACCCCCGCTGGGAGCTTTTCAGGGACAGGTATGTTCTGGACAAAACTCCAGGCAGGGGTGCGGTAGCCTAGACGTTAGAGAAGCAGGCTTGTGACTTTCCTGTCACAAGATCTTCCTGCCCTGTTGTTTGAAATCCTGACCCACCTGAGAAAATGTGCATGAGAAACACTTCACTCACTCTTCCTTCAACAGCTACTGTTGAGGTACTGTTGAGCAAGTATCTTAAACCCCAACTGCCCCAGCAGCGAACTTGGTGTTTGGTGCAACCTGGTGCAAGCTTATACTGGACATTTCCCAGGTGTGAGATGTGTTTAACTGTATGAAAGTGAAGCAGGGCATCACTGAAAAAGAGCCTACATGCTCAGTCAACATGGAGGTTAATTAAAGGTTAAACAAATGGAGTTACAGTCCATTGACTGTCATTAACTCTCTGTCTCCTCTACCCCACACAGACTGGTCCTTGGGAAACCCCTGGGAGAAGGCTGCTTCGGTCAGGTGGTGATGGGAGAGGCACTGGGTCTTGACAAAGAGAAGCCAAACCGTGTGACTAAAGTTGCAGTCAAGATGCTGAAATGTAAGTCAACTTTCCTTTTTACAAAAGTTCTAAGTTAGCTGCATGAGTATAGACTAAGGTTGATTTGGTATTGAACCTAATGAGAGTACTTGTTAAGAGGAAACCTCTTCAAAGCACAGAGAATAGATAGAGAGAATAGAGAATAGATTTTGCAGAAGCCTCAAATCCAAGCTCCAGGGAGAACATTTTTTGACACCAGAGCTATGATGAGCAGATATTAAGAGACATCTGCCGCTGGCTCTCAGCCACTGTGCAAACGGGAGAGCACAGTAAAAATTTATGAGAACCCTTGACATACGATATACGACAGTGTTCATAAAACTGCAAGAAGTAGGGTTGCAGGGAAAGTAGCATTTATGGCTGGTACTTTTTAAGTGCCTTTCCCCAGGGAGCATTCTCTCTGACTGGCCTCAGCCCAACTCTAGCTGTTGTTTCTGTGAAAGCTACCATGTTGGTTGCTTTGTCAAGGTGATCATTGTTGGGCCTTTTTGGGCCTTTTCACCAACAGAACATTGACCAATTGTCCTAATACGATTTATTTCCCTTCCTCTCCAGCTGATGCCACAGAGAAAGACCTGTCAGACCTGATCTCAGAGATGGAGATGATGAAGATCATTGGGAAGCACAAGAACATCATTAATCTGCTGGGAGCCTGTACACAGGATGGTAGGACCCAGACAGACAGGGGCCCACTACTGACCCAGGGCTGCTCTGTAACACACTCACACATGCTTGCATGCAGACAGACACACACACACACACACACCATTTGGAGAAAATCTCAGAACCTGTTGTCCCTCAGACGAAGTGTTGCCGTGAGCCTAATATTGAAAGATGTGTAGAACGGCATGAATAAGCGATTTTGACACCAGCTTCCGAGCTCTCAGTTTGAAATGACCACAGCTGCTGCCAGGGTTGCCATATCTCTCAAATCATCCCTGACAAGGCCTGGCACTGTTCATCAGCCTCTGAGGAAAACTAACCTCTAATGACCCTATGGTGCCTATTGCTCGGTTCCTACAACACCAAACCCACTGCTGAACAAGCTTTTATGTTCGCTTCACTTCCTTGATAAGTAAATGACAACATTCCTGATAGCTTTATCTACCGACTGTTGTAACACTGAAATCTGTCTTGAGTAATGTGTGCAATGAATGTTTGTTTGTTTGTTTTTTTTATGCATTTTTGGTCCGGTCCTTGAATCTGTTTTTTTTTTGGGGGGGGGGGGGGGGTTTTATTACAGTTTACCCAACCACAATTGGCTTAGCTATTGTTCCTCCCTCTTACTAGAATGTAATTTAGCAGTAAGGTACTGTCTGTAACTCAAGAATCTGTTTGCACATATGACATCGTAGTGCTTAATCTCATCCTGCATCAATTCCTGTTCTATAAAAATACAGATAATTTCCCCACATCTCAGAAAAGGATTTTGTATGTCTTCTAGTATGATGTTATGGTGATGAATGGATTTATTGACATCTTTTTTTCATTATTTGCAGGGCCGTTGTACGTGATCGTAGAATATGCGTCCAAGGGCAACCTGCGGGAGTACTTGCGAGCCCGGCGCCCACCGGGCATGGAGTACTGCTACAACCCTGACCAGGTTCCCGTGGAGAACATGTCCATCAAAGACCTGGTCTCCTGTGCCTACCAGGTGGCCCGGGGCATGGAGTACCTGGCCTCCAAGAAGGTAACACAACAATACAACCAGGGTGTGAAAGTAACACCCACCAAGCTCCAAACACCACATTCTCTTGCTTTTCATTGTGAATTACAAACTTAATCCAATTTATAAGTGAGCTATGAAACATTTATATTAATTATTTTTACCGGTAAATGTTTTTCTTGGTAGGTGTTTTTTTTATCAGCACAGTTCCTATCGTTACAAAATAGGTGTGAGGACACTGGTTCAGCTCTTTGGTCTTTAGGTATTGGGTTCTTCTGGGAGCTTTTCCTTGTCGTCATAAAGCGCCCGAGGCTGGTGTGCCTTTGTCCTTTTGTTCCGATTGTATTCTGTAAACAGTATTTGTCATGATTGATTGATTTTTCACCTGACCTACGCCTCAAAAGTCACCTGAGACATTCCTGTAAGGCTGTTACAGCCTTCTATTTCAGTGTGCCATAAATCTGATTGTCTATCAGCCTGACCTAGTTAGGCCTGTACAGTCATTTGAGGCTTGTTTGTGATATGAAGCGCTATATAAATAAACTTGACTTGACTTGTATGTGTGCAGTGCATCCACAGAGATCTGGCTGCTCGTAACGTCTTGGTAACGGAGGATAATGTGATGAAGATAGCAGACTTTGGCCTGGCAAGAGATATCCACCATATTGATTACTACAAGAAGACCACTAATGTGAGCACTATCATTTATTTATCATTTGCTTACCATCATTCATTCATGGTGAAGACCTTCCACCATCCTGCAGCCACACAGCCAGCCATAACACGTACGCTTTCCCCACAGGGTCGTTTACCAGTCAAGTGGATGGCTCCCGAGGCTCTGTTTGACCGGATATACACACACCAGAGTGATGTGTGAGTATTGTGTTTCATGATTCTCCCAATTCAGTCTTAATGGAAGTTTTATTATTGTGAATCCTGACGCTCCTGTCTGTTTATATCGGTAGCTGGTCGTTTGGGGTGCTACTGTGGGAGATCTTCACCCTGGGAGGCTCCCCGTACCCCGGGGTCCCGGTGGAGGAGCTGTTTAAGCTGCTGAAGGAGGGTCACCGTATGGACAAGCCCTCCACCTGCACTCATGAGCTGTAAGGGAACGCAATACACACCTGCATGTTTCTGACCACATACACATTCTGTTATGCTCATTTTCAAATTATTTCCTCATGTAGAAATACAGAGGTAACAGTGCAAATATAGTTTCTTAATCTAACATAATAAATTTAACTTAATGATTTTTGATGCATGATTGAAACGCATTGGAGTTGTTTTTAGCACGTTCTTTTGAACTATTGTAGAACTAACGAGGTGTATTTTCTAACAAGTGATGGTTACAATTCTTTTGCAAGAATTGTATTTACAACAATACACACATCACATGCTTTTCTTTTACATAAGATGTATACATTAATTCAGAGACATAACACGGTATGATCTTGACTGCTGTTAATGTAGAATCACTCACGTCTTCTCTCCTTCATTCCAGGTACATGATGATGAGGGACTGTTGGCATGCAGTGCCTTCTCACAGACCCACATTCAAACAGCTGGTGGAGGACCTGGACCGCTGCCTGGCCATGACGTCCAACCAGGTCAGTCCTTCTGTCCTCACCATCAGACTGCAGGGAACCAGACATTTTCTGCTTCTCTCACATGTATTGCCGAAATATATCCAATCAAAAATGTATCTTAAGTTGCATTTAATGAGAGAGGCTAGAGCAAACATTAACTCTGAGGCATAAAAAGGCTTTGGTCTCAACCAGATATGACTGTTTTGGGTGTCACAAGCCTAATTGTTTGTCCATTTCTGCGTATAGGAGTATTTGGAGCTGTCTGTGCCTCTGGACCAATATTCCCCCAGCTACCCCGACACACGCAGTTCTACCTGCTCCTCAGGCGAGGACTCGGTCTTCTCCCATGATGCCGGAGCCGAGGAGCCCTGCCTGCCAAAGTTCCCTCCCCACTCCAACGGGGCAGCCATTAAGAAACGCTGATACCTCACCTCCGTTCAGACAGACATTGACATTTCCTCTCCCTGTCCTCCGCTCCCGGCCTCATGGGGTTAGTCTCTTCCCCACATTCCCAGAGATGAAGTTAAAACACTGGTGCTCTGTGAGAAAAAAAAAAAAAAGGGGCTCGGAGGCACCTTCTGGAACTTGTTGGGTAACATGGACTGAAGAGTGCAGCCGTTTCCTGGTTCCTGGTGGTGAGGTGGCTACGATGTTTATGGGGCACTTTGTATTAACCGGGAGTGGCAGTTTTTCACAGTGCTGGAAAAGAACAGACTCCCACTCTTCTCTCCACTTTGGGCATTCCACGGGTCAAGAGGATCGAAAGGACTGACGATGATTATGTCAGTTGTATTTTTCCATGGTTGTTCCATCAATAGTGAAGGAAAGCACTCTGCTTTTCAGACCAAATCCAGAGAATATACCTTGTATATGTTATCAAGTGGTCCATTGCATCATTCAAACTATCTTCTTGTAAATACAGTTAGAAAATTCTAAATATGAATATATATTTACACTGTACTCTTATTTTTATTACCATATTTGATTTATTTTCTTTTTGTACAAGGATGCATTTGTTTGATTTTTTTTGGATATAGTCCGTAGGGGCAGTTGTTACATCAAAATATCTTTTAAAATGTATGGAGGATTACCTGGCCAGTTTTTTTTTTTTTTTTTTTTTTTTTTTGCTGTATCACGATTTGTTTCAGCTTCGCTTCCCCCTTAATCTGCTGCATAATTGTCAATGAAAAAATATATTAGCTTTTGTTTTATTTTCAGGTACAAGTGGTCTTCATGACACAACCTGCAATATGTCGTAGCTCAGTGTTCAGGGTCTGTGTCCATCAGAAGTCAGCCATGCTCCCTTATTAAAATCCATACTCTGTGCGTGTGTGTGCGTGCGTGTGTGTGTGTGTGTGTGTGTGCATGTGTGTGTATATGGGTGCTTGTGTGAACCAGAGTGTGTGTCCGTGCATATCAGTGAGCGATAGAAGCAGCAGGGTGCGCAAGAAAATAAACTTCACTTGTCTCATTCAAGATCGTTCGTTCCAGGATGGTCACTACTGTAAATATTCCTGGTTGTTAGCCACGCTTGTTAAAAAGAAACGGATGAATTTGTTTCAGTCAACGCCGTGCACTTCCACTGTGCATGCCTCCCATGTGATGAACCGATCTACTGTAAATGCTTTAACAGGAGTTACATTTGGGTGTCGTATAACTTCTGATAAAGAGTTGCAGAACACGTATGTCATCGTAAAAGGATTACATTAAATAAAATGCTATCGAAAAACAAACCATTAAAGCTTTCAGAGTTTGAACTGAACTTAATAAACAGGTCCATAAATATCAAGATTTTCTTGTTTGTGTAAATCACATTTACAGAGATGGAACGATGGCCACTTCAATCTTCCCCCCATTTAATGCAGGTTGTTGGGGCCGATTAAATATGATAATGTGCCGCTGACATCAGAAGAAACGTTGGCTAGTGCACAGAGCCACAGCCAGCAGTAAACATGTAATTTATGGCAGTGTGAATGGCTTGGCAAGTGCTGGTGCTACACTTCCATCCATCAGCCCCACCAACCTTGATGCTCGTGTCTGGCTCTGGCTTCCTGCCATTGGCTGATGCATCACCTGGATTGCAGTTGCCATGCAACAGGCTAAAGTCAGCCACACAGTCTGACTGGCTCCCGACCCTTTTTAAAAGCTAGCTTTTAGAAGTCGGGTCAGTGTAGTTAGCCTGCATTGCATACTGTATATCACCAGCAAAGGACAACAGCAGGGTTTAAAATAGAACTGAGAGAGCTTTGTTTGTATGACATTGATGGAGAATTGACCCTCGCTTGCTTGTTTTTATCCCAGAAGCCATATGATTACAAAGGTTGTTAGTATTGTGGATTTGTAAGGCAACAGCAATATATCTTCGCCACCACATGCCACAGCCTTCAAGGATACGAGGCCATTTCCGTCCACCAGTGAACAGCCATTTCCCGATTTCCACTTACACTTCCTGAATACAGACACACATATCACCTTAATGTTTTTGGAGAAATTTCATCAATCCCTGGAAACGGGTAGTAATAAAGGTATCATCTGTGTGCTGTGGTTGAGGTGATGATGAAGGGCTCTATATAAGAATGGCCCGGACAGGAGAAGCCTTGCTTTATAACCAGCTAATGGTGCACAGCATGGATCGGAGGTGCAATTACCTGGAGGGTATTATCACTCCTGACAGATGGCACAGGAACAGTTTGGTAGAGCCAAGTTCATCAGTGATGGTCCAGTGTAGCAACAGTGAGGTAATCGGTGCTCTACTAATAGGTTCACCTCTGGTTTATGATCTTACAAAACAACAAAAGTCAACAAAAACTCAAGAGACTGTGATGTATCTTTGTTTTGTTCTGATAGCGATATGCTGCTAGAGACCTTTCAGCATGTTTATTGTCAGCAATTTTGAGTTATGAGTGTGGAATGAGACCAAGTATAATTAAATGGCTTCTAATTGCTGAGATGATAGAAAAAAGGATGGTAGAAGGCACTCTGCTCTATTTTACTCTACTCAGAAAAACTGATTTGGGAATGCCTGCAAATTCATTTGGGAATACTGGAATTTCAGCCATGCAAGCATCGCCCAGCTGTAATTGGCAGCAGCAACACCCTTGTTGAATTCTGGTCAGCTTAAAGTGCTGTGTGGATTTACATCCTCGAAGAGCCATTTTATCAGCTACTTATTTCAAGACATTTATATGACACTGTAAAAAAGATCATATCAATTCATTGTAGTAAAATCAACAAGTTTGTGACTATTTTAGAAAGATGAATTGCTTCACCATTAGTTGGAAACTAGGAAACAAACTTTCATGCAGGGTTAGCTGCCCATCCGGAGAGGTTATGCTATGTTTATGGGGTGATCGTTAACAAAGTGGCTTGTTTTCATGGAGAAAGGAATAACGCTGACATGATGTGATTAAATTTAATGCTATCTACTTGCTAATATTTCAGTTAGGCCTGTCACTGATTTCAAGTTCTCTGAAAAGGCTGCTGGTGATGATCAGTGACACAGACTTTCAGATTTAACCACCTATCAAATTAAAATAGCATAAACCTCAATGCATTTTTACAATGTGAAGTTCAAACAACAGCAGCTCTTACAATGATTATAGTTGTGATTAATTTAGTATCAATTTTAAAACCATTTTAAGGCCATAAAGGCTTGTTAAGGCTTTAGATATCAATATCAATTTCTTCTTTGACAGCTGGCTCCTTTGAGGTTGTTTTAAAAAGACAAAGAACAAATATTTCAATGAATTTCATAAAGTTATGGTGGCCTTGAAGGCAATTCAAAATGAAAAAATCTACAAATCTTTTGCAAATTGCACATCATTGATATCTCTCAGGAATATCAGCAGGATTCTGAACAGAGGTCCATGTGTGTTTCTTTGGGCGATCCAACATAGCGCCCACAGTTACATGAATTTGTGGTCATGTTTACCTGAGATAGTTTGATTTATTTGGGATTATCATCTCTAGGTCTCCAGACAGGCCTGAGCCTCTCCATTACTCTCAATGCTTTGTGGCCTGTCAGGGATGACAGATGACCTGCCCTTCAACTTGCTGTCACCCCGTGGAGGAGACACATCATCAATCAGAGATCATTACTCAGCCTCAGTTGGGAGCGTGGGTCCCTGGAGGGTGACGGTGGTGGTGATGGGGTGATGATGATGGCACCGGTGATGGTGTGTGTGTGTGTGTGTGTGTGTGTGTGTGTGTGTGTGTGTGTGTGTGTGTGTGTGTGTGTGTGTGTGTGCATGCGCGTGCTTGTCTACGGGTCTGTGTCACCGGGGCTTCTGCTCTTTTAAGCCTCCAGGAAAGAGGACTGGTGACATCAGCCTGTTGTTGTGTACCTCCGTCTCCTCGCAAATGAACTGATGATTTATGGGGAAAAGGGGAGGAGAGGAGTGGAGGGGGATGCTGCCAATACACACGAAGAGATAGAGACAAGGGTTACCATAGACAGCGGCACAATCCTGGAACTCATGAATATCAGCCTGGCCAGCGTCCATCTGCTCGGTGAAGGAGACTCGGGGTCTTGTCTGGGAGGAGGGAGAGCTGCTCTCCACCCCGAGTCCACGGAGAGAGAGAGAGAGAGAGAGAGAGAGAGAGAGCGGCGTTCATTACAGCATTACAGCAATCCAGCTCAGCCCAGACAGCCTCACCACTGGAGTGTGTATGGTTAACCAGAGCAGGCATTCTTACCTCCGGTGTCATGCCGCAGATTGTACCATTGTTAGGAACTTTAATTTTCTGTTGTTTTCCCTCTGTGACAGCCAGATCCTCCACCTCCTCCTTTAACAGTGGTTAAGCTGCTGAGCGTCTATTTTGTGTCTAAATGTGGCCGCTGTGGCTTTGGGTGTAGTTCATTTTAAGCAACGTATTTTGCAGCGGAACAAAAAATATGATGTAAACATGTTGTCAGCGGTATCTGCTGTTGATGAAATCTGTTGAGTGACGTCTTTGCCGGCATGCTAAGGTGGATGTGGCAGAAGGATGGCAGTGGGTGTCCTCTCCTTGTCCTTGCTCTTTGGTTGTTGATGTGTCTGCCTCCATTGAGGGCTGGGGCCCCTGTTTGCGTGATGGCTGTCTATGACAGGTCCCGGGTGCCCTGCCTGCTCTCCGGGACACGGATGACAGATGGGGTGAGCCTGGGGCAAGGCCCGTCAATCACTCCACATCTCACTATTGTTTTTGAGTTACTGCCCCTTCCTCCCTCTCTCCGCATCACACGGACCATAACTTTGGGTAGTTTTGTACACAGAAGAATGCAACCGTGGCATTCACAAGTCACGCAGTCAATATCCATCCTTTGTGTTTTATTCTACACACAACAGGTTCATTACGGACCTAAAAATGCACCTAAATCTAGACTGAAATTGCATGAAATTTTGAGGCTACATTTGTAAACACGTTCTCTGACAGCCGGATAAAAACGCCATAATCTGTTGAAAGAGTATTTATGGAGTCTGGAGGCATGGGTGTGGTCAGGTAAATGAGATGGGGAAGGGTGTTTTTGTTTGGTGTAGCACTACCGGGGGGTGGAGTGGGGGTGGCGGTGGCGGTGGCGGTGGGGTGACTATGTCTGCTTGACTAGGTGTGTTGGCGTCCACACAAAAACTGACGCCTACAGGCATGGCCCCGCCTCTTTCCCACCAGATCGACTTTCTTCAGTGGAGGAATGAGACACAGACACCTCCTCCAGGCTGAGACATATAATCTGGTCCTGTCAGGGCCTTTATCAAACAGGATCAACTGGTGTGCCAAGCCTTTCTCCACAGTCCCCACAGGCAGCGGGATAGCTGCACATGCATTCCTTCAGCACATCCCAGTCCCAAGAGGCGTATCACCTATCTTTTATGGCAGCTCAGCTCAAGTGGGAGGGTGGCGGGGGTTGGGGGGGGGGGATACAGTAGCTCCTCTGCATTGTCCTGATTGAAAACTAAGATAGCAACATGGTCTTTGGTTGGGAGCATTTTCCTGCTCCCCTGAGTCTCAAAATGTCAGAATGCCGATCAACAGCAAATCCCAATGCTGCAACTAAGATGTGGTAGATATTGACACGTGAAAGAGATGGATCAGTCTCGGCCGTCGGTTCGGTGATGACGATCTGCTTTCACCGCTGAAAGATGCAGATGTGAGTTATCGCTTGTGTGACAGTTCCCGCGTGGACATGGACGGCCTTTTCGGGATACTGCAGCCCACCCGAGGGAGCGTTCCCCCAACTTAGTTATTTCAGCCCCTTCTGAGCGTTCCCACTCTCGAGGCCCCGCGCTCGCGAGCGACGAGATAAGGCGGGGTATGAATCACGGCGGGGTCGTTGCGCGCAGGACTCTAATCATATCACTCGCCCCGAGCCATATGTCATTGTACTCTCTTTAATTGAATTGAGCCTGGGATGAGATTGCCTGACATACCTCCCGGTGACTGAGCCTCACATAAGAGAGCATGGCAACAAAAAAATAAGAGCCATTTGGGATGGGTTGTTCTGGCAACAGAGTTAAGGTACAAGATACAAGGGAACATGATGCTATCCTGCAGCTAACGTTGCAGCCCACCTTTGTCCTGCAGTTACACTTCAAGTGGTTTCATTGCTGTAGCCTTCACCTGTCAGGAGGCGCTAACCTTTATTGTGTAATATGAAATAATTGTGGGCTTTATGGGCATGTTTGTCACACTGCAACTGCTTGTTAAAGACAGACTCATCAAACCTGACCGACTGATTTGTGCTCTGCGAGGCCTTGTTGTGACAAACACTTACCTTATTGAATTTCTTGGTCACGTGTTTGATCGCTGCGGCTGAACACATTACTTGCTCCTGACTCATCGGAGAGAGGACGGAGGCTCTAGGAGTCTGACGTCAACTCGTCCTCGGGCTCGGCCAACTGAATTAGCGGCATCTATCAGCTCAATGAGGAAAGATGAAGATTCATTTAATGATTTTAAGGTCACCCGTTTATTGGAGCTCGTAATCACTTTGTGTAAAGAATTACTCCCATTGCAGCTGTTTTCAGAGTAATGCAGACTTATTCCATTCATTGGTGTTTCCATGGTACAGCACCTCCATAGGAAGACGTGCAACGTGTGTGTACATGTCTGGAGTGGAGCCTGAACATTGTTGTGACTCCTGTGTAAATACTTTACCTGGGGGCAGCTGGGATTTTCCCTGAAAAGAACTGAGGTGAAACAGATTTCATCTTTCTTGCTATGTTTTTTTTTTTTTTTTTTTTTTCCTACTTCCAGTGCAGCCGAGATGCCAAGCCGTGAAAACCAAACAGATGTGGAAGTGGGGACAGACGGCCCTTTTCAAGCTCCTTGGCCCATAATCAGGATGGGATGTGGGTTTGAAGCTGGGGTAGAACACAGTCAGTGTTGAACAGTGTACACCCGCGGCTGTGACGTATAGCGTTATCCAAACACCCTCGATCCCCAGTGAAAGCGGGGCGAGGAGGTCAGTGGAGCCGGGCCAGAGGAGAGGTGAATAGCTCTGATTTAGAATACATATGTGGCAGACAGCAGAGGATATGGTGGGAGGGTCGGAGTCGGGCACAGCAGAAAGGAGGGCTCTGTGGTGTTTGATGACTAATTTTTGCCAAACTCCTAACGCCTAATGTGGAGCTCTCAGGGTGAGTGGCTATTTGGCTGGGCTTTCGTTTTTTTATTGCCCGAGATGCAGGAATGAATCAAAACCGGTCCAGAGGCACAACTGTTAATGGCGTACCTGGGAGGGACGTGCTGAGGCCTGCACTGCTTGTACCAACACGTCGAATCTTCAAAGTTTCTCCCCACGGCTGCTGCAGCGCTCGACACTGGCCTCTTGTTTTGTTTTGTCTTTGTTTTGACAGACATCACACCCTGATGTACTACGCTGTAAAGATCTTTCACCTTTCCATACTGGAATATTTAGTTCCCTATTCAACCCCGTTTTTGGTTTATACGATAAATAAAAATACGTACAAACACATTTATGTTTAAGAAGTTTAATTCCAAAGTGAGATCATTTGAATAGATTGACTTACTCTTAGCAAATGAAAATAAAGCGCATTATGAATTACTATCAAAGTTTTGAGACAAAATAGTTGTTTGTTTGTGAGGATAAAATAATAACTGATTCATTTCAGGTAGAACCTTTTTCCAAAATGGATACGTAGTGTTTTGGAATTAAACCCTTCATTTGGTGAATTTACTTGCAAAGGTAAGTGTTTTTGGGGTGACTATCTCTAAAGCGATTCAAATGCTTCTGTCTGACAGACAGAAGTTAGGATTTCCAGCTGCTGTTTCATGCTCTGCTCTCCATGCCATGCAATTAAGCTGGTTCCCACCGGAGGTCTGGATTGGGTGGAGTAAGCCCAAGCATTAGCAGGAATAAGCTGCTCTTCGCCAAGCATAACTAACATGAATCCACATATAAGGTCATACGAAAAAACATAGTAGACGCACACAGACACACACAGCAACAAAACCCAAAAAGAAAATAAACCATGAAAATAGCAGCTGCACAGAAAGATGGGAAATGACAATCATTAGCTGAATGAGGCATTAAGTGGCAACATCCGTCATTTTGTTGCTGAATCAAATGTTGTTCATTCTCTGTGGAAATGTACGTCAGTCACATCATCACAGATTTGGGGGCTGGACTGGGAGCTACACAGAAAATGTTCACTAATATAGACAAAACTGTCCCAAGGCAAACAAATAACATTTTTCAACATATTTCAAAGATGAAATTCTGTTCCCCTTCCATCCATTCAGGTGTTATACTTCATCTTTTCACATGACATGTGACTGACTTTCCATTGGGTTTTGAATCTGCCCCCCTTAAAAAACTTTCAAGTCTGACCTACCTCAAAGAAAGAAAGAAAGAAAGAAAGAAAGATTAATATGGGGTCTGGTTTGACTACAAGTTCACCACAAAAGGTTTTTTTCAATTAATTCCTTTACATTTTACTTTAGGCAACAAGGGGGAAAAAACCAAACCATTTCAAATAATTTCTGTATTGCCCCGTTGTGTTAATAATGGTAGAAACCAGATCAGACTTAACTGGTCAGTAATAACGTTTTACAGCCAGATATTTTAGAAAGAGCAACGTTTCAAAGTAAGCATCTTCTTGCACAGAGCAGAACCCTGTTGAATGGCTGCCCAGACTGGAACAATGTGCTGAGACCTAGGCAGTATGCTAATGCCACAAAGCGTGTTGTTCACTGAAAGGTAGTGGCTATCTGCATGTGACAACAGACTTGTTGTGAGAGGAGGCTGGCTGTGCCTGGCACTGAGGCTGTGGCCCTGCCAGTGGCCATTCAACTGCTCTCTGCCATTTGTCTGCCCTGGATGGACTTCATTATATGGCCAACAGCACCCTCTTGTGTCAAGAGTCGGTAGTGAGAGTCATTGGCAGGATGATTTTCATGTATCAATTGTTAATGGATTGTTAGTGTGTGCAATAACTCAAGATAGCTTGAAAGGTATTTAGTTTTTTATTGTTATGATCCTCTGCATATGTTCTGAACCATGGTGCCATATCACTCTATCTCACCAGCACGAGTTTAGTGTCAATGAAAAGATAAATCTGTTTCCTTTAATATGAGCCAGATTACATATCTGTTGGATGAACACAGAAGACACTGGGGATCATTTTTGCCTTTCTGTTTATGCCTAAGCAAATGTTCTTTCCTGCCTCCAGCTCTGGGAAACTACCAGGACCTAAACATACCAAGCATAAGGGAACTCAGTGCTCATAACCAAGGGGGGGCTTTGTTATTTTATATTTGTTATTTTTATATTAATTTAAAACATTTTTTAATTTAAATTATTAGTGAGTTGTGAAATGAAATATCACCAGACTCATTGCATTACTGAAGGTCTTGGGTGTTCAGGCTAAAAATGATTAGTCAGAACATGAATTCGGTCTGTTATGGACCGTTTTCAAAAATCAAATTGCAATGGCCATATTTCAAAATATGGCCATCAAATTGGGAAAGGAAGAGTTACTGCTCACACATGGTGGTCCTACTGGCTTCAAGGCAAGAATCTGGGACATTTTGTTTGCCTAAAATGATGAAGTTGTTAAAGTCCCAGGTATTATGATGTTTCTGGTACAAAATTCATGCATATTGTCCCAGAATTGTGTATTTCCTGTAGTATTTCACTTATTCTGAACTAGATTACATCATAGCTACCTAAATGACTGACATCAGTTTCTGGTGGCCACACACAGATTACTACATCCTCAGTGAGATTTATTTTTCTTTTTTTGTCTGAGCACTTGCACCCTCCATAGATATGTAGAATCATTATCGGCCGTTTAGAAATGGCCAGCACACACACACACACACACACACACACACACACACACACACACACACACACACACACACACACACACACACACACACACATTTTGCCTGCACCCTTTATGCCTCCCTCTCTGCTCTCATCTCTCCAGCTGCTTGGCATGCCTTCACACCTGATAAGAGGTTCAGAGAGGTGTATCCTAGAACACACTCCCAGCAGTATTATCTTCAATCAGGATTGACGTGAGCCTTTGCCATGTTGCCCTCCCTCCCTCCCTCCCTCCCCCCCTTGCTTGCCTGCTGTGGTTTTAAGGCTCCTGTGCGTGCAATAGTAAATAATTCAGTGTCAGCGGCGCTGCATACAGGTCCTGGTGCGGAGAAAGCAGCCTTGCTCGTCACTCCTGCAGTCTGCACTCTCACAGCAGCTCCCCAGAGAGAGAGAGAGAGAGAGAGAGAGGGGAGAGAGAGAGAGAGAGAGAGAGAGAGAGAGAGAGAGAGAGCACAGATCCAGGAGGCTGCAGAACACCCACACCCACAGAGGATACAAGGGACTAACCCTCACTCACTCTCCCACCTCCCACCCTGCCTCCCTCCTTTTTTCTCTCTCTTCCTCTCTCTCTCTCTCTCTCTCTCTCTTCCTCTCTCTCTCTCTCTCTCACCCATCCTCTCTCTCTTGTTCTGTCTCTCTCCCCCAACTCTACGCTCAGCATCATCAAAACTGCTGTTGCTGCTACCGGGGCTGCAGGCAGGGTGACCACTGGCTTTTTTTTTTCGACGAGCTTACCGCTTTGTGGGGGGGGGGAAACCAAACTTCTAGAAGCTCGGTCAAACGCCTTCCCCGTCCTTCTCTCCAACCCTGAACGGAAAGGATGCTGGACGTCGGACCTCGAAAGGCCCCGGGGTGGCCGAGGCTGATCTGCTTCCTCAACTTGTGTCTGCTTTTCTGCCTGCTTGGGCTCTCAGACGCCAGGAGAGCCCCGAAGATACCCCGCTGCCCCTCGACCTGCTCCTGCACCAAAGACAGTGCCTTCTGTGTGGACACCAAGGCGATCCCCAAGAGCTTTCCCCCTGGCATCATCTCCCTGTGAGTAAAACATCTGTCTTCCACTGTCTATTGGCATAAAGGTACAGCAAGTCCATCCTTGCATAAGCTGTGTGAAGAGTTAGTAGATCTGCATGCAAGACGGTACAGATGGTACAGCTACACCTCTGATCTAATGATGCATTACAGTTTTTTTTAAACATTTAATTACAGCATGAACTACAGTTCAACCAGGAAATCATATACTGCTGCTGTCTTGATGCAAAGTGTCTTTCCATCAGCAGAGAGAGACGTATTACATAACTACAATGTACCCTCGCCATACGATGAACTTAGAGGGAACAGAAAGAGATGTTATCCGTGGTGGATGGCGCGATGGTGGAAGGCGAAGGACATGCAGCTAGTACTTTGTGTCCCCGTGCCAGCAGTCTCATCTCATTCCTGGAGAGGAGTCAGGAAAACTGGCAGAGGAGAGAGCGCCGTAGTTATGGGAGCACGGCAATGAAAGCCTGTAGAGCTCTAGGGAGGAAGACTAACAATAGATCTCCTATCTCACAGCTGAAGACCTGCTTCTCCTCTGAGAGATCTTAAAAGAGAATAGATAGACGCACTCTGCACATGGAGAGGCCATCACGAAACAGGAAGCTCGACGTCGGATTGGGGTGCAGGTTACACTTTGCTAAGAGGGCTACGGAGTGCTTACTTTCATTTGCTATTGACCCTATTGATTGTGTTTCTTGCCCTCAGATTAAATATTACAGTCTAGGGAATTCAAGAGCACAGGCCGGTGGAGGTGGCCTCATTTTACAATAGGGAAGAAGTGGACGAGTGAATAAGTTGGGTGTCCTAGTTTTTAAAGGATTTAGTCGTCCCTGAAATTCAAACGGCAAAGACAGTGAGACAGTGGCAAACGGCAAAGACAGTGATGGGAGCTTGGGAAGGGATGGCGTAACACATAAAGTGGTCAAAGTGGTTCATCAATAAATGGATCCTGCCGCGGGACCTCCCACGCACGTCCATCATCAAGATAAGACTGGTAGTAGGACATTTTCACTGGCACTTTGTTTACAACCATGAACCGCTGATGACATCACTCCAGGCTTTGGCGCGGCCGGTGTCATCTGCATGCTGACATCAAGAAGACGCGTTTGATAACTAATGCCACTGTGTATTTTGAACAGGACGATGGTGAACGCAGCCTTCACTACAGTCCCAGAGGGAGCTTTCTCCCACCTACACCTGCTGCAGTTCCTGTAAGTGTTCAGACCTGGCTCAGCCTCCATTTCTCTCAGAAGGTTAAAACCCTTGCAAACTTTAATCATTCTTTCTCTGTTGACAACAAATGTTTTCTACATATCCATTCATGTTCATAATTGGCTGTTTTTAAGGTATAATTACAGAAGTTTGTGTTGTGTCTTTTTTCACAAAGGCAACATTACGATTACATGCAGACATCTTTTGTTTTGGCGTGACCATGAAAGGACTGCAGCCACTAGAGATGAATGGTTATTGAAAACAGTGGTGACATAGCAGTAATAAGAGTAAAGTGGCTCTGTATCAGTGTCATTGCCAATGACTGACTCCCTTCAGTTCTGCTCTATCACACAAAGGGCCATTTGTATCCTCAAATGCAATCGAGAGAGAAAGAGAGAGAGAGAGAGAGAGAGAGAGAGAGAGAGAGAGTGTGTGTGTGTGTCTGTCTGAGCTTGTGTGTATGTGCATAGATAAATGTGTGATGTATTTATGTTTTATTGTTTCTAACTGCATTTTCGTTACCTTGCGTTATATATTTTGAGGGTTTTCTGTGATTGAGGCAATAACCTCTCTTACTGTGTTCAGAAGTTATTTACTTGTTTATAAATCAGGAGCTTTTCTAAACCCAGTGAAGGTCAGAAATATGTTTTACTTACTTCAATTTGTTGGTAAATTGTTTAGATTGTTTAGTTTGAACATTAAGTAGATGACATGATTATTAATGCCTCCCTCTTGCAGTCTGCTGAACTCCAACACATTCACCATGGTTGCTGATGATGCCTTCGCTGGTCTATCTCACCTGCAGTACCTGTAAGTATCTCACTTTAGTGTTTGAGGAAGTGTTTCAGAGCTACAGTGTAAGATTTCAGGGGTGGAGTCTGCAGTATGGCAAAGATTACCAAAAGTAAAACTAAATATAAAACCTCCTCCTACTACAGAGGGCATGCTGCCTATGTGTAGTCTGATAGAGCTGCCATTCTGTGACTTGATGGCCTTGAGAAAATATTAGTTTGCTGATGGCTTTGAGTTTGCAGCTTTCCACTGAGGCCCATGCATCAGGCTCCATAAAGTGATTGTGTGGCTCTGGCTGCAGTCCAGCATCAGGCCTCTGCATCACCGCTAGTACCCTAGCTACCCACTGTGAATGCTAATAAAGTCATTTTTTGATATCCAGCCTCCTCCGGAGAGTCTGCTGGCTGAGCACACGCTGGGTGCCCTCCAGTCAATACAAAAGACGGGGTGGGATCAAATGATGCTGATAAATGGATAACCTGGAATACTCCTGCCCTCCATGTCCCATTTTATGAAATTAATCACAGGCATGAAATGAGGTCTTGACGTCGCCGATTCTTCTCTTTTGTTGACTAAATCCCGTCAGTGTGTGTAATACGAGTGATTCATTCTCTGACAATTGCGTCTGTTTCTCAGGTTCATTGAGAATAATGACATCCAGGCTCTGTCAAAGCATACCTTCAGAGGACTCAAATCGCTGACTCATTTGTGAGTATCCTTTGAGATAATAAAACGGAGGAATAGCGTATTAATCTGTCAAATTAATGCTTCTCACTACACATCCATATTATTAGGATTTACTAATTTACTAATTTACTAATACTAGTATCCTAGTATCTCCAAAAATCTGTCACTTTGCGCTGTATACTGTCTAATGAAGCAAAAATGCATTAAATCAATTAAAAATCTGGAATCTAGAAAACTCCAAATGACAAACCCATGTTCATTTTTTACATTACAATTACCACATATATATAAGATATCATCAGCTTGGTATTTCCAAAGATTCTTAAAACATTTTCACCATATGGGAGATGAGGTCTGCTGTAAAAACACAGAAATGGAAAGAGTGAAGACACAAGTTTTCATCAAAATCAAAACAAGATATTTTACTAATGATTATTTTGTGTGGAATTTTTCAGGTCGCTCTCAAATAACAACCTGCAGCTGCTGCCAAGAGATCTCTTCAAATATCTTGACATCCTGACAGATTTGTAAGTGTGACATGCCTGGAGGCCTGGCCCTACAATCTGTCACTACAAACAGCCATTTTGCCGGGCTGCCCTGCGGGTTTAGTGGTTCATCTGCCAAAGTGTCTGGTTGCACTGTCTGGTTTGAATCTGGCTCACACTACGCTGGTGCACTCCTTCTCTTCTCGTCTTCTCTTAGAAATGAATGTGGTCTGCCCCGTCCCCCTTTACAAACAAATGATTTTTTTTCAGTGTTGGTGATTTAAGCTGACACCCATTCTCTTTACCTACGTGTCACTCAGAGACCTGCGGGGTAACTCTTTCCGCTGTGACTGTAAAATCAAGTGGCTGGTAGACTGGATGGAGAAGACCAACACCTCTGTTCCAGCCATCTACTGCGCCAGTCCGTTTGAATTCCAAGGCCGCAGAATCCATGATCTCACCCCGCGAGACTTCAATTGCATCAGTGCAGGTTTGACCTCAGCCATACCGAAAGTGATGCCAGTGGTGATGTCGTGACACAAACGGCTTGGTTTATAATCCCTGTTTCTCTTCTGACAGACTTTGCCGTTTACGAAACCTTCCCTTTCCACTCGGTGTCAGTGGAGTCCTATGAATTCAATGGAGACCAGTTTGTGGCCTTTGCCCAGCCTGAGTCTGGGTTCTGCACTCTGTACATATGGGATCACGTTGAGATGATCTTCAAGAATTTCCATAACATAACCTGTAAGTTGCCGGCTTTGTGAAAACAGTTGCGCCATATTATGTTAACAATGAATTCTGAGTGTTTTTTGGCTCCTGTGTTTCTCCCCTCAGCTCGCTCTGCTGTGTACTGCAAGCCCGTGGTAATCAACAACACTCTTTACATGGTTGTGGCCCAACTTTTTGGAGGCTCTCATATCTACAAGTGAGACTTCTGCAACTTCATCTTGAATACGGCTAACGCCCTGCTGAAATATCTAAAAAATAGCTAAAAAGGATGAGACCTTAATAATCATAAGAGTAAAATTTGGTTCTTCTTACAGGTGGGAAGAGGACCCACTGCGCTTTGTCAAGATCCAAGATATTGACACCACTCGTGTGAGAAAGCCCAACTTTGTGGAGACCTTCCAGTTGGATGGGGAGTGGTACTTTGTCGTAGCAGACAGTTCCAAGGCGGGCTCCACCAGCATTTATCGGTGGAACAGCAATGGCTTCTACTCTCACCAATCCCTCCATCCCTGGCATCGGGATACCCATGTGGAGTTCCTCGATGTTGGGGGTAAGCAGCACCTTATCCTCTCCAGTGCCTCTCAGCCGCCAGTGGTTTACCAGTGGAACCGAAGCCAGAAGCAGTTCGCTTTCCATTCCCAAATCACAGAGTTAGCCGATGTGCAGATGGTCAAGCACTTCTGGGTGAGGAAAGTTCTTTACCTCTGCCTCACTCGCTTCATCGGTGACTCCAAGATCCTCCGCTGGGAGGGTCAGCGCTTCATAGAGATCCAGACCCTTCCCTCACGTGGTTCGATGGCTGTGTATCCCTTCACAGTGGGCCTCCGCCAGTACCTCCTCCTAGGAAGTGATTTCTCCTTCTCCAGAGTATACCTGTGGGATGACCTCACTCAGCGCTTTCAGCCCTTCCAGGAACTCAACATGAGAGCCCCTCGGGCCTTCAGCTTAGTGTCTGTGGACAACAAGGACATCCTGCTGGCTGCCAGCTTCAAAGGCAACACCCTGGCCTACCAGCACCTGCTGGTAGATCTTAGTGCCAAGTAGACATCTTACAGTGAAAGGAGAGCATTCTGAGAGCATTTATCAACATGTGCCATACACAGAAAAGACTGCTAGGTGTTTAAGCCATGTGACTAAAAGTCTGCTATCTCACCTGATGTTTTAAGTGAGACAACTAATTAAATGATTGCTTTTTTTCTATTCTTATGCAATACTCAGTAACATTTCAATTAAATCATATGATACTACACAGCAACAGTAACATGCATACAAGTGTCATATCACTTTGTGGCATCACTGCTTCTATTTAGCCAACCATGTGTCTTGGCCAATTGTTTTTGAGACTATTATGCTGTATACTGTACTTTACAAATAGTGTGAAAATGGTGTGCATGTGCATCTACTGAGTTATTCACATTGAATGGGATTTGATATGGCAACTGAGTGAAATACTATTGAGATTTTATAGGTTACGCTGTATAGGTTACCTGTGTAGAAATCTGCATGCCACTTTACAACTGATATTTCATTCAACACTAAACTTAATATAAAACAAGCAATACTGATCTTTGTAATATGTATGTCCTTCATATATTCATCTTTCTTTATGAGATACCAACATACCTCTGTCTGCATATAATCTGATATGCTCCCCAGGAGACAGGTCTATGGTCAACTGAAAAGGACTGGATAGTTTAAATGTAAGCTCTTAGTCACATCCAAATGTGCATGAGTCCTTATTGTTTTCCCCATGTCTTACATGTTTAAGAGAGCTGAGCTTCAAAAACCATGCATCTGTAACAAATAGCCTATAAGCATGACTCCTGTAGCGAAACTCAAGTTTCCCTCACAATGCAATACAGTTGTGTCCAACTGGAAATTCAGGCCACATCAATGTGTCTTTGCAATGAAATCTGTATGATGATGTATGATGCCCTGTGAGCTATGTAAAATGTAGGATCTGCTTTATGACAAAAATAATGAAACTGTTGGTTGCAATGTGAGCCTACTTGTGTCCTGAACGTGTCCATATTCATATTCACCATGGTAAATCTTGTACCAGGCTATATATTTACATGTATAGGTACTAAATTACTAATGGCGTAATATATTCTTAATACAAATTTAAATTGTCAATGCTCACGATTTTAAAATAGTCCTTTAAATGTTTAATTATTAAACGAACAATACTGTAACAACATCATAAAACCGTAAATCGCAGTTAAATGACTTCATCAAATCACTTAGATGCGTGATAAGGGCGAAAATTTGATGCTTTTCTTCCTAAATCGAAAGCAGACTTGTGTGGGAGCGCATGTTTTGGAATCTCGGGCTGCCTACAAGGGTGGAATTCGTGTATTTGTGCATTAGAATGTAAGCCCCGCCTTTTCGCGCGGTTCTGAAGACAAAACGTGCGCCACCATATATTTTTGTTGACATGATAACTGCTAGCTAACGTGAGCTAGACACATTTCCATGCATCATAGCGTGGGGTTTCTGGATAAATGGGAATGACATGTGAGATCTTGCTGTCTTATTACATCAAGAGTCGGTCATATGACTTTAGAGCGTGTTGTCTTTCTAAGTTATTTATTAATCTGGTGACGGATGTTGTCGGTAGCTAGTTAGCATTACTAGCGTCGAAGTTGGCTAGTTCGTTGGGGTGGCTGCTGCTTGGCATAACAAACCGACAGCTACTGTTAGGCTTACGGTTCAAACTTTAAAACATGTCTAATGTCGCCGAAACGACTTTGCCGACTGAGTGGGAGGACGACGAACGGATGAACTTCCTGTTCTCCGACTTCAAAGAAAACCGAGATGTCAACACGACGGATTGGGACAGTAAGATGGATTTCTGGACTTCACTTATTATACAGAGCTGCAAGGATCGCGGAACCGTGTGTGTCAATTTACAAGAACTGAACAAGAGTTTTCGGAGGAAGGGGACTTCGCCGTTGGGCTTGGGTACTGTCATTCAATGCATGGCCAGGTAACTGTAACAGTCAGTTCTGCATGCAGCTTTCTGCTGACAGTTCATATCTGTCACAATAATTCCAGGGTCAGTGTATGCATGCGCAGTTTATGCGACTACTCATTGTGTCTGTCTACACTTTCACTACTAGATGTGGGAAGATACAGAGGGAGTCAGAGTTTGCTGCCAATGTGGACTCTGGCTGGCTGTCCTGGGGTGTTGGCCTGTTACTGGTGAAGCCCTTGAAATGGACGTTCTCCACTCTTCTAGGAAGCAGCCGGGTGCCTTTGGAAGAGTCCTTTGTTGTCATAGAACTAGTAAAGGTGTGTAAACCAAAGTATTTCAGTAGGTCAATAAAGGTATTTTGGGCCGCCGCTGGAATAAAGTGAACTTGTGTCTTCCAGGAGAAAGCAGCACAATTGCTGGACGTGTACCGGACCAGTGAATTTGCCAACCGCTCTCTCCTGTCCTTTCAAGAGCTCTATACACTATCCTCCCATGTTTGCGCTGATGAGAGTACACTGTGTATGGCTCTCCTGCAGCTGCAGAGGGAGAAGCAAGTGACTGTTTCATTGCATGAAGGCGAGAAGGTAAAGCGTAACCCGAGAACAATTCATGAACCATTCGTTCAAGGTTTTTAGAGGTTTGTTGTGTCTGACCAGTGTCTATTTTGATCCACATTTTGTCTGTGTCCACTCCTCACAGATTGTTAAGTTTTCTCAGCCTGGGCAGGATCGTGTCTCTCCGGTTAGTGATGTGGATATAGGCATCTACCAGCTGCAGTGCAGTGAGAAGCTGCTTGGAGAGCGGGTAGAAGCACTGGGTCTTGAGGCAGATAAGTACGTCGACTCAAATATGAGCTTGTGGAGTGTCTTTATTGCATGATGACGTGTAATTCATCTGTCACTGTTTGGAAGGGGTGTGTAAGCAAGGCAATCCATTTGAGTAAAGCCAGTGCAAAGCCAGTGCCATAGCCCATTTCTCTAAATTGGATCATTTAGTTGACGCTGGCGCCATCCTTTTCCAAGCATTGGACTATTAGCCTTGCCAGATGGATTGCATTGCATTCAGGTGGCTCAAACTTTCAGAAGTTGTTTGTGATTTCTGCTAATGCCAGATTGTGTTATCTAGGTGCAGAGAAGAAGCAAGGGGGCTGCTTCAGGAAGGGAAGAAATCTCAGGTTTGCTACTAATGTTGGGCTTTTAAAACATGCAACCACCTAGTTCCATTACCACTCAGTTCCGTGGTCATATTCATGGTCTCTCCCGCAGGCGCTAAGGTGTTTGAGAGGCCGCAAGAGGGTCGAAAAGAGAGCAGACAACTTGTTTGCCCAGCTGGAGACTATTAGAGGAATCCTGGACAGAATAGCCCAATCACAGACTGATAGGCTGGTAAGAGGCAGAATAACCATTACCATTCAATGACAGTGTTATACTAATAACACTTGGTCAATTGTTACAGTCTCTGTTCTGAGACTGTTCTTCTTAACCAAGTTGTTGTCTGTGCTGAATGTGCCTGTAGGTTATGCAAGCATATCAGACTGGAGTGGCAGCCCTGCGACTCTCCCTAAAGGATGTGACAGTGGAACGTGCTGAGAGCCTTGTGGATCAAATCCAGGAGGTGGTTATTTTTTTAAGGCAATGATTATTGTATTTTAAAAGTCTAACTGTTGAATGTCACACTTACATGACTCCAAATGTATGTTTTCTATCTTATAACCAGTTATGTGACACTCAAGATGAGGTGAACAAAACTATAGCTGGTGGTGTGCCCAGTTCAGGTATGCAATTCGATTTGGCACACAATATATCACTTGTTGTCTAATCAACATTATCAATGAGATTTGGATTTCTCAAATCTGCATTTTTTTCTCCCTTATTATTCGTAGATGCAGACACTGATGAGTTGGAGGAAGAGCTTAAATCTTTGTTGGAAGACTCTAAGCCGGATGGCATCTCCAGTTTACCTGAAGTTCCATTAAACCCTCTGTCACCTGCCAGGGAGCCGAGTCTCCCAGGTAATGATCTGCTGAGTTCTTTGCCCGCTGTACCTCAGAACTACTTAAATATTACTGACGAGGAACTGGAGGAAGAATTGAATCGCCTAACCCTCACAGATTCAGGTTGGCTTGCTGCTTACTCTATTCTATTCATTCTGGGGTGGACTACTGTAACATAAAGAGTCTGAAGTAACATATGGTCACCTGTGTCTCTAGGCTTTCAACAGAAGAAAATGACTTCGCCAACTAAGAGGTTAGAGCCTGCACAGTGATGGCACAAGCAAAAAGATGAGCGCTTGGAAGAGGCTCTGCGTCAACATTTCAACACAAATTATATTTCTTTAAAAATGTCTCAGAGTCCTTTTTAGAGTAAAAACATCCTTGTAGAGTAAATTAGCAATTAAAGGGTACTAAGTGGAAAGGTTACTGTATGACAAAAAACCAAGGCACTTTTCTTAATTTCTTAAAAATGAGAATGCCTTTACTGTGGTGGCATGTAAAAAGGATTTATTGTATTATGTTGTTGCTGGTTTTTTTGTTTTTTTTTAAAGTTAAAATCCTTTTCACCTTGAAAGCTTTCAGGCCTGCTCTATTATCAAGATTTGGTTTTCAAGTCAAAATCCTTTGTGTTCACATGTTTTAAATATAGCTTTTGGTATGCCACCACAGTGAATGCTTTTAATTTTGTGATATTTTTGGCAAGAATTTGAAAAGTTGTATCTGTCTTTTGTATAGTGGGTTTATTGATGTTTGTAAATGTCACGCATGGATGATCCTTTAACAGATGTGTTTTAAGTGGCCTTCTGAACTGTATACATAACGCTAAAATATAGATAACATATATCATCATGCCAAATGAACTATCACAACTACAAGTACAGTTAGGCTCACTACAATGCCTGTGAGCACTGAGAAGTCTACCTTAAGTGAGTTTATTCATATATGTTTAAAAAAAATAAAATTTATTTTAATCATTTGTCTGTAGCATTATTTGTACCACTAGTTAAATAATATTTTGTATTGTTTTGTGTTGATTATGTTTTATCAAGTTTTTATGAAGCCGTGAAAACAGTTCGGGTTACTTATGTTCCTTCATATTGTCCGGACAACACGGAGTATAAATCAAGCGCACCTTGGTTGCGACTGCCACGTCACTCGGCGGAGACCTGCGACACTTGAGGGGAAGCTGGCTCGCTAACGTTAGCCAGAGGCTAGCATCTGGCTCTCCAGTAATGTTGGGCTTTCTGAGAAGGGGGGACTTTCGTTATTAACTAGTAAGTATGAAACTGACTTTAAAGACCATGTATATACAAGCATGTTTTGTTGACACTGATAAATATTTTAAAAATGTGTCTCAGTTCGTGTATGTATAATAGCTAACGCTAAGTTACCCCCTTGTAAAGCCCGACCAGGCATGTTGCCATATGTCATATGAGGGAAAACATACTTGTTTCTGTCTCTTCCCTTTAACCTGTTTAAGGTCTATTTCTAGATTAAATTGATAGCATTTCGTTGCCCTGCACCATCGATTCGAACAATGTGCGAATATTTATTTCCACAAGTCGAAACTCTCTGGGCCCAGGCCCTTTTCCAGCAAGACCTCAGAAGGAGCCTTGTAACTTCAACTAATTCTTCCTATATTTTTCGACGAAGGTCATGATCATAAATGGAAATAGCATGGAGCTCCGGAGTAAGCCATCACCCCTACCTTCAGACGACTGTTATCTGGTTTTTATAAAATAAACTAGCAAGTTGAAGACAATCCACATCATGGGAAGGTTGGTTTGTTGTCATTCCCAACTGTCCAGTTTTTACATTGATTTACATAATTTTAATATTTTAGCTATAATGGCCTTCAGACTCTCCCTCCATCTTTTGACAGGATCAGCTTTTCGTGCCTTTTCCCAGCCTCCTGGCATTTCAGCCTGTCATCCCAGGTTCTTCCTCGGCTCTTGATACCTTCCCTCAGACAGCTGCTGTTCATTGGCCTGGTGGTTTGCCTGGTGGGACTGCTTTACCTGTTGCTTGTCACTGGAAAGGGGCATGCCAGCTGGATCAGGAAGGAGAGTCACTTCCACAGGTAAATCAGCAGCTGCACATGGTAATACTGTACTGTAACACCTTATTGTGTTGACTGAATACAGATTCTCTTATTTTTTGGTATTTTGTTAAAATTTTGTCAAAAGACACTTATCAAGAGTGACTGACGTGGAGGCAACAGATACGAGCAATCCCAACCTGAACTACGGCCTGGTGGTGGACTGCGGCAGCAGTGGCTCCAGGGTGTTTGTGTACTGTTGGCCCCGGCACAATGGTAATCCCCATGAGCTACTGGACATCCGACAAATGAGAGATCAACACCGCAAGCTGGTGGTCATGAAGATCAAGCCTGGTAAGATACACAAGGCTTTTCATGACTCAAAATGTTTTTTAAAGGATCAACAGAAAGTGGGCATCTTGTTAAATAGTTAACTCTGAAAAGACTACATGTAAGATAAACACTTATGTGCTTTGATGGCATGTCACAGTAAAAACATTAAACAGTAAGGCAAAGCCAATTGTACCACTAGTCCTCTATGTGTACCGTGACACAAGTCCTTTCGGTTTTAACTAATTCTTCAAACGGTCATATTTCCCCCACCTGCTCTGAGCGGTAATTATTATTAAGCCTATCAAAACTAGACTTTAATCTACTACAAAATAATACTTTTGGTCTTTATTGTACAGGAAGCATAAGATCCTATCCCTTTTGTCTTTTTGCCTCTAGGCATCTCTGAATTGGCCACAACACCTGAGAAAGCAAGTGACTATATCTATCCACTGCTGAGCTTTGCAGCCCAACACATCCCAAAAAATAAACATCAAGAAACACCCTTGTACATCCTATGCACAGCTGGAATGAGGATCCTACCTGACAGGTACAGTTACATGCTGGACATTCTCTTAATGCACTGGGTGCTTCAGAAGTAGGAATACAATTTTAACACCAACAACAACAACAACAACAGTAATACGAAATGAAAAACAAAGCTGTATAGTTTTAGTAATTTTAACTAATTTAGTCATTTTGTAATTGTAAGTAATACAATTGATAATAAACATTCAAGCAATTATTAATACTACAAATTATACTTGAATAATAATAATAATAATAATAATAATAATAATAATAATAATAATAAGTATACCTACTAACAGGCTGTATACTCACAATAGTTCCAGAAGCCCCACATAAAATAGTATTCAGACTACAAGTTAAAATAGCACTTAGTGATGGTGGAATCTGTTAATGTTTAATATGCCATAAAGTTTATTGTGAGTTTGCCTTGTTTGTTTAATCTCAGTCAACAAGAAGCAATTCTGGAGGATCTGCGGACAGACATCCCAGTCCATTTCAACTTCCTCTTTTCTGATTCCCATGTGGAAGTAATTTCTGGAAAGCAGGAAGGTAAGATATGATAGGAATAAATATAAATGAATGGGCCTCGTGTACCTTTTAACAATGTTGGAATTTGATTAAACAAAAGCTATTTTGCTTTGTAATTTACAATATTGACATTTCTTGTAGGTGTATATGCATGGATTGGAATCAACTTTGTTCTTGGAAGGTTTAATCATGTGCACAATGGTAAGTACCCAAGAAAATGGTATCTCAGGAATTCTCCATTTTCACAAATTTATTTTGTATTGCTATGAGTCCCAATCATATGTTTTCACTTGTTTTCACTAGTATCTCACAATCCACCTTGATATCAAACATCTGCCCTTAAATAGATAATGTTCCACACTGCCACCTTGCCTAAAGAAGAAAAATAGATTTGTATCAGTGGAGAATACATTTGTTTAAGTGCTGTTTAAGCAACCTTTCCCAACCAAGAAAACTTTCAGCAGCGCTATAGTAGTTTTAAACTTTTAACAGATGATGTGCCGTCCTTGCTGGTTACCTCTCACTTCTCTCCTCCTGCTCTTCTGTGAATCTTTCAGATGGGGAAGCTGTTGTAGAGGTACATGTCCCAGGCAGTGATCAGCAGGAGGCACTGGTGAGGAAAAGGACTGCTGGTGTCCTGGACATGGGTGGGGTCTCCACGCAGATCGCATACGAAGTGCCCAAAACTGTAAGCTTTGCTTCTCCACAACAGGTTATTATCCACAACCAATTCTGTTTTTGTGCTGTCTTTGGTTTTGTCACTCACCCTTTGTTCTTTTCCCTCCTCCCAACCTCTGTCATTTCCTGGTTAAACCTGTATGCACCATTTTTGTCCTGTGGAGATGAAGTACTCTCCATTCACCACTGTTGAAGGCATACTGTAAGCCTGCTGCATGACTCCAATGCAGGAATTAGGATTGAAAATACAAAGTCTTTTATGAAGAAATATACGTTTTTCATGATGCACTGGATCAGAATTTCTGTTCGTGTTTTTTCTTTTCTTATCCATATATCGTGTATTAGGTGATACATAAACTGCATGCCCTCCTTGGTGTCATTTTTGCATTACACCACATGCTGTTCAACTCCAGCTTGACTGTTGTCTTGTTAGGTAGTTTCATCATTTGTATGTTGAGTTATTAAACGTTAAACTAGAGAAAAGGACTATTAAACTTGTAGTCTTGTCCTTAAACATGGGTCACCTGTAATTATCTATAAATGGGTATATTAGGTAGAGAGCCCACCCTTCCCTTGCTGACTTTTGTTTGTCCCCTAGGAGGAAGTTGCTAAGAACTTACTGGCGGAGTTCAACTTGGGGTGTGATGCACATCGCACAGAGCATGTTTATCGTGTGTATGTGTCCACCTTCCTGGGCTTTGGGGGAAATGCAGCACGCCAAAGATATGAAGAGAGCCTCGTCAGGAATACTCCCACCCGCAATAAGTGAGAGACAGTTCTGATTGCCTGATTTAAATTTTTAGCCTTTGACTCAGTTCAGCACACACACAGTTGGTTGTACTTGTTGAGTGTGTATTCTGTCTGGTTGATTTTTTTTAATTTTTTTTTCCCCCCAGGCATTCAGGCCAGCATGTCGGTGAGACAGCAGAGTCCCCCCTCATGGACCCGTGTCTACCCACAGACCTGCAGGATGAGGTTGGTCCACCTGCACAGAGGCTCTACCTGCGAGGCACAGGGGACTTCGACCAGTGTAGGCAGCTTCTCCAGCCGTTCCTCAACCGCACCAATGAGACTCAAACCTCCCTGAATGGTATCTACCAGCCGGCCATCGACTACAACAACAGCCAGTTCTACGGCTTTTCTGAGTTCTACTACTGCACGGAGGACGTGCTGCGCATGGGCGGAGATTTTAACTCCTCTAAATACGCCCGGGCTGCCAAGGTAATCCCTACAGCAGAAAATACGACATGTACTATTACAAAGCATATCAAATTTAGCCTCACTAAATGATTTATTTGCGGTTGAGCTCCAAACTCTGCAGAATGGTTTATCGTGCCAGATAGCTTCTGTTACAGAAATGCAACACTGTTAAATTATTGTTGGAAGCACCAATTTTTGAAGCCCCAGTGCATAATTGCAATTTGATCCTCCCTGTCAAAACACTGTTGCGTCACTGCAGACTTTATTTTGAATTCATTCTTTTGAAGACTTGGTCTCCTAAGATTCACTTAGCTTTTGGCACAAGGACTGAAGTGACAGCATCATGAGTTTTACATGTTTTACATTCTGAAGCTCACGAAGGTTTGCTTACATTTATCAGGTTTGTAAGCATTAAAGCAAGTAAAACATGTATTTTGAGTTAGTTATGAATTTTGCACAGAGCTTCATTTCTAAGTCAAACTTTTCATGAACATATCTAAAATGTGTATGGCCAGTTGTGAGTGTAATATTTATTCATGTCCTTTTTAAATTTCCAGAGTTACTGTGCCACCCAGTGGAGGACTCTGAAGGAACGCTTCGACTCTGGCTTGTATGCCTCACATGCTGATCTACACAGACTGAAGTAAGTCACATAAGTAGATCTAAGCTGACCACTTGACCACCCTTCAACAAAGACACCTACTTTTCCCAGGAATGTTTATCAATGGCATCATCTTCATGTATGTGTGCAGGTACCAGTGTTTTAAATCGGCATGGATGTATGAGGTATTCCACTCGGGTTTCTCTTTCCCAACGAACTATAAAAATCTGAAGACTGCCCTTTTGGTCTACGACAAGGAGGTCCAGTGGACTCTTGGCGCTATCCTTTATAGAACACGTTTTCTGCCTTTGAGGTGAGATGCACTGTATCACTCACTAGGCCTTCATTTTAGCAGATATATCATCTCTCCCTTCTAAGCTCGTCTAATGTACTTGTTTGATTTGCCTCTCCCAGGGACATCCAGCAGGAAAGCCTGAAAGGCGTTCACTCCCATTGGCGGCACAACTTCTCCTTTGTCAACAACCACTACTTATTCCTGGCCTGTTTCCTTATTGTGCTGTTGTCTATTCTGCTGTACTTATTGCGCCTTCGCCACATCCACCGACGCACAGCACAACGCTGCACTCCCTCCTCTGTACCATGGTTGGAAGAGGGCCTGGGCTCGCCCACACTTCCTATCAACCTCTAAACTTTGAGTCTAAAGTCTAGACAGCATGTCTGACTTTCCCAAAGCCAACCTCCACTCCTTTCTTCTTTTAGGTCATCTGCTTGTTTCATGAGTCGGCCTTCATTTGTAGGCTGCAACCCTAACAAACTACGACTTGGATTTTGAACAAGTCCAATGAACTGAGAAATGATGGTGAGACTTGGATAAAATCTTGAGAAAGATCTCACATGAGTTTTCCATGAGATTCTTTTGTTGTTAAGTTATTTTGTTTGATATTGAAATGTCAGCCTTTTTATTTGCTACAAATGTGATTGAGGTACAGAAAGAATGCATATTCTTGCCTGATATGTGCTCCTACTTCCATCAGTTTCAAATGGCAGCTGCCTCCAAGTGTCTATAAAAAATAATGTCTACAAAACTGGTCACAAGACAAACTTACTGGCGCTTTGCTGGCTAGGTAATGTTCAAGATGAAATGAAATATACAGATTGTCTGTACTTTGTTGAATTTCACAAAGGTGGACTCTGATATGCCACCTGGAGGCAATTCCTTTTGTTTTATATTTATGTATGTGCACTTGCCTTTCTCTTTGCCTTTTTAGGTGCGTCATCACTTTCGGTTTTGGGATTTTCTTTTTGTTTCTTAAATTGATAAATGGTACAAGCTCTTTGCACCATTTCCACCGAAACCTCAAATGCAATACAATTATCATTAGCGGAAGGAGCAATTCATGATGTCTAGAGAATGAGAATGTACAGTACTGCCATGCTGGAATGGTCTTTTGTTTTCATATGTTTTCCCCAGATCGTTCTGCATCTTATTCATATTGCAGGACAGGTAGCCTTTAGGAGCTACACTAGTGCAATATTTATTCATGTCTTGTCACTGTTTGGAAGTTTTCCGTTACACATCAGCTCAGTTTGCCAGGAGTGTCGATTTCTGTAAAAGCCCAATTTAAGTCAACGTGTGGGGTTCATCCAAACGTTCATTTGGATATGTTTGCATATGTTTGCAGATACCCTGGCTTCATTTTCAGAAGCTGTCATATGACTGCTGTGAGGGGATCGTAAATGAAGCACATGTCTCATTATTTATATGAAAACGGTGTAGTGAACTGTTTGCACAGATGAATAAAAAAATAGGTGTTGGCATATTGCAATTCAATAATAAAAGTTTTATGGTACATTTCTCTGGCTGTTTACTTCCTGAGGAGCAGGTCAGACAACAGGCCGGGACTATTTCCTCCAAACAATTCTGAAATTCCTTGGCCTTTCTAGAAGTATTGTAACTGCTATCTTAAACACTCTGGTAACCACTAGCCTCCCTACTGTTGAGAACAGTATAACCCTAATCAAGGTTTAAGCTGCTAGTAGTCAGGATTCAACCTTAAGTAATGTGTGAGAACATCAGTCAACAGCAGCAAGCAGGCAGACAGCCACAGATTAGCCTCTTAGAGGGCATGTTGTCGTAGCCGCTCTGTGTCAGCACAGAAACATGGCCGGGGGCTGGAGAGACAACACACCCCTGTTGATCCTCCCTGTCACTTTCTGTGACCCCCAGGCAAGGCTACAGGTAATGGAAAAGAGGACGGAGGAACTGGTTTATTCAAATCAGATGCTGACTACTGAAGTTGCACGATGTACAGAAGATACGTCCTTTGAAGTAGAAGTATCTGGCGAAATTACATGAGAAGACTTCATCTTCAATAGGGCTCACGGTTGTAGGCAGTTTTTTTCCCCCCATAGCTGCTGTGACAATGTCTAATAAATAGTAATCAACAGATAATTTAAGTCTCCAGTCTTGAGAGGTGCCATCAGAGAGACGACCATCTTGATCCTGCTCTGTATAAAGGGCATAAATGTTTGCTATGCTCTGCATGTGGGGCACAACAACAACAACACAACAGAATAACGACCATTTAAAGATATTGTTACACTTATACCTCAGGCTGTCCCTTGGGTGATTCTTATACAATTCTTATGATGACAAATGAATACCGGGTGAGCCGGTTTTAGAGCAGTTTACAGTTTACTTTCTGAACATGTGACTACCAGCTGTAGCAATACTGTGCTTAGACAAGTGGTACTTTAATACATCAAGCCCCTAATGCTGAGTCACCCATGTGTCACACTGCTTCGCTGACACGCCCACAGTGACGCTGCACACTGCTTGGAGAGGGAATGTCACTGGAGCTTATGTTTCAGCCAATGGTGAGTGACACACGATAGTTAGCAGATCCTGCTCATGTTCCACTCATTCACGGTTAAAATAATGAGCGATGCATATCCTGCATTAGTAAACCAATATCACATGGGGATCAAATATTTTGACCAGCAGATGTCAATGTGTAAATGGGAAGAAAAAGATTACAAGATCTCATGGTAATGTAGGAAATATGGTGAGAGGGTATTGATGGAAGAGGTGCTGAATTATATCATGTTTGTTCAGTTTGTGAGATAATAGCCATTCAAATGCTATCTTAGTGCCAAGACAAGTGTTGCTACGCGGCATCCAATTTGATCTCAAGGTGAAATTTAAACTTCTAGCCTGCAACAAGAGTCAGGTGACACTGCCAAAAAACAGATTATGAATTATTAAGAATAAGAAATGTAATGAGAAAAATGTGAAGCGTCATTCAATCAACCCAATTGTAGGTTTAGATGTTTAATCTGTGACTCCTTGAAACCACCATTTTGCTGAAATTGTTATAAAGCTACACGATTGAAAGCTTGACAACAGTAACACATCTAAGTCTTACTGAACAGCTGAGACTGAAGGATAAATGTGGTGCTCCTCTTTGCTGAAAAGGCTTCTATATCCACCCTAGGATATTTCATATGACCACCATTCACATGACAAGAAGTAAGGTTTGCGAGTGCACATCAGCACACGATTTGTTCAGATTTAACAAGGGTGATAGTGAGGGGCTGAATTGTTGTGTAAGCTTGCTTTACCCATAACGTTGATACTAAAACAAATGAACACCTCTCCCCTTCCCCCCAAAATCCCAATGTCAAGATGAAGAGAAGCAAACAGCTTTCAGAGGCAATAGATCACAGTAAATTAAATGCTTCATCTTCTTCTTCTTCTAGTTTCACTAGATACTTCATGGATAATTTCATCATTAGACACATATAATATGAAGTTTAGACCCAGAGACCTTTCATTGTATAAACAACGAATATGAAGCTTTAAGAAGCTTATTCATGTCAGTATATGGGAAGTGTGTCATTGCCTCTAATAGACAAGTCTCTCCCTTTCCTAGATCATGTATTGTAGTTTTATATACAGTATTTTATCTGCTCTGTTTTACATGTTTGGCTGGGATTGTTATTGGTAATGTTGCTGTCTTGGCCTTGGTCTCTTTTGTGAATGAATGTGATAGGCTAGAGAGATATATCTCAAGAGATTGCCTGGTTAAATAAAGGTTAAATAAAATAAATAAAACAATCCTTAAATTTCCTAATAAGAGAAGGACTATATGGTGCTCTATTTGAACAACTATTGAAACTTCGAAATGGTTTTCCTGCTACGTACTACAAACTAATGGTGATACCTTAGCACCTAGTGGTTTAAGATAATCCATTTGCTCTATATGGTTCCTGATTGCTTCTGTATAGAATCACATATGCTTTTTGTGGTACTGTAATAGTTCCATATAGAACCATTATTTGTTTTATATTTATTTCCAATGGATCTTAAATGCTTCATTTGACAATACTTCACTCCAACAGACCAGGAAGTGCCACCAAAAAATAGGCAAGTAGTCTAAGTACCCATCACTAGAACTACCGGTCTGTGTCTGAGCCCTGCTTGAACTCATACTCTCAAGTCTCCACCATACATACCACTGTACTTTTTGATTTCATATGAAAGAAGGGGTGATATATATATATAGCACAAAAGCTATTTCCCTGCTATTACAGGCAAAAAAACAAATAAATAAAGGAAGAAACCATTAGGTTTGAGATATGTTTACAAAAAAGAGATGTAAGTTCTACAACTGTATTTGCAGATGCTGCCTGATAAGCAGGCCAAACCTACTTATCTATAAAGACGCCTGATAAGCAGGCCAAACCTACTTATCTATAAAGACACGACTGTGTGATTAGATTCAAGTGGTCAAGCCCATTCAAAAATGCACACATAACTACAGACAGAGAAAAAAGAAAAAGTGAGAGACGTATTGAACTGAGATAGTAGCTGTCAGCTATGGGAATCAGGGAAATCTACCAGGGAAACTTTTCATTGGCCAACTCAGACTAATAGTCCGCCTTATTTGCGCGGATCTTGAATTTGATTGGTCACAATTAAGCGAAGCTCCGACTCGTGCTGCTGACGTCGCATGGGCGCTGGAACTCCAGTAGTGATGATGTTGTGGTTATCCATGCCGCCAACGCTTCTGTGGTTGAGCGTTATCTCCGCGAAGCCTTCTTAGACCAGCTTACCACGGATGGAGTTGAGTGCAGACCCTGTGGTGGCAGCATTGGACATGTCGGAGATCAAAAGTAAAGACGATGACCCTTCTAATGTTGACAGTGAATACGAGAGCTTGCCACCTCATGTCTCAATGACGACCCACATGACAGCAGGAGCCGTGGCTGGTATACTGGAGCACACGGTGATGTACCCCGTGGACTCTGTCAAGGTACAGAGAAAAGAAATATTTCAAACTTGGTTTGTTACTAACTCACCCACTAGAGCTCATGTTCTTATTGGCTATGATACACTGCTAACTACATAGCTGGCTTGCTAACTCCTGCTAACGTTAGCTGTAGAATTTCACTCTGCCTTCCTAGTTAGCTAACCACAATGTTAGCTAAATTAACGATAGCCAAGCAGTAACAGTAACTGCTATGCCCGCCTGCTTGTCACAAGTTGACCGAACTAACTGCTCAAGCAAGCTAAGATAAACTAAATTGAGTTAACCGTGTCACACGTCCGCTAAAGCAGCCTAACTGCTTTACTAATTTTATCTTGTTCCTTCATATATTTAACCGTTAACTTTGCAGTTAGCAAGCTCGCCCAGCGCTACACACCTATCGTTAGTTCACTTAACCAAAGTCACATTGATGGAAATCATTATTGTCAAACGCATCCGTTTTAAGCATCCACCGTTTTTCTCCGTGTACAATCACTGGCATGCCACTTGGATATTTAGTAGTTCGGTGTGTTGTCAGCATTATCTTTTAGAGTTTTTCTCTTGCACTGAAATGATGAAAGTTAGTTATCCTGACTGTCCTTACCATTGGCGAGCTGAAGGTCATAATAGCCATTCAAATGCTATCTTAGTGCCAAGACAAGTGTTGCTACGCGGCATCCAATTTGATCTAAAGGTGAAATTTAAACTTCGAGCCTGCAAACAAGAGTCAGGGGACACTGCCAAAAACGGCGTAGACTTATACTATAACGTCACGTTCAGTATTTAAGGTTAGATAGTAATGTCGCCTAAAAATGCAACTTAACTCCTCAGTACTATACTCATATATAGCCTATTGACACCAAATTAAAGGTGCCTATCAATAAACCTTATATCCGCGTTACGTGGACAATTTTAATATAAATTTATGGGTTCAAACTTCAAACGTAATTAATAACAATTTAAACGTGACTACATGTTGTACACCAACGCAATATAGTTTGCCTGGGCCATTCTGTCAGGGCTCATTCTATTCACGTATAGGCTTTAGGCAGCATTAATTTTTTGTTTTTCTGTTTACATGAGAGCAGCCCACTAATTAAACTTCAGTTTAATTTTATAAAGAGAATGCTCATAATTTCACTGAAAATTGCTACAAATTAACAGAAATTGCATATTGATCATTTGAAACTGCAATTTGCTTACAAGAAAAAGTAATTCTGTACACTTTGCAGACTACAGCAAAACTTAACAAGCAAGAGTCAAAAAATAATTTTTTAAATTCAAATTTTCTAATGATCACCACTCACATTACTGAGATGACACTCCAGAGTCAGAATGTGCTTGTTTTGGAAGCAGCAGAATTCATGGCGGTAAGCAGGTGATGACTAGAATCACTGAACCACCATTAGTAATTACTAATGCTGTGTCAGGAACCCCTCTAGCTACAGACAGAGGAACCTAGAGCAAGGCTTGAGATGTTTTGTGACTCAAGCTTGACCAATTAATTTCTTCACTAATAAGCGTCATGTTGAAGTTATAGCTTTTAGTTAATGTCCACTATTGTGGGCAAAATCACGAGTTTGCTGGCTAGGTTTGAGCTGGTCAAAAATGGCCTGTATGTGCATAAGAAATTGGCTTGATTGTGAACTTTGCCCCTGCAATCCCCTCTCTTTTGCTCAGATATTGTTTTCCAACAATGTAGTGTTGTTTTTATAATTTGGCTTGCTGGACAGCCCTAACAGTAATCTTGATCTAAAATGCTCCAAGTACAAGAAATGTCATGATATCCTCTTTGCTTTACCAATTGAATCCCTGTCCACATTCAGTAGTATTACACAAACCATTGTCACCATTTCCTCCTAAGGTTTCTAAGCTTTCACAAGCACCATATAGTTCTAGATTTGCTCATGCAATTTTTTCCGTGTCAAGTGTCTGGAGATTACACTATTTTGAAATTTCAGCAAAGTCAAGTTGATGAAAGAATCATGGTTCTTTTTTCTTCTATTTGTTTTTATGAATGTAAAAAATACAATGTATAGAAAAATAATGCAGCAAAACAGTCAGACTCTAATGTGGTCATTTGGAGTCTTGAATGTACAGGGAGTCGCCTGTACATTGTGCTCATGCATGGAGGGATCTAATCTGCATTGTGCACACAGAATCGGGCCCACACAGAAAAGGGTGTGTGCATGCAATTGCTCTCCTGTAGTGCTGATTAGTAAACTGTCATAGAGCTTCTGCCAGTATTTAATGGCAGAAAATACTAGCAGAATAAGACACAACAGTCATTTTTTTAATTTATTCTTAGTATCCCTAAAGGGCTGCCACAGAGTTTGATTGCTGGGCCACTGATATTTATAACTTATTTTATTAACATGACTGTGAACAACTTTGTTAATTGCGTCTTTATGCAGATGATGCCATTGTTTAATCTAATGCCACACTCCAGTGCTGTCCCAGGCCATTATGTGTCATCCCACAGTACACATACTTGGACATCTTGATCAGTGATATCTATTTTCCTTACTTTGCCAACCAAAAAGTGTGAAATTTTGCAGTGAAAAGGAATCCATAATAGTGAATCAAATCATTATATTCCCACACAAGATGTTTGTGTGGAAGTTTTGACATTCACTTTTGATCAGCCAATCATGCAGGGGTGTCAAACCATGTGCCATGGAGGGCTGAGAGTATGCAGGTTTTCGTTCCACCCGAACAATACACCAGGTGATTCTACTGGTTATCACACCCTCAACCAGAGAGGAGGGACTAATCAGTGAAATCACCTGGTGTAGTCTTTGGTTGGAATGAAATCCTGCATACACTCGGCCCTCCATGGCACATGGTTCAACACCCTTGAGCCAATGACAGATAAAAAGCACAAGGTAATCCATAAACACTATAAAAAGTTGCTTTATTTTTCTCTTATGTGAATCAAGTGTGAACCACCTCTCTCTCTTGTAGTATGGGAGGCCGAACAATTCAAAAGCCTGCGCAAAGTAAACACGGCACACCCAGTTATGAGTGATATGTCCACTTACTAGACACCGCATACCCAGTTATAAGAGATACGTCCACTTACTAGACACCGCATACCCAGTTAGTATACACCACATACCCAGTTATGAGAGATCCAGAACCAGTTGGATTTGAGGCTACGTCCACATTAAGCCAGGTAAATTTGAAAACGCATACATATCTCTCCGTTTTATCCCCCCCGTTGTAGTGTGGACGGCGAAAACGGAGACTTTTGAAAGCGATTACATTTCACTGATGTGAAAACGCGAGAGGAAAACTGCGTCAAACTTAAACAACTTAGTGTGAATGTACTCTGAGGAGCTTTCAAAACGAGGAAAAAAGGTTTCATTGATAGTCCTAATTATAAAATTCACGCCATTACTTCTGTGATTTGTACTATATTGAGTCACAAACATAAAGCATAACCTATGCTACCAAGTTTTGTGTCCCTCAAGCTCCCAAATTTGTATCAAACGGAAATGAAATTGATATTTTATTGTTAAGCTGTAGGAAGGAAACACATGGAAATATGCTGAGGAAGATAGACTTGGCCTATCTCCTGAACCAGCCCCACATCTCTTTGCAAATAAAAACATGCTTTGTGCTGTCCAGATAACTTGGCATGCTGGAGCATAACAAAGGGTAGCCATAGCTTCCCAGACACATATCACTCAGAGAGGACCTTACTTCTGCCAAGAGCACTTACTGACAAAACATGGGACAGCATAGCAGCAAACAATACATTGGCCTACCCCAGGTGCCTGTCTGCCCACTTTTAGCCACTCAGTCACATTCACATTGAGCAGAGTACTAACTTAAGACTTGCAGCTCAATACAGCACATACCTGTTGTCAAACTAAGCCAGAGCAAATTATAAGGGATGTTTGTGGATGTTATTGTGTACATATCTTTTTCTTTCTTTTGTAGACAAGGATGCAGAGCCTGCAGCCGGACCCTAAAGCCCAGTACAGGAGTGTGTATGAAGCTCTGAAAAAGATTATTCAGACAGAGGGGATCTTCAGGCCGTTGAGGGGCCTCAACATCACCATGATGGGAGCAGGACCTGCCCATGCACTCTACTTCGCCTGCTATGAACGGGTCAAACGCTCACTAAGTGACATCATTCAGAATGGAGGCAACAGCCATCTAGCCAATGGTAAACCAGACCTACCAATCTCCCTTCTAACTATCATACACAAATCAGTTCAACTGATGGTATGCAGGGCTAAGTGACATGAGCTGGAAGTGCAGTCAAGGATAGGACTTTTGATGTGCATGACATTGAACATTGTTATTTATGTGTGAATGATGGCGTGTTATAAGCTGGCATAATGGCCTCCACACCACACCCACACCCTCACGGACCCTGTCATCTATAAACCAGTTATTACTAATTACTAATCGTTTCATGATATGCCTCATAACCAGTGTATCGCTTTACTAGTTGTGTTCTGCATTCCAGGTATGGCAGGTAGCGTGGCCACTGTTCTTCATGATGCGGTTATGAACCCAGCCGAAGGTAAGATCAAAACCCATCTTAAGAAACAGTGACTATAAGACTTACCTTTTTTTTAACTGCAGATTAAAAACCTGTTCATAACATTTTAGATGAGACATGTTTTTTTGTTTTAACAGCAAGTGTACATGTTTGTGTGTGATAATATTATTCCCTCTCTTCTTGGCTTGGCTCAGTGGTGAAGCAGAGGATGCAAATGTACAACTCTCCATATCGGGGACTTTGGGACTGTGTTCAGACAATAACGCGTACTGAGGGCATTGGGGCCTTCTACCGCAGCTACAGCACACAGCTGACCATGAACATCCCCTTCCAGGCAGTTCACTTCATTACTTATGAGCTGATGCAGGAGCAGTTAAACCCCAACAGACATTACCACCCCAACAGCCACATAGTGTCAGGAGCACTGGCGGGAGCTGTTTCTGCCGCCATAACCACTCCACTCGATGTTTGTAAGACCCTGCTCAACACACAAGAGAACGTAGCACTCAACTCCATGCACATCAGTGGCCACTTAACAGGAATGGCTAATGCCTTCAGGACAGTGTACCGGCTTGGTGGCCTGGCAGCCTTCTTCAAAGGGGTCCAAGCTCGGGTTATTTACCAGGTGCCCTCCACTGCTATTGCCTGGTCAGTCTATGAGTTCTTCAAGTACTTTCTGACTAAGCAGTAGCTGGAGCAACAGGCGAGAACCGGCCCACTTTAATAGGTGTGCTGGGTGAGCAAACCACTCCCAGACTGGAATCAATGCAAGAGGCCTCCAGTCTGAGGCTGTGTCCTCGCCATGTTTGTCTATGTGTTGTTGAGTAATAACGTCAGGTTATTGTCTCAAAGGAAAGTCACGCTGTGAAGGTGTGACAGCGTGGCACTTTCCTTCTTCCTAGCTAAGCCTTTGTGTGTTTTCGCCAAGCTCTTTAGACGTGTTGTGTTGCACAAACAGGAAATGCAAGACTATTCTAGAAGAGTTCATCCTTGTAAGGCATCCTTTGCTTCTTCCTCATACCCATTAATTATGTACACAGCACTCCAAACTATTTTCTACATATGGTGACTGTATGATTATGTTAGTCTTGATTCATGTTTGTAGTTCTGATATGGAACCTTTTTATTTATTTTATTGGCTTTCCAAGGCTTGTATTTTATGAATGCGGAAGAAACACATGGCTGTTTGCTTGTTTTATTTCCTTGTGTATTTATGAAGAACTATTACAACACATTCCTTAGTTCCGCTGCACAGTAAACAGAACAATAGCGCTTTCCAAGTGCCTCTTTAATGTTGAAGGCTGCTTCAGCTTTTTTCTAATTGTTTTCTGGGTTTTGACAAATGGACCGCAAATCATTATTTCCATATTAATCCTCATTGTTTGCTTCCGACTGCTATCAAAAGGGCTTGCTATTCTGTTGATAATGGTCACATCTTATAGTAGCTCCCCAAATGATACCACAGGAACCATGATTTTTCGAAGTCATAAGTGTATAATTTTGTCATTAATGTCAAATCCCAATATGCTAAATAGGATTTTGTTTTATTACTTTTCTCATATATCATGTCCTCTTTCATCAACTGCTTGAACGCGAGTCTGTGAATTTAGTTTGTTTTTTTTTCTTTCAAGAAATACATCCTATTTTATTTTTTTTCCTTGAGAGAACCATTGTCCCTCTCAATATCAAGTGTGTAGGCCATAACGGTCCAGTTATTTGCCTTGTTACAGCGCAGCACAGTCCTCTTGAATCACGCACAATAATAGTCTAATATTGAGGATCTTATATGTTGCAGAGAAGGCAGCTTGTTTATACATATATATATATATATTTATATATATATAAATATATATATATATACACATGAATATATATTTTTTGAGTGACTATTTCCAAGGCACTTCATTGTGCAGGTCCAAAGACGGATCAAGTTTTAAAGGCTGTTTCCCTGGATGATGGCCTTGTCTCAGCATTCAGATACATTTGTAGTGTTCATATTTAGCTTTTGAGTGACTTATTTTGCTTGTTACGTGCATTAAACATTTTCAGAGCAGTTTTGTTGCTACAGTCGGGAAATACAGACTGTTCCAAAATATAAGGATTTGCATCAGTCTGCAGGAGTCTGGTACTATACTTGGCAGCGCCTTTAGCCAAGTGACCAGTGATGTTGGACACACATTGTCACCATGAGACCAGTCTGATGAAATCAGCTGGTTGGCAGGCAATGTTTTGTTGTTTTTCTTTCTTTTTCTCCTGTCCCATTTTAGTTGGACACTTCCTGTGCAGTCCCTGCTCTCTTTCCAGTCTCTTGACTCTCTATTTTCCACTCAGTAGTCAAGACATTCCTCCAGATATTGCTGTAATCCACCAAGCAGTAAGATTTGTTTGTTTGCCTTTAATTAAATGCTAGCACAGAGAGTTTGTCAGATTCCAATGGTCACACGACCCTTTAGAAACCGATTAATTATGGTTGTAAGGTAGGATAATTGTTAAAATCCCAAAGATATGCATTGTATTCTATGCACCTTACTTTTAAACCTGGAATTTTGAGTCTCTATTTTGAGACTCTATGTGCCTGCCTGCTGTAAAATGTGAAAGTACTCTCAATTTTCCAACTTCTCATTCCACCCTTTTTCCCCCCTCCAGTTTCCCTCTGAGGTAACGTTGGCATTCTGAAATGTTTGAACTCTTTCATTTAGGCCTTCTAACATTTAGAAGGTCACTGTGTTGGAAAAGCATTGTATAAAGGTTGGTACATTTGCTCCTCCCAAAAGTTTTCAATGAATTAGAAGCCACTTGAACAAAAGCTGTTGAAGTGGGAACAGTACGTAGTGGGTCATACCGAGGATGCTGCAGTTATTTATTGTGGATAAATAACATTACACGATTGCAGGTTAATCCTCATTTTTTCTACTTGGTGTGGGTATCAGAATATCAAATTTCATAAAAACTTTAGTAGCTCATGCAATATGGTTTTCACTTGGCTGGATAAGTAGCTGTTTTGTCAGCTTGAGTATAATAATGGTAACAGAAAAAGTTGTATAGTATGGGTTAGACTGGATCCCAAGAACAAGCTCAATGATTGAGCTCCAGAAAAGGTATTTTATTTAAATGCATAGACTGTTATGAAGTTGCCTGCACTGAGCTAGGACTTTTTCCATAAAGAAAGAAATTGGTATTTAATTTGTCAATTAGATTAATACACCTCTCTCACTTAATCAGACTTAAATAGTTACAAAGTGATACAAAGCCAGCCAGAATAACCTTTGGCAGGCAAGCATCATTGGTTAACTTAATTCATAATATTTATAATGGCCAAATTGTTTGTGTTGCTTCATTTAAAAAGTACTTAATTAAGGAAAATAACCACTTCTTGTAAACACTTTGTCTCCAAGTTAACGCATATCATGTCAAAGTAGTACTATGATGGTGCCCGGTTGCTAATAGATGATAATAGATACATTTTAAAGGAGACTGAAGAGTTGACATCTTATGCAGGGATGTCCATGATGTAAATAATTTTATGCTGTTTGCGCACAAATAATTGACTGGGGAATTGGGATGATTTATGACTAGAGTGCCATCTAAGTACAAGATTGTTTGGAATTGAGACCAATGTTAAATGATCGTTGTAATGCTGCTACAGTATGTAACACTGGAGCTGAAATAAAAATGCAAGTGGTCAATGATGTGTTTGATTTAAATCACGGTTTGCTTTTGTATGTCTTGTCTCATTCAAAGCCTTTTAGATGTTGGGCTAGTTGGGCTATTATCAATGGCAAATGTTTTGGGGAAATTAAAATGATGAAAATCACCTCAAATGCAGCAGAGAAGGCCTCGAGATGGCGATGCGTTAAGAGTGTTCTGTGAGCCACTCGTGCTCCTTGAACACAAGTTGAGGACTGATTAACCTGGCGAGGCTGTCTATGTCGAAAGACCCAAACATACTCTGACCCCAGGTTAAGTCACTGATTGTGCATTAGATGTCTATAAACCAAAAGCCAGTCCTCCCACCACCTCCACCAATTAAACAGTCTCGCTTAGACAACAGCAGAACATCTGCAATCTAAATTTCACTTCACTTCTGAAGTGAAATTTAGATTGCAGATGTTGCAACATTTATTTATTCCACACAGAATCCATCCTCCAACTTGGATCTCAATGTGAATCACAATGTGATCCCATGGAGGAAAATGAATACCAGCCAAATGCCAGTAAGTCACCTGAGCAGGTAATCGTAATAGGAGTGGCTGTTGAAGTTTCCCGCAAATGTAACTGGTAGACACAAGGAAGTTTCCTACCCTGACCCTGATTATGAGTGTCAAGGACATTACTTAAAAAGCACACATTGTGATAGTGTGACAGAGAGAAGGATAAAATGGAAACACTATCATGATAATCTGGACTTCCTTTTATGTAGTATACACTGTCAAAGAAAGTGCATGGACAGTGTATAATGTCAAAGAAAATGCAGCGTTTGTTTTGCCGAGATGTTCCATGCAACTCTTTTTCTTCATCTGAATATATATATATATACAGTGGTGGCCAAAATTATTAGAACACTTTTTTTGTGTTCAATTGGCCATTAAAATACCCATAAAACGAATGAAATATATACAAAGTCATCGTTATGCTCTATAAACCATAGAATAGAGCCATCATAAGGAGATTTACATCATTTTCCTTACAAAAAACAAGCTAGGCCTATTTCACTGTCAATGTCACACAATCATGTTCCTTCACAGAAGAAGCCAAATGACTTGTGTAATCATTGTCAGGTGTGATGGTGGTTAAATTGATGGTGATGCAAGAGTGTTAGGACACAGCTGTGTGATTCTTTTGAATTGCTGCAAAAGGTGACATACCAAATATTAAAGTTAAAAGTGGATAAAAACAGTAGGACTCACTTCATCTGATATTTGTTGTGCTCAGAGCAACCATCTGCATGTTTCATGAACATTATGAAATGAAATCATGTTTTGGAGGCAAGAAAAGGTCAATATTTTCAGATCTGTCAGGTGTTCTAATAATTTTGGCCACCACTGTATATATATTACAACAGTATAGTAGAAGTAGTTCAGTTCAATCTGATTCAATCTTTGAATGAACAATTTCCTTTTACAGTGAGGTATGTGCCATTCGACGAAAGTCTTCGTTGACAAATTAACTTTAACTCTCTGAAATTAACTCTTTGGTGCGCTGTGTTCTTTACATTTTATACTTGAATGATGAACTTTGTGTGTTTTCATAGCAAAACAACTAATACTGTATATACTGCAGGAGTCGTGCAGAGCCAGTAGAGGGCACCACCACCTCAAGGTTGACATCAAGGGCAAGTACCATCTCACCTTGGAAGACAATGCAGTTATTGGATTGGGATTAACCATCCAATGGGTTTTTCATGTAGGTTTACCATTACCATTACCATTGATTAGTCATATTCTCTAACATCCTGCACAGCAGGTGGCAGTCAGTCACCAGCGTTGCCCTTATTATTCTTCAAAATAAAAAATAAAGACACTAACACTTCCTTATGCATATTGTTTGTAGTAGCAGCTGATATGGGTATTTGAGTTTACTGACATTAAAATAACTTTGCTGACAATTTCATCTCCATAATGAAAATGTCAGGATGTTACACTACCCCAATGGTTAGGTTTGATTGAACAGAATCTGCAAAACACTACCCTGTAGTACTTAACCTGTATATGTTACATGCTACAGTGTATAGCGCGGTTAGTATACTGTTAGGATTGTCTGTACTGTGTATGTACAGAATTCAAACTGCATGTCGAGTGTCTCTCTAAAGAGAAATGATGAGAGGGATCAGACACACATCATCCGGACTCACAAAAATGTTGTAGTAACACTATTTCTGAATGATGCTCGCAAAGCCCACTGTTTTGATTACTTACTCTGATTGTCTAAAATTGATAATTCATGTAACATTACAGTTTTGTTTTCTCCTGTGTTATTTACAGGATTTGTGTTGCTGATATGAAGGTAAATACGTCAAAAGAGTGTGGTGTGCATCACACAGTACATAGTAATACAAAAAAGACTGATTTGATCTTTTTTCAAGATACATATAGTGTAGAGCTTTATTCAAAAACAACATGCCTCAGGACACGTACACTTGCGTTGTGGCATTTGTTGTCCCCAACATGTTTAGTTTTTGCCCTGGTCCATCAGTAGGTTGTTTATCTGAAGCGTACAATGAGCAGCTTATTTCCTCGTGTCCTCTGTCCTTGTCATACTTTTCTCTAATCACTCTGTCTGCAGTAAACTAGCCCACCACTTTATGGCTTTATCCCATAGATAAGGCCATTGGAAGATTACCACAGATTGTTCTCTTTCCGTCTGCCTGTCCCCCTGTTTCTCTTTCTCACACACACACACACACACACACACACACACACACACACACACACAGTACACACACAGTTGGATGCTGTGGTACTTCCGCCACACACACTGTTCTCAGTCACACAGCGCAATCAATGTTAACCATCGGATAAGTTGGATGCAGCAGTATATCTGTTGATGGGAGAAGAATGGCAGCTGGTCTACTGGTACCGTAACATGAGGGATCCAGTTACACCATCCAAGGAAGTTTATGAGTCGTCCCATGTGAAAAGATCAGGGCTGTTTTAAACCACCTTATCAACTGCAGCAAATTTGTTAGCCAGTCACGGCATATTGGAGCACTGACAAAGGCTGTCTTTGTAGCTGAGTTTGGTTTTCCCTCCATCTGTAAAGAAGATCTGCTTGTTTTCCAAAGCATCAGTGGGCACCTTGAAGAGCACCATGATGGCTCCATGACCACACAGTTCACTGCATCTTACAGACCGATCAGATTCCTGAGAATATAAAAGATGAAGTTAAACACTTGAGCATAGAGACTTAAACCTGTGTTTTAGATTTTCCTCACAGAACATTTCTACAATTATTTCCATGCATAATGTCACATCCAAGCAGACCTTAACGTAGATGAGTGCTAAAGGAAAGCATGTGCACCACAACATCAAACAAATTATGTTACGAATGTGGTTGATGTGGTTAGTTGGCATTTCTTGAGTGTTCCTTCCCATCAGAGTAGATAACTCCTAACAGCTTTTCATCTGAAAAGCCAGTTAATCCAGGTGGTGTACACTGAGTGGTGACACTCAGAGGCACTCCCCATGCATGAAGAAGGAAGGAGAAAGAAGTAGACGATGTGCATTTGTGAATCAATGTACCATGTCTCTTTTAGCCCACGGGAGTGCAGGTACTACAATGGTAGGTAGAATAATAATAATAGATCTAACCTTCAGCTTCACCCATCAACAAGCTCCTTTATCTGATGGGCATGTTCTTATACAGCCTGGCTGCCGAGAGACACTGAGAGATACTGTCAGATTTTCAATGCCGTCAAAACAGATGCTATCCGCCCTCTTCATGTCTAATTACCTGTTTACTCCAACGACCTAGATTGTTGATAACAGCTCACTTTAGTTTTGGCAACTCGCTGAGATTTACTTTTTCTTTAATTTTCTTTTTTATTATAAGATATGACAAAATATGTTCAGTTTTGCTGTGTGTTTTAGGAACAGACATTCAGTGTATTGTAACAAGCATACAGTATTTGATATGTTCTGGGTGATGATGAAACCCCCCAGCTTGTCCCTGTGTAGGAAATATTGACAGGTCACACTGTCAACAATTTTTATTTGAGATAATAATATGCTTGTTGCCTAGAGGTCAGTGTCAGAGAGGGTACTGGCGTGAGAGCTCTCAAGCCTCCTTCTATCTCTGTTCCATCAGACTGCTCACACTTCAGCTATGCTACTGTAAACGTGCCCTTCCTACATATGTAAAGCCCTAAATCCTGCATGCCATCTTATCAGCACTGTCAGGAGGACACTGCACTCCTCTAAGTCAGCCTGGCATGTCAACCTGCATGTCTGGCTAAGTACACTTCTCAGGCCACATTGTTGGTATTTTGCTTTCACATAAATGGTTTCTAGTCAAAACATTATGATGTTCACACTAACCAAATAAATTCATTTCATGTAGTTGTAGGACTCTAGCAATCTTATGACACATTTCTCAAATAATATCACATAAAGAAAATCAGATAAAATCAGATTCTTTTTTTATAAGTGAGAACACTACAGCCCTTCATGAGTTTCGCACTTGATAAATAATGATTTAGCAATTACTTAAATTATGTATTGATAAATCAGTTAGAGCAGTTTCACAGCGGTTCATAAAGTTATTTAAAGTTGTTTTAAATTCAGGGTTAACCAGGTAAGGTTATATAGGCATGACTCCACATTTTTAATGGTGGATAAAGGTTGATTCTCTGTATCCATAAACTATATGACTTGGTTGATTAGCCTCCTTTTCCATTTGAGTTACTGTTGCGTTTAACAAAACGTTAAAACTTGTTCACTCACTCACCTGAACTCATGCTGCCCTTGGGGATATTGATCTTTGCATGTTTATATTAAATGTGTCAAATAGTAACCAAATAATAAATCAGGTTATTTTTCAAACTGTGTGTGATCTTTCACTCTGTGGGAAATGCCTCTGGGCACGTCAGCCGTGGCAGCTCTAATGATATCAAATCAAAGACAGACAGGGTTGATCCATTGAGGTCATTGTTGCCGAATGTAGGTCGACAGTTTTCTCTTTTCATTGTGCTGAGTAGCTTAAGTGGATTTGTTTCTACTTGCCTAGGACAAGCACCCCCTTATGGCGACTTTTACTTGGGTTTCTTCTACACTGCAAAAGGTACTAAGCCAATGTGTCAGTGCAAGCTGTCCTTCCTGGCTATCCAGTATTCATTTTCTAGTTTAGCCAAGCCACAAATCTGGATCGTCAGGCTAAATACCTGGTAGCTAACTGGTATCTAGTTCTTTCCCTCCCAACCCCTCAGGCTTTACCCACCACCACCACCACTGTTTACATTAACCTGTACGAGAGGTCTGCCAACATGCCGCTGTTTTCCCCCTTGTCAAGCCTCTGCCAAACAGCTCCTGCCTGCATGAAGATGAGACAATGAGGCATTAGGCATCCAGGTTTTACAAGAATAAAGACCTGGCCAAGTTCTAAACCAATCTCAAAGTCTAGGAGATAGAGGAGCTCAGGCTTGCCCAGCCTCCAGCCATGGAGGTGTTGGTGGCCTAACACCTAAACCCTAACCACCGTGCTATCCTGGTGGAATCTTGTGTCACCTTGTCTAGTAAAATAGAACGCCTCACAACCTTGATTTACCACGCCCCATCCTTCCCATGCAGCAGCGGCAATTGGACGTCCACCGGTTGCTAAAGCCCTCAGACTGGGCACAGCTCAGTCAGTGAACCAACAGTTGAAGGCTACCAAACAATATTTCTTGGCAAGTTTTTCAGATTTGGTTCTCAGGACATAGCCTACAAGTATCTGACCGTCCCATTCGGATTCTCCTTAGAACCAAGTAGAAGCCTCAAGTAAAATATTTGGAGCTCCTGATAGACCCCACCATCATTGTGCTCAAAGAGAGAAGAGTCTCATTTAAGCGGCCTGGCCCTATTTCAACTAGGGAACAAGGTCTCATTCAGAATATACCATTGGCTTTTGGGTCTTATGGTCTCAATGGTCTAGGTCGTTCACGTCGCCTTCTGAAAATGAGAGAACTTCAACTGCATTTCTAAAGTTTGATTGTTTCCTATCAGTGCTCAGTGTCTGAGGTGCTCTGCTTTTTTTAGGATCTGGTTGAGATGGGTAAAACCTCCGTGATCAAAGTATATTTAGCCATCTATTTTTGTCATATGGGTTTTGGCACCAACTCAGTGGGTCAACATCCATTGGTACGCCATTTCATAAAGAATGTGCACCATAAACTTTCCTTTTCCATGCCACTATTGGGATTTATTATGGCATGGGATTTATTTCTTGTGCTTGATGCATTGTCATTACATCTGTTCAAACCAGGAGTCACTTTAAAACTCCTCTCGCTTAAAACTGCTCATCTCAACACTTAAGTTAGCCAAGCAAGTGGGTGATATGCACATGCTGTCTATTCATCCTTTGTGCATGCAGTTTGCTCCAGGGTCAAGCTGTGGCTACGGCCTAACCCTGCATTTGTCATTAAAGGAAAAATCCACCCCAAACACGTGATGTATCTTGTATTCCTCGGTCCATTTTGATGTTCGGTGGTGTGTTTTTCTTATTCCTGTGCATTACTGGTAAAACATAGATGATGTGACATCACATTTAGATATTTCCACTGCAGCTACAATGGAATTTTCCTCAGCAATCTTAACATCAACCCAAACGTGAAGTTTTGATGTCCGTCCCTCAGAATCAAATAGCAAAGACATTGCACTGGAATTCAGCAGGGAGGAATCTGTTGCAGGAAGAGATACTAATGTATCTACTGGTAGTAGCCTCAATGGTCCATAATGCAATTCAGCCATAAGACATTTTTGAGTAAGAGGTGCGACTCTTGTTTTTTCTCGTCCTGAAACTCTTGCTCTTACTATTGCTATCGTTATTGCTCTCTTCACCTCCATGTAAAACTCAGCTGAAGACAACAAGTCTTGGCATGTTCTCTAGGGCTTGTCAAAAGTAATTCTTCAACTAGGAAATCACTGCACGAGGCAGGTTTATACAACTGGCCTGAGAGCCCCTTCTACCAGAGCCATGACCACTTAAAGGTATTTCCCAACAGTAAATCTGTAAATCTGGCGCATGCTCTGCTGGGAGTTGGAAGTGAAGGAGCGAGATGATTCACCACCCTCCGTGCAATGTACAGAGAAGAAATATGCCTGACAATGTCACACATTTTGGGGCCATTTAGCTCCTTCCCAAACTGTTTTTGTGACCTGATGTAAGCAAAAATCCCCAACTTCCTCTGGACAGAATTACTCAGCTGTAGCTCCCAATTCAGTGTATCTAACTTCCTCACTTTCATACACCACACACATCTTGTTCATCATTTAATTTTTGTTTATTTATTTATTCTATCCCCTTCACTTTAATGTCCAATGGAAATATGCAGTGTCCTGAGGAACTATGGTCAGGGTTAATGTACTTTTGCATCATTTTTTAACCTAAAAAAACAGACCTTCTTGGAAATGACTGTAATGCATGTAGGCACAATATATATGAATATTTGTCATTGTGGATGCTTTGTCTATACAGTAGCTGAATCAAATATAATATAGGCCTATGCCATTTGGTGAATGCATTAATCCAAATTTAAACTAAACATAACATTGTTAACTACATAGTGCACTCCTGAACGTCAGGGTTTCAAAGCAACGTGGAATAATGTGTAAACAGCATTGTCCCTTCACTAGGGGAATTTATAGGGAGAACAATATGACTCATATCAGAAGAAATCATTATAATAACCACCAGATGACAATCTGCATTTGCATCTGCATCTACATTGAGCTTCAGTTAAACAGGTTCTTCCTCAAGCAGTTGCCCTTAGGTGATAAGGGCAACATACAAGAGACAGGAGGCTCTATATCTAAGTTATGGATAATATCAATATACTCAGAGACAACCCTCTAAACAAAGTGAATTCCATACCTACTTGTGCTACCAATTGCAGAGCAGCCCTGGCACACACCTATGAGAGGTAAATAGAGGTACTTTAAGCCACAAGGCCATTGTGCGTTTTGCCACCGCCACAGTGTCAGATTATACAGACTTTCCATAACAAGCCAACAAGTAAGCCCAGTGATGGCTTGAGATGTTGTAAGAGTAGGAGGAAAGGAACAGAGATGTGAAGTGTTTCAGAATTACAATTAAGACATTTAACTAACATGCTCATCCAGGGCGACTTTCAATGAGTGAGCAGGTAGAAGTTCAGTGTCTTGCTCAAGGACACTTAAACAGGACACAGTGCTGTTGATGGACACAACATTGACTGTTGTGGGGACTGAACCTCGGACCTTTAACCATTAGGAGTAGTAAGAATCTTTTTTCAATTATGTGTTAAAATATGTGGGAAAAGTACCCATAAACCTGTACTTCTGGTTGAGTTTGCATCTGTAGTTTGGATACATTACACTAGGATAATTGTATGGGGTTTATATACAATAGAGTGGTTGGGCAGATATTCTGAATGGGTATGAGTATACCATTGTAGATTTTAAAATTAGTTATGAAGCAAATTACCCAAACTACTGAAGACCAAGTAAAAGCACACAGTGTTGGTATTTTTCTAATTCCACAATTCCACACATTATTTGTTGTGATGACACCAATTTAAAATAGCTGTCACAGTCTGCAGTGTCCCACTAGATACAAATGTTCCTTCTGACCCCCTTACATTTATATAAACGTTAGTGACTTCACCAAGAGCACATTTCTCTCAAACTCTAAGCCTTTCTGTTACAAGGTCAGATGGCATTCCAGTTTCTCATTCAAAACACCTTCTCTTGTATTATGTGGTGTCTTGCAATGGAAATAAAGTCAGCAGAGAGATTTCTATTAGCACTTACCATTCCACTCAGATGGCTGAGTGGATCTGTTTAATTCAAACCAGTGGCACAAGCACAGTCGACATCTTTCAAATCCAATTTGATGGTCAGATAAATGAGAGATAATGTTCAGTGTGTGAAAGAGATCTCTTTGATATATGTCATGCAGGCATTTAAAAAATGTAGTCCATCTTGCACTGCTGCTGAAAACTTGTATTCATGTCAAACAGTGTCCTGGTGTTGAAATTGTTGGTTAAGTATGTTCATATAACCCTCATTTGCTTTATTCTTGTTGCTGGTGTATTGTGGTTTCTACAGCAAAAAAATATTCTCTATGTTTTTTGTTCCGTTGACACACTAACTTCCATATAGTGAAATGTTTTTGCACTGAATCCTCAAACTTCCTCAGATAAGAAATTACAATGTATCTGTTTGTAAAGTTCATAGCTTGCTTCATGATGTCACCTAAAGAAAGTTTGAGAAGCTAAGGTGCAGAATGGTTTACCTCCATTTAACTGGATGGATAGGGGTAGGGGCTCATTGAAGAAATCATGTCTCATTCTTTAGAAAGGACCCTCATCTGTTCCTCAGATCCCAGTCAGCCTTATCTGCTCATGCAATTTTACAGTATTATCAGAGTTTAGGTCCGCAGAGATAGTTTGTTTCTCTTCTGAAACATACTTTTACAAAACTGCACCCTATAGTGGACAAAGGGATTGGGACGTGTTTCAATGTTTCATACAAACACCACAGCAGGAGTTATTCTGTTTCAACGTGAAACATTCAGATAGTCAGTGGAATATACTCTTACAGCGGTGTGTTTCCCGAAAGGTGTCGTTGTAGTTCTTCAAGACATTGATTCATTTCACGAGTGTTACCTGAAACCATTCTTAACTCAAGCGCGTGAAATCGCTAGTTCATTCACGACATACTGACACTAGTCGTGAGATTGCACGAATGTCTTTGCAGGTGTTGTGAAGGCAAGATCCTCTCCAGACAGAGACAGAGATTAGTTTAGGTACGTTTCCTTACCTAAACTAATAATTTCAATAAGCTTTCCTCCACAACATCAAAAGCATTTTTACTCTGGCCCTTATGGTGAAATGAATAAATAAATAAATAAATAAATAATGCTCTCTGTTTCACCAAATTTATTTATTGTTAGGCTACACCAAATTTGAGCCTATGCTGCAGCCTATTAATATAGTCCTTTACAGTAATGTAACGCTGTATCCAGGCAAAAAGTGTTCATCATAGCGTGACAAGGGGATTGACACATTGAGGATGATGAGCAGGTCGTGAGGTTCAGTGATGTTGGATAAGATTAAATTTGGTGAGAATAAAATAATTGATGATCATCCATTTTAATTCCACGTCTTAAATCGGAAGAATGATGACAACACAGCCGATAATGTCATAACTGCAATATATTTGATATATGCATTTAAATAAATGGGTATCCTATAGCCTATATTCGAAAGTTCATAGTTGTATAATTTATATCTAATCAACATGGTATTTGCAATTTGATGATTCTTCAATTGACCCGTCATGTGTTTAGCTTTCAGCTTTCAGCCAATCAATGATTTCTGTCATCGACTTGTGATGCCTCACGGTTACGGGGTTCTTCAAGTTAATTTACAAGTAGTGAAATTCCCCGAAGTATGTGGTGAGGATAGTATGCTAAACTAGCTACTCCCTCCTTAAATAAATTGAGCTGCTAGTCCAGTTTGTCACACTACAACTAATTTGAAGTAGTTTCACTAAATGCAAATACATTTGATGCATTGACAACATGGTAACAATTTGACAGCCTCCTTATTTCAGTTCCGATAAAATGTAGTTTACAGTTTCAGTAGCAAACTAAGACACGTGACAAAAATGAGAATTACTGCATATTATGTTATGCTATAGTTCAACATGTGGTTAAACTAGGTGCAAATATCCTATCTTCTATACAGTTAACACAGAGCAAGGAAAAGGTAAACTTCAACATGGCTTCACATCATTTAATAATGAATTCATTCATGTTACAACTGAATTCAGTGATCAAATGAGACGGTTAACCCAAATGAGCATTAACGTTTTAGGGAAACAAGCTATTCTGCACAAATGTAATCTAAAGGCCATGCCTGATTCAAAATCAAGGTGAACTGAAAAATAACAAAGTATAATATTGAACACTTGGTTGCCTAAATATCTGTACATGTATTATGGAGAATGAGGACACTAAGCAATCAAAAGTTTTAGGAAGTTTAAATCAGGCTTTGTGCGTCATGGGTCCATACTGCTTGTCCACTTCACCATAACGTTGGCCCCCAGGGGCCACTGAAGTCACACAGGTAGGGTCGGTACTGATAAGCTTTGCAGAAAGTGGAGAGCAGTGACGCCCGGACAAACTCGCCCCCGAGTCCTTCCGACCTGCACATGTCCTTACACAACTCCGAGGTTTGCTGTTTCCTTTTTGTCTTATACCTCCTGTTCTGAAACCATATTTTAACTTGGGTTTCGGTGAGTCTCAAGGCGCTGGCTAGATGGGCCCTCTCCGGGGCGGACAGGTACTTCTGGTGGTTAAATTTCTTCTCCAGTTCAAGCACTTGGAGGTGCGTGAACGCGGCTCGGGAGCGCTTCTGTTTCCCCGTGGATGCGAACCTGCTGGACTCCGAGGAGCTGGGACACGATGCCTCCAGGCACTCTGTGGAAGACAGACGTGAGGAGGTGATTAAATGGGGAAATGGTCTACATAACAACCGACGATATGAACAAAATATGCTCTCAGAAAGGTATCAATATTAGACTATGGTTTTATGTCATAAAGGTCTGGGTCCAGCTGGGGTTTCCCTTCATGACAGACCTGACTGGGCTGCTCACCTTGCTGCGCTCCAGACTCCGTCTCCTGCGGGCAGAGCTGCTCTGATAACCCCTCGGACTTTTGTCTCCGCTGTGAGCATCTTTCCGTCTTCTGCGCAGAGCATTTGCCATTAATCCTCGGGCTTTCCTTAATAGAGAGGATGTCTTCTATGAGGAAGGATGTCAGAGGTCTGACTGTCTCACACATTTCTGCCCAGTATAGTCCAACTTAAAGGCCACTCGGTGCCAGAGGCTACAGCTGGTGGCTTGGTTGCTCCAGTGTGTGTCTTCTCTCACACACCGAGCCTGAAGCATCAATTTATACCAGAGCAGGGGTGGGTCCACTCCGACTACACTGACAAAAGAGGCGGGCCAAGGAGCTCTATTGCTATTCTATTAACCCTAGTTTAGTATTTGTTTGCCTCTTCACATCTAATACATTTCAATGGACCCCATGGAAAGTACCATCAGGCCTAATAATATCTCTGACTAAATTTAGTGATTTTGCGTTGTTGTTTTTTTGTAAATCTATGACAGCAGCTAAAGGTTGTCTACTAATCAAAAGCAGCAGCCTAATAATGTCAATGTACCCTTATGAAAAATAAATATAATACATTTTACATTATAAAACTCCATATTATTATAGTAATATTCTTTATATAAGAATTTTATAGTCATTTGTTCAGAGGGAAATTAATCTTACTAGTTTTTATCTTTTTAATGGATCAACTTTAAATTATTGTGATCATGTACAGACTGTAGTCATACCATGGATTCATGTCTTGAGTTTGATAGAGTTTAATACCCCTCCATCCCCACCCCCACCTCCCCAACTCAGAGCCTTAACCCTGTCTGCCAGGGAGGGGTCAGAGTGGGTGGCCATACCTGGTGGAGGGCTAATGTCTTCAGCACATTTAGTTCGGCTCCTAAAGCCACACATTCATTGTTTGGCAGATGTTTATTTGTTGTTCTCATTGGTTCTGCCTGACCTTTTTTTTCCTGGGAATGGGACGTTTGCTAGTGTATGTAGCCCCTCAGAGAATTCACACTCCGCTTGGAATAACATGAATCTGAGGGGTGATAAATATGATCCCCTCCATGCCCCCTGCCCCTGCTGACTCCATCAGCTTCCCCCACACACCGAGGAGTGGCCAACACGTATCACATTGTCCTAATGGTTGAATTATTTCTAGTCTTGGCCAATGGAAGTATCAGATTTTGACCAAAGTATAAGGAAGAGGCATGTGTTTTACGTTGTAATTTATCTCTGTGTTTGAATGTTCTTTTTCCTTCTTGTTTTTATTGCCTCAATGTTGAGCACCTCGTATTGCAAGTTTAAAGCATCCTGTGCTGTATTATAGTGGAGCATTATAAAAAGGCTCTCTATTTTCAGTATATTAAGGTTATTCTTAAGCATTAGCTGTTGTCTTGCCAACACAGTATTAAGATATTCATCATGATATGCTTGACCTTGAATTCTTTGTCTGGGGCTGTCTCATTCTGAAAGTATGTTTATCCCTTACATACAGTCTAGACTGAGTTCCTCTCCCTGCTCTAAAACCCATGTGTGGATTTTTTTTTGATCATTCAGTAATGAATATGAAATATATTAGGCAAAACCTTATGTTGAGAAATAAAGATTCAGGCGAAATTATTTCTGATTCCACTGAAAATCTAAATATTTTCTCAATTTCATAGTAAAATATATCATTCAGTCTCATGACAAGAGTATAAACAAAGCCAGTAGCGGTGCTATCATCCAGTTAGACATAGGTCTTTTATGCCTCCACTGATCTCTATCTTCACTGTTAAATCCACCAATTTATCAACCATGCTATATGTCATCCTCTGCTCTTATTCTTAGACAATCTACGTGATTGCTCATAGTCTTGTAGACAATGAAGTTTCTGTATCCTATTTGTATGCCAAACATTGATTGCATGGCACAGATATTTAGTTGCGTAGTGCTCTTAACTATAGTGCTGCACCACCCGCGGCTTTAAAGAACCTCTGACCCTTTAGCCTAGGAAGGCATTTGTCTTCCACAGTGCAGAATATGTGGTGCTGCTGTTTTGTTTTTGCCATGACAAGATGTCGCGCATTGAACCATCAATCTTCTTTTGTTTTCCATTCAAGACTGTTGCTTTTTCTTTGCCTCAGATGAGCAGCAAGACAATGTGTTTTGACAGTATATTTGTCAGGCTTCTGTCCTGTTATCTGTTCAGCATCAGTGTTGATTCATATTTTATCCTTTTCCTGCCTGTGTATGGTATGACGTGATAAATATGTCATCAGACTGAACAGCTCACTCTGAGGTTTGTACCCAAACCTTTGTATAGCAGAAGCTGATTAACTTACTTCAGGGTTGATGTCATGGTGAGACGTAGATACTCACTTTGTATCTTATCAAAGGCATAGTTAATGCAATACAGCATAACAACTAAAAACATGATTTGTGTGACATCATGTGGACCTAAATAAGGTGTTATTTCCCCATGTGGGAATGATGTGGGAGTCTTCCAGTAGAGGGTGCTCCGAAGCCATAGATCAACTCCCCACCAAATAATGTTGGAGCATGGACTGCTGTCAGAGGACTCACTTCATTTGACTTTTTATCCACATATTGAGATATTTTGCTGGATAGGGTTTGTTTTGAGGAGAGTCTTAGATGAGACCATAGCGTGCATTGCGACCTCAGGACTTGGTGAATAGCGTGTCTTGAATAGTGCTGTCGGGGAAGTTCCACCTCCATTCAGATTGTAGCCAGGGGATCTACCTTTTCTTACGTTTGGTTGTCAGTTGAGTGATTTCTTGGTGGGCAGGAGGGAAGAGCGCTGATCCTTGGGTTTTATTTATATTGTGAAATCTGAAACAAGCATCTCAGCACCAATCATAAACAGATTACCAGATGGTGGTACAATGGTGTGATTACATAGCTACAGATTAGACTGCTGCCTTTCATTTCTGTGCTCTTTTCTGCAGCTGACGTAAGGCTATCTGTGAGTTGAAAAGCCTTTTTGAGCAACCATAATGGGTCGTTCAGAAAAGGACAATCTCGCATCATCTTCTGCTTAAACGTGAAATCTGAACCACAACACTGCAATCAAACATTTGTGGATCTCCATGTCCGGGCCTGTCATTTCACAGCTCTCTTGGCTCACAACCCACCCTACTAGTGCCCCACACCTCTAGCCCCAGCAAAATACTGACTTTTTTTTACCCCCTGGGGCTTCAAATCTCAAATCTTCCTTCAGGAGAGCATCGTATTGGCTTTACCACCACTGCTCTAGTCTCTGCAAACTGCACTGACACATCTTTCAAAGCGGTAAGGGTTCAGCAAACAGCCCAACCCGGCGCAGATCATTCTTTAAACATCGTTCAGTCAGGCCGACCTGAAATGGGAACCACAACATCCTGATCGCACAGGTTTCTGTTCCTCATATGAAACTTCACACTTTGTGAACCACGTCTCGCTCACTCTCACTCCCTTTATAATTCTGCCTGTCTCTCACTGTCGACCTGGTGACATTAATCAAGACCATTTGTTGAGCAAGAGGTAATAGCATGGAAGGAATGATATTCTTCCTTACCTTTTTCTTTCCATATTTCTTGGCTAGTTTATGTGGACTTGCCTCTAAAGATGTAACTGTTTGTAAAAGTTATGAGAATATTAACAGATGGCTTCAAGTATGTAGGGATGAAGCAGTGGTTAAACCCGTCTAAACTTAGTTTACTCGCCTTTTTGCAGAATTGAGTTTATCCACCTTTTGTTGGAATTGTTTGCTTTTATTTGGATAGATACACAGTTGGACAGTGGAGACAGAGACAATAAAGATTGGGAGAGAGGAGGGATGACATATGTCGCTTTTACATGGTATGCACCTTAGACCACTGAGCCACCAGAACGCCCCAGAGTTTATCCACCTTTTTAGTCTGACATACATTTGTACATCCTAAATTCAAACAATACTATACAACATAATATTGTAGTATCCATTATATAATTATAGTCTTTTGAGGGAAACAGGCATAAATTGCAGAAAGAAATGTAGTTCATTTTTTTTTTACAGTGCTCATTGTTTGACTTGTGATGATAATCTAGTGAAGATTATAATTTACCCACCTTTTAATTTACCATTAATTTACCATAACATCTCTTAAGTGTTTGTTTCTGATATTGGAGGTTAAATGATGTAGTTAATATTATTTCACGAATTTTGGCAAAATATTTCCTGTAAGTGAAACCACTCCAACATTGGCATGGATTTGTAAAAATTGCCAGATGGCCAGAGTGCACACACACACACACACACACACACACACACACACACACACACACACACACACACACACACACACACACACACACACACACACACACACACACAAACATTCACACTCAGGCTTTATCTGATCTCCTCAAGTGGCTCTGGTCTCCTCTCTGTCTACAGCTACATTTCACAGTCTCCTTATCGGGACAGTGATGCGCCTTCGCCTCGTCGCTATCCGCGTCCCCACGGGGCTCCACACAACCTCAGGCCCTTTACCTGAGTAGCCTAATGGATTAAGGATGATAAACTGACCAGTGCTAATGTTTGAGTCGGCTTCTTTATTTTATCTCCAAATAATTCAGTATTCAGGTGCTTGGAAGATTTCATAATAGAAACCACTCAATATACCGTGAATAAAAGTATTATCCCCATCACTAAAATATTAAATTCCCATAGAGATTTGTCTATGTCTATGGTACTCAATAGCGATTTTAGTAGACTTTAATACTTTGTGGTATCTCCTGTCACTATAATATACCTATACGATATTCTCCATTTTAAAGTTTTGGTGTGATATTTTATAGTTTCATTCTAAAATGTATGATATGATTTCTATAGTTATTTTTCGTAATGGATAGTTCATTGTATTATTTTTAATATAACTGGGTGTAATAACCATCACGTAGCCTGAAATTGCGTGCAAATCCAATAGTGCGAGTAAAGTTGGCCCTATCGCTGCAATGTCGATGACTGACAGGTTAGATTGGAGGCTGTTTCCCGTTTGATTGAAAGTTAAAAAAGTAAAAGAGCCACTCTGTCTGCGGGTTTGTTTACCCAGCAAAGCTCCAGGACAGGACAAGCGCTCCATCCTTATCAGCGGATTTGTGGATGGGACAATGATGGGCCCAGTTTGAAACCGCATTTAGACCGCCGCCTTGTCAAGTCAGATGTCCCATCACCCATTAGCATTTGATGGTGCTCTTTGATAAACGGTGTGCTTGAAATATGCAGGCGACAGCTCAATAGCCAATTAGAGGATCGAATTAGGCATGTTGTTTCTAATTAGGCCTTAAGAAGAAAATTGCAAATTTTAACTGGAAGTGATTGGTCGAGATTAATTAATTAATTGCACTTAAATTTGAGATGTCCTATAGTTTAAGACTACAAATGGAATACATTTTTTTATCTCGTAATAGATTAACGACCTACAAAAGCTTTTGTAAAATTAACTGAGCTAATGAATATGTTTTAATTTTACTTCTACTCACTGGGGAGACCCTTTTATCAAGTCATTTTGAATGAAAAAAACAAGCAATATGGTGAACCAACTGAAGAAATAATAGTATTTTCATCTTTGAAGAGGCTAGTTTACATTGGAGGTAAATGGCCTGTAAAAATAGACTTTTTAATATATAACAAGACTTTTTGACATATGTAGTCTTGAGAAAAAAATACCGTTTTGAAATATGACATATACTTAATATATATAATATAAATATACTTAATATAATTCGAAAATAAAATAAGTAAATAAATCTACATTTTAAGACAGCGGGCAGTGTAAAACACTTTGACGTTTTCGTCATGCTTTTATTTGCATCTGATTTACAAAACATTAAAAGGGCTGCATTGGCAGCACCCACCTAATTCCCATTCCAGAAACAAAAATAAAAAATACATGAACTGAATCGCTTCGTTTTTAAGGACCCTTTTCGTTCCTTACCAACCTCTTACACCCTGTATTGAAGCTTGAAAGTGTCCGTGGCTGAAAGGCCCTTCGGTATTACCTAGTACATCAACCAGCTGGTTATTAGGCATCTGGGTGGCAGTCATACTGGCTGAAGATGACCCGCTGTGGTAGTTGCAACCATACACGCTGCTGTTGCCATATCCGAACATGGGATTATAGGGTCCAATTGTCACGTTATACGGTGCTGAATGAGATGCTGCGCTGCAGAGCTTTCCGTCTCGAACCAACACGGGCACCGCCACCCGTCTCGGTGCAGGTGGGTATCCCGCCAGCTCCAAGGATTTGTCCTGTCTCTGGCGCTTGCATTTGTACCTCCTGTTCTGGAACCAGATCTTGACTTGGGTGGAGGTGAGTTTCAGGGTGTGGGCCAGGTGCTCTCTCTCCGGGGCAGAGAGGTAGCGCTGCTGCTTGAAGCGCCTCTCCAACTCCGACACCTGGGACTGGGAGAACAGGACCCGGGGTTTTCTGCGCTGCCTTGGTCTGGGTTTCTCCGGGGTTTTGTCGCAGTCAAGTGAACAGTGAAGACCGCAACTTTCTACCAAAATAAATACAAAATATTCAAAACACATTGTTAAACATTTGCCCGAAGTTATTTTTTTATTAATAGCCAATGGGCTATTAATCAATCACTGCAACGAATATACATCAAATACTGATAATGAGTTTTATTATCTTAAAAGAAGTTAAATTAATCTGACAATGGGGTGAGATAATTCCACTTATTAATGTCCAAATACATTTTCTTGAATCAATTGACATTATCTTGAATGTAGGGATCCTTATACGTCCAGATGTTGCCACTTCTCCAAAGTTGTATTAAGGCATAGGCATTAGATAATGATCAATTATCATCATCGTTATCATTAGATAATTATCATTATCTACATTGGACACAAGTGATTTTTTTTTTCACTTGTTTTAACGAAAACGTGATATTTAAGACTAAATTTTTGATTATACGTTGTCAAGGTGGATATTTTTGGAGTGTGGCAAGGTATGGCACTTGTCATAACCTAAGTGAGTCCAAACTTGATCTTGTCGTTTTTATCTCAGGGCATAATGGAGAGTAAAGATCAAACAAAAATCCCCAGAACTTTATTTGAAAGCCATACCTAAAATAAAACACCTAAAGGGAGTGCTCCAGTGCTCCTCCGAGCTGTGTGCGCCTATAGGTGGCCTATCACACTGACCAAATAATATAATGTCTGGTCAGTGATCAGGTATTTACTCCTTTTTTCCCACAGAAATTTAAACGCCAATCACGTTTAGAAGTTTTTTTTTGTGGTAAATGATTTTAGATGCATGGGCTTTCCCATAGGGTTTAGTGGAGTAACACCTTGTTAATAACCTTCCCGCTTTACTCGGGCCTTCGGGTATTTACATGGCAATAAATAGGATAGGGGGAATAGATTCACTATCAGGCCGTTTTGCATGGTGAGCCCGTGTTTTATTCCTAAGCCTATAATAACAGCCTATAATAACAGCCTACAATAACAGCCTGTCAATAACATTGTTATTGATTTGGTTACAATGTGTGTGTCAACTCACCCTGGTCATTCATTTCCTCTTCTGCTGCCAAGTTGCCACTGTGGGTGTCGAGGTTGGTAGTGCGTTTCCCCCGCATCGCTGACACGTACAGTTTCTCCTGGCAGTCATGAAGGTCCAGGGTCCGAGGCGCATTGTGCGCGTGTTGGTGAAGCATTGGCGCCACTTGGTCAGGCATCAAGTATTCATTCCCAAAGACATGTTGGTGCTCCAGCTTCAAAATATCCTTGACTGAAAATGGCGTCGAGGTCGATGAACTGGGATTCATCCCCCCCTTTTTGGAGCTTATACAATACTTATTTTGATCCTCTTTTATGCCTATAGAGCTGCTGGTGATGCTGACCGACTTATCGCTTAACAGACTGATGACTGAGGGCCTGGAGATAAAATCACTTGAGGTATAGCTGTAGAGCAAGGTGGGGATACCTCTGGCCCCTCTCCAAACCCTCTCCAGACCATTGGCCAACACCCAGCCTGCGCGCTGAGTCGTGCTCCTCTTATTCTCATCTTACATAGGAACACTTCAGCCCATATTCAGTTTTATTTGTAGCCTACTTAGGAGGTGGCAATGGGCTAATTAATACTACTACTACTACTACTACTACTACTACTACTATTACTACTACGACTAATAATAATAATAATAATAATAATAATAATAATAATAATAATAATAATAATAATAATAATGAATTATACTACAATGCTACAAAACTGAGCTATAAAGTGAAACATGAACTAATCTCAATATCACCAAATTGCGAACAGACAAAACTGATTTCGTCCGTCGCTGATGCTTATAGGCTATTGGCACTGGGGGGCTGTTGCTGTAAATTTTAGTCTGATAGGCTACTCAAGTCTTTAAATCGTGTTGTTCTTGTGAGTGGGGGGATTCCAATGGAGTGACATAATTTTACTTTTTTTTTTTAAACAATAGCCAATAAACGAGGCAGGATACGGCAGATGACCCCTTATCAAGAAAATAACACTTATTTAAACAAATGTATTTGCATTGTAAACAAATGAAACCCCAAATGGACAGATAATGCTGTTCATACTCATTATCAGATATACAAATCAAGTCGAGTCATTTTGCAGCTTATACCCAAACCTTGCTTCTGGTTAACCACTTAATTAGCCTACAGGTCCTCGGGGTTGAGTGATCTTCGGTGATGTTGAACAGGTTTACCACCGGCGCTGCTTTCCAACCACGTTATTAGTGATCCCAGGCCACAACAAACAGTAACATTACACCTGATGTTGTGGAAGTGGAGAGGCGGCGGCGCCAGCCTGCAATGCATGACTGATGCCAAGACGCGCGTCTGTGCAGACCGGAACAAGGACAGACACCAGCTCCTCCACCTCCAGGTCACCGGTGAGATCTATGTAGGTCCCTAAAGGCTAAGCACGGCGTTGTGTTTAACAGGCCGTTCATCAGTTTGGGAGCTGTAGATTTAAAGGAGCTGGATGATAGCAGATGGAAAAAAACTCCCATGACTTTCTTTACCTATTGCTTATTATCAGTGATTTAATGGTGAAGAAAAAAAAGTGGGTAAACTATGAGCTCTATTTGGTGATTATCACAAGGCAAAATAATCAGTCATGTTTTAAGAAAAGATCTATCTTTATATGACATTAGTTTGATGGGCTTACTGCTTATTCTGATCTATATTATACATTAGATTTAGATAGATTTATGTCAGCTTAAAGAGGTTAACCTCCACTACATCCCTGTTTTTTTATTAATCAACAGAAAGATATGAGCCATGTCTATGTGGTCATATAGGCTACAGTTAGAAGAAATTAAGCTACATCTGCCTCTGAATAGATATTTTTTTGCAATTTAAACGTTTTATTTAGGATGAATTGAAAATGACTAATGCTTTTAATTCAATGATGTTCAAAGCGAAAATAGCAACAGAGTTGGTTCACAAATAAAGAAAGAACTTCTAAGATGTAAGTACTTAATGAGTTCATAACTACAGTGCTAACTCCAGTTTAATTCATCATTTGGTAATGTTTTAGTTATTCATTAACTCTGCAGCAGCCATAAATAAGTATAATGCTAATGAATATTGCAATACGTAGGCACAAGGGAAACATTAACTAACAAGGGGACATATTGATGGTCATTGTGTCTGTACTACAGCATGAATAACTAAAATCATAATTAATAATTAAATACTTGGCAAATACTTAATGAACAAGCCAGTAACCAACACCATATTATATACTATTACCTTTTCAAGATTTTGTTTTCAACTTTGGCTCAGGATAAGAATGAGGTTCTTCATGTTTTGTAGTTTAGTTAAAAGTATTTATGGAATGAAGTTGAAGACCTGATTGAACACCAGCTCCTCTAATTCAAATGAGGTGGTGAATGGAGGCTTCCCAGTACAAACGCCTGATTGGAAGGAATTTAACAATAGTTGAGTGAGGGGAGCCAATCAGGACCAAGTCTGGTTGTGATGTGTTGACTGGAGTTGGTCTGAAACTGTCTGTAAAACAAAAACAAGATTTTTACATATAACATCTTTATTAATTTATGTATAAAAACAAAGGAAATGTCTGATAAATTAGTTCTGAATGGTTACCTATAGATTTGTTCCATTATCACTCTATCCATCCTCTCTGAAGGACATCAGGACATAGGCCCAGAGCCTCCTGATCATCTTCATTCATCCTCCATCATGAGTAGATGTCTTTATAGTTGTCTTTATAATCTGTATATTAATGAAGCACAAATTATTGAAACCCTACCGTACCCTACCGAAACCCTTACTTCGTCAGGTCTATCCTGAAGAAGAAATTCTTACTCTCAAAGGGACTAGCTAGTTAAATAAAGGTTAAATAAAACAAGAAAAGAAAGTATATGATTATGCATCATACTTGTGTTCCTAAAGATGATATTGCAGGACAAGCACACCCTAACAAACTGAGTAACCTGAACTTCAAAGAGAGAGAAAAAAAACTCTTGTTTTGGTTTTTTGTGAAGACAGGAGGTTACCTTGGGGATTTCAAGGTGTCCAGTTTGATGGGTAAATTACTTAATCACTACACCAGTGTTCTCTGAAGGCTCGGAGCAATGCTCTCTCTGAGTTTCTGTGACTCCTGTACTTTCAAATCAAAGCCTTTCCTATTGATTCCACCATTTGTCCCCTCACTGTAACATAAGAAGCTGGCTAAGTACCGTTTACCACAAAATACCCGTAATTCATCATACAGCAAAAAAGAAGGGTGATAGCAGTTGAAAGAAGAGACACTTGCCCCTCCGCTGTATGAAATTGAACCCTTTCTATGACCAATGTGCCACTAAAGATACTCATCAAAATGTTATGTGAGATTGGGATTCCCATCAATGAGAGAGGGGCACTTTTGAATTAGAGAGTGCTGAAATCCCATCCAGTAGTCATAAGGTACAGGGAGTGTTTCAGCTGCATGGTGTCAGGTATGCATTGTGGTTTGTCCACACTAGGGAAGGACGTAGGGAGGTTGAACACAATCAGCTTGGGCAGCAGGGTGCGCTAGCGATTAGAAAGACCATCCTTCAACTGGACAATCCACATTCAAGCCCCCATAGCAGCAAGCATCCGCCCTGGTGAAGTGTCCTTGAGCAAGACACTGAATCCCTACCAGCTGTTGTGTAGCTGACTGTGACCTCTGACCTCCCTGGTGGGGGAAGTTAACAGACATTTTCCCCAACAATACACTTCCTGCCTCAAGGCAAAAACGTGCATGTTGTAGCTTTAATGTTTGAAACATGTTTGCTTGTCACTTTTTTAAAGGAGACCACATCACTGCCTCCCTGCGCCCTGGCCAGCTGGTTCTGTCAAACTGTTCTGATGCTTCTTCCCACGACAAACACTCCCCCGCCCAATCTGCTAGGGTACATACCATCTCCTTCTCTCCACCACTCCAGTCGATCTAAGTGAAATCAGATTCTCTCCTCTTCCCACTGGCAACATCCCATCACTTGAATTGCTTGACATTTTAATGAATGTTAGGAGAGATTGTAACATACATGTCTTTTGAGCAGCTCAGGCGCTCACTGCTGATTTTGTAAACTTTAGTGAATCTGATCTAGTTTGAGGAAAGAATACCTGAGGAGACACACCCTTTATTGTAGTCTGGAGTTATACTAACTAGAGGCAGTTTACAGTATATCAGCATATCTGTTCACAATGCCATCCTCTTTAAACTACCAGTGCCTTGCTCGTGTGGCCCTCCTAAATCCATTAAGCTTATACAAGACAATCTTGGTCTTTCTCATATGATAATGTGAGGTCGGCTGCTGTACTGTAGGAATGATTTCGGATCCAGATCATAATTTTGCTGAACTCCATCTATCTATTTGGTTGGTTATGTTCAGAGATGTCCTCTGTTTAGATCTTTTAATTGAACCAGGAGATTTGATCACAGCACTAGCTACCTACTGATTGGGTAGGTAGGTGAGGGTAGGTTTTACTTTTGAGCTTTGAATGGGTCTGCTAACTTATTATCAATGTGTTAAGCTATTCTATATTGATCAATCAATATAGATGTCATGTTCCTGACATTACAGTGCAGACAGAGTCACATTTTTGTATGAACTCAACCATGTTCCTTTAGTATTAATAATATAATATTCAATAATAATAATAATATTAATGTAGTTGTGTACTTCCTGTATAGATATAGATGTAGGAGTTACTGGCTCTGCTCAATGCAGAAGTGCACTCTAAGAACGGATCTTTTGAGTTTTTTATGGACAAAGGTTTGCTTCTATATAGAACCACCAACACATAAAGAGCCCCTTTAACCTGTGTATGTTACTTCACTGCTATTGGTGGTTCCATTCTACGATGTTCCCATGTAGCACCATGTGTGGAAGGTTCTAGATAGCACCTTAAAAAAGAGGCTCTATACAGCACTAAAAGCAGTTCCCAAGATTGCTATGTGGCAGCAGTAGCCTAAAGGTTAGAAGTTTGACCACAAGGTCGCTGGTTTGAATCCCGGACCAGCAGTATCCCCGAATCCCCAACTGACAGTAGAAGACTGTGTTTGAACTGCGCAGGGGTGAATGTGTGTAACTCTCTGAATGAGAAGCAGACGGCCGCTGCTCAGTAAACTTTCCCTGGATAAATAAAGTTTAAAAAGGTGCCTTTCATCGTTAGAAGGTACATTCTAAGTTCACTTCTGAAGAGTTGAGTTGTGAGTTGTTTATTCTACATGCTCAACTGTGTTTTCTGTCAATCAAGTCTAACTGTTGTGTTGCTCAGCCACTAGATGTCTCTGCCAGACTGTGTTAATACTAAGGGGCTTGAATGAAAGGAGGAATCCTGCTACACACGGTGATCAATACATTAGGAAATGTAATTTATTGGCATTTTGTTGTCCACTAAAAGGAGTTCCTTCCTTCAGTTCACTTCATTCTGGCACCTTGGGAGGACTGCAAGTTTACAACAGATTCTATGTATTTGTAAAATACAAATACAAACTTCTTTTCAGATGAACACCAAACAAAATAGACATAAATCTCATCAAATCATTCTATGTAGTCTTTCTATGTAGTATAGAAATCAGTGTATCTATAAAGCAATATCACAACACATTCAGATATATTGGTATGACACAGTAAATGAGTGACTTTGGCATAATCTGAATTTGTAAACATTTCCCTGCGGTGTTGAAAATGAAGGACTTGAACTGAATACAATCTTTCTCTTTTTATTCTATAAGCCAGTTTTACAGGCCTGGCCCGGCCTTGTGTAGACTGCGGCTATGTCTAAGCCGGGTGTAATGGGTTCCATGAGGGAAGACATAAATGATGTCGGACATGTCTTAACCCATGTTTATGAAACCTGCCCTCTCTTTTACAGTCTTCAGGGCATTAGGAGAGCTGCTAAAATACTATTGCGTACTATATACGCAAAAGGAATATTTGAAAGCAATCAAGAGCATTTCAACTTTAACGCTGAAGTGACTGTAGACAGTTGCATGCTCAATTGCCTATATCAATTTGATAGGTTTTGATTTATGGTAGGTACATATATGGTCGGTACAGACATAGCATAAAGTATTGTGCAGGTGATGCAAATTGAAAAAAGCGAAACGGCTGGTAATGAACCGAACTGGACTGATTACCTGCTGTTCATGTATCCACCTATACGTTCGATCCAACAGTACAGCCAGAGTGAATGATTAATGTAATGCACTCAGGATATCCTGGACCCTAAATTGCATTTGATACCAAGACAAATCTATGAGGGATGCTCAGGCAGAAATGGAGAATACTCTATTTCATCTCTTTCCCCTGCCACTCTCTCTCTCTTCCTTCAGTAAAATTTGATCTAATTTTCCTTCCCATCCTTGGGTATTTCCCCACAGAAATGAAGGGATAGTGGAAAGATTGCTACTAAGATTGGAGTGGATCTAATCCTCCACTGCTCTCAGTCATACTCCATTTCACTGCACATCTAATTTGTCACGCTGCTGATGAATATGCCACAAGTTTCATGAGAAAGAGCAGGACATAATGAATATAAAATACACTGGGAGAGGAGAGAGGCAATTGCCATGCCACACTAACCACAGAGCATTGTTCATTTGTCCCGTCAAATTGCTTACACTGTGCATGTATTGTCGATGCATTGTTTTCTTACCCCAGAATTTGATGGAGAGGTTAAAAGAAATAACTAAGTCAAACAATAGTGGATTTGTTGCCTGCCTGCAGTTGGTAGACAGAAGGCCGCTGGTCATTTAGGATCCAGCCCACACCCCACACCATAAAAAGCAGAGGGTGGTTCAGGGTGGTTTCTAAAAATGAAGACACATTGAAGATTGAAAAGGTGCCTGTAAGAAATGCATGTAGTTGATGCTCATTTCAGGGTGAACATTGTGGGTGCATTTGCCAATAATTGGATCTACGTAGGCTTGTTTTACAGACATTTTCTAAGACGTTTTAAAGAACAAGGTGCCATAACATTTTATCTGATGCCTCAAATGCAGGACTGTCTCATTGCCAAGGTCTTTAAAAGCAGAAATATTGAATTTAAAACAGAAGCAGATGGTATGAATTGCTTGATAAGTTGAGCTGAATGAGTACCTTTATTATTCCTTTTTACTCTTGTGATCATCAGGGTGATGATACACTAGGCTGCAGTCCGAGCAACAGGCAACAAAGGGAGACACAGCGTCAGAAATCTGATATTATAATACAAGATATTGTGATAAAAACAGCAGTTCTTAGGCAACTCCCTGGGCACTGTTGCCCATCCGAGTTGCCATTAAAAGTTGCCCAGTGTATAACTGAGGGTTCTTTTGCAGTATAATTTCCAAGGACCCCTAAAGGTTCCTCTTTTACAGTGTGTGTTGAACTGAAAATGCATCAGTTATTATAGGACACAACTGATACAGTCACATCAAGAATTCAGGGGGCAGGTAAAATTTGCCTTGCGTATTCCCACAGGTGAGAAACATGGATTTCTTTTCTCAACCCTTTAGTCCATCACACTTGTGCTAAAATGAATCCATTGATGCATTGAGAGTGAATGTCTCTTTAAAGAGGAAGATGATAGAATCTCTGTGCAGAGCTGCTGCATCACCTATCCATGAGACTGGAGAGCGGCTGATGAGAAAGCCCTTCAGGACTCTTCTCTAAATAGGCATGAAATTATATCTCCCTCTGACTGAGATTAGCGTCCATGGAGCCTCTTGCGTTCTGCTCCCTCTTTTCCTCAGGCTCTCCAACCAAACAGGCACTTTGCAGTTTCAGCTCGTTTGTGCTCAAGTTTAAGAAAGTTCATTTCCATCGGGAGGTGCTCTCTATGTCCTTGATCTTATTTCGTATGGGTCCTGCTGGATTTGTCACACACATCAAGTACTCAGGGGATGTGGCAAGCCATGGGGATATTTTGTGCTGGTGATTTGCATTTAACGGAACAGCTACCTTATCTTTCAGCAAGAAGTGGATTCACTGTTAGTCTCAGACACAACATATATTGTACAGTTCTTATTGACAAAACATTATTTTTTTGGGGAAGCTATTTTTTTTACACAAAGAATAGGCCCAGCACCAAGAGACTGATATATGCAATTGTTTGTAAAGCAGCTGAAATATAGATTTGAATTCAAACTTTAGAGTGGCTCAGGCAGTCATGGGTAGGAGAAGTTGTTAAGTTCTACAGTGATATAAGACACTTTGCAGAGGGACTACTGCTGTGGTACAGTTCAATCTATGTTAGACCTTTCCATTCCATTGGGTATCTATCAGAAATATATACAAACCATTCAGCTCTACAATTCCTATGGAATGAAGATAGACCATTTAAAAAAATGTCTAGTTTTAAATGTCTGCTATCGCTCTGTATTTTTCTGTGGTATAAATGGTCCAAAATGGTCAAACGTCAAGCCAAAAACACTGCGTGACCACCAAACCTCCAGTATTGGTGGGGAAATGTACTCCTAATCATATGTCCTGTAGAAGAATTTGAGAAGTTTATTCTTCAAAATCAGTGAATAACCTCCATCAACTTCCATCCATCCAGCCATCCATTTTCTTGCCTCTTATCTATAGGACAGGGTTGCGGAGGCAACTGGGCAAACAGTGCAGCTCAGCATCTTCCTCCAGCTCCTCCTGGGGGATCCTAAGGTCCTCTCAGGCCAGCTGGGAGATGAAATCCCTCCATCGTGTCCTGAGTCTGCCCCGGGCTCTCCTTCTAGTCAGCTTTGTTCAACTAGAACTGGCATTCAATCTTGCAATCCGCAAGAATAAGACCCTGAGACCTGAACTCCTCTACTTGGGGCAGCTGCTCACTAAATGGGAGAGAACCATGGTCTCAGATTTGGAAGTGCTGACACTTGACCACATCACACTGGTCCTATGAGGCCAAAAAGTCAACATCATTGTCATATTGAGAAGGAAGATGGAGAAGTATATAGAGGCACTAAGGGCCTCTTAAATTGGGTCTGGTAAAGCCATTAGTATGTGTAGATGTTGACCTAAATATCTGTGCTGAGGAACAATTCCAAATTAGTGAAATAACAGCAGGCAACACATTTCGTACCATATGCCAGATATGATAAATATTTTATTTCTGATCAGCAAAAGACACACAATTGATGCATTTGTATCTTTCATGACTTTTCAGTACAGAGGAAAAACCCAAACATATACACAGTATGGGTATATATGTATATGGGTATATTTTAAAGTGCAAGTGATTCACAAGGATCAATCATGCGTAACATAGCATCTGTATCGGGAACTTCAGTAAACTCCTCAAATCCTCGATAACTTTTGAATCTGATAGTAAAATAATTGTCACTTATATGAATACAAAATAAACTTTACTAGTCACTGAAGCTTTTTGATTTTGTTTAAGCACGACAACATTTCTCGATCTGTTTCAAGTCTTGAGAGGAAAGAGTACCATGAAGTTCCACAATTGAGGGAGTCTTTAGTCTCTAGTTTGCCATATGAGAATAGAGTATTGATAGGAGAGACAGTTTCACAGATCTCACCACGGGTCAATTTACCAATACTCCAGTACCACCATAAGCACCCTATACTTGAATTAAAATGAATCTAAATAGAAAGAAATTAAAAGCCTTCTACTTTTCCCACTTTGCTTTTCCCAATAGCCTTCCTGGGTCATCTTAGCTTGGGCATGTCCTCATCAAAACAGACATTCAATATACAGGTACATTCTCTGAAGTTACCATTACATTTGACTTGTAATCAAAAGGTGAGGAAATAGACAGCTTGCCCTTGCCAAATAAATCTGATGCAAGGAATGTTGAAAATAAATATGATAACATGTAAATGCTAAAATGCAGATGTGGACTGATGCTGAATTCATTGAGTGTTGATAGATCAAAATAGCCACAGTATTGGGGTTATTGTTATCTGACGTTGGACAGCATCATACAGTGAAATAACAGGCTATAGTTTAGCAGCAACTGTTCGGTTTTGGATTTACCCATGGACAACAAAGATACAGACATATCAATAGTACATGAAGAAGCCCCCACCCTCCAGAATGCAAAATATTCAAACTGATATCTATTCACTGGGTAATAAAACATGTTTCAACTGCACATGTGCTGAATGTTTCAATGCCCTTTATAGTGGTTAAGATGCAAAGTGCATATTTAACATAAAGTAGTAAGCTAGGATATACTACAGTGTGAATACAGCTCTTAACTTCCCGAGTGATTCCTTCAAAACTGCTCTCTTTTCACACCAAGTTACATAAAAGAAATGATCATATTCACAGAACAAAGGAAACGCCAATTAACAAAAACCACAGAAACAGGAAGGGATATACAGGAACATTGCCTTCATACTGTCAGTATGATATTCATACAGCATCAGCTGGCACTGAACGAAATGAAGGTCAATTTGTGTGTTGCTGTGAATCCTTTGTACGTGAGATTATTGCATAGTTTGGAATTCTTAACATTGCTAGTAATTTTAAACTGAAAAAACAGCACATCTCATTTTCCGGTCTGTCGCACTTCACTCCTAAAGACGATCCCACACGACAACATATAAATTCACTTTTCCGAGCAGCGCTGGGGTCAATTCCATTTCAATTCCCTCAATTTAAAACGTCCACATAGATAGAACCTTTGTTTTCAATAATGTCTTTTTATGGTGAAAGATTTGCAAAGTTTGAATTTTGAGGAAAATCTACTTTCTGAATTGAATGGATTTAAAATGGATTGGCCTCAACCCTGGTTCCAAGTTAATCTCTATATTGCATTCTCCGGTTAACGTAGACTTTGGCTGTGCACAAACATTTGCACTTCAGTCTGTAACAAACGCTAATTTGAGCCATTGATCATCTTATTTAAACTAATGGCTCCTCACCAGCATCTACCTCCTAGGTATTGGTCAAATAATGGAAACACCAGCATATCGACCTCTCTCACTAATTGTGACCCTGTGATAATGTATTGATTTTGAACGATTGTCTGGGCAGTCCATCTCCGTGGAGTATGCAGTCTTAGATGTTTATTATCATTTGAAAATGTTCACATCAGATCTTGTGATTATTGGGAAGAGATTTGTTCATGGATGAAGTCATTGCAGTGCTTCTGCTGGGGTTTTTTGTTACAGTAGCGGGGAGGGTTACTGATGAACAAAAAGCAAACAAAGTGAGAGAGAGGTGAGGTTACATCAAGAGTGTAATAACGACAGCTGTGTCTAAAGTTGGTTTCTCACTCTGACTGGTCCTGCTGCTTTGTGTCTGTGGCTAAATTCCAGTGCTTCAGCCAAAAGAAAGCGAAGTGCATGAATGTACTGGACTTTGTACTGGAATTGAGAATATATCGATGCTCCCCTCATCTTTGCTTTCTCATTGTGGAGTGACAGAGAGAGCCTTGCCATCCTGGATGACATCACTCCGATTAAGGAAAGACGCCAGGCTGCTCTTTGGCACAGTCTGTCGCATGTCATCCTTTCTTTCTTATCGCTTTCTCTCCCTCTCTCTCTACTGTATATTATCAAATAAAACCGACAGCCGACAGCAAAAAAATAAAAATAAGAAGAGAAAGAAATGTGAGGGATGATGCTAGTTGTGATTAGAGTTTGCCTGGTCCTCTTAAGGTTTGTTGTTGTGGTATTGGTTTCATCCCACGCCAGGAGAAGCACTGCAAACTAACACAGAACCACCAGAACCCTTCACTGTGCAGGTACTTTACGTTGGTGTCTCCTTTATTTTGATCATACCCTGTACATCGTCGACTTTGTTTTGGAAAGTAGTGCACACAAACCCCCAGCGCTCAACAAATGTAACAACTGCAATTATGACGTTTTACCAGAATATGTGTCAAAATTATGCTATCTTGTTTTGGATGTGGTCCCTTATAACACCCATTAAGTAGATCACCTGACTTGAATGACCAACTTGTTCCCCTATGGCCAGCACAGAGTCATGACATGGGTCCCATTCAGTCTCCAGAGAGTGGCAGCTCACCTATTGGGCACAGAGCTCATGTTCAAATAGGAGCCATGACCAAACTGCATTTTAAATGTCTATCTGTAAACTAACTAAAACTACAATAACGCCATAAAATAAAAAATTAAATAATATAGTAGGAAAATAAATATCAATATCACTCCAACAAGGCTTTTAAATAGTCATTCTCAATCTCGACACTGGAAGTCAGTGTGTATGACGGAAACCCCTCTATGTCATGTGATTCACCTCAGAGGATGATGCTCATCAGTCCAAGAAGATGGCTGCTCTCAATCTCAAGGGTGAACCCACTAAATCAGCCACATACACAACTGCTTCACACTCAATTAAGAACACGGATGCAGATTCCACCAAACATGGTCCCATGTATACTGTAGAGCTCAACAGTCTTATGCATTAAGAGTGTCTAGAGACAAGATATGCAAGATATGGACTTTTCTGATGGATAGATTTAGCCGTGTCCCGGACAATCCTCACTTGGATGGATGGTGATTCGAAATGCATTTCAAAGTCGAGGATCACGGCTTGATCTGCCACCAGAAAAAAACAAATACAAGTCCTATAGCTCTACACTATTTTGGTATTTCATGAGTAGCATTCAGGGCAGTTTGAAGTTATTTGGTCAGTTTAAGGTAACCTCTCAAAGGTTATCATGAAACCTCTACAGACCTCTCTCCTCATGAGCACTCTCTTTTAGAGGGCTAGCTATGGCTGTCTCAGATAACTTAGTATACAGTACATTAAAGTATTATGTTAGTGTCTGAAAATAGATATGAAACTCATTTCCACAGCTCATGCTGCACGAAATATTAGATACACCTAACAATAATTTTCCATTCCTATCAATGAACTAACGATTCAACCACTGATTTCTATTAACAAACAGATGTCTGCGTTATGATATCATGTTTTTGTCTTTTAAAGTACGGACCACTTGTGCTCTAGAGGTGTGAACCACTTATGGCTGTTTTTGTGCTTGGCATCAAAGACCTCTTAAGGATTCTTCTGTGTTGGAGGAGGTGAAGAGGAGTGAACAGGACCACGTCGCACAGATGCAACAGCCACATGTTCAACACTAACTGTGAGTGAAAGTAGTTGATGGAAGGGGGTCCTCTCAAGCCTAAAGTGTAAGATATACAATATAACAACAATCAAACTCTGATATCAACTTGGAACTCTATGAGCATTCCCTAGAGGCATATTTCTGTAACTTCCAGTCTAGTGGAGGAATGGATTTGTCACCCCTAGGGAATAAGAGGAGCTTGCTTTTTCGTGATTCTGAGGAGTGTGTGGAGTTTCTGAATCTGAGTGGAAGTTAGGAGCTGTCACTGGCAGAGCGCTTCTTGCCAAAATGACTGGCAGAGTCTCTGTTTCGCAGATTAGGCTGGATCTTGTACATGTGGGGACCCATGGACCAGCGCCAGCTCCCACGGCCCTCGACTCCAGTTGGAACGGCAGCAGCTGCAGCCACAGCGGTGGATGGGCAGGGCTTGTTCTGCAGCAGCTGAATAAGCATGGTCATCTCTGGGCCCATCCGAGACACCATGCTGGTCCTAACGCGGTCCACTGTGTCCTCATCACAGTCCATCAGGCTCTGTAGCAGCTTACCATAAAACCTAAAACAACAAAACAATGCATCACTAAATGTCTTTTTGAGAGCTCAAAGTCGTAAAGGACATTTTCAGCTGGATCTCAATACATTTGCCCATGCTGTTGTGGAAGCCACCTGCCACGTTTAAATACCTGATGTTCATTTTGTAATTTTGCACAGATTCACAGATTGTTGCTCCCTCTAGTGGTTCAAATCTCCCTTTTGGTATTTTGATGTACTTGCATACTTTCTGTAAAGCCTGATGTCACTGTTGTGCTCTGGTCACTACTACGCCTTGTGCTCCACCCTCTGCTGCACTGCTACATGTATTACAACAGCAGCGGGACAGAGAACATCCCAACTTCATATTCACTCACACTCATATTTGGTCGTGGCTTATGTTAAATGAATAAAGGTCATAGGGGCGTCTCCAACACATTCATTGTCTAAATGTCGAAGACTCTCATTTAAAATTAGCAGACTCTTAAGTCAAAGGGCCAACTGAGCATACAATGATTCATCCTATAACCCTGCAAAGGATTGTTTTTTATTGGAATGCATCAGTTTAAAATCCATTTAAACTGTTTGGATTTCAAATATTACTACCACTGCACTGAGAATCGTGATTAACGTCTCTTTAACGTCTATTTGTATATCGACTATTTGTGTAACGGTAGGAGCTCACCTATTGGGGAAGTGACTCGGTAGCTGTGCCACTTCGCCAATAGCATCTGGATTAGATCGGGCAACAGTGCAGATATTCAGCTTGCTGTAGCACTCCTCTTGGACCTCGGATATCATTCTTTGGAAGGTGGAGCAGCGGCGGATGGTGGGGAATGCCTTCGATGTGATGCCATTGGCAATGCACTTAAGGCTCTCCTTCACAAATGCTTTACCCTGTGGAAAGAAAACCAGCATTGCTTCACACATTCATGCCCAAACAATTGCACAGGTGTAAACTTACACAGTTTCTTCGTTAAAGAATAACTATACCTGAGTGTCAAATTTAGCAGCACTGTATAGGAAGGACTTGCAGATGTCATGCATGCCATCTGTGTCACAAGTTGAGTTTTCCAGGCAGGCGAAGGCTCCGCAGCCAACTTGGAGGGCACTGTTGAGACAGCGTGCCACATCTGCTGTGGGCACAGAGAATGAACCATCAGCAGGGGAGCCAGCAGTGGGTTCGCTGGGAATCATTGGACACTCGCTGAGCTCATTACACAAGTGTTGCCAGGGTTTCAGCGAAACGACGAGGGGATCAAAAGAGAATTTTCATACTTTGGTGATTCACTAAAGGCATACAGTCACTTGGGGCAAATGCTGACTTGACTGGGGGTTGGACACCTTTCAGCTTTGAAAGTCTGGGACACTATTTGGCATTATTACACTTTTCTCTTGGCAAGGATCTATATTCCACTGTTTGGTTCTTTTCAGCAGGCCTTGGCTGAAGCGCACCAAAAATATCAAAGAGTTGCCTGAAAATAGATGCCATGCATGTAGACACACAGAAACGTGCACGTGGACACACACCCGACTGGCACCAGACTCCCTGTTTTTAATACTCTTACACACAACAAGATTTGAAGACATTGCCTACAACCACCTAGGATATTCTTCACCACAAGATAAGCACACTCAACATAAAGAAATGCACATTTGGAAAATGTTGCCATATTCATCTCAGGGGGCATCAGATGACTTGAATGGTTATTAGGATGATTAACCCACTAGTAACCCTGATCCCCTCCCTTACACACACACACACACACACACACACACACACACACACACACACACACACACACACACACACACACACACACACACCGTCTTTGTATCTTTGCAAAGCTACACTGCAACAACAGTCGGTCCTCAGGCCTGCCAAAACTGATGTTGGCCTTAGGGGATACAGCTCAAAGCTCATGCAACCAACTTGAAATTTCATACCAAGGGGAGCTTTAAACATAATCTGTAAATCAATGTATCCAAATAGTTGGCTTTCCTTATTCTCCATCCAAGAATCCACTGTGATGGCAACAGGCCTAAGTCAAATCCTTTGTAATAACCATTAAGAAATGTCACCAAGGAGTCTAAGCCTGCTTGGCAGACATCAAATCTGGCTAACATTAGGGGCAAGAGGTAGTTCTCAAAATACTTAGATTGGCCTTCAAATCTCTCATATGATGATGGAGCAATTCTCACAAAAGAGATCACCATCCCTATTACCCAGTACCTTCTTGTCACTAGGGCTGTACCTTTTTGTCAAAAAAAAAAGGAAAAGCTTAGTGTACAAGTCAAGATGAGGACCAGGATTTGAATTCTGCCAAGCAGAATGGTTACTACAAAGGATTTGATTCAGGCCTGTTGTCATCACAGTGGAAAAGGAAAGCTAACTTATTTGGATGCAATGATTAATGGGGTTTTACCTTTTGTGTCCAAAAGCCACAGCCCCATGAACAAAAGGTATAGCAGTGCACCTTTTTTCTGACAATGTAAGAGGGATGGTGACAAGTACAATGATGCACCTTTTTTTTCTGACAGTGTAAAAGGGATGGTGATAAAAGGTACAAGCTTTTTTTCCCCCCCTGTAGTTGAGGGAACCTATGCAGCAGCCTGCCACAGCCTGCACTCAGGTGACAGCACCAGGCTCCATGCTCATCTGTTGCCGGCAGGACACCGGCAGAACCACAGCGGCAACCCCGCAGCCTTCCCCGTGAATCAAGGCGATCGTTTAGAAAAGAAAAGGCTGCATAGGCCAAAAAAAATACCAAAAAATAAAACATCTCCACAGAGTAAGCATGCAAGGAAGAAATCCCTGTAGAAATCGCGTGTAAAAAAAAAAAAAAGGCAAGCAGTGCACTCTGAGAGATGCAGATGAAAGCAGGGTTACTTACAAGGGCTATTGGCAGAAAAGCGTGTTCTCCTGGGCGAATAGGACTCGTTCTGATCCAGTTCATATGCAGATGCGTTCAGCACCATCAGGAGAAAAAGTCCGGTCCTCAAAGGCATCGTCCCCTCAACACAGACAATAGAACTAAATGTAAAGAAACGTCTCCTGGTGGCTTGATAATGCATAAGCATGGACGCCCCAAAGCTTCTGTAAAGCCGTAATAGAATAAAACGTGGCGCTAATGCAAGTAGGCTACCATCTACCCAACGCTGCAATTTCTCTACATTGGACTCCACACTAGCCTTTTGACTTGCATGACAGATAGCGCCGATGTCAAGTCTGCACGGGTTTATATGGAAGCGCTGAACATTACGAGTTGCCCGTTGGACCAATCAGAACGCAGCATTCAATACCGTGGACTAAGTCTTTCCACTACTAATTGATAAAATCATTTGACAGTAGGCTGCATTGATCGGCATCAAGGTTTCGGGCATTATTTTAATGACCCCAACGAAAAAATCCCTGTGCTATTCCTATAATAACCCCATAGGGACTTTTGTCTCCTGTGGTATTACTAACGCGTTACATTACATATTGAGTATTGCCGTGACAAATATGTATTCCTTGTTATTTATTCTGAGTTTGCAAATGAATAGGACCACCTTCCAGATATTGGGCTGCACCCCGTTTTGCACCAAATCCTTCTTCAATTTGTCTCAATGTATAACTACACTTCCCCTCATGACTGAAGTGGATTTAATAGGGGAAATCAGCAGAAAGGATCATAACTTTGACCTGGATTCAGCTGTGTATTTCATGGAAACAGCAGGTGTTTTATTTAGTAAATTCCCTCTATTGAGCTACATCAACAATGAAGGCTGACATCAGTAGTGACTAGCTTTGTAATAAGGGTTATGCCTCTGATTTAGGGTATAAAGTGGGCATTTTTTTCAAGTACAGTTCAATGTAAAATATAATTGTATTATGCTGGCTCAGATAAACGAGAGCAACATACTCAGGATTTTCAGACAACTCACTAACAAGCACTATAGTCTGTTTGTTACAGTCTGATACACTGTTCTCCTATTCTGTGTTGCCCTCCTGGCCAGCTGATTGACAGACCGTGCTTTCATTAGTAATAGGTCAACACATGAACAGTAAATGTGTTGAGCCCATCTCTGCACTAGTTCACTAATGTGTGTTTTATCGACTTGTATTTTAGTCAAATGTGGTACGTACTTTGTCGTACATAAATGTCTTTGTCCAAATATCAACCCAGAATATTCAAATGGTACGTCTTTTATCACGCTGGCATTTTGCTGAACCATGCTTAATAATGACACCATTGTTGTTTTAAGTGAGGGAATGTACTCAACATTGAGATAAACTACCTGTGTTGTTGACACAAAGTGTATTATGTGTGGATAACGATTGCTGTTGACGTTATGCTTTATTCTCTGTGACATGTTGCAGCTGCACATGCCAGAGTATAGAGGATGATGTGTGGGAGTCTAATCATATTAGTCGTCATTTATTATTGAGGCCTCATGCCTCTTTACTCAACTCTCAACCATGACAGACATCATCAACTGCTAGAAATGTAAATGGTTAAGTGTAAATCAATGATCTGATAAAGGCTGAAATGATTTTACTTGTTAAGATTTACAGCAGAAAATACCATAATCGTGTTATAATGTTTCAATGTTCTGGAAAGAAAATGCTATTGGACAAAGCAAACGGTATTCACAGGCTCCTGACTTTGTCTCACGTCACGCCTTTCCACGTGTTTTCAGAGATATTGGTCATTACAGGTGTCCTTGAATGCTAAACTTAAACCACCACCACCACAACTAGGAAAAACAGTTTTGTTTGCCCAGCGTTATGTCAAATGACTTGTTCTCTCCTCTGGTATTTCAAACAGCAGAGACCGCCTTTTTATGTCTTTCCACTCTGTTCTGGCAGTCTACGGCAATCATTGTGCTATAACCCTAATTTCTCCCAGAGCATTGTCAGGACCCGGGCATGATGACAAGTTATCTTCTTTGGGTAATCCAAGCATGGCAACATTGTGTCTCTGGGTCCATGCCAACTGCCCCAATAGCCTTTGCAATGGTTAGATGACATGAGTATAACAGCTTAATGAATGAACTGTCAACTATAATTAAAGTCAACGTCTATCAAAGTCCGAGTTCTTAAAGGGAAAATCTACCATGAAATAAAATTAGCATATGCTCTTCCAATGGTCTCGGACAATTGACTTCCAAAGGTCTCAAATCTATCTGTGGTTTCATTAAGACACAGGGATGTAGCTGTTTCATTGGCTATTAATTGGAAACATACTTTGCAGATACATGCACTAATTGTTTGAGCTTCAAACATACAAATGTTTGTTTCATTTCAGTGCTAAGAGTCCATATCCAATTCACTATTAGTCGATTGGCTCCTGTTGATGGCATCATCAAGGGCATCTTGGTTTTCTTATTCCTCGCTTTGGAGAGACGTGTTCATGTCCACAAACCAGGACTGGGCTGTCCAACTTGAGTTTTGACTTTGAACATCTCTTTATTGCACAAACAGGGAGTGAACAGAGAGTCATGACTGGTTCTCCACCCTTCAAATTAGGTATGGAAAACAATACGTCAAAGGCCAACCTACTTGGTTATTGGTTATGTCAGCATTCCTAAAACTTTCAAGAAAACAACAATGTGAACAATGTATGATTTGAGTCAGATGTAGCGCTGACGTTCATGCTTTCCATGAATATGAAGCCGCTCTTGCATTTACTGCTTTCCCATGGTTCTCAATCAAGTGGCGAGGCTACAGCACGTCTCCGCTGAAAGTGAAGACGTGCGTTGAGTGTTTTATTCATGAGTGTGGAAGTCGGTCAGTCTCGCCCTTGTTAGCACTTCACTGCAGACTCTTCCTTTGGGAACGTAGCCATACCACAAACACATTTGAGAAGACTGTTTCCGTGTCCTTTGGGTAAAGGATAATGAATTCCTTTGTCAAGTTGAAGAAGGTGATTCCCCTTGTTTTTAGAATACAACAGGCAGCACTGGCATGGTGCTGGAGATAGAGGGTAGAGTTCATTGAAAGGACAAATCTGCTACAGAGAATGAGCACATAACGGCCCGCTGCAACGTGAGCGTTTTGCATTCATTTACATGGAGGCGATTGAACTGATTCTCTGATTACAGGTCACTTTGCATCGAAGTTGAATTTCGCCCTGAGCTCATTACTGATTACTGCCAGAATTTCCCCAATTATAAGATTACAAGATTACTCATTATGAGAGAATATTGGCAAGAGTTGACATTGAGGTCAGTTTGAGTCAGTCAGTTGGATCCATGATCAATCAACTGAGTCAAAGCTATTCCTAATGTCTATACTCAGCTTTAACTAGTTTATATTTTCTTCTTCTTCTACCTAAAATGTAGGCATCTTTACAAAAAATATCTGTCACCTGCGAGGTGCCACCTGAAAGTAAATGCTACCTGTGTCCACAAGAGGGACTTTTATCAGGTGTAACTGACTGACGTGTGGTTTTAAAGGCACAGTCGCAAACTATTTTTCACTTTATTTCTAGTGAGTTTTGAGAGGAGGATACAGATGAATCTAAAATGATGCAAACCACCTTGCAGAAAGTATTATTTTAAAATAAATCATGCTGTTTGCTGGTGGTAGGTGCTTGTGCTCTTTACATGACAGTAACATTTATGTCTGAGGATGTACTGTCTTATATATACTATATATACTATAAATATATATAGTATATATACTACTCTGATAGGGTCAGGAGGGTAGCGCCATTAGATACAGACCCCAGCACTGCCATCAGCAGTCAGGTAATTGCGAGAGGCTCTACAGCAACGGGATATCCATTTGATTTGGTTTCGGTGTCACTTTCCAGACCTCAAGTTTCAAGCTTCAAGTTGAAGCAAGAGGAAAAAAATAAAATATTTCTAAAAACTTCCCAATATGTTGTGAACCATTGCTACAGTTATATTTATTTTCCACATTCTGAAATAAATACACAGATGTCTATAAAGCTCTTAGGACTGTGAGCAATTTGATTTGATTGTATTGGCAAAGAAAAGCTGCTAACAGCCTTTTAAAATTGCTTTCTTAAATTGAATTATCCAGCATGAGTGTCCAATTATTGGAATCACAGGCATTATTTACATTGTTAGAGGAAAGCGTATTGAAACACCATAATTGTCTTCTGAAATCAAGAAAAGTAGAGCAACCAAGCTGAGATCTGTTTTTGTGGGCAAGCTGAACGGCTAAACCCATTCCACTAATGTAAATGGCATTTAAAACTCAAAAATAATGGCGTGAGCAGAGGCAACTGCGTACACAACTCTCATTATGTTGCGGGCCGTAAACTGCGCACAATCCATGGATAAATTCTGGTTTCGAGTTGTCAGAATGCCTCGCTACTTAGTGTCTAACTTGTAAAAGGTACAGTAATGAAAGGTGCAATGTTTCACTTTTTTTCCTGAGAGTGTTAAGTTAAATGCTTCCTCAATGATATCCTGATGGATGGTATTTTTCCTCAAACAGATGTCTGCATCTCTTAAACATAACGTAAGAACTCAGGGGATCTGCATTCCTGAATCTGTATCCAACAAGAGCAGCATAGCGGGGTTATACATCTGGAGGTTGGAATGAAAACATACTGTACAGCTCTGAAGCCAGATGCATTATGACCATTAGAAACAAGGGTATTGGTTTGTAGTTAGTTTGACTTAGTTCTCATGGCTTCAAAGCATTGCTGGCGGAGGTATGCTACACGATTCAGAGTACTGCACTGTGAAGAAGACGGAATTTCAACGAAATGCAGGAATATGAGCAGAAATTTGAGCAATATGTTGGTATATGTTGGTATATATGTGGTATATATGAGGTATATACATATAGACTGTAAATTACAGAGCAAAAATGTCTTCAAACCAGTTCCAGAATGACTGACTAAATGACTAATGACTAAATGCTGATATCTGCCAATGACGTATCATTGACACATTTATCAGTGCAACCGGTGCAAGATTTAATGTTTAAGTTGCATCAGGGAATAATATTTTCACACTATAACGTTTTCCACTCCTTGGTAGAGTAGTAACGTTTTTATACAGAACTATGACTTTTGCTCTGCGCTGAGTTTCCTTTACCAGAGTTCTTGAGCTGTCTCATCATTGGTCAGCACCCATGGCGTCATTGTGTCCTCTCCTTACAGCAGCAGGGTGGCATAGTGAGTAGGGAGAACAACCTTCCACTGGATGGCCCTGGCCCCTGTGACAAGCAAGCATCCATGCTGCTGAAGTGTCCTTGAGCAAGACACTGAATCTCTGTTCAGTAGCTGGCCCTGCGCTTTGATCTCTCTGTGGATTTGAGTAAAAAGACAAATTTCTCCCCCGGGGATGACAACAATATCAAATAAAAGTGTCTCTCATCCTCTGTTGAGTTGCGGAGTCCAAAGTCATGTTACAACAAAGGAAAAAAAACCTTTTGAAATGAGCCTTGTTGTTGTGCAGTGCTTTGTTGCAGGCAGCTAAACCTGATTGGAAACTGATTTTTATTTTTTGATGAGAATGCATTTTAAGTGAGATGGTAAAAATAAGTTTGTCCTATTGCGTGAGCCATGCAGTTGGAGATACATTTGAAGTGCATTTATCTATCAAGGCCACAGAATCCCCCAAAGGGCACTGCACTTCACAAAGCTCTGTGAATGATTAATGTACAATATCATTCTCAGACATGGTTTTAAACTCATTAAAGTGACATTTTCATATAAATAATTGTTTGTTTTCCTTCTCTCTATTACTGATTGATATAACACAATAGTGATTCAACCTAGACCCAGTTCATGAAAGCTTTTACTTTAACTGATCTAAACACCAGGTGTCAGGTCAGTCTCTACCTGGAAAGATCCTCTCAGGCACAGGTGACTGTGACAACGGCGGTTTGTTTGGAATAAATAGAAGAAGACCTGGGTAGTTAGCATGAGCAGCGATAGCCACCATGGCTGAACAGACAAAGAAAAAGACCTCCCAGTACTGGCCACTCTGTTTGATTGACAAGCGATCTCTGGGCAGCGCAGTGCAGAAACATCATAGTAATCGCTTAGCAACAAAGTTCTCGCCAAAAAAGAAAAAAGAAAAAACCCCAAACAAAACAAATGAGGATCTCGAGGATTACCACTTGAACAATAATCTATTTATCATTTCAAACTTTCAAGTCAGATGTCACGGTGCTTCAATTCAACATCTGATGCTAGTGGTCCAGTTCAATTCGAGTTCTTGAAAAGCCACAAAATCTGGAATCTGTTGAACCCTAAATGATTTGCTGGAGAGTAGCAGAGCATTGTGCTTACAGCATGTATTCAAGTGCCAAAATGATACAATGGATAAGGATTTATAATGACTATGCATTGTTTTAATACTTTACTGTAACATCCTACAGTAAACACATTTCCTTGGACTCTCTCGTTGAAAGGTTTTTGACCTGGATCTACCCGTGTCATCTTTTGACCCGTCTCTTTCGTCTTTTGGATTTTAGAGAATTTAAGTCATCATCGCATCCTACCCACCAAACACATGCTTGCATACGCACGCACACACACACACCAACCAAAAACACAATGCCTGTACCATAGGAGGAGTCAATGTGTATGCAGTCTGTGGTACCTATGCTATGCTCCCCTTCACCCAGCCATCTGGTTTCAGTTCAGACCCATCTGGATCTGTCTCCAGCCCAGGCATCTCAGGAATACATTTTGGAGTGGTGCCCACATCCGTTCACACAGACAAGTGTTTTCAATTACTCAGCTTTAAATGTCTCTAAAACCCAAAGTGATTGGGCTTTTTTTAGGCGGCAGTGGTGGTAAACACTGCTTTAAAGGAGCTGCTTCAAAGGGAGGAGGTTGACCAGTACATAAGACATAGACTGACGTACACCTTGATGACTGGCGGTGAAGGTACAGATATAGTACAGTATGTCACCACTTAGCCTGGCACGCCGAAGCACAGCCACAGCTCATGGACTTTATACTATACATAGATCATAAATATACTGGATGAGCTGACACAAATATCCTTTCAGCCAATATGACTCAACTCAAGAGCTGAGAAATGAGAACCACGCAAGGGGCTCATCTTATATTATAACTGACAGGACCATTCCACAAGTTCCCACACCAAAAAGAATGAGTTAGCTTGATGTTTGGTTGAGGTTTGTATCATGAAAAACAGAAGAATTTTCCGTTTATGTGAATTTTCATATTTATATGGCCCCTTTTTTAATCCATACTGGTGCACTTCTGGCATATTGTAACCTAATCTTAACTCATGGTGATCGCTCAACATGGCTGGAGAGTATTCTAAAAAGGATTAACTATATTCCAATGCATTGATAAAATTCATAAAATGAGCTACAGGTTTGTTTGGTACGTCTCGTGGTACTCTCCTGAGAAGAGTGTTTTATGGTATTTCTGTTTTTGGATGGATGGAAAGCAGGATGACGTGCAGCAAAGGTCAAGAGCCAGGTTTGTATCCAAAGCATTGAGATGTGTGTATGTGTGGTATGCAACACCGACTGAGCCACATATTTCACTTTGATCATTGACGGAATGTTTTCCCATTTTTAGATAGATACGTAGGCGCTTTCCTAAGGGGGGAAACAGGGACTTTATTTGCACCCCCATATGGACATCGCCTTCCACACCCTGCTGCTCAGTGTGTGACTCACATAAACGTGTGTGCGCGAGCGTGTGCACACTAAAGGTATTAAAGGTAATGTTCTTTTTCCATCCTAATGGGTCCCGCTGTGTCAGAGTGATGCCTGTACCTGAATCTATTTTAGGTTGTGACCAACACCACATTTTAATGACTCCTATGACTAAACCAGTGGAGACCTTCCCCGAGATGCCCCTGGGCATGTACTCGCACAGCTACAGCATTTCACATGGGTTTGTGATAAGGGCTATACACAGTGGCAGTTAATCCAAAAGAAATACTGCCCCCTTTTTTAATTTGCATGCTAATACCATTCCTGATTCAATCTGATATGAGCTGCACAGTGGTAGCCCTCATGGAAGTTCCCCATCAGGCATCTATTTCCCATCTATCACATCTAGCTTGCATTAGTGCTGCACCAGTGCACTACATCCTATTCTTTGTCAAATGTTGTTATGCTGAACCACGTAGACATATTACTGTACTAATACTGTGTCTCTCAGCTTACAAACATGTGAAAGTGAAAAGTGAACAGAATTTGAATTCCAAATAATTTATCTCCAACAAGGAAGCTACAGGGCAGCGAGCACTCGCGGTGCTACAGCGAGCTCGCAGCAAATAATCAGGCCTGTTTTCAGATCCCCTCCAGTTAAATGGGTTTCTATTAAGAACCATTACATCAGTATTAAATTCACTCATTTAGCACATAATTCCCAAACCATAGAGCAGTTTTTATCGTGAGCAATAGTTGTTTACTATTGTCCACTGTTATATTGATATAAACTAATAACTAACAATATAGTAATACAGTCAGCCCCATTCTGTAGGGATTAGATCCACAGATCACTCGAGTCACACTTGAGGACAGCGGTAGCTTAAAGATTAGAGAGGCAAGCTTGTGTAAGGAAGGTCACACAGCCAACTCTCTGTACCAAGAACCTGAGAAAGTGAGTGAATACTGATCCCTGCATCCTTGACAGTGTCTAAATGCTTTTGAGCAAGGCTCCTAACCCTCAACTATGGAGTGAGTAGCTCAGTGGTCAACAGTGGATGACTTTGTACTGGGGCTGTGCCCACGTGTGAATGTGTGTAAATTGGTGAATTTGTCAGCAGTGAATTGCTGAAAAAGTAAATAAAGGCTTAAAAATCACAATGTGCACCGACATGCTATAATTCTCACCATTAGACTAATTCGCATGTTGTTAAATGTTTTTGATGTAGTTTTTTTCTAATGACCAGAAATGAACAGAGCTTGAATTCTGGAAAATCGTTGTGGTTTTGATTTATGATACTGGAGTGTTTCTCAACGGTCTAGTGGCATTCGCCACATCTATGCCTAATCCCTAATCAGGGCCATGTACATAGCACTCCATCATGAGTCCTTCAACAGCGCTCAGAGAATGTTGGCTTGGTAATTGAATTTGAGAACAGCTTAAGATGGGAACACAAGCCAGATGCTAGGATGTTTATGGAGTTGTTGCTTTGTGGGCAGCACTGTACACAACCTCTGTCTCTCACTGCAGCTAGATTTTCCATGCCCAGTACATCAGTTTGATCAAAAACATCTCATGTAATATATAGTAATGAAATCGGTCTTGAAATCGGCAGTGCTATGCCTCATGTACACTAATTACTGTACTGCGTCGGTGCTGGTAAAGCAAACTTGGTTGGTTATTGTTCTTGTTCAATTTTGTAGGTAGTCCTTCTAGTATACAGGGCTGAAATAAGGGTTGGTAACCTGTGGTAAAAATGGTAAAAAAACAAATTTGATGAAAATGTCTAAGTAATTCATGCATGCTGCTATTATGTACAGCACTGTACACTGAGGTGGATAAATAAATGTCTGGCCAATAAATGCTGTGTGGCGGTAATCTATCTATCTATCTATCTATCTATCTATCTATCTATCTATCTATCTATCTATCTATCTATCTATCTATCTATCTATCTGTCTATCTATCTATCTATCTATCTATCTATCTATCTATCTATCTATCTATCTATCTATCTATCTATCTATCTATCTATCTATCTATCTATCTATCTATCTATCTATCTGTCTGTCTGTCTGTCTGTCTGTCTGTCTGTCTGTCTGTCTGTCTGTCTGTCGATTTATCTCATTTTCATCAAGTATAATAAATTATATTAAGGCTAATAACATCTCAAGGATAGGTCCTGTGCCCCTGGAGGTGTTACCGTGACAACCGCAAATCTCACCTCAATAAATGCCACATAGACCTTAGCAACTGGGAAGCTCTGGTGCTTGATACACAACAGAACTAAACTTTTTGCAAATGCTGCTAGCCAAAAAAAGACACAAACACAAAAGACCAAGAAACAATGAGCTCCAAACCCAGGATAGACCAATCCTGCACCCACGGCAACAACATCTGCAGGTCATGCATCGGCCTCAACAGCCACCTCTGCACCCATTTGTTGTTATTACAGTTTTTCTCAGTCGCTTTGGTCGCTTTCTCAGATCAGAATTGAAATTCTCAAAACTACTTGTTCAACCTCCACATCAGCTAGTCACTTGTTCACATCATAAAAGTATTTTCTCATTCTTTTGAACAAATTGCAAATGCTTTAGCACATTCATGCAAATGGTTATGTCCAACTGTCTGCTGTTTCCTACATTATCAATAGTTTATGTCATGTTGAACAAAATGTATTATATTGGTTCTCTGTTGAATAGTCTCACCCCCCAGAACATCTAGGCATTAGTTCATTGAATAAGTCATTACATGCAAAATGGTTGAACCAGTTGTCATAATCTGTCAAGCATATCAAGCATGTCAACCATTTTTATTTGACTTTTTTTGTAAATGTGTTCTGAATTGATGAATCTTTCACTGGCTTTGGCTCAATTCTACAATGACAGTTGAAGTCGTCAAACCAATCTGTGAAATTCTTCACAACATTTTGTGTGCACAACAGAAAGAGCATTTCTCTTTGTTACCATCTGCAAATGTTTTAGCACATTTAGGCAAATGACAATTATGACTGACAATTTGAACAATTATTGGTTGTATATGTCCTTTGAAATTGCCATACAAAAAAAGTGCAGCCTTGTGCATTTTCAATCATTGTCATCAAAACCTTCACCATAGTTTCCATCAGAGTAACTGTTATATTGACAACATGGCTAAGCATTCTGACTATCTTGTTTGGACTCAATGACACAAGGACTTGTCATTCTGATGGCACTGACATGTTCATTGACGTAAAGATTTACTTTTGAGAGATGAACTAAGGATTTTGAACAAGTTACTGGCTTTTGCAGGTAATTCATTGTGTGGTGCTGTTTGTACCAATTGTTTTGAGAAATGCGCTTACTGTTTTGCAAATCTTAAGGATGATTCGAGAAATGTACTAAAGCGACTGAGAAAAACTGTAACTGTTGCCTTAACCAATTCTTTTCATTGCATCTTTTTATATAGCTGAGTTGGTTGGATTAAATGTGTGGGTTCAATTTTCCCAATGCTCAATTAAGATTGATTACATAACTTGGATCGGTTTTGGATCGTGCAAAGTGCTTAGATGAGGAGAATTTGATAGTCACAATGTTAATAATGACAACAGGACAAGTTGCTCACTCACTTTCTACATAAGCCACTTTTCTACAGAGCCACAATCATCTAATCTTGTGCAGCAGTTCAGATAGCCTTGGCCTGCCTTCACAATGTTGAGCTGGAGGAAAAAAAGGCAAGAAGCCTTATTTTGTCTACATATCAAGCCACAGCCCAGTATTTTCAGGGCAGACACCCTAACCACACAACAACTGAGATAGATAATAGAGAGAGCAATGGGATTTGTAGTCAAAGCGCTGTGCATCCTCACTGAAATACAGCATCCATGTCCTCCAGAGCCTCGGCAGCTTGGCCGATCACTGTGAGTGAACGCAGATGGGAGAGATGCCCAGCAGTGGAAACAGGGAATAAACTAGCTTAATGAAAGCATCATGGCACAGTGAAAAGCCAGTCCAAGCCATCAGTGAGAATGCCCCGGGGGTAGGAAGATGGGCTGGTGTGCGTGCTGGGGGCTGGAAGCTTGCCCAGATCCAGGACCTCTTTTGGCCCTCTGTGGGCTCATGGCAGTCCTCTCCCTCACCATACAGCCCCTCCTGGGAGCATGCAGAAAGCTGATACGCCATGTTACAGGTTAGGCCCTGAGGTAAGCACCATATCAGGAAAATTAGATGCTTAGTTGAGAATGGCAGCTGCCCAAGCTCGCCTTTTACAGATGGAGTTGCATCTGCATTCGACGCCCTTGAGAGTGTCAGGGAGGGGAAGGAGGGTCTGAAGGCACATGTTTTTGAGGAATCTAGTGCATGTTGGAATACCTTCAGCAACGTCAGCATATGCACACACTAGTTTTGACCTGCCTGTCTAGAGTTAAGTGTGCCATCAGCTGTTAAGTGAAAAAGTTCAATTTACAATTATATTCCCCAGCTGTTCAAAGTTGCGTGCAATAGCAGTCACGTTTTTTCTTTTCTGTTTTTACTTCAAAATGAGTACCTCCAGGCATGGAGCGTAATTGTGTGGTGTCACAGTAACATATGTATTATTGGCTAAAGCCATTGTAGCTGTCAGGGTGCACTGGTAGTTTTACTGTCTCCTTCGGTAACACTCAGTTGGGTGTCTCCATTCAAAAGCCACATCTTCCAGTTTGCACGGATGGCAGGGAATTGCTTGTAAGTAGAAAGGTCTCCAAAGAATCAGATATTTAAACTATTTTTAACTCAGAAAGCTGCATGCAACTTTTATAAACACAGCTGATTGTTTAGATCAGTTTTGTTCTTCACTATGAATAAAAAAAAAACAGTATTTCATGGTACTTGTTGTTATTGTTGACTAAAATTTAAATCACTGAATGTGCACACAATGATGGAGAAGTAAACAGTACACGCACAAAAGTAATAAGCCTTTATAGAAGTTGACAGCAAAGGTAATCCCTGCTCAGCCTTTCTTTGACCAACCCATTACTTTCTCCTCAGCTCACCCATAAACTTTTTGTTAAGGGTTATATAATTTCCATTCATAATCCTAGATAAAGATCTTATTCAGTGGAAAAGGAAAAGGATCTCACATCTATTAGTTCTGGTCAAGAGCCTTTTAATTCAGTATACTTGGTTTAAAGTTTTTTTCCCCTCTTCTCATCGACTTTCATTCCTGTGACTATAAATAAAGTCTGTCAATAGGAGCCATTATTCCCTCTCCACAGGGTGAGAGCGAGCTTCATGATGAAGTTATCTTCTCCAAGGCTCTGGTGTACAATGGCACCTATTCACTGCTTGCTGTTCTACCACTTTGACAGATGTCTGTCTCTTCGACTCACCCGAACATCCCATTCCTCTTTGTAAGCTTATTTGTGTTAAAGGCACATTTTATACATATTGTACATACCGTTATATAGTGTGGATAGAAACAGTACTGTATGTGCCCTAAATGTTGCCAGGAAACCCTGATGAAGTCCCACGTCCCCTCACCATCCATACATTAATTCAAAATTCATCCTCCAGAACCAGGATGTTTGGCTAGATTGGTTATATGGATGCATTGTTCTTCTGCTTCAGTACTGGGGATGGATAGCAGTGCATTATGCCAAAGGCACAGAATGAATGCTACTACAGTGATTGAATATTTTCCACTAAACATCTGTAATTGTTATCTGAAAAGTGTTAAGGTAAAGATATCAGGAAGTTTGTCCTCTAATACACAGGCATCAGGGAGGTCTAGCAGTTTGAGAGACCATCTCTTAACCAAAAATGTGCAGGTGGAATCCTCCTGTCAAAGTGTCCTTTAGCAAGACGCTGAACAAGACTCTGTGCTTGTTCACTCTTTGTAAATCGCTCCAGATAAGCTAAGTCAGCTAAATGCCTAAAATGTAAGAGTCATTTTTAAGGCAATAGCTGCTCTCCATGCAGCTGTGGACTCCACTGACAGAAAGGCCATTTACAACTTCCAAATATATCCTTCATCTCTGTAGAACTGACAAAGATGGTGAAGTTGCCATGCATTTTCCACCGATCCATCAAGAACAGAGTCTAACTGTATGAGCCAGGGAAGTGCAAACATGGCAAGGCTGGGTCAGAGTCCTGCTTTTGTGGCTGTTAGGAGAGAGACGGATATTGCGAGTGATTTGCAGCACAAAAAGGATACAGGAAGATAAATTAAAAGGTGACACAAAGAGAAGGAACACATTCAGGACAAACAAGCTCAGTTATTTTTTGTCTTGTCACTCATCTCTGTCAATACAATTAGTCTTGTGAATGAGAGTGATAGCCACGGTAACATTTTCCAGGGTGTCACACTGGAGCACATATCAACGACAGGTTAAGAGTCACTTCAGATGTAAGTGAACAAGTAGATATTTAGACATTTACCAATACACAGGATCAGATGTAACCATCTCTTGGGATAATAAACTATGGTGAAGTTGAGGGTAAGCGCAGGGTGAATCAAGGTGAGAGAGAGAAATAAATGCACACTGTCAATGATTAATGAACAGTGATAGTTAATAGTTTAGAGATCTGTCATCCTTCAGTTGAAGGTTCCTTGGATGTAACAGGTACAGTAGATGTGCTTGTAAAAGCAGCTAAAACCATGAGTACAGTGGCTCTGGCACACGTTCACAAAAACTTTCAGCCTTTTCAGTAGACCTATTTTGGAAATTTTGAAAACCAGTCTGCTCCTTACTGTCTACAACCATTAGATTTGGAAGAAAGGAGACAAGGAAGCCTTGCTAAAGGTATTTTCTAACGTGGCTGGTGTATATGTGTGAGTCAAAGCCAAGTAAATGAGTGCTGTTTTTATGACTCCTTTTTGTAGCACTTGGTCCTGTGGGTTTATATAACGTTGCAATATAAACCACATAGAACACTCACAGTGACTGGGTCGAATAACGAAAACAAGAGGGGTCCTTGTAACCTTTCATGTGAGCATTCTTGGCAGTTCCACATTCACTTCCCTGAGACATTTTAAATTTCGGCTGCCCAGTCGGAGGGCTCTTGAAAGGACTGGAGCTATGATGCATTAATTGTCAGACATAAAGCTCAGGTGCAGGTGGTTTGCACTAACTTCAACCAATGTTCTCTAATAGCCTTAATCATAGATCTGGTAGGGCTTCGTCTTTTGACCACAGCTGGCAATAGACACACACAGACAGCCCACGCTTGTTGCCCTCTTCTTGTGTCATGATATGTTGGCGCCCACAGACTATGTGCGCTAAAGGGGCTAGATGATGCAATTTGGCTTTATCCCACAGTGAAATTGATGATCTTTACTCTAGCCAAACCTTTACTGCATACAAAGCTAAAGCAAAGTTAATTATTAGATTCCAACAGACTACACCAGTAATGCTCATAGAGTTCTGTCCTGGTATTTGTTAGTGAGTGTGTTTGCATTCCTGTCTAAGATGACAGATAACCCAGCTTTGCTTGCATGGAAATCAGAATTGAAGAATGGCTTCATGCACTGTGGGGAATTTGCAAGCCACAGTGTCTGCAGATGTCCTTATTGGACCCCTGTGAGGTCTTTAAGGTCTCTGCAGTTACAAGATGTAATGGTGCCCTTTACATTCACGTCTGGCAGCGTTGCAAAGTTTGCCATTAGCTGCAGTTATTTCCCGTTGTCAGCAAGTAATACAATACATTCTGCAAGTAATACAAAGCCAAATCATTATCCTTCATTCTTAGTTGTGTTTAATCTTCATTTCCTTGATGTTATTTATGTATTGCTGTTTATACACTTGGTTGGTTGCTTCAATTTCACCAAGTCACCAGACCCAATTTAGTGTTGCAGCACTACTTTATTTTTCATCAGCCACATGAAAAAAATCAATAGATCTTCCAGTCTTCCTCAACTTTAAACATTAAGTGCACCATTTTTGACGCATGAGTCAAACAGACTCATTATGTGTAATGAAAAGTCAGTCTAAGGTTGCGCCCCCCCCCCCCCCCCCCCCCCTCCTCCCCCTCACATCTTGCACATAGGGTCCAAACTAAACATCATAATGATCAAAAGGTATAACTTCACCATGTAACACGTCTGAGACATTTTGGAGCCTAAAAATAGAGACAGATTTTAAAGAATAAGTTTATTGTAGTATGCAATTTCACATTTTTGGACACAGATTTTGATTAAGAGAACATTTTTTTTCCAGGAAATTTGAAAGGTTTAAGAAACTAAAGATTTATTGATGTTGGTAAAACATCTATCATCATGTAGTTGAGCAAGCACAAGCTTTTCCAGAGAGCAGATGCCATAAACTCTACATTTCTCATTCTTGCTATTCAGGTTGAATAGTGAATAAAGCTTTTATAAAAATGCTTTAACTTGTAATTGCCACATTAATGTAATGAGTCTGTAATGTTAATCCTCCCGCTCTTATGTGGCTCTATGAAAGGTTATTATGTTAGCTGATGCCATGCAATCATTTAGACATTTTAGACTTGACGCAATACAATTAAATAAGAAAATAAAAAGACATAATCAATAACAGTTGCTTGAGAAAATATTCACCCCTGTCTATTTATTTTTAGTTCTATATAAAGTACTCTATTGTATTATGGTGAAAAGGACATTGTAGAGGTTTATGTGAAAGTATTTAATTTAAATAACATGTAATAAGCTTTTGATTTGTGGCCCAGGCAAATTAGTGGTAGAGTTGTTTCAGCTTGGCCTTCTCTTTAGTGGTTGAATTCATTGAGTAAAGGAGAGAATTTTGAACTTCAGTCTGTCGATCCCACAACTTTCTTTTTGCACAAGTGAGTAACCTTCTTGAATGCTCAGACCACTTGCTTAGATTTGAAATAGTGAAATAGTAATGGAATGACTTTTTCACTCCAACAGTGCATGCATGGACTTGATTAGAATCAATGTAATTTTTGGTTTTGTGAATTTAAAAATGTGCAAAAACAGCACTAGAATATGTTGCTTTTGTTTGTCTTAACCTTCCACCACTGTACTACCCAAGTCCAACGACTTGGGAGGAGACATGATAACGCAAAGGAAAGTTTAATTGAAAACTGCACAATTTTGAGACAGTGGTTTTATGTGGAAAAGGAGAGACATGCTTGAAACAGACCCCTGCTCTGGCGGTGACTATGTTGGGGGCGAATATTTTCCATTAAGAAATTCATGAGCTTGTAAACAGCTCAGGTCCTGGGAAGCACGGTTGCGTCTTGGATGATAAGCAGCCTGTTTGGGGAGAAATATCACTCATTTTGTTTTCATTGACATACCTTTCTGTGTTTTCCTGCACAAGAACAGCTCCCAGCGCCCTCGCAAAAAAAGCTTTGCGCCAACCTTGTGAAAAGCCCTGTAGTAACCCCTGGCCCAGCGTTCACCTCTCCTCTAACCAGTTTTAAATTAATCAAAACACCTTACTTCATTGTTTGTTGGCTTGTCTGCGACTCAAACTTTATAGTAGATTATGTCATTAATGAGTGTGTGTGTGTGTGTGCGTGCGTGCGTGCGCGTGTGCATGCATGTTTTTATCTGCCTTTCTTTCCCTGGAAGCCTCTGTATGCGTGTGTGTATGCAGGTGCCTCCAGCCTTTCGCTGGTGAAGATGAGTCAGTACAAAGTCACCACTCACCAGCTTCATGGAGGATGTTTTCAAACTTTAAAGGGCCACCTGTGAGCAGCCATAAAGCTGCCATTGTGCCAACAGTGCGTGAGCTGAGTCACATAATTCTCCCTGCTCTGCTTGCATTGCTCATGCCTTCATTATTGTCTCCAGGTCTTTGGGGTGACAGTGCTTAACTGTAACTGAATACCATCAAATCCATCCCTTTATCCCAATACTGTTTAACTGTGTTTCAACCTAATGTGGGTCTTCATATGGCAAAACACACACGGCTGGAAGAGGGGGTTGTAGTTCGTTTAAATAGGTCCAGTTTGGTCCTTGTTAATGACTAATATCAGTGATAACATATATAACACAAATATATTCAGGTGATGGCTATAGTAACAACAAATGTGTATATGTAAAGAATACAGTTTAAAAAGTAACAAGGAAAGGAGAAGACATAACATGTTACTGAGAGAGAAAATCAGAAACAGATTAATTTGTTTCCCCCCGCTGAGGTTTCTTCACTGTACTGAAGGTGATCTCTAAGAGCTGTTATGTTGGTAGCAATTCTATCCCTCTAAAGGATTACACCTTAACAGAGGTCATATCAAAAGTCATCTCAATTACACAGTAAAAACAAATATTCTAGGGGGAACATTTCTTTTTTGTTTATTTTTTTGTTTATGACTGTATGCCTTTTACATGGTGCAAAATCTGGCATTCATTTTCTGTTCCCAATCACAATGCTTGGTGCCAGAGGTTTTTAGCTTAACCTTCCTGGAAAGCAATGGTTATTTTGACAAATATTAAGACTGCTGTTATTCACTTTTGCGTGTCTCTGCGTCACTTTTCGCGTTTTCTGATTAAGAAGGAAGATGATCTTCTTATAAATCAAATACTAGTACGGAACGTCGTGGCAACTTTGTAGGTGAGAACATAGAAAATGACAGTTTCATAATCTTTCTTATGAAACGGTACACATCAATTAAAGTGTTTGACCATTATAATAATGTTTTTGAATTCTCCTGTGTGTCTGCTGTGTTTACACTGATGTTTTTTTCTGAAGTTTGCTACGTTTTTGGAATAATTTCCATTAGAAAGTAGATGGGCATGTTCAATATTTATGGACAAATAGTCCTGTGAGCACCTGCCCTCTTCAGCACTCAAAATCATTAACACTAATCATTCACATCTTGCACAGGAAGCTGCCAAACGTCCTGTTCACTTGACTTCATTTCCCCCTGTTGCTGCTACTGCATTGTTTACCCCGGTGTTTCTTCCTCTATGCTCTTATACTCTGTTCACACGACTATTTATACAGCCTTCCGAGAGGCCTTTCTAGGATAGAGTTTATCCTTCTGATAGGGGATATTGATAGAGCAACATAAACAGTTCAAATGACCTGCCCCCTGTCTGAACTGAATAGTCTTTCCTTTCACACTTCACTTAAGTGTGTTCCCATGTGTTTGGAAAGTAGTTCAATCCTCACTTGCTCATATTGGGACCTATCAGCATCCCAGAAACTCTCTCCAGTCTCCCCAGGACACGCAGCTGCTTTTCTCCACTCCACTTAATGGAAATACTATCTTCATGCAGATAAATATTAGACACATCCCCTGTTTACTCAACGTTGAAAACTAAGCCGTTATATCCGGAGCAGTCAGGGTCCCTGGTGGCACGGAGATAGATAGCATAAGGGACATGGGACTCCCTCAAAAGTGAAGGATGCTGCAGAGTTACCTGCACAATGACTGGGTGGATGTAGAAACATGATGGGGGAGATCCGTGAGAAATACAAGGTGAAAGTGTCACGGAAATGAGTCAGTTTCCATATTTTGATTTTATTTTCCATATTATCCTCCGCTACACTGACTGAGCAGATGAAACATGTCAAAGAAATACATTGTGTTTGACTGAACATGACGTTGTGAACGATTGCAAACCTTTAAGTCAATATCTCAGAGCCGGTTTTGAGGTTTTGGAGGATTTACATAAAAAATCATGCCATTGCAGTAACATCAGCACAACTGCACAATCTTTCAGATCCACTGTTCATACTCACAGAGAGGCAGGAAATGATACAGTTGGGGGCTGACTTTATCTTGGTCAAACATTGCTTCCAACAAAACTACAATGAGTTATTTGTAAGTGGGAAATATCCTTCCCTGTTGCTTGTTTTGTGACTCAACATGAGCAAGGTGGAAGTGGTGGAGGGCAACAGGGAAAGGCACTTTCCTCTGGGTTGTGAGAGCAACGGTTGGTGTGCGTACTTGTTGAGTCACAGATCCTTTTCCAAACCAAACTGGACTGAGGCCACATTACATCTTGAAACTTGCTGTGCAAATGCATTTCAAAGCTTAGCTGAATCACTCTGGCCCACCTTGTAGCTCTGTAACCAACTTTGGAGCACTGTCTCCTTTTTAAAGTCAAGTAAAATGTAATTGATCAAGATTACAACAGGAGATGTGAAAACCAGCAGTTCCGCAAAGACTCAAAATTCAAACCAGCAACCTTTTATTAATCTTGTCTTGACATTAACCTGAGCTTGTTGCTCTACCACCTGCCATCAGAGATTTCATGTAGCGGCTTCCAGATCAACAATATCCTTTGTGACAGTTGAGGAACTGAATGCTTTTCTTGGCATCATGTCATACACAGGGAGATATTTTTAGGCCCTCCTGTATGAATTAAGGCAGTGTTCAAGTGTTCTCTCTGTGGGGCAGTTCAGATCTACCTGATTCTAGGGTTGCTATTAGCTCTTCTAATAAAGGCCAGATTGTGGGAAAACTGGTAGTTAATGTGACCCGGCTGTGGCTTGCTGACAGACGTTCCCACCAGCGGTGTAGGACAGAGACTGCTCCATTTTCCTATCCACAGGAAAAATGCTATCAGCTCCCTTCAGTGCTGCAGACTCCTTACTTGCATTATTTTCCCTTGAGAGATTTAATAGCCGTCTATCTTATTCTTGACATCAGCTGCAACATTCAATGTCTCCATTTTCAATATGGGTCCATTCACTGGGTCCGTCGCAGAATGGCAAGGCAAACCCAACTCTTCAGACGCGGATACAAAAACCCAGCCATATGTCTAGATACCTTTGAAAGTGACAAATGAGAAAAGTGTTTTATCACGTAGATCATGTAAGACCAGGGGCTCAGCTTTTTAGAGGCCCTATAAGAAAGCTTTTGGTTAGGCCCCGTCACTTGAAATTGCACCCATTTAAGGGCCATTTCTGCAGCAAGGCATTGTGCCACAGCTCTCACGGTGGAGATGGCAAGAATCAGCTCTCAGGAAGGGGTATTGATGTTGCAGTTTAATCTTTGAATCTGAGATCATGATTCAATATTGTCAAGGGCCGTATGACGCCATCATTGCATTAAAAAAAAGGTATAAAGTCGGTGCTTTCTTGTACAGTATATACCTTGACTGAGTCCTTAGTGTCTTGGTATTATCCTACAGTTAGATTTATTGACTTGACATTCCCAGAGGTTTCCCACGAGTTTTTATGTTTCATCTGGGAATCCCCTATGCATATCCCACACATAAAGCGGACCAGACCAGCTCTGGAAAATGTCTGTATCCAGTATTAAAGGTATTGACATTTTTCATTACAGACTTAAAGGAAAAGTTCAATCTCTGATACTCTTGAACTGTAAGATATCATCAATTTGTGATATTCAATGCGTCCCTTTGTGATGAAGTGTTGAAATTAGCTTTTGGTTATATTCACTTTGCCTCAACCTGCCTCATCTACTTCTACTTCAGTTAGTCATTTTCCTTCATTTTCCAGAATGCCTTTCGCCCCAGAGATGTTGCTGCTATCCGTGAAAGCATGGGCACTCAAAAAGCAACATGTGAGAAATTGGTGTCTGTTCTTCTTCTGCGATGTTGTTCTCCCTGTGTGAACGTCGGTGCAAAATGTTTGATCTAGAAAAAAAGCCCTTGCTTTGTGGTTCTGAGGGACTGACACCAAAACCTTTCTATTGATGTTGTAGATAGTTGACATTTTTTCTTCTACCAAATTCCATTGTAGCTGCACTGGAAATATCTTGACGTGACGTCACATTGTCGATGTTTGGCCGCAGTTATTCACAGGAATAAGAAAAATGCACCACCAGACATGGCCCAGGACATGCAAGCTACAATGCCAAAAGCTGTTTTTTAAGCAATGTCAAAATGTTGGTGGATTTTTCCTTTAAATGAATATTTCAGTTGTATATTTGCAATTACTTTTGACAAATTTAAGGTAGTCAGCTGGAATATCAGTGCTCCATAATTTGCCACACTTGCAACTCTAACTTGCATCCAGTTAGACAATTTCCACCTAAATCACATTACAGAGCCTCTAATTAACATGTAGCGTTGTACCTTAAAGCTGCAGACACAACAGGAGCGTGGTGGAACATGCTGTCTCCAAGCTTCTCCGTTAATGAAACAAGCTTGTCTGCATGAGACCGTTTAATTCAAGCTGCTGCAGTGTGATAAATATCTTCTGGGCCTGCCTGGTGCCAGACCAGCAGGTGACACAGCCAGACTATCCTGCCCATTATACAGAAAAGGGCCTCGCCTCTCACCCTGGTTCCCACTATACTGTTTTATTAATTTGGTGCATATAAAAATTTGAGAAGAAACAGGCACAGAAAAACAGAGCCATCATGTTGATTTGGATCTTAATGGTTTTTAAGGCACCCCGCATGCTTCATAGAAATTCAGCATGAGGCCTGAGAATGTTTTGTTATGAGTGTACTTAGAAATGACTACTCTGAAGGAGCTGAAATTACAAGAAATTCAGAATTCAATAACTTCAACAGTTGGGGCTTTTAGAAACGTAATAAAATAAAAGTGCTTGCTCATTCATACAGGATTTACCAGCTGAATGTAAATTTACTGCAGTTTTCTAAAAGCATAATGACACTGACACCAAACAGTTATTATAGGCATTATGTATATAGCATACTTCCGTAAAATCATCAGATGTTTTTAAAGATTACAGCATTTCTTTATTAGGCAGCGTCGAGTGAAGGGTGACAAAAAGGGAAATAACGCGTCAAAGGTCATGAGCTGGATTTGAACCCACAGCATTACCAGGACATGATACAGTATGCGCCTTAGCCTGCTGAGCCAACAGGGAGACGAAAAGTCATTGAGCCCAATAAACATAGCTCTATGTACCACTACAGTGCTAATGCTCTTTAGTGGAGCTGAGGCACAAGCATCCCTCGCAGCAGGACAACGTGCTTGAGGATAATCAGCTCAATAAAAGTACATCTGCTGCATACTGGGCTGCACAGGGACAGAATGTCCTGTTGTTTCCACTTTTTTATTCCACTCCTCTCATTCGAATAGCCATAATCACTGACAATGAATTTCCCACTGGAGGAGGAACAGTAATCCGTCAAAAAGGATTTCTTCCTCGTATAAAAATAAACAATTGATTTTGGGGGGAGGTTGCCGAGTGCCGAGTTTGTTAAAGGGGGATGCCAACTGAATTTCAACTTTGAAATAATAAATAATTTATTTCCATGCCCTTGGACAGTTCAGTCTCTACAATTAGTGGATGCAATGCTTTGTGTCGCAGATGGAAAAAGTGCTGGTCCCTCCATCTACTCTGCAGATATACTGTCATCATACTGATGCGCTGTAGAAATGTGGAGGACAGGATGAAAAAGGAGATTGTTCCAATGATTTCCAGAGAGAGTTTTCTGGTCCAGATCTCATAGTGCTATTCCAACATAAACCTGAGCTAAATTGACTTTTACATCCAGTGTCAATGGAGCAGCTTCAAGCTATATATCATCACTTTAAACATCATAGATTAATGATATCATACATTCTTGGTTCAGTAGTTTCTAGTTTTCTTTATGCTTACAAATACTGATTGTCTCTATACAAATAACATGTGAATGCCTGAATCGGGTGTTTTTTATCCTGAAGTAACTAGCATTCAGATGTTTCGAACAGGTCACAGTGCACTGCAGTGTTACAAGAGTCTGCTCAGGGTAATTACATTTTATAGACCTCTCTTGCTTGAAGACCGGTGTTGGAAAGTGAAGATTCTGTTCCCTGCTGTGGATGATTTAGTGTGTGTGTGTGTGTGTGTGTGTGTGTGTGTGTGTGTGTGTGTGTGTGTGTGTGTGTTTGTGCTGGCGCTGTGTTATGAGAGTGCACTCTTCACTCTCATGCCTATTCCTGCTTGTACTTACATTTCAAAGGGAGGGGCAAATACCAAACATTGTAATTTGTCAACTAATTTTTTACAATCAGGCCATTTTAAGTTATTGAATTAGTTCTGGCCAGACACACTGTCTTGACACAGAGGAGGATCGTTTTGCTGAATTATTTTTGGAAACGGGTTTCATTTAGTGGAGAGCAATAAACATCAGTGTGGGGCTGCAGACGAGGAGGGAGACTGAAAACAGGGTTTGGAGATATTGTAGACGTGGGAAGCCAGAATAAAACGTCTACAAGTTACTGATATAAGACAGAAAAGAAAAATGCTAATAAAACACCCTGGAGTAAGTGCCCTAGGCTATCAAAGTATTCTCTTTCCATACACATTCCATGCCAATTTATTTCAAAATAAATAAAACTTGACAATTTCAAAGTAAATAAAAAATGTGAAAGGTTTTGCTGGAAACTCTGAGGCTTTTCTGCTCTGTGGCCAGTCCAGAAAGCTTTTTATTGACCAGACTCTTGTTGTGCCAGACATTGTGCCATGAGGTCCTATTTGTCAGCTCTATTATGGTTAAGGTAAATATTAGAAGCAGCACTGCCAATCTGGGAACAAGGACTCTCTCACTGTATCTAAAACAACTTAGTTATTTGATTATACAACAAAAGAGATTATATGATTATACAACAGAAGTGAGAAAGAAATATTTACTTGACTACTGTATATTTGCACTCTTCAGTTGTAACCTGCATGACACTATGAGGTTTCCAGGTTTCCTGGAACAATTAGTTTCCTGATTTTCGCAATGAAAAACATTTTTTTTGTATTATTTCTCAGAAACTTCTAATTTTATCCATGAAAATACTGAACAAGTATATTTATGATCTATTTATATGTTTTGCATTAATGCCACTGTGGAAACTGACAATATTGGTTTCCCCAATTTTGTAAATTACATGGCACAAAGTATGAGGTCATGAATCTAAATTTGGTTGTCTTTGGCTTAAGCGAACATGTTTTGGCAGAACAAATTGTAATAGTTTATTTTGCGAATAAAATTTTTTGTAACCTCATGCTGCTGTGTGGGCAGTGAGGTCAGACCTCAGGATGGGGCACAAGGACAGAGGAAAGGTAGGCTTGAACGTGGTAAAACATGGACCAGTATAAACTTTTCAATCTAAAATGCCATATATCCCTTTTGGGAAAAATGGTACCTGATGTCCACCAACCAATATCTCAAAAGTACATCTACATTCTGTGTTGTCTTTGTTGTAAGCAATACTATTAACACAAATAGCCACTTAAATGATATTCCATCGTGAGGTTAGTTTCCAAGCCAGCCAATTTATAGCAGTAGGTGTCCAATTGGTGGTGATCTCATTTAGGACAAAACAAAAAAATAAGTACAGTTTTTCTAAGAATAAGAATAAGAATAAGAATAAGAATAAGAATAAGAATAAGAATAAGAATAAGAATAAGAATAAGAATAAGAATAATCAAATCCTAATCTTTATTATATAACACAGTTAAAAAGCACTTTAAAAAAGAAAAGAAAAAAAAAGAAAAAAGACCATACCAACAGCAAAAACAATATGGCAAGGTAAGAAAAAGAAAGCATGGCAAAAAACAGAAAAGGGAGGTCAAAAGTTAAAGTAAAATCCTAAAATTATTTCTGAAAAGGGCAGCCCAGTGGCCCCATGGTTAGCACCGGCGTCTCACAGCAAGAAGGACCCGGGTTTGACTCCTGGTTCTTTCTGTGTGGAGTTTCCATGTTTTCCCCGTGTTCCTCCCACAGTCCAAACACATCCCGGTCAGGTGGATTAGAGACTCTAAAATTTAGAGTCTAAATTGTCCACAGGTGTGAATGTGAGTGTGATTGTCTATCTATCCATGTTAGCCCTGTGATGGACTGAATGAAACAATTCTGAAACCAACTATGGAGGAGTATGTTTGCCACATCAATAAATAAATAAATAAATGCACAGAGAAAAATGGAAATAAATTAATTAATTAATAAACTAAAATATAAATCAATTGCTGAATGAATGAATAACTAAATAAATAAATGTATACATATACAGAATATACACATATATATGCCTAAAGCTCACCTTAATGCCTTAATGTCACTACACAGCAAAACCCATTACAAGCACTCTCTCTCCTCTCCTGTCTCTCTGTATTCATGTTCCCCACCAGATCTCAGGCCTATAAGCTGCACCTGACAGCTCCTCCTGTCTGTCTGCGTGACCCTGTCTGTCTCCAGCTCGTCCCCCGGTCTGAGCAGCCCACCCTCTGCCTGCCCCAGCTCTGCATGCAAACAAGTCCTGGTCTTGCCTGAAAGGAAGGAGAATGTTTTTACAGGGAAGTTTGGCATTAGAAGACCATTGCAGGGTTTCATTCCATCTCTCGGTAGCTCCACTCCAAAGGAAGCCTTTTCTTTCTTACATAAGTAAGTCATCACCAGTGTGGATTAATGAGCTTCATCCCATGCAGAAAAGCAAACGGTACAGTGTGTCCCAAACTGTAGTACAGAGTGTCCATGGCTGGACTGCAACAGGATCCCATGATTTACTGCCACGATGCTATTTTGTGGGGAATTGCTCTGAGGCCTTCATTAATCAGTGGACATTGATCTGTTAATTCCTGTCCATATGAAACAAAATAGAAAAAAGGTTATGACCTGCATAGACTTGTTTTGTTTCTATTGCAGACTTGTCTCTAAGCTCTTGTCAATCAACCTTTAGTAGAGGTTGATCCTAACTTTCCTTGGGGGTAAAAATGGAGGCGTGAACGTCCCAACCAATGCTGATATTATCTGCCCCCCCCCCCAACACACACACAGACACACACACACACACACACACACACACACACACACACACACACACACACACATTATTGCTATTATCTTTGAATACCTGCTGTGTAATCTACCCCTGAGCGCAGTCATGGCCTTCTAATCAAGCAATGTATCTCTGTGTCTCTGTGGTGGTGTAGGTGTAGGTGTAGGTGTGTGAGACACAGTGGGCAGAGAGACCAAGAGAAAGAAGAGACAGAGAGAGAGAGAGAGAGAGATGTCTCTTCCATGCAGGAGACCCCCAGGGAATTTCCTGTATTTTTTTAACCCGGATGAGAAGCTGTTGATAACATGAGGGTGTGGGCGCCAGCAGGGAAGGTGACATTAGCGACAACTCGGAGGAAGAGGAAGTCAATCAGTGGAGCAGGAGAGAGGAGGACATTAGCGACATGGCTGGAGAGGAAAGCCAAGAGGGAAAGACACACACGGTATCGCTGACTGCAGGTCAGACTGTGTGGTGTGTGTGTGTGTGTGTGTGTGTGTGTGTGTATGTGAGTGCTTGCTGCGCTGTGTCTGCACGTGCATGCATGTATGCTCATTTGGGCATGGCGTGTGGTTGTGCATAGTATGGGTACGTGTGCATTTGCATGTGTGTGTGTCTGTGTGCGTGCATGTGTGGGAGTCTGTGTGTGTGTGTGTGTGTGTGTGTGTGTGTGTGTGTGTGTGTGTGTGGGTTTGGCACAATTATCTGTTTCGCACCTGGCCCAGGCCAGTCGTGAGTCAGCAGCGGTGTGAGGTTGAGCTGTATCCCCTGTCACACAGCTCAAAGTTGTGTTAACCTTTAAGACAAAAGGCTGTGACGTGTGTAGGCTCTTGCTAATCCTGTGAGGAAAGCCATCTGAATGCTGTGTATTCTTCCTGCTGCCATCAAAATCTCATTTTAAAATGTGTGGTCGAGGTCTCTGGGGAAACCTTTCAGCAATTCTAACTGTGAATTGTAAGGGCATTTCCGTCTTTCTGCAATTTAACACTCAAATACTATAGGCTATTTCCATTTTTACTGGAGTCTTTCACTTAGGCTACAGCTAAGGACCATTCATGATTCAGTTCAGTAAAATGTAATGCTGTTTTAATTTAACTTGCCTTTACTTAAGTTGGGTGAAAATTGTGTTAATAAAAAGGTATTTTTAGAGTGGCAGAGGAGTGAGAAATAAACAGCTACTTTTGCCTACTGGGGCCCTTAGGATGTTGTTACAGATTTGCCATATTATGAGACCGCACCTACAAAACTCCTCCAAAACCTACAACAGAACATCACCACCAGCAGCACTCACCAATAATTAAGTGTGATGTAGAGGTGCTGATCTCATTCTCTTGACTACACTTTTACTTTCAACTATACTGGTATTAACTCTGATCCTTGTGTTTCTCACAAAAAAAAACATTGATGTGTGAAATAAGTGACGTGTTCTTGCTATGTAAATACATATTTTGCTGGGGTAGAGTCACAGTAAGACATTTGGAAGATAATTGGAAAGCATGTAGACATGAACAGGCTCTTGTTTCTTAGTTTTCTTTTGATAACGTTGTAAAATATTTGTTGATCCATCAGTGGCTTTCAATTCCTCATCTGGCTGCCAGCCACTACAAAGCTAGGAGACAATGAAAGCATGACGCAGATCATCAGGGCTACTGTTTTATAGTGGCAAGAGTTTTGTTTGTTTTTTGAACTTGCATTTAACCTTGGTACTGTCAATTTCACATGTGTAAAAGAGAAAACCCTACAAAAAAACGTCTTTAAGTCCTGTTATATACAAGTTTGAGATTGGAGAGAGCGACCAAAATGATTGACATTGTTGTAACATTTCTAAGGCCCAATTCTTAGTCCAAACATGGACTACTATGAGTGTCTGGGTAGGACGGTACATTTCAGCACTGCAAGGACAGTCTACACAGAAGCAGAATGCCGAGAGCTATGGAGTAGGGCTCTGTCATCGGCGGTTTTGTCCTGCAGAGGAGAAATAAAAAGGAGTGAAAGTGCACTACAAATGACCTGTCCTGAAGCGAGAGGACCAGAAATGGTAACTGGACAGGACAGACATGCTCCAGGTGCTGCGCAGTGGTGACCAGCATGTACATTTTCTGACATTTTCTTTTATTGCGATGACCACTTGGAGGAGAATAATATGTGTTTTAACTTCGTTAGACCCGAAACCAGGAGGAAATGGGCCAGAAGTGTGTATCCACAAGGTAAATCATGTGAAACCCCAAAAGCTGGTAGGCCTACCTAAAGCATGGCTGGCAGCACGAAGCATTGAGGAGCTAAACACACACACACACTCAGGCTGATTATATGTAAAAAGCAATATAAACTCAAACATATATAAACTTAAACATATCAAAGCATTCCTACAATGCTCCTAGCTGAATACGAAAATGCGTCCACCCATCTGATGCAAAGCCTCAAGAAACTTTGCACGACTACAACAGAGTATAAGACATCATGAGGATCTCAGGGGGGCAAAATGTCATAAGTGAACTATGCACTTTTCCACTGGATGAATAAAGACTTTAATGTGGCTATAGCGTTGCCTGTCAAGACAATGACTTCATCTGGGCTGGCTCATAGACACTTGCAACAACAGTAATTCTACACCTGAAAAAGCAGCCTTTCAAGTTGGCCGTGAACATGACAACTTTTTCTTTTGTGCAGGCATGGGGTTTCAGAGGAGTCACTGGAGAGGAAGTGATAAAGGTGCTGTAAGATGACTACATCAAAAGCCTTCAACCTGGGCTAATGAACCGCACAAGTGCTGAACAAAGAGGAACTCCTTTCAGTGGAGTTAAAACTGAGAAGCCGGGCTCAAAAATAGAAGGAACTGAAAGGCAGGGCGGGTGAAAGACGGGTCTGATATCACGTTTGATACCTGCTCAATGAAGTTACGGTGAAACAAACAAAGAAGCTTCTACATGAAACCTTCATGGGGGAAACACCATGATTCCCACCTTGTCTGGAGGTGGGTGAGCATTTGGAGGGTTGTTCGAAGCCCTACAGCTGGACAAACTCTTGCTCCTAGTAGTGCCATCTTTCTATCAACTCTTTACTCCGAACAATAGATAGAAATCACAAAGACAACAAACGCCTAGCTGATGTCATCAAGCCAACTAGTTTGCAGGGCGAGGAAAGGCCCTGGTGTGAAACAAGCAGCAACCTAAGGCTGATTTAAAAATAACTGTCTAATCTAAAGTGACTAACTGACTGTCTAATCTAAAGGAGCACCCGCGACCGGTGGAATATGGATGCTTGAGTTGGTTCTTGACACCCTTTTCTTTGGCAACTTAGTATCAGAACAGAACCTTTATGGCCGACTCCTTTCCTGAAGCTGGAGTGTTATGTTACCAAAATATCACTATACGGTATTTGAAATCACCTTACACACTCGTATTGTGCAATATGTGTGACGTCATTGTCAATACAATGGATTCACTTTGAACGACTTGGCATGTGTAAGCGAGCGCTGGCTTGGGATGGGTGTGTGTCTGTCTGTGTGTGTGTGTGTGTGTGTGTGTGTGTCACATCCTGCTGAAACCAACCACTGTTCTAAGATGCACTGAAACTTCACACAGACAGGCTGTGCAGGCCCAGCCCGACTACACAATGAACACATCCTTAGAGATGGCTTGTGTTTACTGCTGGGGTTGTCAGGGAGTCCTCCACAGTCAGGCAATAAGGAAGGGGATTATTTGCTTTGGCTGTGGAAGAGGGCTCTAATCAGATCACTGTGACATGTGAGCACAGTGTTTGTCCTCTTCACCACCCAACTCTCTCCCTCCCTGTGTATTTTCTGTCCCCCTCTCCTCCTGTGTCTTCCTGTCATGTTTTACACACAGTTTCTCAGGTTCTGAAAGACGTCTGAGTGTATAGGAGGCACGAACGCGCCCAGCATGCACTGCGTGAATGACGGCAGAACATTGATTGAATATATTTGCTGTGCATTAATTGGGATGAAATGTCTTGGAGCTCTTTTTTTTTTCTGTCTTCATGCTGATTATAAGACATTTTAACGAGCCAAATCTTCTGACTGAAATCTCTCACATTGAAATCCTGACAGGCTCTCTCTCTCTCTCTCTCTCTCTCTCTCTCTCTCTGTTCTCTCTCTCTCCTATATGCTTTCCATTTGCTCTCATGATATCCAGCATGTGGGAAGAAAGAGGGCGAGATACAGTAGATCGCTCAGGTTTGGGGAATTGGATTGTCATGGCAAATTGCCACATCATCTGTCTTATCTGATCTTGCAAGGCTGTTATTGTAATGAAACACCAGTAGAGACAAGCCAGGAAAGGTGAAGATGATACAGCACAAGGCATTCATGGCACAATCCAGCCCTTCATTTCTTTGGATTTTCCACACTCTATCAGTCCAGGAAGTAGTAGGGCATGTGAGGGCTGGATGTGGGCTGGAGGATGGCAGCAGCGCTGAGGTAACCTCTCTGATAAGTGATGCATCTCTCCACTGCATTGTGCATTGTGCTCCGAAATGACTACCCTATTGCGAAAGTGCTGCTTAATATTGAGACGTAACAAAGAGTGATTATCTTCTGCAATGAAAAGGTCAGGTTCAAACATGTCAAGGATTACTGACAGCTCAGTCTTAGGGTTGTGGGTTTGATCCCCACATACCTTTGTACGTCGTTTTGGATAAAAGCGTCTGCTAAATGACTGTAATGCATAATGTATAGCATTCTTGGCTAAATATATTTCGGCTAGTTTGGATTTCAACAAATCTTCAATTGACAATGCGTGATGATCATTTCATCAGATCAAAATTTAAGAGCTAAAAAAAAGAGCCACATGAGTGGAGCACATGCCTTTGGTTTGCTCAGGTAATGTCCACTGTCTCAGCTATTAAAAGGTTTACCGTGTCTTGAATTATGACGCTGCCCTTTAGTGCCGTTGCATGGTTTCACTGGGTATTGCAGCATTTCATTTATTTTATTTATTATTTTTCTCATCTGAAAACTTCTCTTATTAATTACCTTTTTTTCCCCGGTCCTGTTCAATAAGACCAAAAAGCACAGGCATGTAATCTTAGTAAATAGTAAAAGCTAAAAGATAGATGCTCTCTAACATTTAAGTTATTTATAAACTATACACTCTCCCAAAAAGCATGGTAGTTCAGCAATTAGTACTTGTAACATGTCCAAATATCATCTAGAAACGCAGGGCTGTGGTGGCATTGGGCTGGAATAAATGTCTGATGCATTTTTTGCATTCTCCTTCAGATTAAAGACGAAATTAGTGGTTGAATTCAATGGAAAGTAACAGTGATGGTTTGAATTAAGGGTTGGACTGAATGATGGGTATCACTCATGTGCATAAAACTGGGGTTTGTTTATGGACACAACAAAGCTAGATATAAAACAAAAACATGGAGCCCTCCCTCAATTCTGCCAAAAGTCCATTTATTAATGATAGAATAGTGTGTTTAGTAATCAGAGGTGATTTACTGTATCTTTTATGTGATGTTATTGTTACTGCATTGTGAAAATGAGTGAAAATTCATGTCAGCTGCGATGCTCCCTTGTTTTGGCTCTGTAAATCTTTGCTGCTCTCAGGCAGATAGACATGTCTGGTTTGGTCCCTCACAGTCTTTAGTAAGCTCATGATGCCAGAGCCACCGGTGCCCCTCTCCTCTAGTGCTGTAGGGGCCCTGCTGACGGTCTCCCCCTCTGAGCTCCGGCCCTGGGAACGGAGTTGGCGGGCGCGGGCGGCGGGCACCGTGATGAAGCGGCTGACGACATTGATGTGGTAGCTCCGAAAAGCCAACAGCTTGGTGACGCAGAGCTGAAAGGCCTGGCTCAGCCGCTCGTTGGTCTGCTGCTGGACAAAACTCCTCAGGGAGGGTTGCAGCGAGATGTCCTGGATCAGTTGCTTGTGGGCAGGTGGCATGTAGTTCCTCATGCGGGTTAAAAAGGCACCTGCAGTACATAAGAGGGCGGTGTCATCACAGTGAATTCCCCTCATCCCTCTCTGGTACTGTTTGTACTGTGTGATAAGGGAATATGAACCCTCTTACCACTTTTGTCTCCATGTTTGACTCCTAGAAGTTCATCAAAGCAGTGCAGCAGGCTGCTCTGTGCAGCACTCCCTCCAGAGTACTCCATAGGTTCTGTCTGGACGCCCTCATACACCAGCCCCCTTGGCATGCAGGGGTTGTCCTTCCACCTAAACATGTGCGCGTGGATACACACACAGTCACTAAAACATGTCTACATCTATCTTAATCTGATGGAAGCGAACTAAAAAGAGAGGTCAACATGTACCCAGACAGATAGATCCTCAGAATGCCGTAGAAGACTGGCGGCTCCACGTGCTCTTAAAAAAAAGGCATAACAAAGCACGTTACTTGGATCAATATGAATACACCATGCGTTACAGTACAGGTTTGAGTCATTACCGTTTATCAACTGGAGTGCATCTCTCATGTCCTCTATAGACTGGCTGATGTCCTCCAGAGCTTTGGCCACAGCCTCAACATCGCGGCGCCTAACACCATTGATCACAATGGGGATGCTCTGCAACATAAATCCATTAGCAGTGGCTTTCTTGTAAAAAAAATATTGTCATACTGCTTTAAAATACCCATTTAATCCATGTTATTGTTAGTCAACAAAACAAATACAATTAGTCTTCAGATTGGTTGTCTTTGTGTAGGTGCGTGTTGTGTTAGATTTAGGATTTTCACCCTCAGTGCTGGAACTGCAGCCAGCTCCACCAGGAGAGTGACCATGAAGAAACCCCGGACACTGTCCCCACCTGGGAGGGTTACCAGCAGCTCCAAGTTCCTGAATGATGCAGGTAAAACAATGACCTTTAACAAGCGGTAGCATTTATCAGAATGTCACGGCCCATCGTGTGTGGAGGGCCAGAATTAAAGTAGTGTCTTCATACTGATAAAGCACTTACTCCATGTCAAAAGGTCTGGCACAGGAGATAAGATGAACATGGAAATGAAACAGAAACAGATATTTATCTTAGAGATGCTTACGATACAATAAAACAGCACGCTAGTAGTTGGCCTTACCCCTCTGGATCCCGCTTCTTCCAGTTAGCCAACACAGCATCTGCGTGGGTGAGAATTGGGGGGAATCCTAAGCGCTGTGACACCTCCCAGTATGGAACGGCCAGGTTACGGGGCAGCATCTTAGAGGAAAATTATTAAAAGTCATTGAAATATTTCATAGGTTGTTTACTTCACCTTGTTAGCTAATTTCCACCATGTACACCTTTGACAATAAGACCATAAATTGTACCTTTTTATCATATTTTTATATATAAACTAAATTACTGGTTACTTCATGTCAATCCCCCCCCCCCCCCCCCCCACTGCCCCTCCTATCATATATGAAACCTGCAACTTCATAACTTTCAAAGTGACACAAGTGGCAGCATGATACAGTGGTGCATTTTTGGGTGTTCATCCGCTGAAAACCCTGTTTCCTTGCGTGTCCTGGTGTCCTGGTATTAATTTTGAAGAATCCAGACTTCGTGACAGCTCAAAATTATGAGCAAAGCATTTCACAGTGGATTGATTGAAAGAGAAAGATAGAAACAAGACAGAGAGACAGACAGATACCTCAACAGTGTCATTCTCTCCCTCTTGCCAGACATAACCCGTGGTCATAACACTGAGGACCAGGTGGGCCAGCCGCAACTCCTGGTGTCCCTCCAGAAACTGGCTGCTCAACAGCGGCATCTAGGAAGAGGGAGCAACTGAACTCAACCACAACACCATAAATATCGTTTATTATCCTTGCCAGTTCATCGTCTTTACCTCTCCACTTACCGTGTGAATACGGGAGCGCAACTCATGACAGTGTATGAGCTCTGTGACATGCAGGGCGATATCCATCCACGGCTGGTAGAAGGGTGGCAGCTTTCCCTTAGAATATGAGGTTGCAGCACATCAAGTATGCAAAAAAACATTGCCACTTATTATAAAAAATAAACTTGTAGGTACTGTTCACACATCTGGCATGCAGTCCTGCATGAGGGACAAATGATGGAAGGATGAGAGAAACATGTGCATATTGAATTCGTAAGACTTGTGAGCCTGAGCTTGGATTTCAGCATTGTTTGAAGTTGGTCTTTGCAAAGTGGCCTTGGACCTGCCGGGGTTTGAGTCAAAAGCCAGTTTGTAAGCTCATGCCGTCTCTTGGAATAAAGTTCATTATACAAAGCAAACAAAATTGATGCCAGATCTCATGTTCTGTCAGCCCAAAGCGCTCAGTAAATACCACAGCCACAGGTTCATGGCTTTATAACTGATATATCATTCATTAATCTATATTTAATTTGTAAGTATTTTGGTTATTTCAGGTCATTGCGTCAGAGTAAAAAGCTGAATACAACGTGATGTATAAGAAAACACAAATGGAACAAAAAATACACACCAATAACCTAAACAATGATCTGTTACACTCACAATCACTTGAATTCCTGTTTCGAGGACAAACCAGGTACGGTCCTTTCATAACTGCACTATGACTGCCTGTGTATAGTGGATTATAAAAGGTAGAGGGTATCCTGTTCCATGCAGCTTGTGTACCTACCAGCGGTTCAGGAAGGATGAAACCCAACTCCTCAGAGACATAGTAGGGGTCCAGAGAGAAAGGAGCCTCCGAGCTTGTGACGACGGCGGCCATGGGGAAAGAAATAAGAAGCCGGGGGCAGCAATGATCCAACACACTAAGAGTCCAGACACTAATCTGCGTGGACCCCGGCACAGAGTTCGTTTTCATTCAGCTGTTGTCAGTGGTTATTGATTACACAGTATTTTACATACCTCCAGTCACAGGTATTGCACAATCCCAGGATCTGTGCTTTTCTTTTCTTTCAGTACCTGCATTTTTTTTTCCAATTTGGAAAATACATCATTTCCACTGTTATCATTGTTAAAATGTATCAAAAGCATGTCAAGTCTATGTGGACATGATGAGAGATGGGTAGCATTTCCATTACTTTTATCTCAACTATATATTTAATTATTTCATGCAATCCACCTCATTTTTATTTTATGGAATTTGTAACAAGATGCTGTACAGACAGAATTACACTATTACACTACTGTACTAGAAAATGTAACCATACTTTAAAACTTTTTGGCAGAAACAACAGCTTTACAGTAGGGGAAATGAGCCTATTGCCTTATGTAAACACTTAATATTAGGCTGATGACACTGCTTAATGACCAACCACACCGGTAGACCTGACTTGTAACACATAGATGAATACCAACACAAGAGAGCAAGGTTAAGTTATTAAGCAATGCAAGTCAAAGGCCACATGCCACAGGTTATGTTCAAAGGTTCTCTCTAATCCTGTCTCCCTCTGTATCCACATGCCCACCCTGACCCATATGGTAGCTTTGGAAGAACACATACCCGAATGGGATTAAATGGTATGTCTCATTTGGTTAGAGACACTACTTACACATGACAGGATTCAGAAGTCACTCTTGGTGAGATGTGTGTTTCCTTCATTTTGAAAATGCAAAATATATGCATTTTAGTTAAATGCATTACTTGTGACCTGGTTAGTAAATTATTTTGATCCATTTCTTGAAGGAAATCCATTTTGTGCTATTTTCTACCCATCTCTTCCAATGATGACAGTGTCTAAGGAGCAAAGAAATTCAGAGTGTCAGCCTCACCTGGTGGAATAAACTAAACATTGCAGGAGCTATGTGGATGAAGAATGTCATCCTCCTGGGTTGGCATCATTCAGTCCTCCCAGGCCATCCCACAGTACAACGGGCAACCAACATTCACAATTCAGAACAAGACTGCTGAACCGAAGATACATTCCTCTGTGAGGACTGGTAGATGCATATGTGTGAGTGTGTGTGTGTCAGTGAGTCAATGAGAAACAGAACAACAGAGAGAGGTAAAACATTAAGGAAGTCATTCAGTGAATACAATCCTGTGGTTTATTATGAGTTTAAAATCATTTCACTGACTGGTGGAAACTCTAATTTGGCCTCCCACCATCTTTGCACTATGGCTGTCATAACCTGTGGGTAAACCATATATTGATCCAACAGCAATGTTATTTAAATCAATGTTACAATGCTTGGGAAAAACCCTGGTTTGTGCATTTGATACATTTTAAAATGTTCATATTATTTTGGTTATCTTCAGCCTTTAAATATCTGTCTAACCTATCTGGTGCTCGACAGGGCAGAGTGGTGATTGCTGGCAGTGTGGGGGACCCATACAGCAGAACATGCTTGTTCTGGGGCCCCACTATAATCCAAGCATGTATCCTTTACATAGTCAAGCTATCTAAATGCGTTTGAAAGTTTTGGATAGCTCTTCATCACTGTGTCTATGTCACCTGCCACACATAGACCCAGCTTTAAATCAATGATTTATTCAGAGCCCAATCAGAATGCAGAGGAGAGAGACTGGGTTGTAATGTCTAGTGCCCCTGCAGTAGGTCAGACTCATGATAAATACAACTCTACAAAGCATAATCTAGATCTAAAATGTTCAAATCTATTGCAGAATGAGAGGAGTAAAGTGGCATGGGCTGGACTACAGGCCAGGTGTTATGCCAAAACGTGTATCCCTAAACAAATGTGTTTCCCTGGTGGTCTCGTTTTGTACTCGTGCCTTGCTGTTTTACTCTTCAGAAGGTAATGATGGTGTGGGAAAAGCACAGTAAAATTGACAACTAGACTAACTGACAGCCTGACAACGTCCACCAAACAATCCACAAAAAAAGAGAAAATAAATGATTTTGTTTCTTCCCTGGAGAAGGGGAAAAACACATTTTCAGGGGGTACAATTTTTGTCGCAACACCTGTTCATGTTTGTTGCCTGATAGGAGCTGTGGAGCGAGCTTTGTGAGAACTCAGAGAGGATCAGTCAGCGTTTCGTAATCAATGCATGTGTTGCTGCTCCCTATTATTAGCTACGGAGGCCCTACAGTAGGTGACTGGAGGTGGTTTCTGGATGGTCGGCTCTGCAAATGGACCGACGACGCGCGTGAGACTCAGCGTCCGTTTTCCAGCGTACGGTCGGACTCATCACACCGATCCAGAGGGTCTTTTCATTAAACATCTGCGGTCGGCCGCCTCGTTTTCCAGCCTCGTTAACCTTGCCTTGAAGATGAAGTTAAATACGAGCTGCCGTCAGGTGCCAGCCGCATCCGATGGAGCCCTTTTCCTCTCGTTCACCGACCAGCCCGATGCAGCACTTCCTTATGTTGCGGTAAGGGGAAACGGCACGCTTCACGCAATGGGATCAAGTGAAAATAGCTTTTTATAGCCATGTTGCTGATTTTGCGATTAACACAGACCCAAATAAACATTAAATGCCACTTGGAGCCCATAGAGGGTGTTACATAACGCGTAATGCAGTAACGCCTTGTGACTAGTATGCTGCCTTGGTGGGAAAGGAAAAGGGGCTGTTTGGTTCTCCTGGTAGGATATTCACAATCTGATCATCTTTGGCATTGATGACAAGCAGATACAACCTGAAATATTGGTGATGTATTCATGTTAACGATCTGAAGGCCCAGGCCTAATCCCGACTACACCATATAAAAAAAAAAATTGCTAATAAATGCGGGGATTGCGCAATGTAGACTGGGGGGTGGGGTACACCTAGGGGTGTAGATTATGCGTTCATTAAAATAGATTTTGTGAATGGGTGACCCTTACGATAAACAACTACAGTAATGCATGAATACTTTTAGAGGAAAGACTGAAAACTATTATTTCATATTTCATATCCAGTGTAATGTTTTGGGGCGGCATAGTACAGTGTTTATCAAACTGGGCTATAACCACTGGGGTCCTTAGTTCACCAGCTAGGCAGCCACATCATGGAGGAATAGTTTACTTCATTCAGAAGAAGGTAGCAGAGTCGGCGAATCCATAAGAATGAATATGAACAACTTTTCTGATCAGAGGTTTCACTCTTCCCAGGTTTATCTCCCTCTGCAGTATAGACAGACAACAACCTGGGGGGTCCTTGACTTGAAAAAGTTTGTGAATCCCTGGCATAGGGTATAAAGAGGTTGATGGGCTGAGAGTAGTGCTGGTTGAAATTAGATTTAAGATAGTAAAGGTTGCAACACTGATACATTTCATATAGCAATACTTTTTTCATAGGCTGCTGTTTTTAGGTGGAGGCCTGCATGATAGGTGTTATTCTTAATAGGATCATGCACAGATGATTTTGTTTTAAATACAATTCCAAAATGGTACAAAATATGAAGATCCAATAATTTTTAAGTGTTTAAGTATTTTAATGTCTAAAATTGATTGATAAAGAATTTTGTTGTTGACACTGAGCCATAGCAGTGAGGGAGGCCTAATTTTATGAATTAATTGCAGGTGGTAGGCTATTAGAAACACAACAGGTCTGCATCCTAGCTCCAACAGCCCTACTATTGGCCTATCGTCATGCAGTGAATACAGGTACAAACCTTTATTAAAAGGCCAATATCACCTAGATGTTCATTTTGTATGTATAAGGTCTTCTCTTCACATACACAATAAATAGATCAAAAATCAAAGCATAATGACTCACTGTCAGCAGCCTATTTTATGCAGGGTGGTCTAATGTAGGCTATGACACACAGAGAAACAGGCTACAGTTCCCTTGGAAACCAGTCCGGGTACTAAAATCATCAGCCACCATTTTCAAGAGACGAAGAAATAGTCTTTACCTGTTTCCTCCATTTCATTCAATGGCATTGCTGTCGTATTTGTTGGAGTCAGTTGTCCATTACATGTTGTATGTATTACATCTATACTGATTAAAGGTAAGCATTGGCTGATTAAGTTTGGAACATATGATCAAGATCTATAATGCTTGCAGATGATTGATTTGATTACAGAAATGTCTGTATGGGGTTGCATCAGCCTTTATCCACCTGTCGTAAACCAGGCTGATTGGTCAATGGAGTTGAAAGTGGGTGCTTGTTTTGATACCTAATTTGCTTTTTCTTCAAGCTGCGTTCGGAAAACTATTGCTATTGCTATGTTTTTTTTTTAATCTTTGTTTATTGGATTTAACAATGGTCTCAATTTAGTCTTTTCTCCATAGTGTTTTTTCCATATCAAGGCAGGGAAGACAGGGAACTTCTGAACTGGCACAGGTGGAGTGAAGACCATCCATTGATAGCTCTGCAGAAATGAGCAGTGCAGATGAGGACTAGTCAGAAGGGCTAATTAACACATTGATCCATCTTCCTGTACTGTTCAGTTGAATATATTTATTGGATTGCAGGATGCTGATGCAACTTTGCTCAACCTTTTGGCAATGTGTCTGTCTGTGTCCATTTTGCATTGTGACAGGTCCCAGTTGATAGATTCTGATATGGACTATGAGAGGCCAAACGTTGAAACTATCAAGTGTGTGGTGGTAGGAGACAATGCTGTTGGGAAGACCCGCCTTATCTGTGCCCGGGCCTGCAATGCCACACTTACTCAGTACCAATTACTTGCCACACATGTGCCCACAGTCTGGGCAATTGACCAGTACAGAGTATGCCAGGAGGTGAGTATGAAGTCCATTGATTTTTTTATCATTTCCTGAAAATTCTCAGCACATTTTTGATATATAAAAAGCTTATTGTGGAATTAGATCTCTGGTCCACCAGCCAAACTGAATATGTGAATGAAATAACATGCGTGCCTTCAACATATCATTCATTCACTACTGGTATACATTGATTGGCTTGACTGAAGATTAGATATCCATGATTAGGTACTAGAGCGCTCCAGAGATGTGGTGGACGATGTGAGTGTGTCCCTTCGCCTGTGGGATACTTTCGGAGACCATCATAAGGACCGGCGTTTTGCGTATGGCAGGTGAGATACTGTAAACTCAATTCCATGTTAGTTTATCAACACCTGTTGGCCGTGTGTTGAGTGAATTCTCCCTTCTCTCTCTCTATTTCGCCCTACGTCCCTTCAGGTCCGATGTGGTGGTGCTGTGTTTCTCAATCGCCAACCCCAACTCTCTGTACCATGTGAAAACCATGTGGTACCCTGAGATCAAGCACTTCTGCCCTCGTGCTCCTGTCATCTTGGTGGGCTGTCAGCTGGACCTGCGCTATGCTGACCTGGAGGCAGTCAACAGGGCACGGAGGCCCTTAGCTAGGTACCAGGCCCTATGGTTGAACACCAATAAAGTTTTATTCTGTGGAAATTCATATTTGAAGATTATTTATATACATTTTGGTTTTCTAATTCACTCATTCATAGTGTTCACCCAGCGCCAGGAGTGCTGTTGAGCCACTTTTCTATTTTTCAGACCCATTAAATCCAACGAGATTCTTCCTCCTGAGAGAGGCCGTGAGGTGGCCAAGGAGCTGGGAGTGCCGTATTATGAAACCAGTGTTGTGGCTCAGTTCGGAGTCAAGGACGTCTTTGATAATGCTATCCGAGCTGCGCTGATCTCACGCCGCCACCTCCAGTTTTGGAAATCTCACCTCAGAAATGTGCAGCGGCCCCTCCTTCAGGCCCCCTTCTTGCCACCCAAGCCTCCCCCACCTATAATCACTGTGCCCCCTCCCCCAACCACCACAGAGGAGCATCCAGGCCGTCTTCTGGAGGACCCCCACTGTGCTGATGTCATCCTCGTCCTGCAGGAGCGACAGAAAATCTTTGCACACAAGATATACCTGGCTACGTCCTCTTCAAAGTTCTATGACCTCTTTATTATGGACACGCAACCTGAGGAGGCAGAGAGGCCCCTGCGTGGTCCTCTCTCTGGCCGAGAGCTGCTGATGCGTGCCGCCAGTTTTGATGTGTGTGAGAGTAGCGACGACGGGGACAGGGCCAACCTGCGGGCCTGCACTAGTGATGGAACCTTGAGGGACTCCGAGGGGGGCCGGCGGGGCAGACTGCTCGCCTCGTGGAGTAGGGCCTTTGTCAGCATCCAGGAGGAGGTGGTGGATGACCCGGTGACCTACAGCCCCAGGCCCATGACCGTAGTGCACATGGACCAATCCATGCAGCTCGGTCCTTTTCGGGCAGTGCTCCGCTACCTGTACACTGGTCAGCTGGACGAACATGAGAAAGAGCTAATGCACATTGCGCACATCGCTGAGCTGCTGGAGGTCTTTGACCTGCGGATGATGGTGGCAAACATACTGAACAATGAAGCCTTCATGAACCAAGAAATCACCAAAGCCTTCCATGTACGCCGCACAAACAGAGTTAAAGAGTGCTTGGCCAAAGGCACCTTTTCTGGTGAGTGGATATTATGTGTCCCAGTTTTCTGATGTATTCTGCTTGAATATAGAGAGGTACTGTAGGGAACATGGTGTTGTAATACTGAATCAAATGGAAAAAGCACAATAAGTTAATCGAGTGTATCACTTCTGTCTTGCAGATGTAGTGTTCAAGCTAGACGATGGGACGATCATGGCCCATAAGCCCTTACTCATCTCTAGTTGTGACTGGATGGCAGCTATGTTCGGGGGGCCTTTTGTGGAGAGCTGCACCAAAGAAGTAAGGCATTCCACATCACTGGTCTGTAAGGCTGAAGTCAAGACCATCTTAGTCAAGACAAGACAAACCAAAACCAGGCCTAGTAGAGTCCAAGTCCAGACCCAAGCCAGAGCAACTTGAGTCTTAATCTAGACACCAACACCAAAATAGTTGGCACATGTTTTGTTCCACATTATCAACATTTTCTGATGGTATCCACACTACCCATATTTAATTGTCAAGTGACAAAAACTGATTTATAAATGAGTAGCATTTATTTTACAACTGGACCAAGCATACCAATGCAGCAGTGAACAATAGCTGTACAGACCAAAGTGGTGCACCACAGGACTATGTGGCCTGTGTACCAAGTGTGACTTAATTAGAGGAATACAAATCTTTTGTAATGAGATTATTATGCTAGTTTCTGTGATTATAACATAGTTATGTGAGCTTAGTCTTACTGTGTTTTTCTGCTTTGTCAGATAAGCCTAGCATTACATCTCTTTGTCAGCCTGTCGGATTAAGTTGAAAAAAATCCCACTGTTTTACAAATCACAATTTCTAATTTTTTACTTAATATTTCTTCGATGTATTAACCAAATATTCAGCTTTGAGTATGTTTCTGCTGTTATGCAGCAGTGAAAAAGACATCATATAATTTTGTAGAGATTTGATCTCTGCTCTTACATAAAATGCTAAAAAGACCTTGGGTCCATAAGTGATCACTTGCCATGCTGTGTCACATTTTCCTGTTCCTTAGGTGCTGTTTCCCAACACGACTCGCAGCTGTATGAGAGCTGTGCTAGAATATCTCTATACTGGGCGGTTTTGTTCTCGACCTGACCTGGATGCAATGGAGCTCATTGTTCTTGCCAACCGTCTTTGCCTCCCCCACCTGGTAGCACTTACAGGTACTGCATTTTGGATAGTTATTACTGTGCTGAGATTTATAGGCAGTGGGGTTGTATTACTGAAGCCCATTATCCAAATAATATTACTTTTGGAATGACATTTGTTTCAGAACTCTACACAGTAACAGTGTTGATGGAGGCAGCGATGATGGGGGCTGATATTGATGGAGATGTTCTGGTGTACTTGGATATGGCCCAGGTAGTGTGGCCTTTCAGTCACTAAAAACTGAAACTATACAGCATTTTCCTAATGCTTGGGCAGATTGGATTTTTAGTTATACAAGCATTTCTCAGAGGCAGAGCTGCTCTGGAGGCAGACATAATCTCATTGGTTGAGTTAAACCTTCAATGGGTGGAGCCAAAGAACCATTTTTCAGAGTACAAAGTTATTGGCAAACTATAATGGCAAAAAATGAATTCGCAAAATATAAATAAACAAATGGCAATGATTTATTTTTTATTAATTCATTCATGACTATGGCATTCATGATCTTGGAAGGTCAGCAGGCTAGCTAGTTTACCTAGCTAGCTATAGGTTAGTATGGCTAGTATGAATTTGGAAGGGCAGCTAGGCTAACTAGCTATCCTGGATAACTTAGTATGGCTAGATTGTATTTCTTCAGTTAGTAGCAAGAGCACTGGGCTTCAATTTATTAGAAAGAAAAACGGTGTTTCTTTGACTCCACCCACTGAGGTTAATCTCAATCAATGAGATTATTTCTGCCTCTAGTGCAGCTCTACCCCCCAAGAAAAGTTTATATAACTAAATGTCCCACCTGCAGTACAAAAAAGACAAATTAATAAATTATCGTTTTGTTTGTTTGTGTCTTGACAGTTCCACTGTGCCCAGCAGCTCACTGGCTGGTGCCTTCACCACATCTGCACTAATTATAACAGTGTGTGCCGAAAGTTCCCCCGAGACATGAAGGCCAAGTCTACAGGTAAACCACCAGCAAAAACAACGTACAAGTGACCCAGTGATGCCCCTTCATTCATACCGAACATTAGCTTGATATATGGTATGACAATGAAGCAGCCTGGGGGCTACATGCAGCGCATGAAAGGCTTGTGTGTGGGTCCTTGGGAACATCCCACCATGAAACAAAAACTTCTTTAAGAGGCTTTCAAGGAAGTTGGTCAGATTAAATTTAATCTGTAAAAGCAGATTAAGCTCACTGTACCCTCACTCCCACCAAAAGAAAGTTCTCTTTCCTTTTAAGTACATAAGAGGCAAAAGGCAATCAGGTTATGAGAGCTGCCTTGGTCAAAAATGTATTTTGATTTCTTTCTTGTGTCTCAAATGAATCCTACTCTGTCTTCTTGCTAACAACAACAAGAGATAACAGCAAACATCTAAAGGTTGATGATCTAAAATGACAGTTGTGTCAACTGGTTTTTGGCTATACCTGCAGTATGCAATTCAAGCACCCAAGCTACAGCGTATGCATGCAATGTTGCAAAATCAGTGTATATAATTACACAAGAATGCTGATATTATGGTTAGAGTTTTACATAATGGCAATCAAGTTTTTGCTTTTTGACTAAAAACAGGATTTTAAATTGTCTTTGTGTAGGATTTCCTTTGTAATGTATTGCTAGTGAAATAGTTATTATTGTGAATAATGCAAACGGCACTGTTACAATCAGTATCTTCCATTAATTGATGTGCTTTCAGTCACAGTGCAAATACCAATGTAGGGAATAACCCCATTTAACACTGAAAGCACTTCATATACACCATGGCTAGTGTGGCTGTGACGGTCACATGAAAATCGTACACACACAGTATTCAACTTTCTAAAGCTGTTTACTCTCTTGCAGAGAACCAGGAATACTTTGAGAAACACCGCTGGCCACCCGTGTGGTACCTAAAGGAGGATGACCACTACCAAAGAGCACGCAAGGAGCGCGACAAGGAGGACTACCTGTACCAGAGACGACAATGTAAACGCAAGTGGCTCTTCTGGAACCTTCCCTCTTCCCCTTCCTCAAACTCTCCCTCTGGTTCATCTGCTGTCATCTGATGGCGTGGTAAGGCCAGGTCCACCCTCAAGATCAGTGTGGATGCTAGTGGCAAATAACCGTAGAGTAGAAGATAAGCACTGCTGGCTAGATAAGCCCAAATATTCAGGCCCACAATTCCTCCTTCTGTTTGTTTGCCTCTGCAGTCAAACTGTACTCTTCTAGGTTTGCAAGGTCAGCTCAATCTGGCAGCGAAAGTAATGAGCTTATTCTTTTTTATGTTGGCATACTATATCCATTGCTATGTAAGGACTGTGAGACTCAGATCTCAGTGACATGAACCTTACTAACAAATGGCACGTACTCATCATACTGATTGCTATATGTTCCACCAAAAGGAGACCTGAAAAAAAAGGGGGCTCTGCTGGCACAGAACTTTCATCTTATGAGCATACCATTGATTAACCTGAACTGACAACCAAGTGCTGCTTATCAGCTGCAATGACCAGCAATTCAACACAGAACTCAAGTCTCAGAGATATAATAACACTTTGCCCTTAAGTGTTTGTACAATCTACCAAACTACGTGTACAGTATGTATCTGCTCAACAGGAAATATGAATAAAACCTCCCAGGAATCACTGATTGAAGTCATACACAGTAAGACAACCCCACCGGTCATATCTCTATTATACAGTTTAAATCTCTGTAGGTGTAAATGAACACACTGGCAGGTTTGACTCTGTTGTATTTTGTACAGTCATTCTATTTTTGGATATTTGTGTACGGCCTGCACAGCTAATGATGATGTGAGTCTGGACACATTCACCATTAATGTATTGTGGTCTCGTGATTTGTGGCCTCTTGTCACATAAGGGCTTTAGTTTACATGAGTGCATTCGGTGTCCTATGAAATGACACAAGAGATCCCAAATCATGGAAAAATATCTGTATTTTCAGTAAAAATGCCAGCGAGAACAAACCAGTTCACTATTATTTAATGTATATGTATTTACTTGATGAGTCTTGTCATCATGTATCCTGAGTCATTCAGTTTTACATCGAATGTTTCCATCAGCTTGATCACTGTCATCCTGAAAAGCATTCAGGCATCTGATGCATTTCAGAACCAATAGCTTGAACGCCTGGAGTGACCACATGTATTTTGCCATCCCTCTGTGATGGTGTGCTTGGCTTATCTGTCATTGGTGGTGATTTGTCTTAGTTGATCATAGGATGCCCCATGACGGTTGGCTGTTTAAGACATGCAGGAGGCTTCCTTGTGCCTGGGTGATCTCATATATCTTCTTCTACACATCTCTAGCACTTTCTGGACTCTTCTCCACAGAGACCCACAAGAACCTCCAGTAACAGCATCCTGGTGAAAGGCACTAAGGACAGTATAGTGTCCTGACCACATGCTGCAGCAAATTTGAATGGGACTGGAGAGGCCGTAGGGTCGTGATAGTTAAAAGGTTTCAAGAAAAGTTACAAAGAAGTTTAGATCAAATCATTTGACTTTTTTCTTTATTTCTTTTGCACATTTCACAGAATATGCTGAAAATGTTTCCGTCATTGTATTTGATTGAAAGATGCCCTATAGCATTGTTTGGATTTATTAGCATGGTGCTCATTGAATATGGAAAGAATTTTAACTTGTATATCAGAGATGAACTGCATCCTTCTCTAATGTGCATTTACACTAACATTGTGCACTACAGGAAGCAAGCAGACTATAGTATTACTCAGTACTACATATACTGAACATAGACTTGACTTATCCCACTTGCGATTAGTTACCGTGCAGCTACATAAGGTTGTCAGAAATAACTGAATATTCATTGTGGCTTTGTTATTAGCTCATATTTTAATAGATGCTGGTGCTGGCCTCCAGTTACATCAACTATATAGTATACATCACAGGCAGTTCAAATCTGGCTGACAGTAAAATAGGAATACAGTGTAAAGTAGTCACATTTGTAGGTCTTTATAGTACACTGACAACACATATGTTAAGAGTGTTTACATGCATTGTTTGTCTAGAAAAGGTAAATATTGATTGCACCACTTGCATTTGCAACATATGTTAAAGAAAGACTTGCTTCAATCCTGCATCTGATTGGTTTGGCTTGAAAGTCTCTTCCATAGTTTTTGATTAGATGGGTTTATAAAGCCCTACAAGGAACTTTTAAATTATTAAGAGCTTGAATCAACTCAGTGACAAAACCAACTACTTATTGCCTGTATTAAGTCCTGACCTAATAAATAGACTGCATGAACAAGGCTTACCTAATAGATAGTTTATTTATCATAATTTAAGGTGTAAGATATAGATGAGAAGTGGTGGTGCTGGTGCTCGAAGCAGTAGCTTTACATTTGTTCTCAATGAGTTTAATCTCTCCTACTGTTGCTAATTAAACATGGGTACTATCTTTTTCAATATCTTGTAAATTGCTCTAATCCTTTGGCATACATATCCAAATAATAAGCAGTGATGAACCTCTCCGAACACTGCACTCTTTCAGAGTCAGCTTTATCCTATTTGTGAATGTTTCATTTCATCAGACCAATTGTATCATGTCCAATTTTCAGTTTATTGTAAAATGTTTTAACTGCAGGAGGCACTGTGTTGTTCTAATGGCATAATGTGCCTCCACGGTGTGATTGATCCACTTCATCTATTTACATAGATATGAATTTCATTCCTCAGTGCATTTCATTTCTCAATGAACCTTCTTCTGCTGATGTTCTGCATCAAAGAAGACACCTCATGCCTTAATGTACAGTATAGTGTGTGGTACTGAATGTAAATAATGTTATTGTGGTTACTAGTTTGTGCTCAAGATGTGTTAAGTTGCCATGGTACTGTAGGTTGTATGTGCATATGTATGTGTACATATTACACAGTCTGGATGTAAAATTATTGTGTGTGATTTGGGGAGTGCAATGAGCGTGTGCTTTTAACACTGCTTAGGTTTCATGTTCTTTCAACGCCATGAATGCAAAGCTGAATAATGACTCTCACCTTCAAGACAATACTAGACTAACATCAAACTATCAATTTGACATTTGCCATTAAATGAATGCAGGGAATTCAATTTTGTTTCATCATTCTAAATTTGATTTATGATAATGAGCACTGATTTTGAAGTCACTATTACAAAATGATGATTTGGTGTGGCCATTAGAAGTAGAATTATGACTCAAATATAAATATAAATGATATCATGACTTCAAATATTTCAAATACAGTATAGCAATTGATGCCGGCTCTTGCATAGTTTAACATAGATACCATTTTTGTACTATGCATACAGAAATGTCTGACTTTGAAACCACTTGCACTGCTTTGTAGCACCACGTGGTTCTCTTCAGATTGTATTAGAGGGTATAGCAACACAGCTCATTAAATAAGCAGACAACATCAGGTAAAAAGATTAGATCATAAAATAGAGCAGTTGTCATTGAGGCCCTTTTCCATATGTTTGGGTGCTAATATCACCGCTGCAGAGAAGCACAAACCAAAGGGAGCTTTAGCAGCACCAGGAATAAGAATATATGCTGCACAATCACAATTGCATAGTTTAAGAGGCCTTGTTCTGAAATGGTTGATTTTAAAAAAACAACAAAAAAAACAACAACTTGAATGTCTTCTCAGTGTCCAAAGCCTGGTTGACATTTTCCCTAGTCATCAGGTATTTTTGGTTGTTATGAAGAGTCGTTTCTATTGTTTAGGAGCTGTAAATCTGGAATTCTGTAGCATGTGTTCTTGAAAAAATTTGTAAATAATGTTTACTAAATTAAAAAAAAGAGCAAAATGTGCACCCGTGTGTCCCTGTCAACTCTTCTTTGATGCCTTTTTTAGTAACATGAAACTTCTCCAGCAGTCTACGTCAGTACTGCGCAGCGGCAGCAGCACGCGCCTGAACAACAAGACGCACCAGCGGGAGCAACTTTGGCGATCTGAGCGATGGTAAACGTTCATACGATATATCTTAATGTTAATGAGCACTGTTGCACTCTGCAGGTGTTTTACTCGGTGTTTAAGTCAGTCAATAATTTCACTGTGAAAAAAAATCTTGAATCGAGTGTCATTTTCCTGATTCCAGTGGAGTGTCCTGCTTTATTCTGCTTTGTTTCAAGATTGACACGAGTTTCCAGAATATTCTTGAAACGATTGAAAGAAACTGTCTTGGAAACGACAAATTATCAAACCCCAGTAGCAGAATTGCATTTTATTATTAAGATTATTAGACTTAATATGGGACTAAATACCTTGTTTGCAGTGTACCTTTCGTCTTTGCCACTTGGTGTCAGTATCGGCGTTGCATTGGACAAAGATTCAAACGTTAGTAAACTTTCGTGTCGTGCCTAACGCTGATGATGTGGCACAAGTTGACTAGCCCAACAGGTTTAGGTTGGGTCAGGTGTGGTGCCATATCCTATAACATAGTTGCGGTCCTCAGCTCTGATTGGCTGAGTCACATTGTAACAGTTGTAAAAAATACCCAATAAATGCACACTTTGACGGCATAACATTTAAATATTAATGCGTGTAACGAAAACCACTAACGCCTAGCAACCAAGATGTTCATCTACTGTTCAATTAACTATCACATAGTTTTTGGAAGAACACCCAGCTTAATATTGTTATTTAATTTGCCATTAAAAATGGCAAATTAGACTTATTATCAAAAGACTTATTATCAACGTTAATGCACTTATCAAAAAAATCACCAGTTCTACCGGTCACTTAGCAACCATGCTGTTTATCTATTGTTCAAGAACTATATTGCTTGGCGGAAGAATGACATTTAATCAACACTGATTTAAAAAAAAAACATTTCATAGACATTTTCTTCCTTTTTTAAAACAAATTCCAGTTGTGTGTTAACTCATTATTTCATTGCACTCTACTGCTCTGCAGGCTGTGCCAGGGCCTCTTCTGGTATTATCTGTTGCTGCCTGTGTTTTGGGGCTTTGCCATGTGGAAGGAACAGCTGACACCCCAACACTGAGTCCTCTGGATGCTGCTTTCTGTCAGTAAGTAGCCCATGATGTCTCACAAGATGTGCCATAATAGCTTAGAGGAATGCAGGTGAACGGGAAACCATGCAAAAAGAAACCTGGCAAGGACTCAAGAATTTGTTTTGTTGACTGGAAGCTTCCTTTGCCCATCTCTAAATTGCCCAAAATAATCCATCACTCCTTTACTGTGAGATAGAAACCCTTTTAAACCTGTAGCTTCAGTGTTTAAGCCTGTTCCCTTTGCTTTTAGTGCAATACAGTAGGATTTGTCTTGAGTTGAAATCACTCAACGGAGACTGAAGTTCATCTTTTCATCCTCAATCCTCTCTTCATTTCAGTGGGGGGCTAGAAGTTATCTATCCACATGTGGACATCAACAAGTGCCTTATAATATCAAAGGACCTGAAACTCAGAGAGAAGATCAGCAAAGTGTGGGACGCCCCACACATTCACTTCTCTGGAGCAGATAAGGTAAGAGGTGTGTGTGTGTGTGTGTGTGTGTGTGTGTGTGTGTGTGTGTGTGTGTGTTTGTGTGTTTAAGTGCACAGGTCTAATTATCGTGCCCCAGGCATTAAGCTCCGAGTTATGGTTGGCTATCTGTTTAAGTTGTATTTTTTGGAGAAAATTTGGTGAATGATAAAATGGTAAATGAGTCAGACTGTATGTACACAAATCAAAATTCTGTTTTTGGAGAATAGCTATTTCAGTGTAAGTTCACGAGTAGTTTCACAAGCTACATTTTCAGGGTTTTCCCAGTGAGATTTGTGTCTGTGCGTGTGTTTGTGTATGTATTTCTGTTTCTGTCTGTGGGAGATATTTGGCACACATATTGTGTACCACTACTTAAAACAGTAGGGCACATGCTTATTTTAAACACTAGAGAGCAGTAATACATAAAATAAGCCACATTTTCACACCAAAGACAGAGTCGGACTAGTGGTTTCAGTTATACAAAAACAAGCTGTTAACAAAATGTTCACAAAGTCAGTGACAGTAATCATGAAATGACATTTTAACAAAATTGTAAGTTCCAATCTGTTTCCCAGTTTTTCTTCTATTACAGTGCCTGTATTACCTGCCCTGATATATTAATGTGGCCTTTGTTACCAGAGGGTGGTGCAAGCACCTCATACTTAAAAGCCGTTAAAAGAATAATTATGTTTAGCCAAGGTAATGTTGAATCTAGACTTACAATTTATACTTTTCAGAATGTCGAGTCTTATATCAAAATAACAAATTGTAGGCAATACAGTGTAATTGGCCTGCTTAATTCAGTGCCTAACGATAGCTCAGTATTGCTAATGTTCTAATGTTCATTTAATATTAGTGAAGCTACAGAACAATGCATCACCATGCTCAGAAGTCATGCAATTATTAGAATGAATTTCAGCACACAGCATACGAAGCTGTGCATGCTTCAGAGGAAAAGCCTTTGCCCCAATGTCCTATAATTGTAACGAGTTTAGATTCAGAATAAAACAACATAAGTGAATCATTTTAAAACAAAAGATTAATACAAATTTACTAATTGCAATTAATTTATTTAAAAATCCTAATTTAAAAAAATTAAACATTGTCTGGACTCCACAGTAATTTTTACTTGAGTGTGATCATTTAAATTCTAAATATATTCATAATACACTTCTCTTAACTTTAATTGAAAAATAGATTAATTACAGTGTTGGGTTGTTATTTGTTGGTGAGAAAACACAGGCAATTCAAAATGTGACATAAACACGACAGCCCTTGATGGGAATTGTTTCATCTTGTCTACCATATAAATACTGAAAAGGAAGACAGAGTTGGAAAATGGAAAATCTACCATTATATAAAGTAAGGGTAGCGTGTCATGAGCTATATTAATCTTACAATTTAACTTAATCTTAACTTAAAATTGCCGTACAGAGATGCATTCAAATGAGTGTATAATTTTTTCTGTTGTTGAGCGACAGATTGAGAGTCAGTTCCCACTCCAGAAAACTCCTGCTGAAGTTGACCATGGAACTACACCAACCTATACCAAATCCTATATCTGTAAATTGAAAACTTAAATTGAAAGCCACCTCGATTTAGGAGGTAGTCTATGAATTCCAGAGCTAAGCAGTCTAGCTTGAGCATGATCTATTGCCCTTCTATTGCCCAAACTCCATTTGATGTATGGTCGTATTATCTATAATGCTGTCTTACATGATTCTTTTCTATTGCCAGAATCGGTGTCAGACAGCAAAACAGATTACATGTTAGATTAAATCAATACAAACTTTATTTACTGGGATTTGAAATGTAATTCTCCTTTTCTCCTGACACTTAAGCAAAGTGCACACTAGTGAAGGCTCAGGCACAGTTTCCTGCCTGGGGTTCTGTGGTAGGTCTGCTACTCCACCACGCTTCTGTCAGCGTGTCATCCTGCCAGCAGTGCTATTCTCTGCTGCTCAACCGTTGTACTCGGTAGCCGAGCTACAGAATAGTGGTCACTCAGTCTCAAATCCACCCACTGTGACACCCACTTCATTACTGGGATGGGATGGAAGCCTGCTGAGTAATTGTTATGGAGCGCAATGGGCAGTAGTCCAGTAAACCCGCCTCTAAATGGGCATTTATGACCAAAAACAAAAGCAAAGGGCCACAGAAACTGCAGATTTCCTGATCCAAACTTCACAGTAGTGATTCACCACGTGACTTGAGCTTACAACATTACCAAATGGGCATGCACATTTGCAGCCCATTTTGCCAATCCTAATAACACCAAAGCTTCAAAAGTATCGACGCTGAAACGCACTGAATGAGATGGCTGATGATAATGTAGCAACGCGACTCGGTTGCAGGTGGCATTAGATAAAGAAATGTCCTGCTGTTAATAATGCATGTTGCTAGTGTGAAGTGTTAATGAAGGCTGGAAGTGGAACAGACCTGACCGTGGCATGTTCTGTAATCAATGCAGCCAGTTGGAGCTCCAGAGTACAGAAGTTCACCATGAAAGTTTCCAAGTGTGCTTCCTTTTCAGTATATATACTTAACCCCTTAACACTGTGAAGCTTTACAACAGAATATGAAATAGCGGTGCGCTGATATCCTTCCACAGAGACTCTTAACCAGGTGATGGCAATTATTAGTCCCTCACCATGCTGTAGAATGGAATTGGATTATACACCTCTGCGAAAGAGAGTGGTTTGAAATACTGCAATTTTACAACAACGAACAAAAGAATTGCACCCAAGAATAAACATAAATCCAATTACAAGTTTGTTTAAACACCAAGTAACACCAGTGAAATTCTCTTAAACACCATATGAAAAAGTGTTAAGCCAACGCATAGATACAAATCACTACTATTATTTCCTCAAATGAGACACAATATCATCTTATAGGTGTGAGGTACCTTTTCTTGACTGTCCTAGTCCTAATATCCCAAAATCATGTAGGCCAGTGGCCGTGTGATTAGTGTCATCCCAGGGATTGAGGCCATATTTACACCAGTAAAACGTGATGCTTTCCGTTCGCTTTAGTGTCCAGCCTCCTTTTGCAGGAAGCGGAAGCATATGTTGACTCCAATGTTAACACTCAGGTTTAAAAATGTCACTTCAAAAGTCAAAACAGCAGCAGAACGTGCTGTCATAATTGCAAATTCAAACGTAACTTATCGTTTAGTGGTCTGCTTGTCTGACTGGCAAGAAAGCACTGATCCCCAAAAAATATTTTACCTCAGGAGTCAAGACTGAGTTTAGGAAAATAGTTTTCACCTGTGACTTTTATAATTTTGACACATAAATTGATATTTGTGAATGATATTTCAACAAAAAGTCAATGCAGTGTTGATCCACGTTGTTCTTCCTTTTATTCCAAACCCAGTCTCATAGTGTCTTTGAAAAGATTTTCTTTTAATATTAATAGACAGAAGGTGGTGGTAGACCAAAGCTGTAATAGGAACCAGCTTATTCTTGTTTTCACAAGATAGGAAATGTCTTTATGAAGCCAAGCCCTGAGAGGTCAGGGGGTCAGTTCCTAGTTAAATCATATCCACCAAGCATTTTCTCAGCACTCAACATCATAAAGTTTCCCTTGTGGTCAAATTCTGCTGCCTATACAAAAGACATATCACGCTGCACATTATGGTTGATCATTCATCGCTGACTACAGATGTAGAGTAGCAAAACATTTATCTCCATTGATCTGAATTTCTAAACGGTGTCTCCACGCCTTATCCTGTTTAAAATCTTCACTCTTTCAATTCAACATTAGTATCTGTCAAAATACTCCCAGGAAGTTGCATTCAGATGAGCTTGGGTCTATTGTGTCCCTTTGGAGACCCGGCAAACTTGGCCAGAGGACAAGAAACTTTCCAGATAATGCTTTGCCTGGAGACAATGATAAGAGTGAAATTTAGGAAGACTCCAAAAATAACCAACCCTGTGTCTGAAGTGAAAGAGATTAAAACGGTGGTATATATCTGGCTACATGTCAGCTCACACGGGTGTGCTTTGGCACAATGTTGAATTTTGTGGAAACATAAGGAATGTGTAAGTGAGCATATGAGTTTCCGCTTCCTTCAGTTGCTGGCCTCTCTTCTTCCAAATGTTGGGTTTCAGTAAACCTATTTGTTTTTCCAACCTGCAGACATGGCAGGAATACATATTTCATATTTCAGTATGATCTTTTGTGAAGTTTTGCCTATACTATATATTTATCAATGCCTGCGTTTCAACTACAGAGTCTGGGATCAAATGGTGCATTCACTATGTCAAAATCCCTTTGACATGAACTCATGTGGCATATTATTTAGAGTAACTATGAGTCTACATTTTGCTACAAGCATACTCATCTTTTTCTTTCTTGAAATCAGTGTCTTCGGTATCAGCGAAGTGGGCCACAGGAGTTACCTTTACCTCGTGGTTGTTCCAAAAGTGGAGAGAGTTTTGGAGTTGTTTTTTTTTTGAGTAAGGACCAGAGCCACAGGGCGCATTCTTAGACATGGGGATTTTAAAGCCTTGTTTTTTGGTAGACATTCTTGCATCTGGTGGATGGAATGAGGGTTTAAACCATTACTGCGATTAGAGCTGCCTCCCTATGATCTCTTGAGCTTGCTTACTGCTGCTAATAGCTGTTTCCTCTCTATTTCCTTCTATCTTTTTCTTTTTCGCTTTCTCTCTCTCTGTGAATGATTTTTATGCTTTGCTAAAACATGTGGGGGCGTTGAGAGAGGATTTAAATGCAACGATCCCCCTCCTCTTTTTTTTTTGGTGAATCTTAGTGTTCTTTTCTGCAAGCCTCTGATGACGACAGGGCAGCTTTAAGCCTGGCAGTGCCCACGGCAGGCTGCCGTCTCAGCGCTGCCCACTCTCCTCTGTGTTGGCATGCTGGAGAAAGCGAGGGTGGGGTTCCTCTCTAGCAGACCCTGTCATTCCTAGGAAAGCCTACATGTCCACCCATGCAGGATTCCTGAAAGGTCTTCATGTTGGGGATGTGAGAGCGCAAAGACAGGGATTTTATTTTCTGTAGGCGATGGTCTTCATTCAGCAAAGAGTCATGGATGTATATTTAGACATACAGGCAAGTGCTAGTGACAGTGAGGGTCTGCAAGTGAAACATGTAATGTCTATCTAATTGTGCATTCATTGTCATCAGGTGGGTGTTGTTGGCTCTGTTGGATTACATCAACGCGCTTGGCCAAGATTCATGGAGTTTATTTCCTTAGCTAATGTTCCCCTTTGTCATTATGTCACCCCTGTTAAGCTGACCCGTGACTCACGTCGTTCAGCCATTGCCCATTACTACATAACGTATATGTTTCATTCAAGGCTCTGAAGAGTAAAGAATTACAACCTCTGTTACCAGGAGCACTGGATTGACTGTGCATATTCAGTGGAATGGACAGCAACTATAAGCCACTTAAGCTGCGTTTCCACAAAGAGGAATGATCTACACCGCGTGTAAGACGTCTGTGACATGCAGACCATCAGAGACCAGAACTTGGAAGCTGTTAGACCACAGGGAAGTTTGAGTCTGTGTTGATTTGCAAAGGCAGATGTGCAAAAAAGAGAGATTGCACATAACCAGTTTATATTATTTCCTATTCATCTCACCTACCCCCCCCCCCATATACTTTCATACTGACCATCAGTTCTACTTTGTAAGCTAACCTTTTGTACCCTATTGTTACAGCTGCATGGTATTCCTTCACCCAACACTTGGCCTGAGAGCGGTAGGCAGACATAGACATAGATAGGCAGACTCAGTCTGTGGCTGAGTGAAATATGATTTCAATTACCATGAAAAAGTATTGTTATCAAAGGGAGGATAAAAACAGATTAGGGGAGCTCTGGGATGCTCTTGTGGATGACAGTGGTCAGGTCTGTATGCAAACAGCGATATTGGCTAAAGCTCTGGAGGAAAGCAGGTGGTTCCACGTGTTAAGTCCTCTCAAGAGGCCCCTGGAGGAGAAGATGAGATGTGCTTTTAAAATTAAGTTGTTTGCTTAGCACTCATTACTCAAGGGGCAATCTTTTGAGAGCTCAACTGTCTTATATAGTAACACAAATGGAGGAATAATAACTGCAAAATTCCAACGTTTTTGTTACTGGCAGGGTAACATTAGTGTTATTTGGACTGTAGAAAAATATAATAATAATAACAATAATAATACTAATAATAAGTTAATCTAGTCTAGTCTAGATTTTGACAACATGCATGAGATTTATTATGTTTTTCATGAAATCCATTAATTAGATCCCAATTTGTATTATAGAAATACCAAATACCAGTAATAAAAATACCTGTGCCGTCTGATTATTATTCACACAGAAATTCTACCTTGTCAGTTCATATACATTGACTGCAAGATCTGTTCAAACAGAGATTCATAATCTGCACAGGAAGTGCATCTGCTGCTGTGGATGCTTAGATAAACATACAAGATTAAATTTCTATTTATATGAGCCGCAGGAACCTAACATTTGCTGGGGAATCATTGTAAGATCTGAAGACGACTTGATTGCACTTTGGCACAGTAAGTAATTCATGCATTTTCTTAATGTGACCTGTCCAGCAGGGAGATGTCTGTGGCAAATTCAAGCTACTCTGGGCAGGTTTCAGTTAGTCTTCTTACCTCTCAGTCGTATGGTTTCAAGATGTCTACGGCCCTTCCACATGTTGTGTTGCTTACTTTTTTTATGAAATCCTCCCTTGTTATAAGTTTTAGGAAGGAAATAGAAACAGAAACTTTCCGATTCAGTCAGTTGTAAAATAATTTGTCTTAGCAGGTGTGAAAATGTGGACATTCTTCAGTATTTTTATAGACGTGATTACTGGCATACTCAGTGTATGCATAAAACTCAGGTAATTGACTTTTCTTTCTTTGACAGCTTCTTTTCTTTTGGAACTAAGTAATCATAAAGTTGAAAGTGATCATGCAAAGTTTACTTAAGACCCAGATGCTTGGCTTAGTGGCATTTTGCCCAAATTGTTTTGTGCTTCTCCTTCGTGGTCCGGCACAGGGTTTAGTTACAGTTCTGTCCCAATCCTCTCATTCACCTTCTTTAAGAACAGCTTCAGGGCTGCTCATAATGCTTAACTCTCCATAATGCCATCCCCTTCATCTCCCCAGTGGTCTTATTGTCTTAACTCTGGATGGAGAGACAGTAAGAAAGAGTGTACGAAAAAAATGGGTTGGCGCAGTGAAAAGTGAGAATTTTTTCAAAGATGCACTGCAACCAAGTTTTGCTTTGGAGAATCTTTTGCCTGTCAGTGATTCCTGTTCCCCCCTGACTTGTAAGGAAAGATAATACATTTGCATTTTTTTTTACTGTGTTTTTCAAATGGACAAGGTTGATAACATGTTACCAGGACTTCACATTGCATTTGACATTAACAAGCCAAGTAAAATTACTGGTGTAAAATCTACTAAAGTAAAAAGTAGCCAATTTAAAATGTACTCAGAGTAACAGTTACTGAGTTATAAAACAGAACAGACGTTGTTACTAGCGAACTAGCGAGACAACAACCAGGTAAATGCAAACCAATAATACTGCAGCTGGATGGACGGTAACTAAGGAACTATAATGGATATATTTGAGCGTTTAATGTTACAGTTAGATTAAATGAATTAAATTAACGTTTCGTCCACATGCTTGTGCAGGTTTGCTGCAGATGTAATTTACTACTGTTTCTGATGCAATGCTATTGGAGGAGAGCCTAGCATGGCCTCTGTAATGGATGTGAAGTAAAAGACTTTGTTCAAAACATACTTGAATAAAAGTAAAATTACTGATTCAAAAAATACTCAAAAAATGTATTAATTACAATAATTAGAGTAGATGTAATGTGTTACTTCCTCCTTTGGCCATTGGTTATTGATGCATTGATTGAGTTTGAGAACAGAGGATGCTAGAACCGAGCAGCCATCACTTCCTTGTCATTTCTCTGATCCTGTAGTTTGGAAGCAGAGAAAATGGTATGCAAATGATTTGTTAATCCCTTTACATTATTTGTTCCATTTCTCCCTTTTCGTTTTCACACTCAGTTTCTAGCACAGCGAGCTGACAGGCGGACACCCTCAGATTGCTAATTCTTAACATAGAAAAAAAGTCAGCCATCCATATTGCATTTAAAACGTGCCTGATTCAATTAAGTAATTTGATTTTAAAGATTTACCTGAGAGGTGCACAAAGAGATCCTGGAAACCCTCACCAGGCAAGTCAATCACTTCCTACTGCATGTGTGGAAGGCAGTATTTTTTTTGTCCATGTTATTGTTTGTTGAGTGCAGAAACATAGACCATTAACTTACCTATTACAACCATAAACTTTCTCATCTTTCTCATCCTAGATGTGTATTTTTCTTACATGTTTTCACCAGCAGATTTTAATCCCACAAGAAAAAGATTGACTTGGACAATTAAGGCTATAATATCAGCATAAGCAGGATAAGATAACCAAGTCAAGAGCAATGGCACATTAAATTGTGACCAATGTCTTTCCATAGTTTTGTTGTCCCAAGGGTTGGTGTTAAAAATAATAAGAAAGAGGTGGGATGGTCTTAGATCCAAGGAGCTTAAAATGCAAAATCTCAAATAAGCCCAATTTTCCTTAGCCAATCGTGTTGCATTTTGGTGGGTTTGTGTTGATCGTCTCAACTGACTCACATACCGCCCCTCCCCAAATAAAAACACTAGAGATTTACGTGGCTTTTCAAAAAATGTATCTAGACATTTATCCAGCTTAATCTTCTTAACATATTAAAGTGATTTGCTTTACCCTGAAGTGGCTGAAGCTGTATCAAGCTCACCGCCCCTCATGGCACTAAGACCTGAGAGGCATTGTGGACATTTTCAGCTCTTGAATAAGAGAGAGGTGGGCAGAAGTCAACCTGCTTCTCAGCTGTGGAGCTATGGCCATCCCCGCTGTGCGTCCATTTTTTTGTTCTGTTATTAGTCCAACTGTTGCACTCAGTCAGTGTTCTTAGGCACATGGCTCTGCCAGAACTGCCCACACTGTGGTGTGGAGGTTTGGAGCTCTCAGCTTTTGAGCTGAACTGAAAGAGCTCTCTCGCAGAGTAGGTGTTGGCAGGATGCTTTGTTTCTTTCTGTGAATGTCATGAGAGGTATGGATAATGAGAAAATTGAAGCATAACCACAGTGATGGCATGATTTATCTGGGTGCCAACTTCATGCCTGACTGCAGATTTGGGCATTTTCTGATAGGCGATGTTTTTAACCTTTTCTCCAGACAGGACGCAAACCAATGCGAGAATCAGTAGTGACGGTTACAATGTGTTTTATTTAAATCACCACTTCACAGACTGGGCATTTAAAAGGTCTTGGTCAAACTCACAAACGTCTGATGTCCTTATTTGGCATGATGCTCTATGGATGTGCTTCAGGGCATAGACTTTGCCGGATCTCATCAGTTAAACTGTAGGTTTAAACTTTGAGACATTCATTGTAGCTGAAGCATGAACCTATTCATTGTCATCATGGTATTTGGCTTAACGTCTATCAAAGTTAAATCAGAGATGATATCGTCACATCGGCATAATTTATTGGAAATCAGAGTTTTGAAGACCATGCCATTTGAAACACCAATTATATTATGTCCATATACATTTTCAAATGTATCTTGGAATGATGATCACAGGAAATTATATTAAGTGGCTTTTCTTATTTATTTTTTTTATTTTATGGATACTTATGGTTTATTGTCTGTCATTTTCCTAAAAAGGAATACTTTTCTTTTCAATAATCTAATTAAGAAAGCAATCAAACTGACAAGCAAAAGCGCTACCACACGTAAACATTATTTCATTCTCTGTTTTCTATTCTTTCAAAGCATAAGCAGAGCATCTCACAAGAGTTTTCAGACTTAGAGTTCAGCTTTTCAATAGGCAGCATGGCACACTTGGTTGGTTTTTCCTTGGTAGCGTATTGCATTTGCGAGGTAGCTTGCTAGCCACCTAGTGTGCCCTAGCAGCATGTCTTGCATTTTCAAACCCTCCAGTCTGATCAGGAGACGCATACACATCAGTCCACTACTGCCCACCTCCTGGGTGTAAAAGCTGGTGGACCATTCTTTGTGAGATCTACATCCAGTAGAACGAGACGGAGGGGGTTGACAGTGGATGGAGGCTGATTAGCATACTTTGCTATAAAGATTAAAAATAACCCTACAGAGTCAGGAATTCCAAAGTTACTGCCATGAACTCTCAGTTTGATATAATACATTGTCTGTCCCTTGCACCATGATTCTACAATCATATTGATATTGATCATTTGTTTCATTTCATATCATACCCAGCTCACAGGGGCTTCCAAGAAACATCCGTACATCATGTTAACATCACATACTGCAAAAAAAAGTATTTAATACTGTCATTATCTAACCTTATGGGGGAGATCTATCATCTTTACGTTTTGTGTGGCATATGGCCCAGACATAGAGCTATTGTACAAATGTGACAATCTGTGAATGATAGTGTGAGTGACGGTGAGGTGTCTTGAAGTGAAACACGCATGGATTCATTGTGCATGATCCTTAATACTAAGGCCTAGAGGTTGCAAAAATTATGATTTAGCCACTTTTTTTTTTCTCCACTTATTAGGATACCGTATGAAATATAATTTAACATTTTGCTTTATCTCTTCTCTTTATTCAAACTGACAAGTACTTGACCTCTCATCTTTGGATTGAATGTCTGACAGGTGTTAAAATCACAGACTGTGGCTGTCCATACAAAATGTTCAACATAGCACAGTTCTGCACAGACAAGCACTTCAAACAAACTACGAGTGCTTGCTTCTTTTCATATCACGCAGAATGGGAGAAATTGATTGGAACTGGGAGGCTTAGAACTGGATTTTCCTCAACCATGAATCTTTTTCTTGAACAACTGCAGCTTAAATTTAGATTTTTTTTCTGGCTTTGTTTTTATTTCTTTGTCCAAATCCTATCGAGTGGTGCTTCAGGTTCTTCCTTGAGTAAAAAGTTGATATTGTTGTGGGGAGGCAAAAAGGACTTTTTTCATGTGTGCAGGAATGTAGATTTCTTCCCCCCGTGAAATCCTAATTGTGCCTTGGAGGGCTGGTAGGGTATCGCTGCTCGGCTCAGCTCAACAGGATTTGTGTCTGTGTATGTTAGAGTATGTCTCTTAGCCTGAATGCGGATATAACCCTTTCATTGCACAAGCTGCTGATTTTTCATATTTGCCGATAGGCTGATCCTGTGCATCCGTAGCTTTTTGTTGAAGACATTGAAAGTTTTTGTAGGGAAGCTTCCATATTTGAAATGTTTATTTTTTCAATATATGTTAGGAGTTAAAGCAGATAACAAGTGGACTTCTTTCTTAATTGTCATCCATATTAGACATTTAAGCTCTTGAGAGCAGGTCTTGTCACTATGGTGCCTGGTCAGATTGGGCTAGGAAATAGCCAGCGAGCACGTCTCAGGTCAAAACGACTTCTACCCTGTGTGCCTCTAGAATTATTGCCGTGCATTTATCTATGCAAATCCAGGATAAGATCCTATCTGCCTGCAGCTACATATCCCCCTGGATTTGGTCTGTGTGAGTTAGGCAGGTTATGGTTGACTGTCAAAAAGGGATGGAAACAACATATATGCGAAGATTATTGTTCTAGTCATTAATTGTCACTTGAAAGGGGATTAGGCTTAACAATCCTGTAGGATGCTGTTACACCTGTCCTTCCTCATGTCTAACAATGTTCACTTTCCCCTTATTTCAGTATCAATTCAAGTTGGCAAAATAAAAAAAGCTGATTTATTCAAATGAATCATCAACGCTGGAAATGATTCAATATGTGCCGCATTCAGATGGGTGATATATTATTCCCTTGGGGAGAGGCAAAGATGGAGCTGCGGAGCTGTTTTATTTGTGCTGTCGTTATCAGTGTGTCAGGCAGAGAGGCTGAGCTTGTTCTCTATGAATGGACAAGCCCTTGAACCATAAACCTGTACCTCCTCTGATAACAGTTTCTGTATTGTGATATCAGCACCATTCTGTGTGATGTCCTCTCTGACAGCGCTAAATATATAAACATTTACAAAATGAAGGATCTGTCAGACTAATTATTTTATTTTAACCAGTTCTCCAAAACTAAGGATTTGAGCTCCTGTATGCCTAATCTATGTTTTTGAAGACATTGTGAATTTTTTTTCAAAGGGAAGCACAGTATTGTGATTGTGCTTGACTTTCACCCAGCGTTGCTATTGATACTTCCTCTGTTTTGTCTGTGGGTATGCTTTTGTACTTTCTTTCGTTCTGTACCTTGCCCCGTATGTTGTTTATTGTTAGCTCTGCTAACTGGGACCTCGGAGTGCACTGACGTCTGAGGTCGCCACATCCTCCAAGGTGAGATGAATGCTCCCTGAATTACTCAGAGCCTGCGCGATGATATGGCCCTGATTGTCAGACGGGTGGGCTGGTGACACTGGAACACAGACGGTGCTTGTCTGTTTGAAATATTCCGTTTCGAGCTTCCAAGCCCTGGGCAGTCCTTTCTCCCAGTCTCCCAACACCCAGCTTCGCCCACTGAAACAAGAGTCTTCCATACTGGAAAATCCGGCCCTGTCAACTGGCAGTCTGGACTAGGTTCAGCCCACACGCCGAGCACCCCCCACCACCACTGCCACCCCCTAATAAGGCACTAGAGCTTGCCACCCCATGTAGATGCCTTTTGGTCGCTATCCATGGATGGCGTCAATAGCATCTTCCTACACAGAAGTGACTGAACGGAGGGCACAAGAAAATGTGGGAATAATTTACACTTTCTCACTGTACTACCATCAGAAACCATAATTAATCATGATAGAAAAAATGTGGAAGCCATCTTGGCTGGTGAAACACACAGTGCCTGTGAACAGCACTGACACCTTTGACAGCTCTGATGGCCAAATAGGAAAGGGTGTCAGAGTGCTTACAACTAAGCTCCCTTCATGGCAGAATGTATCCCCTCATCTTGAGAAATGTGTCTGCTGCATGATGTTTCTCCAGGGATGCGTAACTATTGTCATTGTAAGCCTTTTTTATAAGGCATAAAAAAAAGAACGCGCTATTGGACATTGTACATTATTGAATCTGTAAAATTGTGGTGCAAAGTGTTAAAATAGATGTAACAGTAATGATCCCCCTGCCAATGTATGTAAGAAGATTGAGGAACCTAGTGGCCTTCTCAAAAATGGGTTTCCATAGGAACCATATAGCATCAAAATAAAATCTGATAACCAAATTAATATTTATTTTTAGTCTTTTTTTGAGGAATCAGATATCAGCTAACGCCTTGAAACATTGTTCAATAGTCATGAGGCGGTTATAACTTTGAAGGCTAATGTCTTGCACCATGTCATAGAGGTCTTATTGTTTTCAAAAGCCCATGCAGAGACCAAAACACGCTGGCTCTATTCATTTCTCCCAATGTGTCATTATTATTGTGAGCAGTTTTGCTCTCAGTTAGCCTCCAAATTAGCCTATGTGCTTGTATTGCAGTTTGCAGGTTAGAATCCAAATTGTAAATGATTTCCAAATTCTGGTTTCCTACAGGTAAAGTAATTAGAATGTGCTAGCCATTAGTCTTGCTTGTATAGGCTGACATGCTAGACAGAGTAATTATGGATATCAGTCCAGTACTGTAATTTACCCTGTTTGACTGTGCTATATTCCCTCAGCTGCCCAACTATGTGACAAAAACATTTCCCTTTTGCTTCATTTAGCATGAGCTGGTTCATGAGGCTCTAAATATCCCGGTACCTGGCTGCATGTTACTTCAGAGTACCTGTTAATGGTAGTTACTGTGTATGAGTATGTGCATTTGCAGAAATGCTTTCATGGCAGTGAGTAGGTGTATGTGTGTAAAGCCACCACTAAAAAGTGTTGAAAGCCTCAGCTAGCAAGATCGCATCCAGGGTGACTAATAAGCTTAACATGAGCACGGCTGTATTCGCAAGCATGGTGCGGTGAAAGAAGTCTTCACTGTTGAGAGAAATGCAGAAATGGTTCCCTAGGCTGCTACTAATTCTGTCACCCCCCTCAAGCTCCAATCAGACTGTGAACCATCTTACTGTTAGCTATGGCTTCAGAGTAGTTCCACACTGCACCAGGAAAGTACAGGGGTTCACGTAGTCAGCTCAGGACAGACGGCATGTAAACACATCCAGAATTCATCAGAGAGCTGTTAGTGTGATTTGAACTGCCAAAGTAAAACGCAGTGCTCACGAGTTTGTAAGTAGTATATTGAGAATTTGCCTAAGAGAGGGAAAAAAATAGGTCTATGCAATATGTACATTGATACCTGATACACTGCAAAATCTGTAGGCTATAATTGATAATGCATTGTTGCTCGGCTTCCATCATATGATTGAAATGTAGCATTTTGATAGATATGTTCAAACTGAAACATGATAATGAGATTATGTAATTATGTAAACTTGTGTTCCACATTCAACTGTGATTCCTCTTGAACTGCTGCCTCCTCATAGTGCTAATATTGCTCTGTTTGGCTGCTTAGTGGGGATCCAGTAGCTGTGCTGTCTTTAGGCCTATATAGAATATGCATTTTTATCCACATGTGACTTTTTGACCATGTGGCTTCTAGAAGTGTGGATTTATAAGCCACTTCACACTCCACTCCTGTGTGGGTGGCAGGCTGAGATAAAAATAGGCAGGTTTGGAGGTAGTGGGCAGCCCTCGCTGTGTGAGGCGCTTTAGACCATACTGAGGAGCATCGGCATACTCTTTGCACAACATTTAAATGTGTCAATAATCAATCTAAATGTTAAATAACTGTAATTGTCCCTCGTAAAATCGTAAAAAAGTGCTTTTCTAGATGTTCGATGTCAAACTTGAACAACTTGAGTAACAGACTTGCAGCAGCTTTTTCATCAAAGTGACGAGAGGTACAGAGTTCCTGTGTTTAGGAGAGTAGCATTAAATGGCAAGCGTTCTCTGTCTGCTAAATATACCACCTGTTTTTTCAAAACAGTAAAAGGCTGCGACTACAATATGTCTCCCTTTGCTGTCGCTCAGCGACTCCACGTGTGTTTGTGTGTGTGTGTGCATATAGTGCACATTGTGCCTCCGTGTTTAATATAGCATTTTAAGTTTTCCATTTAAATGGTCTGTTCATTGGTTACTGTGCCAATCAGGTGACCGCAATGATACCAGTCAGCTTTTCTCTTCAGGGCTTAGTAGTAAACATGCTCAGAGTCACACAGAGGATTGTGGAGTGTGCAGGAGGCCCAGTGTCTGCAGCAGTAGCTCATCGACATCTACAGCTCATCTAGAAGTGATGGGGGCTGCAGGTAATAGACAGGTACGGATCGTTGTTTGGTGGTTGCTGGGCAGAAAAAGGTGGCTGGAATGGTCAGCTGTATATTTGACTTTTGTGTTTCCCATGTCCCTTATGCTTTTCTGATAGGGTTTATAGGGGTCTGATGGCTGTGAGACATAAGGTTGCCAGATGATTTCAGATAAAGACCTTGCTATCGTTAGCGTCATAACTGTAACGTATCGATGGAGAAGATTTTGAAGAAAACGATGTAAGGAGAAATTTTGTTTTTTTGATTTTTCATGTAAGCCCTGTCAGAATTTTTGTCGGCGGTTTTCTCCCTCACCCAATTCCTCTGTAGCAGATTACTGCTCTGTCCTTTGTGACTGCCGGTGAAGGAGGTTTTACAGTACCGGTTGCAATGGGGAGGCACCATGTTACGAAGCTTCTGAGCAAGAGGGGAGGGGTGGGGGGTGTTATTAATGACAACGAGGACCTCTTCACCCCCGAGGTTGATGACCTCTAGGTGAGTGCCACAGCCATGTCCCTACAATGTGACCACTGCCCGCCTTCTATCTCCATCTCATCTGTGGGTCCACTGCCCCCACCGCTTTCTGGACAGGATTCAATTACTGCTGCCTGGCTGACCCTTGACCTCCCCTCCACCAGGATGAACCTCATCCTCTGACCCTGATAGAACAAGTGCCATGTACCATTGTTAACCTTCCCCATGACTCTCACTGCTATCCTCCCATCACAATGGGACTCTATTGCTTTATCCTAAGTATAAAACTCCTAGCCAGATTTATCCTCTCTGAATTCACATGAAACTACATTTTATATCCTGTTTGATTGAAAATATGTTTTATATATTCTAGGATTGCACAAAATTGTAGCCTGTAGTCTTCAGATATTTACTCCTGGAGCGCTGTTTAAGAGGGGGAATTTTTCTGTATTTACAGATCGATCTTCCAACCTTGCTCTAAGCTGCAGTCGATGGTTGTTAAGCCGTTGCCGTCTCTTAATCACAACACAGATACCTGTTAATTACCAAACGAGTTCAAGTGTTTTTGCTACTTAAAGAGGGATTTGAGATCGATGCGTTGCTTTGCTCTGGGTCGAGTGGTGAGCACAGTCGACCATTTAATGAAACGTTGTGGGTTCTGTGCGCCGAGGCTGAAGGAGATGAAGAACAGAGAGGATAAAGCAATGGGTATATTAATAGGCAGCTACACGGACGACACTGTTTTGTATTGGGTCAGGGATAAAGCATGAACTTGTAAACTCACAGAGGGGCCTCTTTTCACTCCCTCCCGCTCGCTATCTCACTCTCGCCCTCCGTGGTGTCATCAGTGAGCAGAGCCGGGCTCAACAGCCCAGGCAGCTCTACGAGAGCAGCGATTAGACATCTCTCTGATTCTCAGCCCCAGCAGAGTTCACTCAAAGGTAAGCCAGTAGTTTACATCCCTGGAGACACCGGTCTTCCTCTGCCTTTGTTCTCCCCTATCCTCTGTATTGCAAATACTGTATCTATGTGATGCTAGTGCCATGGAGCACTCATCCCTCTGTCCCTACATAACTTAATGGCTAACAAGTCGACAATAAAAAAATGTATTTCACACAAAAACTATACCTGCTATTGTACACAGATATTGAGTTTCATGTATTCTCCACTAAAAGAGCCCCTCTACCTCCAGACAGGAGGTGGCACTGAGGAGAGAACGCCCCCCCCCCCTCCCCTCCTCCAGTGCCTCTCGAGCACTGACCAGCAGCCATGACAGAGGTGCCCAGTCGGCAGCGGGGCTTATTCCAGCCGCCTGGCGTCTGAGGCGTGGTCCCAGTAGGCCATTTTGCTGTGATCACAGCAGGCAGTGGGAGGTTAATCCCAAGAGAATGCAGGCTCAATCTCCCCCCGCCTCCAGCCTGCACCCGAGGCCTTCACATCCCATCCTGTATAATGGCCTGCTGGAGCGTTGCGGTCTGGGGCCGACACCTACACTGATTTCAGTTTTGCTCCCAGACAGATTATTAGGATATTTTTGGGGTCCTATAGATACCATGGGGAACCTAACTAAGTGGACAGATGACACCTCACACCTTACACAATAATTGAATAAACCAAGTCCTTGCGCTTGGGCAGTGGATCAAAGAGAATAAAGACAGGAGCATTTAAATAAAGTAAAATGTCATTACTGATTGTGATTTGTGGTCCACAGTGTAGAAAGGGCCACTTGTCAACGATATCCTTTGGTTACCTGCGGGGTGAAAGCAAATTTAAATTTCAAAATGCCGTCCAGGCTGAAATGTTAAGTTTCAGTATTAGTGGGTCACTGATACTAATAGGGTAGAGCTCCAACATATTTTTGGAAAATGTGTTTCTAATATCTGTCTATCCGAATGCGCTTAGTTAAAACACGTTTTGCTATACATTTAGTTTGTTCAAGCCATGATACATTTTTTCAGATGGCAGAATATGCATCTGTTTTTCCCTGGAGTCTTTCACGCATATCTGTGTGTAATTAATGTGGATTTTGACAGATGGAGAGCAAAAAATGTCCCTGTAAGAGAGAAGGGTACATGCCACAATGTGTGAAGTGCAAGCATGGAGGGAGCCTCTTGTATTTTTGCTGTCTGTGCCAGCTGGACTAGCCAGATTCTTACAGGTAGAAATTCAAGCACTAAATCTATGCAGAAATCATTGAAATTCAGTGCCCACAATAAGAAGGCCATATTTTTTTGTTTTTACACTTGGAAGAAAAGGCGAAATGTTGTACTAAATTTGGCTTTTTGAAAACTAAGCCTGTCCTGTACAGTATATCACCATCCATGGTAACGTTCGTGAAATATCCAATAAAGTGCTATTGCTTTCAACATTAAACGTGACTTGAGGTCATTTGCTAATTTAAATGCTTAAATTGCCTTTCAGCATGTGTGTGTGTGTGTGTGTGTGTGTGTGTGTGTGCGTGTGTGCGTGTGTGCGTGTGTGTGTGCGTGCCGTTGTTTGAAACCATGTTATTTCTGAATGCATCAGGGTCTGACTTAAATATTAGTGTAACTACATTATCACAGTGTCTTTGCCTGGTAGCAAACATGTACAAATGAGGATTACAACTCTTGAGAAGGCAACAGGTCATGGTTGGTAAGCTGCCCGGGGGGGTCACTGATATAGAGTCACTTTTGACAGGCTGTGGAGGAGGCTCTATTGTTGCTGGTGTGTCTGGATGTTACCTGCAGGCACTATCACTGAGACTACAGTATTATCCTATTATTAGGCTTAGTTGTTTACGCTTATTACTGCTTGTCAGGTAGGCAGAGAATCCCACTGAAAATGAGCATCTGCAGAAAAATACATGACTACTTCTTTATCTCATTCAAGTACACCAGCTTAGGATAATTTTTAGAGGCCTTTAAGAATCTCTTGATAGGACACAACAAACCCTGAATTTTGAGCAAGCTTTATGTTTGTGCTGGAGCATTTGATTCTGTTAAATGTTTGACTAAATGTTTTACCCCAAACAACGTTGTTTGGCAGTCTGAGAATATAAGAAATAATGTTTTATGCCTATTTATGGCTGATATTATTATGGTCTTTTTTTTCAGTTGAAATTACATCCACAGTGAGAAGACATTGTGGATTGAAATAGCCTCGATTAAGATCTCTGTTTGTAGAGGAAGTGAACAAAATAAAAAAGCCCATCATATGGTCTGGCAGATTTTGGGCACAGGACCAGGGATGACAAATGTGCTCTCGCAATAATTCAATCTGCTCTCATAATTCTCTAACTTTTAGGGACAGACAGAATGGAATTTTTCCTGCAATTAAGCCGCCAAGTTATCGTCCAATAACTGTGATCAAGTGTTAGTTAAGATGCTTTTTCTCTCGCATTATCTATTGACAGATTGAGGGGTATAAAGATACTGGGTAAGTGGCAGAATGTTACTGTGAATATGCTAACAAGAAGTGAATATTGTATCAGATCCAAAACACTGTCATTATATTGATGGCACAGTAACAATATTATATTTAAGGATTAACACACAAGAGGCAGTGCTATACTGTGCTATTAGGACAGGGTGTGCTGCAGTTGTTGATGAGCATGTCTCTTCCAACAACCATGGAACAGCATGTTCTCGTGTATGCTATTGACTTTATATAACAGTCTTATTTCATACTAACTCATTTTAACATTGACTGTTGACGTTAGACTTTGTGTTGTGATTCAATAGTACCATGCAGCAAGCCAATAAATGGCAAACCCAGCCTTCTGGTGTGAACTGGCTTTGTGTTCTATGTGGCCACAGTTGGCAACAGAAGCCACTGAAAAATTAACTAAACCAGTGTATTTATGAATAGGGTAAAATACACGCTTTACGGCAAACACCTTAGCTACAACAAGTTAGAGCTAGCAAGGGAATGTTGTTGTTAAGAGTGACGCATCTGTTGGGAAGTAGTAGTACAAAGTATTTAAACTAACTATTGTCTGCCCAGTTAGCTGCGCTGCCTTGGGCTTTGTGTTGCACAAACGGCACACGGCTACGTTTAGAAAGTGAACGCGATCAGGTACCTGTTCATACGCCACAGTTACGCCTCTGGGCCAATCACCAAGTGTGTTAAAGTGTTGTAATACACTATATCTATATTGATTGTAATAATATGCTATATTTTCTGTTTGCAGAGAAAGAAGTATGTTTTGATGATGGTTGATCCTGATGCTCCAAGTCGCACCAGTCCAACTTCTGCTCACTGGAGGCACTGGCTGGTAGTGGACATACAGGTACAGTAAGGGGACAAAACCCCTGCTCTCAATACACTTAATGATAGGAGCCTCAATTTGTTTTGGTGATGGGGACACGGACAGCATTTGTTATTGGATTAGGAACTCATATAGTACTAATTTATGAAGTAGTGTCATGATTTTTCTGAAAATTGTGCATTTTCATAATCTCTGGGCCTCACTTGGCATGTTTTGTGTTTACATCTGCACTGGGGACTATCGCAAGGCTGAAAAATTATGAATGGTTTTTAAGCCTAACTTGGTGAAAAAAGATGCCAAGTTCAAAAATGTTAATTTTTCATATCATGTATCTTGTGCAATAAATGCCTGTGACAAAAGTGTGGGAGTAAGTCTTTCTAAATGGCTGTGAAAGTTTGCAAGGCCCTGTCAGCAGCAATTTCCCTCTGCTGCAGAGAGCCTGGGACGTGTCAATGCAGGCGTGTGAGACTGAGATTGAGGAGAGCAGCATGCAAGGCGCAGACTCTTTCTCCCATAGAGCTCCAGTCCCTCAGCTCCCCCTCCAGTGGAGAGATCTTGGCAGAGCGTTCTCCCTTCATCTGTTCCCCCAGGCAGAGCAGCTCCCCCAATGATCCACACTTCTCCATATTTTACACCCCCGAAATGGGCACCGCTCCGATCCCCTTATTTCTCTTCATATTTCACTCCTTTTTATCCATTCGTTTGTGTGTTTTCACATTCGTGCATTCTAACGCCAAATGCGTGTTAAGTTGTTGATTGCCTCAAATATTTGGAGGTTTGCAGACATTTTTTAATCCCCCTGGAACCCAGAGATCAACCCAGTAGATTAGGACTAGTGGTCTGAAAAACAACCACACAAAGGCGCTTCAGCGATGTATTACTGCTCTCCTTTCATTTTATAAGGCGTAGTCGTACACTAAGTAAATGCCATATTGATTCAGAGATTCAAATGTGATGTATCTGGGATACATATCTTGGTATATCCTACAATGGATCTAAATTCTGAATTTTGTGATTCAGCTAATCAGTGCTGTGCTTAAGAGATGATTTATGCAACCAAATTCCTACTTGCTTTTCAAAATGTGTGAAGAATCACTCAGATAAATTAATGCAATATGAAAAAAGTAATTTCTGATATAGATATAAAATTGCATTAGGCATCATCCTTGCTTCTTATTTGTAAGCCCATACAGTCTGTCTGGCCACTTCACCAGTTGTGAATAAACAAATGTCTTTCAAGTGCTCAGACAGATCACATCCTCTCCAGCAATTCAATTTCCTGTCACTTGTGTGGGTGTTGACCTGCATTGCCCATGTAGGGATTGGCCAATGTGACAGGGTTTTTTTCTGATTGTGGCTGGTGGTTGGTCAGAAGGGTTAATGAGCCTTTTGACTGATGCCAAACCTTAGTGGGAGGTGTTTAATTGACCAGGATGGCTAGGTGACATCACACAACCTTGGTTCAGCTTTTTCAAGTGTCCATGTAAATGTACTGGATTGTGTCTCAATGCATTTGGGATTTTGACAAACAGTAATATAGGTCAATTTATAAATTACTGTGCTCTTGATTGTTTGGAAAAATGTGTTTTTGTTGTGACGTGAAATTCAGCAAGAAAAGATTGAACCAATGAATAGATATCAGACAGATAATAAATATGTGGGATGATTTTTTTTCCCTTTGAATTTTTCTCTAATTTTGCTTCCAACTGGAGACTGATAGCTGAAGACTGATATATTTGGCATTCAGGGCACCATTTTCTGCAATGCGTTTACAGGTAGATTGTTCTGTAAATCAAAGTATTTTCTTTAGTGAAAGCCACGGGTCAAACCATCAAGTGTCAAATGGATCAGCAGTTTGATTCTCACTCACAAGCTATAGGAGCTTCAGCAGCCATATTCTTTCCTTATATATTCATTATTCCAAGGTCATCCAGGGTTGCTCTAGATTGCAGATGTTGACATAATTAGCGTGTATTCTTTATCCGTAGCGGCAGTTGTGAAGGTAAAAGGTTTCTTCAATTCAGCAGAGAGGGAAGTCAGGTCAGTCTGGGCTGAGCAGCACAGTACAGTAGATTTACACTGAATCCTCAACAGAGGTCTCATTAGAGTAGGAACGGTAACGGAACAAGGACACGTTGGCCCAATCTGCGTATTATAGCAGCAGCGCTCACCTTGCTTTGAGCTGCATTGTCTTGCTCACAGCTCTCTTGTCAGAACATGTGCTGAGGGTCTGCACTGTGTGCGTCTACCATGCCAAAATCCACTGGTGCTTCAGAGAGAGCTACTTGAGATCTTGACATTCTGTGCTCCACATCTGAATTAACATTTCTATCACACTGTAGGTTTTCTAATACATTTCCCTTATGGGGTGAGATGTATGATAATGTGTGATATCTGTTTAATTGCTATTACGCAATCCTTTACCTATTATTTGTGCTGTAATTGTGTAGCATATTTGCTTCTTGAAGTTTGATATGATGAAATATGATGTCCATTTTTTTTGCCAAATGTCAAATATTTGATGTCTTCTTATTCTATCTTATTCTATTCTGTCATCATATCATTGCTTTTGACCACAAAGAACAATTCACTCTAGCAGTTAACTGTAATCTATCTCTCTCGGGGGCTCATCTTCTCCAGCAAGCTGTCCAGTTTCTATTAAAACTCACATTATTACATCTATGCATTTTCATAGCAATTGCCCATTTTCATTGACCCCTGGAGCTACAGGAACAGCAATTTAGGATCTCTGCAACACTCTCAATGTTTTGCATCAATTATGGACAATTACCAAAATAACCATCAACAGATTGTTGTCTCGCTCTCGAAGTCAAATTCCAGATTGTGCGCCCCTCCCTCCCTCTCTCTGCTCTCTCTGAGTCTAAATCAATGCAGATGTTCCGGTATGGTCTCGCAGCGATAATTATTGTAACAAGCAAATCATTAGTATCTGAATAGAGACAGCTTATATAAATACAGAGCTGAGTGTTACTTTTTATTTTTTAATACCTTTGGCTTTTTGTACATGATGCAATATGAACCTGTGAAACAATAGTAGTGTTAATGCGCACATTCAGCACTGAGAAATGCCCGGGTGTTCGTTATCGCTGTAAAAACACATTTTCAAAAGAAAAGCAAATGTATAGCCTCATGTTTCACAAGGCATATTTTTTTTACATGTTCCTCTGTTGAATGTTTGTCTCTGTGAAAGGTTGTCTGCCACATAAAGAAACACCTTAAAACTTTTTCACACCAATGTGAGTATGCTGTTTGATTATTTGTATATTTCTGAGTTCTGTACAGTCCATTATTTCAAAGACATATCTTTGCTTAGAGGCTTTGCAGTTCGTATTCAAGCAGTGGCAAGCAGTTCATTGTTTTACTTTACTTTTATTGTCGTGAAAAACCTGCACAAAACAAAGTGTTGCACACTTTGGGAAGCCCTCTGGCTTTCTTACAAACGCGGTGTGTTTTAAACAGGGTTAAGAATACAACAGCAGATTTGAGGCCCATCATGATCTGTTCGGGATCATGATCTTGGCGTGCCCTATACAGTTAGTTATAGTTCTTCAGTTCCTGACAGATTTGCTTCAAGAAGGCCTATGGATTGGAAGCCATCAAATGATTGTTTACTTCCTCTCCCTGGGTAATTGAGGGCCAGGTGGACAGCTCAGAACACAGCTAGATGTGCTCATTATTATGGTGCACGAGGGACATGCATGCTTTAAAATCCTCATCTTATGCAGCAGCTCCCAAAGGGGGGCAGAGCCCATGTTCTGCTGTTGGTCAGGCAAATACAAACAGTGAGGTATTGTGACTGTATCAGACCAGCTGCTGTTGTGTTTGTGAATGTTGTGGCCTACAGAGATTGTCTGCTCCGCACCTCAAGATGTCCTTTGACTGCACACTAGTAGGTCCTCAACTCCTTATTGTGTTTCATTCAGTTTTTTTGATTGCACTTTTTAAGAAAAAGTCATTGAGTGAAGTATAGCAGTCCTCGTGGTCTTGTCAGACATTTCCGCCTCTAAACCGAGTGACTACTTGTCTTAACTTCCAGCTGATATCGAGTTCTGCAAAAATAATAAAGTCGTGCTGATCTTGATCTTGAAATTACATTTCTGCAATAGCCTTACAGTTTGTTTTAGCAAAATATCTCTCCAATGCTGCTAATAAACATACATAATTGCATTGTTCTTTATCCTGTAATTATCCCTACTGTGGCATGTTATGATTTAAGCGTTTCTTTTTGACAGACAGCTGCCCCCATATGGAAGCCAAAAACAATTTCCCGAAGGCCAAGCGAACCATAGCTAGCTTCATTGTGAGAACAAAGAACCATTGGTATTATTCATAATTAAACTCTTATTGTGTACTCGGATGAAAATATTTCCATTCTTCTGCCTCTCTCCTGCTCACTCTCGTTCCCCCTCTCGGTACTTTGCACCTCGTGCTGGGAACATCTGTCTGGCGTCAGAGTGGAGCCTGGCTGTGCAGATTGGAGCAGGTAGAGGAGCACATTGTAGCCCGGCTAATGATGAGAGTGTCTGCCCTCTCTCTTGGAGGAGACGCAAGCTGCTGCTTCACGCTCGCTCACTCCACTCATACGCCCAGGGAAACAGATTTCCAAACATATGCAGTATGTTTTTAATCCAGTTGAGCACTTCATTTCCCAGCAAACACAAATAACCTTACGGGACATCCATATCTTATGACAAGGGGGTGGGCGCAAAGGAATTGAACAATTTTCCTTTTTAATGTTTTTTCCCTCCAAAGTTGCTAAACATGCTCATAACCCAGGTTAACAGTTTGCTTGTTTATGGTTTCACAAACTTTTACACAGAAGTGCCTCCTGGCTCCGAGTCATAGGAAGCAACTTTATCCAATCTAAACTCCAGTTGGTGCACCTGTTGTCATCTTTTGTTTAAACCGAAACTGACAGCATAAACACATGTTTTTGTTGTGAAATACATAAAAGAATTTAAACAGATCATCGACAATAATATATGATTAGAAGTTGGAAGTAAGTAAAGTAAGTACACATACTAGTACTTTATGTTTTAGGTCTGGAAGATATGAACTGAAACAGTAAATTGTCTTGATGTCCGGACATTGCTTGAAATAGTTTGACCCTGTTAGATATTGTGTGTTGGCTATTCATTTTTGAAGTCTATCTGACACCTCCCTTGATATAAGTCAACAATAGCCCCTAACATGGAAGCCCAGCTGGAGGTATTTAACATTTCCAGGGGTTCGCATCCTGTTGCACACTCCAGCCGGACAAATGTCAGAGGTGGTACTACGTGGAGTTCAGCTTTAGGAAGTCATTCCCTCACAAAACCTCATCAGACTCTCCACTCAACCTCCCACCCATCCTTGTCAAGATTAGGATGCTAACATTTGCACTGCCATTTTTAAGGTTATTCATCTACATGTGTGTCTTGTGTGTCTACTGTATACATACATGTGTGTCTGTGTGTGTGTGTGTGTGTGTGTGTGTGTGTGTCAAAGAAGTTTTTAGGGAGGCTATGGGAGGCTGCCGTGCAACAACAATTGGTGAAATGTTTGGTTTTTGGACTGAAGAGCTAACCTCAGACCTAGACCCCATGTCAGCCTGCCTGTATTTCTAGTGCGCTGCTACTTTGGTCTGTTACAGAAACCCCGTAATCACACTATGGCCCCTATCAGCATCTTACTTGCAGCTTATTAACAAACAGGTTCTTCTTCAGTGTGGGCTGCTGCTTTCACTGTTCTCTGCCACCCAAAGGGAGAATTACATAAGAATCCTCCGCTCAATTGTCAGCTCCATCCCCCGTCCACACACAACACACACACACACACACACACACACAATAATCTTGCTGATAACCTCCAGAGCCTCTTGCCATCGCTATACCAACTGACCTCCCTGCAGCGGCTGCTGTGGTTGCCGTGGCGAGATGATTGAGGAGGTTTCACTGCATAAAGAACGTGAGCTGCTATGCTTTCCTACCAAAAGCCACAAATGCTGTTATGGAGGCAAGGAATAATTGTCGATATATTATGTCACCCGCTCTTTCTACCAAAAGCAAATCGTCGGATTTTGCCCCTATGGTGTCTAGAGCAAAATAAACATTCATCTTGCGTCTCAGATTTCTTATAGTGAAGGAAGTACGACGTGTCAGTGTGTTATCTTAATTTTCACCCTGCACACTGTCCTGGATACATCACAGTTATTCTCCAAGAAAACAAGGACAACCTGGAAAGCCCTCTTTAATCCAGTCTGTCATACTATAGACTAGTAAAAAAAAAAAAAAAAAAAAAAAGAACAGATTGGACCTTCTCCATGCAAATGCAGTTTAAAAACCAGTCGCTCCGCACACATAAAGGCGCTTCTTTTAATATGTGCCCCCTTTCTTCACACCCACGACCATTGTGTATAAAATCCTGTTTTTCCTGAAAAGATTTCTAGTCGCAGCCGCAGACAATGTTCCCCCACACAAGCTGTCGTCTTTGTCATCCCCCCCCCTTTCCCAGTCAGTAAAGCAGGATCTCTGGCAGTTGGCCGCGTGCGCGAACTCTTCCCCATTTCAAGGTACAGGTGGGGGCTCGCTAGAGTCTCCCTACCTGTTCCTCTGTAAACTGGTCCACTTTGACAGACGTGGACAGGAAAGGGCGGGGGGGGGGGGGGGGGGCATGAAAAATAAGGGGCAGAGAGAGGGGCGGGTAAATGAATGATGGCAGAGGTTGCGGGGGGTTGCTGGGGCCGTGGCTGTGGCCAATGCTTCCTCTTAGGGGTAGCGGCATGTCTCTTTTTACGATATGGTGAAGGGGAGGGAGGCATGCTGATAAAAACAACTCACTAACAATTATGCTCACCTAAAATAGCCCTCTCTTAAGTATATAGTATGCTTCCCAGTTAATTGTACACAAAAACAAAGACTTCACAAAAGACCTCCTGCAGCCAATGTATTTTCTTGTATTTTGGCATTATAATTAAGTCAGACGGCTATTGGTACAAAGTTGTCAGATATTAGCGTAGCCTGACTAACTCTATATATTGACTATGAGTGTTTTTATTTTAAAGTTCCATACTGAATGTAACATCAGCGAACTCTAATATAGCAGAGAGAATTTTATTATGAGCAAACAATCACATCAATGGCAGCTCAGAATGTTTAGAATGTAACGAGATTCATGGATATCAGACGTGACTTCCCATCGCATTGTAAAAAAAGTCTGTCTGTCTGCGTTACCAAGGCTAAACACTGTTGGAGAGTTATCCGTTTGCTGAAAATAATAAAACAGACTGCAACTAAAAGAATCTGTAAAAAGTAATTTGTCTACAGTGCGACTGATATCAAACCATGATTGTGCCTATTTTTTTTTTTTTTTAGAGAGATTGGCTACAAATAGGGAAACGCGTGCAAGAGCTCAGCAGGTCATGAGTCCTTTCTCTGTCGATTTCTTTGGCAGTCTGTTCCGAGCCAAGCCACCGACTCCTTGGGATTTAGTCACAGCTTTCTTCATATTCTCACGATGTTGAATGTTTTTGGGACTTCATAATGACATATAAGCGTAAAAGCAACATGTTAAGTGTATGTATGTTAAGACAATGTTTTATCTGTGTAACACTAAGATAATCAGAGTGCGATAGCTGCATTTTCTCAGATTATTATTTTTTTTTGTCTTTGGATTTGTTCAACTTGTTCATATGCTGTAGGACTAACAGCTATAAAATCTACTAAGACCTCTGATCTGTACTATTGACCATTATCATAGCCAAGAGGTTTGTTACAATGTGGTATTTTTATGCCACAGTTGGTGAGAAACCTGTTTACATTCCAGGGCGCTGTATAGTTCACTTCTCTCCGCAGCTCAGTCAGATTCCAAAGCACTGTATAGATTTCTTTCAGCTGATGAAATTAAAAAGACAGCAGTGTGTGTGTGGTGTGCCTTCCAGCAACACGATTTGCCTGCGAGTTCACGATACGGGTTGAGAGGGGAGTTCCTTTGGGGGGGATTAAATAGCTCCCTCTCTTCCTTCCCTCCTCCCCTGCCCTCCATACTTGCAGAACACAAACAGCTTGCAGGGCTGTACAGTACTTGTACAACATGTTTGCCACAGTGCTGCTCACAGGTAACAATAAGCCAAGGTCAAAGGTTAAGAGGGATTGTGGAGCTCAGAATCGTGTGTGTACCTCTTGGCAAACAGTGTGAACATAGGCACAGGAAACAATGCCCATAGTATTACTGGGAGAGAGGGAGAGAGAGTTGGCTCGGCAGCGAGAGAGGTAAGAAGAACAAGACCAGATCTCTGCCTCTGTCAGGCTCTTTGAATGGGAAGGAGATAATCCATTTAATCTCTTAATCATGCACACTGTATACATAGCTGGACCTGTGCCTAAAACCTCGGTCCTCATCACACGCATCACAGCCACCTTTTCTGGGTGCATCTCCTCGCTACTGTAACCCACAGAGTAATTCAGGCTAGCTCCACCACTGTGCTGCTCTCCAGCCTTCGGTATCTAGTACCCTTGGTGCCCTGTTAAAATGAAACCCGGACCGACGGCGCATAAAATGGAATGTGGAAATATGTAGATTTTAAAGCGCACCTTTTTAAAATCCCTCGTTCACACAAATGTATTCAGAATAGAGGCAGCTGTTTCATAACATGAAATAGGTTACTGTACATTTTGCGCAGTATGTTTTCCCCAAAAGTAGGAATTAATAATGAAGATGCTTTTTGGCCTGAAATTGCTATTCAAACAATTATGTACTTAGTTTCTTCCAACAAATGCATTCCACATTATTGTTTTGCCTCGTAGCAAAGTACCCAAAAGACTAAAACCTTTCATTCCAGCAAAGGCCGCTATTGGTCACCGTCAATAAAAGCATAAAAGCATTTATTTCCCACGTTTGTCAAATTAACAGCATACTCCATCTCCCATAGGACTTGTAAGGTTCATTAACCTCTCTGTGAAGTGGGACAGGTTTCCAGCAGTTACCACAACCTCTGTCCTGCTCCTACCTCAATTATAATAGAAGAATTAAACATCCAGCGATTCAAAACAGTAATGCTGCCTCTTAAATCCCTTTGTACCGGCTCTCAGCTGTTAATGACTAAAGACACTGAATTAACTATAGAGTTCTCAACAGATACAACCACAGACAGAAGCAAATCAAATGGCTCCTCTTAACAGCAAGGATTACTGCCCATGCATGCACAGTTTTTTGTTTGACAGCTAGATTTTCAGCATTTCTAAAATAATGATTTAATGTCCTGAATTATTTTTCAGTTTGCCAAAACTGAAGTGGTGTGTTGCCAATGCTTTCTATGACTAACCCATATCTGTTGGATTTATGGTGAAAAATAACAGTTATTTGGTTGGAAAACTAGGCCACATGTAACTATGTTGAAATGCTAGTGGTTGTTTATTAGTTTATTAGTCATCACAAACTGCAGGATATTTCACCAAAAACAAGTTGTCATCCTGTCAACATGCGGTCCTGGCCCTGCAGTCCTTTTAAAGTCATACATGGACAGACTGACCTTGAACTAATTAGGTGTTCAATTACACGCCTGTTGATCTCTTTTAATGTCCCAATTATTAGATTAATTGTGTGGGCACAGTTCGTTTTCTTGTCCACCTACTCCTACTCCTCCTTCATCCTCCTCCTCTTCCTCTCACTTCGTTTTCTACCTCCTCGTCCAGGTCTAACAGGTTTCAATACTCAATTTATTTTATGTCATCATTCATACTTCAAAAAAAACTATTTTAATTCTATGCCATTGACTCTTTAATAAGCTTAATCTTCCTCTTCCTCTCCCACCCCCTCACCTCTCCCCCGTCCTCCTCCTGTATTAATCAAAATCCAGCATGTGCCTTGCTGTATTTATAGGCATACGGCTTCGTTATAAACGTTCCATTTACAATCACTACGGTTTCGAAGTCCCAGGCCCAGATACAGCTTTAGCCATGGAGCGGTGATGCCGTGTGTGTGTGTGTGTGTGTGTGTGTGTGTGTGTGTGTGTGTGTGTGTTTCGTGGTACTCCTGGTAGGCAAGCTCAGGCTGGGATTTTCCACTGCCACCCCCGTCTGTGGGAAGCCCTATGTGGGGACATGTCAGCTCCTTGTTTGCTTGTTGTGCTGATGAAGCTGGGGGTGGGGCGAGTGGGCAGCCTTGTTCAGGTTCCAGGATTCCCTCCAAATGAGTCAGCCAGCCCCCACTCTTACTGACTGTTACCTTGGGAACTCAGGCTGGGGCTTCCCTCAACAGTACTGAAGTACAGACTCATCAACACACACACACACACACACACACACACACACACACACACACACACACACACACACACACACACACACTAAACCCACACACACACAGGACCTGTACGGGCCTTGCAGCAGGGCCCAGGTTGGAGAAAATTAGCTCATCAAAATGCTCTCGCTGTGGCCCTTACTCTGCCCTGCTAGGCCCAATCTGCTCTCTGAGAGTAAGTCGACTGCCCCGCTCAGACCAGTCTATTTGTGCAGCTAATATATGCACATTAGACTGAGTAGATGAGTGCGATAATGAGTTTGGGTGTCTAGTTTCTTAAGTCAGTGGTTTGAGTAATAGTTTGCTACCCCACTAATGAGCATGACCAAAAGAGTGTAGGTTTGGTACATCAGAGTGTCGGGTAGTGTCAGTGATGGCTGGAGTTCACTTAATAACTGGACTGTTTATGTTTCTAACTCAGTTCATTACCAGCGCCAAATGAGTTTCTTTACTAAAGCCATTAGTCCAGCAGGGGACTTGTTAAGTGGTTAATTTGTTGATGCATTGGAGCAGATCTAGGGTGACTCCCCCACCGCCTCTCACCCTCGTCCTGCTGAAGCCATTCCACCCTGATCACCGGTGGGCTGCTCTACTATCCAATCACCCCAGACTCAACTCCATTAGGCATTTGTTTGGATTCAACTTACCATAAAAAACTGATTTGTGACCTAACGCCATGAACCCAGGCTCATTTAACTTTACCGGAGAAAAAAAGTTTGATCAAAACGCATGTTTACGATTCAATAATTGTGAATTCAAACTGAATCGTTTACTGACGTAATAAACCATTTTAAAGCTGCAATAGGCAACTTTGCACGTTGGCGGCAGTGAGAGGTAACTGTTTGAAAAATGTTAACTTTAATACCTAGAAATCGTGTAACGCCGGTCTGTGATTGCGTCATACCAAATTATGGCCAAAGTGACGAGAGAGGAAAAAAATCTAATGTTGGTAAAAATGGATTAAATTTTTTTTTAATTTTTACATAAAAATCTTTCCCAGTGCAGCTTTAAAGATCTCAATGCAAAGATCAACAATCAATGACAAACAACAAGGTTTTCCCAGTTGTGTCACATTTTATAAAATTGTTTTACTTTTCATTTGTCCATTTCGTTTACAGTGCTGAAAGCATATCACGGCATCACAATGAATCACTAAGTCATTTCAGGTTGCTAACAGTTACTGAATAATTTGTCAGTGAAAGGCTGTATGTGCGTAACCTCACAAGCCAGGTGATCTCGCAAGTTTCTTTTCATCCCTGATGTGAGAACATCTGGCCATCCAGTCACTTTCAACAAGGACGGCTGGCAAGAAAACCCTGGTGGTCCTATCAGGTTCAGAGGATCATCTTTGCAGAGGTTTCAGCACGGCGTATTTCAGTTTCACGAGTAATGCAGAAGCAACATATTCCACTCCAAACTGAAATGTTCCAGTTCCACTGTCACTAGAAAACAAGGATTGCACTTGTTACGGGTAGACATTTTACATTTTTCCTTTATCAAGATGGCTTATTCTCTGTTCCTAGTTAAGCAGCGATGTGATTTTGTTTTTCAATTTTCAGGGCACTTAGTTCACTTTGGGGGAAAAAAGGTGTTTAACCTGTAAACTGTGAGGTTCCTTGTGAGACACAGACTTTTAATTCACAATAACCCTGCAAATGAATGGGCTGATTACTGAGGCGAAGATGAAGGCAGTCATAAGCACTTGGCTTGAGTGGAATAGGAGAGGGGGGGAGGGGAGGCTATGGCAGTCCAGCCTCAGAAATAGAGCTGTGAACACCATCTGTCATGCTCCTTCTCCCCGTCTGTTAGCCTGACTGCAAGTAAAAGGGAGAATGATGCTCTCAGAACTGCATTAGAAGGACGTGGGTGCTGATTGTCGTAGGTGTGGGTTTACAGGGTGTGCAAGTGAGGGGGAGGGAAGCGGTGGATGTAAGGAGGTGCATGAGTAACTCTTGCTGACAAAGGGAAGCACTCACCCACACACAAGAAGAGGGGTGGTTGGGCAAGTGGGTATTCCTGATAACACCCCCCCCCCCCCCCTTGCAGCCCTCTTCATCGTCCACCCACCCGGCCTCCCACCTGATGGGTCCTGTCAGAGGATTCCTGGCCGATCAGTTATGTAGACACATCACGCACACGCAGCTCGTAGATCCGCTCCTCTTAAGGCCCAACGCTCGCTTTTTATTCTGAAGAACAATGCATGCAGAAAATTGAGCGTTAGTCTTTGCAGACCCACATTGGGCACAACACCGTTGCGCTGGTGATCATTTTGGTCGTCGTCGTGCAATCAACTCTGGACTAGTTCTAGATGGGTCATTAAGATTGCACCACTTCAGAAGCATGAATCATTGTGTGGATTCATATAAAATCTAGAGACCCCAAAGAAAACCAGAGATGGGCTTCAGACTGCTGCTGCTCTGGAGGCATTGGTGAGTCTAGACCAGCCAGGTTGTGCTCCATAGTGTGGAGAGCCAGAGTTTTTTCCCTGAAAATAAATGGTTGGAGTTTCAGGCCACTTCAGCAGGACAGATGGGGCCTCCTTTTGAAGGACAGTGTCCCTACTCGCTGTGCCACCCTACTGCCACAAATATCATATCAGTGAATTTGTGGACAGGCTCTATGAACGTCGACATATCATATAGAAATATTTGTCTTGATTGACGGCCCCCCTCCCGAGCCCAGCAATTGCTGCAACATTTTCCCGACAGCTCACTGTGACAGCTAGTGTGAACTACAACCATCCAACAATAAATCTTTCTCTGCAGAGCATCGGTGGTGGCTTCCTCGTGGGAAGGAAAGCTAAGCTTCCCCTAATATTTGCTTTATTGGATTTATTTTTATATTTGATTTGTATGGGTGAAATGACAGGTGAGACAAAGACCAACCGCTGATATTTGGCAAACCCAGTTTCTCCCTGATTCAAGGCCCATAGTTCCTCTCTCCCTGCTGCTCTCTGGTCTCAGTGGTTCGCCTAGTCTGCTGATGGCCACCCATACCAAAAATATCTCTCCTGCGGAAAGCGTCTCTTAGTATTAAAACCCTTTGCTATTGAGTAGGTAAAAAACAGTAGACAGCCATTTTGATGCTTTCAATTTTAACATTTCTTTCACCCTCTGCCTCTCCCTCACTGCTCAATGTTTGAATCATCACGAAAACAAGAAAGGGCCTTCCCCTAGGTTGAGGATACAGGGCTTAGTCACACTTTGCTTGTCTAAATAACTCATAGGCTAACACTCGCATGAATCCAATTCACTTGTGTCTACTTTGTTTCTGTCTTATTGCTTTTGATGTTTGAATAAGAAGTTGTCCTTCAACAGAAGAGAGGTTTATACACTGAAGATGAAACACTTGGAACTTATAGATGCTTAGTACTAAAATAAAATGACAGTTTATCTAACATGAACTTTTAGTGTAGTTCCAGAATATTATTTCACCATGGGATATATTTATTTTTAAAGATGAACAGATGTTTTTAAAGGATTGGTGTGGTGTACTTCTTCCACCACTGTCCCATGATTTCTCTTCCCCTTCATCAATGTGTAGACCTTGGCACTGTCTGCCTCACTCGTTTCATAGTCTATTCCTCACTCAGACCTATTCAGATATTCAATGAGGACTAAAAGCTCATAATGTACTTTATAAAGTAGGTTGGCTGTCTCAATGAGTGAGATTTTGATGAGTGTCAGAGTTTAAGTCTTTGCTCATAATCCATGTCACCTACAGCGGCAGTGATTTAGGGTACATTTCTACAGATTAATGTGTTAAATATGATGTCAATTGCACCAATGCTTTTTGTTACCTCTTAACCTGAATGGCAGATTTTTTTAATATGGGTCTGGTATTGGTATTTCCCCAGAAAGGGACCTAAAATACAACATTTAAAATGTTTGCATGTTGACAAATTTATATGCTTGTCACACAAGAGTAGCTCACTCAGAAAATATTTTCAAATGTGTTCAGCTCTGTTAAATTTGCACTTTTGGTACCAATATTGCACAAAGATACATGACTATTACGTTAGGTGATATTGTACAGTAAGTAGCTCAATAGATGACAGAACCTAGAAGAAATTATATAATGGTTGATGCTCATGCAATTGAAATAAGTCTTATGTCTTTATGTGAAAATATTTGTGCATTCCACAATAGCTGCATAGATAAGCATTTGGAAATCTTTTTCACCTTTCAGCTCCTGAAATGACATAATGTGCATCAGTTGGTAGAGACACAGCTGCTCTGAGTACTCTATTGGGCGTTCATAGTAAAAAAAATAAAAATAATAATTCATTAAAATATTCTGCTGCTATTTATTCTCATTGTAAATGTTGCCTGAGTTGATCAAACAGTGCTAACCACTTCAGCGTCCAGGGCTATTTTCTATTTTTGTTAACTTGACGTTAGCCATATTGATTTTTGTTATTTTTTCCCAGCAGAGCATAAAAAGGTATGAGTTCATAATTTCTAATGCTAACAGGCATCATTTCTGAGTCTGGCAGCAGTTAGTTATACCTTGCAAGTACCCAGATGGTCTATACTGTATTTCCCTTTATTGGACAACCATACAATGTCGGGGATGTCTTGTCTCAATGCTTTTGACTTTTCTAACCTTGAGCTCAGAGTAGCATCCTATTTGAAGATGTCATTGATCTAAGATTAGCTTCATCGATGCCCTCTGTGGCGTTTCAATCCCCCTTACAAAGCTGTCATGGATTTACTACATGGAAAACTTCTCAGTGTTTCAAACAGCCATAACATAGCCAGCACCCCTGCTGAAATATTGCTGGGCAACATTATACAACATTGTTAGCCTATGAATCTGTATTACATCTCTAATGTTATACAGATTAATCCCAAAATCTTGGATGTGTGGGTTGAACGAGGAAAAGGTTTGTGTGGGTCTTTGGAGGTTGAACTGCTATGGATTCCACCCAGTCAAATCATGGTGGCATCATTTGAGTCATCATGTGAGTTTCCAATACTATTACCGCACCGAGTCATTGTTTGTATTTTAATTTGGCTCACAAATGTAATAAGGGATAATGGAGGTTAGGCTGAAAACAAATTAAAGTATATTTCCACTTAAAAAAGTGACTTTTTAAAGGGGAGAAAAATGATACAATCTGTTACAATTCTCTGCCCTTTTGATATTAAATACAATTAACACAGCGATTCCCTGTCATTCTCCTAGTGGTAAAATCTTTTCACACTCTGTGCCGTGCCCCCACAGCAGGAGCCCAGAGGGAGGCCGCCCACCATGTGAGAATCTCTTGTATATTAGTGTGATCAAGTCTCCAGTCCCCACTGAGCATCAAGAGTCAACGACCTCAGCGCTGTCCTGTCCCAGCTACCGGCCCAATTACACCACACCTGCCCAGGATTAGTTTAGCAAATTATAACTACGGGCATTTCTTCCTACACAGTATCTGATGTACTTAATCTATATTACATGGCTGAAATTCCATATTTTCATCATCTCATGTTGTTTTTGCTCTTTATATTGTAAGTGAAATCCAAAGGGCAGGGGGTTTTATGGAGAGTAAGCGAGAACCGAGCATTAAGATGTGGGAAAATGTTGCACGCGCAAATGTTGACTACCTGTTGCTATGGCAATGAGTTTGGATCCTGCCGGCTGTAGGACTCTGGCTATTTCTAAATAAAGCTTTTTCTCACTGATCAGTTGATGAAGCTACAAACACTCATGATTGAAACCAATTTTCACAATCCTATCTGTCTGTGAACACTATTCTGATAATATTACTAAACCCTAGTATAGTAGGATAGTATGATAAGCGATGCATTCATCTTTTCACTAAAACAAAGCAAGTCCAACTGTGCTGGTATCAAATTATTATTATCAAAGTTATTAACGGTATCTAAGTCACAGTGACAGAGTTCTACTGACACAAGTGCCCATGTTTCCTTCTGCACAATGACCCAAGGTCAGCTCCCTGGCTCCTAGTATTTCACTGCTGATCTGCAATAAGAGGAGTGCCCTGTTTTTCATAGAGCTGCCTCCTGATTGGTCCTCCAGTCCTCTAGTCCAGATACACATAGTCAGAAAAAAACAAACAAACATGCATCATCCTTGCTACTCTTTGTCATGAACATCAGCTAAATACTGGGGTAAAAAAACAACAACAGTTTTTGGATCAAATATTTGGCATGAGAAGACAAAGCTCTCTTTTTTTAATCTCTTTTCAAGATCATGATTACAGAGCGTAAATGTGCTGGCAGCATAATCGAGATGTCCAAAGACAAATGTAGCAAAATGTTTCTGTCATGTTATTCTGTTGTATCAATGAGTAAACTGAAAAGTCAGAGGAAGGATCAAAAAGAGATGAGAAAGAACAACATCCTATTAGTCTATTGACCTTGTGTGCTGTTTTTTAGCACTGTACCTCTGTCGTCCTGTGGGGGGAGCCTGTGTGTGGAGGAAAGAGGACATAAATAGGTGCTGAGGTCAGATTTGAATCTGTGATGGGGACTTCCATGCTTACCTCAAGTGGGTTTGGGCCCTTTTCACAGACAACATATTTAGTCCTTTTCCTCCCACTCCAGGATGCAGCCTTAGTGCAGTAAGCAACCAAGTCTATTAAACAAACAATCTAGTGTGCTGTTTGCAGTGAAGTGCCTGACCGTGTCCTTCATGGAGATGAGGGAATTTAACCTGACAAATATACAGTAGAAAATGCTTATGAAAAATATGCTACCTTCATATCAGGCTGCATGATCCCTGTTTCTAGGCAACAGGGAGTTAAAATTTACAATTAATATGGGAATTTGCTTTCTGGAAATCCAATCACTGACTTAATTTACCTGGGAATTGCCTTTGTCTCCGGATATGAAATATCGCAGATCCTTAACATGTTGAGTATTGACACATTTAAGCCAGGATGTTTTGATGGCAGCCTTATGAAGAGTTGGGTCTTAAGTCGAGCTTGCTATAAGCTAGGGCTTTCCACCGTCTGGTGACAAATGGTGGCCTTTTCCCAATCGTCGCCTCGCTGTTTTACTAGAGCTCTGCATACTGAAATCCCTTAGTAGTCCACCACAACAGAATTGAGTGCAGGGTCAGACCGAAAAAAATGGCATGGGAATTAAATGGCTTGTCCGGTCTCACTCTCCTTCATACAGTAGCTGCTGATAGCAGAGAGCGAAGGAGCCCGGAGTCTAAATTTGAATGTAGGGCTGTGGGAACACGGAGGCGAGGGAACAGTGGCGTGACCCCACCGAGCGGCCCTCAAAAGAGGTTGAGTCTGATAGAAAGGGTTACCTAGTGTAAGAGGCCCACTGCGCCTGCTCTCTTTTGAAAATCATGAAAGATCTCCTGTAAGTGACAGCGCAGGCGGGCCCAAAAGTGGACTGACCTAACAGGAATCTTTCCCAAATCTCCCAGTTGACTGGATCTGTTTCTGAATTAACAGGGCAGTGGACTGAAGAGAGGGGAGTTACAAGGCACAACCCTGTCTGGTAAGTATGGCATTTCAAATGACCACACATGTAACGGAGCTGCTATCACCACGCTAGTGTCTACATACATTATGATTGACTTATTGGACTCTACAACAGTAGACTAGCTCCTGAAGTGATTTGCACCTCTAGACCACATCACATAGTGCAACATACAGCACATCCACCATTTATCAACTGACAAGAGCGATGTTAACATTTGGACACCTAGTACTATGGAACAGATTAGCACGTCAAACCAGGGAGCCTCCATAACTAATCATTGTGATAATTGTGTATTGCTGCGTTGTCTTGGTCATCGCTGTCACGATCCTTTGTTTCCTCATGCAGAATATCACCGCCCAACCCCTCCACAGAAGTCTGGTTTTCATCGCTACCAGTTCATGTTGTTTGAGCAGCCACCAGATGCAACCCTGTCACTCACCAATCAAGAGAAATCATCCCCGGGTAATGATTCGACTCACTGTTAGCTCGTGTACACAACGCTGCTGGCCACTGCTCTATCATGTATCATCATACCAACACCTATCAACACAACTGCCAACAGTTTGTTGTTGAATTAGTGACAGAAAGTGTCAGTGTGCCACAAACACACAAAGATTAACACAAATTATTTCTCAGATTTAATACATGTTTATGGTTCTGCATGGGCTTGGGATGCTTTTTTAAAATGTCATTAGGTCCTTGTTGAACTGCACGTCTGAAATGCCGGTAGTAGTAACCTTTATAAGCCAGCTGATGGCCTTTAAGTTACTGCTGATTCTGATTTGTTCCTCTTGAGAGTAGAGTATATGTCGTAGTTCACAAACAATTATTACAATAAAACATTAAAAAAAAAACATTTTAAGTCAGTTTCTGAAGAACATTTTCTGAAAGCGCTTGAATTTAATAAGAAAAATGTTAGTGAGTCAGTCTGTTGCGATGCTAAAGCCTGCAGGGTCAGGACAAATATTGTTGGCTCGGTGTCTGACCTGAGATCTGCCATGTCAGTCTCATGAATATAGCGTTTTTATTTATTACACCATAACTGCAGCAGTGCAAATTCATTTTGAACTTTCATTGCTATGGACATTATTCAAAAATCTATTTTGCCAATCATTTCTTAGCGTTGTCTCTCAAAAGACAGCTTTGTTTGTCTTGCAGAAAGCAGAGTTATTGTTTTCTTTTTTCCCCCCCAGTTTTTCCCACTTCCCCTTCCTCTGATAAAACTCTTGCAGTAGGTGGCTGCACTTGGATATACCTCACAGGAGGCGTGTCTGTCTGTCTGCTCTACTCAGGGTCACAGCCAGTGATTTGCGGGGAGATCAGGGCGGTTTGAGACTTCAAGGACGGCGGCCGTGAATGAGCGGAGCTGCCAGTCTTCGTCGTTTGAAGTTTTGACAGCTTTGTCAGCAAACAGTCCAGGCACATTAGGCTGAAGTCTGTTTGATGTTGAAACCTCTGGAAAAGGAAATGTCAACAGAGATGTGCTTTTGAGTGGTTTATTCCTCCAAACTTCACTGTTCACTGTGAATTCACTGTGTCAACACTAGTTAAGACTGACTACAATCTAGAATATTTGAATAATATTTGTACGTAGCAAACTAGAGCACCGTATTTTATTGAACTGATTTTCTCCTACCAGCTCCAATAATTTCCCCTCACATTACTAAGGGACTGGTCTGAGTGGATCCACCCATCCTTAATCCACTATATGAGTTCAACACCCGCTGGAGCACTTCCTCTCTGCAAACTGTTCTCTCTATCCAAGGGAAATGAAATTAAGAAATTCACTCTTGGATAATCAAATGTTTCATTTGATGGGTCAACATTGGAGAACATAACTGCTCTTGTGAAGTGGGCAATAGAAATATACGCTGCATGGCATATTAGGAATGGAAGCCTAGCCAAGGTTTACGAATCAAATAAACTGTGTAACTGTACAGTAATTATTTGTTTGGGTTTATTCACTGATGTACCTGCTGTATTAGCGAGGCCTCCACTTGGCCATGAGCTTGGTATTCCCGCACAGACAAGAGGAACGGAGGGAATCCCATGTCTCCCCACCTCCTCCGTTAAGTATGTTCACTTATTAGCGTCTGTCCTCCCTCCATGTGGTATGACACAGAGAGCATTTTTCATAGCCCATGACATTAATTGATGTGATTTGCGAAGGGAAAGCATTTAGCCGTGGGTGGGAGACTCCTAATGATCGTTTTCCACTTCCAGTAGCACAGTCATTGACTCAATTTTATCGCAAATTTGCTGTCTTTCTTCTTTTCATCTTTGACCATCACTTAAGTAATAAAGGAGTGAGCAATGAGAGGTGGAGCAGAGCTGTCGTGAGGAACCGTGGGAGTCTGCTATGCCTCCTGTGTTAAGGTTATGAAATGTGGGTCAGTGAACTGGTGGAGACAGCTGGTTGTTACACAAGGAACTACAGGGGGGCTGCGCTCTTGGCACCGGGCACAGGGGTGTGATCATGGGGAATCCCCATCTCTCTGGCTTAGGAAGGCTGACTGAATGTGCCCCCGTGCCAGGCTGGGGGGCAGGCATGGGCACGCAGGCCCTGGTGATACTTCGCAGCCAGTTGGCAAGCCCTCAATATGTCCTGCTACTGTTCAGTGCCGCCGGGCCAGTTTGTCACGGGAGACACTGTTACAATGCTGGGGAGGGAAAATGCTGAGGACCTGAGAGGGGCCAGCAGTTTGCATGGCCACTGTTTTCACATCCAATGCTCTGTCTCTGATCGTTTGTATAATCACGTGATGAACACAAGATGAACATCAATATCGTTGGCTGATAATTCGTGTAAACGTTGAAAATGACTCATTGAATATTGTGTTATTGATCAAAATCATCATTCTTGCCCTATTTTCCCTTCATTGGTAAATTACGGGAGAGGATGTATCTGACGATCACGCGGTGTGAATGAATGGATCACAGTGGGGTTAGCTGCTGGATGGTGCATGCTCCTCATCTTGGCTCCTAGAGCTCCTACTGCCAGCTCAGCACACTCCACAGTAATTGAAGCCATTTGCAATGTTGCAGTGTGGTAATGGGCAGATCCATGTCTACCACCCACCCACAGCCTCTCCCATTAATCAGAGCTGCGTGGAGTCAAGAGAGCCAGGATCTGGATGCTACAGCAGGCCTGAGCTTCAGCCAGCAGTCGGCTGCCTTAAAGAAAAACTTTGACGTGTTGAATTTTAGATGGTTATTTTTTTTCTTCACCAGACACTTGTCAGGCGGTGGGGAAAAGTTTCTACATTTTGTTCCTCACTTTTCCCTAAAAAATGTCTTCTTAGCATTGTTAGTATGTGCCATTGAAACCATCGTTTGTCATTGAAGAAAAGGATGCTAACAAGCGATTTGAAGGAAACTGAAGGATAAATGTAGAACCTTTTTCCCCACAGTGTGACAAGTGAAGAGCAATAACCAAATGAAATTCAACACGTCAAATATCACTTTACGATTCAGTATAAAGACCTCAGCAGGGCTAGAGCATTTACTATAGTGGCGATATAGGCTGCTATGTAGGTAGTGGCTAGGTAAGTGAGAGTTTGAAAGCTGATGGCAGAGTAGGGACACCGGCCTTCGACCAGAAGACCCAGGGTTCAAGTCCCTATGACGGAAAGCATCCGCCCTGCTGAAGAGTCCTTAAGCGAGACACCTCTGACTTCCCCATCGAGGGAGGGGGGGGAGCAAGCAAAAACAAAATGACTCCTTCGGGGCTCAGTAAAGTAAGACATTATTTTTGCATTAACAAGCTCTGTGAAGCTCCTACCCTGACATACTCTTCTGACTGTACTGCGATGAGGAGGACAGCTTGGTTTTGAGCATTTGCGGGACACTGTAAGAGGTTTAATAGGGACACCACCCACACCACAAAATGTGCCAGTTCTGTCACCTCACAGCAGCCCTGCTCTTCCTGCAATACCCAGATGGAGAAGAAAGGTGGAGACAGAAAGGGAGGGAGAAAGACTTTACCATCGCCCCCAGGTCCTACGCTATCTGTACTTTCCATGAGCAGGCAGACGGGAGAGGCAGAAACATGTCTCTGCGCTACAAACAGACCATCCTATTTTAAGGTCATTTGTAAGTCTAGGCGTTTGCAGGATACCGGCCCTGCCTGCGTGATACCACCAGTTATTGTCACTTTGCCTCATTTTGGATTGTGCCCAATTACAGTGTCGCACAGGTTTATTTGAGTAAACACCTCATTTTGATTCTCCGTTTGGTTGTTACTCCACCAGACAGCGGTGTTCATTGTAACAGCCTCTCTTGTTCATAGCATAGGCAGATGTTTGCAGCAGACAGGAGCAAAGAGAAAGTTAAACTATGCACCCATGACTGTCACAGGAGTTAAATCTGTCACATGACACATGAACTATTTCCCTATATTCAAGTTTGCTGTCCCCTGGCCTCCCTCTGCACCCCCCCCCCTCCTCCCAGCTATCTTTAAAGGGCTGCTTCTCTGGGGTGAGGCACCTTGCTCTGGTCAGGCAGGGGAGGTTAGCGATCTGCAGAGGCGGTGCATTATCTGCCACTGGAGCAGAGGCCAGAGGGGTCACAGGGGCCACGGCCTATCATACAGGCAGGTCAGCTCACTCCATTGCCCCCACTTAATTATTGCAGCCCGTCTGCAGGCTATCCTCATCCACAGAGTGGACCTGGAAAGATTCAGGTACTCATCTGCTGATCTCCCAGTTATTATTCATCATCTTCCCCAGCTGAGCTCAGAACCTGGCCAGACCTCATGGCAACTCAGACACACAGTGGTGTCTGTCTTAGCAGCTTGAGATGCAGGTAAGACCAGCAGCGTGATAGTCAGGTAGAGCAAAGGTTTATATGGTCAGAATATCAGAATGTTTGAGCTAATGAGAAAGTGGCTATGAGCCCCAATCTAGTTAAGTGGTCTAGTTACAACTGTAAGAATGTAGTTTTGGCAAATGGTGTGTTTAAAACTTCCTCATTCCTATGATGATAATCAGGGAAAATGAACACCCAAAAAACGAAAAACTGAAATGCCCATGAGAATTTAATGGGAGTTGTATATTTTAAAAAAATTCAATTCTGAAAAAAAAAAACATGAAAGCAGCCTTGGATAAGATATTTAATCTGAAATGTAAATGAATCCCTCCGATTTGTTTCTACGTCAATGGGAGGTGCTTGGTGTGCAGGGTACCAGCAGAATGCATTTCTCCTCCCAGACCTCCTTCGCGCTGCCAGAGGATACAAAATGTGGCTCCCTGATGGTGAAAACAGTCACGGAGAAGGCCTGTAAAGCAGCTGCACTGAGAGGTCAAAAGGAGTGATGTTTCTATCCAGACCCCTCACTGTGGAACCATTCTCTCTGCAGATTTGGAACATTTCAATAGTTGGCTTTCATTTCAAAAGATTAATTTCCTACGCTATCCTACAGCAGCTGTTAATGTAATTATTCTGCACAAGGAAATACCAGAGTGTCAGTGATTTTTGAAACGAATTCAGCAACCTTTCCCTGGAATACGGAGCAAGGCATTGTCTTATGTACACCCAAACTTGTGAACACACAGACAGACAAGACACTCGCTCTCTCCGGGTTCTGTTGAAGATTGCAACTTTAAAGCATGCAGGGTTTTGTTGCCTTGGAATGATAATTGTGAATTTGTCTTTTTTTTTCGTAGAGCGAGGGAAGCTGCAGGAAATCGGTGGTTGTCAAATCTATGAAGTGATATTGTCATACCAGCCGGATGGCCGTCTGGTGTTTGTTTAAAAGGGGAGGGGGGAAAAAACAGTCCAGGCGATTGAATCATATCTTCTTGCCAATACGTCCTTGCGTTCCCACCTCCATCATTACAGCAACATGTTTTATTTTCAGCAGTGCTGTTCTCAGTGACTCACGTCCCAGAGCCATGTGCTGCTCAGTTAGGCCTCATACCCCTTAAACATGGACCAAGCGGTCATGAGAAATGCTCTTGTAATGCATTGGATATTGCGCTCGCGGTGTACTACATTTATCCAGCCAATAAAAATGAATTCTTTCAACTATATGCGAAAACTGTGTTGTTGTATGAAGTTTAAGATACATCATGCCAAATGTCTGGAAAATGAAATGCGTATCTCTGTGCTTCTATGTCGTCCTGTTGCTCCAGGTAAATGGGATCCACAGGCCTTCATCAAACGATTCGATCTGGACAGGCCCGTGGCCACTGTGCAGTTCCTGACCCAGAACCACAAAGACTGAAGGATGCTCAACCTGAGGGGCATCCACTCTTCTTCATTACTCACACATGCAGAAGAAGCCAATTCTGCAGTGTTTCACCTATCTAGTAGAAGTAGCATCAATAGATACCATAATGCGGGATAGGATGCTAAAGTCATGGGAATTTTCCACACTTTCTCTAAATTAAATTGTATGAATGCCTTGAACGCTTGCAGTCTGTGTGTGATCTCTCTCTTATCATTGAGTTAGAAAGAGGTTTCCTCTGTGTTACAACAACTGACAGGTTTTGATGTTGCCCTGTACCTCCGTCACGTGACCCACGGCAAGAGATTCGGGAAATAGATTTTGACTTCTTTGGGGATTTCTTATTAGTTTCCGAACGCCGTCGACGAGAGAAGGAAGAGGGCCTGATATCACAACTCGGTGTGGAAAGAGATGATTCTAATTCAGGGGAGGAAACACGTCAGGGCCAAAAAAAGGAAGTGGGAGGTGAAACCAAGACCGCAACACAGCCGGAAGCCACAGTGGAACTTGAACCAAAATACTGTTCAGTGACAGGGCAGGGGGAGGGGCTGTAGGGCATGTGGTGTTTTGGGTGAAGGGAACTTACTGTTTATCTAATTGTTTAGCATATTTCCATTGACCACTCTTACACCACTAGGAAAGACTCTGACCTACTTCCTGGTTTCCGAGTGATAAAAAAAAGTGAAGACGGCTCTATCTGAAGACCAACATGTGTTGAAGTGTCCTTGAATTTGACTTTGGGATGATGAACCCATTTTGAACTTTGGGCAGTTGCATAAGGGGCCTACCTGGCAGGTCTGTAGAGGATGCTATGGATAAACTTTTCAACCCTTTCTATAGGAGATACTTTCCAGACTTCCACAGGTCTTTGTAGAGGGTGGGTCAGCGTACCCCCCATGAGGAATATTGGTTTCTAACCAACACCTCTCCTCTGGGAGGGGTTTGTATCAATACCCCAGATGTCTGAAAAAGGCTGGATTTACATGAGGGACTTTGAAGTTCTGATGATCAATCTTTCGTTGGTGGTTTCATTGACCCTAATTTGGTGTCTCATCAGTGGGCTAGGCTGGAGTAGGTAATGGAGGTTTTTGTTCCTTTGGTGGTTAAGCCAGCCTTGGTAAACCTCTATGTGCCCTCTCTATGAACTCTGGGAGATCATTGATCACATTGCATCTGCATCTGCTTTGTTTGCCTCCCCGACTTAGCAGTCAAAGCAGTCTAGTCCACAAACAAAACAACCAAAACAATGCACAAGCGCACAGATAGTGAGACAATCCATTCCTTTTGAACGAATGTGAAGTATCCGTCAGTTGGAATATCTCTCTTGACTTTGATTTACTCATATTATTTGACTTATGAAATAACATTTTTAACAATTGGCAAGTGGAGTATAATTCCACACCACCACACTCAGTGTGCAACATGCCAAGTGGGAGAGTATTCTTCCAAAACCACCTACTTGAATCCATCAATTCACCAATGAAATGCCAAGTTTTGTCATTTTAAATACAATGTGCATTATTGCTTCCCTATATCTCGGAGATATCCTGCCAAAACAGCTGGGTTTTGCCACTCAGCGTCTTTGTATGTGTTTATCCGACTGCAACTATCAGGAGAGTTGAGATATTATGATAAAGAAAAACTGACAGCTGTAGTTCATCAGTGTGCAGTATATTGCATTCTCTGAGAAAACAACCTCTCACATCCCTTGATGATATGGGAAAGGCATTTAATATTACCTTAATTTATTCAAACTAACATTAATTAAAAGGAATTTGTATAATCAATTCAATTGCCTAACCGCACCAAGTGATCTAATAATATGCATGATGACTTGAGACTCCATTTTTCTTTTCTTTCTGTCACTTATAGAAAAGATAGAGATTTGTTTTCACTTGAGAATGTCTCCCCAGTTCATCGCTTATTCTGAGGAGTGGCACAATGGATTTGAGCGTGACATCTGTTCAATGCATGTCAACAGTATGGTCTGCTGAATACTTTGCACATTTATTTACTGTGCATTTGACCTCAACAGACTGGTATTGTTCTACGAGTCTGTCTGGTTGCAGAGATCCAGTGCATTTTACTCCACCTGGGGATTTGAATCTTGCCTTTGTCTGAAGAGGAATCTACATTTATATGTGCATGGTCTGTAGGCTGTATTGATTCCGTTTACATTCATCAACAAGGAGAACAATATTTTAAATAGCACCTTTTTCTAATAATCTTTGACCTCTAAAGATTTTTTTCTGAGGCATCAGTACTAACCCTTCATCTGTGTTTCATCCCTAGCATTTACTGTGAAAAATAACTGAGTACGAGCACAATGCTGTTCAATTCATCTGACAGTGATGTGATATTGGAGTCAACAGCAAAGCAGAATGCATGGATTATACCTATATAGATGAATTGATATGACAAATGAAACAAAAAGCCACTGTACATTTTTATGATCTACTCCTCAGAGAATGTCCAATGTGAAAAGATAATGATATGTATAAGCATAGCTTGGTGGTATCAGGGTGGTTGTGGGCTCATTTACTTGCTCAGGGCCTCGACATCAAGCTGGTAATTGAGTCCAAAATCTAGTGAGGAAGAAGAATGATGAGTCTGGACACAGCAGGATACCCTCTAAGGTGTATTTGTAAAGAACTAATGTGAGATTTAGCAAACGTAAACAAGTATGATCAACCGCCTTAATAGGAAATATTGGTCATTTCATGCTATCAATATTAAAATGTAAGGTGTAAAGGTTCAGCAAAGGACTGAGAATGTAAAGATTAGATAAATCACATATGGTTTCACCACTGTACTGGTGTTATTGGGAACATTTGTCTTTCCGTAGCTCTTATGTTGACTTATAATAACAACGAGGAGCAATAATTTGAACCTCCCCCCGTGAAGCTTGGAAAAAAACAAAACTAATTTGACTAAATATCCATAATGCCGTTGTATGTTTTTCCACTGTGGTTTAAAATGAGCTGGATATCTCTCCAGGACAAACGGTGCTTCCATGGAACCCCTGTATGCAAAGGAGCCAGAGCCCTCTGGTCAAAGTGATGTAACGCCACCAGCAGTCGCCCGACACCGGAGGCCCGCCTCCTGTGATATCACAGCTCACAGTCGAGGAAACGGGTAGCATTTTACCTTCCATTCTCAGAGCCACCGAAAAGCTTCCCCTGAGGAAAGTGACTATCAATAGATACTATCATGATGTTACCTAAAATAGAATTCATGACAGTTGTGGGAGCCCTTTCCATGGAGCCGCCATAGGCGGGATCAACCTGTGTTACTAAGTTTAATACATTCCTAGGTTAGTGAAGTTAGAGTTGATGGTCAAACGACTAAATCCTTTAAAAGGTTAACACTTCATTTCAAACCATTCATTCTCAGACAAGTGATGTTTATAGAGAGAGCAAGTATTTAAATGCAAAATAAAGCTCTAGTTTACTCCACTGTTATAAATATTACAAATGTAAACAAACATTTTACAAAGTTCTAAAACTAAGCTAAGTTTCAGCTGACACATATTGGCACATCATTTTATTACAGGCTCTAACAAATATCAAAAACTCCTCAATCCAATAAAAATAAACTATTTTAAACAAGGCCAATGGTAGGGTGACACTGTTTAAAACTGCTATTATGGATTGGATGTTGTAGGTTCCAACATCTTTGACCTCACTGTGCTTGTGACAGATGACCCCGCCCCCGCCCCAACATAAACACACACACACACAAACATAACAGAATTGAAGAATTCAGTTAAAACACTCCATGTAATTTAAGAGCACGGTTTTCAATCAGATTGTATAGCATATTGTGGGTTCTGTGAAGTAACCCACCCTAAGACAAATGAATGAGACTTGTAACACTGGTGCCTGTTGACCCGGATCGCTGTGCTCACTGCTGTGACACAGAGAGTGAGTTTAAGGAGAAGTCAGCTTAAACTCACTCCTCCAGTACAGACCGTCTTCGGTCTACCTCCAGAGTGTGCTTTTGAATTAACTCCATCAGGAGCACCGTTGTCAAGCGTTACTGACTCCGGGTGCAAGATTGGGAAGAGGAAACCCCAGGAGGATGCCATAGTGCCTGTTGAAATTAATGGTAACACACACACACACACACACACACACACACACAGACTCTGTGCCTGGAGATGCAACACATCAGATCACTGCTCTGTTTGTATAAGCCCCCTAAACACCAAGCATGATTCAGACATATTCTCCCACTCACTCTATTTACAGTATTGGTTCATTGAGGTATTATTAATTTATCAGGTCTAAATATACAGTCATTGGCATTCCATTCAATATTTTGTGAATTTTGCAAAGGCCCAGATATGCTATATTGTAATAATATAGTAGAAAATATCCATAAAGTTTGCCACATTAGCCAAAACTTTACAAAACTGTAAACAACGTATGCAAAAGCTAAAAAGTGCTTTGCTGGTAGTTTTAATTGATGATGGTGATGAGTTCCAGATCAACGATTAAACTCCAGGCTTGTGTAAAAATATACTGTGACAAAACAAACTATAAGGGAATATCTCTGACTATTATTAGGTAAACAGATAGGGTATTTTATCAAAAGTTGCTAAATTGTTGAAAAGGGAGCCATGACGCTGTCCAGTGTGATCTCTTCAAATGGCTGCGTGTTCCGACCACTTTTCCACTACCAGTTTACCCGGAACTGTGCTGACCATATACAGGCATTAAGGGGCGGGGCCGGACAATGCCTTATTTGGAGTTTCCACTTCGGCGGCCACTTGGCGCTCCAAGTCAAAGCAAGCCTGTGGATTTACAAAGCGCTTGCAATATTTACAAGCGATTAACTCGGACAGCTACGGTGTTTGTAAGACAGTGCTACTACATGCAAAGGGTTTTAAACCAATGTTCTGCAATACATGACGGTCCAAGTTCTGTGCACATTTGTGTATTTAGATGCACGCAGAGCAAACAGTAAGCCTCGATAAATGATTGATTCTGTCCAAAGTGTTTTTTATTATCTCGGCCTATTGGGACAACACAGAACCTTGTTAAGTAAAGCCGTTGAAACACCTTCCCTTCCAAATGTTGATATGGTCAAAACCAAAAATTTGAATGAACAATGTGAAGCCTACACCATAAACAATCCTATTATATGCTTGTTGATGCATCCGAGGACGCCCCCCCCCACCCTACACACACACACACACACACACACACACACACACACACACACACACGCACACAATTTAATTTTGTTTGGCATATTCTGCCAGGGACATGTCATTTATTTAGTTTTCTCTTTATGGTTATGTTATGTTATGTTATGTTATGTTATATTATGTTATGTTCACTTCTGATTTTAAAATGTGAAAGTTTACATGTCATATATTTCCAATACCGCTGTGTTGAAACCTTTGTCTCCATCACTGGACTACCATTATCATGAGCAGGTGTCGTATGATCCACAAAGTATTCCATACAGATGGAGAATTAAAATCCACTTCAAATTAACTTCAAATTCTGTTGAATCGATGCACTGTTTAAAACAATGACAGGAGCAGATTAGAGCCGGGGTTTTTTATCCCGATGGCACGGCTCAATTCCTGCATTTTCTAAACTTTGTATCTCTCGGAGCCTTTGCTTCTACTGTAGTTTCCACCGACTGACGCGCTATGGAGAGCCTGGCTCCGTGCAGCATATCCATATATGGTCATCTACGTCACGCAAATGTTCCATCCCCCTATTTAACACGGGCAGACTGGAGTCCCCTATCCAGCTCCAATAGAGCAAGTAGAGCCGCTCTTGTGCAACCAACACCACAACCTCCCTTGATTCACAGACTTCAAATTCCCCCACAAGCAGACCATCAGCCTGCACAGTGATCAGATTAATAACAACAGTAGCCTGTGATCATACAGGAGGAGACACCGGCGCTCTTTATTCTCCGCGGGATACTTGGATACAACAACGGGATCAATCCCCTGCTCGGCTTGTTTTTTGTTTTTGTTTGTTTTTTACGCTTGATCCTCACCTGTGTTTTTTCCAGTCTGAGAACACCGTTTGTGTAACTATTTGGATACCCGCGCGTTGTCATTTATGTCGGACTGAATATAACTGCTATGACAGGGAAACTGGCGGACAAGCTCCCTCTTACCATGAGCAGTTTAATAAATACGATTCCCGACAGTCTCTACCCAGAAGAGGACATCCCGACGTCTATGAATATTTTCACCAGTACGGATTCTATTAACCACTATTCCCAGATGAACACGGGTAAGAAATACATTACTTTTACCCCGTGTTGTGTTTTGGTTAGAGTCATTCAAACTACAATCTGCGCAAAAGGCAACAGTTGTCTTTCAGGCTTGGAGCACCTGTTTGCGCTTGGCTGTTGCGCACAAAGACAAATTCCCTTACTCAATAATATGGTCTGGTCTCACAGTGGTTACCGTAAATTGGATACACTTGAAAGAAAATGCTAAAACAAAAAGGACAAGTTATCACGCTGGCGATATGAAAATACAATTTGCGCGTGTAGCCGGAGTGTCAGAATTTAAACTGCGATGTAAAAAAGAAAAGGCAACTGTATTGATCTAAAAAAAAAAAACTTCAGATCAGAAGCTAAGATGTCAGATTTAAGAAAATCTGGCCCATTTGCCGTGATTTTTACTCGCTAAAGCTTAGGCATGTTTGAGGAAATGTCACGAGTGAACGGTTGTGGAAAAGGGCATTCTTTTACGCAAAGTCCTCTAAATGAGCAATATAGACCAGTGATTGTAACTGAAGTCTATAGGTGACGAGACATTTAAAAAAAAAAAAGTATTTTTATATGATCATGGCCCTGATTTATTAAGCCAGTATTCATGTGTGAAGATGGTCTATGTACTTAAAACAATGACTTTCATTCATAACTCTCCTCAGTGTCAGATTGGGTTTTGCTAGACGTCTGCCGCTGCGTTTCTATCATGCTTAGACGCCAGGCCCATCTTACATTCAGTATAAATTGCGAGGCCTGAGAATCTATTGATTGATTTATTACTTAGTCCAGATTAACCTACTTTTTTGGTTAATTTAGACGGCCATATTAAGATGACTTGTTTATTCACTACAATGCCACGGATTGGCATTAAATCGATCACCAATAGCTCAGCCTCACCTTCTGAGGTGATGGGTCAATGCTGAACGAATGAACCAAATCCTTTCTTTTTTTTACCACCATGTGATGCAGTGATTGTCGATCCTCGTCACAGGAACATTTAAAATATGAAAGGGTTTTTTTGTAAAAATATAAGAATTCAAATTCAAAATCTCAGTTTGGGTTCGGCCTGCTATATTTTCTTTCGAGGGTTTGATTCCCGCAGCAGCAGGTCGTAAATATGAAACACAAACACGTTTTTATAAATTAAATACAAGCCACATGCTATCACATTTTTCCATGTATTTTATATTAAGCCCAGACTGGAGATATTTAAAAAAACGGAACGAGACTGGACAGGGTAGACTATGTTACACCAGGTATATGTCATATTTGATATTTTAACTATACCATGGTCATTGTGAATTTTACAGTATAGAGTGTAAAAAATTTGAATTCATACCAATTTCAAATTTCTTGACAAATAATAATTACAAAATCCTGCTGAAGTACCAAGCTCTGATGGTACAGGTGGAGCAGGTGTTTGCTGTGCACCACAAGACTGACCTGTAACAAAACAGTGATGGCATTATTTTATGTCACTCATTCTGCTTAAATATCCCACATCTCAAATTATCACCAAGAGACTAATACTTCAGAGTAGTGTCAGTGTCACCATTTGTGTGCACCTCCTGTGTTAAATGGTCTCGTGCAATTTATGTAATTTTGGTTTTGTTTGTTTCATCAGGATTTGCCTTTAGCCAAATTCTGGTAAACAGACAGTAATTGCTGGGAGTGAATATATAAGCACCTCTGTGTATAATTTCTGGCAAATTGAAGGAAGGACTGTTTTACCTCTGTTTATGTAAGAATTCAGTTAAAATTTCATATCACATCTATCCTCAGAGAGCAAGAGCACCACGTAAAGGTATTCCCTATTAGTCAAATTAGTCATTAGTCTCTCTCATGGCATCTTTGGGATAAGTTAAATGGTGTGTGTTCAGACTCTACTGATACTGTAAAATAGTACACTTAGACAAAATATCAAGAAAGTTCTTTAAAACCTTATTATAAAGTCTGCAAAGTGCCCAAATTTGCCACAGTGATGCAGAGGTCGCATAGGAAAAGCTCGGCACTTCAAATTTCCCCATTTTGTGCAGATGTTCTTTACTACAAATATGTTTTGAATCCTTGAGCGTGCTAGAAATGGCGTCTGCCTTATAATCCTCCCCGCTGTAAAGAAATCAGATCTTGCCATTCAGTTTGGCTGTCCTCCTGTGGGACACAATGACTGGATCAAAGGGGGTGTTTAGGTCTTGATTTATGAGAGCTTGTGGGATCTGAGAGAGAGAGACACCACTGTCTCAGATACAGCAGTCAGTCAGTTAACTTACAGGTCTGACAGCGCTCACATTTTCTTTATGAACTCTATTGGACTTCTTTATTTTTGATCTCTTGTTGGCAGACTATTACTGAGATATGCAGAGAAGCTGAATTTTGGACTAACTAAGGACTGTCACTGAAAATCAAGCAAGTTCATATTTAGTTTAGTTTAATGTAGATTTTCTAACCTTTTTGTGCAAGTTGTGCAAGATTGTCACTTTTACAGGCTTACCTTCACAACTGATTGTGTTTCATATTCATGGTTGAGCAACCATGTGAATGATTTATTCACAGTATCTGTTTTTTCCCTTTAATCCAGATAATATCATGGATCTGGGCATGGGGAATGAGAAAGCAACCGCAGAGATTCAGTATGGATCCAGCTTCCAGTCTAACCGCAGCGGGCAAACTGTCACCTATCTAGGGAAGTTTGCCTTTGACACTCCTCCATCAGGTGGCATTGGTGGCTCTGGCTGGTGCTCTGATAACAACATCATTAGTCTAGTCAGCGCAGGAATCCTGGGTGTTTCTCCGTCACCCGGCACTGTAACGACGCAGACATCATCCTCTGCAGCCAGCATGGGTGGACAGACATCAGATATGGAACAGGTGTATGGTCCGCCGCTGCCTGCCTATTCCACCTGCAGCGACCTGTACCAGGACCAGGTATCCTTCCACCACAGCCCAGCCACCAGCACTGCCCTAGCCTACCCTGGCAATGACTATCACTCCACCTCCAAAGCCTCCATGGACGGAAGCCTTTTCTCCATGATTCCCGATTACAACCTTTTCCATCATCAGGGCGAGGTTGGCGTGATGGAGCACAAGCCCTTCCAGACCATGGACCCCATTCGAGTCAACCCGCCGCCAATCACACCCCTGGAGACCATCAGAGCGTTCAAAGATAAGCAGCAGATTCACCCAGGTTTCATTGGTGGGCAGCAGCACGCTCCCCAGCACCACCCGCCGCCACAGACTCTGACACTCAAACCCATCCGACCACGGAAGTACCCCAACCGGCCCAGCAAAACCCCCGTGCACGAACGGCCGCACGCCTGTCCAGCAGAGAACTGTGACAGACGCTTCTCGCGCTCAGACGAGCTCACGCGTCACCTTCGCATCCACACAGGTCACAAACCCTTCCAGTGCCGAATATGCATGCGCTCCTTCAGCCGGAGCGACCACCTGACCACACACATCCGCACACACACGGGCGAGAAACCCTTCTCCTGTGAGTTCTGTGGACGCAAGTTTGCCAGAAGCGACGAGCGTAAGAGACACGCTAAGGTTCACCTGAAACAGAAGGACAAGAAGCCAGCTGACAAGGGCAGTGGGGCAGCTGGCAGCCACAGCTCTCCCCCCAGCTCCTGTGGCAGTGGGGGGGGGCAACAGTGGGAACATCATGACCGTCACTACCTGTGCGTAGACTGGACCCTCACCATGCCCTATAAAGAGACTGAGGAGGAAGGGATCCCGTCCACTATGAGACAAATAGGTGACTCTTTTTTCTCTTTTACATCCCCTTCTCTTTTCATTTGTCCTCCCTCTATTTTGAGATGGACGCCCTTAGTTTGAGCAGGAGGGGAAAGGGTGCTATGCTCTTCTCTTTCAAGCAACGCAGAGCCTCAGCTACTGTAACACAGTGCCAACAAACAGAGGGGCACCATAGCACATTCTGTCCAAAAGGCCACCATGTATTTGTAGGTTTTGAGGTGGACACGCTTAATGTAAAATTTCTAAATTGCAAGGATGCCAGAATCCATCACAGGGGTTGAAATAAACAAAACTGCAATGGAGCTTAGAAAAGGGTGAGTTGTCTGGGATGTATGCATTAATTTTATTGGGTTGTTTTAAAGTGCAATTGGTTATATTTGTGTTCTGTCATGGATACCTTATTAGTGGCACTTGACTGTCTTTTTGTTGTTTTTGTTGAAGTGTAGTTTTTTTTTTTTCTATTTGAATGTTGCTTTTTCAAAAGAATGTGCCAAATGTATTGTGATAATACAGCCAACCTTGTTCTTATTATTGTGCCTGACCTTTGCCACACATAATAGAGATATCAGCTTAGAACACACATTGATTTAGAGGAAAGATCAGTGAGCCAAGACATTAAAAAGTGTTTAGTTATGGATTATGGTACAGTGAGTCACAATTCCTTGGATGATACACAAATGTTCTGTCATGTTACCCTTAGCTATAAAACAAACACGCCTGCAGCAATCAACACCAATACATATTTATTTGCAGTCATTTACAGACAGTGTGATATTTTTTGGAAGTTATGTTGCCTTTTTTATATGATGGCTTTTTGTGGTGTTACCAGATATCATTTTGGTGGCTTTTCTCAAAAGCTCAGATGAATATGGATAAAAGTAAAGATGAATAAGGCTTTTTGACTGTGATTCAAAGTATTGAGAAATTACTTGGACACAGTGTAAGGACTATAACTACTCAATTCACGTTACCAAAACATGAGCAGCACATGGTGAGAGAAGTTTAAATATCTAAATCCATGTTTACAGCTTTTACAATACGGACAGATTGAGTTGTAATCTAAGGGGTTGTTATTTTTGTACAGTATACAAATATGTATGCAGGTAGCTACAGTAGAACTTACACTTTTGTACTCAAAATTGTCAAATGCACCATAACTCAGTATTAAATTGTGCATATATGTGCATGCCTACATGCACACTATGTAAATACAAATGTCTGCATAATCAAAAACCTTCAATTGACTGAATGCTTGTGCGGAATGTGTCTTAAAGCTTTTTGTAATGTAGTTATAATACAGAATATTTTGTGGTCATAGGTCATTGCGAAAGTCTTCGGAGCATTGAGACAGTGCAGAATAAGGTGTGTTATCTTCCATTTCAAAAATAATATAATTTGTACATTCTGTACGCTTTAAAGTGGTAAGTGGTTTAAGGAAGCACTAATGTGTTCTCTGAATAAACAAAAAGGTTTTTCAACATCATGTGTATCTCCCTTACGGTTGCAATCAGATTTTTCAATTAATGCATCTCCCCCATTGTATAGAAAAACAGATAAACATTGTTAGGCTTCTAAATGATGTGCATTTATCCAGATTCAAGAACGTCTAATGCGAGAAACTGATTGTGCACTGATAAATAGGAGACTGAATGATTGAATCATCTTTTGAACAAAACACATTAGAGGACAACGCCACTGTTTTTGACATGTGGGTCCTCATTTAATTTTGTAGGAGTAAATATCTCAGACCTTCTTTTGTCACCCCTAGAAATATTTGTGCAGATTTATCACTGCCATTAGCTTCCCTTGTATCTTAAAATGTACTTTAAACATTTTACATAATGCACAACAATGACCTCATTTGATAAAAAAAACAAATTTACGATAGCGGTATCACTTTTTCCCTGAAATGCTGTTTTGTAGTGCTTGAATCGAGCCTCTAAAGAGGAGGAAGGCGAGGCTTTCCCTCAGAGACTGTATTATGGCCCAGTGGAGCACCTCTGTGCAAAAAGTGACACTTCAGACATTAGGATGGCATTTTCATCAAATATAATGACTTTTCTACATTTAGAATGAGAGTGGTTGTGGTCAATGTCGGTGAAGGGCGACTAAATATCTCAATAATCGAGATGTTGAACAACATGAGGTATTTACTCCTTTCAATAGCACCCAAATGTCAAAAATTCCAGTACTGGTCTTTATACATGAACCATTTGCATTTTTCCATCACTGCTTATGTATCAGTTAGAGAAATGATCATCTTAACAGCTTGGCAGCATATTCTCCCGCTTTCGTGCTCTAATACTGGATAGGCTTCACTTTCTGTTTTAAGAGGCATTCTTCTCTCCATCTAGTTTAATTGACATATTTATGTGTATTGGCTGCAAAGGATTGTGTGCTAGATGTGAGACAAACAAATTTAACAGACATTGTTTATTGTGAACTGGAGAAAATATTGTACTGGTCAACGGACACGGCAATCAAACTTAAAGAGAATATCGACTGACAAATGCAAAGGCCAAAAGAAAGGTTTAAAAACACACTGCCACTGAGAGTACTGCATTCTAAAATGAGCTTCCAAGGCCATGCTTTCCCTCTCCTGTGCGAACCAGTTTTCATTGCTGAGGTTCCTGGCGAGTGTCCACTTATTTTCCAATTAATTTGGCCTCAGAGAGTCTTTTCTCAGCTCATCTACATGGTTAAATGAACAGACCGCCTTGCACTTTCTGAGATAGTTGAAGAGTTCACACATCTAGTAACATCTAACTTTAAATCAATAGTTTTGTACCGTATAAGCACATTAACCCACTGCACCATCATCAACCAATGAACATTTCGTGAACTCCTCCTGATGTAATTCTTCTGTATCACAGCAACGGAAGCGAAAATCACAACCTCCTGAAAGCGTAACATTCATAGGTTGAGACGTTATACAAGATAATCAATTTGATAATAAATAAAATGTAAACATTAGATTGGGATTTGACTGGGTAAATCTTGTTTTGAATAATGTACATACATCACTGTAGTAGCTAGCCTTGTGCAGATACCACTTAACATCTAAGAGGGGATATAAGTCAGGTGATCAGGAAGAAATACAAAATTAAAAAAATATTTCCCTTCAATGTAATATTACAGTATCAAGAATAATCTGATGTTAGATGCTGGTCAGCATAGACTCTGGATCTTTTCCAATTCTTTTGACCAAAAAATGACTGAAACAAAAGCTATCCAGTATTTCTGAAAGAGAGTATGTGTCTGTGCTGTTGACACTTGCTAGTGAGAATGGATGGTTTTAATTATAGTATTGAATGTGGTCTCCTTTGAGAGAAAACTGTGTTTATCTTGCTTTTGTTAAGGAATGATGCAGAGCGAGGCGGAGACTACACCAAAATATTTCCATGTCTCCGAGAAGCCATGTAATTACAACTTTGCCAACTCAGTGTATCATCGGTCATATCATCTGTTTGTCACTTTTGTTTTCTGACATTTTTGTAATACAATACGAAAGATTGATTTTTCAAATTCATACAATCCCCTCCACCCCACCCCCTCAATATATTTTGGTGGTTGACTGACAACAGAGGCTGCACCATATTCCTCAGAACAATAATGACAGTGTGTAATGGTTTTGTGTGAATGCTATGGATATATGTCAATAACCTGTTAAACAGACTCATAACAATCCCCTCTAAACATTCCTCTATTCTCCAAGTACGATTTATTTGTTTTTATGTTTGTCCAAAAGTGGATGGCTAAACACTCTGAAGCAGGAGTTTGCCTCAGCCTAGTTTTCTGCTCCATGTTGGATCTGAGCCAACAGCAGCCATCTTTGTGCCAAATTGGGTTGCAGGGCTGGCTGATCAAAAACAATATGCGATGAGAACTCCATAGAAGCAACAAATCATAAATGTGACCTCAGTCAGTTTACAGCCGAAGGCAGCCTTGTGACAATGTGTTTACTTGTTTGATTTAGTTTCAGATAAGTTGACCTTGGACAAGGCAATAGGCTTGGGCTTATCCATGACAATAAATAATTGCAGGAAAAAAACATGTTTTAAGAGATTTCAATGTGTAGATATGACAGGCTACTCATCTCATCTCGTGGACCAAGGTGGCATCAGGGATTCTGTGGTCAACAGTGGCACTACGGTGGCACTACTGTTCAGATGGAGTCGATACTCACTGTTTTCTGTGTTTCCTTTTCATTACAGTATATCCTCATATTTGCATGTGCACGGAAATGTTCCAAACGGCCACCCTAAGATTCTGGAGGTGGCGCTCAATTACTTTATGCATGAAAATAGAAATTACATTGGGTGAAATGGGATAAACTTAACAATTATAGACAGGCAATTGGAAACACACACTGGGATAACTGTTCTGTTGGCTTTTTTAAGAAAACAAGGGGTCTTGTTTAAAATGTTGTGGATGTCTTTTAGCCTATTTCATGTTTTTCTATTACCTTATAATAAGGTCCTTTAATGAGCTGAATATTGTAATGAACTTTACTATATCCTTGTGATGGGGAGATGTGCTCCTCTCTTTACTTGGCACTTCAGTTTGTTGTAATGCAATTGTTTTGTTATTTCTATGTAAGTACTTGAATAAAGAAAACGATATAATTAGCCTGCAGTTTACTTGGATCGCTACACATGTGCACATGCACGAGCATAGCAACGAGATGCAAATTATTAATAGGCCTTCGTTTTCCACAAACATTTTACAAAAATCTCCATTTATTACAAGTTTTATGAAAGTTTACGCTCACCTTTTCCCACTTTGCACCTGTTTCTGCCAAACAACTTCCTCAAAGGAAACCCGAGCAGCTAAGCTTCCGACTTCCTGTTTTATGCTTGCTAGACTGTTGACTGGTGGAAAGGGATGAGGTTCTCAGAAGACACACAAAATTACCCAATGAAACTGGAATAGAAATTCCGACAAAATGAGCTGGTATGTACTTTTGGTTATACCGTTAGTTTTGTGGTCGTGGTGCATTTCTCAAAGAGTATAAACTCGCTCTTCGCCACATTGTTGTTCAGCTAAAGACAGCTTGCTTGTCGACCGGGCGCAGGCTATTTCCTGGACCGGCTCCACAGACAGGATGCAACATGAGCAGGATTTGGCTTTTAAAACCCGATACCGATGAATCAATGCTTTGCACCTAACTTTTCTGACCTACGTAATGACCATGATTGATTGGTAGGTATATTGCAAAATAGCATTAAGTCACTGTATAGTAACGGTGGGTAAACAATTCAGAAACATGAATAAAAAGCGGGCTTAGACTATTTGGTGGAATCGAGGATTTGCATTTAACTAGTGTTAGTTTCTGAAACATTAGCGAACAATCAGAAAACTAGAAGTAACTAGTAAGTTCTAGTTTATTTGATGATCGTTTTCAGATAAACCATTGCAGTTAGTCGGTTTTCAGTATAGGCTATTAGCATAAGTTGGAAGCTGCACTTCGCTAAATTGACGTGAAGCTACTCGGCGTTTTGAGGGAATTTGACCGTCCGTTGGTCAAGGTCAAGGTTTTTTACTGTCATATGCACAACGTTCACAAGAAGCAAAAGTATGCAATGAAATTCATACTTTTTAGGTAGCTACTGGCATTTTCGATATCCCCAGAACATTATCCATTTTATTTTTATGATTATGAGTAACCATGAATTTAAAGGTCTACTGTGATGCACTGTCATTAACGGTAGAGGTAAAATGGTACTTTAAGAAGTCCCCTATATTCTCCAGAACAGGGGTGGGCAATCACGTGCCATGGAGGGCCGAGAGTCTGCAGGTACACTCCAGCTGTCTTCTGCACACCACACATTCTTTCTAAATATATGTGAATTCATGATTCAAAAATGGTGGTTGCTGCTAGAGTTGGTTCAGATCCCCATCATTTAAGGGAAGCATGGGATATCTGGCTGGCTAGTGCCGTCACCTTTCTTAAAATTAGAAGTTTGTGCACTTTTCACTCAGTTCCCTCTGATGAATTTACCTATCGACTTCTTTGGGGAAAATGGACTAACAAGTGCACCTAACTTGTGGTCATGTGGGGATGAAAGTCAGCAGTGATTGATAGCCTAGGCCAGTGGTGTCCAATCATGTGCTGTGGAGGGCCAAGAGTATGCAGGTTTTCCCTCCAACCAGTCACGGCACCAGGTGATTTCACTAGTTAGTTAGGTAGTTAGTTAACACTACCCTGACCCTTCCTCTTCAAGAAACACTACCCTGACCATTCCTCTTAGCACTTGCCTATTTGTCTACACTTATTTGTCTGAGTTCTTGTTTACTAGCTCTTGTTTATTAGCACTTGTTTATTTGCTTCACTTACTTGTCTCATTTGTTTAATTAAAAAGTAGGTAGCTAACTTATTGATCTTTTACCTCACTGGTTCTGCTCTTAGATGCTTGTTGAGGAAGGAAATGCACTTACGATTTCTGGTGACAAGTAGTTCTCTCTACCTAAAGTGAATGCACTTAGTGCAAGTCGCTTTGGATAAAAGTGTCTGCTAAATGACTGTAATGTAATGTAGTTAGTAACTTATGGAATCTTCACACCAAGCCCAATGGGAATGTAAGGGACTAGCTGGGAGAAAAACAGTGCTGAGTGAACAATTATGGAACATAATTAGCTTGTGCTATGGTTGCAATTGGGAGGCATTAGTACTAGTTACTCAGGGCTTCAGTACTAGTAATGTCGTCCTAGCCTCTCCTCACTTTACTCTTTGAGGTATATATCCAGACCATTGAAAATACAAAAACGGATGGCATCGCATTACAGTCAAGGCAGAAGTGCAACCATAGCTTATTAGCTTGATGGCAGACTTGAAACAACAATTTATTTAGGGTCAGGTTTGGCAAGTACAACAACCATATAGTTGGGCTCAGGTGTTTGGGACAGTTTAAGGCAATGAAAGGGAGTTCAGGTAGGCTAGCTAATGGTTAGAAAAAAGATAACTATGCAAGAAGAACATAACAGTGACTTGAGGTTAGGATTTGGTTAGATGTGGCCAAAACTTTGTGACAAACGTTTGGCAAGTGGCTTTAACATGGGACCTTCTGGTCAAGGCAAATGCAGAAGCTGTTAAAAACACAATTTTATCCCATTTTAGTCATTTAGTCATTTCAGGATTTCAGGCAACTCAAAGGTATTTGGCCAGATTTAGAGTATATTCATGAAGTAGATATTTTGAATATTTATCAACACATTCTTACTCTGCTATGACTTGTATAAAGTTGCAACCCATAAACATGACAGCAACTCTTGACTCTCTACGACTACGCTTTCCATTTACATGTAAGGGGAGGGTTGGGGTATCAAACCAGCCTTGAATCATGCTGCTGTTGCTGACTTGAATAACTTCAGTGGTTGTTCCCAGTGAATTCACAGATAGAGTTCAGGGGAAACAGAGAGACACAACACATAGTATAACAAACCCTTTCAATGCATTTCTGTGACGTGTCTGTACATTAACTCCCTTACTACACCCCGTCCCACCCCATTCTCGGTGCATGGTCAGGAAGGGCCAGTGATCATGCAAGCAAGATGACGTCACCCAGTTCAGTCAGACGGTCAATAGCTGGCAAGCGGTGTTTCCACCAGCACGCATGGCCAAACACAAGGTCAAGAGTAGGGTGGAAGACCAGTGAAAAGAGCCCTTTATGGACTCTGCTGACTGATGCATTCCAGTAGGGCCTGTACACTTGCCTCTATGACGTGAGAGGATTGACTCTGGGGTCATCATCAGAACAATTCCAATCCCCAACGTCTTCAACCGGCCCTCTGTACTCCACAGAATATGCTAGTTCGGGTGATGCATTATCCCCCTAATGGCGTACACATTTGGAGTTTTAGTGAAAAGCCACTGGTTCTTCCAGATGATGCATAATGTTTCCTGATAGAGAAGACTGTCGTGTCTTTGTTCATGCCTACGTGCTTGCTGCAGATAAGTGACGTGTAGCCTATTGTGGTAAAAGATCAGATAATCTTTTTTTCAAGTTGCTGGTTGTGGGAGCTGTTACTTTGGCATAAAATGCTTTATGCTACAAACATCTGGGCCTGAATGTAGGCTACAACCTAATGTCACCAGGAAATTGCAGTGTTCAAGTCACTATGATCACTTAAAAACCCATAGAGTACGCTGATGCTTGGAAAATAACTAACCTATTTCGTAAAGCCTATTCACTAAATCACTTGAATTGGTGGTTAATATTGAATTATCAGAGTAACACTATTGGTTCAGTGAAGTTTTGCATCTCATCAAAGACTATAATGACTTTAAGATTGCCTTATATCAAATCTTTATCAAATTGTAAGAATGCTAAGACAATATTGAACTAGTCTAGTCTTTACTTTACTTTCTTTACTCTTTCTTTTGTAACATATAGCATAAGTCACAGTCTTGAGTCTTCAATTGTCTAGTGGCCAGGCCTACGTTTCCAGGGATATTGGTTCACAGGACTGGACTTACCAATGTTTCTAAATGTGACGTCCCCTGCAGAAATATCGCTGTGTGAAGAAACTTCAGAAATGATTCTCACAGCGAATACCATCCTCCCTGTCCTCATCCTCTCCCTCTGGTTGCCTGCCACTTGTCTTTCTCTCTGCCTAGCACATGCTCATTTGTGTGTGTATATGCCAATAATACACTGTTCTCATGAGGAGTTGAGAAGAGTGACCACTTTCCTATGGTCCTCTGCAGAAGTAGCGATAACTTGACCCTATAACGTTATGGATTCTTTTTCATTTTTTTCAGGCCATGATTTGAGAGAAATTATGTTATGTTATTCCAATTGTCTTAGACAGTCATCAAGAAAACAAATCCTGGTGCTGCTCCATTAAAGAATTGTAAACCAGCTAAGTGGACACTGTGACAGTACCCAGGGCAATTTTCCTTGGTATACGAGTACATTGCCTGTGTCAGAACTGTCATCATTACTATGAAATAAATGATGGGTAGAAAAGCTCAAATAAGCATTTGAGCTCACAGTCAGGCTCACATATACTATCAATATGAAGTGCCCCAGAAAGTGTGTCTTGATGACATGACATATAAAAGTCTTGATTCTCTGGATTGCAGCTGTGGAAGAGAACCGCGTTTAGATACTGTTGATTAAACTTGTCATTAATTATCATGATTTCCCTTGAACCCTATAGGCACCAGCTTAAAATTACATTAAGACGTTACTTTAGTGCTTGCATACAATATCAAACACCGCTGTATTAAAGCACATTTCTATGTTACGTGTGATGTGATCACATTCAAGTGTATCCAGGTAATCTGATAAAGATGAGTCATCCTAGATGGCGCTGAGGAATTCCAGTGGGTGGTAGTTTTTTTCTGGTTGGTGGTGGCTCACCCAAACCATGACATAGGTGAAACCACTTCTCTTTGAATTGCTTTCTTTCTTTTTTGACAAAAGCAAAAAAAAAAATTTCAGTTATTGGTTAAATGGCCCTTGGTGAGTTTTAATCCCCAATGAAAACCGGGTCAGGCCAACAGGTACCTATATATTGTAATAACAGCATTGCAGAAGATCCAACAAATCAAAGAAAATCCTCTTTACCTGAGCTCTAGATAAAATGAATTTCATAAAGTGAATACGGTACGTCTTCCCCACCAGTCAAAGCAGCTTTTTACTCGTATTTCAGATTAATCCTTCTGCTTATATGACCATGTTGAGTTTTGTGATTGAGCTGTCAACAAAAGGATCTTTCCCACACATCAGTGGCATTCCCTGGTTGCACAATGAGGCCCTACCTCACACCCTCTCTTTTCCATCTCATTAGTCTACACACCTTTCTTTTGACGCAGCTGCTGCCTCACCCAGCCTGTCAACGGCAACTGTCCATCACAAACCTTGGATTTCAGGCTATTAGTGTCACATCAATGACAACCTACAGCCATGTGCAATGGCAAGATGTTTTCTGTCTCATGGATTCCCAAAGCACTCTGATGCTTAGAAACAACTTATTAAGGCACAAGCAAGGTTTTGAAAGGAGGATAAAAGACTGTTATAACTAAGATGATTTTCGTTTTTTCTTTTTGGAAAAACGAGCTAGGATGTCAGTGTGTTTCTCTTTCAAGAGTGTAGAAAAGTTTGTATTTCATTCTGAGAATTAGGTACAACTACTTCTTAAATGTATGCTATCCTATTTGCAGGTACACAAAACCTCATGACATGTTTTTGATTGATTGTTAGTGTTTAAAGGTTTTTCTTCTAAGGCAAGCCTTTGTCCTGGCTCTGTCATTTTGTGTCTGCTGACATATCATGCTGTAAGTCTTACACTATAAGGGGTATCCAATGTCCTGAAATACCTTGTTTGGTTGGTAGCAGGTCTCCTGCTGAAAAGTCAAACACAGCAGAGGGGACAACCACATCTAATTAGTTATATCCTTCTGTAATGGGAGCCAGATGTGTCGAGTGATGACAGAAAGTTAATGTACAGGGCTTTGACTGCACACTCCAGAAGAGCAGGGATTAATAGTTTTAGATTGACAGTCAAAGATTAGCTGAAAGACCGACTTGTTCACTAAGGCCCATACCAACCTGTAATCGCCCATCATGCCACTGATCCCAATCAAAGCATTTCGTAATTTAGATATTAGCCTTTTAGGAAGCCCTTTGTCACTTTCCTTTATCTGCCCCCTGTCAGTTCTTTTTTTTCAATCTCGTTTCAGGATTCCCTTCAAGATTGGACAACCAAAGAAGCAGATTGTCTCTAAGACCGTGAGTCACCAATCCTTTTTGTTTTGAGGGTTCTCATGTCACAAGGAATACTATCTCCTCAGATTTCAGTGGTAGCTACCTAGATGACAAAAGTCCTTTCTTTAAAGGAATACTTTTAAACACAGTCAATTTGTGAAGATTTAGTTGTAGGTCTTCACAAATGGCATATAGAACATGGTAGCCTAAATTATCTCATCAACGTGCCTCAGCTGAGAGACTTATGAAGTGCCAATTTGTCCGAGCCATGCAAAGGGGGCTGAGGTAGTTGCCTTGAAGTGACAAGGAGTGGGTGTTCTCCTTGCTGGAGAAAACCACTTCCCGTGTAATGGGCCTGTGGCCCAACAGGCACCGTCAGACCGGACTCCCAGCTTCCTGTGCCATCTTAGGCAAAAACCAGGGAGTGGGTTAGAGGCTGCACAGTTAGATGTTTTTAAATCCAGGAGCCCACAGAACCACAAGACAGGAACCAGTGCTACCTCCGTACCCATGTTTGTTGGGTTTTAGAGACAGGGTTGGGCAAACTCTGTCATTATCATGTTAGCATATGTTTTGTTGTGATTAACCACTAATTTAGGGAAAAGACATTAAAATGGACACACATGTTAAATAATGAAACCAGTGACAAGTTTATATGGGTTTTTTTTCTTGTTTGTTTGTTTTTAAACAAAATCTGTTCCTTTTTAGGTTGAAAGAGACTTCGAGAGAGAATATGACAAACTCCAAAAGTAAGTTTGCTTTTTATTCATAGCAATAGCAAAGCAATATAGCATAGCAATATTCATAGTCTATAAAGTAGACGATGGAAGGGCCTTTACTTGAGGGAAAAATCCACAATAAAACAAAACGGTTCAGACTAATTTGTGAACATGGTCTAGTCACAGAAATCAGGTGAGCTGTGATTCCAATAACCATTATGACAAAGAACTGGAAACCAATTGTGTAGATCTTGTGACGTTACCCGTAAGTATTTAACAAAAACAATCTATATTCTGGTTCAGTTGTTGTTGTACTATCTGACCACTATTAATTTCTCATCTCTGTGTAGTAATTGGAGTCAATGACCCAAATTAACCAACATTTTTGGATAATTTAAAATCTACAATATATATATACAGTGGTGGATCTGAAAGATCTGAAACAGATCTGAAAATATTGACCTTTTCTTGCCTCCAAAACATGATTTCATTCCATAATGTTCATGAAACATTCAGATGGTTGCTCTGAGCACAACAAATATCAGATGAAGTGAGTCCTACTGTACTATCCACTTTTAACTTTAATATTTGGTATGTCCACCTTTTGCAGCAATTCAAAAGAATCACACAGCTGTGTCCTAAGACTCATTGACAGTGAAATAGGCCTAGCTTGTTTTTTGTAAGGAAAATGACGTAAATCTCCTTATGATGGCTCTATTCTATGGTTTATAGAGCATAATGATGACTTTGTATATATGTCATTCGTTTTATGGGTATTTTAATGGCCAATTGAACAAAAACAACTGAAACCTCTTAAATATGCCAAGTGTTCTAATAATTTTGGCCACCACTGTATTATATTTTATTATTTTTGAAAAGATAAACTTCTTATCTTCAATTTGAACTTCAGCGAGCCACAGTGGCCTCTGGTGCGCTTTCCTCTGTTACCTATTTTTACCTTAGCTCACATAGTGCATATTTTCTTTACTGCAAAGGTATGTCTACCCGTAGGATATCTCCAAGACTTAAATGCATGATTACGGGCGGTATAGGAGGACCAAATATTCACATGAAAATGTGTGATTTGGTGCCTTGAATTCAATGATAGATGTTTTTCCTATTTTAATCTTAACAGTTTTCAAGATGTAACTGTCCTGTCATAAACTGTAATAAATCCTATATTACTCCTAACAGTACAGACATCTTTAGTATTCCTGAGTGGGAATCAAACCTTGGCATTGTTAATGTCATATTCTATCCAGTGAGCTACATGACCCATGTGCTCTTCAATAATCTTTAGGCCCTTTCTATTAATTTGTCAAAAGTGGTAGTGTACCAGACCCAGTATAATGGAGTATATTATTGTGTTTGTTATAGGGGTATTACACACCATATAACGATTTATGAATGTGGCTCTCATATGTACGTAAAGCACGCTCATGCACTCACGCTTACTATCCCCCTCATAATAAATCGTTTTTTTTGTCCCACACCACCGTCACAGTTGCCAATCCCTGCTGTGTTTGCTTGTGTTGGTGTTGTCTCGTCAACACTGAACTTTCAAACATTTTGAGCTATGGTGGAATCTAACATTTGAAATTTAAGAAGAAAGCTTACTTAACATCCGAATGTCCTACCCTTCACCCTTTGTGGTAGTATGAAAAACCTTTGGGATTTAGGCTACAAGTTCGAATCAATAGCTTATGAAATTCATATACATTGTCAGTGTTCATAAATTCAGGGAAAGCATAATTAGCTGATTTGTTTCATGTGCAACCATTTCATTGATTGGTGGAGGTAAACCCTCTGAAGGCCTTTTACGGGTAACCCTGAAATGAACTCCTGACAGTTCTTTAACCAACCTATTCTGAAGTGAGTAACATGCTATTACTGTGTGAAACAAAGTGTTCTTGCCTAAGACATGAATGCTTAATACATCCGGGTCTTCTCCTAGTATGAGGCTGAGGTTAAAGAGACTCCCTGAGGGCCTTGCAGACTGAGTGGGAGCACCATTTTGCACTCAGGTTTTGTTGAGTAGGAGGGCTCCTTTATCAGGGAGGTGTGGCACCAATAGACCTTTATAGATGAGTCAGAGTAGCAGGCATGTACAGACATCTAGGTTCTCCACCCTTGAGATCCATATCAGCAGATCATGGTGCATGTGATGGCCTAAATATACTTGGCAGTATCTTGCCTGTCTTGGCATTCTGTCTTCTTGATGGAAGAACCTGGTCTAATTTGGCTAGTGATGTTATGTGATTAATGCTGTTTAAGTCCAAAAGAAGTATGAATGCCCCATGCACAACAAGGAATGTTCCTCAGCTGGCAAAAGAAGAAAACACACAATAATTTCACAAAAGGCTCACTGAACATGAAGTTTGAGGTATCAAGACCTAATTACAGTTCCGGCCAAGATTATTACCATTACCATTACCATTTTATGCAGATAAAGTACAATATCTTCTGTAATAATTGGAAATCAAACCAATTTTTCGTCACACATTCATCTATCAATTTACAACAGCACATGATCAAACGAATTTAAAAAAAAAGAAAAAATGTATGGTTTCAGGAAATAGATTCTCATTTGCAGTGTAATTCAACTCACCTGTGACAGGTTGCAAGTGCCCACAAGGAACCAATTATCCATTTTAAAGTGATGAAAGTCTGTTCTGCTTCCCTGGTCGTCTGTGAAAATGGTGAAGAGAAGAGAGCCGTCTGAGGATGTGGAACATAAGTGTTCACAAGGCTATAGTTACAGTTCCCAATGTTATTAAGACGTTTGCTGCTCGTGGAATTGTTGAGAATCTCCCAGGACGTGGTGGTAAGAGGAAAATTGATCTAAGATGTCGTTTCGATGTCCAAGCCATCGGGAAAAAAACACCTCCCATGACATCCAAAGACCTCAATGCTAACCTGGAGAGGTCTGGGGTAATGGTTTCAGCCCATACTATATGCCGGACACTGAATCAAGAAGGGCTTTATGGTTGGCGGCCACGGAAGACCCCACTGCTGAAAGAGGCCCAATTGCCAAAACCTAGCTGGACAAACCTAAATCCTGAAAATCTTTGGCAATGCAGATTATCTTTTTGTTTACAAGGGATGAAATGAATTTTTACAGCATTGTCTTCTTTATTTTGAGAGTTATTGGTGGAGAGAGAGGAAAGATTAGGTGTGAGATGAGGGATGACATGCAACAAAAGTCTTGGATCGGATTCAAACCCAGGATGTCACGGTTACATGGTATGTGCCTTAGACTGCTGAGCCACCCTGAAATAAAGCTTTTGAAAGAAAAGGTCACCCTACCTACAGTCAAATACAGTGGAGATCCCATAATGCTGTGGGGCTGCTTTGCTGCCTCTGGTACTGGACGTCTTCAACATATTAAGACCATCATGAAATCAAAACATTACCAAGGCATTCTGGAGTGAAACGTGCTCCCCACTGTCAGAAAACGGTGTCAATCCAAGGTCACGGTTCCGCCAGCAATACAGTGACCCAAAACACACATCCAAAAGTACCCAGGAATGTTTCAAGAGAAAGCGTTGGACTGCTCTGGAGTGGCCAGTGATGACTCTTGATCTCAATCCCATTGGTGAGACCTGAAATGTGCAGTTGGTCAAAGGAATCCATCAAACATTGAAGAACTGGAGTGGGCTGCAACTGAAGAGTGGGAGAAACTGCCAGCAGAAAGGTGCATGAAGCTTATTGATGGTTACAAGAAATGTTTCATCATTGCCAAAGGCTGTGCAACTAACAATCGCCAATAGCCAATTTTAAATGTTGAAGCCATAAAATATATTTTAAAAATATTTTTAGCCTTATTGTTTGATTGTGTGCTGTTAAATAAAACATAAATGTGTGAAGACCCAAAGTTGTTTCAATTTCCAATTATTTCATAAGATATTGTACGTTCTCTGCATAAAATGCAAGGGTGCCAATAATCTTTCCCAGCCAACTTTTCATCATGTAAGGATGCTGTGAGAAAATCTTTGGCATTAATCACTTTACTTCATCATCTTCTTCTTGATAATTTTACTACGATGGTGGTTGCCTATTTAATTAGGAAACCTGTAAGAAAACTTTCTATCTTGCTATTTTACATCCACACATGGCTAAGCTTCAGTGCGTGGTGTGGCTGGCTGATTGTGGCTACCCAGGCCAAACTGCAGGGCACCGGAGCAAGGAGCAGCTGTTCCAGTAGGCCTCTCTATTAGCACCTTTTGGAAACACACCCCAGGCTCACCTGGCACTCATCCAGAATGACTCTTGTGTTTGCTGGCAACACTGACAGATTATGGAAGATGCAGTGCCCCCTGCAACATTCTTCATTCATCTCAAAGTAGGAGGTGCTATTTGGAACCTGAGCTGTGGTTAAATTTCACTTGCACAAACGAGCAATGCAGGAACACAACTTGAGTGCACAAGCATTAGCGTCAGAGCATGCTGGTTTGTTTACATAGCTGGCAGAATGTTCTCAGTTTTTGAGATCCTTCTATGTTTATGAACAAGTAAGGTTGACAATAGATGGTTTATAAAATTCAAGGATTATACCTAGTCTTTGGTTGGTATTATAACACTATTTCCTTATCTCATCATGTTTCCAAGTCTCATGAAATTACTCCATAGTTTCTACTGTTTCAGACAATTTACAAATCAGTGTTTTAGTTTGTTTGTGCTTAACTTTTGTCTTCCACTGATTCCATCACTATTCAAAAGTGTATCTAAAGCAAAATCTAGATTTGTTTTTGTTTGTTTATTCCATTTTCTTTCATTCTTGATATTGTACAGTATGGTTGTTCCCCTGTGTTTACAGAGAATTGTCTTGCATTGGGAGGGCGTGGGGGGCTGACCAGCATTTAAAACTTACTTGGGGTCAGGTAAAACTGACCACATATCAGTGTTTCCAGATGTTTTCCACAATGTGCTAGAGTTCTAATTCTGGAAACAATTTCCAAGCAGCAGATAATTGTCTCAAAGGTAAACGCAATCATCCAATGATAGATACATAGACAGACAAAAAATGGTCTCTCTAATGAGTTATAAATGCCTTTTTAGATGCTTTGGGATCTACAAGCAAAATTGGTTTCAGTGCAGATTGTCTGAAGAGGCAAGGGCTAGACACCCTGTTATAAATGTAAAGCCATCACTCGCCACTGGAGAGGGCCACAAACTCAATGCCAGGATGAGCATTTAGACATTGACATCTTATTTTTTCAGCAGTCAAAGAGGTTAAGTGATGCGTACACGCTAAGTCGCAGCACATTTAAAACTAAACAATCATTGTCCATGATTACATTTACATCCCTTTGCACCCTTCATTGAAAATAATGAAATATTATTTACAATGTTAAATTGTAAATGCCTGAAATGTGAATCTAGATTTTCATTATTCTACAGGAAAGAAAATTAAGAGACCCAGTTACATCTAATTGGTGAGAAGGAAACAAGACGTTACTGGGAAGAGTGTTCTGACAGAATGCCTCTGTCCTGTGGTGTGAACTATGAGGGATGGAGTTACATCATATCCATTTACTGGAAATGACATTTTTGGAACAGCCTCTATCTGGTCTGCAGCAATTCAGTGTAAAAGTCCCAAAAAGCATTGAGACAAACAAGCATGTATAGGAACAAGATATGATTGAAATAAATACATTTAAATAAAATGATCTTCTTCAATTATAGTGGAGTCATGCTTATTTTATACACCATTAGCGTTCAGTATCCCATTGTTTGAAGTGTTTGGACAGTGAATGAATGAATGTTAATTGTAATCACAGATCATTGTCATCTAAGCACAATTTGAATTTGTGTGTGACAGAGTACTCTGTTCAGAATTTTGGAAATGGCTGGAGTTGGATTTTAAATTGAATTGTCCACACCCCACTGTGTTTGACATTGTGACACACAAGGCTAAAGGCCCTGTCACACTATTGCGTATCGGACTAGCGTATGCCAGCATATGAAAAAAAACACTCATACACTGACATACGCTAGGGGTACGTTAGGCATAGGTTTTATACGTTTCAAGCACCGTCGCATACACTGGCATCCGCTGAACACGCTGAGCGTATGCCAGCGTATGGTTTATACGCAAAGCATACGCTACGTATACTGAATACGCTCGAGTTACGCTAGAGGTACGTTACTCATAGGTGGAATACGCTGGTCATACGCTGACATACGCTGGGGGCCCTGTCACACTATTGCGTATGAGAGAAACGTATTAGTTGCGTATGAAAATTAATTTCATACTCACAAAAAGCCCTTGAAAATACAGAGTTTTTCTTATACTTACCGTATTGAACCTATGAGTAGCGTATTGCCAGCGTATGGCCAGCGTAGTATGCGTATGGCTAGCGAATGAGTAGCGTATGAACTGCGCATGTCCAGCGTACCACTAAATACGCCAATCATACGCTAGTTGTACGTTAAATACGTTACTCAATCGTCAGGCATACGCCTGCTGTACGGTATCAATACGCTAGCTGTACGGTACACCTTCATGCCAGCGTATTGCCAGCGTATGACCAGCGTACTCCACCTATGAGTAACGTACCTCTAGCGTAACTCTAGCGTATTCAGCGTATACCTAGCGTATGCTTTGCGTATAAACCATACACTGGCATACGCTCAAAATTTTTCAGCATGCTCAAAAATGTTCAGCGTCTTCAGCGTATGCCAGTGTATGAGTGTTTTTTTTCATACGCTAGTACGATACGCAATAGTGTGACAGGGCCTGTAGTAGTAGCAGCTCTTCTCCAACACCAGTATGATCTGATCGATTTGGCAGTTCACCATGTCACGTGATAGCGGTACGCTGGACATGCGCAGTTCATACGCTACTCATTCGCTAGCCATACGCATACTACGTTGGCCATACGCTGGCAATACGCTACTCATAGGTTCAATACGGTATTTTCAAGGGCTTTTTGTGCGTATGAAATGGATTTTCATACGCAACTAATACGTTTCTCTCATACGCAATAGTGTGACAGGGCCCTAATATGTGACTGCATAGATAATATGGAAATTAATATTTGCTAGGCCTAAAACATTTTTTAGAGTAAATTCTCAGGCTAATCATGTACAGTTTCAAGTACTTTAAGGCAACTGGCGATTTGAGAAGTGATTGCCCTTGTTAAGGAATTCTGAGATGAATCCAACTGTAAAATTCAGAAAAACTAGAGACAAGGCTATATTTCCACCATCTGCCTGCTAAACATGAACAATTGAACCACTGCTAACATACTGGCCCTATGGACTACAACATAAAATAAATTAAAGCATTTCCTATCCACAATTTCATAGCTGTATGATGGCTTCCTGGCTGCAACAAGTAGCTACATCAAGGATATTGTTATCCCACCTCCCAAGACAATGGTTAAGGTGTTATATGAAATAGACTGTTGACTAGTTTGTCAGCTAACATTTGTTATTTCTAGATACTTGTCAATCCACTACTCCTCAATGTAAACCATGCCAGCCAGTTTCAGGGCAGCAGAGAAGCAGGCACATTCATGTTCGGTTCTTGCACCTGACTCTTCAAATCACATGCTTGATGGTTTCACCCATGTCTTTGCATCTTGTTGTCATGGTGGCTGTTTTACCCCCAGATCACACAACTACATTCTTCCTAGCAAATATAATCCCTCTAACAGAAGATCGAAATGAAACCCTCCACTTTCCCTTTTTCATCAAACCAGGAGAAGTGGTATGACAGCAGTCTCAGGGGAGTTTCTAAACAGCCCCTCGTTTGCCTTAATTGATAGAATGAATGGCATGCGTTTCAGCCTCTGTAGTCTGGTAATTGCCATTTTTAACACCCATCATTGAAATATGTGCAGAGGGATGATTGAAGACATTAATGCTTTTTGAGCGCAAATGTAGTTGACAGTAACAAGAACTGTTGTGTTCTTAATTAGCTAAAAGATGTCATAATAATGTTTTATATGGAATCATTGAAATGTATAATCCCATTTTTAACATTTTTTTGTATGCCTACTTCTTTTGTAGGTATTTATTTGCTGCTTGTGGACTGGGTGTTTTTGTTGCCCATTCCGATACGTCTTGAATGAAGGGTATAGATTAACGGGTTGCGAACAAACTACTGGAACCATTTTCTCCTCTATTGTCTCTTCCCATTTCTGTTTCAGACTGCTAGATTTTCATCATGTTAGCATTACATTATTAGCCATGATACAGCAGAGGTTGGCTAATAATCATTTTCCCTCTTGTCCTACAGGTTGGAGGATCAGACTAAGAAGCTTCATAAGGACATGAAGAAAAGCACTGAGGCTGATATAGGTGTGTTCTTCCAACTTGTTCGTTTCCTCCTTGTGTGGCATTGATCTCCACTTGCTCAATACAGCTGTAGCACTTGACAATGCCAGTTGCCTGGCAGGTTTTTCAAGGCTATGTTTATGGTGTGCGCTGTTGGGATTTATGTGTGCAGACATCCTTAGGTTGTTTTTTTGGGGGACTTTAGGCCTTATGTCATCCTCTGCATTGTTCAGAGAGGGCTTGATTTGACTTGATTTATCTACCTTCACTGTTTTTTGCACTGTCTTTGTCTGTGCAAAGATGAAATACTTTCTTGGGTTAATGTTATTTTTGGGGGATGGAAATGTGTATTTGGGAAGAGCAGCAGACTTTGCCCCTGGTAGGTAGATGCTTGTGGGGGTGGAGGAGAGAGGACGGATGGGGAGTGAGAGGCTTCTTCATTTCCTCTCCTTTGTGCTCTGAAATATGGATGTCTGCTTCATCAAAGTGTCGGAGCTGTCAGGCTCTCATTATAGTTAATGGATTCCATCTGTTGCACAGGTCCTCTCTCCACCAACTGCCACCAAACAAAGGAGTGGACCTACTCAACATGTCAGCACTGCATGCACAACACAGTTTTCCTTACCGGCCATCATTTATCATGTCATGGGTGTTGATATGCAGGGCTCTATTGAACTCAGACAATTAGCGCCAATATGTTTAAGAGTCGCTCTAGTTCCTAATTTCAATTAGGCTAAGTAACAGAAGGACAAGGAAGCAGCAGAGATCACTGTGTTTTGATAGAGAATTAGTATTTTATCTGGTTTCAGTGTGATTACAGGTGACTAAAGTGTCAGTTTTACACACTAATAATACAAATATTATATCACATCTTCATGACTCCGGAATCAACATTTCTTCTACATTCATGACAGACAAGGTCATATCAACCCATGTGCTACTTGTCAAATGGAGAGAAGTGCAGAAACCCAACCTCCGGGTGATTGATTGGTTGAAAATGGGTCTTAAGAGAATCCCAAGGGAGTGTGAAAGAGACCATGGACTAAGCAGGATCCCGATCGAGCCCATTTTCTCCACATCCTTTCTTGTCAACTTGTGTCTTCTTAGCGCAGCTCATTTATTTTGACACCGAAGCTATAATCTGATGTGTGCTCTGTGTCTAAGACAAAGTGCCACGAGTGAAGATTAATAGTAATTGGTGCTGTCAGTGGAGCAACATTTGCACAGATTCTCGGTGCTCTGGTGAATATTCATCCAGCAGCCAGCCCCGCCACCCCCTCGAATTCCTACAGTAGAGGCAGCACTATGACATTCTACTTTTCACTTCTTTCCCAATAGCTCACTTTCTTTTGAAGACAGACAGACACACACATGCGCACTCACACACACACGGTGAAATGCTCATAGCCTTGGCTAACTGAGATTCTGTGATGATTTAGTTGACTTAAATTGTCCCTTTTGGTTGAAAAAGCTGATCCTGAGTAAGATTAGGATTTGTTGCAGTCAAAGTGTCCCCCTCTATATCAGTCATAGGCTACTTTTTTTCCTCCCATTTACTTCTTTACTGTCCTCCCACCCCTCGACCGTGTTATTGTAGTACCATGGTTTTAACAATAGCCTTTTTTGTGCATCTGTTTGTCTCAGCCATGTCCAAGGCAGCAGTGAAAATCTCTGCGGACCTCCTGAGTAACCCGCTGTGTGAGCAGGACCAGGCTTTCTTGGAGTCCATGACTGCTCTAGATACAGCCATGAGAAGGATGGACTCCTTCAACCAGGAAAAGGTCAGATTCATTCTTACAATGTCACGCTTTCAATTTCTTGTGTGCTCTCTCACTCTTTAGCTCTCTTACCCTACCTAGATTTATTGGCTTTTCGACCGGTATTACATTTAGTATCTGGGGGAATGTCTGTCTATAGATATACAAATGGGGAAAACGTTTCTTTTGGTACATGTGTGTTTTTTTGTCTTGTGAAATGTGTCAATATTACATAGCCTGTGGACTAAAAACTATCCTTATGTCTTTCCTTCTGTTGTCTTTTGAAAGCATCTGTAGCATCATCCTCTATAAGCTAAAGCTGCTGGCTATCAGCTGTGAAGAGCGATGCATTTGTGACTCACTGGTGTCTGAAATAACTACAAGTGCACTAGCGCTTTCTAGGTGCTCAGATAGATGGGTGGGGTATGCATGATTGGAGTGAAACAGTGTTGACTTGAAGTGTTGTAACTAAGAGAATTGCTGAAGAAATTATTTAATTCATGTCTTGACTTGGCCACTATAGAAAATCACCAAGCTACTTCCTCGTATGTGAATTCTGCTGTACTGCCTGGTGTACGTGCGCACACTGTATTGCCATTATACAGGGCTCTTGGGGGTCTGCATGGCCTCAACAGTGCATACCGTAATCCCCCTAAGCGGTGCGCAGTGCAAAACGCATCGCATGAACACACGTAGAGCATGTTACCTTGATATTGTCCTCGAGAATTTCCTGATACAATTTGGATTTCATGATGATTGAAGCTGCCCAGGCCCTGAGGTAGCAAAGCAGCCCCAAACCATGATGCTCCCTCCACCATGCTTCATGGTTGGGATGAGGTTTTACTGTTGGTATGCAGTGTTTTTTCTTCTCCATCACAGTGGCATTGCATGTGTGCATCCTCAAGGCACTACACTGTGAAGGGTAGGAAAAGGAAGAGGAAAAATGGAGTAACACAGGAGATCATACTAAGCCATATACCGGTTTTCTTTTTTACATCCATCCTTTCTTGATATTTTGGTCTGCTGTAATGTGTTTTGGGCTTTTCACATTTTTTAACACTTTTCACATTTTCTTGTGCCACAAAATTATTTCAAAATTCATAGGAATCTTTTCAACTTTAACTAGGTAAAAAATACATTTTATACATTTGTAAGCATGAAATTTAGGGTAAGTAAATAGTAATAAATGTGAATAATGGCGCGCAGATATTGGGTTTCTCATGTCCAGTTTCCCCATTTACTTCCATGGTAAAATTGGGCTGGAGTGACTCAAAGTGCACTATACTACATATAGTGGTGAAAGGGCAATAATTTATATTTTCTCTGAAACCTCATGAACTGGTCTCAACTGCCATACAGAACGGACCCATGTTTGCATCCGACAACCTCAACTCCCATTGAAATATTTTGAAGCAACCATTTTTCTAGCATGAAACATAATTGCATCACTTTTGAAATAAAAACATTAATCTGAGCAGCATGAATTGCGGAGTAAATTTTGCCCCAGAGGCAATTTAACACTAAATTTGTAATTTAGGTTTAATGTTATGTCTAGGATTCCCATTCTACTGGGATAGAATAAACTACTAATATCCCACATTAAAAAAAATCCCAAATGTATGAATTTTGCATAAAATGTGCAAATAACCCTGCATTCCTCTTCGGCTTTAAAGAAAGAAAGAACTTTCAGCCTGTTGTGCTCACAGCTCATCAAATTTTACAGGAGCCATTTTGAGTGACTAGACAAAGTAGAATGCGGGTTGGACTGAGCTTGTGGGTTTGTGACCCAGGGGTGCGTCTGTTCCAAGACTTGGCTTGGTCAGCTGCCCAGGAGAACATTTTAACTGTTCTCAGGGTGGAATAACTTCTTCTTCAGATTCTACAGGATATCATTTTCACTTTTGTTTTCACTGTCCGTCCAACTTGGAACTGAAGCTTCTTAACCAGCATTGCCTACCACACTGGCTCTGCGTAAGGTGTTATGAGCATCACAAGCTCTAAATCCATGTCTCTCTCCTCGTCAAGTCCACAATTGAATTTATATCAGGACTGTTTACTTCTGAGCCCCTTTCACCCCCTGGTTAAAATCCTAACCTTCACCTCTGACAAAACCTGGGAGGCCAGCACCTCTCTGGATCAACCCTACTTGAGCTTGCACAGCACTCTCCAGCAGCCTTATCCCCTCAGTCATTTGGTCAGCAACCGCAGATATTTCAATGTGATATTGAATTTTATATCGCAGGCAGTCTTCAGGTCAGTAGCAAAAGGTGCAGGTTGTCTTTACAGTGAGTAGGAGTGGAGGCGTTGGCTGGCTGCATAGTGCAATTCTTCTCTGCTCTGTTCTGTGGCTGGGATGTGTTTGACAGTGATTCAGCCAGGCAATTTGGATCTCCGTACGCTTTCTCACTTGTGGCGGACAACTCAGTCATCAACTGTGTTCGTGTGTTAACAGACTTTGATCTGGAGTGAATTGTGACGGTTATGCTATAGGTGATTTTAGCTTCAGCTCTCTGTCAGTCTTACTGGATACATTTCTTGACTCGACACAATGTTTAGTTACAGGTTTAGGCAGGGCCTCATGGCTTGGTGTTTTTGTAAAGTGGCTAAAAGCAAGCTGAAGCAAAACAGTGATTGTGGGCACTCTTTGGTCAGTCTGCTATCTGGAATATCACCTCAGGTTTCTTAAAGCCCAGCACAGCTCACCAGAATGCTATTCCAGCTCTCCCTTCAAGCTGACTGTTGATTCTGACGGCACCAACAGCAAAGACACAAAAGCATCCACCCTTTGCTCTTCTTGGTGTTGAGACGAGATGTTGTGCCGCGGGGCCTGCAAGTGAGAGAGCCAGCAGATAAAACGTGCAGCGATAATGAAGGCAGCAGTGGCCCAGGTCTGTGTGTTTATTTCTGGGGCTGAGGAGGGCGCACAGCCCCGCCGGCACACTGCTGCCGAAGCTGAGCCCCAGTGTAGATGGCGGCAGTGCGGTAGAGGATGCTCCGTTTGGAGGGATATTGATTTCCTCTGCGATCTGTGTGTATTTTTGGGAGGCCTGTGTGCCGGGATGGCCTCTGCCCCGTGACTCACTGATGGAGACTGCTGCTTGAGCGCCGGCCTCGGGCTCTGCTGGGCCTCCAAGGAATAGCACTGCCCCCCCTCTCTGTGGGAAGGGGCAGAGGGTAGAGGGCACCAGCATGCTTAAGCAAATCTGCCGCTGTTGTTCTCCCTGCTCGCTGCATGCTCTCACCTTAGAAGCACCAGCGCAGCTCAAGTCGGAGAGGGGGGGATGGTGTGAATATGTAAAACGGAGAAAATGTGAATTCCCATGTACTTATTTGTTATTGGTTCTCTGTTTTCCCTCAAACCACAATCAACCATTTTGTACTTGGAAATCTGCCTGTGTGAAGCAGTGAGTGTTGGTGTATGTTCTCAGAAATGGTCAGGGCATTTACAAAGCACAGCTGCGATCTCACTTTCTTGTTGTTGTGTGATTGACTATCCTTCCAATAGCGAGTGAACATATGATTAGTGGAGCTGCTCACTGTTCTCATGCAGCTGTCACTTCACGTCTCGCTGCTTTTAATTCTCCTTCAGTGTTCTTAGCGTCACTCGTCACTCGAGTCATTTGCCAGGTTAACTTAGCGTTCTGTCAAACACGGAGCTCTAGAAATCATTTTTAATCTGCAATGTAAATGATGCTGGAAACTTTATTAATTGCGTGCCAACTTCTGTCGATGAGACTTTGGTGCCGGGGCTGGAGGCCTCGAGATGAGATGTTCATTTACTTCCATTACCACCCCACCCCCCCCATACCCACCCACCGCCACCTCTTCCCTCCCCTGTCAGCTCTGGCAACCAGAAGGAGAATGCAGGAAAATATAAACTGTTATTGTTAAAATGTTTGTTTGCAAAGAACTTTCATCTTGTAAGGCAGCCCACCCTCCACAGGATTTGAAATCAGCGGGGCTTTGCTTTCATGTCCGTCCCCAGACAGTTCCATCCTTTTGTATCGCAAGCTCAATGAATATTCAGGGTTTTCTCCTCGGGGCTTGTGTACAATAAAAGAGTCAACGTCATGAAAGTTTCTTTGCAAGGTCCCCCTCCCCTCCCCTTTTTTTCTTGAATGCTCTATTTGAAATCTACACAATTGTTGATTGTCTGTGCGGTGGCATCATCTTGCCGCAAATGAGTGAGAGTTTATAAGCTATTTTGTTCAACTTAAATCTTTGTGTAACTCAATTTGACAATGAATAACAATCCACAATATCATTTACCTTGATTTAAGAGAGCTGCTTTGTGTTGATCTGTTGTTGACAATTGTTTGTTCCATTACAGGTCAACCAGATCCAGAAGACTGTTATCGACCCTCTGAAAAAGTACGTGTTCATCTCTCTTGAGCTTGTCTTTGTTACTGCCATATTTTACTGGTCTGCTTTAGAAGTCTCTCTAGACCAGACCAGAGTCACATAGTTCTTTTCCCGGTAATTCTTACCATTCTGTTTTAATCTGCTTGGAGTACCAGATGGGTGGAGTTTTCCACCTAGGACCTTACAGTGAATCAGAAAGTAATACGGAGCTAGGGAGTGAACAGTGCTGCTGTGGTGGTAGTGTGTCTGGAAGAAAGTTTATTTGATTCCCATTCCTTATACTCGCCCCCATCTGAGCAGGCAGTGAGTGCTATTCCATTCCTGAAGCCTAGCCCTCATCTCACTCCCTCCCTCACACACACACACACACACACACACACACACACACACAGAAAGCAGAGGTACTAGAGGGAGTGGCCGGACAATCCCACCCCTCTTCCGAAATGCTTGTTAAGGTTCTGCTTCCTCCTCTTGGCTCCTCCCCGGAGGCTGCTTTTCGGACGGGGGTGTGGATGACAGATTTAACATAGACGCTGTGTAAGAGAGCATGTGTTTCTGTTGCAAGTTTGTGTTGACCCCCCCCCCCCCCCCCCCCACCACCACAAGCCCTACTCGAGCCATTCATTTTCTTAATAACTAATGTGTATCAGCTCAGCTCTGTAGTTTGATGGAGCATCAGACAATGTGGAGAGTCTCCTCTGTAACACATGAATAGGTTGGGTCAGTGTCTGTGTGCATGTGCTACTCCCTTTCTTCCTCGTGTGCTCTGGTGGCGGAGCAATGACAGGATGGAATGGTTCTAATTTCCTCTTCCTGGTGGGCGGCAGGCGGACGTGTGGGCAGGCTCTGAATATGGCAAAGGGCCCAGCTTCCTGGGCCCAGGGCCGTGGATTGGTTGAAGAGGAGAACTGTCTCAGGACAGTACACACACACACACACACACACACACACACACACACACACACACACACACACACACACACACAGACTAACTAAGCCCACATTGGACAAACAGATTAAGGGGGGGGACACTATCTTAACAGGATGGTATTTTAGACCATAAATTTAGGCATTCACATGATGCTGAAATAGAGCAGGGGAAGTAAGTACATAAACGACTTTTGAAGCCAAGCTAAACTGACCTCTTCATTTAGTTTTTGCTTCCTTAAAAACACACTGCGCTATTACAGTTCGTCTTCTATAGAAAACTGAGCCACGAAAGCCGCTCTACTTTAAAGCCTCCATTAAGATTCCATTAGTCCATCACTAATGAATATTTCTCATTGTTTACTCCGTCTCAAAATACTCTATTGGTGATCTTGTGTCATCGTAAAGAGAATTAGAGGAGTGTTGAAAAGGAGCCCGTTAATGTTAATGGAGGACCTTGAATGGGTTGTGTGTGTGTGTGTGTGTGTGTGTGTTTTGCTATTTAGAATTTTGGCATCCAGCCTTAACACTCAGTGTGGTTATATGTACAATAAACGAACAAAAAGAGGCAGCACCCCCCACCCCACCCCCCCACTCTCTCCCGCTCTCCCAGCCACAGCCGTGAATTCCATCCACTCAGCGAGGTCACTAAATGACATCACTGTGTTTATGTGAAGGGAGGGGGAGTGCGTGGGCATTGAGGCATTTGTGTTATCTAGGCCTCTTAACCTACCCCCTTCTGCTCCGTTGCTCTTTTGGGTGAGACAGAAGCCAAGCCTGTTTTGAGACCTCTGCCCTGTGTTGAGCAATGGCTGGACAAGCCACCACCACCCCTCTCAATCACCAGGAGACACATACCCTGCAGTGGGTGGTGAGGCCAGGAGGACTGACTATCAGTATTGGGGATAATGTTGATTTATTTATTTATTTTACAATGCTTGAATTTTATCTCCTTTTCTGGTTTGTCTATTTAATCCAAATTCCAATTGTGCAGTACTCAAGCTTAAAAATCTTTATCGCAACTAGTCTATCTGGTGTATCATGTATCCAGGTTGTGTGAGTCCTCTCGCTTCCGATCGAGAGAGACAAAGCACAGGGCAAGTTGCAGCAGATCAAACCCTCCTGCGGTTCTGCAAGCATGTACGTCACACACACGCACAAGTTCCCATGGTCCTCCGCTATCAAACCTTTTACACAACAGACGGCAATCTTTTGCATTTGCAGCACTCGCACTCTCATACTCAACAAAATGTTATTATCTGACGTAAACTCGTCAGATACAATAGGTCTTCATCTGAGGCTGTGACACATTGGAGGTGGTAATTTCCACATAAACAATGCCTTTACCGATATTTTTATGGTTTCCTACGTCTATTTTGCACTAGTGAGTTATGTGATGGTGATAGTCAAGTGGGGCAGCCAAACTTTCAGACCGAGGGTGTCTAGACCAGACTGGGGCTTGGCTGACGGGTCAGAGCGGCCCGTCTGTGGATTGGCAGCTGCTCATAAACATCCTTTCTGGTCCAGATGCTATTTCCATCCAGCCTCTTCACCACACCCTGACCTGTCACATGGACAGTGGTGTGGCCCCTGTGCAGCCCTCAGCCAGCGTAAGGCCTCAGTCAGACGAGGCGGACCACAAATACAGACCTAGCCGGCTGACCGGTAGTTGTCCAGCCAAGGCCAGGGACATCGAGGGAAATGTCCAGCGCCTGGCCAGTTTTAGACTAAACTATGATTACACAGTATGTACACTGATCTTTAACGAGGGACGCTGTCGCACATTCACTTGTGCAAGCCATTGACGGAGCTGAGTCACTATGACTTCCATTGATCTGGAGTCCTGAAGATAGTACATGGACACCAGCATCCTCCTGGAGACTCAAAGCCTCACCATAGTTGTAAGATTGTTAACAGGTCTGAGTTGGGTTAACAAGCAGTTGAGTTCTCCTGGCTTGATTCTCCTCTTCTCGCAGGGCCAGGAAAACAGTGGCCCAGAATATCTCAACCGTGCTGAAGCCCTAGTGTGAGTGTAACGGTGTGATTGCTGACAATGATATCCCACACCGTTGTAATAGACCAGAGTGAGAGCAGCGGCCCATCGTGGTGCCTCATGAGAAAATTGCAACATGGAGTTGAGAGATGAATTCAGCCTTCGTTTCATTTGAAAGCTGGTGTGCTGTGCGTTGTCATCAGCCAACTGAATTTTGTGAGTGCTCTCATGCCTAGAGGGCAGTTACATAATCCCTTGGCACTTAAAGCATGTGTACACTGGAGCAGGAGGCAGATAGTAGACTTGAGGATCGGCATCCACCCCTGCCGTAAACTGGGCCAAAGTGGTATTTTATAAATAGCGGGAGAGCGTGGGCCGTGGGGCTGGGCTCTGTGATGTCACTGAAATGATATAAGACCACTCCTTGCTCAACTTCCTGTCGGAAACAATCCCTGCTTGTCTCAGACTGAGCCTCAGTGCGTGTCACTTGCTACCCGCCTCCCCCACCCTCCGGTTAGGCGCACAAGCAGACAGAGCTGGAGTAATCTAGGATTTCACAACCAGTCCACAGGTCCTCGGTGATTCCCTCACCTGAGCAGGGCAAGGGGTTGGCATGGAGAGGAAAGTAAATCCTGAAGCCCACACAGTGAGTGGCTAATACCTCCTAAGCGTAGTGGCGGATGTAATAAACTATCAAAGTAGTGGGCCTACACATTTGATGAAATGCCCTAAATGAGTCATTGAAAAAAAGCGATACCTCATTCTTCCTTACCATTGCTGACTCACATGTGACACCTGAGTGAAGGATCTTGTGGCCTACTTTTTAAACAGCTTTGTTATAGGTCAGTGTTTTAAATGTTAAGAGTGAAGTCAGGCCGAGGTTTCTGGAAGGTTGACTGAATTAGTGTGCTTGGCTATGAATTTGATGACTGCGGGGGTTCAAATTGCAGCTCATGCTACCATCTTATTTCATTTCCACACTTGCATGTCTTGTATTGTTTGTATTATTGTTTTCTTTGAAAACCAAAAAATGTTAGGACTCTAATTTTTTGAACCATTTATCAAATGTAGCTACAAGATACCATTTTATAAATATAGTGGTTTATATGTGATTTTATCATACAATTTATTTTAGTTTGAAAATGTTTTCATGAGGTTGAATATCGTCATAGTCAGTACTGTATACGGTGTTGCTGTTTCTCATTAGAACCAGCCATAAAACCAGTGCAACAAGTCCCAGGATGAAGCTCAGACTCCTGTTGCTAAGTTACAGATGAGTGTTTTCCTATTTTTAGTGGCGAAGACTCGGATTCTCGTAGAAAGAATATATTTTCATTTGGAATATGATAATTGTCACCAAATGAATTGTTTCATGCCATTTTGAACTACAGTAATTAGATAATAGATTAGAAGGAGCTCAACGCAGTGCTCTCCTCTGGGGGTTGAGAGTGCCTCTACAGTAAGATGTTGAGGAAAGGGATTTTATTAATTGATAGACTTTATTTTTTTTAAGATAAGATTCCATATTGAATGCACGTCTGCAGATTTCAGAAATTGAGGAAAAACTTTGTTGTAGAATCGTATTAACCTTCTGTGCTCATATATTTTTTTGTTTTGTTGAATAGAGTGTGTGTATTTTTGTGTGCACACATGCGTTTGTGTGTGTGTGTGTGTTGTCTTTTCCGTTTTATATGTGTCCCATGGGTCGTGTCAGAGACTAGGAGATGTCTGAGGTTCTTTTTGCTCTGCTGTGTCTCAGGTACAGCGGCGTCTTTCCCAGCCTCAACATGGCAGTGAAGCGTCGGGAACAGGCGCTGCAGGACTATAAACGGTTGCAATCCAAGGTGGAGAAGTATGAAGAGAAGGAAAAGACGGGACCCATTATGGTCAAACTGCATCAGGTATTCTCAGTCAATCACTCTTTATGCACCAAAGCCAGTTTTTTTTTGCACGTGCACGTGCTGGTCCACTCAAACGCTCCCTCTATCTGCAGAGGAGCAGAGTTCATTCGCTCTCACAAGTTGTCCGTATTTTGAATAGAGCGCAATAAGTGAACAAGACACAAATGCTGACTGGATATGAACGAAAATAGTTGAGCACATGCATACTGTACATGTGCACTCCTTCACCCACGCAAGCTACAAGGCTCTCAAGTATTGCCTTTTCAGAAAGGCACTGCTGCACATCTACAGGCACGTAATTGAGAATTGTAGACACACACACACACACACACACACACACTGCGTATACACACACTGTGAGGCCACTTCAGAAGCGCACACATTCACAGATAGCGTTGCAGTATTGCCTATGCTATTGCCTCTAACACATCCTCACATGGCAAGCCACCCACACACATTGAGAAAAGCACTGTCAGGGGAACAAAGCCTTGAAGAGGCCCCTACATGCCTGCCCTTTGAATCCCTCTGCACTTAAAGAAATGATCCTGACAAGATCAGGATAACAAGAGCACGCCATTTCAACTGGCATGTGTGCAGAAAACTCACCAAGGTGAAGAGAACCTATATAATTGACACAGGTAATGCAGTAGTTAAACAATATGTTGTATTCTCACTGTAACACCCCCCCTAATAAATATTCTCACACTTCATTGTGCATGCCATAACTCCATGCCTACAGTAGACTACCCACTAATACATTCACACACAGATCAGTGGTGTTGGAGTCCACTCACGGCCAAGTCTGCCCACATTACCCACTCCTCCTCACTGTGGTCGTGATTACAGCCTTTTCTGTTTTTTTTTCCCACTGCCTCTCCGTGGGAATTAGACATCTTTTTTTATGAACAATAAGAAATGGACACTAATGACTGTTTAAGTCCTGAAATGTTTGCAACCAACTCCTTTCTCTTCGCAGATATTTGTTTTTCTCATAATTGGCAACTCTTGCGACCTTTTAAGCTGAATTATGAACTTTAAAGAATACTGTAGTTGGTGAAATGAGGGGATGCTGTGCAAAGTTAGAACTGATAGTAAACGTTGGTGGCCTGTGTTGCACCCCCCACCCTCCACCTCCAGGCCAGAGAGGAGCTTAGACCAGTCAGGGAAGATTTTGAGGCCAAGAACAAGCAGCTGCTGGAGGAGATGCCCAAGTTCTACCACAGCCGTATCGACTACTTCCAGCCCAGCTTTGAGGCACTCATCCGGGCGCAGGTTAGTGATTCCTCTGAAGACCCCCCCCACACACACACGCACACACACACCCCACAGTGTGTTGTTACGCCTCCTGACCATTGGTTAAACAGTGGAGAATGTGTCTAAAGGAAGGGAGTGGATAATCCTGGCTGGCTGTCTCCCTGCTTGCAATCCTAATGTGATTAACCCCCAGTGACGGCCCACACTACTGTCTTTAGCCCAGGAAGGCCTCATCTTTCTGGCTCCACTGCGGCCCTGCAAGCCTCCCTCTAACCTGGAGCTCCTGGCTCACTTAAAGCAGCTGGGCGTCTGAGTGAGCGGCACCATGACCCCCTCCCCCATTCCAGACCTGCCCAGCCAAGTCATTTCCTCTTTGGGACAGTCACTTGCACACTCCTAATTGGTAAACCAGATTATCCTAGACCTAATGACAATTATGGAGTTTTATGATGTTCTTTGTACCGAAGACTAGTACATAGTTGGTAGGAACTGAACGATTGACTCTAACTACCTGCCTTGTCAATCCACAAATACTGTAGCATTATTTGGTCCAAAGGCTTTTCTTTCATTATTTGTCACGCTATTTTCATCCTATCCACCTTATTTTCATTCATATAGCTATAGTACGTCTACACACACACACACACACACACGTACGTGGGTGGCCAGTAGACCAGTGGACCTCATCCCCAGCCCTACTACATGGCCTCAGTTTAGATCTCCACTCCCTTCCCTCCAAGCCAGTGTTGATGCTCGGCTCCCAGAGGCAGCAGAAACAGCACAATGGCTGCCTTTGTTGTGAGCCTCCAGCTTCACTACCATGAGTCCCATCCAGCGTCTGTCAGTGGGACGCACTGTACTAGCCTGACCTGTCCACCTGTACAGATGTTGATGAATTGAGACATTGTCTTGATAGAATTCATGTTTTTGCTCTGTTTATGTATTCTCTGTTGCATGTGTGTGTTTTGAAAAGTGTTTTTGTTTTTTTTATTTGCGATTTACTTTTAACTTTTGCAATTGTCAAGAAACAATGAAGGATGTCATTGAATGATACTTTAAATAAAAAAACAAAATAAAATAAAAAATTATTTTTCTAGGCTAGGAGGTGACATAACAGTGCCTTTTCCATATAAATATTGAGCAGTCAGGGGTGTTTAAAAATGACCTGACAGAGGTTGTGTAAATTACAGCTCCGGTTTACCCAAAGTTTCCTTTTTATCCAGTAGGTGGTCACAGTCCTGTCAGACAGGGTTTATTCCTCGTGGTGACAGGACTAATTGAAACAGTCTCTATACTAAAGAGGGCACCCAGACACTGATCTGGTGTACATTATCATCATTGGTCACATGGTCATTTCCGATGGCTCTTTTAACAAGCCACTTTTGAAATGAAATATATCCGCTTTACCCCCACAAACAGCAGTAACCCAATACTCAAGGCCCACTCATGTGGTTTAGGTGGCAGATTTTAGTATAAACATACAAAAGGCTTTCAGACTATGCATTTACCAAAAGGCCTCCATTAGCTGGTTTTGAGACTTTTTGACTTTTCCTTCCAGTGGACGTAAAATCTACTAGTGGGCCAATGAGAGGAATGTTATTTCTAAGCAAGGTGCATGATTTTATTATTTTCTATTATTCGGTCTTGACTGTTATTAAGAACTTCTTCCATGGCTTGTCTTACTGATTCAGCCTACAGTAGAATACGCGCGCAATTACAAATAAGCCAATGATGCCTCCTTAAGAGCGCAGTACCGTATGCATCGCTGCATGAATAAATATTGAGGTGTGTGTGGGTTTCAAGGGGTTGTATTTCCCAGTACTTTCATTCTCTGCCCACTCTTCTGGAGTCTTGTAATGTGATTAAAGTCTATTAATCATCAAAGCAACTCTCTGGGGAGCCTGACTCATGAACTAAGGGGAAGAAGCAGGGGTGGGATGTGTCAAGAAAGCTTTCAGCGAACACTCTCTATCTCTTGTTCAGATTGGGAGAGAAAAGGCAGGGTCACTACCCACTGAAGTGCTGGGTTTTGGGGCTTTGTTTGAGTTGTTTGATATCTTTGGGCTCCCTCTTCTCCTCTTGAATCACTTCTCATTAGCGGGGTTGAAGGGGTATGAGACCAGCAGCCTCAGATTGGGTAGGTTGAAGATAGATATATAAATAACAGATTTGAATTTGTCTAAGACCCTGAGAAGCATCTAAGAAAAGTGTGCTCTCTGTGAATCCACCCCGTCCTGTCTTTACCTCTTTTTTTTGTTTAGTTTTTTTCCCCAACCGCCACACATTGACTTAACCACCTGTTTTCCTCCCTGCCTCTCAGGTGGTGTACTTCACTGAAATGCACAAGATCTTCAGCGAGTTAACAGACCAGATCGACCAGGCGGGGCTGACGGACGAACAGAGGGAGAGAGAGAACGAGGCCAAGCTCAGCGAGTTGCGCGCTCTGTCTATTGTCGCCGATGACTAAGGGAGGAAGACCGAAAGAAGGGAAGGCATCTACAACACTTTCCTCCTTTCACACCTCACTGAATGGATTGCACTCTTTCAGGCTCCTCCGCACAGTTCCAACGGACAGCGACGGCCTTAACTCGTTCAGTTTCTCTCCTTGCACACCCCCCCATCCCCCCCATCCCTCTCTCCCACTGTACTCCCATGGAGCCCTGCTCTCTTCTCGGATGTTTTCATTCTGTCTTTACAAAGCCTCGGCAACTCAAAGCAATTGAAATGCCACATTTACTAAGCCATCAGCCAAGTGCTACAATATAAGCCAATATGTTGGTTTTTTTTAACCGTTCTTCTCAGAACTAATTAACATGGTCACACTTAAACCTGTGAGCATGTTTCCCATGTAGGAAATGTTTTTATTTTAGTTCACATCCGTTATGGTGCCGGCAAAGCGATCTGTGTAAAGTTGGATCATCAGTGATGCAAATCTGAATTTATAAACACTAGTGTGTCAAAGGAGACTGAATGTTTTCAGTGCTGTGTAAGTTATGGACAAGAGAGTCTATTAATTTCTGTATTATCTGCTACAATTAACCGTTTGGTGTTAATCACTAATTAAGCTCCGTGCCATATTGGATGAGAGCTTCTTTATTGAGGTATACATCCTGAACTGGTGCACAATGTCCCCACATCATTGTCCTGCTTGTGTAGATGACATCATGAAAACTTACCTGTCAAGACGTGTTTGTGCCTGTGCAGCAGTGCTGAAAGCCCTGCTACCTAAAATGTTAGGAGAGGAACAAGTCACTGTCCAAAATCAAGACTGTCACTCCCTCTAGTGGAAAATACTGATCATGTCCCCACAGCCGCCTTTCACCAACACCATGCATCCTTTGTTCTATTGTTTGTTTTAACAGTTCCTCTGATAGGGAAGAACCTTTTACACATTGTTGAAACTCTTGTCCGCATACCAAACATGCCATATCGAATCAAGGCAGAGGCCCAATTATTTTGGTTTTCTTTGCTTTTGGACCAAATCATACCGTCATTCCTCTCCTTTGTTTCCACCTTGTGTCAGGTATCGCCTCAGTATGATGAACATGTTAACGTGGCAGGATGGTAAATGTGCACACTGACCGGTCCCATAGAATGTCAGTGGACTCGTGAAATGTCTTATTGAGATGTTTGTTATTTATTCTTGACTAAACTTATGAGGATTATGAATCGTCTGAAGGAAATACCCTATTGAAATGTATTTGTGTACTGAAATGGAGACTGTTTTCAGCTACATAATTGGTTATTAATTAATGGCTAAAGTTAATTAATGGTTGTTTTTTTTCAAGTTGTATTATTGGTTGACTTTTAACACTATTGAGTGACTATTAACATGAGTGGGTTTTATTAATGTCAGGAATCTGTTCAATTTGACAGTTTTCAGACCAGCTTTTACATTTTCCTTGTACAATCGATTGTAAAATAAATCACCTGTGAGAATAAAGTTTTTGAATGATCTGTATTGTTGTCAGCCAGTTTTATTGTTGCCATGATGAGCTCAAGTATCATCTCATATCTACTGCATATTGATCAGACAATGGCTAGAAATTAAACTTTAGTTTAGACAGTCATGCATGAAAATATATCAAGTGGTTTAATGGCCCAGGGTCATGAAACTTGCTCTACCATATAGGACCATATAAACCTTAAGTAAGAACACCAAAATATAGTTATATTACTCCTGCCATGGACAAAACAATGTTGAATCACAAAACTGTTTACAGTCACTAATCTTTATTTCTGTTCAGTTCCTTTACTGGAATTAGAGTAAACGTCCCTTCAACAGATCTCTGCAATATTCTCAGTATTTACAGTTCATTCTTTCCCACTTGCAAACTCCTCAAGTAACAAGGTTCCAAGGGCAACATGTAACAGTGTCCCTTTTACTTGGGCAAGAAATAGAGCAGTGTAAACAGAGTGACCTAACTGCTGGATGCTGCTTAGTTCTGTGCTGCTTCTCTACAATTTCAGAATAATTTACTTTAAAAAAAAAACAACTGTACCAGTGAATGAAGGCTGTGAATTAGTCAGGACAGGACTGTGATCCTGAACAAAACCCATCTAAGATGTATTTGCCCAGCTGAGCACTATGACTGGGCATCATTTCTAGTGTTCAGCAAAGAGAAAATATGCAACAAAAGATTGTTTGCATTCAGTGTTATTTCTCTATACATGGCATGTGAAGAATTAATGTTACACATATGTGCTAGAAGAGGCACAGGTGGACATGTGGATGGAAACTTGAGTTCCGTGGAGCAAAATGCCAATATTCCAAAATATAGATTTTGAGTAAGGCACTGCTGGACGTTAACAATTTGAACTAGTTCCTATTCTCCTGGTCACACTTGTCCTCAGTGGACACTGGTAACCTTTCGTTGTGCGTGTAGTCCTTTAAGTGGCTGTCTCATTGTACATGCTTGAGATCTGTTCCTGGAAGACTCTGCGGATGTCCACACGTCTGCTCTTGAGGGTGGGGGTGAGCAGGCCGTTGGCAATACTGAACATCTCTGGATGCAAGTGAAGGTTCTTCACCTGAAGAGAGTGAAAGGTACAAGATGACAAAATGCTCAGCGCCTGGGTCTTTGTAGCTCAAAGGTTTCTACTGAGAGCCAAGTCGATGGAGACTCCTCACCTGTTCGAAAGACTTGAGGCCTGCGTCCTTCCCCACAGCTCTCATGTCCTCTAATACAGGCTTTCTTCACATCCTGTTGGAAAACCCATCATCCAGTCATTTTTATTTTTTTTAATTCATACAGGACTGAAAGTCTGCAGAGCTTGATACACAATTAGGTGATATGACATACTGGATTCTGGCACAGTTCCTCGTAGGATCCCACAAATCCCCGATCTTTCGCCCAGTCCCCGAACACCTCTGGGTCAGGCACAACGATGCCTATGAGATGAGACTGGTAGCATGGAATACAAGAGAAAGGTATCAGGGCCATTGCTTTAAATATAACTCAAACATGAATCAAACTGCATATAAAGTGCATTGCTCCACTGTACCTCTAAACTATCTCCGTGGACAAACACCTGCAGTACCGGGACGCAGCGCGTGTAGACATTTTCTATCTTCTCTGGAGCTATGTACTCCCCTTGGGACAACTTGAAGATGTGCTTCTTCCTGTCAATGATGCGTAGTGTCCCATTCTGGCATGGAAAAGGTATGAAACATAACCAACAGCTCACTTACAGGGTCTAGATCATCATCATCATACTGGTCACCTATAGACTTGATTGTCATTCAGCTCACTGGAAGCCACTGGCCCACGTCCCCGCTGTGCAGCCAGCCGTCGCTGTTCAGGGCCTCGGCGGTCTTCTCCGGGTCCTTCAGATAGCCCCTGAACACGCTGTGGCCACGGATGCAGATCTAACGCAGGAGAAAGCCGCGAGCAGCATTAGCAGGCGGCAGATGGTCTGGTAATACATATGATAATCACTTACTCATCTCCAACTCCATCTCACCTCTCCCTCGCCGTTCTTGGCACAGTAGTTCATCTCAGGGATGTCAACTAGCTTCACCATAGCACAGGGCAAGGGAGCACCGACGTGACCTGACGAACACACACACACACACACACACACATATCAGGACCGGAGTGCCCGCCGCAGGCACAGGACCGCAAGCTGTTGTGAGAACCAGTTCAGATGGCGTGCCGAGTCAGAGCCGTACCTGCGGTCCAATCACCTGGCATAGAAAAAGTGCAGCCCGCCGTGCACTCAGTTTGGCCGTAACCCTCAAAGATCAGACAGCCGAGAGTGGCTCGGAGGAAGGACAGCACGGTCGGGGAGATGGGTGCCGATGCCGTCAGGATAAACCGCAGATTACCTCCGAAACTGGCCTGGAACAGAGGTAGTCCACACTTATGTTCCAAAGGAAACCCGTAAGTTATGCTTTAACCCACTGAACGACTTTCTCACCACAACAACCAGAGACATTTTCGACCTGGACCCCATCTTCTCATCGATCATTCTGACCCATTCTGACCAAAGTCTCTCCCGCTGCTTCACTATCGAGCTACTTACATCTTGCTTGCCTGGGTGCCGTCCTATAGGGCCAACGGACCCTCCCACAAGCACCCAATGCCTGACTGAACAAATAATAAACTTGAATGTGGACCTTTTCTTTTTTGTTTAGTTCAATGGCATCATACTAAATAAGGTTATGTACATTAAGCAGAAGCAAGAGAGACCAGGATAGGAAGGTACATTGATGCTGTGAGTATGCATGGCGTTTTGTACATCTTACGTGTGTTGACAGACCCCAAATGTATCATCATGTGTCAGAATTTCTCGGTAGGATGGAAAAATGGCAGGAGAACAGGGTCAAAGTCAGAAATGGCCAGAGCTGCTTCACGCAACTGACCTGAATCCTGTTGAACACCAGCTTGTCCCATAGACTGTTGTTACGTACAACCCCGCTGCTGAGCTCCGCCTGCTTCCTCCTCACAGCGTAGTGAAGCAAAGCCCGTCGCAACGGAGAGGTCACAGAGCCAAGGATCTTTACACAAAATACACAGAAATAGGCTCAAACACTCAGAACAGACCAAGGGTCACGCTAATCATAAGACTAGATACATCTGTGAATCATGGCATCAGCTGACTGTGCGCTCATGGGATGATGGCAAATGATCTACTGACCTTGTCATAGATGCGATTGAGTAAGCGCGGCACAACGGGGAAGAAGGTGGGTTTGAGAGTTTTAATGTCGTCCATGAGGAGGGAGATGTCCCCTTGGTAGAATCCTACTCTGGCCCCGTGGCAGAACATGGAGACCTGAGACACAGATGGGGCTTCATTGAGACATTGACACACACACTCTGCAGGAAGGCTCATAAGAGATCAACAGATGATCAACTACCTGAATCATCCTCTCAAACATATGTGCCAGTGGCAGATAGGAGATTGACACATCCTCTTGTTGGATCACGAACGAACCCTAAAAAAGAGACAGGAGGAAAAATAGGAAGCACACAAGGGAGAGATTACGCTCACACAGCAGCATGCCGTGCAGCTGCACAGGCAATCAAACATTCAATATAGCTTTTACAATGGCAGGTAGATGGCAGAATCTTTATACCGGAGCAATTAAAAGTACCTTCCAGCTACAAGGGCAATCAAACATCCAATTAATCATACCATTAGACACAGCGGGGAGAGCACAGTTTTGAGATAGGTGTACATAGAGATAGGCAAATGGGAAGTGATGGAAGCTGTGAGGCTGTTCTCAATTAGAGAAGGCGGTGGAGTGTAGACAGACCTCCAGGATCTTAATAACAGAGGACGTGTTGGAGGCGATGTTGCCGTGGGTGATCATGGCTCCCTTGGGCTTTCCTGGATAAATAAACAAGACATTATTGCAGTGCCCGGCGCACCATAGCAAACTACAGTCTGACCATAATGAGAGGCTGTTAGCCAGTGGTGATGGACATTTTTTTCCTAATGATGTAAGTGAATTAAGTGTAAGGAGGACAGAGGTGATTATGGGGGGCGGGCTTATGAGATCACACGGTACCTGTGGTTCCACTGGTGAAGCAGACCACGGCCAGATCCTGGGGCTGGGGCGGCTACAGCAGACGGCAATAAAATATGAGAATACAGCAATGAGCTTCCTCCACCCTTAATTACAAGTGAACGTTAATGATGTCTCATGGGAGAGGGCTAACGATAAAGCTGTCATCCCAGCATTTACAGGGGAGTTGTGTATTTACTGGAGCCGTTTTTGATGCGGTGATGTAGCTGCTGAGAGGCGGAGAACTCACCACAGGGTCTTTGAGGTCCTGTCTCCCCAGGTCCTGTGCAATACAGGGGGGGTGTCCCATAAGAATTAACGCAATGACATCAACGACTCAATTGAAAAGAAGTGTAACTAGCCTAAAATGAGACGGCATTGTAATGATTTAGTACGTCCGCCCTGCTCACCAAGAGCTGCGCCAGTTTCAAAATCTCCACGCCACACTGCTTCCCCTCTCTCCACTAAGGCGTCGCTGAACTCGTCGAAGAGCACCAGGCAGCTGAGGGTCGGTGTCAGGCCTTGCTCCTTGTTCCCCAAGAGAGACGACACCTTCTCCTCCCGGTCACAGATGACCAGAGAGATCTCCGCTGAAGATGCACAATGTTAAAAACAGTAAGCAGTTACTGTTTTTAACATTGTACATTTTGAGTCAAAGCGTTCTTTGTTATTTTAGCAGTTGTTCCCTCACCCAGGTTGAGTATGTGGACGATTGCCTCCAGCCCCAGTGTGTCATACAGAGGCACCACTGCCATGGAGTAGGTGTAGCAGGCCAGCTCTGAGATGATCCACTGCCGCCAGCAGAGGGAGACAGAGCAACACCATTACACTCACTTCCAGACTCCTCCTGTCTATTAACTCAGTGAGTTAGACTGTAAATGTTAGGGAGATAATTATAGACTACAGATGTTTAAACAGCATTTTTTCAAAACTGGACCAAAGGGATTTGGATCGTTCTAGGGGGACCCTGATGGAGAAGTTACTATTATCTTTTGCTTTCAGTCACAACTAAAATGGTCTTGCCTGATGATCTTAAACCAATATTTCTCTTTGGTAGATTTCAGATTTCTGCATGCACACCTACAAAGAAGGTCACCATCTAATTTTAGCTGTCCTTGGAGATCCATCTTCACCACCTGCATTTCTCCCTTACTATCAATAATTACAAAGTCTTGAATAGTCAGATCAGTGAGACTGTGGTTCCATCATCACACTGAGACAGAAAATACATTTAAAAAAAGAAATCCCTAGGTCTACATTTTCTCGTCTGTAAATGTGTTAAAAGTAGGTAGAAGATTTCAAAATTCAAAAGGAAATGCTGTGCTGATCAGGGTCCCCCGGGGCCAGCTTTGAGAGTTCTCCGAAAAGTAAAGCTCAGGCTCAGGTAACCAAGCAGTGTGGGAACAAATCTCTCACTGCAATAAAGGGATGAGTGTGTGTACCTCTGGTCTGTTCTGTGCAAATATCCCCACGAACTGCTGAGGGTTCGGCTGGCAGCCTTTGGCCAACAGCCCAGAGCCCAGCACCTGCGCCTGCTCAGCCACCTGACAGATTGGGATACTCAGTCAACAAACGTCGATGAGGAACAGATTATATAGATGCACTGTGACAGCTGGAGCATCAAACACAAACACATCTGTCAGACCTCGGTGTAGGGGATCCACTGGTAGGGTTGCCCTGGCTTCCTGAAGCCCAGACACGGGCCACTTCCTGTGGGTCATAATACAGTCCTGTCAGTTCAGACTAACTTTATTATAAAGGGCTAACTGATGTCTAGTATTTTTTGCATGGGCTTCATTTATAAAGAGTTCTCACACATTAATATTATGCTCATGACCAAATCCACGCCAGCAGCTTGTAATTGGTTCTCAGATTTTCTGTGATCCATCAAAAGCTAAAACTAATTTCTAGGAATGGAATGAATGAATTAATGCTTTGGCTTTAATTAGGCTGGTCAATAATTCAATATTATCATTTATCATCTTTTAATACAATAATATTGTGATGAAATGATGATGTTGGGTTATCAATTTTGTGTTCCAAGTTAATGTTATTAAGCAAATACTAATCAATCAATCCATGTAGTTCAGTGCTATGAACATCTGTTTGATTATTTATGCACTTTTGCCTGTTAGCAGATATCATCACGTCGATATCAAAATAATGATTATCGGGATATTAACTTTGCCCACATCATCCAGCCCTGGCTATAATTGAATACCGTTCCATTCCGTTTCAATAGACATTTTTTATCCTATACTGATGTGATCATTCAATGACACCGAGGATACTTACAGGATTATTAGAGAGTTAAAGAACATGTCTAATGAACGTGTCAGAGCAGCTCACCTGAGATCTTCAGGCCCCTCTGGAACATGTCATAGGCCGTCCTGGTGTCAGCATAGTAAAACTCGAGTAGCGAGTCATCCTTGAGAAGAGCGGATCGCCTCCAGCTTGGCTCACCCTGAAAAACCCATGAGAACACACCTTAAAACACTCGAGTACACCCCTACGTCAACGATGAATGGTATTTGTACGATTTGAAAAACACAATGACGACAACAGCATCCACCGACCTCTACAGCTACAGACTGGGCTTGTAGATCACAGGGGGGACGCATGGGTCGAGGACGGGTCACCAGCCAGTACGCGGTGAGGGAGGCCAGGGCCCCTATACCCAACAGAGAGGAGGGGGACAGAGAGAGGGAGGACAGGGAGAAGGAGGATAGAGGGAAAGAGGGGAGAAGACTCCACAAATCCTCAGATTCTGGCACTTTGAGTCCCCCGTTGGAGCGAAGTGACCGTAACCACTCCTGGAAATGCATAGCTGAGAGAGAGACAGAAGGGGGAGGACAGACTGTGAGTGTGCTTGAATGAAAAAGAAAAAAAAAAAAAACGAATGAATGAATGACATAATGGGACCCAATGAAGTAGGAGGCAATTACATGGTGCATTCACAGACTGTTGAAAGTTGCTGAAAATTGCAAAATATGCAGCAGGAAGCATCACACAATCAATCAACATGAACTAGTGTGGATTGATATCAAGTTAAAATACACTTGGTAGTGGTGTTGACGGATACCTGCTATTTTAAGATGCTGTGATGTTATTTATCAAGAAAGTCACAAAAAGTAATGGGAGGACGACATTTCTGTCTCTTACAAGTTGGATTTTCTAGTTAATAAAGTACAGTGGCCAAAATCGTGAACAAGAATTTAAACTGTGTATTGGAAAACACACACAATTTATGTGCTAGTGATTTAACTTTGTATGCTAAAATACACACTCTGCTACTCACCACTGTAAACTCTTTACACTATATAACAATCTAGCTAAAAGTAAGATTGCAAAAAATGTGAAACGTCACTCTTTTCATTCTGTTAAACACCCCGTCCTGTTAGCGGTCTGGTTAGGAGCCCAGCTGAGCCACACTGGGCCACGGGCTTGGCAGAGCAAGAGGCTGAAAAAGAAAAGAAACGGCCTGGGCTGTACACAAAGGTGGGGGCGGGGGGGGAGGGGGACACCAGGAAGTAATCATGATTGGCTTAACAGAAACAGGCATTGAGGTTACTTTCAGTCACTGTTGTACCACCGGTTCCGTCCTCCAACAGGGATGGAGACCACGGATGGGGGGGGGGGGGGGGCAAGCAAAAGAGCTGAAAAGCACAGCAGAGTCGGGGTGCATACAGTAGCGGGAGGTTGGTGGTGAGATGGGGTGAGGGGGAGGGCCGGCGTGACGGCTGGTAGGTCCCTGCCAGAGATGTGACTGTTCACAGGGAGAAAGGGGGATGGGAGCATTCCACCCTTACGACATCAAAACAAACTCTTAAATCTCTGACACTTCACACACACACACACACACACACACACACAGCAAAAAAAGTCAATACTTTTATTTCCCCCAAACTGCCCCCCCCTCCCTCCACATCAAATCCACTCAGCTTCCATCAGGGCACCGAATTCACCTCACCGGATAAATCTCCGCTTCTCCCCATCCACTCCCCTCCCCGAACACCCCACAACCTCTCACCCAGTTTCTCCCCCATAACGAATAAGAGAGGGGATAAAGAGTGATGTCACCCCCCACCCCTCTCTACTCTTTAACCAGGCCAGTGCTGCTCCACTTCCTTACCCTGGGCGAAGCAAATGCCACACTGTTCCTCAACAGATTCATCATCCACTTGCTGCTTCTTGTGAAGTCAAATGAACCTTCAGCTACACCTGCTCAAATAACAGAAGCGCAGATGATGAGCCCCATGGCTCCATTTGGGAAAATACACAGAAAACAATGGGCCTTTGAAAAAAGAAAGATATTTCCTTGTTTTTTTTTCTCTTTTCCCCAACCCCCCCCCCCCCCCGCCCCGGCCGCCCGCTAACTCCCATTCATAATGGCCATTGTCACAACCAAGACAGGAACCATTGTGCTCCCCAGCTTTTGCTCCCTAGAAGACATGAGACAAAAAGGAGTGGAAGACACATTTAAAAATAAAACGACTGAAGCAGCTACCAAGCACATGTACCAAACTGTGCCAATCCCATTTAGAAAGAATAACCTGTTGTGATTACTCAGTGGACCTGGATGCACATTCCAATGAGTGACTGCATAACAGGCAGTTATCACATTACCTCAGATGAGGTTACATTTGAAAAATAAAAAGATAAATCTGTTGGTCAGGTGCAGGTTATATTTGACCCAACACACAAAATCAGTAAAATAATGAAGGAAACGGACTCAAACGTCCCGGTAAGACGAGCAATAAAAGATGCCGTAAAAACACCAGAATGCCTTTTTTGTAGGGGAAACGGCAGGCGTGTATAGAGACCCGGGGGCAGTCTGCGTGTCTGAACACATTCACCCCACTGACAAGCAGAGACACACCTGAAAACACAGCAGACATTTTGTGCTATGTGACAAAAACAACACGGCCAGAGAGGAGACTCAATCGTGAGACTCAATCATGAGACTCAATCAAACGTAGAAATTGCTTAATATCTGCATGGCATGTGATCAATAACAATAAACCAAATTAAAATGTGAACTTTCAGACTTCCAGGCTTACATACCTGTCACATAAAGCAGATGTCCAGATTGAGGTGTAAATGGGGTGTGTGTGTAGGAATCCTACTCGGGCCGGGGTTAAGCAGTCTAGTGATCAAAATAGAAACGACTACACAACTTAAATCCCCAAATATATGAAGTGCGAGTACATGATGCTATAATAAACAGAACTTCTCTATTGGGACAGAAACGCCTGGGAACGTTTTCCCTCATCCAGAAAACTACAGGAGGTGAAGGGAAGGGAAGGTTCACGAGGAGGGGAGGAAAAGCGACAGCATTTTGTACCCACACCACCAGGCTTGCTTCCCATGTGCCCAGCGAGTTGAACGGAGGGGAGATGGAGGAAGGGTACCAGAGGGGGACACGTGAGGTCGGCGAGGGAGTGAGGGAACGAGCTAAGGGGAGAGAATGAAAACGCACGGGTGGTGTGTTTTTTTCCCCCGGCTGCGATTCCCAAACGAAGCGTGAAGAACACAGACACAGTCGGTCCCCGTGAAGTCTTTGTTGTTAAGGGGAAAGCAGAGGGTGAGGAACAGGGGAGAACGACCTTCACTCGCCAGAGAGAGCAGACCCTCTCTGGTTTCACACACAGTCACCAGCTTATCGTTTGTCTGCTACGCAAGGTAGCCAGTGGAACGGCACACACCTGTCTCAAATTCACTTTCAACCAATCAGGAGCCTGCAGTTTTCAGTTTGATGCAATTAAGGAACAGTTTCAAAATCAGTTGTTTGTTTACTTCTGGTTTAGTTTTTGGGTATAGTGCTACTAAAAAAAGACAAACAACCACCTGCTTTTGGCACCAAACCTCTCAGGCACTTGTAAATCAGAGTGTGTTTTTGTACACCAAGGCAGATCAGCCAACTCTGCATGACTGGGTACACAAACTTCGGCTGTCTGCTGCACCGTACAGTATATTGTCAACACTATTGAAAGCAGAGAGGATGCCAGGTCCGGCTCTGACAGAGTGCATTCCATCCACATGGACAACTTTAAACATGTTGCCCCGAGTTTCCAAAGACACACAAGTAAAGATACAACACTCACAGGAGGGACGTGCCAAGCATTCTGTCTCTCAGATTATAGTGCGGTCTGACAGCTTCCCAGAGATCCTATACTATGCTCCTGGCCCACTGTTATTTCCAAACATAGTAATTATCCCTGGTCTGGTTTAGGGAGAAAAGTAACTCTTCAACTCAACTTAAATGCACCCAAAAAGAACTATAGTAATCCTATAATACCTTTGGAAGGATACTATACAGATATGACCCCTATGACAGATGAGACCCTGTAAGAATATTATAGTGATGCCATTGGAGACAAAATGATAGTCACCATAAACTCACTATTGAGCCCAACAGGAACACTAAGCACTTTTAAGTATTATAGGGAGTTTTTGCACAGAAATACATAAATAAATGACTATATTTACACAATTATTACATAAAATTATTCTCTAGAGCCGCGTCATTAAATTGTTCAGGAGACAGAATTACTAACAGCTGTCGATCACAGATGCTCCTGTCATGCCTGAGGCTCCCCCGCTTCCTCCTTCATATATGATTTAAATGCAGAGAAATCAATTCCCTTTGATTCAACTTCAGCATGCCATGCAACTTTCAAAGCTTCTGCAGGAGCAAACAGGTCGATCCATCATCACAGTAGAAACATTGCAACAAACCTTGTACATTCAGTCCAGCCACCTACCATATAGAGCGGGTTGCAAACTTGTCTTATTGTAGTGTAGACAACTTGGAGAATGCAGTTGAGGAATTGTTCTATATCCAAGCCAACGCGACCACAAAACAAACAAACAAAACAAAACAGAAGGGAAAGAAGTGAGAAGCGAAACAACCCGAAACGAACCGCAATATAGCTGACTAAAATGTAGGTCACCAACTGTCTTTTAGGTTATGTTCCCAAGCTACTTCGGCAGCTCCATCGAGATCCCCGCCCGCTATAATGTGTCCAACTGCAAATGATACAAGTTTTCCGGTGACAACCTTCAAATTAAAAGCCCGATTGAGGCGCGTCTGACACAACCGGACATAACACCAGGTATGGTATTTAGGAACAGCTGTGCCCCTGCCATAGGTTCATATTGACTTAAAATGTATACTTATGTAGTCATGATTTTGTTCTGAAGTCATCAAATGTTATTGTGTTTATCATTTAAAAGGGATAAAAGATGAATTATTCTTTAAATAAACAAAAAAAAATTGAATGAAAAATAAGTAAATAAATATAAAATAAAGAAGATACATTTACCCTTCCACAAGGCACTTTGTCCATCAGGAGATATTACACATCAAAACCAAATACAACATTGTACATTTCTATTTTACAGCTAGAATTTCGCTCCATATTTAATGTAATGATTCTTGTATTGCATTATGAGTACACAGTACCTTTTTTGTTTTTGCTCATGTTTTATTTTGAAGGCAACATCGCCCGACTTCCAGTATTATTCTGTCTCTCTGGACCTTCCAGTGTCTGACGTCACCTACTAACTGTCCTTATACATTTAAGGAGAGCAATCAAACGTTGTAGAATAATTGTGCAATTAAGAAAACGAAAACGAAAACGGTGAACCACAAATGATTTTCAGTGGATTAAAAATAACTTCTCCCCATTAAGATACACCCTGGAGACTAGATGCAGTATCTTTGACATTTTCAGTGTGTTCAAAGAGGAAAGCATAGTCATAGCATAGTTAAGCAAGTCATAGTCAAACTGCAGTAATATCACTTTTTTTCAATAAATCTATAGTTGTGTAATCAAAATCAGCAGTCCTGCTCAACACAATAGGCTGCGTGTTTCACATAACCAACAAAATATGACAATCAGGGATGTAGCAGAGCATAAACCCATAGTATGTGTCTAAGTAGCATCAAAATGTTGTAAGGTACGTGAAAATATGGTATTTTAATGAATAAAGGCATGAATTCATGTTTTTTTCTGAAAACATCACTGATAGCAATAACCTAGACTAAAGACTAAACCGAGTGGATCCTGGACACAACATTATCTGACAGTTTTCCTTCAGTCCATTTGCTGTTCACAACCAGGATCACATCTGATCAATCAGAAATCCTTGTCCCAGCTTGTCCGCTGCTCTGGTGAGCCCTCTAACTGTTCAGTATATTGTTCAGATGTGTTGCTCTCCAGGGGATGATCGAACTGAAATGCAATGTAACTGAAGATTGAATACCAATCAGGCAAAACAATGCATGGTCTATGTAATATGTAGTCAGCAACGCAGCAAAGTAGGCCTACTCAATGCAACATGAACAATCGCAGGACAAAAATTAAACATAATGATAATAATAATAATAATAATAATAATAATAATAATAATAATAATAACAATAATAATAAATAAAAACTGAACCTGTGTCTTACTTTGGGAATGATTGGTGGGTTTACTGTGCCTTTACAAAGTCCTTCCCAGTTGAATCCTTCGAACCATCTAAATAAAAAGAGAGCATCACACCATATGAAACAAGGTGTCCAAGCACAGCCTTCAATATTTTCCTCCGATATAATAAATCCCTCAGCTTACTTGTGCTTCTGGATGTCCTTGGCCCCATTTCTCTGACTCCCCAGTCTCTCTGAGGGATTGTTCCTTGGTGATAGAAAGTAGAAGAGCTCTCAGAAATGAATTATGACTTATTAACAATCAATGAATTTGATTTTTATCATTCAAGTGGTTATGTTGAACTCTCTTCTTGGTAGGTCAACTCTAATACACTTGTATTATTTCTTAATTAGACTTTTTTCCTTCCTGATGGAGGGGGGTGGGTATGAATAATAGGTGGGTGGTGGGGGAATTAAACTGTACTTGTTATGTTTTTTATATAACCTAGTTTAACAAATCATCCAGTATTTTAAAACGATTGTTTAATTATCATTAACGTTGATGTTATAATTCATGGCGCTGAATGATGCTCTATGAATGATGCTCATGCCTACAACACCTGCACAGTTTCTTTATGAGACTGGAGGCGCTTTTGCCGATGGTTTTCGGGAAGGTGACCTGGTCGATGCCGCGGATGGTGTCAGTGAATGTCTTCATGGTGTCAGCGCCACTAAATGGGAGACTGGAGAGAGATAACATGAGGCAAGCACCATCGATTCTCTCTATAACTGGAGAAATGAACAAAAAACATGGTAGAAAAAAATCTGTAAATCTTACTCGCCACTCAAAAGTTCAAACACAAAAATGCCTAGTGACCAGAGGTCTGTAGATACACTGTGGCCTTTGTTCAAGATGATTTCTGGGGCCATGTAACCCGGTGTACCACAGAAGGTCCAGGTTTTTTTACCCACTTCAACCTTCTTTGCACATCCGGAGCCCATCTATAAAAGTCAGAGGGCAGGAGAGTTACAATTACCTTTAGTAAAATTGAACAGATTTCCATTACACGCCTGACAGGCATAAAATCCACAGGATATTCAAAATGAGGTGTAAAGTGTAAGATACCAATTTGGCATATCCACGCTCATCCAGAACAACGTTTTCAGGCTTGAGGTTTCTATAGACGACACAGTGACAGTGAAGGAAGATCAGCGCCTCAACAACACAAGCAGTGTAGAACCGGGTGCTGCAGTCGTCGAAGGAGCCTCTGAAACGCCAAAGAAATGCATCAAAACTAATGGGAGATGTAGATGAATGTAAGGTAAGGCAACAGCCACTAGTCAGATGAACTCTCAAAATTGCACTCTGATAAAAGCTGTTGGTAGGGCAGTAATCGGTATGGAGTAAAGAGTGCATTTATTCTTCATTTCTTAATAGAGCAACAATAACTACCTGTGTTTCAGTAGACTCCAAAGATCACCGCCGAGACAAGCCTCTGTCAGCATGTACACACACTTGGCATCTCTAAAGGTTCGGTGTAGCCTGGGATCAGTAAAGGTGACAAACATTACATAAAATCCACAAATCAGTATGTTATCTGACCAAGACAGTTCTGAACAGACACCTGACTATGAATGGACAACGAGCCTCCATCAGGATGTGTCTTTCTCTCAGGATGTGCTCTTGTTGACTGTTGCTAAGAATCAGCCTCTTCCTCAGGACCCTCATGGTGAAGGAACACTTGACGTTGCTCTTTAGTTGTATCTGGACGAAGTGAAAATCAATAGATTACATTATAGAAACAAGAGGAAGAGGAAAGCAGCAACGGGCAATCCGTGCCATCGTGTTCGAGGTACTACGAGATCAGGACTCACCAAGTCTACGTGACCAAACTCCCCAACTCCCAGATTGCAAATGACCCGGAAATCACTTAAGGTCATAGCTGAGAGCAGAGTAGGATCCCTGTCTGACCTGCTCACAGGGAGAAGACGGGTGTGTTGTATAGGTACAAATAAGACTTAGTAGTTTTACAAAAGAGTCTTTAATGCTCCTTACTCGACTTTGGATTTGGTGTGCATATCGTGGGTGCCATCAACCACACCACCAATGATATTCCTGAAGGCTCTGAAAAACAGATACATGGTTTCAGATCTCTGAAAGGAATATCCTTCAAATCCCTAGAAAGGCAGATCAATTCATATTCAAGCAACATAATCAACTGCATTTTTGTTACGAGGTGATTTTTATTAACATAATTTACTCACTCTCTGTCTATTACAAAGCACGTCACTTCACCAGCAGCAATCACATTCACAGTCCGCACATCTTCTCTGGAGACAGACAGAAGAGACCGATAACATAAGAAACCCCCTTAACGCTATCAATAAAGCACACAATATAAAAAGACCAACGTAAAAACATTGCCGTGCTGGTAGAAATGATATGAACATATTCTCCTTTCTTTCATAAAGGTAAATGAACAAAAATAGCTGAACGCATGTGCCCAGTTGAACATGCATGGAAGAGCGCCCACAGTCCCCTTCATTATGGCTGATTGTGAGGTCTGAAGTGGGAGGTTAATTTCAAATGGAAGATGCATGCTCTTCAGAAGCAATTTGTTCAGGAGAAGCTCAGTTAGTGGTCTGCATGAATTCAAAGCAAACCTTTTATACGCATTCTACAATATTTCCTTGATAGCAGCCAAGGAAAGGACATTATTTTATCCTTACCCCCACAGGGCTTTTTCTCCAAACCACTGTTTCTCAGAGAGCTTACAAAGGACTACAGGCTGTTCATGGCCTGGCTGCTTCTCTGTCACTTTCACCTAAGAAAGCAGAGAGATAATGGTGGAGAGCAATGTAAAAGAGCACCGAAGTCAATTATCACTGTCAAGCAATATCAAAAGTTGCATTAACATTTTGTCCTCCCCATTCAAAAGCCTTTTCCCTGAAAGCCTCATTCAATCTGCGCTCCAGGCATATAAAACCTTACGTGGCCTTTACTAATGATGTAAAAGGTGTCTCCCGTGGCCCCTTCTCGAATGATGTAGTCACCTTCAGTGTAGTGTGTCTGTGAAAACAGAAATGAGAGATAGCTGAGAAAAATATGTGAAAAAGGAAGATGAAAAGAGAGCCAGGTGAAGGACGAGGTTTGCTATTGGCATGAAGGTAGGTAGCTAAAACCGCTGCAGGATTAATTCTCACTAAGAATCATTATGTTTCTATCACAGCTTGATAACTGGTGCAACAGAGTTGTGTTTCTATTCTGCTGAGAATAGAAAAGGCAGGAGGCATTGTCATGTTTACATTCAATAATCTACTGGCTGGATTCTGTTTGATGAATGCGCCTTTGGTTACAGAACGGCGTGCTTCTGGTTTTTCAGTACTGAATCCTTACCTCCTCCATGAGATCAGACATTTTCATGATGACATCTTCTGGCAACGATTGCAGGGAGGGAACCCTGCAGACAGACAGGTACAACGAAGGCAATGGCAGTTTAAAAAAAGGTTTTATTTAGGTTTTATTTCAATTCTTGGGTGACTGAGCATATTCAAAAGGTGCAACACTGTATCATCAGACATCGTGGCCAGTGAAAATGCAACCACACTGCAGAGTGTGCAAGGTGACTGACCAACACCATGACACTTCAGGTATTGTGGTGCAGGTGCTAGAATACCAAGCAGCTTAGCGGGCCTGTTCTTTGTCAAATCAAGTGCATCGGTCTGGCGTTCACCTGCTAAGCAGCTCCATGGAATGAGATAGGCTGCTGAGACCGCTCTGCATAAGTACGGTCTGGAACGTCTTGCGGTCAATAGCCCAGAGCTTGGTGTCTGTTAGTGCTGCAGTGCAAAAGAGAGAAGCAAAGGAAATGCTAAAGAAGGTTGTGTAAATGACACTGGAGCTCAGGTGGACACACAATCAGAAGGCAAGTATCGACGCGCCTGTCAATGACAACACAACAGAAGACTGTGGACAGTTCACCGCGGTGTGGAGAGGATCAGACAGCCTCGTGGTAAAAGCCTGGGCGGTATGGAGGCCATTAGGAATGCTCCTCATGTAGAATAACAAAACTAATTTTTTTCACTCTGCTGGAACTAATTTTGCTTACGGAAGAAGTCTTTTCATTTAAATCCAATCTGATTTCCTTGCCCATTACAGCCCTGTTTCTTCATAATAGAGCTTGAAAAGGAGGTGCTGTAAATTAATAATGACTCATATTAACAGATTCACCGGAGCTTCCTGTAAATGGAAGAAAGTGTCATCTGGACAGTATAATTACATCCACCAGCGTGCCGTGTAGTGCAGCACCATCCTAATATCTCAATTCCTCACTGGACATACGCTATGAGTTTTTGTTTGTTTTTCCACTTTCTCTACAAGTGCTTGACATTTTCCATCTGAAAGCTGTGCAGGATGCTGTTAATAAGCAAGTCTGTGAATATCCTGTGTGACCCTGAACTTCTGTGGACCGCTGGCGAAGACCCATTTTCACCAGCGCCCTTATCGCCGTCACCGTGAGACAGGCCGCTGGGGAGAAAAAAAGCCTTGTTGATGCTCAGATGGCAACAATGAAAAAAAGTAATTTCAGGTGAGGAAAGAGATAAAGGAACAGTGGCCCCGAACAGACCGAGGAGAAGGGTTGACAGAAACGGACATGGAACAAAAGACAAAACACCAATGGCATGAATAGAGAAGCAAAAGGATACAAGGCTTATTTTGCCTCGTCTTTCCTTTACTCTTTCATTCCTTTTGTTTGGCCTATATATATATATATATATATATATATGTGTGTGTGTGTGTGTGTGTGTGCGTGTGTGCGTGTGTGAATTGGAGAGGCAGATTGCAGCAATATACAATAAAAAAGGAAAGCACTATTAAGGAAAAGGAATGAATGAGTTGGGGAAAGACGTGGCAGAATAAACTGATTTTCAATTTGATCTGATCCTGACCATTTCCACAGCCTATTTATTTGTGAAACCAGGTCAGATGCACGTAGCAGTGGCTGGGAGGGAGTTTTCCCTCAGGACTCTGAGATCAGATGCTGGAGGGAGACGATAGCACACTTTCTATTTTCTAAGGAACATCACAGTTTCTTACTCCTCAAATCTATTTGGTAGGTCGTTGTCGAGCCGTGAAAAATTTCTCTTGAATTCAAAGCGTTTTTCAAAACGTTATTAGAAAACGTTTTGGGGAAAAATTCAATATCCAGCTGAAGTAGTTACATTGCAGAGCTAGGAGGAGATGTGGCCGTTAGTATGTTTTAAATTCCCCACATCTCAGAGAGCGTTTGAAGCTGCGGTGTTGTCTGAGAACTGCCTTGTTTGATTTCAAATTCAACTGAAGTCTTCAGTCGGTGACCACTGGTCATAAATCTGCTGTGGTATTCTCTTAAACAAGAATTATTTATATCCTCCCCAAATCATACTAATCACATTGAAATTGCAGTGTTGAGGTATTTCAGTGTGACAGACCTGCACGCTGACACCACTCAAAACCAACAACTAAACCAAGCAGCCAACCAAATGTTTGGATACCTGACACGGTGTAGGGGTGGGTACAGTTGTACAGGAGTGCCAGCTCTCCAAACATGTTTTCTGCTTCGACTGTGAGTAGCTTCTGGCCATCCTTTGACACCGCCACCCGCCCCTCTGTAATGAACACAAACACTGCAGTAAATATGTATTATGTACAATCTTTCTGTGCATGTGTGCAGACACACAGAGCTGCGAGTGCATTTCTGCGTTGGTGTCTGAGCTCGTGCAGCTGCGCTGTCATGTGTGCTTTAGGTAGAGCAGGGTGATAATTCTTGTTAAGCCAGCTGTCTGAGTTACACCAAAGGTACGGAGGATATGCATTCATCTCTAAACCCAAGGACGATTCCCGCCTCTCACCGGTTAGGCTGACAAGAGAAGAGCGAGGAGCAACCTCTCTCCATTAGCTGTCACGTTACATATGCAGGCAAGATTCCTGAGGACAATCAAGCATTGATGAGCTCTGCAAGCATTTCAAAAACCGGGACACAGCAGACCTCTGTTCTCCCGTCTCTTGTTTCAACATGACATTTCACCGCAAAACAACAAAGTGCACCACTTGTTATTCCTCCGAGTGTCCCCCCCTTTCTTTGTCCAAACAGGTCATTCTCACATATTTGTGTCTGAGAGCAGTGTCGCTGGAGGATACTGTCTCATTGAATCCTGAGCTAGCAGTGAGGAGATTGATATACGCTATGTAATAAAAACAATCACTTGAACTGCTCCTTGGCAAAATGCTAATAAACATCCTCAAGCATGATGAATGTCAGCGGTTATAAGAAGAAAATGTTTTACCCTCTAAGACATATGCCAGAGCCCCTTTGGTTCCTTCCTGAATGATACAGCAGCCCTGATTGACAGCGGTGGAATACATACAGGCCACGACTGCTCTGATTTGCTCGCCGTCAAAGTTCTTCAGGAAGTCATTCTTTAAAAATGACGCCTGTATCAGCCTCTGCGACCTGGGGGGCATAAAGATGGGACAGTTCATTAGGCCTACTCATGTACCTTCAGTTTGACCGCAAAGAATCAGAAGCCTTGGGTGAAGTGTCCTACAGCATTTGGACATGAATTGAAATATTTATTGATTCTGAACCATGGAGGAACCACTTCATGAGCCTTGAGTGTTTCAGAAACACATTTCTCAGTTGGAGCAGGTGAAAGCTGAGGGGATGCTGTGTGCTCTTACTCTTGGCTTTTCTCACAACTTCTGTGGGAAATCATCGTGAGGGTCACTGGGTCCAGAGTGAGGGGTTCAGAAATGATTGTCTTCCTGTGGGCTTTCTGGCACTCCTCGCCTTGAGCAGAACACCCTGGGGAAAACGTCAAACACAAAACGTTACATTTTTAATCCACGTTGAGGACCCGTGATACCTGTAAAAACCTGCTACACAAAACCACCATTGCCTGAACCTGACTAGACTATAGATGTATGGCATGCACCGGTATTGACTGCAGAGGGTCCTGGGAGTGAGATGGTGGCTCTGTAGCGGTCCAGCTCTTCCTGCAGTCTCCGGATCAGTTCATCCTTGGTATCCAACTCCAGCTCTAACTCATCTATGAGTGTGTCCCTCTGGCGGAGCTCCTCAATCTTAAGCTGCAAGGCGAACTGGAGGTCTCGAAGGGTGCCCATCACCTGGAAAGGTGACAAGAGTCGAGTAAAGATCTCTCTCTCTGCGCACACACACACACACACACACACACACGGTAAATTGTTCTAATTCTGGCTCTATCAGGAATAGATCAGTCTCACATGACAACATGGTCTTGATGATTTGATCTCTTTTATTCAGACTGTTGAAAATTGTTTGATGACAATACTAAGACAAAACAAATGTGCCTTGTGAAGCGGACTGCATTGGGCAAGTGGAGAAACATATTCATCCATCCACAAACGCAGGTCTGTTTACACCCCTTGTTTCTCTCAATTCCTCCCTGAGCCTCATCTCACAGATTACAGAAAAGAAAGAAAGTCCTTCTTTGATATTGGTTTAGAAGCTTGTTTTATTTCTTAGAGGCTTATTATCACCAGATGAGTTCCAGGGTATGCTTGAACAAATGCATTAGAGACACGTTTATTTGAATAATTCTCTCTGTATTTAAGGGATGAAATATAAATAAATATAATAAATATAATAATATAAATATAATCCTAGAAGAAAGGAGGACTGTTAACAAAAACAAACCATAAGAGATAAAAAAAAAAAAAATACCACGAAGTACCATATGATCACTATAAACTCACTACTGAGTACCACAGACACACTCTAAGTCCCTGTAGGAATATTATTGAAATAATATAGTGATTTTACATGGACTTTATCCATTCTAATAAATGAAATCATTTGTCAGGACCTGAGAACTGAGAACTGCGTTTTATGGCTTCAACAGACTGTTTGCACACACAAGACACAAGCGCTCCTGCAAAAATGATAAAACGCCATCCAGTAATGTGATTTGTCACGCGAAAAGATCACTTACCACACACAGCCTGCCGTGTTGTCACTGCTGGGGTCCTCTCACTTCTTCCGCTGACTGAAAAGCTCTTTACCACGCCAGACAGCCCATCCGACAGGTGCACGTCCCCTCTGTACCCGCACATCTGAATGATCCTCCTCTCTTGCACTAGGCTGGGCGCAGGAAAGTAGGCAATCACATGACCGACATAGTGGAGACTATCCGGGAGGGTGCCAGGCATGCATTTCCACAGTGGATCCCAATTGGGTTTGGTGGGTCCCTGGACGGGTGGGTCCCTGGACGGGTGGCTCCCAGGGGCTCTCCGGCAACATGAGGAATATGTTTTATTATATGATTGTGTGTGTGTGTGTGTGTGTGTGTGTGTGTGTGTGTGTGTGTGTGTGTGTGTGTGTGTGTGTGTAAGGATGACTGTTTGAATCATCCGTGGTTTCATTCTCCTCGCTGTTGTTATCTTCCCACATACAGCACACAACAAATCTCCCAGTGTTAATAAGAAGTGTTGATTTGTCAGTGATAATTATTCTGAAGTGTTGATTGGAGTGTTTGTCCACTGTTGTGGCTCTGCTGGGACGGCTGTTCAAAACTGAACTGCAAGAGTTACATTAACTCTGATGGGTGTGGATTTACACAGACACATGACATGGTGTTTGTGTTTTACACTCTGAGTTAAATTTGCTGCGTATAAACAGTTATGTCATTCTGTATAAAGCCATGACAAAACTATTCTCAGACGGGCTTCCTTGGGACAAACCCTCGTCAAATGGGTGTCCTATTGTTTCACATTAAAACGTTATGACATGACACAGTCTACATAAAGACTAAACGGGGTTCTCAACAATATCCTGATCTTTACCTGACAGGCTACTCTACTGAAATATGTTGTTGCTTCCCAGCGACTTTTGCTGCCTTCAAGTTCCTCAAAACTCTTATTTAACGTAAATAACAACACTACAAGTCATGCGGAGACATGAAGCGTCTTGATTTTCATGATTATCTACAAAACAGCTATGGTGATCATGCCAACAAGTCTTTGTATTTGCTCTTAGGATAGTCTAGATTCACTAAACCCTGTAATCTCTGGATCTAATTACCACAAACATTTCAAATCCGCTTCTGTCCATTAAAGCGCTGGGACAAATGGAGAAATGACGGACGACTGACAGGATATTATTTGGTCTATGTGATTAATTATTAGATTTGTCACCAAACTATCATCTTACACGGTTTCCAAATACATTTCTGCATGATCTGTTCTCTCCTTTATAATGATAAATCAAATCTGGACTCACTTTGGATAAGGTACGGCACACACCTTGCCATATCCAACTGACACCCATGGCTGTGCTTTGTTTTATGCCAGGGCGCCCAGTTGAGACCCACTCCTTCACAATAAAACAGCAGATTGCTCACATTCAATTAACAGCTGCATATTTTTTCACTCTAGCTCTGTACGTTCTCCGGCATCGCTGGCAACAGTTCCCTGCATTATTAAAATTGATTATAGATGATGGAATAACATTGTCTTAATGGATAATCACTCTCTAGCTCTGTGTTAGGTGGCATATTATTTGGCTATGCAGGGACCGATGGTATACTCCTGGAAATAGGAGTTAATAAACCCTTTCCGATAGATAAGACACTGTGTTTGCTTACTTTATCCATCCATATTGTAGCCCAGGTTTACTCAGGCTGCAAGCTGTGGACTGAAATCCATGCAACATCTCGAAAGCTTGAAGCTAAATCTTTAGAGATGGAAACTCAGTTCTGAATCTTTGCAGGAATATATTTGTACTCATATTTGAGGCTCCTTGGTCATAAGAACATTATGCAAACCTGAAATTCAGAAATTCAAAAATCAGTCTTTGTAATTCTATTGTTTTATTAAACAAAAACAAACAGAATCACACAATCACAAAAGTACACAAATCAACAAAATAACTCCTGGACAGCAACATAAGGGGAAAACAATAGAAAAGAAAAACACCACCTCCCCTACTCACAAACCCACAGACACACACTCAAACAACATACCAACCAAACACATGTACACCCAGATACATATACATGTGTATGCACATATACAAATATATACATATACAGAAAGAAAAAGGGCTGCAGGTATTCCAACCTCAAAGTAATTATCTCCATATTAGATTAAATTAGATTCAACTTTATTGTCATTGCACAGAGTACAAGTATCTGCTGAGATGCTGAGCGTCACGTTGTACACGCACCACCATCTTGGTCTAGTAAATCTCCATAGCTCCATATCTCCACCTTTGTTTTCCATCCTTCTACTTCATGTCATCTTTACCAACACACCCATACATTCTTTGTAGGCGCTTTGGGGCTTTTCCAACATTTGGGGACCAGCCTCAGCATGGCCACCACACCCAAGCAAAGTATTTTGAATTTCTTTGAGCTCAGACTCGTCACCTAACAGACACAGCCTTGGGTATGGTGACCTCTAAGCCTTCTCCCAAATATTATCAAGTTTTGTCCCACGGTGGTTGTACAATTGGGCTTTCCCATAGTGCATGCAATAACGTGCCTTTTGCTTCCTCACATCTCCAGTGTAAATCATTATGTGATAGATCCATCCTGTACAGCCTTAAAGGTGTCAAATAATATCTGTGAAAAAAAACTGTAAACCCTTTTCCTTCTTCTTCTCTAACATTGTGGTCAATATTTGACCATGTTGACCATACATTCAACCATGTTTTCTTGTCTATATCGCACCCTATCAACATTGGCCTTCAACAACATTCTCAACATAATGAAACTGATTGTACGGAGCTTGGTGACGCAAGAAAAATCTTCTATAACATTACTATCCTTTGACACAACAAATTTAGTCATTTCAGATACACAGCCAAACATTACCAAAAAGTATTACAATTCAGATTAAACTTATTTCCCATTTCATCAAGATACATATACCTCATTCTTAGATCTCCCAGAGTAAAAATACCTTCTCGTACCCATTTCCCCCAAACATTGATGGTTTCCCCACATATATAGCAGGGTTGAAGCAAAAGGAAGAATATCTCTGTTGATATGGGACTATCTGATATTTTATGAGCTGCAATCCATAATGCCATTGAATTTGCCAGTATTGGATTTATGTCCTGTCTGTTTTTATTATCTCTTTTTTGAGTTAAGACATGATATGGTCCAAAGGGAGCAGTCATGCCTCCTCTCACCCATCCCTCTTCTACTCCTTCTGTCACAAAATGCTTGGATAACCCAGACAGCTCAGAAGCTGTATAGTTCTATATCTGGAAGTCCTTGTTCTTTTGGGAAAAATATATTTTCTGCATACTGATACGCAGTCTTTTCCCTTCACATAGAAATTATTTTATGACGCTATTATATTGTTTAAAAAGAGACCTTGAGATACGTATTGGAAGCGTCATAGAAGCATAATACATATTAGGAACAACCATCATTTTAATTGCATTGATTTTACCCCAGAGACTCAATTGTAATAATTTCCACTCATCATTTTTTTGTTTAATGTTCTGTATGACTGGTAGCAGGTTCATTTCTACAATCTTGTCTAGCGCTCGTGTTAGTAAAATCCCCAAGTACCTCATTCCAGACCTAACCCACTTAAAGTTAAAAGGAGTGATCATAGCTGAATGACCATAGCTGAATGGCATGCTGGAGAGAAAACCATAGCCTCAGAGTTATGCCAATTAACCTTGTGCCCAGCAATAAGTGAAGAAGTGGGGAAACTGACAACTAGGGTATTTTGATTAGTAATAATAATATGCTGTCTGCATATAATAATGATTTTTAGTCCCTGCCCCCCCCCCCCCCATTCTTCATTCCTTGAATCTCTGTATTACTCCTAATCGAGATAGCCAGCAGCTCTAATCCAATCAAAAACAGACAAAGGTTCCCCTTGTTTTGTTGATCTTGACAAAGTAAAGAATGGCAAAATCAACCCATTAATTTGAATTGATTTTGAGTTTGATGAACTCAAATCAGAATATAACATATCTATCCATTTTGTGAACCCATGTCCGAAACCAAATATTCTTAGCTCGTATTTTAAATAGTACCATTCTACTCTGTCAAAGGCCTTCTCTGCAGAGAGAGCCAGGGCAGTGACAATACTAATACCAATACCAATACTATATATCCAAATTAGATTTAACAATTTTCTGATACTATTGACCGAGTTCCTATGTTTAACAAAACCAACCTGATCATTATGGATAATATTAAGGATTATTTTTTCCAGTCTAACTGATAGGATCTTGGAAACTACTTGCATCTGGATTACAAAGGCTTATAGGTCTATAATTAACCTGTCCTGTCCTTGTCTTTTTTTGGAATTAGATTTATTAATGTCTCTTTAAATGATCCTGGCAGACTACCAAGATGCACAGCCTCTGTGACTACCTTACATGGGTGCAAGTACATCTACATATATTTTAAAGTATTGTATTGGTAAGCCGTCAAATGGAAATGAGGCAACATGAAAAATTAAATGATCATTTAACATAGGCAGTTTTCTTTTAAATGTTTTCTTTTTCTCTTTTCTATTTAAATTTTCCATGTTCATTTTCTCTTTTCATTTTTAATTTCCCTTTTTCTATTTTTTTTAGAAAAATTATTATTTATCCATTTTCACTTTTAAATGTATTTTAATATGATCATTCCTATGGCTGAAGTAAAACAAATGACGCATGTATCATTTAACCATTACATACCTGAGTGAAATAATCCTTCACAGTAAAGCAGCACACATCACAGGCCTCAGCAGCCGTAGCGGACTCCGGCCTGTCGGCGGCGCTCTAGTGCGTCTGAGAAGAGAAGCATGTACATGCTATAGAAGAAGATGGACCGTTGACAAGAGAAGCCCTGTGGCTCTTTCTGAGGCAATTTACTGTTCGGTTTGTTTTTTGGTCCGCCTTTAAACGTATCGTTTGCAGTGTTTAGGAAATTATCAAAATGATTCTTACTGTGAAACCGCTTCAAGGAAAAGAATGCAATGTACAGGTAAGCACCGCCAAGCTAACAGTTAGCTCGTTAGCTTAGTTGTAGGCCAGCTAACGCTAGCCGATCAGCGACAACGATGGCCTTGTCACAAGTTGAGCTAGCTTTTTATGAGGCAATCCCTCAGTTTATGCCTGAGTTTATAGAACGAGTTTGTCAAAGTCGATAAGGTGTAACTTCAGCGGGGCTATCGTACAGCTATATCTTTTGAACTCTTGTTTAGTCCTTATACCTTTTTGAGCAAGGCAGGGGTATAGTATTAGACTTTCTCCTATTGTTACTCCCGTCTGTACTCGCCCTTTCATAATACAGCGTGAAAGTTGTTTCGAGGTACTTTAAGGAAGAGGAAGGTGTCATATTCTGTCAGATTAATGTGTCAAAGTCACAATATCTAACAGCAGTATGATGAATGCCAGTTTGTACTCTCAACAGCGTGTATATGCTCATTAGGCTAGGCCATATCTGTCTAGAAGTGTCCATACCAGCAGCCTGGTGTTGAGAGAAGCATATGAGCCGTATCAGCATAGTTTGTGAGGATAGGGTCCCCGGCAGGTGTAGTGTAGTTGTTAGAAGAATACTCACCATGTGCACCTCAGAGAGTTCTGTCCATGGCCAGTACAGGTGGAGATGGCAGAGTTATCGTACAGCATGACTGCTCACCTGTTTTCCCATTGGAAAGCAGGAAATATTGACTTGGGATCAGGTTCTGTATGTAGGCTATTGCATAGGAAGAAATGGCTGAACAGGCTCTACTTAAGTGTTGAGGTGCATTTCAACATGTGTCTGAATTCTAATTTCAGATTTTATGAAGGTATTCAAATCAAGAGTGACAATGTAATGTCACCACAGGGATTGGTAACTTAGACAAAGACTTGTATGTCCAGGGAATGTTTAAGATGCACTTTGGAGATGGTGTATCAAGGTAAGACAAGGCAGTGGATGGAAATGTATTTGACAGGGCTAGATGAAGGTCAGCACCAGTCAATAAAGGGCGGGCACAAAACTATAAAGCCAATATTTTTTTTCACTCCTTTTTATTATTAGATTTTGTGAAATGCAAATGAAGTACTGTTTTACTTTCTGTCAAATGTGTTTCAAAATGGAGAAATCAATTGGTTGAGCAGGTTTGTGATTTTTCTAATAATAATAAAAAAGCTTTTTGTGTGTGTTTGGGTCCTGTGCATCTATACAGTATCTCAAATTGACAAACTAATGAGCTTATAGGTGAGGTTGTGCTGACAAAAAGGATACCAGTCATTGTGGGGAAACATTTTTGGAAGTGGTGTGTGTGTATATAAAGGCAAAATGAAAAACGGCCAGAACCACCCAGAACCGGGCTAAGACTCAGAAGGGTTAAATGCTTGTTAAATATGGTTTGGTCATGTAGTGTGAGTGCATCTTCTTGTTGCTGATCTTCCAGGTGACTGAAGATGAAAAGGTCTCCACAGTGAAGGAACTTGTGTCAGAACGTCTGAACATACCAGCAAACCAGCAGCGGTTGCTCTATAAAGGGAAAGCGCTTGCAGGTGATTTCACAAACTTCTGTGTAGAAATGTTATTGTTTGATCTATTAACCTACTTTATACATGATGCAAGTTTTATATTTTCACTGATGCTTGCTATACTTCTACTCTTAGATGAACACAGACTCAGTGATTACTCCATTGGGCCAGAGGCCAAGTTGAATTTGGTAGTCCGTCCAGCGGGGGAGAGGACTGGAGCTGCCGGGATGGCAAGCAGCAGCACCAGTCCACAAGGAGGAGTGTGGCAGACTCTGTCCACTGTCCTCGCTAAACACTTCAGTCCTGCAGATGCAGCCAAAGTCCATGAGCAACTCATCAAGGTATTTCAATGCAACGTGCCTGCTGCCTGGCATTGTGCATGGCTCATCCTATTTGATATCTGAATATCTATATCTATCTGACTTCCTTAATTTAAACTCTCAACAAAAACTCTCTTGTTGTTACCAATGGAGGCTGGTTAATATTTAACTGCAGCTTTAAAGAGTATTGCCCAAAAATGTATGGGTAGTAAGTCGACTACACTCAAGACTAAGCAAATTATGTTTAAAGGATTTTATTTTTTAAACTGGGAGGGTGATCCTTCCTATCCAGCCATATTAACATATCTTCATATTAACCAGCCTCCCTTGGTTGCCACATTATAGTCAATACATTTAAGCTATATCTCCAGAACAGTAAAGTATAGTAAATATAGCGGTATAGTAAAAATAAAATAGCTTTAATAGAACATTCCTTTACCCTACTGTTTTCAATTTCCATCTCAGTAATGCATAACTGCTCATTCTTCCTCAAGGATTATGAACGTTCACTCCGACAACTCAGTCTGGATGACATTGAGCGCTTGGCTGGAAGACTGCTTCACCCGGATAGTGAAGGCATGGACACCTCGTACATGGACTGAGAACCTGCCTGGGAGGATGTTGCTTCTTGTGATTATCATTGGAGAGGTGCTCAGTGCTTGGAGATGTATACAGTGTTAAGAGAGTAAGGCTTGGAAAATATAGTATACATTTTCTTGCAGAGAGTTCCAGGTGTGTGCCTAATCAGCGGCTCAGTGTACATGGATAAAACTGACTGTTGATTCTCAGCAATAGGGCATTCTTATCCAGGACCAGAGGGCGTGGATAAGAAAACTTAGCCTCTTTGGTTCGAGCCTGTCATTGATGTTAAAGTAATGACACAAGACCTGATGATCAAACAAGATTCAAATACAAAGGAATCCATTTTGGGTGTTGGTTTCACATGATCTGTGGCTGCTAAAACTCCCAGGGGACATTAACTTCTTCTGGAGGATATTTATTAGTTATGTCTGTGTTGGATGATGGCTGAGTGTTTTCTGTTAACCATCTGTGAGAAGGTAATGCCTGTTTTATCTGGTAACTAACTGGTGATCATTGTATGATTTGTAAATACTGTGTTTATATACAATCATTAAAACAAACAAGGAAATTATGGCTTGTATCTTTTTGTGCCTCCGATTTTTCAAATGTAATGTCAGGTAGTCTTAAAAATATATAAAGTGTTCAAATGATATGATGAAGCTTTATCGAGATTCTTCTTTTTTTTTAAATTCAATTAGCTTTTAAAGGGAAGTGCATTGCAACAAGTACATTGTAGAGATTTACAGAACTGTTGAAACATGGGTGTGGAAGGACTTTGCAGGGAGGGGCTATATCAATAAATGAGTTACGTTTCAACCAATCAGCAGAAGGGACATGTCATGATTAATATTTTCTGACCAGTCACATCGATAGAAGATGATGCGAGAACCGCCTACGTTTTAATGACTACCAACTGGCTGTGATGTTCTTTGCTGCTGATATCGGACAAACAAATTTGAAAATGGGAGATATTTGGAACTAGCTTTTGTCTACAAAGTATGAAGGACAGACTCGTTGGATAAGGAGCAAAATTTACAGTGTCCACCGGTAAGGTCGGAAGAAGAGCTTAGTTGGCCAGCAAGCTAAGCTAGCGTTAGCTAATAGCTAGCACATCTCCGCTCACTTCCTATTTCCACAGATAGCTTCTAATGTTATTACCGAGCTTTTTGGCCTGTGCTATAGGCACATCATTATCTACCATACAGACGTTAACTACGTACAAGGATTGCTAACTAGACGATTTTTAACTTGTGATCCTAGTTTGGGTTTCGTCTTCTAGTGGGATGCAATACCGTGTCTGTGGTTCGACTCCTGTCTGGGCGTTACTCCCTCATCAGGACCACGAAACCCTTTGGCAAAGCAGTAATATCCTCACAGAGCGTGAACTCTACCTTATACAGACGACAACAATAGGGATTCAGCTGATACTGTTTTCTCAGTGTAGTTTTTGTTTAGAGCAGATTATAGACAGTTTTATTTTTTTTCCCCAGGGGCATTTGTAAATATTTTTTCTTGTTCTTTACTCTGGTAGCAATAGGACAGACGAGTTAATTTGCTGTGCATCATGTTCAAAATACTCACTTTCTATACCTTTCATGTTTTCCCCTTGCTTTCCAACTTATGAAGTGTGCCCAGGTTTAGTGGAAGGATGGAGACTCTAATTCCCATCATCAACCGGATGCAGGAGGTCTTCCTGACCGTGGGGGCAGACATCATACAGCTCCCCCAGATAGTGGTGGTTGGATCTCAGGTCGGTGTGACACTGGAGACACAAGAATTAACGTGCTACATGCTTTATGGCTGCTGCAAAGCTGGGATTTGTCCCATTTTCACCTAAAAAGTAAATTATTAAGTTCATTTATTGTAAGTTCTGCTGTTAAAAAGAAAGTTGTCACATTTGGTTTTCAAAGTCATACCAGTTCTTTTTTCTGAAAGTGAAAACACATTTTCATTTTATTTTATTTTATTAATGTATGCTGCAGAAAGTGTCTGTTATGCAAAGAAATATAACTGATATGATGTGCTTTGCAGATGAATGTATTAGTCCTGCCAAAAAGTTCTTGAATTGTTCTCATCTGCCATAATAGAGCAGTGGAAAGAGCTCTGTGTTGGAGAGCCTGGTTGGAAGGGATTTCTTGCCTCGTGGATCAGGAATAGTCACAAGACGACCCCTGGTGTTGCAGCTGGTTAATGTGGCGTCTCTGCAGGAGAGAAAGCAGATGGAGAATGGTACTTCAATAATTCTTCTTATTTGTTGCTATTTTGATTCAGAGAGACAACGTCTTAAAGTCTCTCGTGAACATTTCTCAAGCTTTGATACAAATTACAATTAAGAGACATAGTCTATACAAACCAATGTTGGACTGTTGGTCGGTTATATCCAGCTTGAGCCTGCTTGCAGTAGCTTTTTTGTGAACAGTGCGACAGCGTCACTTTTTGACACTTTTTGCATGACAAACTTACTCACAGCTTAATCTGCTATCTAGTCTTTGTAGAGCCCTTGTGTCTCTTTTCTAACACGCAGTCTTTCTTCCTCTTTGCATTTTTCAGGAAATGGGGTAAAACAAAACACCCACAACAGCTACCCAGGTCTCTGTTTGAACAGTTAATCTGCATGGCATTGTTTTTGTCTCATCTTTTTTAAAGTCCTTTCATGGGATCTAACAAACCGTTATCTTGGTCTTCACTACTGTCTAGCATGATTCAAGCCCATTCTTAATTTGTATTCTTTATCAGTTGAGAATATTTTTCCCACAATCCCTGTTTTTTTTCCACCATTCATAGAGACATCTCTGTGAAAAGATTTACACTCACTCACACTATATTTGTTCAGGTATCAAAGCTGAAGAATGGGGTACATTTCTGCACTGCAAGAACCAGGTATATAGATTCCAATGACGTTTCTTACTGTCTGTGTACCGTATTGTGTGGTGTCCTTGGTAGATGAGTCATCCTCTCACCTTTTTAAAAGGTCTTTACAGATTTTATGGAAATTCGTAATGAAATTGAAGCAGAGACTGCACGCAGTTCAGGCGACAACAAGGTAGGGAGAAAGAGCATTGATGCTAACACTTTTTTTTTCTTTTTTTTTTAAAATCAATTCCTGAGGTATAATTTTTTATAATTGTTTTCGTGTTTTAATGTCCTACAGGGAATCGGTCCTGAGCCCATCTATTTGAAGATTTTCTCCCCAAAAGTCCTAAATCTCACACTGGTTGATTTACCTGGAATCACCAAAGTAAGCTCAGCCGTTTGATGAGGATTGTGTTTCATATTTAAACACAGTTTAGATAGTAACTTCACAGTTAAAACACATTTAGTGTTGCTGGCATATCATGACTGCAGGCATCACAGGTTCATAGCAGTGCTACGTCGGCGGTGTGCTTAACGTGGGTGGCTCTTTGTTCTTGCCCCAGGTTCCTGTTGGGGACCAGCCAGAAGACATTGAAGCTCAAGTACAAGAGATGATCCTGTCCTTCATCTCCAATCCAAACTCCCTCATCCTCGTGGTGTCCCCTGCCAACTCTGACTTGGCCACCTCTGATGCACTCAAATTGGCTCGCGAGGTTGATCCAGATGGTAGGCCATTTTGTACACTGACACGTCTTCCCTTCTCATTTCATTTAATGTTGTTTCCTCCTCATTACGTTTAATTACCTAACATGTTTTAAGAATATAATCAAATTATTTCTAATGCACATATATTTGAGGGCAGTGATGTATTCATTTGCTTTTTGCCTACAAAATGTATGTGGATATCACAGTGATTTTTAATTAAAGATAATGCAGCAGGCAATATTTGTCTTGCAAGTTGGCAATCTGGCCTAGAAATGCCTGTGGTGCCCAGTGATTGTGTAGTGGTTACAATCCCCCATGTCTGGACCCATCCCACGAGAGACCTGTCTCCTGTGTCTCCCCCACTATGTCCCGCTTTTAGCTTTCCTCCTGTCTGTCTCAATAAAAAAAAGCAAATACTAAGTAGAGTGAACCACCTACTCTCCTGTAAAAAATGTCTTTATATCACAAAGATGAAGTTTAACACGTGTTGTGTTTTTACCGCGTTGCGTCCCTGTGTCTCTCAGGCCGTCGAACACTGCTGGTGGTCAGTAAACTGGACCTGATGGATGCAGGGACCGATGCTCTGGAGGTCCTTCTGGGTCGAGTCATCCCAGTCAGGCTGGGGATTATCGGGGTGGTTAACAGGTTTGTAATGATACTAAACCAACTTCACAAGGTTTGATTATAATAAACCCTTGTCTCTTAATTTTAGCCCTGCAGTGTTTTTTACTTCACAAGACAGTGTACAAGGTTGCATGTTTTTGATAAATATTGTGTCTGTGTGTGATGTGAGCTGATGGCTCCACATAATAAAATGTCTTAATTAATTCGGTGCTATTTCTTCCGACATGGGTGGTATGGTTGTAAACAGCATGCCTGTCAGGCTATTTTAGAAGTAGTTCACAGAGCTGAAATCTAATTAGATTGACAACTCACTTAAGCAACCAGATCAAAGCCTGCAGGAAGCTGTATATGGCATCAGCAGCTCAGCTGCTCTGTCCTTGATAATAGCCATACTTTATAAAATGCAGCCTCTTCATTGACTGTAGCAGGGCTTTGTGCACAACATTAAAATTTCATGGTGCACAGGATCTATCGTATTGGTGATTACACTGGTCGTGCTACTGGATAGTCTTGCATTACTGTCACTTCCACTACACTGGTGATCTTACTAGGAGCCAGCATGACATCAACACCCAGAAGAGCCTGGAGGACTCAATGCGAGATGAGCAAGCATTCCTGCAGCGCCACTACCCTTCGCTGGCCTCCCGTTGCGGCTCCCGCTATCTGGCCAAAACTCTCAGCAGGCTGCTCATGCACCACATCCGGGACTGCCTGCCAGACCTTAAGACCCGTGTGACCGTGCTGAGTGCCCAGTACCAAGCTCGGCTCAATAGCTATGGCCAGCCGGTAGAGGACCACAGCGCCACCCTGCTGCAGATTGTCACCAAGTTTGCCAGTGATTACTGCAACACCATAGAGGGAACAGCCAGGCACATCCAGACCTCCGAGCTGTGAGTCTGACCTCTATAAAGTAGTTTGGTCTTCACTGAATTGCAAATGTTATTATTTGAACACTTTGTTTCATGTTTTAATCAATTGTCTCGCATATTTCAGCATCTCGTTAGGTTTTTACTTTGTCTCGCTTGATATTTATTGTGTCAGAACCCCCACCATTTTTCTTAGGTTGGTGTATATGTCATGGGGTAATGTCCTTTGGGTAATGTAATTGTAAATTGAAGTTTTAATGTATCCGCATTTCCTCTCTTGGCACCTTCATTTCTACAGCTCTCGTGCCCATAGCCTATTAAGTCATGTAAATATGTCGAGAGCAAATATTGACCTTTTTTTGTTTGACTGCATTTAATTTTTGCCGTTATTAACATTGCTGACACACTGCATTTCACTGAGAAACGGGGTCGGTGCCGCAGCTTAATCCGTCTATTCCACAGCTGTGGAGGTGCGCGGATCTGTTACATATTCCATGAGACCTTTGGCCGCACTCTGCAGTCCATCGACCCCCTGGGTGGATTGACTGAGCTCGACATCCTCACTGCCATCCGCAATGCCACGGTAAGCTTCTCCCAGCTTCTGTCTGAAACTCAGCTCTTATAGATTCTAGTCTAGCGCTTCTCATTTGGACAAGAACAGCAGGTGAAGAGTAAAGTGTGTGTGCGTGCGCGTGCGTGTATGCGCGTGTGTTTGTTTTGCCCTGCAGGGTCCGCGGCCAGCTCTCTTTGTGCCTGAGGTGTCTTTTGAGCTGCTGGTGAAGAGGCAGATCAAGCGGCTGGAAGAGCCGAGTCTGCGCTGTGTAGAGCTCGTCCACGAGGAACTGCAGAGGATCATCCAGCAGTGCTCCTCGTTTAGCACACAGGTCGGGACAGACGTCGAAGCGTATTAAACATCATTGAATCATAGGACCTGCATTAGATTCATTAAAAATGCACCATATTAAAACGATACGTCTCTTGTCTTTGCAAGGAGCTTCTGCGTTTCCCCAAGCTGCACGATTCCATAGTGGAGGTAGTGACCGGATTACTGAGGAAGCGCTTGCCGATTACTAATGAAATGGTAATGCACAGCTTAGCCGAGATGATCTTAGATACTCATGATCAACCGAGATTCAAATGCTAACATTGCTATGAAATGTCCACATGCCTTTGGGGCATTCATGTTCTGATGTGCTTTTTTTCTGCATTCATGCCCTGCTTCTTTTTTTTTCAGGTCCATAATTTAGTAGCGATAGAGCTTGCTTACATCAACACAAAGCATCCGGACTTCACAGATGCAGCGCAGGTCTCAGCATCTGTCAACAGTCAACAGGTCGGTATTTGTCCCTTCCAACAGGTACTCAGATTCTTAGTATGTGACGATAACCTAAACAGAGGACCTCCCAAAGCTCTAACCATCATGCTCCACATCCAAGCGTTGCAGTCCCTTGCAAAGAGCTGAGAAGAATCCCAGGTTCAACCAGATTTGCTTTGACCCTCTGGCTTCCTCGTTCTCTACCCTGTCAGGCGGAGGCCCTTGATGGAGGGAAGCGCTGGAAGAACGAGAAGGCCACAGAGGAGAAAGCCCCAGCTGCCGGCTTTGGCAGCCCCAGCAAAGGCCACGCCATTAACCTTCTTGACACAGTGAGTAGTGGGATTAACCGTGGAATGAACCACTTAGTAGTGAATCCATTGCAGGGTGCTGACATTTCACTTCTGCCCTGTGCCAGGCGGTGCCCGTATCCCGCAAGCTGAGTGCGAGGGAGCAGAGGGATTGCGAGGTCATCCAACGTCTCATCAAGTGCTACTTCCTCATCGTCCGCAAAATCATCCAAGACAGGTCAGATGGAACAAGTCCAGGGCACCTGGGGTATTTTCTCACCCCAGTTTTTTAGTGCTGAGCTCAGATGATGTTATTGACGCTGATTTTCTAACTTCATCTCGGGGCTGTGTGCGTCTGCAGTGTGCCCAAGACGGTGATGCACTTCCTTGTGAACTTTGTGAAGGAGCGTCTGCAGAGCGAGCTGGTGGGTCAGCTTTACAAACAGGCCCTGCTGCAGGATCTGCTCATTGAGTCACAGGACACGGCGCAGCAGCGGACAGAGGTCGCCCAGATGCTTGAGGTAAAAACGTCTGAAGCTTTTGATCTCTGAATAGCTTCTGAGCATGAAGAAAAGCAAGTTCTTTCTCTTTCATTTCCCATTTTATAGTCAGTACTTTCCTTAATTCTTTTTCCCCCTTTCTCAGGCACTTCAGAAAGCCAGCAACATCATCTCTGAGATCCGGGAGACACATCTATGGTAGCCAGAGGATACGAACAATTCAAGTGTGAGGGTGTATGTGAGTTTACAGTTAAGAATGTGTGTGTGTGCGTGTGTGTGGCAGTACCACTATTCTCTCATGGACCAATGACCATCACACATGTTATCTTTCCTGTCAGCTGTGGTGCTCGGGCTCTTGTGTCTCACTGTGAATACTGTATAGGACGGAGACCAACAACACACTCAGCAGCACAGAGACAGCCGTGAACAAAAACTATCTGCATCTTTCTTTTTTTTTTCTTTTTCTTTTTTTCAAGAAACGTTTGTTGGGTCATAAGATTGTTGTTGTAAATGTAAATTATAATGTGGAGTATTTAAGCTGTTGTTGGAGAGTGTTTTGAATCAGATATCGTGACACAATTTGTGCTCATACAGCTTCATTGTTTCCATTTATTGGGCTTCCACCGGCATATATATATATATGGTGCTAAACTATTTTAGAGTAATTGTTTTCCTTGGACTTTAATCTGCCATGTCAGAGCAACACTGCTTTAGTAGAAATGATAGTGAAAATCCAACTCGGTCAATACTGACTGCAATATAATGGTGAAGAATGAAATTTGCAGTACAACACAGGATGAGTGGATTGTCTTTCTGGCTCCGTAGTGCTAATCAATATCCCCTTTATTTTCACGTGTTTACATGTCATTTCATATGTATACTGTTGCATTGTCTTCATAGATAAATGTGCAGCCATAAACAAGGTAAACAAACTTTTGCAACATAGAATTCCCTCTGCTCATGTTTAGGAGACTCCTACGTGGAGTTGGAAAGCGAAGTAGGTCAGGAGGTGTTATTCCAGCATTCGGACGCTCTGGCCTGAGAGTTATAAGTGTGAAACGGAGATCTGGGTGGCGAGGCCGCTGTTCTGTAGCTGTCCATTATTTCCTTGAACCAATTGTTCACTGGTTTTTCACTCGCGACCTTCCCCTACTACATCTGCATTCTGAGGCAGAAACAGAAGCCTTTTCCCCATCGCATCGACCTCTCCAACCACGGAGACATGCCCCCGGACTGAGAGAGTAACATAGCACCTGGTTGAGCTCCTGCATGCACTTTATATTTCCCATTACACTGTTGTTGATTTCGATCCTCATATGAATTAGAATCTTGTTACAATCTCAGTACGCTATAGCCATTTGCTTGCACGCCAGTAGCCATTGAATTGTGTAATATTACTTGATGTTTGTCAATTTATTTCCCTTCCATCTGTTCATCACTTAGGGATGTTGTTAAAGCCCATACCTTCCCTGAGCACTGCAGCTATTAGATGTGAATTTGTGCTCGTAGCCAGTCCTCCAGAGGACGAGGTTTGCTCAGAAAGACCTGCCTTAATGGGATCATCCACCAGTAACGCTGACTTCTATGTGATCAGGGAGAGAGCACAACATACAGTCAGCCTGTCTTTCTGAAAGCTCTGTACGTATGCATGTGTGTATACAGTATGCATGTGTGAATGAATGACTGCTAGGTGTGTATTTTTTTGTATTATTTAAAAGTACATTATGTGATCATATCTTTGACAACTGCCTGGAAGTTCTTGCCTGCCAATATTTGTGATACATGTTTACTGAATGAGGTCTGTTGGGATGAGAGGGACTCATTAAACCCTAACACAGGACACCGTCTTTGGTCTTTGCGGGTTTTATTGACAGGAAACTGCAACAACTGATCAATTATGGTAAGATCTGTCTCATCATTCACGTCCTCCCACAGAGCCAAAGCAGTGGATGTGATAAAACTCACTCTGTTTTCCTTTATTGATCCCAAAGGACTGAAAAGGTCTGTTAGTCAGATGAGCCTGTCGCAGACACCCCAACAGGATGAAGACAAAGTGCTGCAGGGTGAGAAGACAGATTGACTTGCAGTGACACAAGCAGCACAATCTCCAAAGCCTCTTTTTCTTTGTTTGACTCTGTCACTGCACCAAGTGCTATGGTGAGCGCAAGAGAGAATGAAAACACCGGACTTCCCTTAACTGCTCCCATTTACATGATGGATTGTTATCTTTTCATGTGAACGCACTGAGGGGGGGGGGGGGAGGGGAGGAGGATCTTCCATAAACTTGAATAAAGATTGAGATGTGAGGTGATGGATGAGTAGTGAATATGGGAGCGTATCTAAGTGGGGGGTAATAACAGGAGAAGGGCAGTCGTTAATGTTAGACGAGAGTGAGTGAGGGGACTGCTCATCCAAACATGCTTTGTGTGGGCAAAAGTGGAGACGCTACACTAAAAATCATTACTGCCACAAGAAAACCAACACGTCTGAAGTCAAACCCCTACAGATCCCGCCAAGTCATTTAAGTCCTCCAATTTACTCAGATTTCACCACATTCAGATTGTATCCAGAGCAGAGTGACAGCTCAGTGCGCGCCAGATCAGCCAGCTTCATTTCACTTCGTATGGGAGCACAGTGCTCGAAAATAGAAAATGAACCACAGCCTAATAAACTCCTATTTCAGGTGATTATTTTAAATTGCCTACTGTAGCCAGTTATTCTGATCACCCTCTTATAACAATCCCCCCCCCCCCCTCCCAACTGAGACAAGACTAGGGCATACCAACCCTGATAGGAGAGGGGGGGGGGGGTCTGCTGCAATCTCACGACATATCGCTTCATGTTGCTCTCATATTTAGTTGAGTGGACGTAGAACCAGTCCAGCCCACACTTTGACTCGTTTCTAAGATGATCCCACTCTCTCTCTTCTTCCACCGGCGCTGTCTGAAAGGTTTTAGGCTCCGCTTCCCTCCCCATCAGCCTTCCTTTGGTGCGCCAGTCAGGAGAGCAGGCTGAACAAAGCCATGGGAGAGAGGAGCTTCTGGGGGAGTGAAAGAACTGACTCTCACTGACTCTGTCGCCTGGACAACCGGGTAAGAGAGGAGGGAGGGAGCGAGCGAGAGAGAGAGAAGGACCGGAGAGCATAAAAGGAGAGGAAAACAACACATTGTTAACTGCTGAGATTAGAGGATTCCTGTAGAGTCGGGTAAAGGGGGATTTTTTTTTTTGGGGGGGGGGGGTCATTTCTTGTGAGGGTTCCCATGGTGCCTCTCCTTTTGATTAGTTATTAACTATGACAATAAAGCAGTAAATCAATTTTATTCACCCCAGATCATGGGAGAGAGGAAATTGCAGAGCACAAGTTCACCTCATCAGAAGAGGACCCAATAGGCCTGAGCACTCCACCTGTAATTTCCATCTCATCAACCTCAGGTAAGATTCCTCTTAGTGCTGTAAAAAATATGCATGCATAGGGATGTATTTGGGCACGATTCACTGATGGATCTATTAATCATTTAAAGCAATTAACCATGCAATTACCCCCAAATGGTGAAAGAAAGTCGGGCGCTGGTTTAACAAATCAATAAAAGCTCATCCTATCTGCTTGCAGCAAAGTCTGGAGTGTTGTGCATCAGACTAACTCTTCAGCAGATAAGTTTTAGGAATTAAATCGTGTGTGTGTGTGTGTGTGTGTGTGTGTGTGGTGGTGGGGGGCACTAGAAAGAAACTACCTTCAGCGTGGTATAAGGTTTCATTATTCCATTTCATTTCCCAGATTGAGAGGAATTGCTCGGTACATGCTCAGGATCCTTCACACACACACAGAGAGCAGAGAGCTCCATGTGTGGGCATGCATACGTCAACAATAACACAATAGACACTGTCTTTAGGTGCAAACGGATCAGGAGAGGACGCCTCGAACCGTGGACCTCCGATTCAAGTCACTGTGCGTGTAGAATAGAGGCAGCCGTCCCCTATAGACGTACTGCTGAGTGCTCATGAATAAGCAATATATTTGTGGGGCTCTGGGGCTGAAATTAATGTCCCTTTAAACCAAGTGGTATGCTCTGTGAGTTTACACCGCGCTGAATGTGTGGGGCAGGAGACGGCGTGTGATATCCATATTGGATGAGATGGAGGGGAGATAAACAGAGGGGAGGGGGGGGAGCGGGAGGGGGGGTGTATTTTTAGCTGTTATCAGTAATAAAGGTTACAAATCTCCCATCTTTTGTAGACACACACACAATCACGGAGAAAGCCAGCAAGATAGACGGGGGGCGGGGGGGGGGAAATAAGACGAGAGAGAGAGAGAGAGGGAGGGAGAGTGAGAGGAGAGATGAGAGAGACGCTTGATAGGTGAAGGGTTCAGACTCACGGCATGCTGGGAATGCTTAGAGCTCCCATCTCACCTACACAGGGGACTGACACCCAGTGTATACACACACACACACACACACACACAGCCCAGCTTAGTGCAGCACAACCAGGGATGTAGTGAAGGGTAAACCTAGCTAAGCTCAGCTTGCCCACCTTTTTATTTGCGCAATTCATTTCACACTATTTTTTGTTGAACTAATTCAAATGATTTTGATTTGAATCCATAATATACGCTCTGGTAAGTAGCGTCACACTTGAGTTTCAGGAAAGCAGCAGGGTGAATGAATGGAGATTATGATTCACTCACTCTTTATTTACACCTCACAGCTCAGTGTTTGGGTTGTCACAACACAGCCCATCAAATCCTACTGCACTGCTAACAAGCAGGCAGGTACATCATGAGCTCCTGAGCAGGACTAGTAAAAAAGACACACCACTGCCCAGAAAGTTTCCCAGTGAATCCTGAATGACAGCAGGCAAGGTTATCCAATATTCAGCCGAAGACCATATTCACAGGAAATACAAGTACAATTTTCTCTTTCAAGCGATTAATATTTAATTGAAAAATAAATGTGGTGGAAATCTCAACCCTATCAAGTAGATGTTGCTTTGATGATTCGTTTCAGACTATTCAGTACATCTGCTTTCTGTCTTGGCCGTCCACTTTGATGCTAAAACAGCAGCCAGAGGAGCCCTGGCTCACTCTTGAGAATGACAAAGTCATGCTGTCTCAACCATATGGGAGACGGCTTCTTTCTTTTTTTTTTGCCCATAAATACAGCAAGACTGCCAAATTACACTCTAATTTGAATCCACACCTGTACCCAGTTTTAAATTGACTCTCTACTCCTAATCATTGGGGGAAAAAGGGCAATGTTGAACAATTTTGGCAGCTCGTAAACACATTAGTCATACCGAGCTCTGTTCTACACGCATTCATTTGCAGTTGCGCGCCACTCATAATTCATGTACAAAAGGTGCTGTGTTGTTGGCAGTGAGGAGGTCTTCAGATTCATCAACAACAGACAAAAGAAAACGTCCCTGAGGCGTGTCAGGGAGACATTACTTAGACATGCATCGCAGTAGTGATCTTTCAAAGCTCTCCGCCGTACCTGCATGCTCTCCATGGCAGAGCAGAGCTGTAGGCAACACATCATTAACATGAAATACACAGCCCTGCCTTAATGGCACCGAGTCTGCATACCGGTCTTTGATGAGTGGCTCCGAGTGTCAGGGTATTCTTTGACGCCTCCTCGCTGCTGATCAGCCTATTTGGATGTTGAAACGGACGTAGCACGGGAGTTATGGAGATGTGCAGATACTTCTCTCACTTCAGTTTTTCCCCATGAATATTAAACGGCACAAAAGCATCATTTCTTTCACAGATGTTGAGATTGTGATGGTTTGTTTGAGGGATGACTGCTGAGGTGTGTGATTCTTTAGTCCTTCCTCAGGCTTTTTCTTTCTTCCATTCTTCTTCCTCTCCTCCCCACTCTCTCTCTCTCTCTCTCTCTCTCCCCCTCGCTCCCCGTCTCTCTCTCTCTCTCTATGCTCCTCTGCCTCCCTCTTCCCCCTTGTCTGGATGAATACCTCCAAATGAAAAAGGAGCGTCACAGGATTACAGTGATCTGATCACCAAAAATTGCTACCTGTATTCCATTCCAGCTATTGTAAAAATACAACCATTGCATTGCAGATCATTTCACTTGGAAAAGATTTGAAGGGGAAAGCTTAGACTGTGAGATTACACAAACACTATTTGGCTCATAGTCAATCATAGTCCACCATGGTTGTGCATAATAACATTACATAGACATTACAGTCCGTCTTTCATTGTATTTTTCCCCACAAGAACCGAAAGTCACATTGTTATTATATAGAAATTGCATATTCCATTCACTGTGTTGCTATGCAGTTTCATGGTGGAAGTCAGCAACCTGTAACCTGTAACAGCTCACATTTTGAAAGTAACCTTCCCATCCGCTGCTAATGAATTTGTCCTCTGAAGGAGCAGGAAGTTCACATTCACACTGCGTGGGCAGATGTTGGTCTGCTGCTCTCCCATTAAAAGATGTATTGGTGTCCTTGTCTGTCCTGTAGAATGGCAAAGAATAAATGGAGTGTCATGCAGATTAAAACGTGGCTGGATACAGGCCTGTTCCTGGCACCATGGAGCTATTGGTTTTCCACTCCACGGGTTTGATTATCTTTTCAATAAAAGGGACAAATCCATCCTAAAAAAGATAATTTGCCTACGTTCATCCCATGGTCTTGAATATTTCAGTCCAGATTTGTGAACATAACAAAATAGTCTCTCTTAAAGCGAGAAATGAGAGGGCTAAGACTCTTAATGATGTGGCCAAGAGGCAAATCCTTGAGTTGCTCTGTTAACTAACTGTGAATTGGAGACTGTCTGCAGACACATTGCAGTCACTGGCATATTTTCTGATTTAGCGCCACAATGAATCCAAGGTTATTCTTATTTATTTGTAAAGCTCCAACTATTCTATGAATAAACAAAGCCTCCAGTTATCGGTGGAGCAGCTCCATGTTTTGTCTCTGTAATGCGCCTCGGTTGTTTTCTGGCTTTGGGAGACTTACTGATTTTCAAATATTGATTAAACCGTATACTTTGTAAATTCTGTTTCATGATGGATTTGCACTTCAGCCATAGAGCTGAGCACAGCTATCTTTTACACATATTCAAGAGTCACTGCCTTACCTGGCTGACCTTAGAGCGCTAAAGAGAACAGAAGACTTGCCTCAGTTAGCAGACTGACTGCCCCTTGAATGCAAACTTGAATGCAGTAAAGAGTGTGCAGAGGAGTGAAAAAAAAAAGAAGCAACTAGATTTAGACACTATTAGTCAAAGGATGCCCATCACAAGAGATGAAACTGCTCTTATTCTGCAACTCGCCTCTCATCTCATTTTTCTCCCTCCATGTCAGTAATTAGACAAGTGAGATGATTTAATTTGCTGCAGATCAGACTAAGCTACGTTGACTGCTGAGATGTAGCAAGCCAGCAGCAGGCACTGTTTGGGTGATAATAGTTTGCACACACTGACAGTGAGAAGTATTAAATCACAGCTTTTACCCTGTCTTCCCTCCAAGCCCTTGTGAACAGCATCTTAAAAACAGGACTCAGCCAACCGTTTTCTGTTAAGCCCTTAATAAAAGGTCCACCCTCCCCAATTTTCCCTTTGACTCCTTTTGAGCTGAGAACTGTAGCGGGGCTGAGAGACCTTTGTTGCCATCTGTTTGAGGACAGACTTAATAGTCATGTCCTTGCTGCAGCGTTGGAAGTTACCTGGCCCTTTATTGTGGCTGATATGTCACCTGCAGCTAGTTTGTACATCTATTTTGTGCCATGTTCAAGACTGCCCACGGAGAACAAGGGTATCGCTTTTGCTGAGTGACGATCAAGTGCTGGTTGTGTCTCTATGACAGGTACCGCTATGGACTTGGAGGATGAGCCACTGCTTTTTCAGACGAGCTGGGGAGGGGAGGATGAGGAAGAGGACCCGGAGGAAGAGGATGCAGTGACACACGCAGCAGGACGACGCTGCTTCTCCGGGGATATGGGAGTGTGTCGGGTGTGGAGGGCAGTGGGGTGGGTGTACACACAGCCATGGGCCAGTGGAGTGGTTTTAGGGATAGGCGTCCTACTACCGTGTGCCCTGTCTGCCTACATGTTCCTCTACTGCCCTCCACTGGACATAGACCTCTCGTACAGTGCCTTTGAGGTTCATAGTCACTTCTCTGCAGAGCGGTTCGATGCCCTCGCCATTGCCATAAAGACCCAGCTAGGGTCCTGGGACAGACGTAGGCGTGACTTAGATGACAGCGAGTCCACAGCCCTACGGGATCTTCTGCTGGAGAGGCTGGGTAGACAAGGAGATGGAGTATTTCAGAGGACAGATAATGAGGGTATGAATGCCACTTCTCCCCAGAATGACCCTTTACCAAGAGTGGATGATCAGAGGAGAGGCGTTAAAGTGAGCAGAGATAAAAGGACAGCATCTGCTTTGAGTCCAGAGGAAATGGCGAGGCACAAGAACTCAAGAGATCGCAGAGGACTGAAGGAGGAGGGGAGCTCGTGGGATGGAAATGGCACCCTGTCACCCATTAGGAAGCGCAGGTTTGCTCCAAATTACTCCTACCTGCAGAGCCAGGCTCTGTGGAGGATCGAGCTGGTGTTCGTTGCTCAAGGGGAGGGTGATCGCAACATCTTCACTCCGGAGCGCCTGCAAACCATCCACCACGTAGAGCGTCTTCTCATGCAGCACCCCCAGTTCCATCAATTCTGCTGGAAGCCTCTGGAGATGTTAAGGGATCTACCGCTGGGGCCGTCCTACTGCTCTCCACCCAGCTCTCTCCTGTCTTACCTCTTCCCCAGCGAGCGAGGAGGGAAAATCTACTACGATGGCGTGGGGCCTGACCTGGCCGACATCCAGGGTGAGACAACGGGGGAAGAATTGGTGGAATGTTGCTGTTGTTCATTGTCCCAACAGGAGTCGGCCGCTGAGAGTCCGAGCCCCCGACACTGCTGATTTTCTTTGCTGGCCTCTTCCAGGTTCTCTGAGTCTGGCCATCACCCACCCACAGTTCTACTGGTACGTGGATGAGAGTCTGTCCCCCGAGCGCCTGTCCTCCGCCCTCTTACGCAGCGAGATCCACTTCGGAGCTCCTCTCCCGTCCTACTACTCCCTCCAGGACCGAGCGGAGGAGCAGAGGAACCGCTTCAAAAACTTTGTGGTGCAGTACGCCAATATCCTGGCCAAGCAATCTACCAGGTCGGTGATCGTGAGCATTGACTGCATTGTTGCAACACAGGTATTCGTCGATTCATTACTGATTGTCCTCTTCCCTTGCTCCAGCCAGGTGAAGGTGCTGTATGGGGGGACAGAGCTGTTTGATGATGAGGTGAGACATACCTTCCACAACGACATGATGCTGGCTGTCATCAGTGGAGCCTGCATTACTGTGCTGGTCTATGTTCTCACCTCCTTTTCTGGTACAGTATGACCCTATGTCCCATTTCCTCAACTATCAGTGTCAGTCTGTTGGGATGTTGTTTGGTAAGTATGGCGATGTGTACACCCCATTCATGTTTCTGTGTCTCTACAGTGTTTCTCACTTTCTTTGGGCTGGCTAGCATTGGACTGAGCTGCTTGATGGCTCTTTTCTTGTACCATGTTGTCTTTGGTGTGAGGTACCTGGGCATTCTCAACGGAGTGGCGGCCTTTGTTATTATCGGTATCGGTAAGGGAAAAATAATACACCGTCTTTTGTCTTTAAAGGTTTGGAAAAGGAGGTTTTAATGTGCGTTTACCGTAATATGCAGGGAGGTAACGCTCTCATTCTCTCACCTTCGCCCAGGCGTGGATGATGTATTTGTGTTCATCAACACCTTCAGACAGGCGTCTCATCTGCGACACCCAGAGCAGCGTATGATCTATACCATTAAAACAGCTGGCCGAGCTACTTTCCTGACCTCCTTCACCACTGCAGCTGCCTATGCTGCTAACACCTTTTCTCAGGTAATCGCAATAGAGAAATCCAACAGTTAATAGGATATAGACATGAAGTATAAATTACTCTCCTAGCATGGCTGAATAGAAGTGCCTCTCTCAGCAGACAGCCATTTCCACGCGATAAGCACAAATTGAATGTTTCAAGGTCCTTTACTCTTTGCTTCTTTTAACTGGCACTTAGATCCCAGCCGTGCATGACTTTGGCTTATTCATGGCCCTCATTGTCAGCTGCTGCTGGCTTTGGGTTTCCATCCTAATGCCAGCTGCCCTGTGTGTCTGGACACGTTGTGTAGAGACCCACAACTATACCTGGTTGAAATGGTGAGGCATTATTTTTCCTTGCTTTTTTTTTTTTTTGTGTGAGATGTTGTTTGTGCGTACTGGCTGACACCACGGGCAAGACGTGATTCCTTCCAGCTGTCTCTCGCTAACCTGCCTCCTTCCCTCTGAAGGTGGAAGTCATTTGCAGGCCTGTCAGCAAACCACAGTCCTTTGTCAGATGAGGATGATGATGTGGCACTTTTGTCAGTGGAGATGGAGCCAGGTGAGATCATTATCTCCCCAGCATTGAATGGACGATGGGAGAAGAATGGGGAAGGGGAATGAGTCCGGGCCGTAAAACGGTGTTGTCCAGGCACCAGTAAGCCACCTCTCTTTGTCCCCACGCAGGCTCCTGTGACACAGACAGTGATGCAGCCATTCTGTCCCTGTCTGTGGAGACACCTCTCTCCCCTCCAGGGCAACAGCATGTGGGTGTGGTGAGCACAAATCTCCAGTGGGCCCTGAAGCACATAGTGGCAGAGCCAGTTGTGGAGAGACGCAAAGCTATTCTAGGTAAGGGTGGATAAACACTCCGCGAGTTCAGTAGGTTTGTGACCCAGTTTAGACCTCAAGCGAGTCCCACACAAACTTAGAGAATCGGGTGGAAATTTATAACTTTGGTTTGTCAATCAGCCCCTGATCTAAAAATATGTTGTTATGACAGCAACTTCTATTTTAATAGGAGAAGTATCCAAGAAATGTTGCAGTCACTATCCACCCCGAGGGGATTTAGTCTGTCAGAGGAAGAGCAAGCGTGTCTCATAATGTATTTATAAACCCTTTTCAAGAGTGATTGTAATTGTCCTGTCCTCACTTGCACCTCATCTGTCCCTCTTGCTGCTTTATCTACATCAGACCCTCCTCTTTGCTGTTATTTCTGTCATTGTCTTTCTCCTCTCCCAGGTGTCTACCTTCTCGTTCTGCTATTATCTGCTGGATGCTGCTGTCTCCTGAGGCCGGCCACTCACGCCCCGCTGCTTTTCCGCCGGGACACCAACCTCCAGACTCTCCTGGCACTGAGAAACAACCTCAGCGGCCAGGGCATCTCCTGCCCCATGTGTTCTGGTGAGATGCCACGCCAGCAACGGAGAGCCATTCTCCAGTTCCACCTCAGCCCCAAAACGCACTAATCTCTCTGAAATTGTGTACCTGCAGGTGTGTTCATGGAGAAGCCCCGCTCTTTGTACAGTCCTGCCCACATTACCTCATCAGCACTTAGGTTTTCTGCACATCAGCGTACGCAGAGCGCTACAACCACCGCTCCTCCTCAGAGCCCGGGGAAACCAAATACCGTTTCCAACACAACAGGTAGAGGATTCCACAAATAAGTGTGTTGACATTTGATGATATTATTTTGGAAAATTGCACATATCACTGTTTTCATTTTAGGCCCTTTGCTGACAGTGTACATCTCAAAGTTGGACCTTGTGGCCTCTGCCACCCTTTACCGCTTCTCCCTTAATGCCAGCGCTCCCTCACCATGGAAACTGTTCAGCCCAGCACATGAAGAGGTGTCATCCTTTCAGGTTAGGAGACATGCTCGTGATGTAATTACATGTGATAGATCATGAAATACCAGTAAACCAATCTTACCGCTTTTATAACTAATCTTGTTTTTTTTCTGAATAGGCTTATAATCAACCCCATAGCAACTACACCACCCGGATGACTGTGTGCGTCTCCCACGTGTACCGCCCACACCCCAGCTGGATGATCACCTCCAGCGCATGTGACCCCCACCACGGCTGGACGCCAGAGTTTTCCTTTTATGTGGCATCGTCTCAGCAGCAGCACAGCAGGTGAAAGCATAAATGAGACATCATTAGAGCAGAACACGGAAGTTAGTTAGTCTGCCAAAGTGTTTTAGTGGACAAGCTGTGAAATAAGTTCTGCCTTCGCCTCTCAGGAGACTGTACTTTGCCCAGCACCGTCTGAGACCTCACCCAAGCCGAGTGTGTGCCAAACCGCCTGGCTGTGGCATCGGTTCTGGTCCCGACGGACCCACAGAGGGCACTTTCTACACTCCTCTCCCCAGTGGTGAGCGAGGAAGAGTGCCGCTACGTCGGAAAGCATCATTAACATAAAGTTACTGAACAGTTTGCATGCTCAGCTTTGGCTTCAAGTATGTGCTGCGCTGCAAAAAAATGCTCATCTTAGCGAGTCATTTTCATATTCAGTCTTCAAATCTTATTTTAATTTTTCTGTCACTTTCTTGACACAAGGCAGAATAAGGCAGCTCACTCCGTTCCAGTCAAGAAAGTTCTTGGAACAAGTTAATTTCCAGTAGAAATAAGTGACCCAATCTCACCCCATTGACAGAAATCTCCAATTTTTTAAAAGAAAAATAAGTTTTGAAGACTCAATATATATATATACAATATATTTTGTAAAGATTATTTTGTCCCTAACTTACTTCTACATATCTCTTGTTTTTGGACCGTGCAAATAAATGCTGATGCGGATGATTTTTTCTGTGTATCCTTTCGAAGATCCCACACTGGCTGCCAAAATGAAACATTCGTCCAAAACCTTTGGCTTCAACCCGTGTAGCGGCGGTGTGTGTGGCCAGCCGGCGGTGCGTCCTCTGGTCGACACTGGGGCGATGGTGTTTGTTGTGTTTGGTATCCTGGGGGTTAACCGAACCCAACGCAGAGACAACCATGTTATTGGAGATATGGTGAGGGTCTCCTGTGTCGGTATAGTATTAAAAAAAAAATCAATAGAAATAGTGCAGAACCAGATTTCTAAATTGGATTCTCGTGGTATTGACGCGTTGTGAAATTCTCTTCAAAGGGCAGCGTTATATTGGATCCAGACTTTGATATTTTCCAGGAGATGGGGCATCTTTGCAAAATCTGTAAAGCCATTAGTGCAAACAGAGAACTTGTGAAGCCAGGAGGAGCCCAATGTCTGCCTTCAGGTAACACACACTTAAATTCTAGGATGAAAAGCCGAGGATGAGACGTGTCCCTAACTTGCTTCTATTCCCCTCAGGCAATAAGCTGTCCTCTATTCTGCCTCTGCTCCACCCTGAGTGCCATTCTCTCCCCGAGCCCAACCTCCTACCAGGGCAGCTATCCCACGGAGCAGTGGGGATGCACGGAGGCAAGGTTCGCTGGCTGTCCATGGCCTTTGAGTCTGTAAGTCACTCTGTCTTTTAGCTTTTCACCCCCGTGCATCATGGATCTGCACCTTTTGTGTAACGCTCACTCTCTCCATTCCCAAGACTACGTACAAGGGGAAATCCTCCTTTCAGACCCACTCAGACTTCCTCCAGTGGGAGACCTTCATCCAGGAGCAACTTGCCGCCCTGCCGCAATCTTCTGCCCTGCAACGCGGGTTCCAGACGTGTGAGCACTGGAAGCAGATCTTCATGGAAATCATAGGCAAGTGAAGATGGGAAGGCATGCCGAAGAGATATGGTTTTTATCGTTGTGCAACAAATAGAAAATGAAAATGCACTCCTCTCTGGTTTGTACGTAGGTGTGGAGAGTGCCCTCTGGAGTCTACTGCTGTCTCTGGCCATCTGTGTGGCAGCTGTGTCTGTGTTTACGGCTCATCCACTTCTGCTGCTGCCAATACTCCTTACCATTCTAGGTAGGAGGCCGCTGATGAAGCCGTATGCTCGGGTGGAGAAGTGAGGAGTCTAGATCGAATCTACGTTGAAATGTAGCATCGATCCAACATCAATGTTCAACGTTATTTCAATCAATGTTATTTCAATCATTGATTTAACATTAAATTAACATTGGAACAATATAAAATTAACACTGGTTTATGTACAGCAGGATCCTGTGGTGACTTGCCAGTAAAATATTATTTCAGTCTCAGCTCCTTTCAGTCTGAGACTAAATGGAGCTGCAATTAACTTGGTTTTCAGCTAACAAGTCATCGAAAAACCTCAATGAACATCATCAGTCCCTTTCTCTCCACTTTGGGGTTCATTTTCATGTGTTGTATGATACATATTATACAAATGCATTGTTAATAAAATTATACTTTAATTAATGGCCATTATAAAGTTTTATTTTAGTTCCTTTTCTTGCGTTAACGACTTGTTAGCTGAAAGCATGAATGTCACTTGTAGCCCCACTTGGTCTCAGATTGAAAGGAGCCCAATGTTAATCTGACGTTAAATCAATGATTGGGTAATATTGATTGAAATAACTCTGAACGTTGATGTGGCATCGACATTACTTCAGGGTGAAAAAACTGATGTCGAATGGATGTCAGTTGCGTCAATGCATGAACACTGACTCTACTCTGGTGCAATGTAACGTCTGCTATCTGGGCTGTGAGATGTGAATCATCCAAGTTGAATGTTGGCGATATCCTTCAGGCCCGGGTCGGGATCATGGGAGTGTAACTGTGAGCTCTTGATTCCCGGCAGGAGTGATCTGTCTGGTGGTGGCTGTCATGTACTGGCTGGGCTGGGAGATGGGTGCAGTGGAGGCAATCTCCCTGTCTATACTTGTGGGATCTTCGGTGGATTACTGTCTGCACCTGGTGGAGGGATACCTGCTGGCTGGGGAGACCTTGCCCTCTACGCCTGGACACAGCTTGGTATGGGAATACAAATTAGTTTTACAGCCTACAACGGGCTTGGCAACAATTATGAGCAATTTGAAAAGCTTCTTGTTTAAATAATCCTTTGCTCCAACTAGAGGATGACTCAGTTTTCTGGATGTAATGGGGAGAGAATTGCCCCGGAGGCCTGTGAATACAGAGGAGAGGCTCATTCCATTCATCTGTCTGTGTTTTGTTTTCAGGAGCCTCCAGCCAAGCGGCAGAGGCGGACCCTGGAGGCAGTCAACCATGTGGGCGTTGCCATAGTGTCCAGCGCTGTCACCACGGTGATCTCCACGGTCCCGCTCTTCTTCTGTGTCATTGTGCCTTTCGCCAAGTTTGGCCAGATAGTGGCCATTAACACAGCCGTCTCCATTTTGTTCACCCTGAGCGTGACTGTGGCCATGTTGGCGTGCATGGCCCCCGCCGGCTTCACCAGACCCCCCGGGGCCGTGCTGAAGGCCAGCTTGGCCGTGATGGCGACCGTAGCCCTGGGAGCGGCCCTGTGCTGGGTAGGAGGACAGCTGGGAGCATTAGCCTGGCATACAGTCAGCACGTAAACACAGCTGCCTCTCAGCCACTAATGTCAGGCGATGTATTACCTCTGTAAGCAAAACTCACAGGCACCAACTGCGAGCACTGTGTTTGTTTGTTTGTTTCTATATTTGGGTAGAACATCAGATCGGTCAAGTGATCTTGTACTTTACAGCACAGAGATGTCACAAAATCTATTCTATAATCACAAACCGTTATGTTGTAAAACCATAGCACTTACAAATGACTTTTTTTTTTTTTTTTTTTAACTAGTATTGATCAGTGGAGTCTTATGTATTGAAAAATATCCTCACTACCTTCATAGTATTGAATTACCTTTGCGGGTTGAGGTTCTGACTCAGCTGAGGTGTTTTTTTTGTCAGGTATTGCCTTCAGCCTAGAGGATATGACACACATCGGGATATCGTTGGGAAATACTGGCTGAGTCACAGTTTTCGTCACTGTAAGTTATTGGGCTTGTAAGAGTTACTGACTGTTCTTTGACCTGCTGTTGTGAACACTGACTGCTCTCTGGAGCACTGCACTCTGACGTTCATAAAGATGAGTTTTAGCGGTTCACATATGATTCATAGTGACGTTACGATTACAATGTTCATTTCTTCTAGTGTATACGTTGGATGTGACTTTTTTTTTTCCCCCAGACATATCTGTAATATAGGGTATAATGTCCTGATGGGGGGGCGGGGGGGGAGTAACGTAAAAAGTTGTAGAACTTAAATGTATATCATGTACATTTTTGTTAAATGTAGTGTGTGATGTAAATGTCTGGATGAGCTGCTCTCACACATGTTGAACTGTATCTACTATGCTGCCAACACACACTTGTTCTTTACAGTTGTGTAAGCAACGTCTCCTCTACGAGATCATCCCCTTTTCCGACCCTCCCCTTCAGCGGTTTGTTTCATCTACTTGAAACGGCTTAACAGACTCCGTTCTTGCCCTCAGCTCCGACTGAACGATGCCACCACTCATCAGTTCTCAGGTGTAGCCTCCTTCATGACTCGAGGGCACTTACTGTAACCCTCCACTTCTCTCAGACAATGTAGAGCACCACTCCACACCCACACACCCACCCTGCCCCGACATGCGCTCCGGCCTGCCCTGCAGACAAGGTAAAGGCAGTTTGTTGAACCACGCAACACAATGCCGGTGTGGGACAGGGGCTGGCTCAGTTTCCGTAAGAGCAGTGAATTTTTGTTGTGTGCGTCACTTGTGAATGTCAAATAAAGCAGGTGCAGAAAGCCGCGGGTCTCTTATTGTGAAAGCTCAGCACTCTCTTCTGCATGGTTACGTAACACAGCAGTGGTACAGAGTGAAGACCTGTCACTGTTTGCTTACAGTCACACAACTGAGTGCCAGACAGCGACAGTGGTCATTGGAAGTAGCTCAGATGAATAATGAATTGCCATGCATCAATATTTCACGTCAATTATTAGGAGAAAGGAACTGTTACTGCGCCTAAATATCCTACACACAGCGGCTCGCCTGTTCATCTTGACTATTAGCTGAAGACGTACGGTACACAAATACAGTAAAAGCAGAAATACCTTGGTGGACTATTCTTCTGAAGAGTCCTCCATTCATACCTTTACTCAAGCACAAGTATTCAAGCATTTTACATGTATTGTGCTTCAGGAGAAAAAAGTATATGTTCAACGTATATGGATTAATTATCACTGCATTTCCATAGTCAATGGACTAACTTCTACAGACGAATCTAAAAAGTCTAGTGGACCGTTTGCATTTGTTCTGACTGCTTCCATTAAAAGATGACTGGCTCTTGCATTGTTTTCATGTTGTATATAGAGCACTACTGACTGCAGGTGTTAAATAATTTAAGTGCAGTGAGGCAGGAAAATTACTTGTATATAGTATTTATACAGTACTGGAGTTAAGGCACTTCAACCCATGATATTTGGTACATGCTACCTGTGTTAATTACTGTTACTACTGCCCACATGAAATACAAAGGATCTGATTAATCCACATACTCCTTATGCTGAATCATGTAGATAATAGGTATATGAGCTTTGTATGTACAACAGTGGGGTCAGAGGATCCACCATGTAATGAATACTCATATATATATAGTTTATGTCATGAACCCTTTATACATGTGCTGTGTCCTTAAAAGTACATGTACGTGTATTTGGCGTTTGTTAAGCAGAGGTAGTGCTCAATTCACTTTAGCTTCACAGGGCTGGGTATCGTCAATTCTTATCGATTCCCATTAGATAAATTGTTGGGGGAAAAGATTACACACAGCTTCAATGGAGCACCCTATCATTGAAATAACATCTTTTGCAATCAATGGCACATCGTAAAGCCCAAAGGTCTGTTGTGCAGCTGTCAACACCATCCAGCTGAGCAAACGTCTCTTGGCATCAACAAGAGGGACCAATAGTACAGGACCTAATCGATTCTGGGAAATCTGGAACCGGGTCTCTATATCCAAGTGTCATTCTAGGGAGTTTTGTGCAGTGAAGGAGGTCTGGTCTGTGTTTTATGAAGAAAAGTAATGGAGTAGTTATTGAGGGAAGCGGGCGGGGGAATGTTTACCACCGTTGGAAAAGGAAATGCTTTCCTAGATTGAAATGACAAGCTACGACTATAAATATTGAACTGCAAATAGATGAAAATACTAATAAGGTGCGTTTTTTTTGTGATGAGTGTCTGGAAATGTGGAGTTTTCATTTCTCCTTGGAGCATTTCAATCTCGAACCAATGTGCCGCAGGCTGTTTACTAGTAATCAGTCCAGAGTCACTTCTCTCCTCCCGCACCAGACTCAACAGCACAAACAAAAGACTCAAGCTTATGGCAGTTATGTATACTAATGCACACATAACTCATGACTGGCACAACCAACTAAGATTGCATGAAAAGAAGATTGAAAATCAAAGACATCCAAGACATCGCACAGTAGGTTCAGAATACCGTTGGGAAATAAATAGAGGAAAAGAATGAGTGAGCAACATAGTATATTCAACATAGGCCAATGGCTATACATTAAAAGGCAATTATAGGGCTAATTTCTACAGTGCCTTTCCACCTTTACATTATATATGTAATTACTATAACAATAAATACCCAGGCTCATTTGGTTCATGAGAAATACTTCATTGTACCATGAAAAGGCATTTTCTCTGGAGAGAAATTACTTTACATCAAAACCGTAAATCAACACTGAAACATAAGTCATATCTTTATTACCCCATGTTACAGGGCACACACAATGTTCAAGTATGCCTGAGAAACTAAATGGAGCAATTAAAAAAAACAAAACAAAAAAAACAATAGGGAATAAAAGAGATAAAATGCATTTAAAAATAAGTGGACTGGCATTGCATTTCACAAAAATTCATAAGCTCATGATTTTGGAACAATTCACTGTAAAGTGCTAACTGGTTTGAGTTGAGAAAAGCACATGTTCCCTTTGAAAGATCATACATATTACATTACACATGGAGGTACAGTAATAGCCAGTCATCAGGCAAGCAATTACCAACCAGAAGACATGGACCACTTTTCATGTATTAGTCCTTTAATAAGATAACTGCTTCCTTAATTTCCTTGTTAATGGTAACAACGAGAATCTTGCCACTGGTTGCCAGGACAATGCCAATTACAAATGCTGGTGTTGTCACTGTACAGTTTCCTTCTCTCCTTGTAATTACATGCAATTGACTGACATACAGTATCGAAATCTCAAGTCAAGTCCTTCTAATCCCCTTTACAGTTAGGAATCCTTGAACAAAAGGGATGAGAGTGTGAGGAGAGGAGAGCAATATTTGAGGAGTGCAGGAGACCTTCCTATACTCCTCCTCCTCTTCCTCTCCTCCCCCTTGATGTGGTGGGCTGGGCTGGCCCGACAAAAGCAGGGATCTGTCCAGCTGATGCCTGCCTTCCTACAGGTCCTGAGAATCCACTGTTTACCATTGTGCCTCTCATTGGGAGGCAATTTGTTTTGTTTTTAAAAAAAGAAACAAACAAACAAAAAAATCTGGAGGGGATTGGGTCAATAAATTTCCCCCCAGAATCCGCCTAAGACGGATATCCACCCTCCCACCCCAATCCTAACCATAAAAAAGGTAAAAACAAGGTGTACTGCAGAATGGCTTTACTCCTCACAGTCTGTGGGGGGAGCTAGAGCCCCTAGGAGCTGAGGTGCGGTTGGTGGTCTTGCGGCTGTTCTGTCGTGTCTGATTCATCTTTGTGGCCGAAGGTCTCCGAGCGTCAGGCTGGCGCCTCCCCTGGGGGCCCCTCCGTTTGCCCCTCTGCCCTGCACGGCCCCTTCTGGCCCCCGCTGGTCACTTTCGTGAGTGCAGTGTGTCCTGAAACTTGGTGCTGGTATAGCGGACGTGGAATCCCTTCTTGTTGATTGTATCATCAGAGCGGAACTTGATCACAATGGAATCACCGGCCGAGTAGATCTCCTCTGGAGGCTGATAGGACAAACACAACAACAGATTGAGTTGCTGTCGCTTTCTGATGTCTATGACTGCACTTCAATTCAAACTAAGGACTTCTTACAGATCCACACAGAGCAAGTGGACTACCATGATGGATGGGCCCTCGGGCTGCAGGAGAAGTGCTAGTGCAATGTATTCAATAACAACCAGGGGCCAAGTAAGGTTCCTGGATCAGGTCAGGCCATTTCCAGCCTTATTTGGATTGGGGCTTTGGCTGCTTTTGAAGTAAGGATAAAATATACAACACTGATGATTGGTGCCAGGTGCACCATTGGAAAGAGCTCATTTCTTCCTGAACAGAACCATATACAGCACTTCATATATTTCTACTGTTTTGAGTACAAAGTCAGCTGAACTGTTTTCAATTAAATCAAAGGGAAACAGAGCACATAATGTGTGAGGGCAGAAAATATGCAACAGTTGGTCTATCTATTTTTCACTCGCAGTGCCATATTGTACAGTAATTAGTGGGGTAAGGTGCTCAGGCAGTTGCCCTGTGGCTACCACAAAGAGAGCCTTTGCACTGCCACTGGGGTTGAAGATTCATCTGTTGTCAAACATGTTCAACCAACTGAAAGCAATCAGAGGATTGATTAAAGCTACCATGTCTAATAGGAATATTATAGTTGGAATAGGCTAATAGGGCTTAAACACAAAAAGAAAGCAGTCTACAAATTGCATTGTGTAGACCCAGCAGAATTTTTCTCTTTAATTGGGAAAGCTACATGTTGCCCTTGGGCTGAAAAGTAAGCCTTTCCTGCTCTATAATGAGTTGTCACCCTACTTTAGACCAAATTGTGTCAGTTTGTACCAACCCGTTTTAAAAAAAGAAACTTGATTGAGCAGCCGCTCTCTGGTGTACTGAGAGAGTGTTATGTACCCTCCAGCAACTGATTCATAGGAACAGGCATCCATAAAAGGCCAGAGCTTATTATTAAAGTGTGTAAATGAAATCAAGCTGTTCTCTGACCTGGGGGAACTTGCATTTCTATTCCCTGTTGGCCTCATTGTTCCAGGCTCTGGCTGCAGCCTCAGCATTGGCTGATTAATTCTCAGTTACAACCCAAAGCCGGTGACACTGATAGGCTATCGGCATCCAGGGAGTGTCAGCTTGTATTGAGCGGCAAGTGCCTCCGAAGCAATACCCCCAAACCCAGAGGAACACATCAACTTGAACAAAGTGATTATAGCCAGAGAATGGAGAGGAATTAAGAGCTCCGGGGCGCACAAAGTCACTCTATTATAAACCAAAGGGAAAGGTTACTCAACAGCAGCGCTAATTCCAAAACAATTGTCTTGCTGCTGCTGCTGTCATTCAGAAAAGCAGACATGGGAAGGTTAAAAAGTGCCCCAATAAGCCTGTTGTGTTTGGCAAGGAAAGGCCATTGGGAGAGCAGCAATCGCGATAGAGTGCGCTTACCCCTGAGCCGCAGTAACGTCCCAGCCGTGGGGACTTGGTGTCAGCTCCATCAAAGAGCTCCATGTAGTCGTAGCCGCAGTCGGCCTCCTCCTCAATCTCAAAGGTCTGGAAGATAAGCTCCACGCCGTAGCCCTTCTCCGCTGAGATCACCCACTGGCAGTCGGACGCTCCAGGGTAGTTATTGTCGCCAAACTGGGCGTGGGAGAACAGGTCCTTGGTCTTGACCTCGGCCTTCAGACGACCTCCACATTCTGCGGACAGAAAGCGAGATGGACATTTTGTAGACGGAGGCCAGTTTTGATAAGCAAGTACAGATTCTGTTCAGGACTGAACAGCTAGACAGCTAAAAAGTGCAAATATCAGCCATAATCCTCGTCACACAGAGCAAAAAAACAAACAACTAGGAGATTTTTCCTCAGATATTGACATGAGTAATCAAAGATAGAGTAGTAGTAGGACTGTGGGAGTTGTGTGAAAATGTGCAACTACAGTGTGAAGATTCATAGTTAAGGTTACATTTTCTCAATAATAGTAATTTACTTTGTTTTATTAATACTGCATAAATACACAACAGAACATGGTTTGTAGGGAAAAAGTGTTGTATAAAGTTTGATTTCACTCAGGTACAGAGGAGTGAAGTGTCTGACCACCTGAACGCCTCACCTGAACTCACCACGATGCCCACATGAGAAAAAGCTTGCCAAAATAAGAGTTTAGTGGTTTTACTCGGATCCACATCAGCTACTAGAGTGGTGTTCCTACAGCAAGGTGAGAAACGGGGCGTGTGGCGATGACCGCATCTAAACTCACCTGCGGTATGGGAGGCCTCGAAGCCCTTCTTCTGTACAGAGTTATCAGAGAAGAAGCGAATGAACAGCTTGTTGCCACTAGACGAGATGGGCGGGGGCTTCTTGGTGCCGCAGAAGCGACCCAGACTGGTGGCCTTTCCATCTCGCCCGTCGTAGATCTCAATGTGGTCGTAGGTGCACTCCAGGTGGGCCTCCATGTCTAACTCATTGAAGGCCTGGGATCAAAGAAGAGAACGAGTTTTCTTGAATCAAGTGACATTATCTTGATAATAGTGGAGTGATCTGTCTTATTTCCTGATATTGTCACTTCAAGAAAATGCTCAATCCAGCCGAAACTGCTCTGGGAAAAGTGAAATTATCTCACCCTATTTTTTTTTAAACGAAAACAAGATTTGACTCATAAGACTTGCTAAGATGGACATTTTTGCATTGCTTTTGAGAAACATGATGCCACACCGCCAGTCACTGACATTAATTTTACACTCAATAAGATATACCTACTGTATACCTGTGATACGGCACAAGAATTAATGTAACAGACGGGGGGACCCATCCATCATTATCAGTTCCTGACACTAGCACGGTGAGCGCAGGTGTCCTCAGTGGATTTCACAATTCAACCAGACCAAAAAAAACGACACACAAATACACAAGGCTGATAAGTACAGTGAGTCCAGAGAGCTGGAGGAAGAGGGGACATACGATTTTGATGCGGTGGCCTGGCGTGGTGGAGAGTGCCCAGGTGCATGCCTTCTTGCTGGGGTATTTATCTGGCCAATTGGGGCTGGTGATAGTACCACTCACACTGTTCACAGTGTGGTCACAGCCAGCTGCAAAAAGACATCACTGAGTCAACACAGACCTCTGTATCATCCCAAACTGAACAAGCCAATGTTCAAACTCCGCTCATGGGTTCTGCTGTTGTTCTTGGCACGGGAAAGCGTATGCTCGTCCAACCCTGATGACTGCACTAGGACAACACCCCCTAGCAATGACCCACTGGGCTCTGGCCACAAAAGATCAAGACAAACGGCGTCAATATGCTGGCGGGTCTAAGTTTCAGCAATCAAGTACGGTTGAGGTGAGATACCTTCTTTACAGTCGTGCTTGTTCTCATGCAGCACAAAGCCACTCCGACACTGGCAGCTGTAGCTTCCAAAGGTGTTGACACACTCGTGCTGACAGCCTCCGTTCTCCTTAGAGCACTCGTCTTTGTCTGGGAGGGCACAGAGGGACACAACCTTGGTCATTGATCCTCATGAGGATACCACGCTAGAGCTGGAGTGAAAAGTTTGCAAACACCGTCGGAGGGCTCACCTGAGAAGAACTGTGCCTTAAAGCCCTTTTTGGACACCGTGTTGTCTGATTTGAACTCGATGCGCATGTTGTTGTACTGGGAGGTGATCGCTTCCGGTTTCTCCGCCCCGCAGAACTTCCCGTGTAGCCTCGAGTCTGCCGAAAGCCCGCTGCGCACCTCCACGTAGTCGTACTTACAAACCTGAACAAGAGACGGAGGAGGTAAAGGTATTGCCTTGTGTGAGAACAAGAGGAAAGGTAAAGCTTTATTTGGCAGAAATGACTTGGAAAAAGAAGAACGTCACTGTAGACGGAAGAGCACCACAGTGCAGTCACTGATTTACAGAGAGAGAACACAGAACAAACCCACCCCGTGCCGATTCATAATAACCCGAGTGCTCACGTCATTGCCCTCAGTCTCAAAGACGTCAAAGAGCAGGGTGATGCGGTACTGTGTGGGGGCGACCAGCTGCCAGATACAGTTCTTGTTTGGGGGGTACTCTCTGGGCCAGCCGGGACTGGTGATGGACCCGTTCAGCTTGGTGATGAAGCCTCCGCAGGCAGCTGTACACACACACACACAACATGACACGGAAATGACACAGACTATAGTAAGATAACGTGATATGGCTGCACGGTAGAATGACATCTGGTATGACATCTGAAATTGTCACGTTTCTCTAGTGTCTAGTCTTTTCAGTACATTTCAGTAATGTGCCAAATATGAAAACTGGGTAAAATACTGGGTAAATATTCCAGAAATCATAAAATCTAAAGCTAAAAATCCTTTCCGTGTCCATAACCCTGATTATTTACTGACCTGCCAGCGGGGCCTCAGGCGAGCTTAGCATCAGTTATGCAATAGAAATATATTACACCAACTGCTGTTGCGTATCCCCTACCACTCCTATCAAGCCTTCGACAAGCAGAGACATGTGTCGTTCAAAAGGGTTAAACTGGTTCTTTAGTTACAACCATTCTGTTTTCTACAAAAGGTTGAACCTGATGTACGTCAACCAAAAGGGTTAAGCTGAACGTTGGCACGCACAAGAATGATGGAGTGATGGTCATCCTCCTCCGGGGGCGGGCAGCGGTCAGGTGGTAAAATATATATTGTAGCGCTCGTATACTAGTAGTTATTCCTTAAGCAACGACATATAATTTGAGATAAAAATAACGCTTTGCATTGTTGTGACTCAAATCTTTAAAAGATAGCGCCCGGCGCAAGTATCGCCGTTTGCATCTCCTCTGGCTTTCAGGGATGACTGTACTTGTTGTATTTGGATAGCGGTGACTAACTGCGTGGAATGCCGGAGCATGGAAATTACAAAGTGAGGAGTTGCTGGTCTCTTTTCTCCCTGTACTTACCCTCACAGCTGCGCTTGTCGACAGCCAGCTCATAGCCTGGGTCACAGGCACACTTGTAGCTCCCTAGTGTGTTGACACAGCGTTGCTCACAGCGACCGTTGTCTGGCTTGGAGCACTCGTCCATCTCTTAAAAAGCACAAAGATATGTTAGGACCCCCCTTTAGCCGGCCTCCTGGTGCAGTAGCCTACAAGAGAACCCCTCAACCCAAAACAGCAGCAAAGAGGGTTACACACACTCTGACAGAGTACAAGTGGGGATGGAAATATGTGAAATAACACCGACTTCCACTAGTGTCATTCTTCCATGATAGTAAGAGGTAGTAATTATTGCAACTTGCCACATCAGTTATAAATATTTGGCTTTTCGCCCCTAAAGTTCACAACCCCTTAACCTCTGACCTTTGAAAAAGTTGGCAGCAAAGCCGGCCTTGTTGACGGAGCCGTCCGACACGAACTTCATCCACAGCTGGTTGGAGCTGGTCTTGATGTCGTCCGGCTTGTCGTAGCCGCAGAAGCGGCCCAGCAGAGGGCTGCTCTCAGAGTTCCCGTCACGCACCTCCAGGTAGTCGTAGGCACAACTGTCGTGTCTCTCAATCTGGGGAAGGGCGCCACAGCGACCAAGGTCAGAGCCTCACACCAAGCAAAAACCCTCTGGATTCACCGCATGACTCGTTCAAAAGAGAGCCCACATGGATGACAGCGCGTCTGTGCATCTGGCGTCTTACCTCAAAAGACTGGAAGGTGAGGCCTACGTGGTAGCCCTGGGCCACAGATATCTTCCATATGCACACTTTGTTGGGCCTGTAGTCATCTGGGTAGTTGGGGGATTGAATCTGCCCGTTGTCCTTCTTCACCTCCCCGCCACAGATGGCTGAGTGCGACAGCAAAAACAATACTGACACTCCCCGGATAGCAATATCATCGGCACATGCCTCTCAAAGAGCATGTGCTCGCTAATGTGATTTATGCAATGTGGATTAGCTAAAATGCCTCCGCCATCAGCTCTCTCTCTCACACACACACACACACACACACACCATCCCTCTGCACTGGCGAGTCTGGAAACAATGGAGCTGAATGTGAGGGCTGGCCAAAATCTGATTAATGCAACGTAAAGTGCCTGACACATCAGCAGTAGGGAAGCCAAAACCTGTGGATATTAACTGGATCTGTGAGCAGCTTTCAGGCACATTGCTGGCTGTGTGACTTGCCATGCTTTCAGTCAGCTGAGCGGTGTGTTGGAGTGGGGTGCAGGGGGGGATTGGGTGCTCACCCTCGTACACGGCGGAGAAACCTTTTCCCACCCAGTTGCTGCTGCTCCGGAACTCAATCCACAGCCGGCTGTCGGTGGAGATGATTGGCTCGGGCAGCTTATCGCCGCAGAAACGACCTGGGTCACGCACACACACACACACACACACACACAAAACCTGATCACCACTTTACCTGCAACAGCTCTTAAATGCATCTACAACAGCTCATAAACGAAGCATGTTGTAAAACGATATGAGGGGTGACATTCAAATTGAGGTACTAAAAACAGTAGACAAGCGTTTACAAATGCACGATTTATTTTAACAGTTAATTGTTAAGCTTAATTCATCAAACCTCAAGTAATATACAGACGTGTTTTACTGCATGTGTTCATCTCAACAAATCTTTTACAGCCTCAAAATACACGTGAAACGAGGAGTGGAAAACATCTTAAATCCAATAAACCCAGTAGTGGGGTAGTAATGTTTAAACAGCGCCACCCAATTATGGGAACTAAAAAAAAGGTTATTTTCCGGGTAATACTGACCTTTGAGAGGGGCCTTCCTCCAGTATCCATCTCGGATCTCCACGTGGTCGTACCAACACAAGTGACTCCTGTACAGATCCATGGAGGTGAAGTTCAGAATGATCTTAAAAAACCAAGAGACATGGAGAGAATATCGGGTTATCATACAACACAAACACACACGTAAACAATGAAGATACCGCAACTGCACCGGTACAAAAACAGGCAGCAACATGGGCTAAGTGGGTCTGGCATTTTCCATGAACTCATGCATCATACCTTTTCCCCTGGCGTGACTGATATCCTCCAGATGCAGTGCATGTAGGCTGAGTATCCATTGGGGAAGCCGGGGGAGGAGAAGTTCCCGCTGCTGTCCTGCAGACTGTCCCCGCATCCTATGCACGGGAGAGACGCACACACAGACCGACACATTTAGGCCCGAGCCGCGAGCATAAGGCGCCGCCAATTAGGTTCTGCCTGAAAGCACCTAAGCCCATTGATTCCAGCTGTACAGACAAACAGCCCTGAGGTGAATCCCTTGAAGCCTTGCGGCAGAGACAGATGCTTGACGCTAGATTGAACACCGAACGTGAAGTGAAGGGCAACTATTCATGTTCAAAGGCACATCTGCTGATAATGTCCACCCCCCCCCCCCCCACCCCCCCACCCCCCTTCTTCCAGATGATGATCACACAAAGGAATAGCGAGAGCACGAGACATATTCTCTGAGCGTCCTCTGAAAATAAACCTGGCCCACTATAAATAACCCAGTCTGCAAGACATGATGCATTATGTACATGTTGCCAGTTTGAAAGCCTCCCTAAGATTGACTGGCAAGTGTGCTGCAGGGACCGATGCCAACCAGCATGGCCTTGGGGCGGAGGGCCCGCGGAAAGGCTGAGGAAGGTTCACGCTAAGTGGGAGAAAGATTTATTCATCAAGACAGAACGAGGACGTGAAAGAGAATGGAAACGCACGCCGGGTTGTCTGTCATGGGAACTATCTACAGAGCATTACCTCTGCGCTTCCTTTACCCTGCTCGGCTTCAGTGGGAGTTAGGAAAACATCTCCCCCCCCCCCACACACTGTTTACGTTCATTGCTTCCCTTGAGGTTAGTGTGTAAGCGTATAAAACGGGAAGGCGTGAGCTGTCTAATAATGCCTGGCAGAGGTCTGCCAATACTAAACCATTAACAAGCACTCTGGCACACCGCGGGGATGACAAGCGCTCCCAGGAATGCTGCGTGAATGGGAGATCCGTGGCTCTTTAAGGATTTTCTTTTTTTTCCAAGAACACATGGAGAGACTCACTACCTCATCCGCCACACTGTGCGCCACATCATCCACGTTGCTTCTCCCTCACGAGAGAGAGAGAAAGAGAGAGAGAGAGAGAGAGAGATGGTCACGAAGAAAGACAGCGCACTCGCACAGACATATATTTATAAGACCAACGCCAATGAGAGACGTTTAAGGTTAAAACTTCCACTTTTACAGTGAAACCACACCGGCTGGTCCAGCTCTGGTCACCGTCACTGTATTTATTCATTGAAGTTTAGTGTGGGGTTGTCAGCTCAGCCATGCTTGCCTGACCTACAATTAACTCTGACAGCAAATCTACTCAACAGATGGCTATTCTAAATGTACATCTGTTAATGCTGTAAATTCAGTTCACTTCAAAAGCTTATTTGCCAACAGCATTAAAGTGTCTCTCACATCTTTGTCAGCATAAACAAAGCGAACGTTGTTTATATTGTAAATGCTGAGATCTGTGGACACCACAACAGCATGGGTTGATTCCCAAAAAACATGTTAGTTATTGTCTTCTTGAGATCAGCTGGTCTTTTTGCATCTATCTGGGAAAGAGCGATGACAAACTTCCTGTCCCCGGGTAGTGTTTACACTCCTCCTGGCTGGGGAGTCTCAGAAACCGTAGTCAAGGAGCCCCACCACATCAATAGTAGATGCTATTTCCACACAATGTAAACTACATCTGGGAAAGGCATGCCTTCTTGCAGTTCTCTCCGTCTCTCGCTCTCTCTCTCAGTGATATCTTGCGCTTGCATGCAAAAATAGAAAAGCAAGAGCAACCCATAGCAGACAGGATGTGTCATTTTGGTCTTACTGGAGCACTTGTAGAGTTTGCGTGCCTGTGCGATATCCCCTTTGCTCAGTCTGGTTCTCTGGCCAATGGGTGGTCGCACTCCGTTCACATCATAGCGTGGCAGGATAGTGTCCAGGAAGATGCCTCTGCAATTCAGGGAGAGAGACCGTTGTTAATGCTGCGTACAGGCAGAGACGGCAAGACACGTCTGCTCACGGAGACAGTGAATTATCAAATAATGTCAAATAATATCAAATAATGAATAGCTAAAGAATTAAGACTTAAAAGGGATCAAGCCATATATGTATATATATATATATACACACATGAAGGCCAACAGTCACACAAGGATTTTGCTTATTGTTCAGCGATGGAGAAATCTACATCTGTCATTAACAGGAAGCCAGAGATAATTTTGGAAATTTCAGGGTAAATTCATACAATTTATGAGAAATAACCATAATAATCATCAATCAATAATCATGACAAAAACACAAAAACAAATATTAAAACTGTAAGTGGGAAATGGTAAAAAAATAAATATATATTTGAAAAAAAATAAGTGTGGATGCTGCCAGTTTTGAATGCATCAAGCCACAAGTCTCGCCGCCAGGGAAGCCTGAGCTCCAGACACACCAAAGGGGCTTGGGGGCCACAGCCTAACATTTACTTTGGACAAGCATTTTAGATTTTAAGACGGGGATGAAAGCTTGGCAATTTACAACGATAACTAAGGCACCTTGCCGTCATAAAAACGTCTTCATAAATCTGATGAAGTCAATTTCCGTTTGTTCTTTTCCGTATAAAAAAGCCAATATTGATAGTAGTGCTGAACCTCCAGACACGTATCATGATAATAGCGCCAGTTAAAATGACGAACGCAGTGTGAAGCCCTCTTACCTTCTGGTGACCTCAGCATGAGCAAACAAGCCCACATCCATCTCATAATCAACATCGGAGACACTGAGTTTGATAATGAAGACCACTTCTCTCACAAACCTCTTTTCTCCACATTAATATGTAACCAATCACGATAAGCTTGACACTCCACCGCTTCTCCCACTTGACCAATCATCATTATATGCCACTTTGTAATCATCACATTAGAGCAGTAACAGTAGGCAGCCATCCTCTTGCCATTTGCCCCCCCCCCCCCGATAAAGGAGCTTACATCAAAGCTCCATCTAAATCAGTTCAATTTCTCCACATTTATTCCCTTAGAACCAAATCTCACAGGCAGACACTGGTCACCTGTCAGGCTGTGAGAAAGTCTTTCTCTGAGACTACTGGGTCACACCGGCGGTTTCTGACCTCACTCTCCAGACACGTGTGCCCTGCAGACGGGCCAAAACTAAGAGCCTTAGTCCTCCTGTAGAAATACTGGGAGGGAAAATCAAAATAGATTACATAAGCTTTGAAGGTAGAGATGTGAACAACAACCACATTCATCATTTGAATTCTAAGTCCGAAATGACAACTACGATTAAAAAAGGCTCCAGCGAGGCATTTAGCTAAAGAAGGCAGTAGGGAACGGTTAGCGCAGAAAGAGCCTTTCACACTGCTGTCTCGCTCGACACTTTGCTAGTTTATCATCTCCTTTTTTCTCTAGGCATTGGCGAGCGATGGCCTAGCTCCTTGGCCGTTCCCATGGTGACATGCCTATCAACGCCAGGCATGTGCAAACAGAGCAGCCTGAGCTAACCGTTTAGACTCTGCCTGCCTGCCTGCCTGCCTGCCTGCGAGCTTCCAGGAGCCCGTATGCTGGCTGCCGGTGAACAACGCCACTCCAGCCGGTGTCAGAGCAGACAAAGGGCACACTGGCAGGTCTCTATTTGAGCTGGCACTGCTCCATGCACCAGGCTTGAAAAATGTCTGTACTGGGGGGGTGGGGGCGATTAAAGCTCTGGGTCGGGTAACACGCCCCAGACAAAAAGCACGGGGGTGGGGGGTGGGGGGATCAGCCTTACTTGTCCCCAGGAGACACCTCAAAACATGAGGACAAGCCATGAAATCTTCCCAACAACGCCCGGAGCAAAGGCCCTGGCTTCCCACGGTGATTTACAGTACGACACCGGGCAAACACAACTGGCTAATAATGGGGTAACAAAGGAAGACATTGGTACAGGTGAATCAGCCAATCGGGGCTCAAGGGAAAGTGCTTGGAATGACTTGTGAAAAGCTAACAGTCTCCTAATACGGTTCTCTGAAACCCTGCCCAACAGTGGCAGCCGTTCCTCTCTGATGTCTTATTGATCATGGGGCGAAACCAAGCTCCGCAAAGTGGAATCGCAACAGACTCGGAGTGAAAGTTGGAGTGAAAACGGGCTGCAGGGGGGGATTAACCGCCATAAACACACTTCGGTGCAGCAGACTGTGGCGCATACCACATATTCACATCGTGAGGTTAAGTCCAGTTCCTGACCTATAATATAACGCACATCCTGTCTCAGGTGCTGGGCTGAGTAAAACCCAATGTGAGAGAAAACGCATGAATGTCTGAAGACCTGAAGGCCCACCGGAGCGAAAAATGTCATTTGTATGTCGTTGGTATAAAGTAAAAGGTGTTTTGAAGCGTAATGTTGCATGTTCCACATTTCATACTGGTTTTATCCCTTCTTCCCTTACTTTCCTGCCACCCTATACTGTACTAAACAGTAAAAACTAAGCAAAATGAACCCAATAATAAACCCAACCAAACAGTATTTCAGTTCCACTCTGTGTGGAGTGCATTCTTCACATGCAGTTAGGATACACAGGGCCAGACAGGCAGTTTTGTACGTTGGCCTCCACCCAGCCGCAGTCGCCTTTTACAAAGATTCTCTCTCTGGTTCCCAGAATCTGGTTGCCACAAGGGCATGGGAGTCGATTTGGAAAGAGGCCAATACATTGAGAGAGTAGCAGAGGGCATGGAGGAGGGCTCTGAACCGGTGAACATCAAGACAAGAAAATAAATAAAAAATACGTCTGACAAAAGAGGGCCAAGTAAGTAACAAAAGGCCAGCCAACAGCTGTTTCTCATATCACAGTGAGGTAGTCAGGATCACAGTCTGGGCTCAATGGTCTTCTGCTTTCACTCGCGTGTGCCCAGGGTTCATATTACACCCTACCATACTAGCACACTGAGGGCTGTCAAAACCATTCCTGCTATAGGTAGAACATTTCATAGTGGAATGGCTCCCCCATTTTGTTCCTATAAGACATTTTGCAATAGAGGCAAGGGACAAATTGCTTTTTTCGTAGGTGCTACAAAATTGAAGCTATAATAAGCACACGGCAGCAGGAGGGAACCACAATATTTATCATTATTTATCACATTGTGCGTGAAGTTCGGTGTCAAAATGCTTTTTCTGACTGTCGTACAGAATAATTTAATAAACACAAGAAAAGTTGCCAAGAAGCCACTTTGCAGTGTGTAGTGATGCTTTACGTAATTACAATGATGACTCAGATGCTCAGTCTGAGTCAACTATCCCCTCAAGAAATCTATTTTGGCTTTGCCATCATCCAGCTGGTAAAAGACACTTCAAATGAACCACAGACAAGAAATGGAGACCGGAGACTGGCACAGCCCAGATACACAAATGTTTGTCATGGGGATTTTGCTGGTCTAAGCCTCTGCCTGACGTTGTGACACCCCTGTCTACTGCTGACTGACGGCACCACATCTGGAGAGGCTTCCTGCCGCATCGAGCAAGAGAGTAAGAAATGAGGTCAGCTGGCACACGGGGACATCCTGACACACTGAAGTGTCATGGAGGCACATTATCACACAGCCACAGCTTTTCAAACGGCCAGGAAGACCCATCTCAGTCATGAGCATTACTAACAGGAGAGTTTGAATGGAACGGGTTTACAATATCCAACATATTTAATACTTCGCTTTGAGTTGGTCTCCTACAGCAGAGATGCTAATGCTTGTTTATCAGTTATTTAACTACTGTCCAAAGTCTAAAGGTACACTCCCCCAAACCATTTGAATCTGTTTCTGGGTCATTTCCTGACCCCGGGCTGTAAGGATTAGAAATTTGGCAGAACGCTTCAGTCAGACGTAGGGGAAACCATTTCTCCATTCCTGAACTGATGTAGGTGATTAGTAGGGGTTGACTTGTGCTTGGAGTGGAGTAGACATTTAGTAGCATGGCATATAGTAGAACACCTGGGTGCTATGAAACGTTGCAGCAGACACCTAAGAAATAAATCCACGAGCGCCTGTAGAAGTCTAGGATGTCGGATCAGGTTGCTAACGATCAAAGCCTCTTCAAAGGGCCCTTTGGAGCGTAATGAGGCGGTCTGCCGTGTGAGAGGACCACGTTTACAAGCAGCTTCACACACACCTATGAGAGTGGTGTGCAGAAAAATTGCCGTGGTGCAGCAGGGCCACTGCTGCTGGGATAGCCTCAACCTACACATCGACAGACCGCTGGGGCTGCGGCTGCTAAACCAGCAGGAACCAACAAGAAGTGCCTTAATTGGAACAGGCTGGGGGCAGGAGCTCATCACACACAAACACTTTCAACTACGGCTTCCAAACAATCAGTCCACCCACAAAAACCTTGGCTTTCACTTTTGGGAAATCACTATCATACAAATCAATATATAAAACTGTGCAGTAAGTGAAAAAAAAGGTTTTTTAGAGATTATAGATTTTATACCTTGGCCAACCAGACCCCAAAGAGAAAATATTGATTGTGACTTGTGTTCCTATCGCCATACTGCAAATGCTGCAAAAGTGCACTGATAGTGCAAATACTGCAAAAGACACTGGTTTGGCTGCCAGGTCAGGCAAAACTTAGAAAGCAACAACTCAGCCAGAATTGAAAGGGACAGATATGTGATCCTGCTTTCTGGGCCCTAAGCGGAAAAGCTAAATGGAACCGGATACATCAAATTTCATGACATGTTACTTCAGGCACCCAAGCGTATTATTTTTCTACCCTCAGTAATCCCACTACAGCGTCAGGCAACTTCATCTTGTCCAAATATTAGACACACAGAGCTTCTACAGTCTCTTGAAAGCATCCTATAATGTAAGCAGCGATTGTTCAAAAGATCCCACCCAAAACGGTCTTGCATTAGAGAAAAAAGGGGAGGCAAGGTACCGACACGTTCAGGACATCCATCAATGTGATTTCTCCAGAGACCGACTTCTATCTGTGTGAATCAACTCAAACAGTGAGGATGCAATCCAGATCCAGCACAGACATTTCAATACCAGTGGGCCTACTTGATGCTCCAAGGTTACAAGCTCCAGCGGTGCAGTGATTTAATAGTTGGGAAGAATTCTACATTTTATTCATGTATTCTTTCTGCAGCTTTGGGAAATCAAGAGCCGCACATACACATACACCTGGCCTGCTACACATCTATGTAGTCATAAAACACTATAAGCGGAAATGGAAAAGAAAGATGATGGGTTAAAAAGTCACAGCGGACTGGGAAACAGCTCAATCTGACCTGAACTAAGACTGAACTAAGACTAAGGCGTACAGAGTGGAACTTGGCATGGCTCGTACCTGGAGAATGTATTCCTGGCATAGTGCATGATACTGTCAAAGTCGTAGACTTCTCCCAGAGAGTCAACCTCCCCCGGTTCCATCTTCAAAAAGTTATACTCCTGGCCTGTGAAAGGAAAAAAAGAAAAAGAGAAAACATAGTCTGAAATTTGAAGCTGAGTCACACTGTGAAGCCATATGTATGTCAGAGGTGAGCGGTTGCAGTTCCACCCAGTCACAAAAATGCATCACACAATGAGGCTGTAGATACAGATGGGCCACCTGCGTGTTTGCGGGGTACAGCCAACTTGCTAGTGATGCTACTCGTCTCTACGCATTTTAGCATTACAAAGTTTTGAATTTTTACTATTTTACAGTCTGTTGACAGCACTGACAAGCACATTTCTAAAAGTCAAACTAAGGTAGCATCACGACAAGCTCACAAAAACACAAAATTGATCTAAAATACTACAAGCTGTGGATGAAGGCGCAGCCAGCTGGTGTGTTTTCTCCAGCTTAGCCTCGTCGTGTGTACCTATGCGTGACTTTTATTAGTTGGCCTCACACAGTGTTTCTCCATTATTGCCGGGGGTTGCTATGAGACCAGCAGTCCTACCTGGTTGAATGTTGTCCCTGATAATGCTGACGTGTTCATCTCGATCGGGCCGCGTGTGTTCGTGCCAGAAGCCGATCACATGACCCAACTCATGCACCACGATGCCAAACTTGTCACAGTTTTTCCCAATGGATATGGCCTGCGGGCCCCCTCCCCTGCGACCCACATAGGAACAGCACCTTTGAATCAGCAGACGCACACACACAGGCATACACACACACACACAGAGAGACAGGGTTAACAGGGCCAAAAAAACAGTGTCTTTTAGTTTTATACTAAATGAAAAAAAACTATTCCACTAACAAGGAAGTGGAAACCACAGAGGGAAGCCAGACAAGTCCTGCTCCCCAGGGGGAAGGAGGAAGGAATGCCTGCTCTGGTACTAGCGCATGCAGTGTCTACAAGCTTCAACAGCACGCTCTGTATGGATGTAATGGATGTAATGGATGTAATCTCAACAACCTCTGTAGTGTTTTAACACGAGGTGGCCCGTCATCCACACGTACAGGAGTGACATTCATTCATGCGTCTGCCAATGCAAATGCCCGGAGTGACGGGCGGAGGCTGGGCTGACTGCAGGGCTCCATCTCAGTGTGACATGAAAGGTTCAGTGTGGGAGTCTGGTGGACGGGGCATACACATCGCGCCCCTGTGGGCCAGCCAGCCGCTCTCTAATTACTGCGAGCCCAGCCAGCCTCTCCTGAGACACGCCTTGAACTTTGCACAGGACAGATGGGGGCCTGCTGAATATGCAGCAAGACTCAAGCATTCCCACCGCTAACCGCTGCCGCCTGAGTGGATAATGTCATCCCTGTTACTCGGGAGGCCAGTCACCAGGCTAAAAATGACTATCAACAGTTGGCTGGAAAATGTTCAGTTTTATGCGCTGCATCCGCTTTCTCATACACGGTTTGTGTCGAGCAGTACATCTGAGTGGTTAAATCATGTCTGGGCTGGGAACATTTCAAGCTCACGTATCCGTCTGGAACCGTCTTTTTCCTGTTGTTTTCAATGGAAAGGTTGTGCTGTTGTGCTGTTCACAACAGCATGGAGTGCTTTAACTTTAACTTGAGCTCCACAAAAGGAAGACTGCACTTTGAAACAAGTTGTCAATAGTCGCTTAGCAACAACCAGCGCTTCCCCTGAGCATCTGTTTACAAAAGAGGTGCCTGGTGGACACCGAGCCAAACTTAGTGGACTGGGGAAGACAGAGAGGCTGAGGAAGTCTCTCCCCTGAACACCACGTATGAAACGAGTGTTCAGTGACAGATGAAGTGCAATGATGAGGCACAGGAAACATTCCTGGCCCCTGAATGGTCGTCTTTCTCAGGACTGGTAGGGGGGCTGCAATTCCCAACAACTCACGCAGGGAGTGAACAGAGAGGATGAGCAATCCCCGAGAGCTGCTGAGCAGGAGGCGAGGAAAAGTACTTAAGCGGTAAATCATTAGTAAAGAAGGGTCAACAGAGGCCGACCATCTCCACTTCCTTCCTGAGGGAGCCATGAAACCCCACTGACTCACCCACATGGTCGGTATGTGAAGACAATGTAGCTCTCCTCCTGTGTCCTCTCGATGAAGGTCACACAGGTGTGCTTCTCCCAGTGACGCATAGCCTGGCGGAATATAGCCCGCTGGCTGCCTGAATAGGGTGACAGGAAGGCTGAGATCAGTGAAACTGGCAAATACTCACACACACACACGCACACACACACACACACAGTATGTTATACAAAGAAGATGAGTCAAAACAATCATTTATCAAAATTAAAATCACAATGAAATGAAAATGTACTTTTTCGCCTTGTTATTAATTACAAACATTTAATTTTATATTTATATCAAAATCCCATTACATCTACTACCTGGAATCAGTGTTACTTACCACTGAAGTTGCCACTGATGACATATGGAATAACACCTTCAGGCCAAACCCGCTCAGGTCTGGAGGTGGCCGCCCTTTTCCTGCGGTGTGCACCTTGCCTATTTCGGCTACTCTGATTGGTCGAAGAGCCTGTCATTCACAACAGGAAGACAAAAAGTCAATGGGTAATTGATGAACAATTAAGAATTAATTTTAGTGTCTGTCCCATCATTCAAGGTTTGATAAGTAATATCCAAACATGAACCACATGTGACACAATTATCCACTGTGCTTGAGTGAAGAGAGTCCAGAACCACATGTTCAAGTCATCTGGCATTAACTAGTTGAACCAGCTAACTTTTTGGAGTATTAAAGTATTCAAATAAGATTAAAAGATAAGTTTTCCATTTTTTGCATTGCAATTGATTTACTGAATGATGCAGCTTTTGTATAAACCAATATACCAAATATGTGTTTTGTCATACAACCAAAATGTTTACGACTAAAATGACATATCAACAAAGACACATCCTGTTGACCCCAATGCAAATGTGTTGTCCTCTACAAACTTTGCAAAAGTAGTAAGATGAAAATCTTACTTGATGTTCGATAACAAAACAAGAAGCTGCATTACTCCACAACCATTCAAACCACATTTAGTTGCAGTTTAACATGCAAGACAAAGATAGTGCTGGAACATTGTGCACAGCTGAAATTCAGTCTGCAGGAGTAAATGTTAGGAGCCCAGTAAAATCAATTACTGATGCACTAGTGCATGTTAAAGAAAAGCCTTATGCAGCAGCGTGATCTTGATAGGGTTTTGTCCTCTGGAAAACTAATTGAAAACTAGAGTAGCCTTTCCACTGCAAGGCAATGAAATAGATGTGCCATGACCAACAAGCTCAAGTGGACAAATGGGAATTCAATGACACACACACACACACACACACACACACACACACACACACACACACACACACACACACACACACACACACACACACACACACACACACACACACACACACACACACACACACACACACACACACACACACACACACACACACACACACAGTCAGTTTGCATTTCAGTACTAAGCCCTGATTTGTCATCTCTTCACTTTAATTCTCTCCATTTCAAAAGGTCACTATTTAGTCTAAAAAGTCACTTCATCCAGTGGATAGTTGGTCAAGTACAAGTATAAATTAAATGAATTTTCTATCCTGGAAAACGTTTCTCAACCTGCACATTAGCGTGAGTGAAAATGAAACTGCAAACTGTGACACTGATCGAGAGCAAAGCAACGTGCACACACTTGTTCATTCATGCTGTTGCTGCTATACTGATTTTAATGTGAAAAACTCATTTTTACCTAACAAAGTCCAGCAATTACTGGCTAATATTGGACTCAGGTGATACAGGTGCACTGATGCAATGGCTGCAGTGTTGACATTTTAGTTGGCATCAACGTTTAGGGAGAGCTCATTAAAAACACGGCTGGTTTCTAGCAGGTGCTGCTGCCAGCCCTCAGCTGGAGAGGATCCACCGCCTACTGCTGAGCGTCTCATGTGATGATCCACATCTTACTGGCAGATGTAGTGTTAGACAGCAAAAAGCCCTCGTGCATGACTCATTTGCAAGTAAAATTGTGGGAACCATATTCATTTCAAAATAAGTGCTGTGTGGCAGTATTATCTAGAACAACAAGCAAAGGCACTTTGCCTCAGTCATCTAATAAAGTATTTGCGGCTGAAGTCTCACTTTTTGGAAAAGCCGCAGCCCTTTGTTACCTGTATCTGTGTGATTAATGATCTGGACGGTTCTCTGGGCCACATCGATTATCCTGTCCACCTTAAACATCCGCAGGTCCTCCTCATCCAGAGCAATGTCTCCCAGAAAGGCAACTGAAACAGACGGACAGAGATAGCACATGTCAGACAAGTCGAAGGCATCTCCACAATACGGTGCATCCGTCTGCACCGCCCAGAAGCCTCCAGCTTTTCCAGCCTCTCAGATTTAGTAGGCTGCATGAAGGCCTATTCAAAAGCACAGGCGGAAGACCTAGAGCATGTAACACAGGTGTAATTATAGCTACTGCAGCGCAAAGTCAATATGGCCTACGGGGTAACGGTCAGTCTTACTTTACGTAGCATTAGAAGTAATTACAAATAAGGATGTTATTAGCTAACATCTGTGCTTGTATTTTTTTTTTTCCCTTTCTCCGTTTCGTTTTCCCTCTTCCTCGCAGCCAAACAGAAATAGACAGAGTTGGGAAACAGCGGCTATTCAATCTCTTTGGAAAACAGGAATGCTGCTACATCTCCATTCCAAGCCATGGGATAGAAATATACGGGCAATTTGAATTCATGAAAATTGAGACGTATGTGAACTACGAGAATACGATCTGAGAAACAGGATTATGGTCTTGATAAATCCACTCCAGATGTTACCAAACAGCAAAATCCATACTGTGCTCCCTAACGTCCTTGGATGGTTAATGAGAACCATCAGATTTGATATAGTGAGACACTGACACCGCCTCACTGGTGTAATATGGGGCACCTTGAACAAGTAATAGCTCTTTAATGAGGCCAAGGAGAGGGAAAAATAACCAAACAGTCACACTTTATGAGGAATGTACTTTATAGGATTCCTTGCTAAATGCCCTAATTCTGCGGCAGATAAGCTCGGCGTCCTCTGCGCAGAGACAGGGCGCTGCGTTTTACAGGCTTTTAACACCAGCACGTTTTCAGAATTTATGGCCCGTCTTGTATGCAGGAGTTGAGGGGGGTTGGGTTGGGTTGTGGGTTCAGGGAGGCAGAGAGGAGGGGGTGGGGGCAAAGAGGTGGCTGGGACGACTGGGATCCACGTCTGAACGGGAGATGAGAACAGGAAGCGGGGAAGAGAGGAAGAAGGCATATCCCCTCTGCCCATACCATAGAGAGAGAGAGAGAGAGAGAGAGAGAGAGAGAGAGAGAGAGAGAGAGAGAGAGAGAGAGAGAGAGAGAGAGAGAGAGAGAGAGAGAGAGAGAGAGAGAGAGAGAGAGAGCCCGGGGGACAGCTAAACTGTAGACTTAATGGTTATTTACCGTGGCGAGAGCGAGGGTTCTGTTTGTCTAAAGTTTGAATGTGCAGATCCTCTGTACTGCCCCGCTGAAGTTAAACCATCAAAGAAAATAGTGTCTTATTCAGATAAACTAGTTGGCGTTTAGTTTTGAAGGAGCTTATATCGGTTTGAGTTTTACCACGCAACAAAAACATCCACGGCAACAGAGTGTTTGAACTCCTGCCCTCATTTAAACGTCTGACAATGGTGTGAGTCTAGAGAGAAGAGGATAGAGAGCACAACCGAAAGGAAGGGGGAAAAAAAAAGAGAGAGAGACTTGGCCTGCGTCCTTATTTACCAGAGAAGAATCATTACAACAATGTGGAGCTGGCTGTGGCAGATGCAGCCGAGTCTCCCACCCTGCAGGTCGTGGAGGGCACGTTGCAGAGCGACTGTGTGTGGGATTAGCGGCTAATGACAGCAATAAGAAAAGGTGTAGATCAGCGCCTGCGAGACAGGACACGCACAGAGGACAGGTTTAAATTCCACAGAGGTCAAAAGAGATCCTCTAATTTGCGCTCGGGAAAAAAACAAAACACTAATACACTCTGACCAAATCCCTGTAACACAAAACAGACTATTCACAATCAGCCCTCCTACTGACAGCCATCGCCAGCAACACCCCTGATCAGTGGAAGCTACCAGATGTCGGTACTATGCGATGGATGACTGTCATCTTTCTCTTATCTTCGCATTCTTATTTCCATTCCAAGAACTGAGCGGTGAAAAAAAGACAGACCACGCAGCTTCAGCAATCAATTCTGAGTCGCTGTCACACACAAAAAAAAACCCAAAACAAGTATTTTTCAATTCATTGTTTTTCCTCTGCCGACTGTTGAAAATGGAGCAGTGGTGCGTTGCCGCACATCACACCGTGTTGTGTTAATTAGCAGTGATTTGCACAGGCCGTGACCGAACAGCAAGGTGCAGCCGTGCCCCCGCCCCATGGGGTCCACAGAGGGGCTGCGTTCTCTGCCCGTGGCTGAGTCCCAATCATCCCCAACCGCGCTGGAGACGGGACGGTTAATCCGCGGCGTCATTGTTCGGTGGAGATTGAAGTGAGCAAATGCGTGGCCCGACAGCATTAGGGCTCATTTCCCCCCCGGGCGCAGCAGTCGTCCTGGAGACGCCGTTACAGGTTTATGGAAAGGCTCGCGGGGATTGTGAATTAATCCCCTTGTCTCCTGGCTTTAATTATCCACAGACACAGGGTCTTAGGGATCTTTTGTACACAACAGTGGGCCGGGGATCGAGGACAGGCTAAAGGCAGTTAGGGGGAGAAAGGTGATAAACTCATCTAGCTGCAGAACGTTGCAATTATACAAAGTGCAAACACAGAGAGACTAGTGTGTTATAGATTAATGCCTAGTGAACGTGGCAGATGGCAACAGATCACCACAGTGCTGCATCTCTTTCCAACTCAATGTCCATTACCTAAATGACAACAGCTGCAGCCACCGTATTAATACCTCAACAGGATGGACAGTTTGGTAAATATCAACTTTGAGGGTCATATTAGTTGCCGTTCCAGTGCAAAGGTGACATGGATCTTCTTGAACAACCCTCCCTCTGTGGTCAGAAAGTAGCATTTCCTTTTCCAGGCTCAATAGCTGCTCGGGAGCAACGTTCATACCCGTTCTTTCCATAGCTAGTATGGGCAAAGGGGATATGAAAGGGACCTTTGATGCGATGTTTGATTGGATGTGTTTTGCACATGACCAACCCCCCCCCCACCCCCCTCGCCCGCATCGCTGCAGAGAATATCTTTTTAGATCATCTCAACCGTCATAATCCTTCTCATCTCATACCGTCAATCAGCCCGTCCATCAAATTCATCCCATTGATTCGTGTAATGCCCTAGCCGATGCCTCTGCAGGGTCAAACACGCCAGGACTCACGTTTTTTTTTTTTTTTTTTTTTGGTCTTCAATCTCCCTCTGAGAATAGCAGACCACGACATCTGCCGCTGAAACCCTGCACAAACATCAATACCGACATTCGACAGACACCAAGACTATAGCCTATATTTAGAAGGCCAAGTCCAGTGTGAGAGCACGGCTCGGTTCTCAGGGCAGAGAACTTAGACAGCCTTTCCCCATACGCCCTGTGATGAGCGATGGGAAAGACTCACCAATATGTAAGCCTGGAATGCATCACAATACCGTGGCACCGCCTTTCACAGCCAGTGTTTGGTAACAAACCCTGCATTTGAATTCCAATGGCAGCCAATAGTGTATTGCGTCAAGGTGATTACCATGATGACAGTGTAAGTATCACTTTTCAGGTTTCATTCTGTAGCAGCCCTTTCTGCCAAATGCTGGCTACAGTGTGGCCATTGTCCCTCCAGACACTGTATCTTTAAAACTGCAGAGGAGGAAAAAAAAAAAAGTACCAAAACAAAAACCAGGCAACATGAATATTATCGTTTCGAGGAAAAATGTAGAACTGAAGTGAAGAATGCTAAATTGTATTCTGCAGATGGGTTGTCATGTAACTACGGTACCCCCTCTCCTCTATAAAAACAACACCAGCTGTTATTTCTTCAGCAAATGCTTACCTTGACATTTCCTAACACTGCAATTTGCGCCCAAGGCAGGAGAAAAAAAAAAAAAAAAAGAGTGTGCTTATCTGCTCATTTCAAAAAGGTAACTACGGTATAATTAGGACAGAGGTTCCCGGCGAAGCCTCGAGCTGAAGCCTTAAGATTGGAGGGATTATTCTCCAATAAGAGCCTGTAGTCTCATCAGCCACAGCAGAGATCAAGACTGAGTCACTGACACCGCACCAGAGCTTCAATCTTATTGACAAAATGAAGACGGCTTTAGCTGCAAAGGGCACACAGCGAGGGACTGCCTCCCCCTTAACATTTCACACTCCATCAAGCCCATTAGCAGACTGGATTCCCCAGCTCATCCCTGCCACTGATTACTGATATACCATAATGCCAGCAGCGCCCCCTCTAATAACTCATCAGCCATTTAACGGCAATGATGCAACGTATTCCCCACCGAGTTCCCTACAAAGATTAAGAATTTATTATTACACCGCAAGGGTCTATATGTCATTTTTCTGTCTCGTTTTCAAGGCGGTGGCCTAAACCCATACAGCCTGGTGAGGGGGAAGGTGTCTGAGAATAGATGTCCTAAGCAAAGTTTAAATAGGTTTGTGGAGGCACTAAATCCGGACGACGTCTTCAACCCTCAACGCATTCCATAAATATGAACTACCTGCAGCTGGAAAAAAAAAAAAAAATCACTTTATGTATTTACTACAGGTGGAGGGAGAAGAAAAGCATTTTTTTCCCCAGATGAACAGCAATGTAGCGCCAATGAATTATTCAGGTAAAACAAACTCCTTGAATAATGAAGAAGTGGCTGTTAAGCTTCTCATTATTGGAGGATAATTGGGCATCCTTTGAGCCATTTACATGAGCTCTCCCAAAGCAGTTGTTGTTACTCAGGCTCTGTCCCCCAGACTTGGTATCAATGTAATGCAAGATTAATTATTACTTAGCTCCGACAACAAACATATTGTTCCAACTAATGCGCCGAGATCACGCCAATAGATTGGCTCCCTAATCACCTGAACCCCGCGGAGACAGGGAGCGACGGGGGTCCTGTGACACAGTGTGGGCTTGGCTGCACAGCCTGCGTTCCATGATAAAGGAGAGGCGTCTGCTTAAGTGTCGCTTAAAGGCCCAATCCTGAAAGTCAACAGACAGACCCATCACAGGGCTGAGGCAGGAGCTGGACAACGACTGTCTCCTATTTTGAACTGAGACTCACCCAAACAAACCCAAAGGATAATACACACTAAGACTTTGTACAAGGAGGTAATTCAAGACAAAAGCTATTTAGTTACCCTGATCCATTGCCCTCATAATACACTGAAATGTCATCGTGACTCATTTTGGCACAAAGCTGTTTTATGTTTTATGTAAAACAATTATAATGAAACATCTAATTAAGAAGAAGAGAATGAAGAGACATTTTAAGTCTTTACAAGTTACATTAGTGACTGATAACAATGTAATTACAACTGCAAAGCAAATCTACACAACAGCCAGAACAGCTTCAATGAATGAAACAATGAACCAATTACAAAATTTCACGACGAGGAGATAAATTAGTGAAGTGAAGAATGCTATTGCAGAGACACTGCACAGCAACAGCGGGTGGCACTTCTGTGGCCAGTATCCAGACTTACGAGAAGATACAGGCCTTGAAATGCCGCCATCCCAAGATTTCTCCTCTAGATGACCAAATTGTGGACAAGGACCAATAAACTTGGAGGGAATGATGAAAGTTTCTGTGGACAGCAAGCATTCCTCAGAGGCTGTGGGTAATCTGCCAGCCCCGTTTGTGAATAGCCTGCACTCACTTCACCTGGGTTGGCGCGGCCGCGACTGGCCTGCCCTCCACCTTCCAGCAGTGCTCCCCCTTGGCATGGTGTGAATGACCCACAGTCTGTGTGAAGTGCTCGAGCCAGTCAGAGGAGAGACCCGGGAGGCCCGGGGAGACGAGGAAACCGGCTTGCATATGAGAAGGACGGCTTCGGGTTGCCTTCCCAGCCTTGCCCTCTCTCTGCAGCTGAAACCTTCTGGGTGAGGCCACAGGAGGAGCAGGAGCTCAAAAGCAGAGCAAAGCCGCAGCCTCCAAAGTTTAAACCCGGTGCAGCTTTTAATAGCCACGCCGGACTGCAAACACTGGCATTGTCACAAGCGTCTTCATAAATGAATGCATAAGCACACGTCAACGTCAAACCGGTTACCGCTCTCATGGAAGTATATCACTTAAACGGAGCAGACAATGAGCGTGACTGGCGCTCATCCATTTTTCATATAGAAAATGAGTGGATCTAATCTCTGTGGGTTGTTAAGAGTCTTAAATGACTTCCTGGGATGCTGCCAAGTTTGGAGCTCTGCAAAACGAAGGAATTTTCCATTGGTTAACTTTCTGTTTAGATGGCATTGCTTCAGTGTTCTCGCACCGCTCGTTTCTGTCAATGCACTTGTACGCGCGAATGTGATGACGAGTTACAGCTTCAAGTCGCTGTAAATGTCAAAATGTTTCGGAGAAAAACGCCATACAAAAGAGTTGCGATGAGAATTAAAGCACCTATTATGTGAATGTGATAATATCTGAGGGAATTAAATGGGATGCCCTCTTAGTCGATTAGCCACGCAATCCGTCGCCATGTGTTGGCTGAGTCAAATTTCACATCTCTGGTATCATAACAATATTCACAATGCGTTTTTCTTTTTTTCATAAACACTTGAGCTGAAGTGGCAATATCTCATGATTGGATTCATTTTCAAGAGGACAAAAATGTGGGAAAGCAATTTTTAGAGACGCACCATCCATTCAATTAGTGAAAATCCTGTTACTTCTAGACATCTAACCACTGTGATAAGCAAGAGCAGCCCTCGAGTGAAGAGGGCCCCAAAGTAGTGTTAAGAAATACACTCTTCACACACAACTGCATTAGAAACCTCACATGACTGTAAGCATTTCCCTGAGCGGAAGCAGGATGACTTACGGCGGTGACCTTGAGGCCAGCAGAAAGCGATCACATAGACTCAGTGCAGCGATGTGCTTGAAAAATGTCAAGAATAAAGAAAATCAATGAGCCGAGGGATCTCAGAAAACCGATACCACAGTGTCCATATTTTGCCACATTTTTCTCTCTGGTGCGCTATAACTAAGTGCGTGAGTCGGGGACAGCTGAGGGATCTTGGACACTTTGCTACTGAGCATGAAAGGAGAAAAGCAGGTGGGTGTTGGAGGTTGGGAGGGTCAAGGGAGTGGGAGTTGTACATGCAACCGACTCCCAAACCACCTGTCTCCAGAAGGGCCCAGAGGAAACCATAAACAAAATTGCACTCTGTTCAAATGATACTTGAACTAGTCTGTGATTATGGGATGAGTAACTAAAGTTGAATAAAGGAATGGGATTGTCCTTGTGTGCTCCGGTTTGAGATATCTCTGCAGTGTAAACGCAACAACGCCAACTCCCTCTTCTAGACTGCCCTAGTCAGAGGCCTCCGATCCCAACGACTCATCTAAACACGGCGTCACCGTCCGACCCCAAAAGTTCAGCAAAACACTTTGGTATGACCAGTGGGATGACTAACAGGACGCCAGCCGCTCGAAAGGTTGTTGCTCCTCAGAAGGCCCGGTGTAAACAGCAGAGCGAGGGGCAGGAAGCCTTGGACGCCCCGACTTCCACAGTGTTTACGTGAAACCACAACATTCTGTAAAGCTGCACGAAATCTTTACGTGTAAGCAAATGCACCGACTGGCTGCACTCCCCCCCCTCACCATCCCCCTTCCTTCTTCTGACAACTCAGCCACTTCTCAGAAGAAAGGGGAGGACGTCAAGTCACTGCATAGAATTTGAGGATTTAGAAATGTCTTTTAGAATAAATTGTCACGTCAGAAAATCGCAGCCGCCAGAATCAGTAAGCACTTCCAGGACTTTAGAGGTCATTTCGACTGAAGCCAACTGTCTATCTGTAACCTGAATACTTTCACCAGATGGAAAACACAATCTGTTCAAATTCCCCCAAAGGGATTTGGCAAGACAGTGAGTTCACAGTAAAAAAAAAAACTAAAAAAAACCCTCCAGATTACAATGACAAGTGAGATATGCTTTGGCTAAATGATGGGAAAATAGGTAGGCCCGAGGCTAGAGTGTTATTATAACTTATCCACAGGCAACAATAAGCAGACATTTTTATGTTATGGGCCATAAGACAAGACATCATTTCTAAGCTGTACTGTACACCCTTCCCCTCCTCCACTTAGTGGTCGTGTGAACAGCCGGTGGAAAAAAGACAGACTATTTGTGCAATGACAAAAATCAAGCAGAAAGGGAGCAGAAGCCTTAAAACAAAAGTGCATTCCTTTGTTTTACCAACAGCTGAGATTGCAGAGTAACACAGAGCAGTTAGTCTACAATGTCTACATTATCTCATTTTTAAGAATAAAAAAGCACATCTGCCGAGAACAGTAGGTTGTAACTTTTTAGACAAGTAGAAAAAAAAAAGCGCTTGTGTTACCTACAACTTTTGATGTTTTGAAAAAAAAAAATTACCCAGAAGTCTATCTATTTTCCACTCTTACAATCATTACATTCGCCATCCGAGCTGGGTTATCCTAGGCCAACTCAAAGTGGGCTTTCCAATGTTAAGAAAACTGCAGAAACTATGACACTTAGTGAAAACAAATGCACAAAATGTTCTTTAAAGCCTGTTTCAAACTACATTCACTACTGTCATCTCCTAGAAGCGTCTCCCCGGCCGCTCTCCGCGAGCTCTCCAAACACAAAAGGCAATTCGTGGCATGTTTTTTTTTTAACCTCCACATAAATAAGGTGAAATTATACCGTACTAAAAAAAAATCAACAAAAAAGCTCACCAGCTTTACACGGATCCTTGTAGTCGATCACATCTGATGTGGCAGCGGGCTCCACATAGTAACCCGGATCAATCGCTTCCAAATCGATCGCCAATATCACGCCGAGACAGGACAGAAGAAACAAACATCTCGCCGTGAGATCCATGATTCTGGTGGGGGATCCGGCGAAGGGCGAGGGATAAAGGTAAAGGAAAAGAGGGACGAGAGACAGAGGGAAAGAGAGAGAGAGAGGGAGAGAGAAATGGGAGGTTTTTGGGGGAAATGAGATCTCTCCGGAGGGCGGGTTTAAAAGCAGCCTCTCTACAGTGTGTTGTTCTGGGGGCAGTGATTCGTTCCCTTAGCCGGAGCTCCGGGCTGCTGCAGATCGCCTGGAAAACTTTGATGATATGGCAGCTTCACAGAGGCGGAAAAACGTCCTCTTTTCCTCGGTGGTGCCCATGCGGGTCGTAGTTCTCCCCGGATCTCAAAGCGGGACCACCAGCGGCCCTTGAAGGGGAGGCAGGACTAGTTCAATTCACTGAAATGATCCCAAACCAGAGAATTTGTAAGAGTGGCTTCCCTAATCATCTCGCCGCTACTATCTCTCCGGTGTTTAGTTATGCAATTCATCACTAAATCAACCACAACAAAGATAATCACACATCGGTCCCTGGTAACCACAGGGGTCCCTGGTGCAACATCTTATGTTTATTTTGGGGTCTGTGATATGGAAACGTTTGAGAACCACTGTCAGAGTATAAAGAAAACTTTTAAATGAGGAAATTCCAATTCCAATTAAATTTCTTGTTATGGACATTTTCAAGGGAATTATTCAATTATTTTAGGGTTTTATTTAAAGTTACACATTTGAAATTCTCTTTATATCTCGCACACTCGTGCGCAGTCGGGCTGCATAAACGCGCACGCGGGGGATAGCCGAACAAAAACGCGCACTTAAAGCACGAGAAATTATTCACACGTGTGCACTCCAATCCACCCGCCCACCGATATAAAACGCACGCACACACATACACAGACTTTGTGAAAGACCGTCTGAAACAGGCTTTATTCGCATAATGCAGTGATTTGAGCGCCACCTGTTGCCGGTATGTGGAATGATTGCACATTACACGACGGGATATTTACCAATTAGTAGTCATAGGTATGTGTATGGAACAGTCTGGGCACTTGCCATACCTTAGTCTAAGTGACTCCAAATAGTTTTTAATCATGATAATTGAGAGCAAAGATCAAGCAAAAATGAACACAAATATATTTGGAGGCCATATCTAAAAAATAACATCACATCAGGACACATCCAGGCCAATGTTGCCTCTTAGGTGTTTGTATGTGTAGGACAGTTTGGTGACCTGCTTCTAGTAATTTATCACACTGATGAAATATCTTAAGATCAGTCACTGTTCCACTTCCAGAAATGTAGTCTGAGCAGGTTTGTACGTTTTGGTGAAAAATATTACCGCTATACCTCAGGGTTGAGTGAATGAAGCCTCTCATAGAAGATACATAGTCTAAAATGAATGTCATTATTCAGCTATTGTGCCCCATCTTCACTGGATTCCACACAGATCAAACTAATTGATAATCAACAGAACTAATTGGACCTGGAGACTGGATGGAGAGACTGCTGATGGATTGTTTGAATCTCCACCGCTGGTGATGGGAGACGACGCCAGCAGCTCTCTTGTTCCCTTTCCGACTGGCAATACTTATCCCTTCCCTGCTTATTACATACAAAGCCTGGCTTATGTAAGAGCTAAGAGACTATCTTATCTGACCGCTGCCTATGTGTGGAAATTAAGAGACTGCTGAGATGAGGGGGCTGTATTTATACTGCAGCTATAAACATGCCAGTATAATGGGAATCATGCGTGAGAGTAAGCTCCTTCGCTATGTTTTGAACAAGAGGAGCTTGTGAGGAAACGTTGAGCTTGCTCAATGCTTTAGTGTTGGACACATAGAACCAAATATTTAGATTACCAAAATGACAAGAGGTTAAGAGGGTTCAGTGCCTTCATAAAGTGAGGCAAAACATTTTTCACTGTGGCACGTTATGTACCTCTCTTGAGGTGATGACACACGGGGTATACTTTGATACAATGGAGGTGGGATTGTGGAACACAGTGGGTTATAGAGAAGACACATTTAATGGACAAAATTAATGTAATGGTCATAAATATTGACCAAGACGCCTGTTTACAATTGCTCAGAATGTATTGTGGCCTTATGAACTCAATACTGAGTGCTGCATATACATGGCACAGTCAACACCAGGCGGCTTGGAAGTTTTATACCAATGATGCAATAACATGATGAAGAGCAAAACTGACATGTATTAGCATAGTAATTGAGTTATTATTACATACAGTAGGACTATCATGGTAAGCTGTTAAATCAAGGTGACAAAGAACATCTCAACTTAAAGCAATTACTAAATTACCAGAAAGATGTCAATACAATTTCTGTGATTAATGGCAATATAAGTCATGCGTAACATATATATATATAACATATATACTGCCATCTCACAACTATATAGTTTCTGAACACAATATTGCAGTTGTGACTTCTTCTACCCGACACCATTAATCATAGCTCACTATGTTACACAACAGGGAAAACCAAGTGATAATTACACATGGATTCAAACATAACCTATAGGCTGGATACAGGCAGGCTATAGCTCACCAACAGTCTCCTGCACAGAGAAAGACATGTGATCATATATATCTGGCTTTCATCATCCACGGTTATTCTTCTCAAATATGTTAAGTGACGTTAAGAGGGTAAGAAGTGAGCTGAGAGTGTAACATGAAGGCCTCTGCCCTGGGAGTGGAGCCACCGCCACACATAGGCTGAAACACGACGGGTTAGTGTAGCAGCTTATACAGAGACCCCTCCCCCGCCGTGTCAAACTGTGACTGGCTGGTCAGCTCCGACCGTCACGGCAGAGAAGCCCTCTGTGGAGGACGCAAAGCAGCCCCCTTTTTTTTTTTTTTTTACACGATGGGGCGTGGGGATTTGTCAAAGGCAGGACGGGTAACAGCCTCGTCTCATCAGCAGGCCGCGGCTCCCAGAAGCCCCGGGAGAACGACGCCCTCGCGCCAGGCACTGCACACGCTGGACACCAGGCATCCGAGGCTGTCACTGCTGTAAAGGGGCACATTGACACAAGTTAACTCAAAGTCCCGAAAGCTCTGTAAGTATTTGGACAGTGAGAGTTTGATGTTTTGGCTCCGTACTCTTAGTACTTTGGTTGACTCCGACTAGAAGCTTCGTGCTTATCGTCAGCGTAAATGCGAGGATATTTTCAGCCATCTCTGATGAAGTTTAAGAACTACAGCCCTCTTTTATACACGGTCCGCAAATTGGACAGATTGATTATACTTAGCAAAGAAGTCAGTTTTCATGTGCAGTCAAAATGTACAATGACTCTAAACCATAACCCATTACCCACAAGTGGCAGACTTTTAGATTTACACATTATGTGACACGAACAATGACTAGTAAAATATGACTAATGCACCCAATTACCTGTCACTCTGAAATGAGGGGGCATGTATGAAAATAGATGTTCTAATAGGGTTCTTCGTTATTGTATTCATCAAAAAATCCAATTAAAGCAATCTGCACTCTAAACTAATGATCATTTCACTTAGAGTAAGGAGCCAAAACATCATTATGTCCTTGTCCAAATACTTCTGAGGCTCACAGCACATCAGCTACTTATTGATGTGGCTTTCATAATTCAAAGTTATCAGCATGCACATTAAGACTCAATTGTTCCCGTCTTCATTGCTTTCCATTAAATGCCACTACTACAAAAACAACAGACTTGGGTATGTAAAATTAATTCTAACCAGATTAAACATTTCAAGTCGTTGTGGTTGCCATGGCAGTGAGCGTACTCAAAAGCTACAGAAATCCCCTTTGGTTGCATGTGGGCAGTGTGAAAACAGAACAGAAGGCCCAGGTTGCATGAATCAACAAGATAACGAGAAAACACACACAACACGGTATCACGCCTAAAAAGAAACAAAAACATTGACTCCTCAAATAAATAAGCTTTAAGTGAAACGTCTAAAAGGTCAGTGTGTTTTTTTTAATGCTGGATTGAGACACACCTTGGGATCAGGGGTCCTAGCCAGCGTCAAAGCATCGCCGGCTTGGCTTAGTGATCCCACTCTATTCGGCTGTCCTCCTCGAAGGGTCACCGTTATAGAAGTGGGGGCTTTCTGCCCTACTGCCAACACACAAACACAACTGCTCAGGACTGCTGCTAAACATGCTGCCCTATAGCCTTCCCACCCAAAAACACATTACAATGGACTGATTTTTTTTAATTGGGTACTTGACATGACCTTTTTCTTTAAAGGTTAGTAAATCAAATTGATAGTAGGGTGTTAAGACAGACAATGGAAATAATGACTAGTAAAAGCAAACATTTGGAGGTCCAGAGGTGAGAGAGGTGGGTAATACAACACCTGTTTCACACTCAAAAAAGAGAAATGAAAACATGAGTTTGATTCCAGTCTTTATTGCAATGATAGGAACAGAGCTGGGGTAATACCAAATGTTAATGTTATTGCTTTTCAACACGTCTACCTAACGGGTCAGCGTCTATTTATATCTATGGATATTGTATGTGCTTGCTACAGGTGATTTAATGAAAGGGTTTACAAAAAGGTAGTTACATGAAGAGGCAAACAAAATGAACACAAACATAAAACGACAGCTCTATCAGGCAGATGAAAACAGTCTGAACTGGGCCAGGTGTCATGTCAAATCTGGTTCGTCAACAAAAGATTTGTCACTGATCTTTTCCTTTTGCCCAAATTAATCCACAATTCTTCTGTATCAAATGCTTTCATGCATTTACATTTTGGCATTTTTAACATCCACATCCATTTCTACATACACATTATGTGTTGAACATGAGCTGGGAACTTGATTTTACATCAACTGAGACCTTTACCATATGGCTCTTTCCGAACATGAACAATAGTACAAAACACGTGTTAGGCCGCTGATCTGCCTTCAGGAGCTACATACTGTAGCTGCATATCTGAATTTATAAAACCAGCTCGGTTCCTCCAGGATAACTATCTGCATTCACGTCGACAGTGCTGTCCTCTACAGTCCTCTAGTGCAGCGATCCTCCCTGGCTAAAAGACCTCCTGATCTAGTGTTTCCGAAACAAAGGATGAATGAACCCTGGGCATTCAACGTGGCCGTCGTGTTTTGGCGGTTCGAGACATACCAGCACTCTGGTTGGTGATGTGCGCCAAGCCGGGCAAGCTGCTGGCCAGTTTTGCCAGCCCGCCGTTGGTGAGTAGCTGGTGGATGGCAGTGGTTTTAGCTAATCCTCCTGCGGAGACGACAGGCACTGCCCGGAGCAGAGTGCTGCTGCTACCGATGGAGCTCAGGACCTGACCCTGGGGCTTGCCACCAAACGCCTGGGGGTGGAGGAGTAGTAGGTGAGGCACAATCGACTGAAGCTCCGCTCACACACACATACACAGCAAAAGAGTGACTGGAGCGAGTGACCTCCATCTGTAAACTTTAGAGCTTATAAACTGAATATCTGACAATGCACATCTACACATTCTGCACACATTTCTTACCTATCTTTACATTTGATAATGTGAATAGTTTACAATTCATTTGCACATGACATGGACATAATTCATTAGATTATCTGCCATATGTACACATAAGGTGAATAGCTAGGAAATGCACACACTTGTTTCAACCTGTAAAATCTGTCAATGAGGCATCTATTTGTATCACTGTCAATGTGTTTGATACTTATGGTATCATCTTCAATACTGTTGTCTTATTTGTAGCTATATTCTATTCTTTTCTGCTGCAATGACCCAACTGCCCCATGGGGATCATTAAAGTGTTTAACTTATCTAATCTAATGACCAGGAGGTACCTGGGTGTTGCTTGTGTTAGCAGCTATGGAGGGCAGGCTACTAGCTTTGGTGACGATCTCCTGAAGACTGAAACTTAGGCCTTGTAGCAGACTGCTGGCGGATGGTGCTGCACACAAACACAAAAGGCAATGAATCAGTGGAACTCGAAATTGCCAAACACAACAAGTGCAGCTCTAAGAAACGACCCCCTCTCCCCAGAGTAGGCCACACACCCACGAACACACACCCACACACGACCAAAAGGGTACAGTGACACAGACGGCGATGGCGCAAGAGGTGATCAATGATGTTTGCTTGGATTTGTTGTTCTCACAGAATGTTCTTACTGAGTGATCAAATTCAGAAACAAAATTGAAACTCCCCATTTTAAATCTCACCCAACAAAGCGGTCAGAATTGCATTGTGTGTTGAGGCCACTGGGCTGAGATCAGCTGCACAGTTGAGAGTACAAAACAGGCGTGCAAGGCAGGACAGGACAAGAGATACCTTGGGCAGTAGCAGGAGCTTGCACCTGGACTGGTGTGGAGGACCCCGACACCATGCAAGGCTGCACGCTGTTGAATGAGCTGGAGCCCGGGGACAGGGCACTAGACACCTCTGAGAGACTACCAGACCTGCAGTGACACACATAACCACCAATCTACTCAGGAGCTACCCCACCATGTGCTGCTTGGCTATCAGGCAGCTCCCAACCACGAGTCCACCAATCATCAATCCGTTTGCACCACACACACTTTTGTCCAATAGGGTGGGGTGGGGTGGGAAGCCATGGTAAGGGGCTAAAAGCTCATTACTGGGTGTGTGTTTGTATGTGTGTGTGTGTGTGTGTGTGTGTGTGTGTGTGTGTGGTACAGCGGTCTAGCATACCGCTGGGCTGTAAGGAGTCCCGAGAGTTCCTTGGCTCCAGCCACAGTCTGTCCCACGGTGACGGTCACGGGCTTCCCAGACGCTCCCACTGCATGAGAAGAGGGGATACCAGTCGAGTCAGTTACTAAGCCAGAAAGAAGAGACCTAAGAGTCTCTAATGGCTCTTTGAAACAACCTGAACTCCAGCAGTAGAGTAATATTACTTTTCCCAGCAACAACTAGTATCACAAATTTGCCATTTCAATTTCAGTAATAGTATTGGGTACCGATCAAAAGTGTTACTTTTATCACTCCCTCTAAATATCATATTGAAGGTGAACTGTCCAAAATCTAGAATTACCCCAATCCTCCAATTTGTGTTTGGCATAATTATTTGGATACCATGATCATTAATACAGAAGGGCAATTGAGTTTGCAATGTCTAAAAGGGTAGAGGATGTAATGGGAAAGTAATAACAAATGAATTTCTCTCAGGGAGTAGTAAGTAAAGTAATAATGGTACTTTTCAAATGGGTAATTCATTTGAAGAGTAAATCAATAAATAAATAATATTTTTGGAATAAGTAGCCCAACACTGTTAAGACACATGGTACTACCTTCCTGTGCTGCACTGTTGATGGCGGCCCCTGCTGACTCGCCTTGGGAAACAATGGTGACCTTGATCTTGGCTCTCTTGGAGGCTTTGCTGGGCGTGGGGCTGGGTGTCTGCCTCCTCTTGCCATGGGACCTCAGCTCATCTCTGTCCAGGCCCTCCATCTGATCACTGGAGACTGGCACTGCAACACACATAAACACAGCAATTCACTGGACTGGTGGGGCGAATGGACCGTGGCGTGTCTCCATTTGCTCGTTTTATTCTTCTGTAACGCAGTCTTTAATTCATGTCATGTTTCTTATTGTCTTTATTGCTCATATTGTATGTAATCACCATGTAAGTCAGCTTTGAAAAACGCTGTACAGAAAACATTTACTATTCTTGATATATAAGTGTACAATTCAATGCATGACCATGGGTGTTTGGTGAGAACGTGCACAGTAACGAAATATGACAACCTTACAGTATAGGGCAATGGAGACAAGGAAAGAAGTGAAAGGTGAGTGAGAAAAGAAAGAAAAGGCAGAAGGGATAGATACTTACCAAAGACACAGGGAGGGGTGCCTGGAGGAAGATTTTTCCTCACCAGCATGTTTTGCTTCATAAAAGCAGCAAACTGAGCTGGAATGAATCGGAAACAAAGACGAAAAGGAAAGTTGTAGGAAGAGAACAGACAGAGGATGAGAGGAAAGTATTTCAGTCACGTTCCATCTTGCCCCATCAGATGTCGTGATGTGATAATGTCGCAACAACCGTTTCAGCCTGCTCTCACATACCACCTGCCTCGGCTCAGCTCAAAAGCTTTTGCAAAACCTGAGTAGCAGTTGGGGTGAATGACCCATTGTTACAAGCTTACACAAACAAATTTCCAGCGAATCTGAGAGCTGTGTATTTGCGGGCATGAGGGATCACTGTGCACATGCAGATGCACGTGAAGGCTCACTGTGTGCGTTTTCCAATGTATCCACAGTTGTGTGTCCTGGCAAACCAACCTTGAGCCTGCTTGTGTGTGAGCACTGTGCCAGAGCGCTGCATGTGTGTCTTGAGCAGCTGAGTGGCAGTGATCAGACTGGACTTCTGCGCTGGAGACAAACCAGACGTTTTTGGTTTGGGACTCGAGGTGGGACTGCTGCAGACACTGGACAGATCCTGAGGACAGAGAAGAGGAACACACCTGATGAGCAATGGCCAAAGCAGTTCTTGGTAATGAGGGGGCTAATGCAATCCCATGGTTTATAAGGCTGCAAAGATTTGTCAATATCATTTATTATCAATATATAAATTCAAATTGATTTTGAATGTTCATAATTGATGCATCACTTTGTTTTGGAAATGGCTGCAAAAACTACAAACTCTAAATGCATATATGAGAATTCCTCTGATCTATAAAAAGCAGAGTACGCCTTGTTCACTCTGCACAGACAGCTGAAAAAATATTTATGCCGATCCACCACAGAAATAGTTTTGTCCATTACAGCTCCACTACAATAGTTGGATGTAGATGCAGGTAACGACAGCAGTAAAACAGTATTCCGCAGTCCAGAAAGACAATTTAGGTCTTTTTAATTTAAATCAATCAAATCAATCAAGCGCCATGCAAAGATATGCCGTTTGTAATTTGAGCCACTGTGCGTACTGACCTCTGAACCTGAAGGTGAGATGGGGACTCGAAGTGCTGGGGAGGAGGGCCGTCCTCTCTCCATGTCAAAGGGAAGTTCGCGTCGAGGCCTCTTCTTCTTCTCGGTGTCCAGGTCCCTCATCTCCCCGGAGCCATGGCCGTGGACCTCTGCCCGCGTCAAGACCCCGGACAGGAAGTCAGCTATCTCATCCTACAGGACAGCAAAGAGAAAGAACAACACTTTTGTCATCAGGCTCAGTTTTGTTTTTTTTAAATAAAAAGGACAAAAAGGTGTTGAAAAGGACACTAGAGAAACCAGTAGAAATAAAACATTGCCTTTGTATTGCCAGTTAGATGGACCGACCTGAATGCAGCGATCCACCATGGTCTGTGTCAGTCCCTCTGTTTTCATCTTTGTGGAGTTGATTCTGTGGAGGGAAACCATTTAAGGAGACAACAGTATTATTATTATTTACTACTACACACAAACATAAACAGGATAGGGAAAAAAAAACATTTCTTATTCCCTGAACCACCAATCAGGACTTGTGACTGACCTGAGGTTGTCGTCAGCTCCGCCCACCACCACCATGCTGTTGTCTGCCCTCAGCTTCTCTCTGAACTCCTCCATGGCCTCCATACCGCACTGCAGAGCATTCTGGCCGACCACAAACAACACTGGGGTCTTCATGTCCAGCAGCGGGTCATCCACATCCTGCCAGTCAGTAACACATCAACCAGCCGTTAGAATCCACTGACCCGAGACCAAATGTAGTTTTCTTAATAGTAACGTGAAAAAACAAAACACGACATTGTCCGATAAGCCCTTATCTCTCACCCCTCTTGGTCCACTGACAGTTAGCAGGGGGAAGCCGAGACATACCACAGCAGTCAGATACTCCATTAGAGATACCTGCAATTGAATATGTTAAATGTATGAGTGCTGTGCTTCACAAAATACACATTTTCATACTTCATGGGAGAAAATGAAATGTTTAGCTTCAGATTATACCAGTATGATACAATGTAATCAAAGATTGACAGTAGAGCAGCCTTACGTGACAAGCAATGAGAGCTCCCACATTCCAGCCAACCAGGATGATGGGTTTGTGAGGGAAGTGACTGTGAACCTGGTGTTTGAATGCATAACACACAGTCAGTACAGCTGCACTAACTTCAATTTCGATGAGATCTGCACAAATTTAACTAAAAAACATGGAGTGCCACAAAATTGTTACGCTTGGGAGAAATCGTTGCTAGAATAGTGTATATTGTTTGTTATGTAACTAATACCATGTACAGATGAAGAGAAACACTGACACAATATAAGTAGGACCAGAGCTTTGCTTGTGGCATAGTGTGTGCGTATCTGTGTGTGTGTGTGTGTGTGTGTGTGTGTGTGTGTGTGTGTGTGTGTGTGTGTGTGTGTGTGTGTGTGTGTGTGTGCGCCAATATGTGTCGGTCAGAAAATCCATATGGGTTTGCTATGAGATGAAGTTAACATATCAAAGCAGCAGCCATAAACAAAACAACAAAAGCACAACAATACACTGAAAGACACAAGAAATTCAGAACAGACAGACGTGCAAAACAGAGCAATGCTGAATCAATTTCACTGCAGTGAAGTTAGCCTGAGCCGAACCCGAGAACAAACACTGTTGTCCGGTCGGAGCCACAGAGGTCAGTGGCCATGAATAGTAAACTTTAATGATGCAGAGTAGAGGTAGAGTTCTTGGAATCGGGGCATAAACGTTTTTGGAAATTTGGCCGGCTTAAAAAGGGACCTTCATCCAATATTCATGCTGCTACCAAATCACACATTAAAAACAAATAAGTGTGTGCTTAATTTATACACAGGTGAGGATGGTAGTAAGAAACACTCAATTTCACAGAAAATGTGAAATTGAGTAAGCACAAAATGGATTTCATAGGACCCTATACATAGTGGTGGCTTCAAGTACACTCATGTCATGAACAGTATCACTCTATAACTACATCCACATCGGATCGCAATAAAATAAAATCCTACCTCCATGACCTTGGCCCTGACGGTGCCCAACATGTGCTCCAGACACTGAGTGATGCCAACATTAGCTCCGCTGTTGACATGGGTGTTCACTGGGATGACCTGACAGAGAAACAGACGGCTATTGGCACTTTTCTGAAAGGAATAAAGCCTGGATTCTTGGTAACACATATGGGTTTATTTGAGTAGGATTTCTAACCTTTCCAAAGCAGGACAGCTGAGATTGCCAGAATCTCATTCGCCGCGAGGTAGACAAGGCAGGATTAGTTGGGCCTGATGGTGCAATCAGGATGAGTGGGGAGCCAGGAAGCTTGCTCTGAAAAAGGTAAATGAAAACAGACAGGCATCTGGTCTTAACCACTACCTCATTATGAATCAAATAAACAAAACTGAGAAAAAAAGAATGATTCATTAAGAAAAGAAAGAATGGCTGAGAGTTGTACCGGTTTGTTGTGAGACAGAACTCCTACAGCTGGGTCCCAAGGACGTTTCAGTAACAGCGAGAGGGCCTCCGAGCCTGGTGCTCCAGTCTTGGCCGATGATGTCATCAGCATTCTGTCAATCAGCGAAGGCAACTGCCCAGACACAGAGGGAGGCAGCAACAAATCAGGACTATGCAGGCCTTTCCCACATAACTGCAAAGTACCTCTTTCCCAACAGGAAATGTATGCTGATTCTTACGTTTCACTCAATTACAAACAAGGTACCTTGCTTTTAAGAGTTTGCAGCACGTCCAGGTAAGCAGCCAGCATGGCGAGACTCAGGGATTCGATCATGGTGGTGTGTAACCACTGGGTCAGTTTGGAATCCCAGTTCACACTGGCTAGTGCATGGCGCACCTTCCTGGCACACTTGTCCACAGCAATCCTACGCAGGACTGGCTCATTGGAGGTCTGAGGGAGAGATCACCCAATAGACAGAGGTAAAACAAAACTATTCACAACCATGCTATCATTTAGGCTCTAAAACCCTAAAGTGACTGGGACTGCCTCCAGCCACCATGGACTGTAAAAAATAAAAAATAAAATACTGTACACAAAATTAAAAAGTCACCCTGTTAGCCAATTTTCCATGTCATAAGTTTTTACTTCCTGGAAAACCGTGTATTTTTAGTGGTTACTTCATAGTGTAAGAGCAGGCATACATAAAAGGATTCCAACCAATAATATCAGATTTATTTTTTTTAACAACCCCAACCATATAACTACATTACTCTCCCTAACAGATATCCAATTTGTTATACCGTCAGCCACTTTTTAATGATACATCCCTGCATTTTGCCCGGCACGAACATCCTGTTTCAACTGGAAGTGTCAAATTACAGATACACGATTCTCTCAAAACTATTCATTGTGACTACGTATTAGTCCCAAGGCCCACTTTTATTGTAGAGCTGTTTCTGAAGAGCAAATTGACCAAGACCAACAACAACAAAAATTAAATCATATTGATGCCGGAGTGTTTGAATGAATAAGCCCTTTGTCAAATTTAATCAAAACATGCTTTAGCAGGCAGCCAAGATTTAGACTTTTTCCCCATTGTGCATTGTAGTCTAGACATATTGCCACAGCCTTCTGATGCACATTGTGTCCATAAACAATTGGAGTAAGCAAGATAAAACCCATGAACTTCATGCACCAATAAAAGCTCTACAGAAAGTGTCAGTGCTGATGTTTCTGCTCTTTGCAAGACATAAAAAAAGAAATATCCTTTAGTAGGTCACTCCTTGTAAATGCATGGCATTGCCTTAGAACTGTGGATGTTTTGCAGGGAAAATGCAAACCATTTTTGTGACTGAATCGTGGCTGATGTTATGCTGTCGCACCACTTTATACCCTCATTCCTATTGTATTCCGATCCATCTTCACTGTAACTGGATGCTTCCTTTCCTTGTCATGTGACCAAAGTAGAAAGGTAAGTGGAGTGAGCAGTGTGTTGCAAAGCTACAGGTGATCGTTGTTTACGTTTTGAACCACTACTTGTGGTTTCATACAGAATGTAAACAGTGCTGAACTGGTTCCACCCAGCTCTCCCAAATGGGGTTAAAGAACACATCTGAAAACTCAAAATAATTAAGAGGGGATATGTTCTTACCATTATTAATAATAATCATAATAATAATAATAAATAAAGATCAGAACTCACTTTTTCATTGGCCAGGCGGGCTAGTCTTTCAGCTTGCAGGGCTTTAAGCACTTTATTGAACAGTTTGTTCTGCGCTACCGACCATCCAGTTCTGAAACAGAATAATGTGAAAATTGTCAACAGGAATAGACTATGAGACATTAGGTGACATGTCAAAATCTTTGTACTGTACCTGAGAAATACTTGAAACTACTACTATGATATCTAAAAGAAATGCAGGTTTAAGTTTAAGAATGTACAATCTCTCATTGGTGAACTGTTCAATGTGCTTAATTACTTGTTGATGTGCTCCTCCCAGTCATCTGGGGGTGGGGGGCTATCAGCAACAGTGCGAGCAAACAGGACATGCCTCTCACACTCCTTCATCACACTAAGAGCTTTGTGGTTGTCATAGAGCGGCACAGGTGTGGGTGTGACCGTTTCCACATCGATTAAAGGCTCGGACTCTCTGCAGACCAAGATCAAATATATTACATGTCATTATGGGTCAAAATAACAATTCATTTTCAAACTGATCAATGCAGTTTTCATTTTGATGTATTTTGCCTCAGGAAGCCATGCTGATGACAATTCCAAGCTGTCATAAGTAGTCCAATACCTAATTATACGATAGATCACTAGCTATTTAACTCACGATGATGCATCAGGTTGGCGGCGGGGGTTAACAAACAGCGTCCTTGTGGGCCGGGCACTGCTGGCATCCGGGTGGGCATTCCACGGCTTGGCATAGCTGTGGTCAAGGAAAACCAAGTCCAGCTCTCGCTCATGAGCGGACAACTGGAATAGCAAGGATGTGCCCATCTTTCTTGCTGATGTCTGGAAGTCTTTATCCACACCACGGTGCATCCTCTTCTGGGGCCCCAAAGGGCCATAGGAAGGGCTCAGCAACTTGTGAGGATTCAGACCAACCTGAGGGAGGGGGGGTGGGGGGGTGTCATTATTTCATCAACAGAATTTCTGCATTTGACTTCCACCAAGGGCCTTCACATCTAAGACAATGTAATACAGCTACAATGTGACATCTAATGTTATGTCGAGCATCGCTAACTATACAGACGTGTGTCCATGCAGGTGCTTTGTCACTAGTATGCACCACCCACCCACAGCCATATAGCTACTGGATATCGTTAGCTTGTACACAGTCGTTTGGCTTGTATCAAGGTTGAATAGCACCACTGAAACAAAAAACAGGACACGGATATGCGTGATCTATATATTTAACGCTAATGTTACGTTTGTTGAAGAACTTGACGGATTTGGGCTGGCCTAACGTTAGCCGTCTACAGGCTAGCTAACGTTAGCAAGCTTAAAGCTAAATATCGCTGGGTACTGCTGCTCACCGTTTGGCTCTATTCTATCATCGTGACGTTAATGGGATTAAAATCTTCTTCAGAGACAAAGAATACAAAAGGAAAAAGTATTTCCCTTCGGCCACCACGAGTTATATAAAACACAGAAATTAAATGCGCGTAAAGGATCACTTCCTTTTGTTATGTGACTGGTTGCCATGTTGTTGTTGCTTTATCCCCTTTTGTAGCTGCTAAAAACTGAGAGCGTAGGTGAAAAGCCAACACCACCGAGCAGCTTTTTAACCAACCTGGCAACTCACTGTGTGGCGCGTCAGACGGTAAATCATGCAAAACACGGACTGGATTCAGTAGACTCTGGACCGGGCCTTTACAGTTTTTTACGATTGCTTTGACTCATTTTGCACAACGGAGTTTCAATGTGCAAAACTCTTACAGTTTTTTACGATTGCTAACTCGCATCGATCAATACTGAAGTCACATTGTCAAAACTCTTCACACAGTCAGCGAAACAGAAGTCTATGTGGACCAAACTGTGAATCATTTTTCATTGCTTTCACACAAAATGCATTCAATGACCACATTCTCCAAAATCCATGAACTCTTTTCTCATTCATACATACTCCACCACCTGCAAAACGCTATATATTAGCAGCACATTTTTCAAATGCTAACACAGTTTTCAAAACTGTAAAAAACACATTAAAAACAGAATGATTTCTGCAGTAACCATATTGAAATATATAGAAAATCTTAGCAGAAGATTTACAATAAAATTAAATAATAATCATTCCAAACACAGCTGATTGCAATTTCATCTGAAAGCTGAATAAGGGCCACAATTATTGGCCATGTTGTAAACCATGGTCTCTCCTTGAGAGAGGCTGGTTTACTGTAAGGGTGCAACCAAATCTGCAGTGTTCAACAGTTTTCCGAGAAACAACAGGTGAGATGTGCATCCTTCAATGATAGTTGAACTACATATTACAGTACAATACAGTATGTTTACATTTTTACATGTACTGACATTTTAAAATATATTTATTTTTGTTTCAACTTTTTATTTTTCACAAATACAGTAAATTACGATTGTTGTTGTAAATTACGATTGTGAAAACACCAACTACATTTCAAAATGCAAAAAAACTCTCTACATACACTCATATAACTCTATCAAAACAATGCAAACCCGACTCAATATCAAATCATTCTTTCAAAACACTTGTACATGTTTTCTATCCAAGAGGATCATATAGTCAATCATATAGTACTTTTCATATTTCAGTTCTACCTGCATACAATAGACAATATGAAATCCATTGGTTTTTATAATTCAGTTTCCTTTTACTGTAAACCACTGTTTTGGTTGAGTGTTGAATGTGTGCATTGGCAACATACTATCTAAAAGTGAATGAGTCATCTTTACTTTATTGAATGTACAGTAGAAAAAAAATAGTAAGTGACAGAATTGCTGCAGTAAAAGCTTTATTAGCAACATGAAATTGCTGCCAGTGATGAAAAAAAATCCAACATACATGGCCTTTGCTTCAAAATGTGTAAAAATTAACTACACAAATACAGTAAAAAAGGCACAGAAGGGAAAAAACACAGAAATGCACAGTCCTGTTCTAATCTCTACGATCTTCAGCATTTGGCCACATGTTCTCGTCCACATCAAATCTTATGTCGTCTCTCGCTATGACCGTACAAGTAGGATGAGTTGTTCATATTATGATCATTTTTTGTCTGCAGGGAAGTGATGTAGAGAATACTCTGTCACATGGTATCATATCTATCTGGTCTCTCTAGTGTGACATGTGGACAGATTGTAGTAGTAGAATACACAACATGTGAGAACTGATTGAAACCAATTATTTTATCCGCTATCCGATAAAGCTAACACTTATTATGTAACAGTTTGACAAAACAGGCAGGAAATGCCGCCACCATGAATACATTCTATGTCACTGTAATTGCTAACTCTAAAAAACTTCTATTACTTGTTTCCGGTAAAAAATCAACATATGTATCTAGAAATTTGATAAAATAGAATTTGTCCACATTGAGGTCACTTCAGTGGCTTCATAGAGATGACTTTTTTTTTCTTTCTTTTTTATAATAATAGGCTGTGTGCTCTGATCTGCTTAGCAACTAAAATAAATGTAAATGGACAATATATTCAGTCCCTATATGACAGAGTGAGTCATCTGATCATTTCTACTGAGACTAGTTAACTTTCTGACTAAATGACTGGTGAATGTTACTAGTGAAGTTATAGGTTGCAGATGTTGTGATTACCACAGCAGACAGGAAGGACCTGCCCCCCCCCCCACACACCCCTCCCTTATTTAATTCCAAAGGTCCCTGTAGATTTGTTCATTAAAAGAGAGAGTCCCGATCGAAAAGACAGAAATTTCATCCTTTTACCTGACCACCATTAAAATCCTCTCTAAGGGCAACCATGGTGAGTTTTTATTTTGATTACTGGCAGCTGTTTAACTGTGAGGTTTTAGGCAAGCTAACTGTTCTGTTTTTTAGAGATATTGTCCCTGCAGTGTTATTTGTCTAAATAAGCTACATTCACAGAGCCCATCTTCTGATTAGTAGCTTGTTTTCCAGCTGACTTTTTTTTCAAAATATCAAATAAAAAAATAAATGAATCTAAATGTACAATGTATCTGGATTCAACATATTCATTTTCTTCTCCTTTTTGATGTGAAGAAATACTTGGCTCTAGCCTTGCTCTTATGTGCCCTGCCTTCAGTGTTACATGCTTCCTGCTACAGGAAGCGCATGGAACCAGGTAAAAGCAAACAAACAGATAGATAAATAATCAGTCACTGCCAACACAAACACACATCAGTACAACAACATCAATTACACTACAAAGACATTACACAGACATCAGTAACAGTACTGGAAAATAATTATCATAGATTGTTGGATATTTTGTCATTTGTCACACATTTTCTTCCCGTAGGCATGACCCACTGTCAGGATGATGTGGATAAGACATGGCATGCAGTAGGAGCCACATGGAGGAACAGTCAATGTCTGGACTGTGATTGCAGTGGATGCTGCACGGCGTGAGTACACAGCTTTCAGCTTTTCAACGCTCTGTAGGAAGAAAATCCTTCACTACATTTTCTAATGCTGACTGTGTGATTGCAGGTTCTCCTACTCCCAAGACTTTCCCTGATGACTGTGTGTCAGTGTTTGACGCAAAAGCATGCCAATTCAACGTCCACAAGAGGAATGACCCCTCCATATCATGTCCAATTTTTTCTGGAGTAATGTAGTGATGCAGTTATTGTTCTATCACTTGGTCTGAAATGTTTTCTGGTATGGTGCCAAATAAATGAGGACAAAGTAAACAAGATATTCATTTATTCAGTCATCCAGTCCTTTGTTTCTTGCATAACTCCACAAATCTATGAGGAGTAATATGATTTTAAAAACACGCTCTATAACTGGGAGCTCCACTTTATCAATACTGATCAGAGGCTGCTGACTTTTCATTATTATTACAATCATTGTTGCAATCATTATTATTATTATTATTATTATTTGTAACATGAAGAAACCAGGAATCACTGATAGCTAATCAGTAAATTAAGATTAAAACTACACATGAAGGTATTTTTACTCTCATTTACACATAAAAAAGTAGATCATTTCCAACCATGCTGTGCTGATATTTCATTTAGCCTACACTGATGTCCACTTTGTGTAGAGTTTGTTTTAAAAAGTGTGAATACAATATTTACATGCATGTGCATTTCTGTTGTTGGCAGGTAACTTGGACTAGACATTTAATAAAAAAAGATAATTAAGCTCCATCTCATTGTTTTTTGTAAATAAGTGCCAATTCTGCTAATATGTGGATGCAGTTTCCTGAAAGTCCATTACATGTCCCCTGTGTTCTGTTTATTTATTGGCCAATGTTTGTGGTCAACAAGTGTTTACTCTTGCCTCCAGAAGATATACTTCATGGGAAGGGGCGGATTACTGCGTCCACCAATAGGACCCTTCATGTCACAGGAAGGGTCCTATAATCTGGAGAACTGATGAGATACAGCTCAAGAATTCATGTATAATGCAAGAGTCTGATCTCATATCAGCTTTAATCCTGTGTAACAACCCATCTTGACTACACTGTATTCAGTATGCAAACCATTGATATACTGTAACTTGGTTAGCCTGTTAGTGCATCTCCAATCTAGTGTCTAGCATAGAAGAAAGAAAACCTGTAAACATTTCTCCTGTGGAAATTTGGCAAATATCAGTCTTACATTTTGTTTTCTTTTATTCATCCAGCTATGACCTGCTTCACTGTTACTGTTACACACATTCACACCTGGGAGCTGCCCAGGACAACCCCAGTCCCTATATGACAGAGTGAGTCATCTGATCATTTCTACTAAGACTAGTTAACTTTCTGACTAAATGACTGGTGAATGTTACTAGTGAAGTTAGAGGCTGCAGATGTTGTGATTACCACAGCAGACAGGAAGGACCTGCCCGCCCCCCCCCTTATTTAATTCCAAAGGTCCCTGTCAATTTGCTGATTAAAAGACAGAGACCCGATCGAAAAGACAGAAATTTCATCATTTTACCTGACCACCATTAAAATCCTCTCTAAGGGCAACCATGGTGAGTTTTTATTTTGATTACTGGCAGCTGTTTAACTGTGAGGTTTTAGGCAAGCTAACTGTTGAGTGTTTTTTTGACAATTTTAAAAGGATAGTCTAACTTAAGGTAGTGCTTGTCAACAGACATCAGTAACAGTACTGGAAAATAATTATCATAGATTGTTGGATATTTTGTCATTTGTCACACATTTTCTACCCGTAGGCATGACCCACTGTCAGGATGATGTGGATAAGACATGGCATGCAATAGGATCCACATGGAGGAACAGTGAATGTATGGACTGTGATTGCAATGGATGCTGCACGGCGTAAGTACACAGCTCTCAGCTTTTCAACGCTCTGTAGGAAGAAAATCCTTCACTACATTTTCTAATGCTGACTGTGTGATTGCAGGTTCTCCACTCCCAAGACTTTCCCTGATGACTGTGTGTCAGTGTTTGACACAAAAGCATGCCAATACAAAGTGCACAAGAGGAATGACCCCTCCATATCATGTCCAATTTTTTCTGGAGTAGTGTAGTGATGCAGTTATTGTCCTATCACTTGGTCTGAAATGTTTTCTGGTATGGTGACAAATAAAGTGAGAACAAAGTAAACAAGATATTCATTTATTCAGTCATCCAGTCCTTCATTTCTTGCATAACTCCACAAATCTATCAGGAGTAATGTGATTTTAAAAACAAAAAAAACACGCTCTATAACTGGGAGCACTACTTTATCAATACTGATCAGAGACTGCTGACTTTTCATTATTATTGATTGTAACAATGATTGTATCATTGTTACAATGATTGTATCATTGTTACAATCAATTATTATTCAAGATTCAAGATTCAAGAACTTTATTTGTCACATACACACATGGGGTGTGCAGTGAAATGAAAAAGTGGCAATGCTCAACGGGAATGTGCAAAGGGCAACAGTACAATATACAGTACAGTATTTACAATAAATAATAATAACAATATTTATAGTATTACAGTAAGAGCTCTTATATAAAAAACAACACTATATTTACAGTAAGAGCACTATAAAAATGATAGTAATATGATAAATATGAGAAATGTATGTATGTAATATAATATAAATTATGTGTTGTCATTACCTAAGTGTATGTGTGTGTGTGTGTGTGTGTGTGTGTGTGTGTGTGTGTGTGTGTGTGTGTGTGTGCATAAGAGGGGCAGTGTGTGGGTCTTGGTGGGGTCCTGGTGAGGTCGGAGTTCACAGTCCTGATGGCCTGAGGAAAGAAACTCTGTCTCCTGGTGTACAAGTCCTGCAGGGTGGGGAGAGTAGTTCCAATAGTGTGTTCAGCTGAGCGCACTGCAGAGCCTTCCTGTCCTGAGCGGAGCTGTTGCCAAACCAGGCAGTGATGCTTCCTGTCAGGATGCTCTCTACAGCTCCAGAGTAGAAGGACTGAAGGATCCTCCGAGAGACTTTAAATTTCCTTAGCTGCCTGAGGTGGTCAAGGCGCTGCCTCGCCTTCCTCACCAGAGTGTCAGTGTGTGTGGACCATGTGAGATCTTTGGTGATGTGGACTCCCAGGTATTTATACCTGCTCACCCTCTCCACAGTAGTCTCATTAATCCCCAATGGTGAGTATGTCCTCCATTGTTGTGCCCTCCTAAAGTCCACAATCAGCTCCTTAGTTTTGGTGACATTCAAGAGGAGGCTGTTGTCCTAGGCACCAGAGTGACAGATCAGCAACTTCCTCCAGGTAGGCCTTCTCGTCGTTGTCGGAGATCAGGCCCACCACCACTGTGTCATCCGCAAACTTGATGATGGAGTTGGAGCTGAACCTGGTCACACAGTCATGTGTGTACAGGGAGTACAGTAGGGGGCTGAGGACGCAACCCTGGGGGGATCCTGTGTTCAGGGTGAGGGGGTTGGAGGTCTGTCTGCCCACCCTGACCACCTGGGGCCTGGCGGTCAGGAAGTCCAGGATCCAGGCACACAGGGGGGTGTTCAGTCCCAGCTCAATCAGCTTGCCAGCCAGTCTGGTGTGGTGTTGAAAGCTGAACTAATATCAATGAACAGCAGTCTCACATAGCCCCCCTTCCGGCTGATGAGAGAGTGTGGTGTGCAGTTCCTGGGAGACAGCATCATCCGTGGATCTGTTTGGACGATAAGCAAACTGCAGCGGGTCCATGGAGCAGGGGAGGAAGGCGCAGATGTAGTCCTTTATCAGCCTCTCGAAGCATTTCATGACCACCGAGGTGAGGGCCACCGGTCGATAATCATTCAAGCATGCTGGAGAAGCATTCTTGGGCACAGGGACAATAGTAGATCTCTTGAAGCAGGCGGGGACCATGGACTCAGCCAGGAAGAGGTTGAATATTGTGGTGAACACTGGAGCTAGTTGATTAGCACAGGTCTTCAGTACTCGCCCAGATATGCCATCTGGACCAGCAGCTTTCCCGGTGTTCACCCTTGTCAGAGCCCTCCTCACACTGTGCTCGGTCACAGAGAGCGTGTGTTCATCCCTAGTGGTAGAACTCGCTTTGGCTACGCTAACAGTGATGTTGTTAGCCGGCAAGCTAGCGTTGTTGTTGCTAGCCTCAAACCGTGCATAAAATGAGTTCAGGTCATCCGCTAGGGATGTGTCGGCACTCACAATTGCGGGGGGTCTGCCCTGGTCGTCTGTTATAGTCCGTAGACCCTGCCATAGGCGCCTGGTGTGGCGCTGCTCCATCTGCGACTCCACTCTGTTATTATTGGTAACATGAAGAAACCAGGAATCACTGATAGCTAATCAGTAAATTAAGATTAAAACTGTACACATGAAGGTATTTTCACTCTCATTTACACATAAAAAAGTAGATAATTTCCAACCATGCTGTGCTACTACTCGGTCGTCCTCAGACTAGCCCTCCAGCGGAGTTTCCAGTCATCTCGATCCTCCATGCATCTGGCTAGTTCGCCAGTATTTGCCACCCCTGCATCATCCCGTCTTCAGTATGTCCACGTATGTCGGTGTGGGACGCCCTCTTGATCGATGCCCGTGTGTTGGCTCCCACAGCACCAATTTGCTGGCTGGGAGCTCCTAATGTCTCAGGCAGTGACCGGCCAGCCTCATTCTCCTGAGTGCTATTCTGTCACTCACCCCCCATACAGATGCTTGTTGGTAACGTGCTCATTCTGGTTGATGTTTAATACTACTCGCAGCATTCTGGTGTAGCACCCATCCAGGGACTTCTGCAGGGTGGGCTTCAGGGTCTAGCCTTCACAGCCATATAGAAGAACGGACTCTACAGTCGCCCAGAAGAAGCTGAGCTTGATATGTCGGGGGAGGTTGGAGTTCCACACACTGGCCATGCCGTTCAGAGCTTTCCATGCAAGTGCTTTCCTCACTTTAAGATCTTGCTCTGACGAGTTGACCCATGAGCCCAGGTATTTGAAGTCATTGACTTCTTTCAGAGCAGTGCCTCCTGTTGTTGTTAGAGGTGGATGGTCCGGGAGGATGTTGTAGGTGATAACCTCGGACCAACCTTGGCACACTCGGTCTCCACTCTGGTCAAGAGCTCCTGTGCCTGCTCCACATGGTCCGATAGCAGGCTGATGTCATCCGCATAGTCTAGATCCGTTAATACTACAGCAGGGAAACGTCTAGACCTCCTAGGAGTAATAGTGAAGCTGAGTTCCTGCTCCCGTCCCCGGATGGCCTGCCTAAGTGCATAGTCCAGGACTATAATGAAGAGGAAGGGGGCGAGGGTGTCCCCTTGCAACACCCCCGCCAGGATGTTAAACTCATCGCCGTTGCCATCTGGGGTCACCACCTCGGCTCTTGTACCCATGTACATACATCAATATCTTGTCAGGAAATACTGTTACATGGGCCACAGCATGTACTTGGGCAAAACACACTTAAAAGACAGGGCTTTCAACATGCCCCAGTGACCTTCGAATCCAATAAATAAACAAAAAAGCAAAGAGGTGAATCGCAATAAAGAAATGGTCTCTATGGCCCATCAGAGCAAGGTTACAGATCTCCAGGATGATGTCATGAAGATCGCATTTCTTAAAGACCTCTGGGGGAATGTCATCCGGGCCAGCACTTTGCCCCTGCTTCAGAGTGGATTTCACTTTGGTGAACTCCCCGACAGTAAAGGGACCATCATCAAGAGAGAGTGACCTCCTGGTTCACTCTCTCTTCCGGGTTGCGGCCTGTGACCTGTCCCTCCTTTGACCTTTTGCGCCCACTCATCTCATTTATGACCCTCCATGCCTCCCCATACTGTTGTTCGCCCTGAGCTGCCACCACCCTCTGCACCCTCTCCATCAGCTCCTCCCCCATGATCTTGTCGTACGTATTGAAGAGAAGCTGTTTGGCCTCATTCAATACCTCACGATTCGCCGTAGTCCGCTCGTGATTGAGGCTTTGGCGTGCTACGACCTCCCGATGCTTGGACCTCGGTGAGTTTCTGGTCTTCTCCATCACTGGCACACACACCCTAGTTGCCTCCACATTCGCGGCGACAAACCGCCTGTACTTTGCATTAGGCCCCTCCTCCGCAGCCAGCAGCTGAAAGCGATTTCTCACCTCCAGTGTGTATCTGGTTTGAAGGTCAGGACTTGTCGAGAATGCCTTCCAGTCATATCGGGTCCTCGAGCTTGGCTTGGGGACCCTCAGGCTCAGTCGCACCCTCATGGAGACCACTCGATGATCAGAGCCCACAGAGTCGAAAGTGCTGTAAGGTTCAGCGTTCAGGACTGAGTTCCTCCACCTGTGCCTTATCAGTATGTAGTCCAGCTGGCATAACATACCGGTAGCCCGGTCCTGGAAGGTCCATCTCTTACCCATTCTTTTCCGGAACAGGGTGTTCGCAGCCAGTAGCTCGTGTTCCATAAGTAGGGCAGCAAGATATTCACCATTGTGATTAGTGGTGTCGTGGTACGTGAAGGGTGCGTCCTCTGGTCCGAGCCTCGCATTGAAGTCACCCAGAATTGCTAGGAAGTTGTGAGCGGGGACATCACAGACTGCTGTTGTTAGGTCCTCATAGAACTTATCTACTTCCTCAACTGGTGCTACGTTGGTAGGTGAGTACACAACCATGATTGTTGTAACTGGGTTGCCATCAAAATCTGCGATAAAGATCCTCTCGGTGTGATGGAAAACCCTATGGAGAGCCTTACACGCCCAGGATCTCAGCATTAGGCCCACGCCACCTGTAGCATCCTGGGCCTTGTTTCGCCATGCAGATGAGGTGATGAACGAGCATCTCCCCACTCTGCGATATACGATCGGATCATCAGCATGTACTCTCCTATGCTCTTGGACTCCGAGGATCTCCACTCTCCTTTCGTTGGCACAGTGTGCAAGCTCCGCCAACCTCGCTTCTTCTCTTACTGTGTTAACGTTGAAGGTTCCCATTGTACATGGTCTCCGACAACGCAAGAGTGCATTAGACTGTGTGCTGTAGTCAGACTGAACCCTCCATTTCGGGTTTGGGGTCAAATCATCATGCTGTCCCCTGGAGGGAGGACCAGCCCCACTGTCCGCTGCGTGATTCCTGTGGACTCCCGCCGCTGGAAGTATAGGATTCTCAATAACTGGATTGAGAATCTGGATTAACTCAATAACATTGTTAGGCTTTACAATGCTATGTAAGGGCTGTGGGGCGCAACTCCTCGCTGCCCTACTCTGGCCGTTTTAGGCATAAACCCTTATCTGCCCTTTATTATATACCTTCAGGTGGCATGCAGCACGGAGCCAGGTACGAGCAGCACCTATGGTTTTTGTTCAGAGTGACCTTCTCCTAGCTATTTGCCCATAGCTGAGACAGTGGTTGAAAGGCACCTGGGCGTGTCCACACACCGGTGGGCCTACGCGCCTTGTCTCTGGGGCCCACTGCTGCTCCGAGATCCCCAACAGTTTAGCCTGGGACCGCAAGGTACCCAGTTGCCATGTGTGGCCACGAGGAGGCACTACAGGAGTCTTGGTGGTAGAGAGGCTGTATACCGACAGAAGGAGATTCTTTTCACCCCCTGCAAAGAGGGCTAGTCGGCGGCAGTAGCTGAAAGCAGAAAATAGCAAGCAGAAGCAGCATGCAACATGCACTAACTACAAGCACTACTACCACAAAACTACTGAACAGACGCATCACACACGCCCTGTGTTCTGTTTATTTATTGGCCAATTTTCTTTTATTCATCCAGCTATGCCCTGCTTCACTTTTACTGTTACACACATTCACACCTGGGAGCTGCCCAGTACAACCCCAGTCCACTGGAGCGGTTGGGGGTCAAGTGCCTTACTCAAGGGCACCTCTGTAGCAGTTGTTGAGAGCTATTCATTGAACTTCACCACCCACATTTTCCCAGCTGGTCCAGGGATTCAACCAACAACACCAGCCCACATTTCTAACCTCTAGGCTACTGTGCTGTAGGTTACATGCTCAACAAATGTGCACTACAGGTGGAACATTAATTTATACACACTTAACAGTGTCTTTAAGAAGGTTATCGGGGCACATGCACATGTCCAGTTACCGTAATCAAAGTGTAATTATTGTTTATGTATGTAAATGTAGTAAAAACGAATGTTTTTATTGTTACCAATATGCTGTCTATTAACCTCATTAATCAATTAGCAATGAGCAGGAGCAACACAAGAGGCAATAATCAACCAGAGATAACCTTTCTCTCTCCCACTCTCCAGCCCATGCTGCAGCTCTACAGGTTTATTTAGGTGGTTTAAAGACGGTCAACAGGCACTTATCACCACTAGGTGTCAGTACAAGCCAAGAGGCACTAGTGTTTCCACCATGAAGATATTCAGGTTTCCACTGCATTGTCTGCATCACCCTCTTCTTCTCCAGAGAGAAAAGGAGAGAGAGAGAGAGAGAGAGAGAGAGAGAGAGAGCGAGAGAGAGAGAGAGAGAGAGAGAGAAAGAAACAGAGTGAGAGAGAGAGAGAGGGTCAAATTTTGCAAAGAGACTGTGACTTAGACATCCAGTGATCTAGTGCTCTGAGGAGCTGTCTGGAATACACAACTCTGTTTCATGACCGTATGATAATAAACAAAAAGAAGCAAGAGTGCGAGGCTGCGAGGCTCACTTCATCTTTGTGCACGCTGTCTTGGACCCAGTAATGAGAGTCTCCTGACTAAATGAAGACAGATCGGATCCACAACATTCATGCATTCTCTTCCCGTAGGCATGACCCACTGTCAGGATGATGTGGATAAGACATGGTATGCAATAGGATCCACATGGAGGAACAGTAAATGTATGGACTGTGATTGCAGTGAATACTGCTCGGTGTAATTACACAGCTCTCAGCTTGTCAACGCTCTGTAGGAAGAAAATCCTTCACTACATTTTCTAATGCTGACTGTGTGATTGCAGGTACTCCACTCCTTTCCCTGATGACTGTGTCAGTGTTTGACGCAAAAGCATGCAAATTCATTACATTACATTACAGTCATTTAGCAGACGCTTTTATCCAAAGCGACGTACAATAAGTGCATTCAACATAGGTAGGCAAGAATTCAAAGTGCACAAGAGGAATGACCCCTGCATATCATGGTTGACCCCTTCAACAAATGTTTACTCTTGCCTCCTGCAGATGTACTTCACGGGAAGGGGCGGATTACTGCGTCCGCCAATAGGACCCTTCATGTCACAGGAAGGGTCCTATAATCTGGAGAATTGATGAGATACAGCTCAAGAATTTGTGTATAATGCAAGAGTCTGATCTCATGTCAGCTTTAATCGTGTGTAACAACCCATCTTGACTAGACTGTATTCAGTATGCAAACCATTGATATATTGTAACTTGGTTACAATGTGGTTTCTTCCCACAAGCCATCAGGCTCTTGAACTCACACACCTGCAGACAGGAAGGACCTGCCCCCCCCACACACACCCCTCCCTTATTTAATTCCAAAGGTCCCTGTAGATTTGTTCATTAAAAGAGAGAGACCCAATCGAAAAGACAGAAATTTCATCCTTTTACCTGACCACCATTAAAATCCTCTCTAAGGGCAACCATGGTGAGTTTTTATTTTGATTACTGGCAGCTGTTTAACTGTAAGGTTTTCAGCAAGCTAACTGTTGGGCGTTTTTTTGACACTTTTAAAAGGATAGTCTAATTTAAGGTAGTGCTTGTCAAATGATAACATTTTATCAACTGTTTTTTCTGTTTTTTAGAGATATTGTCCCTGCAGTGTTATTGGTCTAAATAAGCTACATTCACAGAGCCCATCTTCTGATTAGTAGCTTGTTTTCCAGCTGACTTTTTTTTTCCTTCAAAATATCAAATAAAAAAATAAATGAATCTAAATGTACAATGTATCTGGATTCAACATATTCATTTTCTTCTCCTTTTTGATGTGAAGAAATACTTGGCTCTAGCCTTGCTCTTATGTGCCCTGCCTTCAGTGTTACATGCTTTCTGCTACAGGAAGCCCATGGAACCAGGTAAAAGCAAACAAACAGATAAATAAATAATCAGTCAGTCGCTGCCAACACAAACACACATCAGTACAACAACATCAATTACACTACAAAGACATTACACAGACATCAGTAACAGTACTAGAAAATAATTATCATAGATTGTTGGATATTTTGTCATTTGTCATGCATTTTCTACCCGTAGGCATGACCCACTGTCAGGATGATGTGGATAAGACATGGCATGCAATAGGATCCACATGGAGGAACAGTAAATGTCTGGACTGCGGTTGCGGTGGATGCTGCTCGGCGTAAGTACACAGCTCTCAGCTTTTCAGCGCTCTGTAGGAAGAAAATCCTTCACTACATTTTCTAATGCTGACTGTGTGATTGCAGGTACTCCACTCCCAAGACTTTCCCTGATGACTGTGTGTCAGTGTTGGACACAGAAGCATGCCAATACAAAGTGCACAAGAGGAATGACCCCTCCATATCATGTCCAATTTTTTCTTCAGTAGGGAAGTGATGCAGAAATTGTTTTATCACTTGGTCTGAAATGTTTTCTGGTGTGGTGCCAAATAAATAAACTTATCAATACTGATCAGAGACTGCTGACTTTTCATTATTATTACAATCATTGTTGCAATCATTATTATTATTATTATTATTTGTAACATGGAGAAACCAGGAATCACTGATAGCTAATCAGTAAATTAAGATTAAAACTACACATGAAGGTATTTTTACTCTCATTTACACATAAAAAAGTAGATCATTTCCAACCATGCTGTGCTGATATTTCATTTAGCCTACACTGATGTCCACTTTGTGTAGAGTTTGTCTTAAAAAGTGTGAATACAATATTTACATGCATGTGCATTTCTGTTGTTGGCAGGTAACTTGGACTAGACATTTAATAAAAAAAGATAATTAAGCACCATCTCATTGTTTTTTGTAAATAAGTGCCAATTCTGCTAATATGTGGATGCAGTTTCCTGAAAGTCCATTACATGTCCCCTGTGTTCTGTTTATTTATTGGCCAATGTTTGTGGTCAACAAGTGTTTACTCTTGCCTCCAGCAGATATACTTCATGGGAAGGGGCGTGTTGAATAAACTTAGATCGAGACAGAAGTCCTTTTAAATCAATCATGAATTACATGAGCACATTTATTAGCACACAGAAGACAATACAATACAATACAATACAATCCTATATAATACAATACTGAGCGCTCACGAGAGATACGCACACATGGGTAAAGCATACGGATCTCTGCCATAGAAGCATCAGGGCAAAGTTTATATAGTTAAAGGAAACAATAAAGGGATGGATATGCAAAAGCGTTATCTACTAGGGGAAGGACTAAAAGCTGACGAAAAGCATTGGCGCAACCAGTGAGGTCACAAGGTTGCACGGAGCACCTATCTGGGTACACGTGGCTTAAGGAAGTAATGGGGGAGGCTTTCTGGATGGTACCGGCTCTTGGGCGAACCGTGTTATGATCTGACCTGACTTGTGGCCTGCATTACCAGGCACCAGTCGTTCTCCCAACATATGATATGTGACTATTGACAAGACATGCACCCAGACACCTCGGCGCCTCACCCCTGTGTGACTCAACATGTGCGTTTGCTAAGGCCTAAGAAAGAGCAGCATCTAAAGAAATATAGGGGAACACAAATATAGGGGATAACAGTCGTAAATTCTTCCACAGGGCGGATTACTGCGTCCGCCAATAGGACCCTTCATGTCACAGGAAGGGTCCTATAATCTGGAGAACTGATGAGATACAGCTCAAGAATTTGTGCATAATGCAAGAGTCTGATCTCATGTCAGCTTTAATCCTGTGTAACAACCCATCTTGACTACACTGTATTCAGTATGCAAACCATTGATATACTGTAACTTGGTTAGCCTGTTAGTGCATCTCCAATCTAGTGTCTAGCATAGAAGAAAGAAAACCTGTAAACATTTCTCCTGTGGAAATTTGGCGAATATCAGTCTTACATTTTGTTTTCTTTTATTCATCCAGCTATGACCTGCTTCACTGTTACTGTTACACACATTCACACCTGGGAGCTGCCCAGGACAACCCCAGTCCCTATATGACAGAGTGAGTCATCTGATCATTTCTACTGAGACTAGTTAACTTTCTGACTAAATGACTGGTGAATGTTACTAGTGAAGTTAGAGGCTGCAGATGTTGTGATTACCACAGCAGACAGGAAGTACCTGCCCCCCCCTTTATTTAATTCCAAAGGTCCCTGTCAATTTGCTGATTAAAAGACAGAGACCTGATCGAAAAGACAGAAATTTCATCCTTTTACCTGACCACCATTAAAATCCTCTCTAAGGGCAACCATGGTGAGTTTTTATTTTGATTACTAGCAGCTGTTTAACTGTGAGGTTTTAGGCAAGCTAACTGTTGGGTGTTTTTTTGACACTTTTAAAAGGATAGTCTAATTTAAGGTAGTGCTTGTCAAATGATAACATTTTATCAACTGTTTTTTCTGTTTTTTAGAGATATTGTCCCTGCAGTGTTATTGGTCTAAATAAGCTACATTCACAGAGCCCATCTTCTGATTATAGCTTGTTTTCCAGCTGACTTTTTTTTCAAAATATCAAATAAAAAAATGTATGAATCTAAATGTACAATGTATCTGGATTCAACATATTAATTTTCTTTTCCTTTTTGATGTGAAGAAATACTTGGCTCTAGCCTTGCTCTTATGTGCCCTGCCTTCAGTGTTACATGCTTTCTGCTACAGGAAGCCCATGGAACCAGGTAAAACAAAGAGATAAATAAATAATCAGTCGCTGCCAACACAAACACACATCAGTACAACAACATCAATTACACTACAAAGACATTACACAGACATCAGTAACAGTACTGGAAAATAATTATCATAGATTGTTAGCATAACTCCACAAATCTATGAGGAGTAATATGATTTTAAAAACAAAAAAAACACGCTCTATAACTGGGAGCGCCACTTTATCAGTACTGATCAGAGACTGCTGACTTTTCATTATTATTGATTGTAACAATGATTGTATCATTGTTACAATCAATTATTATTCAAGATTCAAGATTCAAGAACTTTATTTGTCACATACACACATGGGGTGTGCAGTGAAATGAAAAAGTGGCAATGCTCAACGGGAATGTGCAAAGGGCAACAGTACAATATACAGTACAGTATTTACAATAAATAATGATAACAATATTTATAGTATTACAGTAAGAGCTCTTATATAAAAAACAACACTATATTTACAATAAGAGCACTATAAAAATGATAGTAATATGATAAATATGAGAAATGTATGTATGTAATATAATATAAATTATGTGTTGTCATTACCTAAGTGTGTGTGTGTGTGTGTGTGTGTGTGTGTGTGTGTGTGCATAAGAGGGGCAGTGTGTGGGTCTTGGTGGGGTCCTGGTGAGGTCGGAGTTCACAGTCCTGATGGCCTGAGGAAAGAAACTCTGTCTCAGTCTCTCTGTTTTGGCAGCGTGACTACGAGGCGCTTGCCTGACCGCAGCAGCTGAAACAGTCCGTTGTTGGGGTGGTGAGGATCCTTCATGATCCTGCAGGCTCAGGTTCTGCACCTCCTGGTGTACAAGTCCTGCAGGGTGGGGAGTGTAGTTCCAATAGTGCAGCTGAGCGCACTGCAGAGCCTTCCTGTCCTGAGCGGAGCTGTTGCCAAACCAGGCAGTGATGCTTCCTGTCAGGATGCTCTCTACAGCTCCAGAGTAGAAGGACTGAAGGATCCTCCGAGAGACTTTAAATTTCCTCAGCTGCCTGAGGTGGTCAAGGTGCTGCCTCGCCTTCCTCACCAGAGTGTCAGTGTGTGTGGACCATGTGAGATCTTTGGTGATGTGGACTCCCAGGTATTTATACCTGCTCACCCTCTCCACAGTAGTCTCATTAATCCTCAATGGTGAGTATGTCCTCCATTGTTGTGCCCTCCTAAAGTCCACAATCAGCTCCTTAGTTTTGGTGACATTCAAGAGGAGGCTGTTGTCCTAGCACCAGAGTGACAGATCAGCAACTTCCTCCAGGTAGGCCTTCTCGTCGTTGTCGGAGATCAGGCCCACCACCACTGTGTCATCCGCAAACTTGATGATGGAGTTGGAGCTGAACCTGGTCACACAGTCATGTGTGTACAGGGAGTACAGTAGGGGGCTGAGGACACAACCCTGGGGGATCCTGTGTTCAGGGTGAGGGGGTTGGAGGTCTGTCTGCCCACCCTGACCACCTGGGGCCTGGCGGTCAGGAAGTCCAGGATCCAGGCACACAGGGGGGTGTTCAGTCCCAGCTCAATCAGCTTGCCAGCCAGTCTGGTGTGGTGTTGAAAGCTGAACTAATATCAATGAACAGCAGTCTCACATAGCCCCCCTTCCGGCTGATGAGAGAGTGTGGTGTGCAGTTCCTGGGAGACAGCATCATCCGTGGATCTGTTTGGACGATAAGCAAACTGCAGCGGGTCCATGGAACAGGGGAGGAAGGCGCAGATGTAGTCCTTTATCAGCTTTATCATCAAGAGAGAGTGACCTCCTGGTTCACTCTCTCTTCCGGGCTGCGGCCTGTGACCTGTCCCTCCTTTGACCTTTTGCGCCCACTCATCTCATTTATGACCCTCCATGCCTCCCCATACTGTTGTTCGCCCTGAGCTGCCACCACCCTCTGCACCCTCTCCATCAGCTCCTCCCCCATGATCTTGTCGTACGTATTGAAGAGAAGCTGTTTGGCCTCATTCAATACCTCACGATTCGCCGTAGTCCGCTCGTGATTGAGGCTTTGGCGTGCTACGACCTCCCGATGCTTGGACCTCGGTGAGTTTCTGGTCTTCTCCATCACTGGCACACACACCCTAGTTGCCTCCACATTCGCGGCGACAAACCGCCCGTACTTTGCATTAGGCCCCTCCTCCGCAGCCAGCAGCTGAAAGCGATTTCTCACCTCCACTGTGTATCTGGCTTGAAGGTCAGGACTTGTTGAGAATGCCTTCCAGTCATATCGGGTCCTCGGGCTTGGCTTGGGGACCCTCAGGCCACTCAATGATCAGAGCCCACAGAGTCGAAAGTGCTGTAAGGTTCAGCGTTCAGGACTGAGTTCCTCTACCTGTGCCTTATCAGTATGTAGTCCAGCTGGCGTAACATACCGGTAGCCCGGTCCTGGAAGGTCCATCTCTTACCCATTCTTTTCCGGAACAGGGTGTTCGCAGCCAGTAGCTCATGTTCCATAAGTAGGGCAGCAAGATATTCACCATTGTGGTTAGTGGTGTCATGGTACGTGAAGGGTGCGTCCTCTGGTCCGAGCCTCGCATTGAAGTCACCCAGAATTGCTCGGAAGTTGTGAGCAGGGACATCACAGACTGCTGTTGTTAGGTCCTCATAGAACTTATCTACTTCCTCAACTGGTGCTACGTTGGTAGGTGAGTACACAACCATGATTGCTGTAACTGGGTTGCCATCAAAATCTGCGATAAAGATCCTCTCGGTGTGATGGAAAACCCTACGGAGAGCCTTACACGCCCAGGATCTCAGCATTAGCCCCACGCCACCTGTAGCATCCTGGGCCTTGTTTCGCCATGCAGATGAGGTGATGAATGAGCATCTCCCCACTCTGCGATACACGATCGGATCATCAGCATGTACTCTCCTATGCTCTTGGACTCCGAGGATCTCCACTCCCCTTTCGTTGGCACAGTGTGCAAGCTCCGCCAACCTCGCTTCTTCCCTTACTGTGTTAACGTTGAAGGTTCCCAGTGTAAATGGTCTCCGACAACGCAAGAGTGCATTAGACCGTGTGCTGTAGTCAGACTGAACCCTCCATTTTGGGTTTGGGGTCAAATCATCATGCTGTCCCCTGGAGGGAGGACCAGCCCCACTGTCCGCTGCATGATTCCTGCGGACTCCCGTCGCTGGAAGTATAGGATTCTCAATAACTGGATTCTCCATTGTTAGGCTTTACAATGCTATGTAAGGGCTGTGGGGCGCAACTCCTCGCGGCCCTACTCTGGCCGTTTTAGGCATAAACCCTTATCTGCCCTTTATTATATACCTTCAGGTGGCATGCAGCACGGAGCCAGGTACGAGCAGCACCTATGGTTTTTGTTCAGAGTGACCTTCTCCTAGCTATTTGCCCATAGCTGGGACAGTGGTTGAAAGGCACCTGGGCGTGTCCACACACCGGTGGGCCTACGCGCCTTGTCTCTGGGGCCCACTGCTGCTCCGAGATCCCCAACAGTTTAGCCTGGGACCGCAAGGTACCCAGTTGCCATGTGTGGCCACGAGGAGGCACTACAGGAGTCTTGGTGTTAGAGAGGCTGTATTGACAGAAGGAGACTCTTTTCACCCCCTGCAAAGAGGGCTAGTCGGCAGCAGTAGCTGAAAGCAGAAAATAGCAAGCAGAAGCAGCATGCAACATGCACTAACTACAAGCACTACTACCACAAAACTACTGCACAGACGCATCACACACGCCCTGTGTTCTGTTTATTTATTGGCCAATTTTGTTTTCTTTTATTCATCCAGCTATGCCCTGCTTCACTTTTACTGTTACACACATTCACACCTGGGAGCTGCCCAGTACAACCCCAGTCCACTGGAGCGGTTGGGGGTCAAGTGCCTTACTCAAGGGCACCTCTGTAGCAGTTGTTGAGAGCTATTCATTGAACTTCACCACCCACATTTTCCCAGCTGGTCCAGGGATTCAACCAACAACACCAGCCCACATTTCTAACCTCTAGGCTACTGTGCTGTAGGTTACATGCTCAACAAATGTGCACTACAGGTGGAACAATTATTTATACTTAAAACGGTGTCTTTAAGAAGGTTATCGGGGCACATGCACATGTCCAGTTACCGTAATCAAAGTGTAATTATTGTTTATGTATGTAAATGTAGTAAAAACGAATGTTTTTATTGTTACCAATATGCTGTCTATTAACCTCATTAATCAATTAGCAATGAGCAGGAGCAACACAAGAGGCAATAATCAACCAGAGATAGCCCAGTCCCTCTCTGCCTTTCTCTCTCCCACTCTCCAGCCCATGCTGCAGCTCTACAGGTTCATTTAGGTGGTTTAAAGACGGTCAACAGGCACTTATCACCACTAGGTGTCAGTACAAGCCAAGAGGCACTAGTGTTTCCACCATGAAGATATTCAGGTTTCCACTGCATTGCCTGCATCACCCTCTTCTTCTCCAGAGAGAAAAGGAGAGAGAGAGAAAGAGAGAGAGAGAGAGCGAGAGAGAGAGAGAGAGAGAGAGAAAGAAACAGAGTGAGAGAGAGAGAGAGAGGGTCAAATTTTGCAAAGAGACTGTGACTTAGACATCCAGTGATCTAGTGCTCTGAGGAGCTGTCTGGAATACACAACTCTGTTTCATGACCGTATGATAATAAACAAAAAGAAGCAAGAGTGCGAGGCTCACTTCATCTTTGTGCACGCTGTCTTGGACCCAGTAATGAGAGTCTCCTGACTAAATGAAGACAGATCGGATCCACAACATTCATGCATTCTCTTCCCGTAGGCATGACCCACTGTCAGGATGATGTGGATAAGACATGGTATGCAATAGGATCCACATGGAGGAACAGTAAATGTATGGACTGTGATTGCAGTGAATGCTGCTCGGCGTAAGTACACAGCTCTCAGCTTTTCAACGCTCTGTAGGAAGAAAATCCTTCACTACATTTTCTAATGCTGACTGTGTGATTGCAGGTACTCCACTCCTTTCCCTGATGACTGTGTCGGTGTTTGCAAAAGCATGCAAATTCATGACATTACATTACAGTCATTTAGCAGACGCTTTTATCCAAAGCGACATACAATAAGTGCATTCAACATAGGTAGGAAAGAATTCAAAGTGCACAAGAGGAATGACCCCTGCATATCATGGTTGACCCCTTCAACAAATGTTTACTCTTGCCTCCTGCAGATGTACTTCACGGGAAGGGGCGGATTACTGCGTCCGCCAATAGGACCCTTCATGTCACAGGAAGGGTCCTATAATCTGGAGAATTGATGAGATACAGCTCAAGAATTTGTGTATAATGCAAGAGTCTGATCTCATGTCAGCTTTAATCCTGTGTAACAACCCATCTTGACTACAATGTATTCAGTATGCAAACCATTGATATACTGTAACTTGGTTAGCCTGTTAGTGCATCTCCAATCTAGTGTCTAGCATAGAAGAAAGAAAACCTGTAAACATTTCTCCTGTGGAAATTTGGCAAATCTCAATCCTACATTTTGTTTTCTTTTATTCATCCAGCTATGACCTGCTTCACTGTTACTGTTACACACATTCACACCTGGGAGCTGCCCAGGACAACCCCAGTCCCTATATGACAGAGTGAGTCATCTGATAATTCTACTGAGACTAGTTAACTTTCTGACTAAATGACTGGTGAATGTTACTAGTGAAGTTAGAGGCTGCAGATGTTGTGATTACCACAGCAGACAGGAAGGACCTGCCCCCCCCCCTCCCTTATTTAATTCCAAAGGTCCCTGTAGATTTGTTCATTAAAAGAGAGAGACCCAATCGAAAAGACAGAAATTTCATCCTTTTACCTGACCACCATTAAAATCCTCTCTAAGGGCAACCATGGTGAGTTTTTATTTTGATTACTAGCAGCTGTTTAACTGTGAGGTTTTCAGCAAGCTAACTTTTGGGCCTTTTTTTGACACTTTTAAAAGGATAGTCTAATTTAAGGTAGTGCTTGTCAAATGATAACATTTCATAGACTGTTTTTTCTGTTTTTTAGAGATATTGTCCCTGCAGTGTTATTGGTCTAAATAAGCTACATTCACAGAGCCCATCTTCTGATTAGTAGCTTGTTTTCCAGCTGACTTTTTTTTCCTTCAAAATATCAAATAAAAAAATAAATGAATCTAAATGTACAATGTATCTGGATTCAACATATTCATTTTCTTTTCCTTTTTGATGTGAAGAAATACTTGGCTCTAGCCTTGCTCTTATGTGCCCTGCCTTCAGTGTTACATGCTTTCTGCTACAGGAAGCCCATGGAACCAGGTAAAAGCAAACAAACAGATAAATAAATAATCAGTCGCTGCCAACACAAACACACATCAGTACAACAACATCATTTACACTACAAAGACATTACACAGACATCAGTAACAGTACTGGAAAATAATTATCATAGATTGTTGGATATTTTGTCATTTGTCATGCATTTTCTACCCGTAGGCATGACCCACTGTCAGGACGATGTGGATAAGACATGGCATGCAATAGGATCCACATGGAGGAACAGTAAATGTATGGACTGTGGTTGCAGTGAATGCTGCTCGGCGTAAGTACACAGCTCTCAGCTTTTCAACGCTCTGTAGGAAGAAAATCCTTCACTACATTTTCTAATGCTGACTGTGTGATTGCAGGTACTCCACTCCCACGACTTTCCCTGATGACTGTGTGTCAGTGTTTGACACAGAAGCATGCCAATACAAAGTGCACAAGAGGAATGACCCCTCCATATCATGTCCAATTTCTTCTGCAGTAGGGAAGTGATGCAGTAATTGTTTTATCACTTGGTCTGAAATGTTTTTGGTGTGGTGCCAAATAAAATGAGGACAAAGTAAACAAGATATTAATTTATTCAGTCATCCAGTCCTTTGTTTCTTGCATAACTCCACAAATCTATGAGGAGTAATATGATTTTAAAAACAAAAAAACACGCTCTATAACTAGGAGCTCCACCTTATCAATACTGATCAGAGACTGCTGACTTTTCATTATTATTACAATCATTGTTGCAATCAATTCTTATTATTATTATTTGTAACATGAAGAAACCAGGAATCACTGATAGCTAATCAGTAAATTAAGATTAAAACTACACATGAAGGTATTTTTACTCTCAATTACACATAAAAAAGTAGATCATTTCCAACCATGCTGTGCTGATATTTCATTTAGCCTACACTGATGTCCACTTTGTGTAGAGTTTGTCTTAAAAAGTGTGAATACAATATTTACATGCATGTGCATTTCTGTTGTTGGCAGGTAACTTGGACTAGACATTTAATAAAAAAAGATAATTAAGCACCTTCTTATTGTTTTTTGTAAATAAGTGCCAATTCTGCTAATATGTGGATGCAGTTTCCTGAAAGTCCATTACATGTCCCCTGTGTTCTGTTTATTTATTGGCCAATGTTTGTGGTCAACAAGTGTTTACTCTTGCCTCCAGCAGATATACTTCATGGGAAGGGGCGGATTACTGCGTCCACCAATAGGACCCTTTAATCCTGTGTAACAAGCCATCTTGACTACACTGTATTCAGTATGCAAACCATTGATATACTGTAACTTGGTTAGCCTGTTAGTGCATCTCCAATCTAGTGTCTAGCATAGAAGAAAGAAAACCTATAAACATTTCTCCTGTGGAAATTTGGCAAATATCAGTCCTACATTTTGTTTTCTTTTATTCATCCAGCTATGACCTTCTTCACTTTTACTGTTACACACATTCACACCTGGGAGCTGCCCAGTACAACCTCAGATGGGGGTCAAGTGCCTTACTCAAGGGCATCTCTGTAGCAGTTGTTGAGGGCTATTCATTAAATTTCCCCACCCACAGTTTCCCAGCTGGCCCAGGGATTCGACCAACAACCTTTTGGTCACCAGCCCACATTTCTAACCTCTAGGCTACTGTGCTGTAGGTAACATGGTCAACAAATGTGCACTACAGGTGGCACATTCATTTATACTTAAAACAGTGTCTTTAAGAAGGTTATCGGGGCACATGCACATGTCCAGTTACCGTAATCAAAGTGTAATTATTGTTTATGTATGTAAATGTAGTAAAAACTAATGTTTTTATTGTTACCAATATGCTGTCTATTAACCTCATTAATCAATTAGCAATGAGCAGGAGCAACACAAGAGGCAATAATCAACCAGAGATAACCTTTCTCTCTCCCACTCTCCAGCCCATGCTGCAGCTCTACAGGTTTATTTAGGTGGTTTAAAGACGGTCAACAGGCACTTATCACCACTAGGTGTCAGTACAAGCCAAGAGGCACTAGTGTTTCCACCATGAAGATATTCAGGTTTCCACTGCATTGTCTGCATCACCCTCTTCTTCTCCAGAGAGAAAGGAGAGAGAGAGAGAGAGAGAGAGAGAGAGAGAGAGAGAGAGAGAGAGAGAGCGAGAGAGAGCGAGAGAGAGCGAGAGAGAGCGAGAGAGCGAGAGAGAAAGGGTCAACTTTTGCAAAGAGACTGTGACTTAGACATCCAGTGATCTAGTGCTCTGAGGAGCTGTCTGGAATACACGACTCTGTTTCATGACCGTATGATAATAAACAAAAAGAAGCAAGAGTGCGAGGCTGCGAGGCTCACTTCATCTTTGTGCACGCTGTCTTGGACCCAGTAATGAGAGTCTCCTGACTAAATGAAGACAGATCGGATCCACAACATTCATGCATTCTCTCCCCCCTCCACTTCAACCTCATAGTTACCCTTACTGCACTCCTTTGGATTACTGCTCTTTTCAATGCTGCAGAAGCTCCTGGAGGATTGAAGGAAGAATCTGCAAGAAGGATTATTCTTGAGACTTTTTTCTTGTTTTGTTTTGGTTTTTTTTCTTGTTGAAGGTGGTTGCATTCATCACCTCATCTGAATGAGAGTTTCTCAAACTGGAATAATGCCTTTGTGCTGGAGCAGAGGGTCCTGGTTCCCCGTGGTGTTTGGAGCTGTGCTGGTGGTTCTTACTGCTGGAAATGCTGGACAGAACCAAGACAGAAGGCAGGCTGGCTCGTCCCCGTGTTTTGGAGGCTTTGATCTCTATTTTGTTCTGGACAAGTGAGTCAGTCACTCTCCTCTACCTGACACATTTAAGGGGGGGGGGGGGGGGGGGGGGGGGGTGGATGAATAGGATGGTTTCTAAGTGAAAACCATACATAATCAAGTTAAACCGATGAAGGAGATCAGTTAATACGTCACTCAGAATAATATTTACTTTGTGTTGCAAAGCCGTGTAAATTGCATTCATCTCAAATCTGTGAACTTGACTTGCTTATTTCACGTTGGACAATAGGATGTGCTCCTATCAGTGTAAGTGACGGTAGGTCTGCAAAGTCATGACGTCATCATCTGTTTGTTTTCGTTACACCCCCTGGCATCGTGTCATGTCAGAAAAGTATCCGAGTTGAGATTGACGTCACAGACTCCCGTATCATTCCATAGAACAACCTTGTTTTTGCTCAGCATTATTTAAAGGGCAAGTGTCTTCTCCCGGGAGGAAGGAATGGATTGATGATTAGATGCTTTGATAGGCCTTAAATTACATTTCAGCATGGCACAGGTCCACAGATGGTGGTGAGTAGTGGCGTATTAGGTATTCACTCGTTCTCCAGTCATCTGGAAGCTGTGCTTTCTGTGCACTGTAGTTTCATCTTCATCAACAACAACAACAACAACAACAACAACAACAACATAACACTTGGTGAACTCCCCAGTGGGAATCGAACCTTTAACCCTGAGTAACCCCGTGTTACTTCCAGGGGGAATGGAGCCCCTAACCCTGTGCATCTCCGTGTTAGCGCCACGCTTTATAAACCACATAGACATAAACAGGATGTGCGTGATCTCATCAATGACGTTTTTCTCTGAGTTGATGCTCCCACCTACAGCCAGGCCTTAGAGGAAGCTGAAAACAGACTTCAGGGTTTTCATAAACGGTCGGGGACACACATGGTACAATCACTCACATCAACCTCTTTAAAACGTATTTCAACATCGATGTTTACCTTATCATAGAAATGCCAAAGAATATATTACTGTAAGATGTGGTGAAAGAAATATGTTCATCCTCCTTTGGCATGGACATTATTGCTTATCTGAGCTTTTGTCCTTGGAGTGAATCAGAGCAATTGCTTTAAGAGATTTGTGTTTCGCAAACCTGGCTCGGAGTTCTGCTTTTTTCTCTTTATTTTTTACCACAAACCACCATCTTTGCCAACTGGGTCGAGAAATGTGTCATCCAACTTTTTCAACTGATTATCTTTCTGATCTGGGTTGATGAACTTGGAGTGTTGTGCTCTGGATCAGATATGTTCATCTCCCTCTCCTCTCACTCCACTGTTTAGAAAGTCTGTTTAGAAAGAGACGGTGATGGATTTTCCATTTGTCCTACATGTGAATGCCAACTCCAGGCGCACTGCTGTTTAGCTGAGGGGAAATTAAGCAATTGTGGATAATAGAAAGTAATTGTTACTGCGAGCTGTGTTTTGCAGGCAGAGAATCATACTACTATGTGTGAGCTGACAGCATTTATTGTCTGACATCAATCTATTTCACAGGGTTGTTGCATTTGCTGTTCCTCTACTTTTCTTTTATCTGTCTTTTCTCCAGTCAAGGTCTCGTAGTTTGACTTGTCCTCTACCTGCCCTACCTGTCCTCTTGCGACATCTGTCAGATCCCTCGTCTCGTCTATCTTCTCTGTGTCTGCACAACCCTTTCTCCATTAGGTCCAGATGTTCCCACGTTTCAGCCTATTGGCTGGGCTGTTTGTGCTGGGACTTGTGTCACGGTAACAATGGAAAAAGAGGTGTTTTGAGAAATGCTGCAAGGAGGCGGGGTGGGGAGGTTGGTAAAATGAAAATAAATGAAGGAAACTGTGATAAGACTCCACAGTGATACATACTACAAAAAAAGGCACTAAGCATGGAAAGCATGCAAGCTATTTCAAACGCTATTAATTATTAGATTAAACAATAGATAAGGGTAAAGAGTCATCTTGATGGCTATATATAATATGTGTTTTTCCACCCTGATAAATTTCTCCCCTCCTAAGCTCCTTTAACTCCTTTCATCTTTATTTCTGTATAGGGAATAATTTCTGGGGCCATTAGTGAGGTTATAGTTTGCAGATTAAAATGAAACACAAACAAACGAGGACTTTGCGGCGCGACACCATACGATCCAACAAGAACTCCACATAATGAGTGAAAAGAAACAGCGGCCGTTTTCATTTCGTTAAGCTGATTGTAAGTGGGAAAAGAGTTGCAAGACACTTGACATCCAGATTGACCTAAATGTGAACACAGAGCTGCTCAGGCATGTAGGCATAATGAGGGTTAATTCATCTGACTCCAATAACACTGAGATCATGGCGGGGTGCGTTATAAAGACATTAACAGTAATCTGAGAAGTGTGACGTCATTGCTACTCAGCCTAAAATCACAGTGCTGTCTCTTTCTGTTCTCCTGACCTGAGGATGAAGAAGTGGAAGAGCTATAGTATGGGCAATGGATTATGGCCAATGGACATCTACACATCTACTCCACCTCCTACAAAACAGCTCAATGTCAATTTTAACAGTACTCAAGTCATTAAAGCTACTAGTACACAGACAATGACACGTAGCCCAGCTGCCGCCAAATGGTTCAGATAAATAATCCTCAAATTACTTTGTCATTTCCTCTTTGCAGATCTGGGAGTGTGCAGAATCACTGGACCGAAATCTACCACTTTGTAGAACATCTGGCTCACAAATTCATAAGGTAAAAAAAAGAAGCTGCCTGTTTCAGGTCTGGTCACATGACAAGCTAAAGAAAATCTAGCCACAAAAACCAGACATAAACATAAACACTCTGGTACAGAATTGATTACTGAGTATTTATCCCTCGTCTCAGCCCACAGTTGCGGATGTCCTTCATTGTGTTCTCCACTGAGGGGAGGATTTTAATGAGGCTGACAGAAGACAGGTGGGTGGACACACTCTCTCTCTCAAAATTCCTTTAAAGCCTTAATTCTCTATTATTCAGCTGTCTTGCCGACACATTATCTGCTAATGAAGCGAAAATAATATGGGATTTGACACAGTTCACACACAGTTAGGATCCCTCAAGATCCAATATTACTAGGAAGAGAATCAAGAGTGATACTTTCCCACACTGTGATCTGTCTATACTGTCGGCAGTCTGGACAACTGCCTCAACATGTGGTTTTCAACACATTGCAGGCTGCTTATGTGTCTAATCTTTCCCCAGGCAAAGTTTCCACAAAACGATTTCAGTTTATGACTTTCCTGCTATCTAACTGAACAAAAGGCGTACTTCCCTTCTATCGTGACAGTGTCCTGAGCCAATTGATCCTAATATTGTTTCAATTCATCTGTTACACATGGTCAGTATTTTCTGAAAATGCTGGCCTTGTGTAACAGGTTATATTACCACGCTTTATTATGGCTGGGTTTTTTTTGTCAGAGGTAATTTATCAACGATCTTAGAAAATGAGTCTTTCTAATCGGACACATCAGCAATGTGGATTAGCTTGTCCTCTGTCTGTTTGGCTCAGGGAGCGCATTCGCAAAGGTCTGGAGGAGCTCCAGAGGGTGCTTCCAGGGGGTGACACCTTCATGCATGAGGGCATCCAGAGGGTGAGCTGCCTGTTTGTCCAACTCTGTGCTGGCATCTACTCTATCTCTGCTCTGGTTCAGGATCAGACGTCCCACGGTCCAGAGCCAAAATGGCTCTATTAGAACTTTGTTGACTGCACGCTAGTTGATAGTTTCAATCCAGCTTCTCTTCTTTTACAGGCCAGTGAGCAGATATTCTATGGGAACTCTGAAGGTGTGTAGTTCATTGATTTTATTCTTCACATTGTTGAAAGTCTATTGTTTCTACTGCAGTCAGGGATGTAGTGGAGGGTAAACTTTAACCACATTTTTACTTGCAGAATAGAGTTTTTAGCCTTCGTAGATTTATTTAAGTCTTTTAAGGATAAAAAGCATAAATCAATGCTTTCCTGAAAGTATAATTGATTTTTATTGCTATCGGTGGGTGTTTGCCTCGCCTGATGACCAGAGGTCATAGGTTTACCCACCTTTTAATTTACCGCTACATCACTAACTACAATGTATGTCTGCAAGTGTGAGAGTTTGGATTTGCTAGTTGACCTGGGATCACCACTTTGACAGCTCAGTATGAGTGTGTTTATTTCCCAATGGGAGGCCCAGGACATTCTTCAGTGATGTAGTTTATTTCCTTACAACAATAAAAATGTAGTTGGAATGGATTGTGGATTATCTGTGAAAGCATCTAGGTTTTTGCATCATATTAGAAAAAAAGCAATAATCTGTTATTGGTGTATTGGTTGGTTTATAATAATAACAATGAGTGTTATTTCATTGTCATTACACAAGGTAAGACTTAAATTGCTGCATGTATGACCAAATGCTCTATGTCTGCAGGTTATCGCACTGCCAGTGTTATCATTGCTCTCACAGACGGAGAGCTGCATGAGGATCTCTTCTACTATGCTGAGAGAGAGGTAAGAGAGAGAGAGGTGACAGAGAGAGAGACAGAGAGAGACAGAGAGATGGAGGTTAGATGGGTCACATACATTGTAAACAGGTGAAACATATGACGTGTGCACGTGACGGCCCAGATCAAACTGACACCCTATACATCACCACTTTGATCCCCCGTCTTCAGTGGGGTAAAAACGGGTCAGAGTGTCTGTCAGATTTATACATCCCATCTGCCCCGTGAATGAAACGGGCCCAGTCGTTCTCCACACATCTGCAACGGGAACCACTGATTTATTTCCCTAAACCATTCAGGGAGCGCAGGTGCAGGCCTGCAAAACTGAGACTGTTTAATCAGCTTTGGATGTCCTCAGACACATGCAGGCAACAGGGACGGCAGGTCTGATATTGATGAATTGAGGCTGACATCCCCGGTAGCTTGAAAAGTTCCCTCATGGCAACCGTGTGAGGTCTTAGGTCATTCAGTGTCAACACCGGCATCGGTTTCCATTGGAAAATGCAATGTGTGGCCTGTGTGTTCTGTTTGGCCTTTCTGACATTTGAATGGTTATGGTTATGGTTATGTGATCACAAAATAGCACTACTCAACAACAACACGGTATTGCGCAAACATTTGCTAAACTCTTGTTAAAGTCAGACAAACACAAGCCTGAGTGATGATGTGTTGGTCGATGTTGCAATGCAGAGGTGTAATTGAACCCAGGTGTTGAGCGTCTTCCTGTTTTTGTGAATCTGTGAATACCTGATAGGCCAACCGCTCCAGAAGTCTGGGTGCCTCGGTTTACTGCGTGGGGGTGAAGGACTTCAACGAGACGCAGGTGTGTTTCCACTACCTTTTAACCTGTACCTTGATTTGACAAGTGAGGTTGTAAATTCATAGCTTTGTAAGTCAAACCTTTATTTTGAAAATAGTGAAATACCCTATGTGTCACAAGGTGCTTTTGGGGCGAACTGTTCCTTTAACTTGTGATTTTACTGTTGTCTTCTTTAGCTGGCAAAGATTGCTGACAGCAAGGACCATGTCTTCCCTGTGAATGATGGATTTGAGGCTTTGCAGGGGGTCATTGATTCGGTAAGCAGTTCCGATCTGCCCACACACACACACACACACACGTCCAAGCAGCACCGATGTTAAATATAGTGCCATAAAGAAGATCGCTAAAGAGTTGAAAGGTAACATGCCTTGGAGGTCCACAGGAAGGAGGAATTCATATCATCTCTCCCATCACAGTAATTTCTTCCTCGGTCCATCAACACACTGATCAAATAGCAGACAGGAAATGAGACAAAATAGGTTTAGAGGACCTGAAACGATTTCGTCCATCGAGTCTTGCCAGGGACAGAATTCCAGGAAAACCTGCTGCGACTGTGACTTCCCTACGTTTTGATCTGTGCTGCTGGAGTCTAGCCAAACAGGATCAAAGCGTGTGTATTGTATCTCACAAGGTCCACCTCAATGGTATTGGCTTATATTTTTGTATCCGCTGGATGGAGGAATGAAAAACATTTTGTCACGGAGGGGCTGTTGTCGCTTGGCTACGAGGTTTGTTGAGCGGTGTGAAAGGTCAGGCAGCTGACTGTCATCTGGAGCAGATTAACAACACTCTCCAGTCTCCAGTAAGCAGGGCAGTGGGTCATAAATCCGTCCCTTCTTCAGGGTTACGCTGCATAGTTTCCTGGAGAGTGGGGGATAAATACACGCATGCTGAACACAAATGAGAGCAAATGGAAACTTAAAGCCTAGATGGTTAGACATCGCCTGATGTAGCAAAAGGTTAACTAATGAACACATAAGTCATAACTAGTCTGGGGTGTAATGTCAGCAAGGTTACATACCACCACCTCTAAGAGACACACCGAGACACTGAGCAGTTTCAAATGACGACCAATAGAAAACTAAACTCATCCGTGATCCCTTCTATCTCTCCTCCTCAGATCCTGAAGAAGTCCTGTATTGAGATCCTAGCAGCAGAGCCCTCCAGTATCTGTGCAGGAGGTAAGGAGGGGCATATTTACCTCATTTCTATTCTTCATTATAGGAAGTACAGACATAAGCTGTCTCATGAGGGCCAGTGTAAATAATGGCCACACACAGTTGCAACAGCTTAATTTGTCCTGAATGCTTTAGCCCTGACCGTAGCCAACATTAGCAACAGCAATTTTGGACACAAATCATCTCCCCTCTCCCAGTGCTAACCCTAACCCTATTCAGTCATAGTACATTGTTTTACACGAGACCACCACTTTCCTCATTGTAAAAGGAAGCCTTAACATGACATGTTTTGGGGTTTGTGGTATTGGCTCCAGAGGAACCTCAGCACGATACCCACATGTCTACAACTCCCACAACTCCCAGTCTTTTTGTGTCAAAAATACAACCTAGACAACATTACCATGGTGAGAAGGTTAGGCTCAGTGTGTGGGGCCTGTGGCCCTTTCGGCGCCCTGCAGATGAATTTAGTCCAGCACCAGTAGAGGTCAAGGCCACCTGGTAAAAGTGTGTAAAAGTAATTACACTACTGTTGAAATAATTTGTTTGTGGAGGTCTCACCTCTCAGTGACTGACTAATTTGTATTTGCACACTGTACAGGTATTTTTGTAAAGAAAACGCACCATTGTTTGAGTATTTTGGGTTGATCTCACTGTCACTATTCAGCGTGGCGATTTCAACTGACCACTGTGAAAAGGCAATAGTGGTTTTTAGTGTGTGTAACTGAGGTGATGATGAGTTTGGGGGTGTTACCTTGAATGGCAAAAATAGGCTCCATTGTCACGAGACTTTCAGCTGACTGTTGGGTTTCTCCTCAGAGTCTTTCCAGGTGGTGGTGAGAGGAAATGGATTCCTCCACGCCAGAAATGTCGACAAGGTCCTGTGCAGCTTCCGGATCAACGACACCCTTACTAAGAGTGAGTGCAACACCATCTAAGTGATGATGAATAGATGATGACAGCAGTGCTGAACCTTCTATGCTGTACATGTACGCTGTGGGTATACATGAGTATTTCACCTGACTACACACTGACACAGCTCTGAGGTCAGCTAAGATAAAAAAAACAAAAAAACAGCTAGCTTGGAGACTGTAAATGATGTTTAATTACATCTCGCTGAACTTCCCAAAAGTTCCCGAAGGCACCTTTCTTTAGTTTTACAGCCTGGAGAGGGTCCAGAGACAAAAGATAAAACAGTGCCACACACATGGCAGAAAGGGGAAACAGGCCTCAAGGGTACATCCACTTTCCCCGTGGTCTTTACAAGTGGCCTACTGTAAAGGTTGTTAAACCCGTTTCCTACCATGCACACCACAATATCTGCGGGAGGTGCTGGTCTAATTACAAAGCAAGAGATTCGCCAGCGCTGAGGCACAAACAAAGACGTCTGCCCCTCTCTGAGCCCGAGGGGGAGGATGGGAGTTTTTTTTGTCCAGAAATGATTTTTATCCAAAACAGCTGATGTGAGTGCTGTACTCAAGATCGTACTGATGTTGCTGGCAGAGGGTCCATCCTCGGGGTCCATCAGTCAACTGAAGTTATTAAAAAATAAATCAACTCCCGCTGAATGCAGGATGACTGAATACTCTGATGACTGACTCTCATTCAACTTGTACCGAGGATAGTTCCAGCCAAGCAATCTGATCAGTTGAATAGGTGCTACATGATGCCGTTTGTTGCTTTCTTCTGGTGTTTTTTTTAGATTCTTCTCATGCAGAAGAAAACGTTCAGATGGTATACTTGCGTTGCCAGCCATTTCAAAGAAACTGTAACACCCCAGAGGACATTCTTTACTGTAGTGATGGGCAGAAGCAGCTTGGTCTCGTTATCAAATTACTGCCACATAGTAAATACGGTGCTCCCAGGTGCTTGTTGCTGTGCCAGTCAAATGGTTAGCAGTGCCTCAGAATTTGTTTGTGTGATACAACATCCGACTTCCCCCAGACAAACAGAAGACATGGAACCAGTTTTGGTCAAATGATCTCCTCATGTCGATCCCGTTATGCCGGTTATCCTCCTCCCGCAGACACATTCACGTCTGTACAGTGTTTACGCTCCGTCCTCTGGAACTTGTTTACTTCACTTCAGGGGCACAACTGTAAATGAAAATAATTGGGTCAATAATTGGGTAAATGTGACTTCCATCTGTAACCTTTTCCCGTATCTACTCCACCTTGCATCTTTTCTTGCACTCCCTGACTCCTCCACTCCACCCCTTTTCCATACTTTGCAAATATGAGATGGTGAAAGGGACAGCAGCAATCTGTGTCTGAATAGATGTTTGAGTCTATGTCTATGGGCAGAGTCGATTCATCCATTGTTTTGGTGACAGATGTTGCAGCCATGGCGCAGTGAGCAACACTGAGCTATGGGAAGAGTGGGTACCACTGGACCTTAATAAAAAATGATTGATTTTGTTTTGAAATACGACTGATCCCAAGTTTAATTACTCCAGCAAGTCAAACATGCTGCTGTTTTGCTGTATTGACCTCATGGACAGTTCACCCAATTCAAATGTCTTTCCTCCGGGATCTTCTCAAGCAGTAATTCCACGTAATTTATTGAGTGAGCTTAAACCTTGGGTACATGTCTACACCTCACAGTAAAACAAGACCTTTCTCTACGCTTGGGGAGTAAACAATCCAATAAAACAATTTGAGATGAAGCAGGGGCGTTTGCCAGCATCTTCATCCCGAGGGGATTAAACAGTGGAAACCTGATGACTGCGGTGAATCGGGCCCCATCAGCTCTTTACTGTTTACATCCCCTGTTTTAGGCCTTCAGTCCGTCTTTAATAGTGAAAGGGCATTCAGAGTGCAAGGTGGGTGCGGAGATGAACTCTGAGTGGGTTACGCGGCCCAGTTTATATTGGCTATGAGCCCTTTTTTGCGGCGCTGATCCCCTCCCCTCCATCCTGCATGGTGTTTCTAGAGAGGAGCAGCCGCGGCCCATGCGGCTCTCGCGTTGATTTCCTCAGTTCTGGGGTATGCTCTCCCTCGGCCAGGATAAACAGACAGGCTTGGGCGACGACGCTCGTTGGATCTGTTTTCCTAAAAGCCAGCTGGAGAGCGTAGAGAACCTAGATCTGCCTCGAAAACAAAAGCTATGGTCAAATAGCTTCTACTGGTGTTTTTCGGAGAGCTACAGATGTCTCCAGACGGACAAATAAGCGTTTGTTTGCTTTCATCCAGTTTGTTAATCGAGTTACAGGCAGAAGATATGACATCATTTAACTGCTTTCACCACGATGTCTCTTCTCTCATACAGTACTTATCATTGAATTAAGCGAAGTCGCCTGAAGCCAAACAGTCAGTGAACTAACCTCAACCAGGGATAAACAATGACATAATCTGAGAGGTGATTTGGGTTTATGATTTCTTGGTATCCGAACGTTAAAAGCTCCTGATGGAGGAGCTTGGTATGTCAGTGGACGCTACTGAATGTTTGGCTGATGTTTTAGCCATTTTGTGACCCTTTTCCTTCTTCTTCTCTAGTGGTGAAGCCTCTGATCGTGGAAGATACGTATCTTCTTTGCCCCGCACCAATACTGCAAGATGAGGGAATGTAAGTCCCATATTGAAATAAATGTGGGGTTTCACATAACCCCGTCTACTCTCTGAGGGGTTCTCTGAGCCATTTCCCCTCTGTCTTTCCCAGGGCAGCCAACCTCTATGTCAGTATGAACGAAGGTCTCAGTTTCATCTCCAGCTCAGTCACCATTACCACTGTGGGCTGTGTGAGTACAACATGCCAACACTTCACTTCAGCGTCAACTTTATCATCATTCCACCTTTAAAAACCTTGCCACAATAAAAACCAGAGCAGCGCGGACAATACAAAGCAAAACTGTGAAACTCACACAATTCAGTGCAATGCAATATTAAGAAGTTATATAAGTGATTGATGCAAAGTTCACATATTAGCATTAGCATTAGCAGAATCACAGCATTTGGGTATTAACAGTATTATCAACAGGGTGTTATGTGTGTTATATTATCCTTGCATGCGCTGATGCTTTATTTTCACCAGCATGATTTCATTTTACATCATCCATATGTGGGAATACATAGCTGACTCCATCAAGCTGTCTGCTGTAGATCCATTGATTGCTCTATGCATCAGACAGTGTGTTGACATCTCTGCGTTTGCTACAGTCTGATGGGACCATCCTGGCGATAGCGCTGCTCATCCTGATGCTGCTCCTGGTGTTAGCCCTCCTCTGGTGGTTCTGGCCTCTCTGTTGCACTGTGGTGAGTTTTCTAAAACACTACACTACACTATACACACACACACACTGGTTCACCAGTATAACCTGGATGGTTCCTGGATGGTTTCAGAGGCTTGGACCGCTGCGATATTGCGTACAGACAGCAAGATAGGGTGAAATGTCTTTTCCAGGTGTGTTTTGCCTGGCTAACACCCGCTTAAGGCATCTTGTTAACCTAGACAACATCGCCATGGTGAGAAGGTTAGGGTCAGTGTGTGGCGCCCTGCAGATGAATTTAGTCCAGCACCAGTAGAGGTCAAGGCCACCTGGTAAAAGTATGTAAAAGTAATCACACTGCTGTTGAAATCATTTGTTTCTGGAGGTCAGAGCTGGTGACCTCTGAGACCTTGGAGGTCTCACCTCTCAGTGATTGACTAATTTGTATTTGCGCACTGTACAGGTATATTTGTAAAGAAAATGCACCATTGCTTGAGTATTTTGGGTTGATCTCACTGTTACTATGAGAGTGGTAGAAGCAAGATTAATTGTCAAATATAAAATGTTTTATGAAGAGTATTTTTATTGTATTATGGCAATCATCTGCTGTTCTGGATTCAGTAGAAAGAGGAAATGTGAGTGTGCCATTATTCAGATAAATGTCAATCTTCCCCCAATCATGATTTCTCAGGAAGTTTCTTTTTTACCAGCCCCTTCCTGTCAGAATCTGAATTTCTCTACTCCAATGAAGAGTATAGTGTCTCTTCAAAATCCACTCCAACATTTCCAACGTTGGAATCAGGAAAGTTCAGAATTGCCAAAGAAAGATGTCAACTTTTACAACATGGCTGTCCTCCTTTTTACTTTTGGGTTCTTGTCAGTGACTTCCAGTCGAAGTCCATTCCCGGCTCTGTTTTGGGAAAGTGATGCTAGGTTACCGTGGCAAGTCGTATTGGCTTCCAGGATTTGGAGAAGCACGGGGGGAAAATAAGAAATAAGAATCACAATCACTTATTTTCGCCAAGTGCAATTAAAGTAGAGGAATTTCTCTTGGTGACATTGGTGCAGGAACATGTTGACAACTCATGTAGTGACATGAGGACGTGCCAAAGGGACACGTGGCAAAGGGACGACAGGAGTGCAAAGGGACACATCATAGACAGGAGACTAAACATATTACTCTACTCAAAAACGCATTGTGTCAGTATGTGCAGTCATGCAACGTGGCAGCGGTGGGTGAGAGTCCAGCAGTGGAACAGCATGAGATAGCAGTAGGATGGAAATACATGCAACACGCTCTGGAGCCTTGTGGAGCATGGACATTGTTCCTGAGGCTGACGTGGTGTAAACCCATGCAAACACCACTAAATAGGTAGCAAATAGTACAAATAGTGTAAATGGATGTCGTTAATTCTATAGAACTTCAGTGCAGAGATCACAGTATGTGCGTGCCTGTTACTCTTCCCTTCTTCTCCTAATCAACAACCTCAGGCCGAAAAAATCTGGATGGCAGATTTCTAGGTCAGTGCATTGCTCTTGTAAGTAGTAGAAAAATAGGGAGAAGAAATTCCTCAGCCCATGTGTTGTTGTGTAACCATGTTGTTGCACACAATGCACATTACTATGGCATGAAGATTAAACAACAAAAAATCTTTTAATCTGTGCATGTTTGCGTGAGGTCTGTCGTCTTCTGATGTGTAACAACCCCTTCTCCCCCTCACACAACCCCCCTCTCCTTACAGATCATCCATGAGCCCCCGCCACCGGTTGTGGAGGAGAGTTCGGTAAGAGCCGTGTAATCTTCTTTAGTTGAAAATTGCACTTTATTTGACTTTAAAAAAAAGCTCCGATCCATTGCAGTAGAGCGATGCTTTGGGGGGAAAAATCTGTGTAGGTTCAGCGTTTGTCCCGTTTCCTCCGCCATTTCATCCTCAATGACCGTTGACATTCTTCGGTGGCGTCATTCCTCACACCCCCTGGCGTGACTCTCTGTTTCATCAGACGTGTTGTGGGAGTCAACGCCCTTTCAGGCAATAATGAAATCCTGACTTTAATCATTTATTTTCCCCTCCAGTTTTAAATAGGGCTGTTCCAGTGTTCACGGTTTCAATTAATGTTTTCTCTTAGAGACACGTGTTTTCAAATGACTTCCACTGGCGCCCTTTGGAGCTCCCTGGATTATAACCTGAAATTAAATTCACTAATCCAATTATTTTTTATTGATTTCACTGGTGCGACCATATTATTAAAACACCTTTTTCACTGCCCCAAAACAGTCAAATTATACTGAATTACCAACTTTCTGAATTACTGAATACTGAATTCTTCTCAGACCAAATACTTAAACTGCTATAGTCGACGTGGCTGTCTTTCAGTTGTCATTGCTTCGTCTGAAGGAAACCCTGGTGGATTAGATTAGTCAGACAGGGCTGAGACATCAGAGGACTGGCCAGTGGGCTTTGTAATTTCCTCTGATCTGACAACCACCATGGAGGAGACAGTGAAGGACTGTGTGTGTGTGTGTGTGTGTGTGTGTGTGTGTGTGTGTGTGTGTGTGTGTGTGTGTGTGTACTCCAGACAAGCTGCCTAGGTGACCAACAGTACCAGACTATGCTGAAAATACTCCCCTACTTTGCTATAAAACACAATATACTTCTTGTCACCACCTGGGAGGGTTAATTCAGCTGTTTTTCATGGCGCTTGCAGTGGAGCTGTTTAACAAGTGAAATGACATTTACAATTATGACATGATAAAAACTCCCTCTCCATCTCCCGTAGGACGACGAGGACCTCGAAGCCCCTAAGAAGAAGTGGCCTACCGTAGACGCCTCCTACTACGGAGGGAGAGGAGTTGGAGGAATTAAAAGAATGGAGGTGAGATCTGCTAAAGCTCTGGGTGTGAAGCTTTCATCAGCCAGTGCACAGGATCTGATGTCCGTCTCTGGGTGAGCGGCGTCACAGAAACCTGGCGTCGCTGCCAGAGGAAAGGGGTCAAAGTGGGTTTATCATTGAGGTTAACAAAAGGACAAAAGGTGTTTCACTGAAATAGACCCAGAACACCTCCACTTAAACTCACCTCCACCACACAAATATCCACTCTCAGTGATTCACAATCTCCATGCTCATCCCATTTCATTAAAGGTACCACCTGACACAAATCTCTGGTCATTGCTCTGCAGGTGCGCTGGGGTGAGAAAGGCTCCACTGAAGAGGGAGCCAAGCTGGAGAAGGCCAAAAATGCCAGAGTGAAGATGCCAGAGCAGGAGTTTGAGGAGGCCCCCATGCGGGTCCTCAACAACGGGATGCGCAAACCCCCGGGCCCACGCAAGTGGTACTCACCCATCAAGGTATCATCACAGCCAGCCAACAGGAAACTGTCTAGGGAGTATGCTTGGATAGGCTCCTACAGATGCTCTTTCAAGTGTTATTATTGACAACACCTACAAAAGGCAAACTATAGAGTTAGTGACTAGCAACCGTTCACGCTAAAAACAAGAGCCGGTGGATTATTTGACATTCATTCAAGTATCTGTTTTCTTACAAGAAGTACAGGAACACTTATAGCTCAGCTTACTTTGTTATTCATAAGTCATTCATAAATAATAGTTCTGCATGGAATTCATCTCTGTTTTTGTACATTTCCGTTCCAAGATCCGTTCCAAGTTCTTTAGGTGACGTGGATATGTAAGACATAGCATTATTAAAATAGTGAGGGTAGCATGAGATGTGTGAAGGTAATTGTACTGAGGTGACTACAGGCACACAGTCCCTCCTTCCAGGGCCAGAAGGGGGTTAAAGGAATTGTTCTTAAGTCTTCCCAGTCAGCAGGGGATCACTAATAGAAACCAGACTCCTGTTGGACTGACCTCCAGGGAGCAGGGCTGCAGAGCCAGCAGTTTTGTGAGGAAAAACAGCTTTATTTTCTGCCCTTATCCTCAAAGTATTTGCTGTGCTTGAAACTATGAAGAGTTCATAATGAGCTAACACCATTTCAGGTTTTGATTTTGAAATGGCTAAAATCTGAAAAAGAGGACAGGGATCATCTGACTGGGCGCGCAAAAACAAGAATATAACAGAATCCAGATCAGCCTTTTCTGTTTTTGTCAGCGGAGTTCAGGTTGATTTATCCTTTAATGGAGTTTTGTCCTCAGTGAGGAATGAGCAACACTGGTGTTTTAGATGTATTTGTTCTTCTCTGTTTCTGTAGGGCAAATTGGATGCACTGTGGGTCCTTTTAAGGAAAGGCTACGATCGAGTATCTGTAATGAGACCACATCCAGGGGACAAGGTAAGCTGCCTCTGCTACACAAGCAGAGGCAATAAATTGGCATCTTTATTCAGTCTGTATTTTGCTTGGTGACGCAAACTCTTGGCTTTACATAGGATTTGGCAAGGGGGGAAATTTTTTAGCAACAGAAAATGTTGTGAAAATGGAGCAGCTGTGAGCAATAAAATGTGCATAGCAAAAGGAGCTGATGGGAAAAGTTGTGGTGAGTTGGCATTTAGACTGAACAGTCTGGCTACAATACATCGCAATGTAAAGACGTCTGGTGAAGTCATTATGAAAGGGCAAATGTAACTCCCCCAGAGGCCGGCTCTACAGTCCCCTGACCTCCGCTGCTGGCTGGCTCACATGCAGCCTGAGACCGGGAGATTTAGGAGTGTTGAAAACGGAGTCTGAGGGAAATCTGTGTATAATACTCCCTCACCCACAAGAGGTTCTGTAAAAACAAAGTCTTAAACTGGGCTGAGCAAAGAGCGGCATTGCCACCAAAATTAGAAATGATGTTCTGTCAAAGTTTGCAAGTTCACGCCAATTGCTTGCCAGTTATATAAATCTTTGTCAGTATTTCTGAAGCGTTGTGCCTCTCCTATCAACCCTAATGAGCCTTTTCCACAGAGCGGATCAATGCTCTCTTCTAGTTAAAACAACAATCATAAAGTCAAACGGTGTTACAAACTCTGGAATAATTATCGGAAGGTTAAAGTCTTTGCGCTTCATGCCATGACTGAGCGCTCACAGTACAGTAAGTATGGCTAACAGACCGCCCCATAATTAGGAGTGTAGGAGTGAGTCCTCCTCTCCATAAAGCTCTTCATTAGTACACAGGAAGCTAGGGAGAAATGCTGCTGCAGTACCCTTGATGATTTGCAGTAAACAAGCCTGCTCTGGTTGCAATTAGGAATCTCTAGTCAAAGCCGTGCTTTTATAACTTCCCCTAAATGAATGCAGCGGTGGAAGGGAGTGGGGCCGTCGATCCCATTGCCCTTTACCCATCGCCTTGAGCGAGTTAGTTAGGTTCCTGTTCAGCGCCATATTGCCGAGCCTGTAAAGATTGATTGTGTTTTTAGTTGTTGGTATCAACGCAACAGGTATTACATCAGCATCAGGCATCTCAGTTCTTAGTTTCTGCACTCTGTTTTCCTTGTGCAGTGATTCATTCTTAGCTGTAACAATGACTTACAATTAAGACGTCCATGACACTCCAAAGTCCTTCAGGCACTAAAGGAACAAAAGTATTGGTCTGAGTTTCTGTTTCCAATTCTACCATATGACATTTTTTTCCCCTCAGAGGACCATTTTTTTCCCCCCGCGTGCAAGAGAGAAGCACGAACCTGCACTGTCATCCCCTATCAGTCCACTCCAACTCCCTTATCCCCACAGCGACAAGCTCCAGGGGTGTAGCTTGTTTAAGGAATACGATAGCATGACCTCACTTTAGTTTGAAGGGGAGAAAAAATGGTGGCAAGTTCACTTATTCAGCTAAATGGAGCATAGGCATAATATTGCCCATAAGTAAAGCGGTGACTGAAAATCACAGCATGAGCGGAGGTCTGTTAAAATGTAAATGCTTCCTTGTATACTATGTGTATGTGTGTACTCTATGTATGTGTGTGTGCCTCCAGAACTGCTAGCCATAGGACCATCTGGTGTACCCATCAGTCTTGCTCGGTTTGTAACAGAAGGCAGCAAGAGACGTTTTTATACCTTGGACTAATTCATACGTCAACGCAATGAAGACATGTGTGCTTTGTCAACGCAGTAAGAAAAGCAATGATATACAGCAGGATCTCATTTCTCCAAGTACCAGACGTCTGAACTAACCCATTTCACCAAATGATCTTTATGAGTGACAGCAATGTGTCTTGCTTGTGGTTCATACTGTGTGTCATGTATTAACACCTGCTTCGCTCTTAAATTTCAGGGCAGATGCATCAACTTCACCCGCATCAAGTCTAATCCTTATCCCCGCTACCCGCATTACAACCCGCATTCATCTCCCATCTACGACCCTCCTCAAGGCAGCAGTCCGCCTCCTCCCCAGGGCTCGCTCCCGCCGCCCCCCACCAGCGCCCCGGTCCTCCCCCTCTCCGTCGGTCTTCTCCCCGCCGCCTCCGACGCCCCCTCCGGCCTCTAGCGCTCCGTCTCCTCCCGCCACGCCTCCGCCTTACACGCCCCCTCCGAACCGGGCCCTCCCTCCAACCGCCCTGCACATACCCGCCCCGCCGGCGCTCCCGCCCACGCCCCCGCCCTCCGCCTCCCCGACCGGCTCCTTGCCCCCTCCCCCGCAGGGACCTCCCCCGGGACGAGCCCCGCCCCCCGCCCGCCCCCCGCCACGGCCCGGCCTGTAGAGCTCCGGCCGCGGGTGCTCGAGAGTCCTACAGGATTGGAAAAGGCAACAACACTGAGTCCCACCAGCGATCAGCACACGACCATCCTTGATTTTTACCTGCAAGCAAGGATATCTGAGCGGCTCGCGCCACGCTCGGCGGGCTGTGGCCTTTCTGCTTTGAGTGGAGGAGTGAAATGAGGACTTGTTTTCAGCTATTTGTCTACAGTGACTTTTGTACACATCTAGCCCCAACAGTGCAATTGTTCTGATGCTTGAAGTACATAGACATTCCCTGATGGATAGCTCATATATATGAGGCCCGTTAGGCTCAAAAACATTTGCCTTGCCATGGTCTGCAGAGATGCTTCAGGCCCCCTTGTCCCGTCCATGGCCACAGAAGAATAGAAGAAGAAATCCTGACCAAGCGGAGGTATTGAGGCTCTAAAGAGGGAGTGCAATTGTGTCAATTTAAGACAATGTATCAAAATGATCATACTGCCAAAATGTGTGCCTGTGTAATGTTCTGTCTTTCCACATACAGTAGAAGTAGGATGACTTAGAGGCATCTGAAACTCCCTATCCTTGTATTCCTGGAGGTTGAGCAATTGCATTTAATGCTGTTTGAGTCTGTATTTCTGTTTGTGGTATTTTATAGCATTTCTACATTGTTTTATACAATATGAATACATTGGTTACTTGTTTTTTTTTATGTGCATTTTTTATCGTTGAGTATTAGCCCACACCTGTTGAGTGTTAATGTTGAGGTTAGAAAAAGAATCATCGTCAATAAACACATGTACAGTAAGTGTATGGAAACAGCAATGCAACATATCTGAAATAACAACGTGCACGACCTTTGTGCGCTGTGCAGTATTCAACTTTCTAGTGTAAGTCAATGCTACCCTATTTTTTTGTGCACATCAGAGTACAGAGTCACTTATCTTACCTAGTTAGATACTAAATTGACCATATTACAAAACTAACCAGACAGTGATGACTGAAATCACGGCTGTATTGCATCATGTTCAGTCTATCGAGACGCGGCCCAAAAGATCAGGGTCCAATGTCGTGTTTATCCAGCCCTCGCCTTCAGTAGAGGTCGGGTTTCATGTAAATACTTTTGATAGAAATGTGTGTGTGTGTGCGTGTGTGTGCGTGTGTGAGTGAGAGACTCAGCCATCGCTAGGTGCAGCTTGTAGCTTGTATTTGTGTGTAACAAATCACGACCAACACCACTGTCTGTATCGTCCAGATAAAAGCACCACAGCACTCAGCAGCTGGAGCGGCCTGACCTGTATCCCTCAGATGAGGCCTAATGTAGTCCAGACTGTATACCTATCCATAGCAGAGAGGTTGGAACCCCGACTTGTGGAAAGTTGGCTGCCCGTACTGCCAGTTTCATCAAGTACACATTGATAAAAGACGTCTGGTTTTGCCTTCAATTCCTCAGAGCCTGGAACATGTGAGGACAATGATAAAAGCATACTGTATCATGATCCATATTGAGTTCAGGGTATATAGGCTGAGGTTAATATGAAGCTGTTCTTTGATGCTGATCAATGCAGAGGATTCTCGGGGGAATGTAATGCAGATTGCTAACCCGTCTTTAGCAATCAGGGTCTGGGTCTTAAATAAAAGTTGTGGGGGAAATAGAAGAGGCAGTGCGTTACCTTCCACCCATACAGTATGTAGACATCGTTCTGAAATCTGTTTCGTTCAAGATGAAAGTAAACGGTTGAAGTGTATGAAACTCCTCTGTCTTCCTGTATCTTTTCTTCACAGGAAATGACTGTCCTGTTAACCATTTTCATTTATTTCCTGAGGCGTCTAGTGACAAGGTGCAAATAGCCTCTAAGCCATAGTTTGTTTTTCTAACCCAGAATCAGAAGCCTGTAAAAAAAAAATCACTCTTTGCCCCAGTGCTCCTCGGTCTCCCAGCCTTAAATCTACAGGATTCCTCTCATTTTCCATAGCTTACTTATGGGTAAGATACCATGATGCAACTCTCATATTGAATATGTTACTCTTTTGTTTACCAGTAAGTTAGACAACTGATGTTTTCATTGGGTTCATCGGGTTCACGCAGATTGCAATGCACTGGAGAGCGGCTGAAAAAGCAAGAAGACCAGCGTACCTCACTCACTCCCTGAGATGGAAAAAAGGAAAGAGTATGCCGGGCATGGCTAACAGCATCCAGATGTTCATATGTTGAATTATGTCACATGCACAAATGGAGTGAGCTATCTCGGAAAATATTAGACACCATCTAATCCTCAGGAAATGTGGACAGGCTGCAGGAAAGGCGTGCTGGTGTTAATCCTTCGTGACATAATTGTGTTTTGGGGATAGCGGAGGGGACAGAGAACAACAAGATATAGCTTCTGAATGTCCTCAAACTACTCAACTAGTTTTTCAATAGTTATTTGTCACTAATTGATAAGGTGCATACTATTTTATATATGCTCTTACCAAGTGGAAATTTTAATAGCGGGCTGCTCTCAGTGGCCTTTTCCATGTCAGCCAAACACAATGCAAGAAATGTCTTGGCATCGGTTGCCTCCTTTCTTCTCTCCACTCTGTCCAAACCATGACAGCATGGGTGTATGGCTAGCGTCAACATCCAAACTCAATGCACAGTTCACTGTGGACCAGCCCACATCATCTTTGTAACGCCCAATACCATTATCATACAGGCACATGATAAAAAAAAGACGAATGGTTGTAGGCATTAAAGTCGTGTCCTGCCCAGCAACCCCCGGTCCTGTCTATTATTAGTTTAAAACCTAAAAATCCTCTCAGAAGCGAGGCGTCAAATAGTGACTGACAGTTTATTGGAAAGACTCTCGCTTTTGTCAGAGCCGAGAGCAGGGCCAGCTGAGTGTTGAGCCAACATTCATTGGTGTCTGACCCACATTCAGCTTGCGCGGTAGGCTCGAGGATCCAACCTCAGTTCATTGCTTTGGTTACGCTGAGATCTTCTTGTACTCAGATAGAGCTATTCATCTTTCAAACATGTTTATGGCTCCTGTGATTTCCTCCAAAAGCTCAGAGCTACTGAGCTACCTTTTCAACTCTTCATTCCTTCTACTCTTCAGTATGGGATTATCAAGCAAGCCTTACAAAGACTTTTTTCATTCTTATTTATGTCTTATTTAAGTGGCACACTTAAAGCATTTCATTACTTCTACAATCTAAACAAAGTGACATGTACCAGACACTTAATACATTTTGCTTGTGTAAGGCAGTCGACTTCCATTTACTTGTTTATGGATGCTACTTAGGCTCATCTCCCTAACGTTTCTGCGTCCCCGGCCCATGCTTCCCTGAACTAAAGCCACCAGAAAAGCGGCATTACCACCTAAACCACCTCCCTTCTTACAAGCTAGAGAAAGATCCAATTTCAGATAGACCATGAGTCAGTTGGCTCGTTCCTAGTGGCAGAACAACACACCTGTTGATAGTTATTCAATCACATTCAGCCACCATATAACTGCTGTGAGGAGTCTGTTTGTTTGGATGCATGTTGTTGCAGGACTTGGGTGCAGCACAAAGGATGCTACCTGAAATACCAGTGAATGAGATTAGAAGTTACCCGCGATGCTGTCTGTGATCGGAGAATGGAGACTGTCTTTGCCAAAAGCCACGGCTGCCTTTCACAATTCCGCTGCATCTGCACTCGAGGTCGTTGTTGCAGTCAGTCAGCGCAATGAAAGTGTTCTGGAAACGGCACTTGTTCTTACCAACAGTTTTGCCCTTTTCCTTTCGGCCATGCTGAAATTCAACTCGTTCTTTAGGTTGACGTTGCTGGGTTCACTCTCCCGTGATGACTTCAAACCACACGGGCACTCAATCTGCAGCCCCACCAAGTCCTCCTGGCCTTCAACGCGACCTCTCAATAGGCGGTCACCTCTGTGGTTGGAAGTTGGGCGATCTGTGCGGTGGTTCAAGTCGATCCATTCAGTGCTGGATGCCATGTCTGCACTTTACCGATGTTCTCCGTCTGTGTGCGTGGCCGTGTTGGCCCTCATTCAACTGGCACGATCCTCCCTATCGACCCTGTGTTGCTGTGTCAGACCAACTGTGTCTGTCATTCTGACTCTGCGTGGATATGTCGGCCCGATGCTGTCCACCATGTGGGCTATCACTGGCTACTCTACACAGCTGCTTGCACTCATTTGGGATCCGTCATCTCTCTGAAGCAACACCTGCTGATACGCCTCCAGTACCACTTTGACTATACCTGTAATATGACTGACGGCAACCAAAAAACACTTTTAGGGACATGACTTGAAGCTTTTAATTTTTATAGAAGTAAACATTCCAGATGTATGACAGGATTTTTACTGTTTGCTTTCTGATTTTTAATAAAATTGTGAAATATTTGCTGGCTATTCTGTATTCAAGCAATGTTTGGCCATACACCCACCACTAGCTAATCATTAGCTAGTGGTCTAGTGAGTAATACTGTTTGTCCTGCATCACTGCAGCTTCTGTGCCCAAACAAACTCAAGACACTTAAAAGAGAAGTATGTGACACTTTATTGCATCGGTTCCACTAATAAATAGTGCCCCAACAGTTTCCAACATATGTCGCTGGGATTTAGTGCATTTCCCTTGTCAATGCTTCCAGTCAGGTTACCAGTTGAAAACATGCCTGTACCAGTAACATTGTCCAGTTTTTTTTTTCAACCAATCCCTTCACTGGCTCAGAAAAAAAAGTCATTATTGCAAATGAAATGCAAAGGCTATGAATAGACAAGGTATGCCTAAATACCTTGTTAAGGCTTAACTGCAAAAGTAAGATAAATGTCTAAAATATAAAATAGAATTAAAAAAAACAAACACAAGCAGCCTTGATCTCACCAGTATGCAACTCGTTGTGTACAACTTTGCTCATTCCTTGGCTTAAAGAAGAAAGACATTTGGGAAAGTACGTACAGCTGATGTGAATTTCTAGCTAAAAAACAGCTACAGTATGACACACTGCTGCAGAACGGTGTATACATCCCCTTTGGCCTTCTAGCTGGCCACTTCATAACAAACTAACAGCATCGATACACATTTAGCTAAAAACTAACAATGTATAAATGTTTTGGTTTCTAACTGCCGACACGACTGAGTTTTAGAACATTTTAAATGACAGTCACATTTCAAAACAAAGGGTAACTTCAATAATAATAAAAAAAAAAAAAATCTTCCATAAAAGAAAATGGAAAACATGACAAAGAAAAAAAAAAATACATACAAATGGTCCCGATATTGCAATCATAATAGTCATGGTGGCAGGGTGTGGGTTAGCAACATGGTGCAACTTGTACTCAGGTGAGTAACTTCATTTTATTTCAACTTCTTCCATTTGTGGTTTCTATTGTAAACTGAAGATAACAAATCAGCAATAAGGTCTCTCTTAAGCAGCGAGGCAACATAGGTCAGCAAAGAACGAGGAAAGCAGGAGAGGCATTGTAAACATATATGATACTATCTAGAGTGAATGAAAAGGAGAAAAATGCTTCCCTTATCTGGTTTACTTCGCCCCTTAACGGAGCTCGGTAACTAGTCCTATTGTAGCTAACGTATCCTAACAGAGCCGCAGTCTGAGATCTTCAGTGTGTCGGATCACTGGGTCTGTAGAGTTAAACGGGCTTTTGCAAATCTACCCAAGAAGACAACATTTTACACAATAGTGTATTCATGAGGTTTACGATGATCTTACTGTAGATCATTCAGCCGCAATACCCATGTCACTTGAGATGCTGTCCCTGCAATAAATGGTGCGTACTTAGAAGTAGGTCCAACAGACAGGCAGACTCAGGTCTGGCAGACAAACCTCTCTACAGCACGGCAATTATGGAAAAGGCAGAGTGACCTATGGCTGGGAATGATTTAAGACTGTCTTTTACTTCAAAGTTGAGTAAAGACCCTTCATATGATTAGCTGCCAAAGAAAATGCACTACAAATCATTGCACTAAAGAAAAACGAAAACCAGTAACTTCAGCAAGGTCTTTTTAAGATGGACCCTCACACCCACACCCACACCTAACTCCTCTGTCAGCCAACAGATCCAAAATGTTTCCAACATGGTCAAAATAATCAAATATACATGAATGATCCAAAATGACCTTCGCTCAGTACCAGACTTCCTGTCAGTTGCTACGGGTTCACTAACCCAGAGAGAGAGAGCGAGAGAGAGAGAGCCATCAAAGCCTTTATCATCAGTGCCAGCCCAAACCTTGCCACCGCTGACCAAACAACTTCTGTAACAATATGACAATGACGCAGAGAAAAGAGACAGTGAGATACAATGCATCATTTTTGAGTAAAAGATTAAGAGTTGCATTAAAAAGAGCTGTGACGCAAGACACATTAAACAATGTCCCTTGGTATGTGTGTACAGCTGCTCCAGCTCTGTCCGTACGCGTGTTGGTGTACGTGTCCACGAGGCTTTTCTTGTGACGGATGGTGTGCATCACTCTACTGTCACAGACTTTGCAAGGTTTCTTGGGCAGTCCACCTGTATTAAAGCACAAGAGGTCATTTGCTACATGACAAGCACCAGTCATGGAAATGGACAACACGTGATAGGAGGATTCTGCTGGTGACTAAGTGCTACTGTCAAGTTACCAAGTAAGACTGAACAAAGCTTTACAAAAACCCATTTTAAAGTGAATGTGAGCCAGTGATGCAGCAGCTTGACAGAACTGCTTTTATATTGCCCGTATCTTGGGCCAAAACTGTTCTCATCACATGCACGTCATAGATACTTAGAGATACTTAAAAAGGTGGGTGGGTGTCCCACTGAATTGAGGGGACATTTATGTTTGCCTCTGTCAGGATAACGATTTGGCGTAGTCGCCAGGAGTCTTTCCATTCGTCAAAAACAAGAGCGAACTGGGTTGTCCTGTCGGGACTTCTCTCTGAAGCGCTTTACAAGTAGCATCAACATTGGCTACGTTTGCCTGCAGGCTATTGACCAAACTCCGGTTAAGGCGTTATTAAGCTGTTTACATGAACCTTTGACACCCTGCGATGGAGTCTCCCTCGAATAAACCAGTTAACAGAATATTCCTGTCCCGTCCACAAATAAAACAATCTACCAGCAAAAGTTTGAAAGTATGAAAAAGGTGTGACTGCCAGCTACCCCTCCCTATTTGACAGTAGGTTAAGTCTAATACAGGAGAATGAAGCGATGAGCCCGATAGAGCCCGATAGAGCTAGTCTTGTTTTAGTAATGGAGGTGCAGTACTCACGTCGAAGCCTCGGAGGACAGCCAGGTGGAAGGACAGCAGCTGTAGAGGGATGACGCTCAGGATGCCCTGGAGACAATCCACGGAGTGAGGCACTTTGATGGTGCGGCTCGAGTTCTCGACGGTCTCGTAATCGCCTTTGTCACAGATCACGATGGGGCGGCCCTGTAAAGCAAACACATGGCTTTAGATTTCTAGCGTGGCATCTGCAGCCCCGGTCCTAAACCTGGAGCTTTGGAGTCTTAAAAAGCAGATTTTTCGGTTTCTTCCCTGAAAAGTACCTGGGTTTTTTTCCCCCCAAATTGACTTTCACACCTCCAAATCCCACATCTGCTGCAGATTAACTGCATTGATGTCACGCAAAAACAACCCCTCCCTTGTCTTTATTGAGGTGAATGGGCCAGAGGTGTGGCATGGATATCAGAAGACTGTGAAGTAACTAATATGCAAACTGTACTTTGGTCACCCAATATTCAAGGTTTGAAGTTTTATTTGAAGGGAAATAGCACTGAATGTTAGATATGAACTGAAATGACTTAACATGCCCGCTAGGTTCAGTCTGTTTAGTGAACACTATTATCTCCCATAGCCAGAAACAATAAAGAGCTTGACCGACCACCCCCAAACTGTACAGCTCCATAGAGAATGAATTAGTAAATAAGGAAAAGGGGACAGTGTCAACACCTAGGTGACAGATGTTCTTGTTTGTACTTGATAGCCCTCCAAAAATAGAAAACTCATTTGGATGAACAAAATTCAGGCAAATGAGTTCACAAAGTCACTGGAACAGCTACAGGCTGTACATTGGTATGGCGCCACAAATTAGATCTTGGGCTGTGAAGTTTGTTCCCTAAATGCCTAAATATGAATAAAATATAAATGGAGTGATTTATAGCAGCTGAATGAATTAATCTGGAGGGTTCATCCTTTAGGTTTACATGGTTACCATGACAGCAGCATCAGCTATGAAGTGAAACATGACATCGTAACAACCAGCTGGAAAGCTTTGGGATAAATAACACATTTAAGGAGAGCTGCCGACACATTGTCGGAGATGCGGTGCCAGCTAATGGAAGAGAAAGGAAAAAATGTATGGGCAAGTCCACTACAATTAAAGATGCATTGTGGGAATTTTTGAGTGGACCAAGTCATTTTGGTAAAACAAATACAACCACCATAACAACATGGCTGATCACAGCATACAGCCTTGTTCCTCTAGTTTCTAGCTTTGAGAGCACTGAGGACTGTCCTACGCTGTCAGTTCTCAGAATGAGTGCTATTCCCCTTTCATCTTTCCACCAAATCTAAGCCAACAAGCTGATGTGTGTGTGTGTAGCTCTTACCTGGCGAGCCACGACTTGCTGCAGGGCGTTCTGACACTTAACGTAGGTGTGGTCTCTCATGATGATCATGATGACTGGCATGAGCTTGTCTACCAGCGCCAGTGGACCGTGCTTCAGCTCCCCCGCCAGGATGCCCTCCGAGTGCATGTACGTGATCTCCTTGATTTTCTACACAGGGAGGGAGACAGCTCAGAATAGGTCAAATCTGTACTCATTTAAGGGGTCTTTAATGAAGGATATATAGTATACAGCACTCCAAAGGCAAACGCCAGTGAATACTATTTGTAAGCTTTTAAGGTTATAGGTCGTGACTAGGGTTTAGACTTCAAAACAACACAATTTATACCCATAAATGCCATTAAAGGTGAAACAGTTCACTTCTGTACCAACAGTACTTCTGTCAGAAGAGGAGATAAACTCTATTATAGTTATTAGTGAAATAACTATAATACTATAAGTTACTTTTTCTCGGTTTCTCAGTTTCAGTTACTACTAATCAGCAACTGAAACTGAGACACTGAATTTTAATATACCTCAGAAATCATAAACCTTTTGGCAGGAATGTGTTCATAGCGCCCCATAAACACTTGGCTTATCACTGATATTAAACTTGTGGCCAAATAGTTTCAACTTCCACTGATTCCAATAATACGACAGACATTTTAATAGTGTTCAGAAATGAATCATTTCAGGAAGCTGGGAGAGAAGAAGGCTCGACTTCCTCACCAGTGCTCCTTCCAGGCAGGTAGCGTAGTGGTAGCCTCTGCCCATGATCAGCACGCTCTTCTGCTTGTACAGCTCTGTTGCCAGCTTCTGGATCTCATCATCCAAACTGAGAACCTCCTTAATCAGATCTAACACAGACACACAAGGTAAAGAGTGGATATTACTGGGGTCTCATTAAAAAGTTAATAAGAGGAACATTTTTGTAAAACTATTAATCTTTGTAAGCCCTTCTGAAGTTACTTCTTCAAGTCAAACATTAGGTATTACTGACAGATATTGTCAACATACTGCTGTTGACTGGACTGGATAACAACATAATGTAGGACAGGGAGGAGGCCTGAGCAGAGCAGCCAGACATTCCTCATTAGTTGACCATTAGGGACACCCCATCATAGGCTTTAGATCCAGAGGAGCATGCCAGGGCCCAGGGCCAACAGCTAGTTCTCCCTCTCCCTGTGATCTCTCGCTCGCTCTCTCTCTTGCTCTCTCTCTGTGTGATCCCACTCTCATCACACATCAGCTTCTTCATCCCAGCAGATTGTTTGAACAGACAGCAGAACTGGAATGAGCTCTGGGGGCCAGCGACCTTGCGTTTTCTCTAAGAGGTGGTTTTCTACCACTATACATTCTAATCTCAGACGTGATCAAGATGCTCGTCTGTATGAGCGGCTCGGTTTACCTGGCAGTATTCTCAGGCCCTGGATGATCTCACGCCGTCTTGGCTGCATGGAAATCCTGTCGTCACACATCAACAGCGCAAACATGATCAGGGCCACAAACTGACTGGTGTAGGCCTGCAGAGCAGCAAAAAAAAAAAGTGGTTATTGATGTTATTGATGGAGGAAACACAGCTAGTGAGGTGCACCGTTTAGATCAACGGTGAGCAAAATCTAGAAATCAATATTTTTAAGTATTTTTCTTCCAGCTATGATATTAAAAAGGGGTCAACTTTTACATATTTCACTGTCAGGAAGTCATCACAGGAAGTCAGGAAGTCATCACACAGGAAACAGCTGTAGGATATTTCGACATTTTCATTTTGCCGCCGTTATGTTTCCACAAGGTGAAACGTAAAGCACATCTCATCTCACATATTAAAAGGCATGATGGTTTCCCTAAGAGCAACAACCAGATCCCCACTTTTGCTCGCCTTTCAGTCGAGTTTGTGGATCCTCAGCTTTCCTGCCTGTTTTGATGGTGAACTTCGTCTCCAGCTAGTAATGTGCACCAGATGAGTGGTGGATGGAGAGGTGGGTCTAAGTACACCAGTGAGTGGAGCTCAGCGTAATACTCATCCTGGCCGAGTTGGTGAAGAACACACATCACATGAAGTCAGAGAGCAGATTCGATTATAATGTCACCGCTCACGACATCAGCACATCTGAGAATCAATGCCCGTCATCATCATCGCCCACTCTCTGCCCGTCCCTTCATCTGAGCAGGTTTGGAGGCCTTCCATGCCCATTTGGGAGATTTAATCAGTGCTCAAGCGAAGCCAAGTCATTTCACGGGACCCTCTGGACTCAGAAATGCCAGCATCTTGGGCCAAGGAAATGGCTGTAAAACCTTTATACCGTTATTTTCCCTGACAGCCCACTAACCACAGTCCCTCAGAACTCCTGACAGTCTATGCTGTCAACTCAGTTGTGGCAACAGATTTTATCCACATAGTAAACTGTGGTGCTTTTCTATGTTCCTGTCACCGTCCATATAGCGCACAATGAAGTGCGTTTCATGCAAACCATACCATGGTTTGCGATGATAACCACCCCTAAAGATGGCTGAAACATAAACAGTCTTCAGTTGTGCAGCAGAAAACACACCCATATAAATTCCCCATGGATGCTGTCACTCAGCTCACAAAGGCAGTCTTCCATTTACTGTCAGCGGACCAGCGGCAGGATTTGTCTTTTCATGGCATCAAATGTCTTGTAGCTTTGGAAAAGACTTATTCCATGTTCATAAATCTTGAGTATAATCAATGGAACAGGGAAGGAGTTCAATTTTCTCTTCCAATTAATAATAAAAACTATAATTATCATAAGATAAAGCCACTAGAAGTCAAAGAGTGATTCAGAGTCATTTAGCAATTGGGTGCAATATATTCTCTCCTGTGATTTGATGAGCTGGGCTGTGCAGCACTTGGTGGTGCTGGGTGTGGGTGTGTGGCCCAGCCAGCCAAGCAGTAAATGATGGCGTCTCTGAGGCGTGCTCTGGTCTCCAGGCTCTCTGCTCTGGGGCTTTGGAGCAGCACAAGACTCGCCGAGCCAAGCCCAAGGGCTGGGCCAGGGAGGGACCTGCTCCATTCTCTCTCCACTCACTAGTTGGGGCTGGAGCTCCACTGCTTTTCTCCTCTCTCTCTCTCTCTCTCTCTCTCTCCTCTTGAGTCTGGCAAAATCTTTTAGCTTTGAGTGGGGAGGGTGGGGTGGAGGGACAAAACCATGGCTCCTGACTTTACATGACTAGAGATTAGAATATCAGGCTTCTTCTGCTCTCCATGGGATCAGTGTGGAGGGAAATGGCCGCTTCCAAGGGGAGGTGCCAGAGGTTTTCATAGGGATTTCTTTCAGTGTCAGTGGGGATTAGTGCATGCATGAGATAATGCAAGACAATGCTCTCAAAATACACGCTCAGATACTGGCATGAATTTATGTTCTTACACCAACTAATAACCGAGCTGTGACAGACAAATACAAAACTTCCCATGGAAGCTCTAGTCAGCTTGAAAAACTACTGCGTTCATCTCAAATACCTCGACTGGGATCTGTCCAGCTGAGACACTGAAGAATGGGACAGAAGAAACTCCCCTGCCCCGGCCCTGCAGCTGGGCCAAAGGGACAAATATTCCTTTCTGGATAGAGATATATCCCAGATATTCCGACCTGCTGCTCCCCCCCCCCTCCCCCAGAGAAACTGTTCAGGACAGAAGATGCTGAGCAGAAGTGTATTGTTTCAGTCACTGAGGCTCTTTGAGATCGTGTGTGAAGAGCGGGTGCTGTGGTAAAGACATTAGGATGTGTAAAGGGCAAAGCCACCAGAGCTAAGCCTGTGAAACGTGAGTGAGGTAACCAGAGATGTGCCACTCATGGCTCACCTTGGTGCTGGCCACTCCGATCTCAGGCCCGGCGTTGATGTGGACCCCGCAGTCAGTCTCCCTGGAGATGGAGCTGCCCACCGTGTTGGTGATGCCCACAGTCAAAGCTCCTCTCTCCTTGCAGTAACGCAGGGCCATGAGGCTGTCTGCCGTCTCCCCTGGAGGAACGCGTAGGAATGGCAAATATGAGACTGGTTACGCAACGTGACAGATCTGACACTATAATGACATGATTCTGATTTAGTGGTCCGTTAGGAAATTATTTTTGTATCATATAGGCGCAACACAAAACATATGACGACACACACGTTAGAAAAAATACAAATTTATAAGGCTCCAACGTAGAGTAGGCACAGATTGACACAGTCAAGGACTCAATTGTATAGCAGAATATAGAAATCTCAATAGTTCAAGGAGACTCAAACAAAGTGGGAAGCTAAATGAATACGAAAGAATCTGAGTGGCAGTTTCAGCTCCTTCGGGATGGAAAGTGAGGGACAAATGGGGAATGTGCACTAGATCAAGTCCAGATGGCACCGGTCACCCCACCTGATTGGCTGATAAAGAAGCAGACGTCGTCTCGGAAGACGGGCGTGTTCCTGTCCAGGAAGTCGCTGGCCAGCTCCACCATGACAGGCAGCTCCGTTAGCTCCTCCAGGACTTGGCGGGTCTGGGAAAGGAACGGAGCGCTGCTCAGCATCATTATAGGAAACAAGGCAGTCTAGCTGGGAGCAGGGACCGTGCCAGCACACAACCCTCACACCTGTGTCCACATACAGGTCTTTGTACGGCCGCTGTTGGATTCGACGTGGATGTTGAAGGAGACATGTTTCCATGACGGTCTGATTTAAAAAAATAAATAAATAAAAAAGGTGTTTGGTAAAGTGGTTACTCACCGCCACGCCGGCATGGTAGCTGGTGCCGCAAGCAATGAGGATTAATCGTCGACACCTCTGGATCTCTTTGATGTGGTCCTTCAGTCCACCCAGTGTCACTGCACAGCAAATAAAACAGTCAATCCATCATCCTCCTCGCTCACTTCCCGCCTCATTAGAGGACCGTGAAGAACCCAGGACAGTGTTGAGATAGACAATTGCCAACAGGTTGTTTTTGAACATTTTGTATTTCCAGACATATATACGTTTGTTTGTATAAACTCCTAAAAGATAAAAAAGCTTTAACTCTGCTCATCTTGGCTCCATGTGACTATATAATAATGAAGTTAATAATTAGCTTTTATGCTATACATGGTATGTTTTTATTCTTTTAGACACGCTGAACTGTAAACATTACTGTTGGGCATACGTTTCAGCAAAATGCATGAATGAAAAATAAAAATACACAGAATAAAAGTGTTGGCAATTGGAATCTTGGCAATTCCAGTGTTATGAATCTGTAAAACGTGAAGGTGGAAAACGGGACAGGGTGGAAAATGGTGTCGTTACATGCCGTGCAATTCCATTAACGCTCCGCGGTGAAAGCTCAAACGGTCATTTCTCAAACCTGTGTTGTCGTCAAAGTTGACTCTTCCTCTCATGGTGTTGACCACAGACTCGGGCTGCTCGAAGATCTCCTTCTGCATGAAGGAGCTGTAGTTCCCTGCGGAGGAAGGATCAGAACTCAGGGAACAACTCCAAAGCCATAAAAAAGGTAAATGCCTCTTAGGAACGTAGTGATGGACTTTTTATAAAGTGTGAGTCTGCATGAAGCCGTCTCAAAAAGGGTATTGTTGACACACATTAAGCTCTTGAAAACATAAAAAACAAACTTCTGTAAGAGCAAAGACATCTGGACATCTTAGTGATAGCTTTCCTAGAAATGTAGGGATAAAGAGATAAATGCTGTCTTTCAGCAGCTTGCTTTTTTTTATTCAGCCCCGCAGCATAAGTCATCTCTTAAATTAAGCAAAACAAACATGAGGCATCAGGGAGATAGTGTTTTTCCACCAATAACCATTTGTGACAGTGAAATATGCGAGTGTTTTTCAGCCTGCCTCTGACAGCAATTTGGGTCATGCGAATTAGGTTATTCAGCAGAATGGCTCCAGGAACTGAGGCTGAGGAGAGAGGCTGTGTAATGACTGGACCACAAAGGAATGTCTTGAGTCCAGCCAACATCGGTTTACCTCTGCCCTCTGCTGGATCACTGAGGAAGAGTCACTGGAGGAGCAGGAAATACCAAATTCACAAGCTTATGTTAACAACTCAGGTACAGAGGGTGGGGGTCGGGGTGGGGGTAAAGGTGGCCTCTACTGCTCGCTTTGATGCGGGTCTCTTCCCTGGGGGTGTGAGTGAATCATCGTAACTACCTGCCTGTGAATGACAAGGAAGGCGCCCCAAGGCTAGAGGTTAACAGCCACCTCAGCAATATAACAAACCCGTCTTCATCATCATGTGGACAATAATAGTAGGGCTCTGGACCAAATTACAGGGCAAGGAACCAATATCCTGTTCACATATATGGCCAAAGCTCATGATCTAAGGTGGGAAGAAGATATGGACACTCCTGTGTGTGTGTGATACATGTGGCAGGAAAGAACTGCCGTCCAGAGCTTGACAGATACTGCTCACTGCAACGGCAGGGTAGAATCTCAGGTTGACCCTCCACTCACCCCTCATGATCTGCTGCAGCTCCATCTGCAGGGTCTGGATGGCGCGGGCCGTGTCTCCGCCGGTGCGCTTTATCCTGTGGATGGACAGCCGTCCTTCTCTTATGGCAGCCACGTCTTCGTCCTCCAGGAATATCACCCGGTTGGTGTGCTCAATCACTGCGCTGCAGTGGCGAGAGAGACGAAAGACACATCAGAGAGTTAAATTACCCTACACAGGTGGAGCTGCTTTTAAGATGCGACGTAGGATAAGATGATCCCTGTGGGGGAAATTGGGTTAAAAAGGAGAATCTCTGGGCCAATGAGTGAACTGAATAGAGGTAGACAGCTGACCTGGCATCAGAGGCAAAGTAGTACTCCACAGCTTTCTCATCCACAGGGAACAGGCAGGTATCCTGGTCCATCCTGGGATGGGTAGTGCAGCCCTTCTTGTCTTTAGTAGCTGGGCAAAGAATCACAGAGATAAGCTCAGACTCAGCAACACTGATCCAATCAGAGGACAAATCAGAGGCTAAAAACACAGATTCAAACTTACTGGAGCGGTAGACGACAGGAATATGATCTGTGGACAGCTTGTGATCGCATTTCACTCCGATCAGTAGAGGACCTCCCCTCCTGAACAACGCAAAAGGCAATAGTCTTTATGTTGCTTCATGTCTACAATATATAAATCATAACAATCTGCAGCTTATTGAAAGACAAATTTAAGGCTTTTAAGGCATCTTTTATGCTAACTGGAATTTAATTTAAGAAATATATTTCCAACTGAATATAGCTAATGAGTTTTGAAAATATAAATTGGCATATTGCACTACTAACCCTGTTCTATATAAATCTAAGAGTGAACATGCAGGACAAATAAAGCTGCCATAGCATGACCAAAAAATAAGGTCTCTAATAACTATATTGTTTTAATACTTTTTAAAGTTAATTTTAAGACTTTTTCAGGACTGGTGGATACCCCGATCCACACTTGGTAGAAACAGCAGCAGTTTGAAAGGAGCAGTGGAAGTGTACCTGGTGCCAACTGCCTCCCCGGGGTAATGGACACTCTTGAAGACCAGGGCAAAAGCTCCCTCCTAGCAGATGGAGGTTACAACATGTCAGAGAGGCCTTTAATCTAACACCCACTTCAGGAGGAGTGCTGCACATGCGAAGGCCCTTACCAGCTGCTGGGTCACCCTCTCCACCAGGGTGGCGAAACTGATGTCACTCTCTCGGTTGTCATACACGTACTTCACCAGCTTGGCAATGCTCTCTGTATCGGTCTCCGACTCAAACTCATAGCCTTTGCTCTCCTATGGAAATGGAAGTGAAACAGTAAGTGCTGTATATAGAAATAAATCCTATCCAAGGTTGAAAAAGTCTTACAAATATATAAAGTACTCACCAGGAATTTCCTCAGGTCTTTGTAGTTGGTGATGATTCCATTGTGAATGACAATGAACTCTGTAAAGCAGAAAGATTATGTTATACCTCGTGCTATCACAAGCTTTCAGGGTTTTAGCTTTGGTATTGTAAATGCTATGCGTTTAAATAAATACACCTCCGTCTGTATTAGGGGACATTTTCTACTGTCTCCCAATGCCAGTATTGCTCTTGCAAACTAATTTGTGATTCACACTCATCCCTAGAAAATTAACTGGAGAAGACAGAAAGGGAGGCTGTGACAGTATCCAGTCAAAGTCAGTCAATGGAGCAGCTCCAGATATCATTATATACATCAGCACATCATTACTGATAGATTCACGTGGTCAAATACTGACTGGGCTGTCCATCAGAATGACATGGAAAATCTCAAACTGAGTGAAGTGTATTACAATGAAAGAGATTTTTATCAACACAACTGACCGTTGCTCTTGTCGGACCTATGTGGGTGGCTGTTGACTGGGCTCGGTACACCATGGGTAGCCCAGCGGGTGTGAGCAATGCCAAGGTGAACATCAAACTCCACATCCAGGTCAATATCCTGCTGCTCTGTTGGTGGCACACAAACACAATACAGACATATGCTTAAGTCTATACATATGAATATCAGAGCTTCAGTTCAAAATGCTTGATTCTTGTGATTTGGTTTAAACTGCGTCATCTCAGATTGTCAGATGTTGTCAGATGGGACTCAAAGCGTCAGAGATGCTTACTGTGGATCTCCTCTTCAAGAGCCTTCACTTTTCCACTCTGCTTGATCAGTTGGATGGACTTGGCATTTGACTCCCATTCCTTACCGTTACCGCCATCAATTCCCACACCTAACAAAAAGCAAAATATTAGGAATTGGAAGAAATTGCTAAAAAGATCTTCAAGATGAGTCATGTAATAATATTGGAGATTCAACAGGTTGTAAAAAAGTATTTTCCAATTCGAAACATTCACACCACTGTATATGTGTCTGTATATGTGAATGTATGCAAAAGAGGCCTTAAAAATCCTCAGCCAAGGTGGAAATGACACTTATTTGCTGCTCCATGAATACTACTTTGTTATGTTCCTGGAACTCCACCATTAGATGGCGCTACATGCACATAAAGCATGCAAACAGCTTACAGGCCTGAATTAAATACAAATTGAGCATACTTAAGTTGCCGAAGTGTTGCACAGTAAAAAGATAATGGTTGTTTTGAATTTGAAGGGACAGTTAAACGTCTTTTTACCGGTTCTATCCAAAAACAACAAGTGTGACTGATCTAAAAGTTTCGTAGACTTTTTTTGTTAGTAGCCTATTAATATAAATGTAAACATATAAGGGCTTAAAGGGAACAGTTCCATGCTATAGTACTACAAAGAGGAAAAGGGACAATAATCACAATGAAAATAAGATAAAGGGGGGACACAAAACACAACTTCAGGGCCTTATCAGATTACTTGTGACAGTGACAGAGAAGGGGGGAAAGGGAGCTGATAAACATGCCAGCATGTGTTGTTGATATAAGCGCTTTCTGTCGCCCTCACCAGCAGAGTCATAGCCGCGGTACTCCAGACGCTGCAGGCCTTTGAGAAGGATCTCAAGGATCTCACGGCGAGTCTTTGGCACATGATAGTTGAGATAGGCAAAAATTCCTAGGGAGAGGAAGATGGGGGTAATCTGTATAAGTCAAGGTTCAGTGACAGTAGGTATGGCGTGCATGCCCTCAGCCCCACAAATAAAGTTTACAGGCTCACTTGTCCTCTAGGTCTGGTGAGGTAACATTAGGCTTGTATGAGTCAAAGAGCCCACAGTATCACCCAACCTGATGTCTAACAATAGGAACAAATGAGCAACAATAATGTCAACAATGAAGACGTCACATTACACAGTGGAACCAAAAACAAATGCAGTGTAATTCACAGAGAAACATCTAAGCCATGCCCAAATTATTCATTGACGTCAATCCCAAGTGTTTAGGATGCCACGTTAAACATGCCAGACAATAGCAGAGCAGGAGGAAACCGGTCTGAGAAGAGAAGTAACTCATCTGGGAGGAAACATTTTGTTTTCTGTTCTGGCAGTAACACCTGATTGGAAACAATGGAGTAAGTCTATGGACTTGCCCCTTATCAACTTGATCCCTTCCGGAGGGAGTGATTGCTATCTGTCTAACCAGAAACTGTTCAGCAGGGGAGATGGAAGCAGTTTAGTCAAACAATGACAAACATTTAGTGAAGCAACCACATTTAGCAATAAAACGATTACACAATGTTTAGAGTGTGTAGGCTGCTGTCCAACAATAACAGGCCAACATAAATCGAAACTTCATCACATCAATGATAAACTCCAAAAGTAAGCAGTGTTTCTGTCCTGCAACGTGTCCAATATATTTATCCAGTGAATAAGATAACCTGGTGATACTAAGGTCACCTTTTTTGGTAAGTGCTGATGGATAGATGCAAATTTAGAGCCTGAAGGCAACAGGGTTCAACAGAGAATCCATTCAGACTAGTAGCTGAATTGGGGGATTGAGGAAGGTAGCAGAGAGCAAACTGGCAAGGCAGAGCGCAAACACAAGGGCCGCCTTTATTTATGAAGGAGGTTTGACAGTTGGAAAAATAAACTTGTGTAAAGCGCACCATGCCAATTACATCTGACTACAGCAGCCATTATCAGGAGAGCAGCTGCTATTTTGGTACCACAAGAGTTTATTGTTTCTGGTTCCACAGATTGGAGCGACACTGACGGAAGGCAGAGATGCTGTTATCAGTTAAGAGTGAGTCTGAATGAGACAGAGTGCGGGATAGTGTGGGCGATTCTAGAGAAACGCCTCAACCAAGTCCCGAAACTGATACCCGTTCTGAGAAATCAATGCCCGGGTGGGCCATCGCCTACACATAATGTGCAGTATGAGTCTAAGTTACAACCAACCAGTGGGCACTCCATCAGCAACCCAAGGAGACAAAGGTCCGCTGGAAAGTTACGCGATCAGCCCGAGATGGGCGTAACGTTAACGCAAGCAGCTAGCTGGAAGCCCAGTCCTCATCAATACGGTTTAACGTTACTGTCCAAAATCAGCATGCCGTTGGACAGTCGGAATTACAAGTCGTACAGAGAGCAAGCACATCGAAATGACAACCCGACTGATCTCTTTTTGGCTAGGAGCATCAACAACACTAGCTACTGCTCGCTAGCTAAGGTTAGCCTCCCCTAGCTAATATTAACTGACTTGACCACTTCAGCCTGGTCGATGATGGGTAATGATGCGGCGTCTTTTGCGAATACTTCAAGTTTCTATGCTCTTTGAGCAACTGGGAAAGACGATATAATTCCCCACTAACTAACATTCAGTATATTATTGTGAATTCATATTTTATTCAATGCAATACTCACCACACATGTCTACACTTTGGTTTCCAGTCACTGCTGCTCGGTTAGTTCCGCGTCTGGGTACTCCTGTCAAGTACGCTCCGCCTCCGCTACAATTTAATTGAATCAGAGCCAAACGCCTGCTGCTATGCGCTCGTCTGATTGGTCCACTGGCTCTGTCAACCACGTTGCACCTAGCGACGCAGGTTCTTCTGACGTGGCATCAGGATGCAGATCCGTGTGCAGGCACCATCGAGGCATCCTGGTAAATGTAACGCACGACCCGACATGCCTTATGACCTAAGATACATTTGACTTTATAAGAGGCGTTTGCTCATTTCCAACTGTCAACGTATTACTATAATCAAGGATAGCCTACTTTCTTGTTCAAACGTTTAGCCAGATTGAATTTTGACAAAGTATAGTAAGAGTTTACACTGTCAATTTCAAGCTCGTAAACCTCGGGGGGGGGGCATGCATTTCCCAGCAGGTACAAAACATCGGGGTATGAATTTTTATATATTGGTGTTTAATATTAATATTTGGGTTCATATTATAAGATGTAACATACATTTAGAAGTAAACACGCCTGCCTAAGAGTTGAGGCATAGATAAACTCTTAAAACGTCTAACAATAATCAATACTAGGAAATTGCAGTCAACATGAGCATTGCTAGTGCTGTTTACTGTTTATACAGTGTGCAATTCCAGTGGCATTTATATTAAAAAATGTCCATGTTATAATCATTGAAAATCTATGAACTCCACTGAGCATGACCTTTAGTTAGAGGACAATAGTGAATCATTTGCATATGGACTAGTCTCTTGTATGCTGACATACTTACAACTGGAACAGGGTTTCTAGCTTGTAAAAGGACCAGACAGTAACAGACAGTTATATCAATCTATTTGTGTGTGTGTGAGAGAGAGAGGCACACAGTTCAATATCCATAAAACTTTATTTACATACAAATTTATATTTAATACATTGCATACTTGTTATATATGCATGTATGCTCTTGTGTCGCGTGACTATTTCAGGAAATGTGTAATAACATAATAATAATTTATCTTAGTTTTTCAGCCATCGGTTGCTTAACATCATCTTCTAAGCTGTTGTTTCCTGGGCTGTGGTGTCTCTGTGTCCTGAAATACTGTCAATGTACTGAGAACAGCTATCAAGGTCAATGAGAACTACGACATAGCGTTAAACACAGTAGCGGTGGGGGAGAGAGGAATGTATCTAGTTTCCATTGGTTTCAAGCTTGAGCAACTCCCTCCTCATCCTTCACCTGTGAAAGAAAAAAATATACACTCAGGGTCCCTAAGCATTTTCCATTAAGTTCCACGCTTTGTACAGACTTTAATTTCTTGACTACTTTGAAGATTTTGGTTGCTGTGTAATATCAGGTGTGCTAGTAGTGACTTCACTCAATAGCTGAATATTTTTCTTTAAAAAAAACAACTATTATCACACTATTTGAAATCAAAGTGGGTCTACAGGTATGTAAAATGCCATCATATCAGCAATGGCAAATATCCGATATTTCATATAAGGCCAATATCTAGCCCTAGTAGTTACATATAGCATATCTAAAGTAACAAACCTGCTCCACTGATTCCACCTCTGGGACATAAAACTGCAACATGTTTTGGATTCCATTCTTTAGGGTAATGATGGAACTGGGACAACTGGTGCACGAGCCTTGCAGCTTCAGTTTGACGATGCCGTCCTCAAAGCCCCGATACAGAACATCTCCTCCATCCTCCTGCACCGTTGGCCTGGGGAAGAAGAACATCAACGCTCATGGAAAAATAACTACAAAGAGAAACGTAAGCTAACAGTGCACAAATGCTATATATTACATGCATCTTTACAAGAACGATAACTATGTAGAACTGTTTACGATCTATGCATGACCAACAGTAGGTACCTGATTCGAGTGTCTAGGAGCTCTTTGATCATAGCAACCACTTCATCGTCGTCATCTGATGGTGCTGCAAAAACAAGATTCCTTGCACTCAAAGACACCTCGCTCTGATTCTATTTGTTAACATATATTTTTTGCATGGCTGTGTGTGTTACTTACCTGTATCAGCACTAGGTGTGCTGTCCTCATTTACAACAGGAAGTCCAGTGGTGAAGAAGTCCATAATGGCAGCAAATACATCAGGTTTGATTACTTTCCATTCCATATTTTCACCAGACTGAGGGGGAGAGAAAGAAAAGGTGCTATTCCAATCAAATGCCATTACACTGTGCCATGATTTGTGGTTCACATGGACTGGGACTGATATTACCCTGGTTATGGTGATGAAGTCAGGGCCCAGGAAGACACTCTTGACACCATCAATCCTAAATAGCTGTCTGAAGGAAAAACACAGGGACATGGGGAAAGCATCACATATGTAATTTGTAATATTAAGTTTACATCTCAAGTTTAAATTAGATATTAGTTATAAAAAATGATATTCCCCTATGCTTACAAATGTATACTATATATCAATTAATGTGTTATTAATGTGCAATATATACTTACAATATACTTTACTTAAGTTTGTAATTGCTAAACTTTCACTTGCTTGCACTTGACTGCTTTTCATTTGAGATGCTCCATCGAATCTGAATTGCATTTAAATGATTCTCTACTGACTTTCAAACATGTATGAGGTTATACTATTTTTTACTACTTTATCATACTAATATGCATATTTCAGTTCAGAACTTCTAACAGAGAAATTATGTGAAAAATTCAGACACACATCTACAAAATCATTATTCTACGAATGTTATTTGAAGAGCTACAGTAACCGAATGGCATCGCACATAGTCTAGTTTCTCTGGTTTCAAGCTTCGAGGAAAAATATGATCTTTCACACAATTACTGTCTGGACTGTGCTAGCACATAGATATACAAAATAAATGAATGGTGTGCTCAGCTCAAAAACTTTGAGGGTGCAGACTCAAGGACTCAAGGAGTGGTATTCTCCTTAAAGTAGTCTTGTATTTGGCAAGTTATATACCTGGCTAGAGGCGAGCAGAATGCATCACGAGGGCCAGCAAAATCCATTGTTCCTGATTCAAGAACTGTGCGGCCAGGCAGAAACTTTAAGCTGTTTGGATTGGGTGTGCCCTGTGTCTGAATGAACATTGACCTTGCTGGAAAGAGACATAACACAAGAAAGAGGATGTAACAATCATAATATTGTGTTTTTTTCTAGGCTAGGGAGCTGCAATCATACTGCAGGAATACCAACCAGGAACAACACAAAGGGGTGTCTGTGTCCAACTCCGTGTGACTCCTGTGTTATGTGAAGGCCAATGAAATCCGGCAGTCTGATATCCATGGCCAACAAGGCTAAGACAGCACATAGAAATAGATTCAAATGGTCATTACCTAGCCATTCATCTTAAAAAAACACTTCATTAACATATTCATGCTGATGCACCTGTGAGAATTCAGTGTCCATACAAGCCCTGTTCATTTCCTTACTCTCAACTACAGACGTGGCAATACCTGCTTCGAGATCTGGTGAATCTGTTGTATAAACCTAATCTGATAAAAGCCATTTTCCATAGTCAAGGTTTTCCTTGTTGTGGTGAAAAGTAGTTAATTGCAAAGTGCTTAACTGAGTTGCTTTTAAATAGTATTTGTGTACATCCTGGAATCGTCATCAAAATGAAATGTTTAATGTATTGTCGCATACTTGTTCATATCAATCACGTTTTCAGGAGGTCAGGCTTAAATAAAAGACTGGTACTATTGTGCTCGCTAAATTTAATATTTTCTCAAGCAACAGATGTTGTAAACACTTATGAAATGTAGTCCCATAGGGGTAAACATCTTTGTCAACAGAATAGTGTTGAGAATGGCGTTATGAAGGTCTAGAAATATAGCAATTAGAGTTCTACAACGTATTTGATTTAAATCTTGCATACTGTTGCTCGCGCACACACGCACACAGTGATAAGCAAAGAGGGTGCACATTTGGCACAAACAACTAGGTCCTAATTGGATATTATGATCGCTATTACATGAAATAGCGGCCATGGGCGAGCTACGTGAATAATACTAGGCGGAACACAAATAAAATCACTGAAATAAGAGACACTCATAACACGCTAGCTACTATCTATGAATCTGCGTCATCCTCTTGTCTTGACTAACGTTAACTAACTGTTAATGTTATGTGATCAAACTGCTGTAGCTAGCTTTACGTAACGTCGCTGTTCATGAAAGCAAAACCCCGAGAATTAAAAGGCAAAACGTTAAAGAGGACATCTCTCAGTTACATTTATTCACAAACAGGCAAACTTACGGACGCGAAAGTCTTGCTGAAATACCCAACAACCTCACGACCTGTCTGCAAGTCGCCATGTTTGTTATGATTATCTAAAAAGAACGGAAGTTCCTGTTTTCGGAAGTGTACGCCAGTTAAAGTTGTCCCCCAATGTTTACAACGGCCACACTGGCGCTCCACTCTACTGCTGTCAATTTAAAATTAGGTAACTTTGCACTTAGAGGAAGAATGCCGTCTTGCAGGAGCTTTAAACCCTGAATGACTAAAATGATGATAGGTTGCAGATGATAGGTTGGATCAGATGTGCTGTCTGCGTTTTATAGCTTATTTGAAAAATATTTCACAACTTAGGGTAGGCTGTAGACGTTTCATAAATGATGTAGCTGACCTGTTTGGCCTGTGATTTCAGTACAGATGAGGGGCTCTATTTAGTTTCAGTGGAACAATTGGCTATTGCTTCAACTATCAACTTCATATGATAATGGTGGCTTAAGCATATTTCTCACAGATTGTTGTCAGTGATCTTCTGTTTTGACTGCTTAAAACACTTTAAGTAGTTATCAAAAAAGTTTGTAGAATTGTTTTACTTTATATGTATAGACACTGTTTAACCACAGTGACGTTTGGTGTCTTCTTTGTCAAAGTGTGGAGGATCAACATGAGTGGGGTGTGTGTATTGTTTGATTCATAATTATTAATCAACCAAATGGCAGGCTTATATCCATAGTTTACAGTAGGCAGCTTGATTTAGACTATTACTGCACAGAAAAGTAGCATTGTGTTTTACTTCAAAATACTCATTCTCTGTCCTTCACAGAATGAAGTACATCGAGACGGAGCTGAAAAAGAAGAAAGGTTTATATGTGTCCACCTTTCTATTGATCAAAGCCTATAGATGAGCTATAGAGAATGTGTGCAAATGCATTTTGAACTATCATTAGCTGGACTCCCAAAACAGTGTTGTACTTCATGTTTTGTAAATACACAGCTCCTTTTTATTTTTCCCCCAGACATCTCACTATTGAAATGCCTGATAGATTTGTGTTTATGTTTACTGGCAGAGTGTGTTGTTTAAAGGAGGATTCCACTTCCCGTTATTCCATAAATGTTAAATTGAGTGGTATTCCTCTTTAATATTAGGTAGCGTGAGCCATGAAAGTTGAGTTTCATTCCATTGTTAAATCCTCATTGTGAGTGGAATTGTGTTTTTTCAACTTCCAGAAAAAGCACAGAATTTAATTAAAGATGTAAAGCCATTGAAGCTGTAATTGTACTTTAATTTGACTAATGCTTAATGAGAGTAGAAAATAAAAAAAACATTACAAAAGCCAACCTTTACAAATGATATCCAAAAATCATACACTCATAAGCAATTTCAAAGTCAAGGCTTTCATAAGACTATGAAGCCGTACAGGGAATTTACCGTAAAAACAGGCCACATTTTTAAAGTTGTCTTAATTATCTTTGTGGTGTCAGGAAAAAAAACACCATCCATACATATATATATATGTCGCTGTATTGGCAAATTTTGTAACTGGCTGAATGGCTTGTAAACTGAGGGGAACATAACTAACATTATGACATTCTGCTGATATGAATAATTATTTGGTTATTATCGGTACAGACTTTCCATGGCGCTCTTTTCCTGTGATAACTACAAAGCAAAGGAAATCCTCCATGCTGAAGTTTAAGTTCCAGTCCAGTTCCATTTTATTCCCTGTCGGCCACACAAAACAGTGGCGGACTTACATGGACACACATTTATGAGACATTACTAACACTAACCTATATACACCACTAGAATACAAACTGTGTCGAGGTGTTTAATGTGCCAAACTGTATCCAGTTTTCCCCAGTGCTTCATGGTTTCTCTATGGAGGTGGTCCCGTGACCGTTGAGGTGGTGCTGGGCGTTTGTTTCCTGTGAGGGAGGTCCATCGTTGTTCTCTCCGTCCCCGTGAGCAGAACTGCAGCCGGTGCCTGGGGAGGCCCAACTGTCCTGCCGCCGGTAGGCCTCACACAAGGGCAGGTCAGTGCTGTCCCACTGACTGTAGCTTTCCAGAACAGAAACCAATAGGAGGCACAGAATCAGCGCAGCACAGAAAGAGAGGAGCAGACAAAAGCGCCAAGTCAGAATAAGCACATTCATACACATACAGAAGAGTACATGAAGGCACACATACGATAGGACACAAAAAAGAATGTTATGCAAAGGCATTGGAAACAACAGCCAGTATGAAGGGAAAGCTTAGCTCTTCTGTTATCGCCTTACAGAGGCCTGCAAGTTTGGTTAAGATGGAATATATAGTGCTATGTGGGTCAGATGTGGATACTTTTATTTTATCAGACTATATCTGGAAAATAAATGGGACAACACCTGAAATGCCAGTTGGGAATGCTCTATTACGGCTCTACTAGATAATGTAACCAGAGGTATGCTGTATAAATTGTTGAAATTGTTGAAAAAAGTGGAATTAGCTGCTGATGAAGGAGAAAGAAGAGCGAGGAAGAAAAGAGCCCCACACCTGGCATGCCCAACGCAGTATTGAGACACTTCTCAATGCTTTCTTAAGGAAACAACAAATTAGACAAACAATGTTTCGTCTCTACTTTATTTCTTAATTGTTGTAGGTCTATGTAGATAGCCGAGACAGACTGGTACAAATGTGTGCCACAGTGCCATGTGATCGACACAGCTTGCACAGTTACAGTTTGGGTCACTTGAGGTCAAAGGACGGAATCTATAAAAAATGAAACCCCTAATGGAACACAGAAAAGCTCCACTTAGAGAAGTAGTAGTAGCTTCAAATGTGACCTCAAATATACAATCTACCCCAAACATGCTTCCACCATTGCTACTTAAAATGTAGGGGTATCACCTTGACATTTATGATTTAAATAGAAATATATAAATAATCTTCAAATGAAAACAAACGGTATAAAATACTATTTTCAATATAGTTTTGGTTCTTTCAACAGAAGGTATTTTATTCCCTTTCCCTGCAAAGCCTCATGTTGCCAAGACTCATTAACATCCATCTATCCATGGAGAAAACAGACATCTGGGCAATTCGAATGTTCTGATCTCATGCATTTCATGCACTCTGGTCTTCACTTCAATACTAAGATATCTTAGCACTAAAGGAACTATGACAGAACACCACATAACTTCCACTTTAAAGGGGAATACCACTCAATTAACAATTCAATATTTGGTTAAATGTCTCCAGCAAAACTGTTGCAAAATAGAAATCAGGGAACCTAAAGTCTAATCTAGGCTCTCTGGGCTCTAAATCTGCACCCACATTAACTTACTTAATCGCAGTGTCATCTGTTCTGAAACTCATTATCACCAGAAAACCATTCTGGCTATCGTCACTGATCTTTACCAGATATGCTTGCAGTTTAGTAGATTGGTGACACAACAGATTAGGGGATCAGTTTTTTGTTTTAGATTATGGAGGACAATAGTCACTAATAAAACACTGAACTGAACCTGGTTTAGGGCATTCAAACATTTACATTCTGACATTTAGTGGTATACCCCTTTAATGCTGAAGCCTAACATTGTCTACTATGGACAATTATGACACAAACCATGGAGCAGAAAAAATACCAGGGCACTTCCTCATTAATTACAGTATCAAGTCATTGGTGGCTATGTAGCACTTAGTGAGATGAGTTTCGTCATGTCTTGTGCGATACCACCTGGCATCACTCAATGGACATCGGCCACATATTGTTTGTTGATGAATGGTACAAGTTAGATATCCAAATGAAGGTGAGAAAACAACAACATTAAAGCTTTTGGGTTGAGATGTGGGTAGAATTAAACACTTCATAGGGTTCAGAGGTGAGCGGTAAAGGCAAGCGTGTACACGGTGGGCATGGGATTGTGGAGGGGCAGTGGAGTGGGGCAGGTATGAGCCTACTTGTACCTGGAGGAGTAATATTCTTCCTCTAGCTCGTACAGGTCGATGGCGATTTCATCACGGAGAGAGGTGAGTTTCTTGTCACACTCCTCCTGCAGCGAGCGGAGCTGCTGGTTCTGGAGGCTGATGGCGTCGTTTACAGAGGGGAAGTCGTTCAGAATGAGGAACTGCTTCAGATCCGACACCAGCTTCATCAGGGACTCACCGGCACGTACCTGTCACAGTAACACGGAGAAGAGCTAACAAGTTTTTCTTAGTGAGTCCTGACAAAGAAACAGTGCCAAACAGAGACAGTCAAATTTAGTCCCCCCACCCCCCACCGAAATTTGTTTAAATTATTTAAGAAGATACATTTTCATTTTACATTATCTGCATTAAATCCAAGGGTGCCAGTCTTGGCCAAAACTGTATATTTGTGCATGATGTTTGTTTCTAGGAGCAGTTTTTCTGTTGAAGTATTTATCTTGTTGGGGGTTTTATGTTGATGGAAATTAAAGTATTGAAATGTGATGTTTGAAGTTTGAATAATATCCTACATCCTGCATTTATTATTGATTGAATGATACTGATCAATTCGTGAATTCCTCCCTATTTGATTGGCTGTCTATACTCTTGACAAGTTGTCCTCATTCCTGACAGGTGTGAGTTGGAGTAAACCCATATTCTTCACGCATGGAGAGAAGTGTGCAGCAATCTTGTTTACTGTTCTGCCTTGTCATTACTCTGATGGTCAGCACCTTGTGTGAGTGCTTTCTTTCCTTCTCTTTTTTTGTTACTAGGATCAAATCCCACCTGCGCTTTCTCTCCTGTCTCCACCATGTGTCCCTCTCTACTCAAGGTGAGTGGGCAGCACAGTCTCAAAAGTATTTTATGTCAGTGTGCCTTCTGAAGCACTTGATCATCAACATATACTTACGATGTTGGCTGCTCTGACGTGCATCTCATAATGGTCTTGCTCCCCCTGGGTTGCCCGAGAAACCTGTGTCTCATCTTCTATCTGGAGAAAATAAAGGTTGCAAAAAATCACAGCAAGACAAGCCGAGGGCAAAGAGGGCAGGAGTGGGTGATGTTATAAAGACAGCAGGCTAACCCTGACCCTCCACAGCCGCTAATGCTATCTCCTGTCCAAGAGAGAGAGAAGGGTCCAGTACCTTCGCTGTTTTGATTATTTCTGTGAAGTTGTCCAGAATGGACCTGATATCATCCTTCAGTCTCTTGTTGTAGTTCTGGAGGAGAGACTCTTTGCTTTGGGGGAGCACCCTCTGAGTAGCCATCGTGCTCAGGACAAGGCAACGCAGCTTCCTAGCAACATTAACACAAGCCCTTTGAGTTGCACTGTTAAAATAAGTTTCTACGATAACATAACGGTTATAACTTACCTCCTACTTCATATTTTTGTAACGTTACTTCTACGAAAATGAGAACCAATGTTATACCAGCCAGAATAACAAAATATGCCAACCCAAAACAAGACTTCTGGTCGGAATTTTCAAAATAAAAGTATTTTAGAAGGAGTAATTAAAACGTAGCAACGTGTTTTTAGTAATACACAGTATCAAAGTGAAAATACAGATATATTAAAGGAGTAATATGCGGTAAATGTAACAAAAATTGTTGCGTCCCCCCAAAAAATGTTATTTTCACAGCCTTGCCTCTATGACATATAAACAAAAGACTGCTGAAACGAGCAGTCACTTCCGCCGTCCGACTCCTTTTAGGGGACGTGTCTTTATTCTGTTTCTATTTATTTTCTGATTTCTGTATTATTAGCTAAATCAACGGAGCGATATGCTTTACTTATACTGGCAATGCTTGTTTTATACATTTATTCTGTTTATTAAAAGGAGTCGTGTCTTGGAAGCATTCAGTTGAAGCAAATATTTAAGTTTAAGGTCAGACTTTTGGTGACCGATACACAATAGAAGCAGCGGTCTGTTGAACGCACATAATTCATTCAAAACGCCTCCCAGTCCATATCAAGCCCTGGCTGACTGTATGCTGGCCCTCTAGTGGTGCCCCAGCTCACATGAAACCTCTCACAGCTAGCCTAAAGACCAAGGTGACAAATTACCTCCAGCCAAATGATGTTCAGTTTTGGTTGTGGCTGGTAGACTTGTCTTTTTTTACCAGATAATTCTGCCAATGTCAACAACCCATCTTTTTTCAATTAAATGAAGCAATTTGGCTGGTAAAATAATTAAAGTGGCTGTTGAATGATGGTATTCACCATGACTTTCAGACATTTAATAAAAAATAAAAAAAAGAGCCAAAACGTGTTTTACATTCATTTAATATTTTTAGGAGAGTTTTCAAAGGCAGCCTCTGCAGCATGACTCAAGTATTTTGATGTGAGTGCCTTAAATGTTAAATCCTCCATAAGTTTCCCATACAACACTGGTGGAAATACAAGTTGTATAAATCTCACACAGCTGTGTTATCAAAACACATTCTGGGAGAATCCTGACTGTCAGTGACTATGTGCAACCTTCATTTGTACAGGTTGAGTGAGAAAAGTGAACATTTATAAAAGATTGTACAATTGAAGAAAAAAATATTGATTTATATTTCAACAGAGGAATACATGAATTACACTTAGAGGAATCAACATGTACTTCAACCCATTCTTAAATGTGCCAAGGAGGGAACTAAAAAGTGCCATAAGATTTTACAAAGCACAAGACAATAAAATATTTTCCATATGGCTATGGAAACAAATAAATTCAAAAGTAATGCCAATCACCATTCAAGGACTCACTCACCAGATAACACCACAATTACAATCCCTGACTGGAACTATTATGTTACACACAAGTGCTGAAGATAATGTGACAGAAGGCGAGCATTGTTTAAGCATGTATTTTTACTTCAGGTGCTTACCAGAGTTAGTCACAGTTAGTACACATTCAGATTTTACAAAAGATGTCCATGATAAAGGTAGATCAATTGAATGGGAAATAGTCCATGCATACTGTATTTTGTGCTGATTGTGAGTGCAATAAAATGGAGTAAATGCAGCAGTTTGTTAGGAGGATAAAGGAAGAGGCAAAAGCATAACTTTACGCTGCTTGTTGTGGAAGTAGAAGGCTTAAGAAATAACATACTGTAAAACAGAAAGCAACAAAGAAAACTGAACCTTAAGGACTACATGCATGTAACACAGGAAGTAATATATTGTATTCTGTATGCCTGGCATTTATATAAGGCTTGCAAGTTGCATGGAATAAACATGGATATTCCGTTTTTCAGAGACAGGACAGTAACCACAAACATAACAATACATTACAAAAAGACAAACATGTTTGATTGAAACAAGAAGAGTACAATTTTAAATCATAGTTTAAAATGTCTATGCATCATTATCCAGCATCTGATTAATATCATAAACTATCAGACATAACAGTACTACTCAGAGTTAATGCGGTTTATATCCTACCACGAAGACAAAAACAATGAATGGTCTTGGAGAACATAAGTAAGGCAGTTTCCAAATTTCTTGTTTGATGTAATTGCAAGGGAATTCCTCTGAAGTACGTGGAGACAAAACTCAGAATGGAGGAGACCAGGGGCTACATCATAACGTTTTGCTCAATAAAAGTGCTATTATAGATGGGTTTTTTTCCAGGCTTCTGAAGTGATGGTCCTGTGAGTAAAGCTTAGTACTTCCATTCTGAAAACAAATACATCAGAGGAATTGAAGTCTGGTGAATGTGGCAATATCAGGCCCGCTAACAGTTTCACAGTAAAGCTCAAATGTCCAGGAATCAAAACTGCCAAAGCTGCAGATAATTTATTTAGTCCCTCATTGAGCGATATTCTAGAGCTGGCAAGAAAACTGAGGTAGGCAAGAAAACAAACAAATACTTGACCACCGTATCTTCTGTGTGCACGCGTACCAAATGACAATTCTTAAGACATTAAAGGACATGACAAGAAAAATAAAAAGGCAACTGGGACAGATGTCACCTTCCTTATTCTACTGCAGCATTCAAGTGTAGTGATGACCTTGTACTATCAAAACTAATTTGAGCTAGTTAGGAATGAGATCCATGCAGGCCTGCAGTCCAGCCGCAGCGCTGGTGACAGCATGCAGTATGGCTGTTAATAGTTTGCATAATCTAGTGGCGCCGCTTCTTACTGCCCTGACCTGCGTGCACCTTCAGGGCTTCTCCTGTGGGGCCTTGAGGTGAAAGGGCGCAGAGACAAAGGGGTCTACAGCACTCACTTCTGAGGTCCATGAGTGAAGAGGTCCAACAGGGACCGACCCCACCGCAGCTTGCCTGCTCACATTAGACACTACTCTATGGGCTGCTACAGGCTGCTGGGGCAAAGGTCCCTCAAAGTGTCGGGAATATTTGGCCAGCGCTTGTGGGCGGAATGGTTGTGGGACAACCTGTCCCAGGACCCCTTGTTCAGGGGTTACAGCGTGAACTACAGTTGGATGAGTGTATGAGGTCATGGGCTGAGGGGACAGGCTGGTGACTCCCGTGGCCTCCTTTCTTTTTCCAAAGGGAGCCTGCAGGAACACATCCAGCTGCTGTTGAGCTGCAATAGGCGCACGTTGGAACGGAGCATTGGCAAACACGTCGCCTGCATCCTCTTGTGCGCTCCTAAACGGGGCTTTAGAGAAGACATCTGGAACAGTCTCCGTCCCCTTTGCGGACTCGGGTACCTGCTGGGAATGATTCTGAGGAAAGGTGTTCGGAGTAGGCTGAGGGAAGGTAGTAGATGGTTGTGTCGATAATGTGCCGGAGTGCGGTGATGGTTGGACGGGTAGCTGAGGTCCTTGCTCTTCTTCATCCTCAGAGTCCATGAGTAGAGGTCTGGAGCCACTGCAGTCATGGGTCCCCACATCACTCTCAATGGCACCCACGCCCTGCTGTTCTTCCTTCTGGGCTTCCTTCTCCTCCATTTCCTCCTCATCATCTTCTTCTTCTTCTTCTTCTTCGCTGGAGTGAACACAGCCCTCATCTGTTTGAGAATCTCCTTCTAGACGTTCAGCCTCTTGCCCCTCACCAAGCACAGAGTAGCCATTACTCCCCTCTTTCAGTTCTGCAGTAGAGAGCAGAGAGAAGAATACACTTCAGAAATGAACAAAAACTAAATTGTTACTGTCAATAACAAGAAACCTCACCCCACTTGAATCCCAATCATCTGAGATCCAGCTGTTCATTTAACTACCAAAACATCAAATCACAACCATGGCCAACAGGACATCTTTATCATCCGTTAACACCAAGGAATCGGCGAGAATGGCCCAGCAGTGAGGAGCCAGCACAGGACAACAAAAACGATACTGACATGTTCTACTCGGTACAGAACAAGGTACACAACACAGACAAGACTAGCCAGTTCTACCTCTACAACATTAAATTACCTTGTTTCCACAAACTGGTGCAACATCCTCTAAGCACATTCATTCAACCATCATCAAAAACAATGCCCCGTGTACTTTGAGTCAAAAGGAGCAACAGCGGCAGAAGTTTTGGTTGCAGTAGATTCTGCGGAGGTAGAAGGAGCTCAGGAGTGAGTAGGTCAGTGGACATCACAGCAGGAGTAGGAGGAGTTAGGGACAGACAGACAGGCTGACACAGGGGAGCAGAGACAGAACAGTCTTACCTCAGCAGTGTTGACAGCAGTTGTTAACTGGCAGCTCTAGGGAAGAGGTTAGTGGCAGCCATTAAAGGAAAATACCAGTGTTTTACTTCTTGGGGCTTCTTGGGCTTTTATGGGCCAGGGTTCCTTTAATCGTTTATTTACAGATCAGTGCTGCTAAAGGATGGACTGACGAGGGTGTCTGCCAAAGAAGTTGTAAATGTAATGGGATCACATGGGAAGGTAACACAGCTTTGAATTGTATATCTTGCAACACCTAGGAAGCATTGAATAACGGAGCGGGTGGGTGTGAAGTATCAGAGAAATGAACGGAGTGAAAGGAGAGGACGAGAGGAATGAAAAACATCTCTTTCCCCTTTTACATCTCAGGGCACAGCTCAGAGGGAAGGACAGTTGACAGGTCATGAGTAAAAGGGGTGATATACAAGGAAACGTTTGGGGCGATTTAAATGGGCAACACATCCAGCAACAGACAACAAACTGAGATGTGGTCATAAATCTATTCCAATGCTTTCTGGCTACAAGATGTTCCGATGTGATAAAGGACACGAGTTTGAAAATAATAAAAAAAAAAAAAAAAAAAATAAGCTATCTAACTGTCATCTGGTTGATCAAGGGACAAGCAGCTAAATAAAATACAGGGTAAAGAGAAAAATATTAAGAGGTTCCTAACAGACTACTAAAGATAGTAGGCCATTTTCTGTCTTCAGTGTAAAAATCAAAGAATGTGACTCAAAACCCAAAAGACCCAAAGAGACTGAAATTACATTCACATTTATGAGTTTTATTCAATGTCCCTCTGTTTGAATTATTTCTTCCTCCATTCATAAAAATAGAATTACACACTGGATCATAATTCTGCTTTGACATAGGGACATTTGCTGCCAAATCATGTCAAGCAGTATAATATAACCAATGCAATTATAGCAGTCACTGTTTCAACCCAACCAACACACTAGGTACATCGGTTTCACACAGCAACACAAGTAAGACTCTACGGCAAGGCTAGAACTCTACAGGATACAGCACTGTGGTGTCTAATAATGTTAAGCATTATTGTAGAATTGCATAGGTTAGCCACGAAAAACGCAAATGACTTAACTGTACAACATTATTTGGAGAGAAACCAAACAAAAAAGCATAGTTGTATTGACCAATTATTTGTCCACAATTCTTATAGTATGGTCAATGTCTGTGACTAACCTTCACAATATGTGGCATTGGGCAGAGGGGGAATAGAACAACTATTCATGTCACAAAATAAATAAAAAACTTTAACTTAAAGCATATACTAATAGTGGCATCTCAATGGAAATGTATTGTTTTGATTTGTGCATTACACTTCCAATATACAGAAACAAGAGTGTTACATCGGCTGAATGTATAATGGGGAAACAAGCAGCCCTGCTTCTGTTTGAATGTCAGTGTAGTACCTGATATTCAACATCTCAGCTGATATGAACTTTAAAAGGAAACTTATACCTGTGTAATTACCCCTGGCTTCTACATTTAAGATGTAATCCAACTAACAGGCATTTCAGGCATTTCTAGCAATCAGGAATCACATGTAAAGCTGATCCTAGAAGGAAAGATGTCCATGTAATGTAACTTATACAGCTGGTTTTTAAAAAGTGTCACACAAAGCTCTACTTATGATCAGCAGCCGATCAAGTGAGAACACTTAAAAGCAGGGAAAGGGGTCACAGAGATATCAGGAAGTAAAATCCGTCATGAGCTCTGTTTCGCCATTTCTTAGATGTGGGGGAAATCTATCCCAGTCATGCAACTTAAAATGGAATCACCAGCATTATGAAAAGAGCTGGAATGGAGTGCGTCAAATACTACCCCAATGAGGTGAAGCACAAGCACAGAGTTGCATCTACAGATGAGGGCAGCTAAAACAAAACAGGACTAACTCAACCTTAGACAAGAATGGAGAGATGAGACATAACGACTTTGGACAAGCGAGGGACATCTTTGCACTCTTAAATACAGCTTCATAAAGAATACACAGAAATATTTTTTTCTATAATATGTACTTATGAATTGTATATATTTCACTTCATACATTCATTCTAAAGCACTATGAATAGTCACATTTATTCATACCATGATAGATGAAATGCCTTTAAATATTGAACACTTTAAAGTCTACTTTAACTAGTGCTGACAAGGGGAAGATTTACAGAGGTTTTATGTACAAAGGAGCTGTTTGGAATATCTTCTCAGAATTAAATGAATGTTACATTGGCCAAGCAACATCAAGGTATGTGATATGAATGGACTGGCTAGATAAAACAGAGGGGATGTGAATAGGAATGGGAGAGAGCTTGTGTGCCACATAGGCACAAGAAAAAGACATTATCATGTAAAGCTTGTCCGATAAAACCTACACAAAACAATTGGACGAAACCTACACTGTACATCCTTCTCTCTTCAGTGGTGCAATGCTAAAAATCTGCTCATCTTCACTGACCACATTGACCCTGAGACCGGACCAACACATGGCATAGCTGGTACAACTTGAAACATAGAATAATGAAATCTGTTCTCTAACTTTGGCATCGTTACAAATCGTCCAATAATTTCACTCCCTTTTCTTCTGCTGTGCTAATCTTGACAGTGAGTCAAAGATGAAGATATGAAGATGAACCCAATTCCCCTACACAAAAATAGGCAATTTCAGTCCTTTATAAAATGCAAATGTTCCATTAATAGTCTTACCATGCGTTGCAGATAATGCTGAGGGTGATGATGTGCTGCCATGACCAAGGCAATGCAGCCAAATTAATCAGCCAAATTCACATTGATTTACATTGGCTTCACCAGTTTTCATGATTTCAAGAGTACATCACAATTAGTAGTTTTAAAAGGTGTAGTAGACAAACATACAGGTACACTGCAGTTGCATCTCTTACTGATCTATCTGGGAGTAGCTACATAGAATTTAACAGATTTGACAACCTTAATAAGCGCAGTTTGGCTATGCGCACTGAGATCAAATTATTTTCTCATCATTGGTCGCTCCTGGTTTGTGGCCTAAATAGTTAAATCAGTGCAAACAGCTCTGAATGGTTCACTCAGGGCGCATGTTTGCCTTGTCAATAGTTTGGCTACCTACCCAGGAAAGTGCTTCAAATTACCCAGGAGGGCTAAAGCAGTGGTTCTCAATCCAGTCCTCAAGGAGCCCCTGTCCTGCAGGTTTTAGCTCCAGCTCTACTCGGGCACACCTGAACCAATTAAGGTATCATGAAAACATGAAGGTCCTTGAGGACTGGATTGAGAACCACTGGTCTAAAGCATTTCACTACTCACTCTTTAGTCAGACCCCTGACACAAATGAGCTTGCCCAAAGTTGAATAAATAAAGCTTCAACCCTGAACAAGTATACAAACGCGGTGAACACAATGTAGCTGTGATCAAGCCAGATAATGGCACCAATCACCATGGCAATGCACTCAATGAGGGATGTTAATGGGAGTGTGAGGAAAGCATGAGGAAGACCATGTTGCAGCCAGGACAGAAGCAAACAATGTGCTAAGGGGTTGATGTAAGATTGTTACCAGCATGGGAATGTCAACGGCCAGCAGAGATATTTAAAACCAGCTTATCATGCAAGTAGAGATGGAGTTGAGGCAAAGGAGGCACATAAGGAGAAAGGTTCCTCTGAACCAATCTATGCTGGCTCCTCAATTTCACCTTGTAAGGTGCTACGTTAAGTGCCTCTGCTTCCCCCCATCTCTATCCCCCCTGCCCCATGTTACAATTGCACACTGCCCCTTCGACCTCTCCCACCCCCCTAGAGGTCGATGAGCTGATCCACCAGCAGAAGGGAGCGCGCCAAGTTGGGGATGCTGGACTCTGAACTGCCACTGTTGCTGCGCGAGTGGCCACCTGAAACGTGCCAGAGAGAGAGACAGAGAGAGAGATGGGCATGGAAAAGCCAAGGGAGAGTAAGAGTGTGAAAGACAAGCAAAAGAATAAGTAATATTAACGTAGACCGTATGGAGAAATGAAGAGCAAGGAATTGATGAGGATGAGGGCAAATTGATGGTAGAGCAGAGAGATGTACATGAGGAACAGAGAGAAACAGAGAGAGAAAGACAGGCAGAGAGTGAGCTGGGGTTATCTGTATACAGCTGCATTATTATAGGGAGAGAGTACGGGAATGTCCTATTCTTACATGCTACCTTTGGGAGGAGACTTCTAGTCTAATAGTTTTCATTCCTGCCCTGACTCGGAAGCATGAGCTAAACAAAACAAGCCAAACACCTGCAGAGAGGAGAATCCCTGGCAGTATAAAGAGAAAGCTCGCTGATGTGAGAGCTTGATGAAAAGCCTTGCGACAATGTGACGGCACACTCAAGACTTCACATCAACTTCACATCAGCGGTCACAGAATGAGCTATGGTGTCAGGGCTTTTGAATGAAGGGTTGCGTCATTCATCTTTGATCAGCAGTTGTGTGAGCTGAGGAGAGCGGCTCCTTCAGAGTGGCTCAGTCTGGGTTTTAGCAGGTGTGAGTGCTCATCTCTGGATTCTGCTAGCCTTACCTTGATTCGAATTTTTGGAGATGAGCACGGGAATGGGGTCAAACTCGTCCTCAGTGCCCTTCTCCCCACCCGACATGAGGAAATCAGAGTCTGCGGTGAAGGAAGAGGAAGTGAAGGAATGATGAAGGGGGGAGGTTAACGCAGCCAACGAAAAGAGCAAAAAGGAAGCAGGATGCAAGTAGATTAAAAATAGCCAGGGCAGTCACAGCATTTAAAGCCATGCTTTTTATGTGGCGTTTGGCTCTTCTACAAATGAGTCAAGGGGTCTGTTGAAGGTGTTGTTAAATGTCCAATATCACATAATCTAGATTTTATTTTCTGGCTCCCCGTGGATTGGGGAGGATGTGTGCTCTGTAATGATTTGATTTGCATTGACCAAAACTCCCAGTGGACATAAGGCTAGCTGTGGGGTGTTGCAGAGAGGAGGTCTTACCAGCAGATGTCTGACCAGGGGGCAGTGATACAGAGGCCAGCTCTTCCAGACAGGAGCCTGAGCCAGGAGGAGCAGAGGAGCAGGAGGAGGAAGGTAGAGCAGAGACAGACTGAGCTCCAGGAGTAGAGGGGTGAGATAACAGATCGCAGCCCAGCAGAGAGTCCTCCCCAGTCAAAGGGTCTGAGAGAGGATGAAACAAAACCAGAGGGACCAGGGAGCAGGAAGACAGGAAAGGAAGAAGCTTGTCAGCTCAAGGAGCAGAAGAGAATGCATTTAGTTAGTAAGTCAGTTTACCATATTACGTCTGCTCACATAGGGTCATGTCAAAGTCCAGACAAAAAAAATACCTTGGTGAAAACGGCAAACAGTTAGCTTCCTTTGATGGAGCAGATTCCCACTACAACAATACACTGCACATGAAAAAAACCTTTAACCACAGCATACAAAGCCAGGGGCAGCAGTTACGCTCTACTGCTCAGCAGTAGGGGTGAGTTCCCAGCCTACATGCCACAGGCAACGTCGATCATTACAGAAGTATGTAGATTGTGGGTGCGATTGAGGGGTAGATTGAGCAAGATCAGCATTGTTAATGAACAGTTAGTTCAATGTTTTCCTGTTTCATGGATCAGAGCAATTGTGCTAGACGCTAAAGCAATCGTTCCAGACAATGCCATTTGATGCCAGTCACAGGCCAGGATCATTTGGTGCCAATGCCTTGTTGCCAGGACGGCTTAGTCTGGTATGTTTGTGCAGGTCCATGATAGATGATTTTGTGCTTTCCACGCCAAAAAATAATAAACACTGTTATAAATCTCCTGGAATAAAGTGACAGGGATGGGGAAGAGTAAATGATACGGGGGTCATGATCTCAACACAATATTTCTTTTTTTACTCCCTCCCCTCAAATGCTGCAAGAAAGTCTGTTGTTTACATTTCCTAGTCTCTGGTCCAGGACACTAACCTGGCATGCTGGCGGAGATGAGCTCTTGTTGTGCTGAATGCCGCTGGGCCTGGGGGGGTTCCAAACCAGGAATCAGGGAATCAACACACATATCTGCCTTTGCTACACAGAAACAAGAGGAGGAAAGAATGGTAAGATTAAGAAATTAATAAAAAGATAAAAAATAGATACACTGAACAGAGAGGGGTTAAAGGAATGTACGCCTTCCTGAATCCTTTCTCCAGGTCTTTGTGTCTTAAGAAACATAACAGTCATCACTCATTGGTAGTGGAAGAAAGAGAAGGAAAGGAAGGAAGAAGAAGATGCATGCAGCGGAAATGGGTCATCGCAGGGCAAGGCAAGAGACAAGAAGAGAGCCTGTACCATTGCAGGAGCTCTCTGCAGAACTGGTGAAGGGGTCAGCCAGGGGTAAGAGGTCGGGGAGCAGCAGAGAAGTCTCTGGGGACTTCAGTCCCTCAATCAGCTTCTCTGTGAGTGAGCCAGAGAGAGAGATGGAAGGAGGCAATGGAAAGATGAAGAAAGAGAAATGGAATATTTTCTCCCATTGACTGAGTTTCATATATTTGTCTTTTCTTTCTCTGCTCTCTTCCTACTGATCTATGCAAAATCCCCTCCATCTCATCAAAATAAATAAGAATAGCCATGGGTTAGTAATTGGTGAAAAGGTAAGATGTAACAGATATCAAGTAGCCTAAATAGCAAACATCTTTAAACAGGAAGTAATATGGTTAGGTGGTCTTTGTTGTTACATCACGTCCTTGGTTTTGTGTTTCCTATCTGAATATTCTATTCATTTTCAATTCCCAAATGGCTCGAGAATCAGGTGGCTTGCAAAGTTAATAAAACCATAATTTATTTGTGACATGAATGCAGAAGGTGGTTTATTTAATTGTACCCACCACAGTCATACTCTCCAAGACCAGTTAGTGGAGTGAAATCCCATGCTTTCATTCCACTTCAAGAGTGTGAGAAATTCACAAACTTCAATAGCAAACCATTAGTTTACGCCTTTAATTCCACAAACAAGCATTGACAATTAGTGCAGTGGAGCAGTGTATGTCCAGTGTCCCTTTCCACATGCCAATCCTCTCAACTTTTCATTTTGGGACCAGTGCTGACAGATGAGCAAAGGACATCCTTGTTAAGTCAGCTTCACCCTGCGTGCTAGAATCTTCATGAAGGCAAAGCATGACGGTTGTTTTTAAGATATGTGCCTCTCATATAATCCAAAAATGTAGCTATTAGACCAAATTATTATTACCAATCAGGTTAAGTGGAAACCACACCCATGCAAGTTATATGCTTCTCTCTGCAGCTCATACTTACAGGTGACTGCTATTGGGCAAAATAGGGGCAGACGATCTGAGGGAGGGAATGTGTGGGCTCAGAAAATGGCACAGCAGATGTGGCCTTTTGCCCCCTTCACTACAGGAAAGAGGTCAATACTGGTGACAAGCTGTAATAAATCCTCAGAGACATAAAGCTAATTCTGCCTGTAAACTCATTGGAGAACACATGGGATATTCAGTGCTAAGTGCCATCTCAATGAAGTGCATTTTCTAACATACATTTGTCATTTAATTCCAATAATGGTATCATTATCCCATTTGTGGCTTTGTCTCAATGTCCTGTGGACACAAGAACTTCCTGTTGCTTCATGCTGCACATGAGCACGCTGAACAACTCAAACACTCAAAGCTCTCTCTGCCCCATCAGCAAATGTCACATGGTGTTTGCTTGTGTGTAGCTATTTGAGTGAGTGAAACAAAGAGATAGACAGCTTGGACAGCACAGAGAAGATTAACCACACCCTGATTATGTAACATTTTATCCTCTCAGTTCAGTCACCGTCACCGAGTGAACAAACAAGCGATGACCACCAGGGTTAAAGAGCTATGAAGTGCACAGTCGCAAAAGGTCTAAAAGCTAAACTGAGTATAAAGGGCTGGGTCAACACTTAATTAGCAAACAACAGAATCGCAACTTGGGCTGAAGATCTAACACTAAACGTTCCCCTTGTTCTCAGTAGCACTAGTAAGCAGGAACCTACAGCAGTATGGCAATCCAATTAACAAAGGAGAATTTGTCCTTGACGTTCCCAGGCAACAGCAAAACCACAGAGCTGCAAATGAGATGCGATCTAGCTGTAGCTACCGACTCAATTCATGCAAACTGACAAGGAACCACTGTGAGGCTATTTGATAGGCCAACAAGATAGCCTCTGGGAAGTGCATTTTCAAGGAAACTACCACATTAAAATGAAAAAGTGACTAGTGAGTCCTATATATATATATTTGCTCAAGAGCCCTAGGCATTATAGGACCAAAGGCATGGTTTGTATTGTTCTATGCAGAGACAAGAAAATTACCTGGGGTGTCAGAGAGGGAGAGGGCATTAAAAGGGTCTGCGACACTCAACAACGCTGAACCTGCATCCAAACCCAGGATGTCAGTGGATCTTTCAGCTTAACATTACACAGAGAATAAACACAGGGAGAGAACAGAAGAAGCAATGTGAAGTATGACAGTAGAACAACAGAAGAAGGGACTGTGGGAGATAGAAAGGACATGAGCTAAGGTTTATAATAACTCTAGGAACTCATTAGAAAATCACAACAGATAAGAAAAACAGAATACAGGACAGTGACCGAATTTCCCCATCTCAAATTAAAGTGGCTCAGAGATATTCATAGTAATGTATGCTTGATAACTGATATATCATTCAAAGAAGAATGGAAGCTGTGCAAAGCAGAGGAAACAAAAAGCTGAATGTATAAGTATACAGCCCCAGGGAAATATGTAGAAATGGGAGACAGTTGTTCTACTGAGCAGAGACATGAGAGCCCTACCTGGGAAAGCTTGGAGCCCTGGAATGAGATTTTCACTGGAGCCCAAGGCCTTCTCTCCTGGTTTAGCAGCTATACACAAAGAAACAGCAAAGTAATTTTAGACTACACATCTAATATTTCAGGTATACGTATGCAGTGGACAGGGTGGTCTTACTCTCAGCTAGCTTTGCGAAGTCTTTGTTGAGCAGCTCTTCTGCCGTAAGCTTGGAAAAGTTGTCATCCCCAAAGGGGTTCCAGCTGGGCTGGGCGTTGGTGCCAGGAGGGGCTGATGGGCCACCGCCCTCACCTGGCTGGTACACACTCTGCTGGGAGGAACAGGGGGAGCCGGACGGGGTGGTGCTGGCTGATCTACAGTACACAACATAAACATAAACACATACAACAGAGAGCACACAACAGAATTTGATCTGGGTGTCATCTACCTCAGTCAATTCTGTCAATACTGGCCTACTGATGTATGCAAATAGAGTAAGTCAATCGTCCACAGAGTTATTTGTGGACTGAATGGAGTGATTATTCCTGGGCTGGATTCTCCCGGGCTATAAAAGGGCCGTTTATTCTCCTTCGGGGTTCTCCGTCTTATGAATGGACTGTTTATTGCCCCACTGAGCTCGCTTAGTGCCATGAATGGACAGTTGATCCCTCAGATAATTTAGAGGAGTTCATTCTGCTCACTTGGACTTGTTGAGGCTCGCCTCGGCTGCAGCCGCCTGGAGTAGCTGGGTGGATTTGCTGACCGGGACCCCAAACACGGCACTGTGGGTGACATCGCTCAGGATGCGCCTATGGCCACCCTTCGCGGCCATCTTCGGGGATGAAGGGGGTGTTAGGGAGCTGACTTTGTGGATCCCTCGGCCAACGGTCTGTGGAAAGAGGGAAAAGACACAGAAGGGAGCTGATGGGCCATGTCGATGGTGCCAATAAAGAAGATATCTGATAAGAGAACATGTTCATTGCATACAAAGATCCCAAGAAATTAGAAAGAATAAGAAAAAGATGATAATCATTGAAGAAGTTTGATTATGATCCGCAACATAATGGCTCATCAATTCCTCCAAAACCACAGGGTTATGAAAACAGAACAAAGTAATGAACATGGGAAGAATAGATCCCACTGCAGAGAGATTAGAAAGAAAGAGAAAACCCTGATGATTCAAGAGTTAATTAACAAATCATTAAGCCACTTTAAAAATAATAATTGTTTTGACAAGTTGAAAGAAGTGGTGCAAAAGAGTATCCGTTTGTCGTTGTATGATCGGTATTCATCAGATTGCAGCAAATATGTCTTTTAAATCGTTGGACAGTTAGTAAATCCCCTAAAGAGGAAGCATGTCTAGTTGAAGGCATTCCTAAATTTAGTATATTCTGTAGGAGATCATTCCAATTTTCCCAGTGCAAGTGAAGAGTGAACACAAATCTGGATGTTATTCATTAGAGAAGAGCTGGTAAGCAACCCTGATCCAAAGAGCAGCAGACGGCATCATGAGTGGGGAGGTTACCAGGGCCTCTGGATCAGTGGCAGGGCAAACGGCTGCAGACTCAGGGATTGGAGACAGAGCTGCAGTTTCATGGATGGGGGCTATCACTGCAGAGCTGGCTGGCTGCTGGTGTTGCAGTTTCAGGGTAACAACTGGAGGAATGGGCATAGCTTTGGACTGCAGCAGGGCAGATGCCTGAGAAGCTGACTGCTGCTGCGCTGTTGATGGTGGAGGCTCTGTACCAGCTGATGCTACACAGGAATACCACACAGCCAATGATGAGGCAGGCCCAGTTCCCATTTCTAGTTTGTCCCAGTTTATTGTGATTTATCGCTTTTTGACAAGTGCAGCAGTTTTTTATAGTACACACACATATATATATATATATATATTATAAATTATTTTTTGAGTTTCTTTTCTACCTTACTTGAGGGCACATAGTGGAAACCAACAGAAACGATGAGAGGCAGAGAGGGAGACAGGAGAGGGATGAGGAGCAGTGGTGTGTGTGTGTGTGTGTCGAGGGGGGTGGGGGTTACTGTTAATTAATGGCTAATGAAATTAAATATGTGTCGATATTTAATTGAATTATGAGTACTTAATTAAAGACTAACACTGCAAACCTCAAACAAATTGATTTTTACACTCTGAACCACAAGATAAACCTGTTACGCACACACACTTTCTGTGAGACAAAATCCCTGATCTCTATTCTGCCAGGATGCCTACCTGCTGGTTGCTCTGTTGTTGTGGGATAAAGAAGGCTGGAGCCTGTTGCTGTTTCATGAAGAGCTGCTGATGCTGGGGTGTGGCCTGTGGCTGCACAGTGGCGGTCTGTGCTGGCTGGGGTGCAGCCTGTGCAGCAGGAGCCTGTTGAGCAGGTTGGACAGCAGCAGTAGCCGGAGGTGGGACACCGATCCCGACACCTGCAATGGACGAAAGAAGATAAATGGCTGCCTTTTTAGACTAAAACTATTATATTTTATTCAAAACATTATAAATCACAAAACAATACTTGGATGGAAACTCAGCTAGCATGAGTCATAGAAAAATGTAAAAAGTATGGTTCTGAAATGAATGGCAAAATTGTGCAAACAACTCAACCCTGTCTTTTTACACGTAGGCCACAGACTGGCTGGCCCTGCAAGACTGAGGGTGTCAAAGGCCTCATTGAAAGAAAATTAAAAGCCTTTTAATGGTCTAATGGAACCACTGGGATTACAAGGCCTTGTAATGCAGCTTTTAAAGTTGGCACCTTGCACCCAGACTCCTATCACCACTTAGTAAGGCACTAATGATCTGCCCATACCCATAGCTTGGGACACTCCGGCAGCCACATTAGGCCTCTTGCGTGGGGTAAGGGCCGGCTGGATGGGCAGGATGCCTGATATAGGCTGGGGCTGGGCCTGGCCAGCCTTTGGCCGCTGCCGAGGTGCAATCGATGTTTCCATAGTGGGAATGGGGTCTGTGAGCCTGATGGAGGCAAAGGAGAGAAGAGGCCAAGTCAGTCACAATACAGCTTCTTATTTATTACAATACTCTGAAATATTTTGCTCTTCACTCACCTGGCTTTGGTTTGACTCTTTTTGGCTACAGCTTCACTGGCTCTGATAGGCTCAGGAAGTTTTGTAGGAATGGGCAAATTCTAAGGCAGGAAGAAGAGATACAATTTTTTTAAACAAGCAAGCATAACCAAAAGAAAGAGTTTCACTTTCTAAAATCTATATCATAGCATCACAGACAAACCACTGTCCAGATTCCAAGGATGTACCTTTAATGTCCACTTTAATGCTGCTTTGTGGGTGAGGTTTGAAATGTCCTGAATCAGAAGACTGAGTGCTGACGTAACTATGTCAATACATTTTTAGGGGGACTCGGGGACCAAAGCAGCCAATGGCAAACGCCACAAAAGCTTAGCTTCTACCCAATGTAATTTTGTTCTAGACTATTGTTTCGTTGTAAAACAATGAGATGCAATTTAAGCCACTTTATGTGCATATTGTACACGGCTTCACCGCGCTTAAAAAAAAAAAAAAAGGGGGGGGGGGGGGGGGGGGACTGCCCCCTCTGTAAATACTTAATACCAGGCCTAAAGTATATTCTCTTTGTGTATTCCTGTCAATCCTGTCGCCACAGACAATGGTGACTTACATGTACATTCTGGACTGGACACTCTCTTCGAGTCAGCTTAAAGGCAAAGTAGGATATTTGGTAGATATCTGGTCTCTTGTCCGGGTCGGGTTCCAGCATGTATCCTGAGAAAACAACATGGGCATGATAGTTGTGAGAACAAGTTTCTGAACCCTTTTGAATTACCTGCATTCAAAGAGGCTCCTAAAATATGGTCTAATCTTCATCATAAATAAATAAGAACTATATATAACATAATGTGATTTAACAAATGATACACAAAATATGAACATATTGTTCAAACAGTAACAGCTTGGACTGGAAAAAGTATGTGTACCATGAGATTTAGTAACTGGTGGAACTTCCTTTAGCAGCAATAACCTCAACCAACATTTCCTGTAGTTGCTGATCAGACCTGCACAACGTTTAGGAGGTATTTAGGAGGTTTGGACCATTCCTCCTTACAGTTCATTGATATTTTTGGGATGTCATGCCACAACACTTCAAAGGTAAGGCTTAAGGTCAGGACTTTGACATTACAAAATAAAATGTTTCCTCTGTTTAAGCCAGTCTGTTGTAGATTTGCTTTTGTGTTTGGGGTCACAGTCATGCTGCATGCTGTTAAGCTTCAGATCACACCCTAAACCACAATGCTCGCTCCACCATGGTTCATGGTTAGGATGAGGTTTTGCTGTTTGCTGCCAAAAAGTTCTCATTTGTCCACAGAGGCTGTTAATGTTTGAATATGTTCAGTAAACACATGTCAAATTGATGACTTAGATGAAGATAAGACCATATTTTAGCAGCCATTTATGCATGTAATTCAAAAGGGTTCACAAACCTTTTTCCTTAACTATGATTACAAGCAGTCAATTCACATTGAAACACAACTGCACAAACACAGCATACACATGCACAAAGTAGGACAGTAGGTATATTCTGGGGCTCAAGATTACTCACTGATGAGACAGTGCATATCTTGGGAGTAGCGGGAGTTGTCTGGTATAGTAAAGCTGCCATCACAGATCGCAACTTGGCTCTCCCCAAAGGGCAACGTGAAGTAGCACAGCTTATAGAGCAGGCAACCCATGGCCTGCACAGACAAAGAGAACGTCAACACACATAAAATATGTCGCTAGCAAGTCATCAACAAGTCAGTACTTACTAATGCACCTGTCTTTATCATGGTAACATGTTCTTAGGATGATCATAACATCCATCTCACCCAAATGTCTGCCTTAGTAGTGATGACCTTGCCACCATAGAGGTTGACCATCTCTGGAGCACGGTATGACAGAGTAGTGTACCTGGGGGGACAATTAAGGGAAGACATAAATGATTTCTAAACTTTCGTTAAATAAAAAAATTAAAATAAAAAAAAGATTCTCAGTCTTGAGGTATATTGTCCTAAGGAACCCTCACTTCTTGATTTCCTCCTCCACCACCGGCACCCCCTCTGTCTGAGGGTTTTGGAAGTGGTTGGTGGCACTGCCAAAGTCACAGAGCACGTAATGTCCCCGGTCATGCAGCAGAATATTCTCCACCTACATGAAGAAGAGTTTATGAAGCCGGTCAGTTGAACAGGAATGTCACCATAAATGACTTCCAAATAATTAGTGTGGTGCACAATCAGCCATCATGCCGTGACCTATACATGTATCATAATGGAGCAGACTTATGAATCAGCTTGTACATGCATATTTGGACATGTATCATGTATCGAAAACGTGCCTTGAGATCTCGATGGATAATTGGGATCTTGCACTGGTGGAGGCGGGCCACAGCCTCACAGGTGTCACAGAAGATCTGCAGTACCTCGGCTTCGGTGAAGCCTGTCTGTAGCCGCTGGTTCATTAGGTTAACCACCTGTCCACCTATACAACAGAAAAAGGTCAACTGAGAGTCCACAAAGCTGACTTAACGGTTAACAGAGTGCATGACTAATGACTACTGCTATACAGTATGTCTTTATGAAAGGCATGTTACTAAAAAGGAAAAATCTAGTTTGGCTCATTTCATTCATTGCACCTGTTTTGCATGATCTATAAGCCATTTCCCACTGCCAGCCTTTATATTATAATATTGGGGACAGTCGCTTAAACTCTAATATTATCTGATGTTCCTGTTGAGGTGAGGCGTTATAACGAGGGCTGAAACAATTATTCAACATTATCGACAATGTCTAGAATAAAGAATGATTGAATAGTATTTTCCATTGTAGATATATCATCAAAGATTATTGTTTCCTCTCTTACTTTTGTTTGAGTTTGAAAATGGCTGATGCACACAGCAGTTCTACAGATGATGAGCCCTCAAGTAAGCCTTCAAAACAAAGACTAAAGTACACCAAGCTGTGGATACACTTCAAGGACGTATGTAGTAACATGCACACTATGCCATATCTACTTGGCTTTCTACAGCAATACAACAAGCATGCTTGAGCATCTGAGAAGAAAACATCCTAGTGAGGAAGATGGCAGAGCACCTATCACCTGCCGTGATGATGATGACGCAATGGCACTGTTTAGGTTTCGGTTTCTGTCTGTAGATTATTCACAAGAATAACACTCTATAACTTACTGTGTTTAGCTGATACCTAATCGGTACCAAATAAAGGTTTACTGCTATCAATTCCTATGCAAAATAGCATCCCTGCATTGTACTTTGATTTAAACGTTGGGAATGCTGGGAACTCACTGCTGTTTATCAATGTTATTAATTGGCAGGAACCAGGAAGCCATTTCTACAAATAACACCTGTCAGTTATGCATTGACTGAACTATGGGTTCAGTTGACGAGGATAGCTGTCAGCTGGATATGTGATGAATAGGATCCTGCAGCAGCTGAGGGTAATGGCACTTTGAATTCAATAGACAAGCAGGGTCAGATTTACCTCGACAGAAGTCCATTAAGATTAGTACTTCCCACACGTCACCAGCTCCGACTGCAGTTAAGCTGGAGTCCAGGAAACCGACTATGTTTCTGTGGCCCACCAGGTCCCGCTGGTACAGTAAACAAACACACAGAGAGTTGGGTTAACATAGCAGGAAATGGGAGATACGGCTTTCATAGATTTTTCCCCAAACATCTGGTTAAGCAAATGACTAATTACATCCAAGTGTGTTACTGTTCAGTCTATTCTTTTCCTGTACAGAGCTGATGAGTCTGTGCCAAAGGGCTGGGAGTAATAATGATAACCATCCTGTAACAGTCATGCCCCACAAGGTGTGGCTCCAGGAACTGGTTAGCTTCCCTTACAGTAAGGCCTCAAGTTAGGAAATGGAGACTAACCCTTGAGCTCCTTCCCGGTATTGTCACTAGGACTCGGTCAAGTATTATAATACTTGACTTACATAGTATAGTATTTTGAAATTATCTTACACCAGGGGTGGGCAATCATGGAGGCCGAGAGTATGCAGGTTTTCTCTCCAACCAAAGACAACAGCAGGTGATTTCACTGATTAGTCCCTCCTCTCTGGTTGAAGGTGTGTTAGTCAGTGAAATCACCTGCTGTAGTCTTTGGTTGGAGAGAAAACCTGCATACTCTCAGCCCTCCATGGCACATGATTGCCCACCCCTGGTGTAAGGTAATTGTGTCTGATGTGATCTGTTGTTTGGTCCTTAATTATTGGAACCCACACACCTGCAACTAATCAGTTTGAATGGACAGAGTCTGGGCGCAACATCTTATTCAAATATAATGTGACCCATGTCTGATGTCAGCTTTTCTCTCAGCAATAAGGCAATCCACTCTCTTCTACAAGACCAACTCCAAGTAGTAGCAAAAACAATTATGAATTTGCCAACAACTCCACACTCAGGTAGATGCCTGGACAGTCTTACTCACCATAATCTGAATCTCCAGCTTGCAGATTTGCAGATCGTATTCATTATTGACGTACATCCTCTTGAGTGCACAATGCACCCCCTGGTGGGTCCGCACCAAGAAAACAATGGCAAAACCGCCTGCAAGAGAGAGAGAAAGACAGAGAGGCAAAGAGAAAATAGAACACACATTCATTTCAAATGTCATTGAAATGACAAGCACAGCAATTTAACATGTACCCAGAACTACTGTCTCATAGTACGTTGTTCCAATGCACTGCTGGACTCTCACCTAAGGCTGCAACCTACTGCATGCCCTGCTGCACATGCTGATGGAATGCTCTTTTGTATACATGTACAGTGATATAGTCCACTGTCTACTGCCCCCCTGCACTACTGGCGCTATTGTCCCGGTACCATGTGTGCTAGTATGAAATGATGTCACTATGCGAGTTGTCGATATGTTCCTCCACCAATGTGAGCAAGACAAGTTCTTGTGCATCAATGTGCTAGACTTAACTCCCATTCCTAGTCACACACAAACTCATTGCCATGCAAGAATTGTGTTGAAGTAACGGAAGAATTGCTACAGTGGAATGTGTTTTGAGTGAAAGGCTGGTTGACACACTGGTAAGAGGAGCTCAAAATAGCACCATGTGAGTCAGCAGTTGTACTGAGGGGAAAGATGCAAGAAGTGGAGAATCTGACACAGGACACAGAAAGTGTGAATTAATCATCCCACCTTTGGTCACTTGGGAGACCAAAAGATTGCATCTACATCCATGACATCCTTAACAATTACACAGATGAATAAAACAGCTATTTTTGAAAAGACACGCATCGATATCATAAGAGTCAAGAAACACTGAGATAGCATAAGGCTCATGACTCACTTTTCAAAGTAGTGCCAACTGTACTGTAAAAATGCTTGATTGCTGGAACTGAAATTGTTCTTGTTCCACTGCTTTGAACTGTCTGCTTCATAACTGAACCGTCTTCTTCAGATCCATACTATACCGATGAGCATCAAAACTAGTACTCTACTGTCTCCACTGCCATTTAGAAATGGCCCCAGCTGTCACTAATCTCAGTATTGACTTCAAGTTGGGTCTCTCCAGATTTTAAATCTGCAGCATGTAGCACTTTACCAATATATATTAGTGCAAGCCAACTTTTACAGTAAAGGAGGGCTGAATAATGTGGTTTAGTCCCTCAACAGGCACCGCTACCATCCCTCCTGTTCATCTCTCTCTCTCTCTCTCTCTCTCTCTCTATCTCTCTATCTCCCTCCTCTCCTCAGCTTGTATTAATGCCATGCACTGGGCTGAGTCATCCAGCTGGCATCGCTAAGCCAAGGACAGATCCACGTGACTGGTCTGTTTGAGCGTGGGTTTGGACTGCCCTGAGCTACTTAACTGTGAGCTATACAATGAAAGAAATTAATGGAGCACAAAAGCAATGATGTGATTCAGCAGCATGTTTTGAAGAATTCTTGAATAGGCCTTAATGGCACAATAAATATAGTAGACTATGACTATGTTAACTATGAAACAAAAATTCACAACTCACACGTTGTGTCAATGTTACACAGTATCGGGAAAACACTTGATGTTGGCATCAGAGTGTTATGACACAGAAGAACAATGTGCCTGAGAAGGGTAGTTCAACTGTGACAATATCAAATTGACCAAGGCTATATCCTGAATACGAGTATACAGCAGTAGGAAGCACACATCATGAACGCATGAGAAAGAGTGTGTGTGGTCCCCACAGAGCTCACACTACTGATTCCCTGCTGTTTCACACGGTCTAATCTGAGGTGCCTGTAAGAAATTAGATGGATTAGCAGCTTTCTTAAGCAACACCCAGCAGTGGTCTGCACTCTCACTAGATAGAACAGGAAAACAACAGTAAGTATAGCTACAAATAGCCATTGCCCCTTGACGTAACTGACCGTGGGGATAATACCACTCAAGCACATGCATGCAGCAAATGCACATTAAAATACACCTTCAGGTGTTGTTACGAGAAGCGTAGTGGATGGTACAATGTTACAATCTGTCATCAGTGCAATGGAACATATGTAATAGCCATATAGGCCTAAGCCTACTATAAATATCCAACATGGCTACTACACTGTTTACGATCGTGCTCACTGCAGACTACACCATGCTGCATTGACAGCAATAAATAGGCCTACTACTGCTACGGTCTCATCTACTGTTGACTAATTAACATGGGCTATTTGGTGTTAGATTATGAAAGTTCATGCATAGAATCTCTCTCTCTCTCTCTCTCTCTCTCTCTCTCTCTCTCTCTCTCTCTCTCTCTCTCTCTCTCTCTCTCTCTCTCTCTCTCTCTCTCTCTCTCTCTCTCTCTCTCTCTCTCTCTCTCTCTCTCTCTCTCTCTCTCTCTCTCTCTCTCTCTCTCTCTCTCTCTCTCTCTCTCTCTCTCTCTCTCTCTCTCTCTCTCTCTCTCTCTCTCTGTGTGTATATAAATGAGTCAATTGTTTTTTTTCCAGCACACTCACAGGAGCTCTGTCTGCATAGTCTAGCAGCAGCAACTGGGGAGACATGACATCCTCCTTTACAACGCCACCCATACAGCTCCAGAGAGGGTTAATGTTACCAGCTGTAATTCTATATGTCCACAAGAAAACCTATCTTGTTGATAGTGAGGAAAGACAGCCATTTCACTGAAAATTGCTACTTTTTTTTATGTGCTTTTGTTCCGATTGTATTCTGTAACCATCTTATTTGACATAATTGATTGATGATCGACAATCGATTGTGTCATAAATCTGATTGTCTATCAGCCTAGTTAGGCCGATAAAGTCCTTTGAGGCTTGTTTGTGATAAGGGGTCATATAAATAAACCTGACATGACTTAAACTATCTATCTCAATTAATGAGCCCAAAGAAATGGGACATCCTGGTAGCTCAGTTGGCTAAGGTGCATAACATGTAACCATGGCATCCTGGCTTTGAATCCAGCCAACTACAAGAGATGATGTCCCTCTCACTGGTGTTTTCATGTAAACTGTGAAAACTCTGTTTAGACCAGCTAAAGGCCACAGAGATCAACAATGACAACATACAGCAGCCATCTAGTAGATAGCAACAAATAGCCTTGACTGCAACCAAACCCATCTGAATAAATAAGCCTAGCCACAATGGAGTGAGTCAGTATCGCAAGCAGCAGGTCCATGCCAGAGGGAAGAAAATATGATCTGTAGAAAAACATTCCAACTACCATTTTATGTGAGATGTGTTATTTGGGGTAAATATTAATCTAGTGCTATAAAGTCTAGGCAAAATCTTGCAATTATCAATCTCTTGAAGGTTGAAGTCAAGTCAAGTTTATAGAAATGATAAGGAAAATCTAACAAATTCTACTTTGATATGGGAATTTGCATGCAAGGTAGGAAGGGAGGGTGGATGGATACCGCATTCATACAGGCATGGTGTAGCCCAACAGATGGTGCCCATCCATACTACTGATGAATTAATCACTCTTTGACCATCCATTATTTAGTAACGGGCACTCTTAGCTGACAGAGCATGGCAGACATTCGTGCCAGAGAGAGAAGACCAGTGGGTAACCTCTTACCCCTATTAAAACTGTGTTTGGAACACAGACAATGTTAAGGTAAAGTGAGCAGTAGAAATTAACTGCAACGTTAATGTCTTAATCATAATTCTAATCTCCAAATTGTAATTGCCTATTTACAATTGAACTTCATCATTTGGGTCTAGTGACAAGCAGATAATCATAATACATGATTATCACTCAACTTTTCTGACTCCACTCTAGTCACTCACTCAGTGGTCAGTCCAATCAGCATAGAAAAGAGAAGGCCCCGATCTGATATGAAAGCCCCATGTTGTCAGGATGTCCTCGTCTTATGAGTATGTGTCTCCAGATCCTGACCTTTTCCCCTATCTAACAAATCACTTAGAAGCAATGGTTAATCCAAATTTATGAAATCTACATATTTGATTTGTCACTCCCTCTGTAAATATCAAGAGATGACTCAGCATGGTGTTGGATGATTGCAATAAAGCAGGCAATCCAGTTATACCATGTTCCTCCCAGTCTTGAGGTATGGAGTGCAATAATGCAATCAGATGATAACCTGAACACACTGTCGGAATTTGACACATGGTGATTCACTGTATGACACACCCTCATCCACACAATTTTTTCATCTTTTAAATGCTCGTGCATATTTTCTTTCATTCTCTTGGCCACTACACATAACCCAGTAAACTAGATCTGTAGTAGAATAGTCTAAATGGGACTGGTCTCGCTTGCATGCCAATGAAGATAAGCTGCAATACCAGGCAGATACAGACAACTTGTCTACAGCTGTCTGAGGTGGTCACAACTGCTTCAAGTTAGAAGAACAGCTGCTACAGCCGTGTCCCATAAGTCTTGACCACAAGTCAAGACCTAACTCATGAACAAAGCCAAATCAAGGTCGCGTCATTATTTTCCTGTTATAGCTGAGCTAGGCCATAGCCCCTCCAAGAATAGGCCCGTTGCTTACTGTTCTGGTTGTCTTCATAGCCATGTGGGTCACTTTGATATGTTTACTCATGCATCTACTTGAAAGTGGTTGTGTAGAATTTGGACAATTCACACTACAGCAAGAAATAATTCACCTTCAGCGACAATTTCGTCGACGGTCACTTGATATCGTCCAATGGTAAAGACCCGTCCAATGAAGCTGCCACCGCCGCCGGAACCACTGCCTCCTCCACTGGCTCCAGAAACAGGCCCAGAACTCACAAGTTCCCGACGCGAATCAAAAAATTTCTTCATTTTCTCTTTTGTTATTCCAAGCACACCCGATGCCCAATTTATTGGTCTTGAAACAACGATAAATCCTTCAGCTATTCGCCGTTGTTGATGGTGCTGGTGTCAGCAGGCTGGCGATGCTAACACTTTAGCAGTGACTAAATAATTGAATGAACTAGCTAGCTTCCAGCTAAATGCTAGCTAGCTGGACCCCAAATATTCCAAATTCTCCCGGCCAACGTTATTTAACTCATGGTTTTCGTAAAGAACAGCAAAGGTCTGTGCAACAATGTTAATATCTGAGAAGAATGAGATAATGTCCATGCGGAAGTCACCGGTTTCCACACTCAACCGATAGGACGACTAGCTGGCTAGCTAGCCAGTCTGTTAGACTGAGAAAATACTAGTTAGCCTTTAGCTAGCTAGCTAGCTAGCTAACCAGCTACGTACGGTGACAGCTGTCAGTTGATGTTAGACTGGCAGCCAGGCAGGTCCTTAGTGTCCCATGTAGCTTATTACACATCTCCACTGCTTTCTTCCACACGAAATGTTATTTGAGCCACCGGTTCCCCTACTTGTTTGTAACGTAACTAAAATGGTCAATCTCCAGTCCTTTTGATACGCCCTGCAAGGTGTAACAAGGTTGCTCTGATAGAGCTTCAAGAGTAGATGGTGAGAAGGGTCTCACTGAGTAGCTACTCTCTTCACCGCTCTTTCCGGCTGGATGTGACTTGATTTGATTGGTCAAATGGACTACGACTTCCTGTCAGTCTTATTGTAGTCCCCAAACTGTTGGGCGCAACCAACTCAGAGTGACCACCATCTCTTGGCGGCCCGTTCAATCATTTCATTGACGAGCACAAGCTACTCTCTTAAAAGGCTTTTTTAAATAGTTATTTTACTCCTCTCTTCAGGGGCAAGACTGCCTTTTAACTGTAACTTAAGTTATTTGCAGTTCAACAAGTTGACAGACAGATCTGTAGACATCTAACTAACCCAATGCATCACGCCAAGCAAAAGCAAGGGCTTTTGTTTTGTTTTTTAGATTTTTTTTCTTTCTTTATTTTTTTTTCTCTTTGATATAATATAAAATGTAACAATGCTATAATATAATTTAATAATATATAATATGATATAATATAATATAATACATATTGTAATTAGTGTTTAACTATTTCCAATTATGAATAGTATTATTAATGGTATTGTTCTGTTGTATTTGCACCAATAACTTAAATTGCATTTGTTTTAATGTGAACCCTGTTGGTGCTGATTGCAGTCAGTAGATGGCGCTATGGCCAGGGCAGGAGGCTAACTTTTTTTATGCTCTGGTCATAGTGGATGGTGATTTCGGATAATTGCTAAACATCTTCACTATTTTACCAGCGAAATATGATTTTAGAATAGATAAGAATCCATTGAAGGTGGTGGCTGCAAGAGTAGACACGCAATCTACAAGCTGTTGGCTGGTGGTAAATTTCCACAGTATTTTTTGTCTTATCTGTGCCTACCCTCTCCTCTGTTGTAAGATTAACTGACAATATTATCAAAATTCTGAGCGGTGCCAAGGAGATATATCAGACCACATATTTGGAAGGGCCCTTTCTATTAATTCAAAATCTGAATTTTAAATTCTAGCTCTCTGGATGCTGTGAAGAAAAGTGAGCGATGTCATCAAATGGGCTCAATGCTTTACAATGTGAGAATTGTTATCATACAGCATAGATAAAGAAGTGCACAATTATGTCCAAGTTCATGACATGTAAATTCATAGATTCATGAATTTCATAAAGTTTGGGGAAAATCTCTCTCTCTCTCTCTCTCTCTCTCTCTCTCTCTCTCTCTCTCTCTCTGCCCTTCTGCCTGTCTGTCTCGAGTAATTTGTTACAGCTACAAATCGAACATGTTTTGTATGGTAGAATGAGATAATGGGAGGAGTAGGCCTCTTTCTTCTTTTGTTGTTGCATCAATCGTATAACTTCACAGGAATGTATTTATTGTGACATTACACAATTTCGGAGTAAATTACAGTTTCAAAAAATAATATGAGGCTTAACTAGCTGCATCTGTATGCCAATATGAATTTCTCCTCTGGGGGTCACTATTTCATCACTAAACCAATTGTATGCCTCTGGAGCCATATTTGTTTGTTATTTTGCAGTATCCTTTGAAGTTTGATCCAAGGACAATACTTTCCTCATTCAATACCTTTTCTAGATCAGGGTGGTGTATTTGTTGGGGTCTCATGAGTAGGCATTGCGCAACCTCTGACATCAGAGTTATATTACTCTTAATGGATCTGCTGATCTGCCCTAGTCTCACAAATTATTTATCAAGCTTGGCAGACAGGTTCAATTACAAAGGAGCTGCTTTTCTCATTGATTCTCAATCTCATGGTTGCCAGTACAGCTCATAGTGATTGCATTGCTGATGATCAATCAAGCAACAAGCACTTGGAAAGTTTTACTGTTCTAATCCAAACTAAACGGTTTACATACTTATTGTATTATGAAATGGTTAAAGAAACATCGCTGTTGATGGACATTTTAGGCAAAGATTATGCTCATTCCTTTCTTTGATGATGTATATATGCATGATTATTTGTATCTAGAGCACAGGACATTTATTCTGCCACAGCTAATGCCTAGGAATCTGTGTATCCACGCTTTCAAACATGAGGTAACTTGTGCTGCTAAAGTAATTGAGCCATTAAAGCTACGTGAGCTGCAAGGTTGTTAGTTTTCTGGTGATTAATGACAAAGTTCTAGTGGCATTCTTTCCATAGTGTTTATGTACTATATGCTAGATCTGTGTTGACCCAAAAGTAAAAGGTAAACATACTTTACTCTCATTTTGTGTGGTCCCCCTGAGAACCAAAACATCTTTACAATTGGTTTCAAGATTAAGATAATGTGAAAAGCCAGGGTCAAGAAAGAAAACCTTGTGTATGCATAGCCAGCACAGTATTATAAAGTCTAAGAACGTCCCGATCCTACCAGGAGCATCAAGTAGAGCTGTGGATATTTTATTTGACTGTCAGACTGTCCCTGTATTTCCTATTAGAAACAGTTTTTATGCGTGGCCTAGTGGATTTATGATAAATCCAATAAATTTCTGTTACCCGAGAGAGCCAAGATTCAGAAGGGTTATTAATAGGTTAGAAAATACTGTAATTGGGAAATGATCCCTTAAACGATTCAACACAAAATAACGTCTTATTGATTCTCAGAGATCTCAGAGATTTTGCTTTTCATCTACATCTATATTTTCAAAATAACTGAAACAATAACATTAGGATTCATTTCAAGCTTTTACCTCAGGTTTTGGTTGAAATTAACATTTCAGCTCCTGAGCATGCTGAAAAGGGAAAGCTTCTCCCACCGCTGACATAGTCTGACCTTTTTGTTTCATGGATGGTGCATTAGGTAGCGGCTCTCATCGCAATGGCCTTTTTCAGACTGAAAGACACAACCTTTCATATCTCATGGTCTGTTGTGTATAATAGATTTCCTTTGTTGAATGGATAATGTCATGTATTGTGTATTGTCTAAATTGATATGATGGATTTCCTGTAGGATGGTGACATGTTACCCCTGGTGGTAATTTTAATATTTTTACTTATATCTCAAAGATATATACAGTATAGATACATATTTTACTACTAAAAACATTTCCAATTCCTGATAGCAAATCTCACACCTGTCGAAGGTGGACTGTCAGATTCCTTCATCTCCTGTGGTTTGTTTTGGCTCTCGTTAGTATAGAGCAACTGATCTTTAGACTTCTGGAGAAAGTGGGAGACACACAGTACCCACTCTGGAGAGTTGGAGTGCCCTCTCTCTCTCTCCAGTAGCAGACTCACTAGCACATCTGGATCTCATCCCTCTGTAAGGCAAAGCCAATCAGCACATACCTGAGCAAACACTCTTGACCCTCTTGGGATCCAGAAGTGGAGAGGTTCAAGCCTTAATTATTGCAGCCATTCGTCAGAAGCTGGATGATTTCCACAGGTATGGTCCAAACTCTGGCATTCCACTGCAAATAGAAAGATTCTGAACTCTGGAAATGGACCAGGCACATTCTGATAAATTGGTAATGCTAATAACACAGACACTGAACAGTATATTGCATTTTGAGTATCAAAGTAGGGGACATTTTACAGGACTAAATTCATCACTTCCTTAATACTGTAGCCTGTCCCAGGACATGGCTCACATCATATAATATTGTTTGTTGTGCACTGTGGCCAGAGCACAATGCGCCCCCACACCCTCTACCTCAATCTTCACCCTTCATCCCCACCCACATATATGCCCCAACAATCAATTGCTAATGTTATAAGGGGAGGGGATGGTAGGGTCCTCCACATACGCCAGCATGTGGCTCTAGGTGCCCCTGCCACTCTTTTTCCTCCCTGAATTTTTCACCATTTCCTACCATTGTTTTTAAAAAAAAACCTTTTGTTGCCTTCAACACATTTTCGAGAAGGGAAACACCGAAAGTAACAGAGCAGAAAATTGAATGCAGCTTTCCTTTTTGCTTTCTAAGATTGGCCATGATGTGTGAGCTTCCTGTATTGCCTCATTGCCACCATCGCCAGCCAACACAAGCACAAGTCCTCTCTCATTCCCTGCATTGTTCAAGTGCTAATTCCAAAGAAACCATAGTTCAGGACCCTGGAGGATTGAGACAGCTTTTCAACTGTTTTTCTTTGCATTTAAGTGAATTTTGGCCCTGATGCAAAGTGACAAGGTGCGTAAAGTATATGCATATAGATAACATATATGACATAAAGTATATGCCGTCCAATGAAAGAGAGCTGACCTGTCCTCCACCACATAGTTATGAACTCTTCATAACTAGGAATGTGGTTTCTGCTGAAAATCAGAAATTTTGTATGGATGTGTGTGCAGAAATATTTCATATCTCAGCATGGTTTTGAATTTTTTGAGTAACATTAACATAAATCCTGAAAGACAATTGCCCTCTAGCACGCACTTGCAAGCACTCCAATTAGGCCTGGTTTAATTAGATGACTGACTGTCATTCATTGTCTTTACCTGCTTATTCCTGGTCAGGGTCACAGGTGCCTATGGACACCTCAGGGTCTCCAATTCACCTGGCCTTGCATGTCTTTGGAATGTGGGAGGAAATCCATGCAAACATGGAAGAACACGTAAACTCCACATAGAAATAAGACCACATAGGACCAACAGTTCAACAGACCAACAGTGTGTGAGAGAGTATAAATGACACATTCACCTGTCCTGCTGCACAGTGCCGAATGTAACTATAGTGTTTGTGGCAATGGGACATGCTGCTTGTCACAGGGCTGCGGTGACAGAGAGTTATTCTGTCAGCCACAGACAATGCAACGGCAGCTTTTGGATTACTGTGCTGATTGCAGTGGCAGGTGTACTGACCGGGAGTGGGTGATGTTGACGGTCTCGCTATCTGACGGAACTTGTGGCAGGTGCTATGTTCTAACAATGTCATTTTTGAAAAATACAATCAATTTAGGGTGGCACGGTGGCCTGACAGCAAGAACAACACTTCCCTCCGTACAAGCTGTTTTCTTCTGTGTGCATGTTCTCCCCGTGTTTGTGAAGGTTACGCATCTTCCAAAGACAAATCAGATGGATTGGAGACTCTGAATTGCTCATGGGGGGGAGTGTGTTTGTCTGTCTATCTGTGTTAGCCCTGATATGAACAGGTGTGTTTCCATGCCTTCTGCCCCAGTGCATGCTGGGATAGGATCCAGCCCCCTGTCATCCTAAAAAGGAATAAGTAAGTTAATGAAAAACAGTTGATTGATTACCAAAGAAAAATATAAATGCCATTACCATTTTGATAGAGAATCTTCACATTCATAATATAATATTAACATAGATTATTATAGTCTTTGTCACATATCATTTATTTCATCTGTCTGTAGAACAGTGTTTACAACCTCCTCTCCTCATTATCATCTCTTATCAGCCCACCCAGCCAGCGCTAATCAGTACAGATCAGTCAAGGCAGGAAGAGTGAGTGAAGAAGGGAAAAGGGGAAGAGGGGAAGAGGGCAAGAGGGGAAGGGTAAACTTCCTACGGAATGTATCCTAGAAAAAAAAGGGTGGGGCGCTCCTTACAGACAGAAGAGGGAAGCGTTTTACCCTATAGCTTTTTTGAATGATTATGAATTACAGCATGACAAGTCAAAATACTGCCCTGAGTCAGCAAAGGGAGAGACAATTATTTCTAACAGCATGACTTCTTCATGGCTGGGTGCAAGTCAGTCCTTGTGGTTTCTTAATCTTGTGTTGACACTGAACTACAATACAGGCAACATTTGAAACACTGAGAAGGTTAGCTAGTGTTGGTGTCAGCTGATTCAGTTTTTAATTGGTGCACTTTATCATGTATTTACAAAAGCTGGTGAAAGTGACTGGCTTATCTTTGGACAGAATTCATGGGTAAATCCAGACGTCCACATCAGTCCATCTCCCTTCTAGACAATCAGAGCTGGCTACCAATTGGAGCTGCAGATCGGTATCAATCCTGGCTCAAACAGCAAAGCCCTTTTTGGTCTTTGTTAGGTCGCAATCACAAATCCAGATAACAACTATTTTCTACTCTGAGTTAATATCACGAGGGTCAGATCTTGTCCCATTTGAATGCAGCCCCATTAGAAAATGTCCAAATTTGGTGAGCTCCATGAGGCCGGCGGTGGGACTGTGCACCTGCACCAATATGTGTGTATATCTGCTAACAACAGTGAATGTTGGTAAAACCAGCATCATCTCTTTGCAGCTTCTCAGAACTGCAGAATTCAGATTGATCCAGAGAAGAAATCCAGAGTAGAAAACAACAACCGGCATGCTTGCATCCCTGACTGTTTCAGTTTGTTTGGAATATAATTTCCATCCATTCATCCATCCATTTCCTAGCCGCTTATCCGGGGCCGGGTCGCGGAGGCAGTAGGCTCAGCAGGGATCTCCAGACGTCCTTCACCCCGGCCACGCCCTCCAGTTCCCCCTGGGGGATCCCAAGGCGTTCCCAGGCCAGAAGGGATATATAATCCCTCCAACGGGCTCAAGGTCTGCCCCGAGGTCTCCTCCCAGTTGGCCGTGCCTGGAACACCTCCAAGGGGAGGCGCCCGGGGGACATCCTAATCAGATGTCCGAACCACCTCAGCTGGCTCCTTTCGACGTGAAGGAGCAGCGGCTCTACTCCGAGCTCCTCCCGGATGTCCGTGCTCCTCACCCTATCTCTAAGGGTGAGGCCAGCCACCCTACGGAGGAAGCTCATTTCGGCCGCTTGTATCCGCGATCTTGTTCTTTCGGTCACTACCCAGAGCTCGTGACCATAGGTGAGGGTTGGAACGTAGATGGACCAGTAAATCGAGAGCTTCGCCTTACGGCTCAGCTCCCTCTTCACCACAACGGACCGGTACAACATCCGCATTACTGCAGACGCCGCACCTATCCGTCTGTCCATCTCTGGCCCCATTCTGCCCTCACTCGTGAACAAGACCCCGAGATACTTGAACTCCTTCACTTGGGGAAGTACTTCCTCCCCAACCCGAAGGGAGCACTCCACCGTTTTCCGTGAGAGTACCATGGCCTCAGACTTGGAGGTGCTGACTCTCATCCCAACCGCTTCACAATCAGCCACAAACCGCCCCAGTGCATGCTGGAGGTCTCGGTCTGACAGAGCCATCAGAACCACATCGTCTGCAAAAAGCAGGGATGCAACCCTGAGGTCCCCAAACCGGACACTCTCCTCACCTCGGCTGCGCCTTGAGATCCTGTCCATGAAAACCACGAACAGGACTGGTGACAAGGGGCAGCCTTGGCGTAGCCCAACACGCACCGGAAACGGGCCTGACCTCGTGCCGAGAATGTGGACACAGCTCTCACTTTGGTTGTATAGGGACCGGATAGCCCGCAGCAGCGGCCACGGTACCCCATACTCCCTCAGTACCCCCCACAAGACACCTCGGGGGACACGGTCATAAGCCTTCTCCAAGTCTACAAAACACATGTAGACTGGATGAGCGAACTCCCATGCCCCCTCCAGCAGCCCTAAAAGGGTAAAGAGCTGGTCCGCCGTCCCACGGCCAGGACGAAAGCCGCATTGCTCCTCCTGAATCCGAGGTTCGACAATCGGCCGGAGCCTCCTTTCCAGCACCCTGGAGTAGACCTTCCCGGGGAGGCTGAGAAGTGTGATCCCCGATAGTTGGAACACACCCTCCGGTCCCCCTTTTTAAAAATGGGGACCACCACCCCGGTCTGCCACTCCAGAGGCACTGACCCCGTCCTCCACGAAACACTGCACAGGCGTGTCAGCCACGACAGCCCAACAGTGTCCAGAGCCTTCAGCATCTCAGGGCGAATCTCATCCACACCTGACGCCTTGCCACCGAAGAGCTTCTCAACCACCTCGGTGACCTCCGCCAAGGATATGGACAAGGCTTCGGGCTCTGCCTCTTCGACATAGGGCGTGTTGGTCGGGTTAAGGAGGTCCTCAAAGTATTCCTTCCACCGTCCAACGACATCCTCAGTCCGGGTTAGCAGGTCCCCCACCCGGCTGAGCACAGCCTGGGTCAAGCCCTGCCTCCCCTTCCTGAGTCGTCGGACGGTTCTCCAGAATCGCCCTGAGACCGACCGAAAGTCTTCCTCCATGGCCTCTCCGAACTCCTCCCACACCCGGTTTGTTGCTTCGACAACCGCCGAAGCCGCAGCCCTTTTGGCTGCCCGGTACCTGTCTGCTGATTCAGGAGACCCCCCGGACAACCAAGCCCGAAAGGCCTCCTTCTTCAGCCTGACGGCCTCCCTCACCGCTGGTGTCCACCAGCGGGTTCTCAGGTTGCCGCCCCGACAGGCACCGATAGCCTTCTGACCGCAACTTCTAGCAGCCACCTCCACAATGGAGGCCTTTAAACATGGTCCACTCGGACTCCACGTCTCCAGCCTCCCCCGGGATGCAAGAGAAATTCTTCCGGAGGTGGGAGTTGAAGACCACACGGACAGGGGACTCCACCAGACGTTCCCAGTTCACCCGCACTACTCGTTTGGGTTTACCGGGTCTGTCCGGCAGCCTCCCGCGCCACCTGATCCAACTCACCACCAGGTGGTGATCAGTTGACAGCTCTGCTCCTCTCTTTACCCGAGTGTCCAAGACATACGGCCGCAGGTCTGATGATACAACTACGAAGTCGATCATCGACCTTTGGCCTAGGGTGCTCTGGTACCAGGTACACTGGTGAGCCACCCTATGCTCGAACACTGGTGTTCGTTATAGACAATCCGTGGCTAGCACAGAAGTCCAGGCTAACAAAACACCACTCGGGTTCAGATCAGGCAGGCTGTTCTTCCCAATCACGCCCCTCCAGGTTTCTCCGTCATTGCCCACGTGGGCATTGAAGTCCCCCAGTAGAACTATGGAGTCCCCGGGAGGCACCCTTTCCAGGACACCTCCCAAGGACTCCAAGAAGGCGGGATACTCTGAACTGCGGTTCGGCGCGTACGCACAAACCACAGTCAGAGCCTTCCCCCAAGCGACTTGCAGTCGCCCAAATGTAATTTGATCAAGGATAATTGCTCAGCCTAAGATCGGTGATTTTTCTGTTTTGTTGTTTGATGTCAGATCAGAGGGGATGATTGGAGAGAAACTGATGACCATCTATGTGATAATAAATTCTCTACCCGAGATGACCCTGAGATCACTGTCCTTCTGGGATCGTGGTCCAAGCAAAGCCCATGGGATAGTCATCAATATGGTGTGTGTGTGTGTGTGTGTGTGTCTGTGTTGTACTGTTAGTTGTGACTGGTTCTGCACTGGCTACGACTTCATTGCTTTTGGGAGTAAAATCAGCACTCTTACATTTCGTTTATCCATAGTTTCCTGATTAGATTTCCTTGCTTTTGCCCTCAATCCCTCCCTCCTTAGCATAGAGCATTTGAGTTTAAATCCAATGAGTGATCCAGATAATTCCCTACAGATGATGCCAATTATTATTTTTATTTAATAACAGAAAACAGTAAACGGCAATGTTGAGTACCTCTGGAGGCGCTGTCAGTAGCTTAATGCTCAGATGAAATCCCCCACTGCAGAGGCCAAATAGACAAGAATAAAACTGCTTGTTCCCCAGTGTGACTGATACAGATATCCCTACTACATTCATCCCACCTCTTGGCACAACACTGCATTCATCAACCCCTTGTGGATCGTAATACCACACTAATGAGTGGGCAATGGAGTCCTTGGACCTGACTTGAGGCTCCCTCTGGAGCACTGGACAGTAGTAACTACAGTATTTACGACATGATGGCCCCACATCGCCACACCACACGGATGGCTTCATTTCTTCCATGTGCGACATGCATGATTTGGGAAATCATATAGGAGTTGTCTTTATGTACATTGTCAGCTGTGAGACTTGATACTCTCCAAACTGTTTGAGCCCCACTGTAACCCGAGCAGATTCTGGCAGAGTTACAAACTAAAAAGTTATCGTGAGAACTTCTCTAGAGATGAACAATTCAACTCTATTCAACTCATATTGAAAATCAGTGAAAAGTAGTATAGGAGTCGTTTCACGGTACAATGTAATCCAATTGAAATGTATCAGTCCATTAAGAAACCATTGGACAGTCTAGTAGGAGTCCTATCACATTTAGTCAGAGTTTGAGTCAAATACATTTTCATACAATCCAAATGACAGTAAAAATGCTCTGCTGCACAGGAAGTAATGCGTTTTGTTTTACATTTTACAGAAGCAGCAACAGCAGTTTATTTGGAATAAGCATTAGCAGTGAACAGACCAGCGCCGTCAGAAACTCAAACTTCATCAACAGAAAATCCAAGGAAAAAGAAACAGATGGATTGTTCAGAGGAAAGCCATCACACTAAAAAGCAAAGTGATCGTCTCTGAGCCAAAACTAGTTAACATGGAGACATGTCATGGACATCGCCTTTCCAAGGTGAAAAGCATTAAAAGGGATGATGAGGAGCGATGCAGTAGTGGCTTTTTCTTTTGCACTGGTAGGTTTCACTATCATTTTTGTCATTATAAAGTATTATAAAACATGTTTGATATATTTATGTAGGGTAGATATTACAGCTCATGCTCATTTGTTAGTGTTGTGGGAGTCAGTCCAGTGACGTCAATGTAAAGGCAACACTGTTGAGAAGTGATCTCTGGGAAATGCAGTGCATAAAACCACAACAACCATTTATCACCAAAATGTAAATCCAAATTTCTTGATTGTCCTCAATTTCAGAGCATATCATCTGGGTGAAGTGGGCCAAATCGTTCAGATGTGCATAAAAGCACCAAAATGTGTATACATGCACAGTTTGATAACCTTAATATTTTAATAATTGGAGCCACTTCAAACATTTAGCAGCCATTTGTCTTTCCTCCATGACTGGCAAAATTATTTTCCTCCTTATCTGCTGATTTGACCATAGCTGCAATTTTCAGGGGCTCAAATTATACATAATAATGTTGGTGCTTTTACATAAATCTGAACAATTAAATTTCACTCGGAGTAGTAGAGAGATTGAACAGAGGCTGTTAAGGGTCATGGGATAGATGCAGGTCCATCAATAAACCTAGACTGTGTACGTGCAGACTCGAGTTCCCCCAAAGGTAGGCTCCGCCAGTGCCTGCACTCATGCTTGGCTAGGGGAAGTACGTTGACAAACATGAGACAAATGATCAGTCACTGTAAAATGAGATGGGTTGTGTGAATTGAACCAGGCATTAAGAGGGATGTCATACGCATCAGCAATGTTCCTACTGCCTGACGTCTCATTCATGACTCCAAAATAACACACAGGTTTCTGGCAGCCAAAGAAGGTTGAAATAACAAACTGTACCGTTGGAGTATAATGCTTTCCCCCTCTGACTCTGCTTCAGATGCTGACCTTTTTCTTTCCCCAACTCATCATTGATGAAGCAAACTCAAACTTTAATAATACTTTACAGTGTCATTACAGTGTTAAGATGGCAGACCAAACTGAGAAGCAAAGAGTGTTTCAGGTGAGGGACTAAAACACATGAAAACAGTTTGGTAACACTTGGATTATGCTTCAGTCCCAGAGTACTTCAGTTTCACAATTGATAGAAGAACTGGTGCAATACAATGAAAATTGTTCTTCATTACAACCATTACAACTGGCAACCAGGCAAAGAGGGGTAGCCATTTTAATACACAAAAACATTATTATATTCATAACAACACCATCAAAGATCCTGAAGGACGATTTATCATATTAAATATCACAAATATCACAATAAATATCACAAATATCACAAATATCATAAATATCATAAATATCACAATACACAATACACAACAGCCCAATCACTATTGCATGTATATACAGCCCAAACAATGATGACTCATCTTTTTTCAATACCTTAGAACAAAAGACTAAAAATATACAAAAAGGAAAACTCAGTTCCTCCTACACAGACACGGTTTATATGGTTTGATCCGATCTGATAAGTAGGACGGTGCCATCCCATGTAACGATTGAAACGACTGAATGATGAAATCCACTTGAATTGGAAATGAACGTGATAAAAGCTATTTGCAATGTAATATTACGACAGACAAAGACAATAATGAAAACAATGTATTATTAAATATACACAGTGATGATGCAATTTAGTGTTTATGGAGTTTTCTCACTGCATCCACAGTAATCAACAAGAAATATTAATACCTATTAGTCATTCATTCATGCAATTTATTGTAAGTCATGCTAAAAACAATGCAATGTTCACTTGGCATCAATGCATTCATTTAGTCATTCAACCACATGAGCTATTCACACTTTGCCATTGATGATTGCTGGATTGGATCTTGGACTCTGTATTGTAAATAATATTCCTTCAATCACAGTGGAGAGAGACAAATGAAGTGTCCACTTTTTTTCCTCATCTACTTTAGAGGATACACTGACTTGATTTTGCTAGAACAAAAAAATAAATTCACACTGGGCTAGAACATAATGCCTTATCATGGTGTCAAAGTTGGCTGGAGAATCAGGCTGAAGGCTGATAGATTCATCAGAGGCAACACAGGGAAGGTGGCGACATGTCAGCAGGTTTGTAGAGCCACTGACTGATTGCTTATTAAAGAGAAACAATTGACAGTGGTGACTGGGGAGGCTATCATCTTAACCTCCACTGGTCCACTAGCGATCCTGAGTCTCAGAGACACAGAGATGTTTTTGAGGCCACCTTCGTCAGCAAGCGCTTCTTTATTTCCTGGGGGGATAGATAAGCTTCATCCAGATGAAATATGGAAGAACATTCACTGGCACTGAGAGAGAGAGAGGTGGGAAATGACTTTAGGTATTATGTTTCTGTCTCTGTCCACTCAATTCAACAAATCTTCTCAAACTATTAACCAATGTTTGATGGAGGGATGTGTTTGTTTCAACAGACTTCTTCAGACTACACACATGGAAACAATTTCCTCATGTTTTTCGTTGGTTGTAGTGGATTATAAATCACAATACCAGATGGGTGGGTATTGAATTTGAAATAACCCCACTTCCAATAGATCACTGGGTCTAGGCAGTGTCCGTCTGGGAAAGGATTAATGAAGATTGGGCTGAGTGCCCAAGTCTCCAGGCTCCATGTGCAACCAGTGTCACCACAGTGGTAGAGGCGCCCAAAAAGTTATTTGCTTCACCTCAAAAGAAACATCTCACTTCACCCTACTCTATCTGCTGGCCTCTGACCTGAATGATCACAGAACTCACCACCAGATCATAAATATTAGTCACCAGACTGTTGCCTTCAGTTGGTAAAAACAGGAAGCACATGTTCAACATTATATTAGCCATGCTACTATGCATTGACATCAGCACCTATGTAGTATAAGTTAGTGTCCCCATGGCAACAGCCTCATTATGGATCGTCATTAATCAAAATTCCTCAAAGATGCGACTGCCGTTTGCCAACCTAACGAGGAATGTCTAAATGTCCTGTAACCAAGCCAGTCATCCTGAGGGAAGTGAAGGCTGCTGGGACTGAATTTCTCTTTGGTAACGTGCCAATATGTCCCTGCTGATAACAGGCTCTGTGGTGACCTCACAGCCATTACATGATGCAATCCAAAGGAGCTCTCAGCTTCTCTCTGCAGATGTAATCACACCTGAATAAGCTACAATTATAGGTCCAACAGTGCAATACATTCCATACCTAATGCAACCATTGATTGATGCATGATGCACTCAGAATAAAAACGAATCCATCACCACCTTTAAAGGCTCTTTATCTGATTCAAGGCAAAAAAAACAACATATCCTCCTCAGGGCATGGTCGTGCTCATGATAGCCCTGTTGAGGCGTGTGCCATGTAACTGTGACGTTGTAGGTCTGAATCCGGCCTGGGACCTTTGTTTCATGCGTGAACAACCTGTACGTAGAAAAGGTTTTTGTAAATATATTGCGTCATCTATCACATGCATTTGCTTTTGTTGTCTTTTTATATGACAGGACATCTCTAACCCACACCTGAATGTCATCTCACTGATTGGATCACCTGACTTCAATTACCCCCTTTCATAGAAGTCATTATCCTAGAGGTTCTGTTAATGTTCTGTTCTGTTAATGTTTGAACAATATGGTCAATATGGTCAGTATAATATTTTGTGTTATTTGTTGTTGTGTTTATCTATTTTTATGACTTAGATCAAGATCAGACCATATTTTAGGAACTATTTATGCAGGAATGCAGGCAATTCAAAAAGATTCAAAAACTCAGAACTCAAATCAAATCAAATCAATCACAATTATTTGTATAGCCCTTAATCACCATTACAGTCTCTAAGGGCTTCACAGTGCCCAACATGTGAAACAGTAAATGGTTAGTACACGACATCCCCCAGCCTATAGACCCTCAACAGAGGGTCTGTGGGTTATGGAGCAAAGCTGGTTAGGGCAGACAACTCAAGTGGTGCTACAGCCCAATCAGCTGATGGGTCAGCTGAGCTCACTTGTTGCCATTGCAAATGTATGTGCATTTATTCTCAATAAAAACATTTCATAATCAATAGTGAGTTGTTTGAGTGGACTAGTTCTTATTTCTTGAATAAGACAATTATTGTGGAGATAGACAGACAGACAGACAGAGAGAGATTTGTGTGTTACCAGTTGAAAGCCAGAGAGCTGTCAGAGTGGAGTACGCCTCAGCTGGAGTCTTGAACACAAACACAGCGGTCTGTAAATGACTGCTGTGGTTTTACAGCCAAGACTGATATTGTAAAAGTGGGGAAATTATTACATACTGGCTCTCACAGCTGCAATTGTGCAAAGCTGTCATAAAGCTGTCATAAATCCCCACAGTTTTGGGGGATTTGTTTCAAATTGTGTAATAAACAGAATATTCAAGCGTAGTTAATGCATATAGCCTTCTGTACACTGGAGTAATAATAGTAAGTAATAACTTGGATAGAAGACTACCAACAGGAGAAATGGGAACAGAACTTTCTCTTTGTCATTTAGTTATTGCAGCATCAAAACGCAGTACCTGCCTGGCCATACAATCACCATACATGCAATTTACATCTAATCTAATACAGAGGCCAAGGTCTATTAATTTATTCTGTAACTGTCTCCCATTCCTTAATGCTGATGCAGTGAGTAAACTTGAACTGGAGTCAACTGTGGCTGCACTGTGGAAGGGAGTGACCCAGGGGATGGCCATGTGGAGACCAGTTCCAGGGCCTGAGAACAACACTGGAATGTCATTTCACCAATTCACAAGCAATGCACACTGCACAGCTGGGCAGAAAATAAACCTCAGAGGCATTATAAATAAATATATAGGTTTAAACAAGGATCTCTTGTTTTCCTATTTAGAAAATATACCTTGTGTCTCAAGGGAATGGGTCTTTGAAGAATGCCGTAGCGCTGAGGATTCCCATTGGTCTGAGCTAAGTTCCCACAAACTGCTATTGGTCATGGCTTCGTTTGGGTCGGTGGGTGTGATTAATCATGCTGGCGTAACGAAACCCAGACCTTAAACGAGTTCAGAATGGTCTCATGTACCTCCACCCCATGTTCCCATTTCCCATTGTCTCCTCCAGTAAAAACAGGCTGCGTTATCTCCTGGATTGCTGATAATGCTGGTGGAATAAATGTCACACTGTTTGTTCAGCCATTATGGGCTAAATTCACCAGAAAAGCCTCTGTACATTACAGCCACTATCTCACTGAAACTAAAAACAGAGCTGCTCTCCACAGATCCATTTGAGCCAGCTACGGTGGGGCTACTCCCTGCACACACATACCAGAGTTTCTTGATCATCAGAAGTTCATTATATTTTATGTTGCATAATTTATTGACTTATAAGCATGCAACCCATGGTGAATTGAATGCTAATAAAAGAGATAGACTGCAGGTGGATGTGGGGGTTTGAAGGGAAGGGGGCATGTAGAGGTGAGACGCAGGTATATTTGGTTTGGAATGAAAGCCCAGAGGAATCTGATGATCTGATGTAGTTTATCTGGATTTACGGAGGGTGCCTGACTCAAGCAGCATACCATCCCACAGACCCAGGTCACGCCCCAAAATCCCAGGACAGACAACACAGCGAGGGCGAACAGTAGTTTACTACAGAGGAGGAACAGCAGCTTGTTCTCAGACCACACACAAGCAGCTGCTCGCTACAGCGGATAAGCACTGTCTGTCGCCTTGATCAAACACATGCTGTTTCTGCTCACTAAAACAAGCCTTCTAATATACATGGCTCCTATTACAGTACTATACACTGGCACAAGGTGCCGAGGTCCTTTCATCAAATATGCTGAGATGAAGTTGCTTGAATAGAAAGCCTTGGGCTGGCAAGTATTTTGTAGAATCAAACCATATTGTCTGTCTGTCAGCTGTTTGGAGGTTGTTCATTGTTGGACTCATTGCGTGGGGTTCTGTGACTCTATTTGTTGAGGGAAAGAGGACTAGTGCCTAGACAGCCTGGCAGTTCTCTCAGACCTGCCTCAATGACTCACAGCCACTGACCTACTCTCTTACCAGGATGGCTGGCATAGAAGTGTCAAACAAACATGAGGAATGTTTGAGGAAGGCAGTCAATCACTCCTCCTTAATGTAGCTTTCATGCACACTGAAATACATTTTTGGCGGTGATGGTAGTGTTAGTGTGGTGTGTGGTAGGCTATAGGGTCAAAGTGTGGTCAGTTGCAATCCTGCCACGTGCCCTCTACCTGCTCTGGGACCCACAGATGGAAGCCAAGTTTACATAGCACACACGGCCACACCGTTCTATCAACAGGCTGACATGGAGCACTGGAAATTTCCTTTGTACCATGATCGCATTGAGGGTTAAAAAAAGCTCAGTGAAGAAACCTGATTCGCTGTGGTCTGGAAATTCTCAATGGCAAGCCTGAGAGTATACAGCTGTTATGAATTAGCACATAGCTTGATATGTTGTATGTTCATGTGGTGGTGTAATGTTAACAATCAGTAATGCAGCATTAGCAACTTTGAATGAGCTGGGATTTGTACACCTTTGGTCTTTCACTAAGTGCCTAGAAAGCAAAGACACGCAACCACTCATATTTCTTTATGCAGAGATGCTGCATTTGTGATGGGCACAGAAACACAACAACGAGTCAGGTCAGGATAAGAATTTTTCATTTTGACAAAATCAGGAGGGAGTATACTAGTCTAGTTTAAAAAAATGTTTCTTCTCTGTTTACTTTGTTTCATTTTGCCTCAAAAGATAGACCAGATATAGAACGCTCTGTTTTGTAGCATGGGTGGCATGCAATATGAGACATGAGACAGCATGCAATCTACAGTGAGATCAAATGTGTCACACACCTACTGAAGAATGTGAAAAATGCGGGAGTCATCAGACAGCAAGCTGCATCCCCTGACAGGTCAAAGTCAGAGGCTCAATCTTGACCTGATTATATAACTCATATACAGTTCTGGTCAAGATTATTGGCACCCTTGCATTTTATGCAGATAATGTACAATCTTATGAAATAATTGGAAATGGAAACAACTTTCGGTCTTCACATGTTCAAATATATTTTTAACAGCACATGATCAAACAATAAGAATACAAATATTAAAAAAGTATTTTATGGCTTCAAAATTGAAAAGTGGCTATGGCCATGATTGTTGGCACCCTTTCCTAATATGTAGTTGCACAGCCTTTGGCAATGATGATAGCTTCCAAATGGTTCTTGTAACCACCAGTAACCTTCCTGCACCTTTCTGCCATTGGTTCTCAATGGGGTTGAGATCAGCAGTCATCACTGGCCACTCCAGAGCAGTCCAACGTTTTCTCTTGAGCCTGGGCGCTTTTGGATGTGTGTTTTGGGTCACTGTCCTGCTGGCGGAACCTTGACCTTGGATTGACACCGTTCTCTGACAGTGGGAAGCACAAAATGCCTTGATAATCTGATTTCATGATGCCCTTAATATGTTAGACGTCCAGTACCAGAGGCAGCAAAGCAGCCCCACAGCATTATGGGACCTCCACCATATTTGACTGTAGGTAGGGTGTTCATATATTTATAATGGTATGGTATGGGCTGAAGCCATTACCCCAGACCTCTCCAGGTCAGCATTGAGGTCTTTGGATGTCATGCGAGGTGTTTTTTTCAATGACTCGCACCAACCTTCGACGACATCTGCGATCAATTTTCCTCTTACCACCACATCCTGGGAGATTCTCTACAATTCCATGAGCAGCAAACCTCTTAATAAAATTGTGAACTGTGGAAACATGAATACCAAGGTCTCTAGAGATGGCCTTACAGCCTTGTGAACACTATACTTATGTTCCACGTCCTCAGACGGCTCTTTTCTCTTCACCATTTTCACAGACGACCAGGGAAGCAGAACAGACTGTTTCATCACTTTAAAATGGATAACTGGTTCCTTGTGGGCACTTGCAACCTGTCACAGGTGAGTTGAATCAATCTGCAAATGAGAATCTATTTCTCCAACAAAACTGAATTGTTCTAAAGGGTGCCAGTAATTATGGCAATTAAGATTTTTTTAATCTGTATTCTCAAATGAATGAATATCCGTGTGCTGTTGTAAATCAATAGATGAATGTGTGAAGAAAGAAAGTTGTTTCAACATCCAATTATTTCAGAAGATTGATACAGAAGATACAGAAATGTAATACCAACGGCCTGGTACTCCAGAGCTAATGCAGCCACTGATCAACCACCCAGGCCTTACAACGCGACCCAATCCCACTCCTTGTTATCAATAATGATAGAACACAGACAGGTTACTGTGCTCAGTAACACTCACCTCTCCTGCCTCAGACTGTCTTTGGCCTAAGCCTAGACCTGTCCTACCTGGCAGCAGGGCTGGATTTGATCAACCATGCAGGGAGGATAGGGGAATGCTGGAGGGAACCAAACAAATAGCTTCCCAGGAGACTCTAACCCAAGTAGGAAGCATGATTTTGTTCCCAGATAAAGGAGGAATCCAATTAGAAGACACTCTGTGGGACTCTGGAAAAGAGGGATGAAGCAAAGAGCAAAACATAGGATTGAAAGAGCAGAGTGTTGAAAGAATACATGTGTCCTTGCCAACAGTTAACTGATCTTGAAAACCTTACAGCTATAAATATCCAGCAAACTTTCAGACTCAACAATGTGAAAAACCTAAACAGAAATAGGTAACACTAATCCTAATCAGAGCTTCTTCCTCATGAAACACAATCTCACTTGGTTTCCCATGGCTTATTGTAGATAGAGGCATTAGTTCTCCACATGCAGGAAGAATGGTTGCTCCACAAAAACACGAGAGATCCCTGAAGCATATCTAATGAACCTTGTATTTGTGGTGTAACTCCAGCTGTGCTCGTCTATTCATAGTACACTCTCACAAGACCTTGTATAGATTAATGTGTAGGCTTTTTCATCCATCCTATTAAGGCTAAGTGGCTCATGACAATAAACAGGATAATCTGATATCTTAAATTGATTTAAACCACTGCACCTCTGTTTTTGGGTGGGAAGGTCTTCACACAATTTCAGACCAATACCATGATTAGTCTCTGAACTTCAACAGCCTCTCAACCCCCCTCTTTGTCCGCATGTCTGGTTTCTGATTTGGAAAACCGGCTACCGTTTCAACAAAGCATGGAAAAATGGTCTATGGACAAATATTTGTTTTCACTTTGGCTGCTTACATCCTTCATTTCTCTGCCCCCACACAGAAATATCACATTGCACACTGGGGGGCCGTGATTACAAAATGTTTTGTGAAGGTGGCCTTTTGCCCAACATTAAACATACAAACTTGTGCAAGTATGTGCATGCCCGTGTGTGCACACGCACGCATGCAGAGAGCACAAATATACATGCATGGATGAACATCTTACCACATCTGCCCCTCAGTTTAATCTTTGACCAGAAGGTACTTTAAAATGATAGATGAACCTGCATGGCTCAGGATACAATGGTGGGAATTAGAGAGGAAACTGCGTATTAACATTAAGCCTACAGTAAAATTACTGTAGGCTTAATGTTAAAATCTCTAGCATTACTCCACAAATGTGCAACATGAGGCCAAACTAAGGTGAATAGGGTAGACATGCGAAACCATCAAATTCAATCTCAAGTTTCAGGTAGAAATAAACTCCAACTCAACATCAACTCCAATGAGTTGTTCAAAGTCTTTTCAACATATTGAGCCTTCTATTCTGTCTCTTAAAGGCCAATTTTGTAACCAAAACAATTTGTTCATGCCATGCAAGAAAAACAATAAACAATAACAGTAAATCAGGGAAAACAGGACAAGGCTCAAATCACAGGAATGGGAAATTGCTAGAGGCATAAACATTGAAATGAAAGAATTTCATTCTTACCACAGTCCTATTTCTATAACACAAGAGACATAGATGGCTGTTTTTTTTAATATAGTACTGTTGACCAGCCTGATAGGCATAAGATACACAGAAAGAGTCAGAGATCCAGAAAAGGGAATTGCTCCCGTATCGCAGTAAATAACTTCCCTTTGGCTCTAAAGCACTTATTTAGTTTGGCTCTGCTATAACGTCATTAAAATCAGCATATAAGGGGACAATTCTACCCATGACCCCAGGTCTAATCTGTCATCGCAGGGCAGCAGCAGCAATGGGAAGCAGAGATGTCTGCAGTAGACAGACTGAAGGAAGGGGAAACACAAAGGATTAGTGGTGAGGGTCAGGGGTGGATGCTTGTATGCTTCACTTCTTTGTCTCATTTGTTTAAATAAAAAGTAGGTAGCTAACTGATTGCACTTTTACCTTAGCACTGGTTCTGCTCTTAGATGCTTGTTGAGGAAGGAAATGCACTTACGATTTCTGGTAACTTCTCCTGCCTACCTACGTTGAATGCACTTGTTGTAGCTTTGGATAAAAGCATCTGCTAAATGACTGTAATGTAATGTAATGGGTGCTGGGCATTTAAACTGCTCCAGTGTATGAAATGATCCCAGACAGGTGAAATGACATCTCCCTGCTCTGTGTATGAGCACTATCTATCTTATTTAGACACATTATTGTGGCACAAGTATCAAATTACTTTGGATTGTCACTTACAAAAAACAAAGATCGCTGCTTGGCGCACATTACGAGCAATCAGATTTCCATTTCTGCTCCATCAACTCATCACACACTGATCTATTTGAGACAAGTTGAGAAATACACATGGCGAGAAAACTGAGGTAATCATGCCCACCTGATTACACTGTCATTAGTCTGCTCCTGATAAGCTGGCAATTAGAGGGGCAATCAAAGTATCAGTGACATGTTATTTCACTACAACTCTGCTACTGTCACTGTCACTGTGTAACCCTACTTCCATGTCCCACCTCTCTACCCTGTGACCGATCTTGTTGACAGTGCCCGTATCAAACAAACTGGTCTGGATGGAAAATGAGCTGATTAATGAGCTGAACAAATCACTTATACCCCAGTAAATCTATATACTTTGAACGTCATTGAACCTCAATGTTGAGCAGAAAGCCTCTTTATGCCAGTTTCACAGCATTTACTGTGCCTCTTACTCAGCGGTGAGACCAGTACGCTCTAATGGCTTATGGATACCAAGGCATGTTTCTCTAGCCCTGTTGTTTTTTCCCACATAATGAGGATGGTTTCCCCTGTGCAATGAGATGTCCTGTTTGCATTTTTTTTGGGCTGGTGCTCTGACTGCTGGCCTCGCTGTGAACGCAGAACCAAACACAGGGACTGGCTGTTCTATTTTAGAAGTCAGAGGAACAGGTCTTAGCTCGTCTCCAGCCTACATATACCATTAGCAATGTGAGCAATGTTCCAAAGCAAAAGGAAGCAGGCTGCAGAGATGCTATCGCGGGCCGCGCTCTCATGTTTTCATGCTGCTTCTGGCCCTCTAGTGTCTCAACCTAGAGCCCAAACCCGCTTACCTATCTTCTCCTTCACAGCTTAGCCCGCCTCCACCCTTCTGAGAATTTCACATTCTGACTATCTCCTCTATTCGCTGTCTCCTTTCTGCTCTTTCTGTCTCCCCAGTGGAACTCAAGCATAAACTGGCCAATCCAGATTCTTGTGAACATGCAGGTAAACAGAAAGCAGAAAGCAGAAAGCAGCACTGAGGTGTGTCTTTCTATTCTAATCTTAGTCTGACTGGAATTCAAGAGGTGAGCATGTCAGGGGACTTGCGTGCAGCTCAAGTATTTAGGAACAAAGGAAGGCAGATGCCTCCTGCCCCCACCGGCCCCTTATCCCGTTATCTGTAAAGCCCCCTGGGATCACCAACAGGGCAATAGGCGAGACTGACAGAAGGCTTTCCCATGGAGCAGCAGAGATCTTGATTTTATTTGATGAAATATAGTCCAAAATATAGTGATAATACCATAGCATGTAGTATTTCTGAATGAGGGATCACTCAGTAGTAGATTACACAATCCAGTTCCCCTTCCTCTACATTTCCTATTCTCAGCTTTATCTCCAATCAGAACGTTAAGCACTTATTACAATATGTGCCTCATGGCGCCAGGGGCTGAGCCCGCTAACAAACTCTCAAAGTAAGAGCAAAAACTCTTAAAGAGACACTGGATGACACTGGAAACAGTGAGAAGAGACACAGTGAGAAGAGACTTCATAATTGGGCAAAACAGAAACAATGGTGTTTGTGTTTTCCCCTCTCTCTGTTTTAGGATAACGCACTTCATGAAAATAGGGACACTTGAAAATGAATATGATGAGGATCTGATACGTAATAATGATTCACTTTATTGTTTAAAGAAAAAAGAAAGAATTTTACTCCAAAGACATAAAACTGTTGTATGAGCTATAAAATATAACCAAAAATGGTATAAAAATACGCTAAGACCTGAGTGTGGGACCATGTTGTCGTTGGTTCTCAGCATATCTGGTAATAACAGGCTTTACAGTAAGCTAGTGTTGTTTGATGGGGCAGTGATAGGCCAAGGGTAAGAGCAATTAGAGGTGAATAAGTACAAGCCATAAAAGGATATGTTAAGGGCCTGCAAATAAAAAAGAAAGGGCAAACAAAGGTAAAAAAAAAAAAAAAAAAGGAAACATGAGAATTATGATAGAATAATAAGTAAATGATTTGATCTATATGGTAGATTCTGCAGCTGGCATCCCTCTCAGCAGACTATCCTCCACAAACATTGATTTTAGTCTGTAAGGCCTTCTGTGCCACCTCTGTAATATTTCTAGTTATACTGTGACCTGCCTGTAGCATTACTGTAAATACTGGCGTCGACGCACGGTGTTCAGTTGGGTCTTTATCGTGACTGAGCCAGAGATGTTGGTGGTGTCCTGATAATTAACCAATATGTAGCGAAAGATAAGAGTCTGTACAGCGTCTGCCACTCCTCCAGGGACTCCTAGCCAAGCACAAGAATACGATAAGCAACCCATGACACCGACACAAAAAAGTATCCCTTTGCCCATCGAGGTTGAGGACTCTTAAGTGGGGGGGCATTTACACACACACACACACACACACACACACACACACACACACACACACATTGAGAGAGAAAGAGAGGTGGCACATGTTTGTCCTCATTGGCGTCCTTGTCCGCCCACCTGGTCCTATCTGCCTCTCCATCTCCATGGCAGTTCCGTCCCTGTTGCCCTGCATCCATTTCTTTTATTGTTGTTGTTTTTGTTTTTTTCATTCCACTCCAGGGATGGGCAATGCACTCGATACTTTTCTTGTGAAACTAGTTCATTGTCACAGTTAGTTCAAGGGTAGGGTTAGAGGTTAAGGAAAGAATGTAAGTCATTTCCTTACAATTTGAACACATGGATGTGTGCCTATGTGTGTATGTGTGAGAGTGAGAGTGCAGCCGTTACCCTACAGATGTACCCGACTGTAGCTTTGTGCAGAACTGCATTTTGGGAGAATTATTCAGAGCGCTTTGCTTCTGACCCTTTAAATGCAATTACTATAAATGACTTGGTCTATATTTAAGCCACTTAGTGGGTGGTGGGTGCAAGGCGAGCTACAATGCCCCACCTTAAAACGCCATGGCCTGTACACTGTGCACCCAAATATACAAGTCAGTGGAAACATTTGGTGACTGCCGTATGAGCAGTCAAAAGGGGTTCTGTGGGCCGAAATAAAGAGTGTTTATGTTCCTGTTGCCAAAAAAATAAAACATCTTGAGGCTGATTGACGGGCTTCCCACATCTTAATTATTAGAAGGAGAACTTTGAACAGTCAGAGAAAATGGGTGGTACACCTTGCTTATTATGGCTGGGCCTCCGTCTCAATCCACTGGACTGGCTCAAACTGTTCTCCCTTGATGGGGTTGGGCTTTGACATTAGTCTGGAAAATAAGTGTCTAAATCTCGCTTTCATGATGACCGGACAACAGATATTTTGTATTGGAGCACGTCAAACATGTCACACTAGGTAACGTCTGCGTACAGTCCAATTTCTAACTGTAATGTTTATAGTGTCAGAGAGCGGGAGAGTCTGAGGGCTTGCGGTGGGAAATGGCTGCTGCGGCTACAAAATGCAGCAACATTATAAACAGCCTTGAATATCTAAACCTGCTGTAGTAAACAGAAGAAAGCAAAACTTAACTGCCTATTATATGAAACCTGTTGCATCTGAAGATTGGGATCACTGGGTGGATAAGGAAGGACTGCAAACAAGGCAGTTCCTCCAACCAACTCATATCTTGACATCTTAAACATGATGTTCATAGTGTAGAATCTGTTCAAACCTGTCTTGGATTCACAAACAATTGCTCAGCACTGGTCTTATCATTTTACAGCTAATACCAAGCAAGAGCAGCGGTGTTGAAGAGAGTCTCGGAGGCCATGTTTCACTAGCAGGGAATCTAGGTGATCCGTTTTGCCCCCGTTTATCACAATCAGTATTTTCCTCTTGTTCTTTACAGCCCGCTATGTCACCAACATTGATTTTGTCCCAGTTGTTAATCCCCCATCACCGTTGCAGTTAAGATGAAGTGAAACCTTATTGATCCTGTGAGGGAATTAGGTCATTGCAGCAGCAAAAGTAATAGGATTCAACAGGGAAAAAGCACACGAAGAGTGTAAAATAATCAATGTGTGTATGCTGGTGTCAATTAGAGAGACTGCATTGGTTGGAAATATAGAGACAATTTTTACTGCATTCACATACAGGTGCTGATGACCATATATATGTGCATTAAGGTAATATTCCCTATCTCTGCTGCAAATTTCCTTTTGACACTTAAATGATAAACTATACCATTGGTTTCCAGTACATATTTCCCAGATAAACCAACAAAAGCTGCCAGTTGTTATTCTACAGTTTACTCCCTTGTATTTGGCCAGCATATATGTGTCATTGTTGTGCCTGCATTTGCACTTTTCTATGCTCAGTTAATCATGGCTTGTTGTTTTGTCATGGGTTCCTCTTTCATTTTGACATGACATGTCGTCACAAGACCTCATCAAATTTTGGTTTGTCTGGTCTTTTTGTCTGACAGAGTTATTTGTCTAGTCTGGACTGGACTAGACTGAGTCTCAGTAAGATCATAGGTGGTAATAAGCCGTTACAATGATTAATGTTGACTAAAGTCCCACTGGCTGCAGAGGGCCAACATGGTGTTGACACCAGCTCTGGTCATCTAACCCAGGGGACCAAATGATGAGCTGAAGCAGAACCACTACTATTCTCTCTCTCTCTCTCTCTCTCTCTCTCTCTCTCTCTCTCTCTCTCTCTCGCTCTCTCTCTCTCTCTCTCTCTCCTCTGGCGCCAGCACTTTGCCCTCCTTCTTCACTGTGACACTGATCTAGAAACTGATTCGCTTAATAAGATCTAGAGCCAGTGTCAACTTTTAACTCAAATTTGTTGCTTGCCTTTAAGCAATCATTTGGTACTCATAACAAAGCTTATGACTGGATGGATATTTATCTTATGCTGCATAGCTACTGTAACAGCCTTGTAGATCTCTTAACTCCCTGTCTCTACTGGGTGATGGTTTGAGAGCAAGAGCTCGAGTTTGATGTGACTATATGTCTCTGAAGTATCACAAAAAACCTCAATATGCTTCAAGCTAAGGCCTAAAGTGCAAAGCAGGTCACATTTAATTGTTTAATTGTTTAAAAACCCGCGTGTGTCCTAAACAGTGTGTTGTGCTTAAGAAACTAGTTGAACAAGATATTCTTTTTTTTTTTTTTAATAAAAAAACAACTTAACTGGCCCTTTGGCTGTATTATGTGCACTGTATGGGGCCCAAGGTAACTATTGGTTGTTACAATCCTGCATGGCTACTCCCAAAGAAAACAAAAGCAAAGCTTCCTACATGGTGAAGAATGGAGATTTAATTAACACGTTGCCTAAAGGAGAACTGTTATGGAGGAGGATTTCCCTTAGTTGATTGCAACATGATTGACAACTTCATAGGTCATCAAGTTGACATATGTGCACACATGTATCAGACATATGTCTGCATATTGTAATACATACATACGTACATGCATGCAGACATCATCACTGGTGTTCCACACAAGCAAACAATAAATTGCTGACTGACGATATAACAACTTGTGCTTTAGAGGGAACACATCTGCATGCATTTAGGGTGAAGACTTTAGATGGCCCCCAAAATAGCCTGGTGCTGTTGATACCCAGGCATCTCTCCTGAGAGCGCAGAGTGGAACGGGACAGAGGACATCGGTGCATTACGCCCACAGTGTTGCCTGCAACCCAGCCTCCAGAAGGGGCTCCTGAAACCCCAGCATATGGTTCCACTCAGAGTGCAATGACTGCCTTTTCCCCACGACATGATAGTTGTGGAACGCTGAACAGCTTGGTCCCCGAGCCACCCGCCTCTCACCTCTTTACATGATCTCATACCACATCTGCTTGCAGAGGACATGGGCTTGAACCCCAACAGTGTGCACACTGAAGGAGAATACTTTCTCTGGTCATCTGTTTTTTGGTCAGGTGGAAGCAATTCTTCAAATTCGACATCATTTCAAAAACTCTAATTTATCCAGTTGTGATTCCAATTATGTTGTTTACATACACTTTACTGTTTGCAAAGTGTAATCGTCTGTTTTTATTACTAATATGAGCCCTCATGAGTGTTACAGAGCCTTAAGTCCTGTTTGGCACTTGCAGCCACTCCCTCCCCCTCCCTTCGCTCTTGATTAGCTTCTCCAGCTAATGGAGAGTTTCCTGTGTAAAAGAGAAAAAAATAATGCCATCAAACAAACTCACAGGAGGTATTTGTAAACTTCTAAAAACTTCTGAAAAGTCACAACAATCCAGAAATGCAGCAAAAGTGTGGTTATATCCTATATAAAATGCTCATGTCAGCTGTATTTTGATCAAGAACTTTAATGTAGTTAACTCCAACATACACTATATTGCCAAAAGTATTCACTCACCCATCCAAATAATTGAAATCAGGTGTTCCAATCACTTCCATGGCCACGGGTGTATAAAATCAAGCACCAAGGCATGCAGACTGTTTCTACAAACATTTGTGAAAGAATGGGTCGCTCTCAGGAGCTCAGTGAATTCCAGCGTGGTACTGTGATAGGATGCCACCTGTGCAACAAGTCCAGTCGTGAAATTTCCTCGCTCCTAAATATTCTACAGTCAACTGTCAGTGGTATTATAACAAAGTGGAAGTGATTGGGAATGACAGCAACTCAGCCACGAAGTGGTAGGCCACGTAAAATGACGGAGCGGGGTCAGCGGATGCTGAGGCGCATAGTGCGCAGAGGTCGCCAACTTTCTGCAGAGTCAATCGCTACAGACCTCCAAACTTCATGTGGCCTTCAGATTAGCTCAAGAACAGTGCGTAGAGAGCTTCATGGAATGGGTTTCCATGGCCGAGCGGCTGCATCCAAGCCATACATCACCAAGTGCAATGCAAAGCGTCGGATGCAGTGGTGTAAAGCACGCCGCCACTGGACTCTAGAGCAATGGAGACGCGTTCTCTGGAGTGACGAATCGCGCTTCACCATCTGGTGATCTGATGGACGAGTCTGGGTTTGGCGGTTGCCAGGAGAACGGTACTTGTCTGACTGCATTGTGCCAAGTGTAAAGTTTGGTGGAGGGGGGATTATGGTGTGGGGTTGTTTTTCAGGAGCTGGGCTTGGCCCCTTAGTTCCAGTGAAAGGAACTCTGAATGCTTCAGCATACCAAGTGATTTTAGACAATTCCATGCTCCCAACTTTGTGGGAAAAGTTTGGGGATGGCCCCTTCCTGTTCCAACATGACTGTGCACCAGTGCACAAACCAAGGTCCATAAAGACATGGATGGGAGAGTTTGGTGTGGATGAACTTGACTGGCCTGCACAGAGTCCTGACCTCAACCCGATAGAACACCTTTGGGATGAATTAGAGCGGAGACTGAGAGCCAGGCCTTCTCGTCCAACATCAGTGTGTGACCTCACAAATGCGCTTCTGGAAGAATGGTCAGAAATTCCCATAAACACACTCCTAAACCTTGTGGAAAACCTTCCCAGAAGAGTTGAAGCTGTTATAGCTGCAAAGGGTGGACCAACGTCATATTAAACCCTATGGATTAAGAATGGGATGTCACTTAAATTCATATGCGAGTCAAGGCAGGTGAGCCAATACTTTTGGCAATATAGTGTATGTGGGATGAACATAAAACTGATTGTGTAGTTGCTGTTGGACTTAAACTGGAGCCCTTAATAAATAGCTTGACCCCTTTTGTGTTGTTTGTTCATATTCATACCACTGGCTTCTGTTCCTAGTTTTGTTTGACAGGACAAAGACATTCAACTTCTCTTGTCTCCTCCTTGAAAATAAATGGTAGGCACTTCAGCAGAGCCAAACTTCTTGAGGAGCCACTTGATTTAAAAAAAAAAAAATCACATAATGTGCTAAACAAATGGGCTGATATCAGTATTGGTGAACAAATCTCGAAGCCGTTGAACCAAGCCTCTAACCTCTGGCGTTGATTTACACCCTTAGGCTGGCTCCTTTGGCAATGAGTGGGAGAATGACCAGCATGGGAGCACTGGCTTTCTCCAGATGGATTGCGTTGTGAATCGAAATGTAAGCTTGTAAAACCCAGATGGCTAACAGAGTTTAGTCCACCGCTATATGTTGTAACAGTAGTTTTTTCGAACGCACACTGATTGGATCACATCATTGTTGAGGTTTCCATGGCAAGAAAGGAAACATTCCCAGGGTATATGTGGGGAGTGAGAGTGTAATAAACAGGCTTTCTAAAGCCTTGTGACTGCTCCGATGATTTACAGCCTGCCATCTTGAATTGAACAGATACTGTAGCGCTCTGCAGTCCGTAAGCCGGGTTTCATTCCTATGAAGAATGGAGCTGTTCTCAATCTCTCTCCAGAGATACTCCACATAAGGCGGGGAGCAGGTAATACTCATCATCATCATGATCATACTGCATATCATTGGTGGGCGCACAATGCAACTGTATTGAAAGACGCTGTTATTCTGAAAGAACGGCTGTTGACTAAATGCATGCTGATGGTTTCACAGGACAGAGGTCTGACCTGACGCATTTGGCTGAATTACATAATAAACAATATGAAACCATGTGCTATTGTTCATCAACCACATACAGTCATTATGTGCATGTCAAAGTTGTTGCAATAGAAATCCTGCCTAGATAGAGGTTTGCCACGTACAGTGCACTTATGTTACCAACAGTCCTTCCGCTGTCAGGCTCATTCCACTATCAACACCTCAGCTCATGCCAGTCGCCATGCCTGACTAAACTAGGACCAGCTCCAGATCCACCCATGGCAACTTCTCACGCAAAGACAAATGAGCAGCTGTCAACCTGTCAGCTCTACAGCGGCGACCCTCATCTAAGTCGTCAGACGGGGGCCTCTTGGTCATCAAGTCTAAAAAGGGTTCGATGTTTTGCTTTTGCCCAATTTTCCTTCTCTGAATGCTCTTCCAACTCCGCAACTTCCTCCCAGATGAGTGACAAAGACTTCCATTAGAGAAACTAAAAGGGGCGAAGGGGAAGACAGACATCAAACAATTCAGTGCGTATATTTCTAAATATATATAGATATCACCACAACAAAGAAAAGTACATGCTCTAAATACAATGTGATTAAACGTCTATTAGGGTCTCTCGAGGACATTTGTTATAGAGGGGACATTTATTGGTTACAAATGAGTACGGATGCAGACAGCCAGCTTTCCACCTAGACATAAGAACGCCGTGTGCTGTTCAATGTTCAATGAAAAGAAGAAAGAAAGAAAACTAGAGAGACAGTGTCCTGTGGTAATGCTCAGGGTCTGTCATGATACATTGAATAGCCCGGGCATCATGCTTCTCTTTGAATACAAATCCCCTTTGGAAAATCTATTAGGAACATATTACAGATACTGCATACTCACTCATAACTTTCTGAGCAATGAGCCAGTCAACTGAGTTTCCCTACAAGTCTTCGGTGTGATAAGACAACAACTACAACTTTTGGGAAACATAAGTTTGTGAATTTATACATGAGCATGTCAAATGACAAATGAAAGGCGAAACGAAGAATCCGCCTCTTTTTCTAGCTATCAGTCAGTCAAAAGTCACATCTATTCAGGGTGAACCGTCTGTAAAAAGTCCCTCATTACCAACAAATTAGCTTAAGGCAAGAGTAAAGACAAGTGATACTGTCACACATAGCTTGGTAACGCTCTGAGAGCTGCTGTTGTAGAACTGACCAAAGATGGAACTGCTCGACAAGTCGTACACTGAGCGCTGCACGCCGTCGGATATCTGAAATGAATAGCATGGAAGGCATTTGGTTGATTGTTCTTCCTCAATGCACTGGCTTGAGTCACAGCAAGATTGCAATCTATTATTTTCATTTTGTGCTTTGAGTACTAAGTCACAGAGAGGGCACTGATTTCCTGTTCTCTACAGTCGGGGGTGTCTCGTACCATGTGGTCTGCAAAGTGGACCACAAATTGTGTTACGAGTAAACCCCTAGAAACACTTCCTCCAAAGTGTTTCCAAATGTGCTGAATGTGACTTGTGCTTTCCTGGGTTACAGCATTAAATTGGAGACAATGAACCATAACCCAACAACTGAAATTGCAAATGAAGCAATTTGAACCTAATTTCAGTTTCAATTTAATTTTGAAATATAATTTGTCCATTATTTTTATGTTTATCGCAAAGGCACAACATCTTCAAATCAGTGGAGAAATGATGTTGAAACTCGTGTCTGAGACATTGTGGGATAATTTTATGATCAGAATAAAAGTCAGATGCGTGTTCCTGTTCCTGGAGCCAAAACGTCTGTCACGTTGTTGACACTATCACAGAAAGGGACAAGCCATGAGTTGGCAAACTGAATAGTGCAGTTCCTTGTACATCCAATAAGACATCAGCGAGACTAAAGAGTAAAAGGCTGCTCACTTAACTCCAAACTTAGATGTGCTTTTAGATGTGTGAGTCACAAAGACTATTTTGAAGTTTTGATATTGAGGCATTTGACATTTTTACTGGGTGGCCTGAGAAGTAATAAGAGTAATAGCTCTTTCTCTATTGCGTGTGTGTGTGTGTGTGTGTGTGTGTGTGTGTGTGTGTGTGTGTGTGTATATGTGTGTGTGTGTGGGGGGGGATATTAGGGTACTGATCCCTGTATGGCTGTGGCACACAGGCACACTTCACGACTCCTCCCCTCCGCCTTCAGGGTGTGATTAGAGCCAATACAAGCTTGGGCAACCTACAGACACAGAGAGAGAGAGAGACAGAGAGAGAGAGAGAGAGAGAGAGAGAGAGAGAGAGAGAGAGAGAGAAAGAGAGAGAGAGAGAGAGAGAGAGAGAAAGAGAGCAAAAGAAGGGGTGGGCAGCCACTCTGGTGCACTCTGGTGGTTCATGCAACAGCGTCACTGTTGCTTAATCTCCAATGGTCCAACAGTGGCATCGCTACCATACAAGATTCTGCAAAGCGCCTGCTAACTACTCTAATCCCAGTGGACATATTCAGCTGGACAAGGTTGACTTTTCTATCCAAAACTTTTTTCACCCTAGCATTTGGACGTTTTTTCTCTTGTTGATGAACCTAACTGCAACTCCATGAACTAATGTTGGTTTGAAAAGCATTTTGGACACTTGGAAAAACATGTTGCTGTTGCATGTATCAGAGGAACCTCTCACATGCCTTTCTTGGTCTTTGGAAACAAGGAAAGGGTACACATCAACCGTTGGTGGTGTCTGAACACTTCCAGACTCCAAAGGTGTGGAAATGCAGAATGATAATTTTTAGTGAGAGAATATTATACCATTTTTTTGTGTGCATATGAGTTTAAACAAATTTAAGATGCTTGTAAGAAATGCAGATTTTTTCTTTTCGTCCACTTTGACATGTAAAAACACATCTTTGACTTGAGCTGAATATAGCGGCGTCCTCTGGGGAAGAATGGAATACAACTTGAGCGCTGCGGCGTCGTACGTGGTCAACACGACCGCGGTGACCACAAACAGAACGGGACCCTACCACCCTGCCGCGGGACCCTGGAGTCTCATCATACTGGTCATCATCATACTGACCATTGTGGTGGGAAACCTGTTGGTCATCATAGCCATAGCACGAACCTCACAGCTGCAGACAATGACCAACATCTTCATCATGTCTCTGTCCTGTGCAGACCTCATCATGGGGGTGCTCGTGGTGCCTCTGGGGGCCACCGTTGTGGTGACCGGCAACTGGCAGCTCAGTGACACGTTCTGTGAGCTCTGGACTTCCGTGGACGTCCTCTGTGTGACGGCAAGCATCGAGACCCTCTGTGTGATAGCAGTGGACCGCTACATAGCCATTACGAGGCCGTTCCGGCACAAGGTTCTACTCAATAAGTGGCGTGCCAGACTAATAGTTTGTCTGGTGTGGCTTGTGTCTGCCCTAATTTCTTTTGTACCGATTATGAACCAGTACTGGCGTGCAGAGGAAGACCCGGAGGCAATGGATTGCTACCAGGACCCGGCGTGCTGTGACTTTGTGACCAACAGGCCCTTTGCCATTATATCTTCTGTGGTGTCTTTTTACATCCCTTTGCTCATAATGATATTTGTTTATGCCAAAGTCTTTCTAATAGCGACGCGACAGGTACAGCTCATAGATAAGAATCGGGTGCGCTTCCAGAATGAGTGTCCGTCAACGCAGCTGCAGCTTGGCCACCACATCAACAACATCCTGCCGTCAGCGCGCGTGGGCTCCGGCGGCTGTGGCGGCGTGGCCCGGGTAAAGGGCTCCAAGAGAAGGCCATCGCGGCTAATGGTCGTCAAAGAGCACAAGGCCCTCAAGACTTTAGGCATCATCATGGGCACCTTCACCCTGTGCTGGCTGCCTTTCTTCGTCGCCAACATCATCAACGTGTTTGACAGAAACGTTCCCTCAGTGGAGATCTTCCGTCTGTTGAACTGGCTGGGCTATATCAACTCTGGCCTCAATCCCATCATCTACTGCAGGAGTCCAGAGTTTCGTGCCGCTTTCAAGAACCTGCTGGGCTGCCCCTGGGTGTCCACCCCTTGGCTCAATACTTTCTATAAAGAGCTGCAGACTCGCTGCTCCTGCTTTCTGTGGGAGGCTGAGTCAGGCACGGCGGGCTCTTTCCAGAAGTCTCCAACCACCAAGACCGAGGGGAACGACAGCCTGGCCAGTAGTCAGGGCAGCAACAAAAGTGAGGAGCCTTCCCCAGGTCCTCCCCAGACCAACGGCAGCCCACAGTTCAGTGACTTGTCAGAACCAGAAACAGAATTGTAAGTTTCCTTGCCTCATTTTCTCACACTCCATACTCAGTAGTCCTTAACTCCAATACTTAAATTATTCCTCAGTTGATGGTCAGTTATTATAATAAAAGTATTATTATAATAAAAGTATTTGATGAATTTCCAGTCTCTGTTAATGCTTAAATACCTCCAACTCAGTAATATAAATAATATAAAAATGTGATTGAAATATGCAATATAGATATAATATTTGACATTAAATATTTGGTTATTATGAACAAAAAAATGGTTCTGAATAAAAGTATCATCAGGATGTCAAACGCATTTAACTGATGGCAACACGTCCACCTGCTAGAACGGCAATAAACTAGATCCATAGTATACACCATTGAAACGCATTCCAGCTATATCATATTATTTCTTTACTCTGAAATATTCTATTATGAAATCTCAGTGCATCGTAGTATTCAGAAACGTGCTGCCTAACCATGTGAAACTGCAGAACAGACAGCGAGGCAGGGGGGTCTGTGAGCAAGGCCTCTGATTTGCACACTTTGATGTTTTCTGTCTCTGCGTGTCTTTGATAAGTTACGGTTAAAAGGAACCTCCGTGGTCATGGATGATGTGACCTGAACTTTACTTGGCTTTTACGGCTCATCATTTATGCTGTGATTTAGGAGTCGTAAGACTTACAGAATCTGTGGCTTTGAGCACCAAACCATTTGAACTAGAGATTAGTGCACACTAAACTGAATGAATGAATAACACTATTCATAGCGATGACAAGGCTGTCTAGAGATTTAATGTGAAATGACAACTTTTAATCTTTTGACAGGAATATAGTCGAATCAGTTATGTGTATGACTTCCTGTTACTAATTATCAAATTAGTGTGCAATGAAGCAGGAGAGAGAGCGAGAGCGAGAGCGAGAGCGAGAGCGAGAGCGAGAGAGAGATCGTGTATGTACTTGTATTACTACTGTGACTGCAGTATGTGCATCTGTTGCATCAAAGTATACATGAAATTAGATAGATTTGAGAGAGTTTCTGTTATAATGGTTATAATATTTAAAAACAAAATGAGAAAAAATATTGAAAGAGCAGTTATACATACGGAGATACTTTATCAATTAATTACAACCTAGGCAAATTGTGCAACAATGTCAAAATCTCTTAAAGCCTTTCATTTTTTGGTAGGTTAGTGAGTCTGTAGGGTAAAGATTGAGTCAATGATCCATACAATTGGTATTAAATTCAAATTTTCTGCAGAAAACTCACATCTCCAAAAGGTTGGGCTTCAGAAAAAGTTGATTTCCCCCTTAACATGGTGTATTTGCCATTTTACAAAGCACCATCAATCATTGACTTGGTAAAGGTTTTATACAAGACAACACTAATTGTCAGTTACATTGAAAACGGAAATCATTGACTACGGTTCAACAGTTAGTTAGTTCAAATAGAAAATTTGGAACAGGTGCAACATACAAAATATATAAATCATGTATAAATCATGTCATGAGGGTCTTAAAGTTGGAATGCTCTTACTAACGCGATGATTTTAGAGGCCCATAGAAACCCATTTTCTGACAGAGAAAAAACTCTAGTCTAGATCTAGATCAGATCTAGTACAGTATCTAAGCACAGATAAATAAATGCATGAATGAAATATATAGATGAATAAAGATGAAATAACATGTTTTATATATACAATATAAAGAGGGCATACGGTGTATTGCACCCTAGTTATAATGGAGCGTAGAATTTTCAAAATTCCTTGTTTTATAGAAAGCTTACTATGCATGTCCACTGAATAAAAGTAGGAATCCATATTTGGATATGTTCTGAAGTATCAGTGGGCTGCTGTCTATGATGAAAATAAATTGAGCAGAACAATTTATTATAATCATTTCTGAAACAGTGGCTGCTGTTGGAATATTAGAAACTTAAACTTGAAACTTAATATTTGGATTTCCACGCAACGATTCAATAAACATAAAGAAATTCATTTGAGGACTGCAGATCAGCCAAAAGCTTAGTTTCTGTTACTGCACTGTTACCTGTAATCAATCTGTAAATCCAGCTGATGTCAACATAATACAAATTACTAACAGATGTCCATAGATCCTCTCATACCTGAAGAAATGAAGTGCAGTCGCTGATACTGTGTGTGCACTGGGTGATATACTGATACTACATTAATTGTTATATTTTACATCTTGTGGGAACCTCCATAAAGGCTATCATGTAGTGTTTTTTTCTCAATTTGATTATTGGAATCTGAAAAAGCAGCAACCCATAATGATAATGTTGAGAAAGCGTGGCATTGTAAAACCATTGTCTCTAGTGTAACACGCCGTGTCAGAGAACTGCATGGCCCTTACTTAATATTAGTGTGTCTCAAGGGGTTTATGCCTCTCATAGGGCCTCACTACACCCTGTGCACCCGCACCCCCGCAGCTGATAAATCTTTATCACTTAGGCACAAGACTTCCCATAGCTGAAGAGGTCAACACCCATGTTAACACAGTTTAGTTGCATTCGGATAAGCTGAACATTTGATTTTAATATAGCTGAACCACAACACATTCACTGCAGTCCTGCTGTACAAAATGCAGCAAGACGTGTAGTTATGCAAAGACAGCAGATGTTGAATAAAAGGTTTAACATTTCCACTGGCACTGCACTGGCTTTGTTAATCTAGTCAGTCTAGTGATAGAGTGGATTTTAAAGCAGTTGGGAAACCTGTACAGTAAACCTGGCTGATCTTGGCCTCGCCGTGTGAATGACCATGAGTCACCCAGTTTCATAGAAGAGATGCTTCCTTTAAATATTTACTCTGTTATATTATTTGTTTTCCTTTACACCCTGTCCTCAGTGGAATTTTACAGATGTAATCAATGGGGCTGTAATGTGGGAGACATTTAGGAGCATATAAAAGTCTTCCTTAAAAGGAGCCTGGTGTGTTCTGTAGTAGAGGCTCGGTGGACTCGCAGTGCTGTGAGCTGGATCAGCTAGGGCCGTGGCCTTAGCAGCCCAGAGGTTTATTGAACGTATGTGATGTAAGCGAATGACCTTTAGTGCTCCCCGGTAGCTTCTGGACAGCTCAGACACATTATGAATCGGGTGTGCTGGATGCGATTGGGTGGTGAAACGGTTGGTCATCAGATGTGGACACCGTTCTGGGTATCTGTCCGCTCCCCTATCATCCCTGTCAATTTTTTACATCTCTTTTATTATCTATAAAATAAGCAGTTCAGCTCCTTGTTTCCCAAACCCCAGAGAAAACATGCAGTAGATGTAACTCTGAGTCAAGGAGTGATGACTCCCAGGGTGTTCAGGATCAATTAGAAAGTGAGGTAAGACCACTGAGATGAATGATAACCGGGTGAGAGCGACTGAATTGGAGGTGAGGTACACAGAGCAGCATTGCATAGAATAGCCATTATCAACAGATGCTTTGTTTTCATGGAAATACACGACGATACGCCCCATATCATCGCAGCCCATATCAACAGGTGCAGTAGCTCTGTGTTTCCGTGACGTATGTTTTCCGTATGGTTATAGCTACTTCATAGGGAATAGAAATTTGCAACATTGTTTTTTTGCAGTGAATGCTACTAGAGCGCAGAACAGAGGTGTGTTTCATGTGGAGGGTTAGGTGGATGATAGACTGATCTCTCCAGGTCCTACTGTGTAGCAACATGTTAGACTGGGACAGGCTCTCTCCTCTCGGACACATGAAAGTATGCCTGCCCACAGGGCAAAAGCTATATAGACACAATACACTTGAGAGCAGGGATGTTTATAGGGCCAGTACCATACAACAGACGTGTTGGTGCATTATAGACATACACCCTGGGAAGTTTTGACAACATGTTGCTGACTAACTGGAAGAAATTGTTCTGGAAAACTGGAAAAAAATTGTATTAAATTATCTTGCATTGCGATCAAAATCATCCTAATACAGTCACAATAATTTTCCTATTAGTATGTTTTCATTTTAGACAAACCAAAGAAGCATAAACATTCAACGGATATGCAGTCAACGATGACACAGGGTTAAGAAAAACACTGCGGCTGTTCAGTTCAGACACTACTGATGTGTCACAACAAGCAATGCAGAATGGATTAAAAGGTTAAATGGCCTAATCTGTCTGAACTCCAATGACACTCATTGATATTTTCCGAGAAACACTGCTCACACATACGTAAAGACAAAGAAACATGATATGTTTTCATATTCTCGGTTACATTAGTGAAGAGCAAACCGAAGAGACTCCATGAAGCAGAGATGGAGAGAAATGGTGGAAAATGTGTACTTGAAACCAATCATAATATACTTTGCACCCTGGTACAGTCACCACAACTGGCTCGTTACTCCAAATAATGGTGTAAATATTTTAGACACATTAGACTCCACCACTGTGCTCAAGTAGCAATAGTGATACATGACAATTGAGTCAAGTTTCAACACCAAATACCACATAGACCACCAAGGTGTCAGATACAGTGTACAGCGTCAGATGGCTCTAGGAAGTCTGGATCTGGGCACATGACTAGTCATTATTAGTTAAATGAATCTCAATAGACACTGTGTTATAATGCAGGCCGCTCTGTTTAGAACTCTTTTACAGGAATAGTGTGTCAAATTAAATCATTATGCCATTGCAGAAATATATAATTCCATTTCCCACACATGCCTGCATTCTCCCTTTTATTAATCATGGGATGCTTCGTTATTGATGCTTTGGGGAAATACAGCATGCGGTACATATGAAACACAATATAAGAAATGTGTACACAGTTGTTTTCAACATGCGTTTACGCTCATAATGCGGATGGCTCCTGGTCTGGCCAGGTGTAACGTGGGAATTTGAATTAGCGACAGATTGCTGCACAATTGCAGCAGCCTGTGATTGACAAGCTTTAAACTTACATGCTGAAATATGTAGCAGTTTATAGCTCCACGTGATTCTAAAGCTGCCAAAATACCAGGCTAATAAGTTAAGGCGCTGCAGTGAGCATATCATTAGGCACACATTAGGCAACCTAATGTTTTGATGCCATTTTAGGAGGGGCCTTTACAGTAGTTTCTCCTTTCCTGTGCCATGAACTCATGTCTATGCAATATGCTGACAGCGCCACTGACTGAGCTCCACACAGCAACTTCCATACGTGCCTTTACCCGGCTTATAACGAGGATGAGGGCCTGAGAGAGGATGAAATGAGGAGCGGGATAAGCGTAGGATGGTTAATGACATGTGGGAAATATCCAGCACTCCGTTTGAAATGCTGGCTGATATCAGATCCAATTGCACAGCATCAAGGTCTTTAAATGGAAGGCTCTGGGAGTTGAGTAAACACTTCAGTGTGGGACAAACCCAGATGGATAAGAACACACAGATAAAAAAGCACTAAACCATAACTTTAAACTTTCATTAAAACAGCAAATAATAGTATCATGATAATAGCACAGGTATTTAATAAAGCACCATTTGATGCATTATAATCATTTCAATGAAAAGCATTTTTGTGTTACATTTATGGTATTGAAGTCATTTGGATAATGAAGAAATGCCTTTAATCTTGGTCAAGTTTATCTCTAAATGCATTGATTTATTTCATGTTATGAGATCTCTGTAGGCTTTATGGGGTTCTACAACAAAGTGGTAGAGACCTATACAGTATGAATATGGCCTTTTACTATCTATGATGGTGTAGCACAACAACAGTCCTGGGTGAAGCTAGCTTAAATGTTCAGATGCTCTTCTGAAATCTGTCGGTTCCATAAAAAAAATCCTTACTTCATATCAGAGTAAAAGTAAAACATTTTTTTATCAAACAGACTATGTTATATCATATGCACTCCTTTGCTCTGATCAGACATTCACTGAACTATAAGATGTGTACTTCACCAGCATGAAGAAAAACAAAAAAGAATCAATACAAATCATTGCAATCATGCTGACTAAATACTTTATCAATAACCTCAATGCTTACCACCACTGTTTGACAAGGAAGGTGTAGCGAAAGAAAATACACACAACTCAGATGATGGATGGATTTTCCTGCACTTTGCTGAGCTTAACTCCATTCACTTGGATGGAGACTGAGGTCCAAAGTAATCCAACCACTCACGTTTGCATGTGAGGTTGAAGAAACAACAAAATGCTATTCCAGGCATCTTTCTCCTTTCAATTTTTCCAAAATGAATCAACTGTATTGTCAAAGTCACTCTGAGAAGCCACGACTGGAATAGACCAAAGCCTCTGCGGGTTCCCTCATTCTTCCGTAAAAGGGTTTGATTCTGCTCCACATCCAAATAGTGAGACCTGTGGAGACACACTACATGCTGTTCCCCACATATTTATCTATAGGTATAGGTAACACCTTCATGTGGAGACATGTAAGGTTGAGGTGATAGTATCAGAATTCCTGTCTTTTTAGGGGGGAAATGGTAGAACTGCACAAAGAATACCAGATGAGAGAAACCTGGTAGGAGAGCATTACTTTCTGTGATTGGTAAGGAAAAAAAAAGAGACCGTAAGTGAGGTTACTGTGTTCCAGCTAAAAACACCAACGCATTGCAACCTGCGAAACAACTGACTGCGCTTGTTATCTGACATGAACTGAAATGCCGTATAGCAGGGGTGTCAAACCGTGTGCCATGGAGGGCCGAGAGTATGAAGGTTTTCGTTCCAACCCAAGAATACACCAGGTGATTTCACTGATTAGTCCCTCCTCTCTGGTTGAAGGTGTGGTAATCAGTGAAATCACCTGCTGTATTCTTGGGTTGGAGCGAAAACCTGCATACTCTCGGCCCTCCATGGCACACAGTTTGACACCCCTGCCGTATAGGGTGTGACCAGTACAGACCTATAACTCATACAGCATCATAAAAAGCACATTATCGCCCAACAACACTTTGCCAGAGTCAAATCAAACCAAGTCAAATGCAAGTCGATTCTTGATGAGAGGTGGTCTCAGGGTTGGGATGCTTCAGTTATAAACCAGCAAAGCTAAAAAAGACCATATGTCCAGAACTGGATCATTTCAGTGTTGGACCACAACATTTTCTACATTTTGTCCTTACTAGCTTCTATTTTAGAAGCTAGATACAAAACCATCATTTCTAAAAAATGAATTAACACGAAAAATGAATGTCACGTTGAGTTCGAAAAGATTTCTTCCCTAGAGAATACCACCTCAGAAAATGTCAGAATTCTTCACATTTCACTATCACTCATGACTTTTTGAAGGAAAAGCTTTTATTTCAACAGACACGCTGATTGCTAATGTGACCTACTGTGTTCAGTTTCACACTGCAGGAAAAGGACGGATGAGCAATGTAAAATGTCGAGCTACTGAAGCGAACAACATACTCCGACAGCTACTGACATTTCCTGCCAAGGCTGAGACCAAACAGCAGCGAGGACAACCGACAGGAACGGCAGAAACACCGGCCCTGATGGAGGTGTAGCTGACTGAGGCCGACTCTAATGTGAGGGACAAATGGACCGGCTGTAGAGAAGCAGTCAGGCCCGGGTAGGAACACTGTGACTGCGTCGACGTCCCACAGCCGTTAAACGGTGGCTGCGGAGATGACTGACATCACGCTGACATGAAAGGTGAAAGTTTTCCGTGTCATCTACATACTGTTCACAACAGAAACACACAACATCGATACGTCTACCAAATTTGGAATGCTTTCCCATAAACCTTTGGGCGCAATATATGTGACTTATGGTTTAAAAATTATGTATATTCTCTAGTAAATTATCTATTTATGATGAACTGAATCTGTAATAAAATCCAAATGTTGTTAATTTAATCGCGGACTATCATTCTACTGAGGCTGTTTTCACTGTCCAGTAGAAGAACTACAGATTTCACTTTCATGGCACTAACACTTTGTGTGCCATGTCAACTAAATCAAAGGGCTCTGCATTCAAATGTTCAGATTGGGTGTCTGCGTTCAGTGTTATTCTCTGTTTTGAGCCTGGAATCTGTATCTGTACATTAGTTATGTCACTGAAATCCCCTAGATTACCCGAAAGGTAACACCATCTGTTGCACTGAGAAATAAAATAATATAAAACTGTGTAAAAATGTCCTGTGTGTGTTCTGCATGCAGAAGTCTTAATTGCCATTCATTGATGCACATTTTCTCATAACGCTCAGCGATTTGCTTTTGCTGTAGGCGTGACACTAATTGTACTTTAATAGGTAAAGAGCCATTTGTAAAGACATTTGAGAAATTTTCTAATATTACTTTAAGCACTCCCCCACCCACACACATACACACACACACACATACACATAAAACACACACACACGCTTCCCACTGCACTCCATCCACACCATCCTACCACCACCACTGGCTTTGCCGCTGTTTGACAAGTTCTGTTACATTATAAGAGGAATTTACAAGGTAAATGCAAACGTATGGTGACTCTCAAAACAGTAAATGGAGAATACGAGATATTTGAAACGAAGCCATGACCAACGTAATCTCTGCCAGGCCAGCTGTGTGGCTTATGATATATCATGCTGCAAAAAGCCACAACAACTTCAGGTGGAAACAATTATCCTGCCTGAAGTTCAGCCAGATTCTTATCAGGTGATTCTTGTTAAGTTTAGGTTTTCTACAAGCAGGGGGAGAGTGAGCAGAAAAAACCTTATCAATGTTAAACAACATCAAAAAAGAAAGAAAGAAAGAAACCACTCAAGGTAGCACAATGGGGACAGTCAATGCAGGAACTATGCTCCCAAATATGCTAACAGTCATGGGAATTTTATCAATAACAACCTGCAGATTGAATGTACAAAACACTTGATCGGAAATTGGTGGAATTTGATTTAAGTTGAGTTTTAAGTTGAGCCTTTCCTGTGTAAATAGCTGCTCCTGGGCCGGTGTTACATTTCTCTTAAGTAGAGGCAAGACATTCTCAGAACAAACATGGGACATTTGAGGAAGCAAAAAAAAAAAAGTATTTTGGCACAAAACTCAAGTCTTTTGAGTTCACCAGTCTAGGATCCCTTAAATCTAATAGAATCAACAGCAGTGTAACTTAGATGAAGGTTCGTGGATTTATCCTTGGGAAAAGTGCTGTGACTAAGGCACATACCATCAGGTCCAGCTCAAAACCTTTGACACGTCATTCTGTCTCTCCCTGTCACTCTCCACTGTATTCTATCTGATAAAGTAACGCCAAGAATATTCTTAAGAAAAAACATGGACTCAACACTAGGATATGTGGGCATGCAGAGAGGCCTCAGTCAGATGACCACAGGCCTTGAAATCACTGAATCAACAGCAGCTTTATTAAGATTAAGTAATTCATTATAGGCATACGGCTGGCTTGGTGGTCCAGCTCACAACCTTGGTCCCAAGCATACGATTCATGTTGAATCCATCATTAATACCGCCACTGAGATAGAACAGTATGTAAACAAGAAGGCAAAAAGGCCTGTTTCTTAAATGACCCAAGGCCAGCTAATTGACTTGACTAACTGCCTGAGTTGGCAATCTACTGCCACCTAGTGCATAGTTTTGTAATTGCAGCCTCAATTAGATACTGGTGAAGAAGATAAATCCAGTTTCTCTACAATGTGATGTTCAAACCATAGGGGCAATCCGACAACACTGTAGTGCACCTGTGGCCTAGGCTTGTTAGAAGCCAGCCAAATATTTCAAAGCAGGCGACTGAAGTATTGTCATCCATCGGGGTGTGAATGTAGTAGCATTGCATCTGACTATTATTGAACCTCAGAATCAAAGTTTGCATCAATTTTGCAGGCACAACCTAAGTGGCAGAACACCCTGTGTAAAAAAAATATCATGCATCACCTGAAGCAAGAATCATGCAATAACAACTACTCAAAGGCCCCCACTCCCAAGATGCCGAGGAGGTGAGCGTCGGGAGGCATCACCCTTTTCTCTGTAGAGAAGTAGCCATCCCTGGAGCAGCAGGCCACCTCAACCTCTTGAAAAGCAAAGCAATTATGCTCAGCTCACGTTTTGATTCGTACACTGCAATGCAAAAGTTATAGCCTATTAGAAGAAACAACCTGAATAGTGAAACCTGATAAAACGTGTTTTTGTTTTCCTTTTATCCGCTTTCAGAAAGAACGATTTGGTGTTCAGAGTGACGTCGGTGTGGTTGCTGTATAGCGAATATAGTCATGGCTTGCGTTGTGTGTAGTGTGTAAAAAAAACCAAAACGATTTCCTTTTAGCCTGAAAGTGATAAACTCACCCATCACCAATGTTGCCAGGATACAGTATCCAAATACGTGTTGTAGCCTAGCAACAGCCCCTAAACAAAAGCCGTGCAGCTTGCGGACAGCTTTGGAAGGTGACGGTTCGAGATGAGCCAACCCGGCGATAGCGGTGGTGCAGAAGGGGTCAACCAAAATGCAGAGGGAGGAAACCATCCCTCTGCATTCATAGATACTCATACTGCTGCGGTGAATCCCGAGACAAAGCTGTTCTCTGCCTTCAAGAAAGACACTCACGCCAGCAAAGTTTACCTGGCGGGGAGAGGTGAGTCAGCTCATCCGCGCGCTCCTGCACATCATTTTTTTCTTACCAGTGCCAACGATGTTAAGAAGCTGCCCGCTTCCCGTCACCCGTGGGCTCAGTCGTGTGGAGTTTTCGGTGCCCACAGTACTCTTTTAAATGCTCAGCTAACTGAAGAGTTGTTGGAAGAAAACATGACCGGAAACGAGTCTGTTCCTGATCTTACTCTGGTATATGATTGGGATGTTCTAAATTAACTATAGGGTGTTATTATTATCCAGTGTTTATATGGAAACATTGGGATGAGATATCAGTATTTGACAATAAGAAAGCAGAATGATAGTAAAGGCATTTGTTCAGGTACATAGCTGAGGTAATCTTTCCGAAGAAGGAGAAGAGGCAACACTCTGTAGGAATTGAAGAGCTTTAAAAAGTCCAGAAGAAGCACTTCCCCAGGTGAAGATACCTGTTATGTCACATGTGACATGTTATGAAACATCTCAAAGAGGGGGAATTACTTAAGATCTTGTGTCTTTAATATGTAGTATATTTGATGGAACATTACCATAATCTTGGAAGGAGGCAATAGTGATCCCTATTTGAAAACCTGGGAATGATTAGCCCAGGCCTACCAGTTACACCACACATGTGCAAGATTAAGAAACGTATCATAGCAGAGACATGAACATAGACAAGAGAGGAATGATTGCTAAGTACCAAAGTGGCAGGAAAAGTATAGGAACCTAGATTGCCTAGATATACCTAGATTTAAGAAGATGAGGTGAGGAAAACACAAATCAATAAATGATCGGTTATAGCAGTATTTTTTAATGTAGAAAAGGTCTATGATATGATGTGGAAATGAATAAATAAATAAGTTAGACACAATGGGAGTTGGAGATTATTGAATATTTAACTGGATCAAAGAACATGCAAGTGAGAATAGGATCAGACAGAACTGGCAGACACATAGTAGAAAATGGAACACCTCAACAAAGTGTGATCAGTCATTTCCTGTTCTCTGTGCAGCATATATATATATATATATATATATATATAATATAGCAAAGTGTCTTTTTTCACATGAGTTTTGTGGAAAACAATACAAGAGGGATATGATTGTGGGTTTATGTTATAATATTCTTTATTTGGAATGATATGACTCTGAAAATGTATGTCAGAGAGCTTTTATATATATACCTTTATATCCTTTATTTTCTGTTCACCACCACCTTCTGCTGAACTGCAAACTTGTCTTTATATGTCTTTATAAATGTCCTTGTTTTAAGGTGCTATACAAATAAACTTGTCTTGCTTTTCCTTCCCTATAATGCCTTCCCCTTCTATCCAGTGTCTGTTGTCTTCGTTTCTGCTCCACCTTGAGATCCTAACAATCCTTCACAGTTGTGTGTATGCGATATGTCTGTTACCTACAATGTTTTGTTGGATGAAAATATTGGATAATCTGTCAATATATTTTTTTCATAGAGTATCTCAGCGAGGAAGGACAGACTTTTGTGCTGCCTCTTATTGGAAAAATAAAGCAGCAGATGAGTGCTGATCCCACGCTTTGTCCCGAGTATCCATCACCCCTTGGCCTGAGAGAATTCACCAGGAGAGCTACAGAATTTGCTGTGGGCAAGAACTCTCGCGCTGTCGTGGAGAACAAGGTAATCAGACAGACACGTGCCTCTCATTTCCTAGAGCTTTTCCAGCTTCATTTCATGGAGTATTGCACCCTCACACTGAGCGGGCTGCTGCTTACAGTGACAACCTGAAAGGGTGTCCCAGATCCGGTCCAGTGGATGGAGCAGGGCCAGCAGGTGTGTGTGAGAGGGTAAAAAAGGTTCTCTGTGGGAAGCAGCTCCTGCTCTGCTCCAACGGCTCCACCGCATGATACCTGTTGGTATCTCGCTTTACAACCATACAAATACAAGGTGATCCATAGGCCGGGGGGACAGATGGTCGTGGCAGATATCCTCTCCCTCTTGGAGGGAGGGTGGGGAGGGGGTAGGCTGTCACCTGGAGGACTCCCTGGCCTAAGTCGGGTGGTGGAATGTGGCAGTGGGGTTTGAGCGTTGTCTGGACACGGAGAGTCAGGAGTGGTTCTGCCGCCTCAGCAGACACAGCTGCAATGAGTTAGTGATTACTCAGGTATATCACGTTGGCCCCACCCAATGTTTCTTCTGTTTTTTTCCTAACTTGGGAAGAAGTTAGGATAGACTAGGTAGGTTAGGTAGGCTTGTTTTGTCTTCTCAACATGCTATTATGTGATTGTGCTTTATTTTGTTTGCTTACTGTATTGCAGCATTTCTGTGATTCATTAGTTAAATCTAGGTAGGCACGCTTTGTGATGAAGGGCTATATAAATAAACTTGACCTTTAATTGATAATCCTGGACCCACTTGTTTGTTCATCCTGGATAAAGGCAGCTAGCTGGCTAGCGTCAGACCTGACTTGTTGGTTAAACATCTTATGCTGAGACAGCATTAGGGAGATTGCAATTCCATTACAGGCAAATGTGTAAAAAAGTATTATTACATTACTGTTAGAAGAATGCAACTTGGGTTGACTAATCTCGCTTTATATTTAATGTTAGCTGATGTTAAATGTTTCATGGCTATTTAACAAACCTATATTTCACTGGTTCGTAAAAAAACAAACTGTACCACTCTATCGTGTCTTTGAAGAAAATACATTTTCTGCTTAGCCTTGGTTCTGGCCTCTATTTGACGGGTAATTCAATAATCTCAAGCATGGTTGGTTTGACTGACAGTTGTAGACCAACATTCATTTTCTTGTTCCAGGAACAACAGTGACCCGAGGAAATTGGGTCATGTATGGTGTAAACCGTAACAAACACTTCAAGACGAAACAGACTACTAATCTTCCCATCCATCAACACTCATTCTCACAAGCATCACAGCGGCACCTATAATTGGCCAGTCTTGGGGATGCAGCCGCTTCCAAGCTCTGTCACATAGCAAGTCAGTGGGACATCCCCGCTGTTTTAGTCACACTCTGAATGCAATTGAACTCTTGGTGCAGGTGTTGGGTGTGCAGACCGTTGGCTGCACCGGTGCTGTGCGTCTAGGGGGCTGAACTCTTGAGACATTGGTATAATGTTGGCGCTGCTTGGTGTGGGCCGGTCTATCTCTCCTCCCCTTGTGATGGTAAGTAAAACCTCACTTCCTACTGACCGCGTTTAAAGATACAAGCAGCAATTAATTTGACCTTAAAGATTTGGTGCATATCAACTTGTGTTTTTGAACTCCTGTTTGATTCCAAATTCTTAACCCATTAGATTTTAGATCAGATTTTAATGATCCCTGTGGGGTAATTGGGCTGTTGCAACAGCAAAGGATACATCAAAGAAGAACTGGATATAAATATGAATAGAGCAAACAGGGTTAGATACTATGCAACCAAAAATTCTAATACGTATGAATTATAACTAATACATATTAAGAGGAAATTTATGAATGAAAATGTGCAAAAAAGTAGCAGAACTTCTGAGACATAAAGACGATGGGAGATTTGTGCATTTGTACATTTGAAAGTGAACCAAATAATCTTCAGTAGAATGAATATGTGTGACGGTGTTTCAACAGAGGGTGGCATACTGCAGTCTCAGATTGGCACTATATGTGTTGATGCAGAGGAGTTCGTGCTGCTTTCGATATCTACCGGAATTGAAAGCTTTATTTATTTATTTATTTATTTTTCTCTTCAGATTCGCTGGCTGGTATCTTCCAGGCAGCAGGGATCCAAGATATCCGTCAGTATTATTACTGGGATGACAAGCAGCGAGGCATTTGTTTGGAGAAGTTCCTGGAGGATCTAGAGAGGGCTCCGGAGCAGAGTGTCATCGTTCTGTCTGCTTCTGCCCACTGCCCAACTGGAGCAGACCTCTCCCAGAAGGACTGGACTCTAGTTACACAGCTCATGATGGTAATGACTCATGTATTTTTGCTCTCGGATGAATATTAATATTGTTTTTATCAGGCTAGTTCTTCACCGCCGCTCTCATCTTTTCCTCTCTCACCACTATATCAACAGAGACGCAGACTTTTCCCTTTCATCTTACTGCCTGCCCAGGGGCTATGCTATGGGGACCTTGAGAGGGACGCCTGGCCTGTGCAGCACTGCGCCTCACTGGGGATGGAGCTCTTGTGTGCTCAATCTTTCTCCCACTGTTTCGGATTGTACGGTGAGAAAGCGACATTAAAAGGGAATACCGTTCAATTCAAGGATTTATTAATCCTATGACCAGTCCTTTGAAATGAGCAAATATGTCTCCAATGTAGGAAGCAGGGAACTCTAATCTGTGATGTTACATCGATGTGCTGTGCAGCCACCGTTGAAAGAAAACATCAGGCAGTGAATTGCAACATCTGTTTTCTACACACAATGAACTGAGAGGGTGTTTCGCTCAAAGCCTCACTCATGAGAGCAGACTTGAAGTAGAATTACAGCAATATTCTTGTTTTTTTTATTATTAGTGAATGTTGAGTGTGAACTTCTTTTAGACCCAAATGAGGTGTTTTCATATTTCTCTGCATGATTGCGAAATCACCCTTGGTAGTGTCATGGTCATCATTCCATTTCCACTTCTTCTTTTATTTTCTATGTTGGCATCACAGAATCGACTCTTCTCTTTTTTCTGTGAGACAGTGATATGAGATATTCACTCCTGCAGACTGAACTATGTGTCATATTTAATTTAGAAATTCAGAATGACCTTTTGTTGCTTTGGACATCATAAGAGAAAGTACATCACTATGATTGTAACTTTTGTAATGTATTGTAACTCGTTTCTTTATATTAACCCCATCTTTTTCTCCTGTCCTGCAGGTGAGCGTGTCGGACACCTTCTGTGTGTCTTAAAGCAGAACTCCATCCTGTTAGCCGTTCAGTCTCAAGCAGAGAAACTGGTCGGAGCGCTGTGGGCCCAACCCTCTGTGGGCGGAGCACGTGTTGTTGCAGCGGTGCTCAGTAACCCCGCCCACCTCGTCGAGTGGTGAGTCACACTCAGTTTCGGAAATTTACAGATTGTGTCCTCAGCCTCCACACCTGGCACCTGAAATAAATCAATCTGTAATAAATAAATAATAATTAAATAAAAAGTGTGAAGTTTTGTTCTCAAATGAGATATCCAGGTAATGGTGCTAAGGAAAGGATAGTGGGTCTGTTGGTTGACAAAAAGGCAACTTGGTCAAACATTTTTACTGACTGGATCCTCTATATTTTGGAGATATGGAATATTATTTTTTTTTTGGGGGGGGGGGGGGGGTTAATGGCCATATAGCATTTTCAGAACTTTTCAGATGTTGTCTGATCTCCTAGGAAGGAGGGAGTTAAGCGCATCGTGCAGAGGTGCATGCTGATCAGAGAACGGTTGAGAGAAAGGTTGAGGCTTCTGGGATCTCCGGGATCTTGGGACCACCTGACTCAACAAGGTGGACTGTACTGTTGTACAGGCTTGACCGGTGAGGAGACATACAGGTTTGACTCTCACCATCAAATGACATCTAGGACATGCTTATCTGGAGTATATTGATCTGGAGAAAAATATTCATCTGAAAAGAGCAAAGACACAACACTGTGCTTCGTTTATAGAGAATTTGTTTTCTAGTCATGTTCATTTTGAAAAGCATTTTCCACCTTATTTTCTTGCTTTCTGCACTCAGTTGCAGTGGTGGCTGGCCAATACAGGGCGCTAGGGCGCCGCCTCACCACTCCCCACATACTAGACTTCATTGAATAAGACTTAAAAAATTACTTTCTTTTTTTTTTTTTTTAAATGAGCGAGGTAAATATTATATAGTTAGTGAGTAGAATGTATAATCTGCATGTAGATTTACACACCACCAGCAGAGAGCGAGGGGCTCGTGGTACAGGACAGGGATCCGTGAGCATAATGAAGAGGTTGACAAAAACAGGCACATCCTGTCTAAAATAATAAACTGTGTCAATTCTGTGGCGGTATAGAGTCATTGAGAAATCTGCATCTCTCAAGGAGAGAAGGGCAAAATTTATGTACAAAAAGTTTAAGCCACAAGGTGGCAAAGTCATATATCTTTGAGTCAGTTCACTCAGCGTGGCACTGGGTATTTCAAATGTAATACCATATTAATTTATTTTTTTCTTAAATGTTATTTTCTATTTGGTCTTATTGTGTTCATAATTTTCTGCCATTGTCTCAGGGTTTTATGTTGTCAGATTTCTGTTGCACTTATCGAGATACTTTTCGGTTACTTTAGTCTTTCACCATTACATATTGTAGTATAAAAGATAATTATTCTAAAGAATTTGCACTTGAAGTACCTTAACTTACCTTAAGCACGTTTCATTACAACAAATGTTCATTCAGCTCAGCAAATACAAATCAAGGCCTTTTCATTTATTTAAATACACTGATGATACCTTAGTACATGTTTGTTTAATTTTTGGTATAGCCCCCCCTGGAGAAAAATGCACCAGCCGCCACTGCTCAGTTGCCCAACCCGTTGAAACAGATAATTGATAATTAAATTGAGTCTGTCCCCTTTCAGGCCTTGCATGAATGAGATATTCCATTATTGCAACTTACACAAAAGACGTTATAAAATCTGTTTTACTTCTATAGGTCTATAGACTTTGTTGTTCAACATATCGGTGTCCATAAAAAGAACATTCATTATTGATATGTCATCGAAAGGATTTCAAAAACATAATCCAACATTCATCACTCAGACTATTGCCCTGTTCAGACGTCTTGTGCTTCTCCTTTTACTTCAGGTCACCAGGTTGAATTTCTGTCAAAGAGGAGACATGTCTACCTGCTTCCCAATGGCTGTCTAAATGTCAGTGCAATCAACAGCCGTAACCTGGACTACATAGCTGAGTCCATCCATCTGGCTCTGACCTCTCCACTCTGATGCTTGTTGGTTTTGAATGATATCTGAAATCGGAGGTCTCTTCAGCAGGAAAGAAAGACCGTTCATACTGTCAGTTGCAGTTTCAAATTTGCTCTTTTTGTTTTTGCAATTGCAGCTACAGCTAAGGCAGTGTTAGAAACAAAACCTTGCAGAGCAAAATCTTCTAAGTTAACTAACAACAGGGAGCGCGCTCTCCTTTTTTGACTTTTTCTTTTTCTTTTTTGCAGGTAAAGAAGGCCATTTTAAATGATGTTATTGTGTCTGGTATACAATATTGAACATATGTTGATCATGATAGATAAAATATGACAGCATATATACAGACTAAATATTAGAAAATCGTTAATAGTCTTGCTATTTTTTCTACAGTCATGTTGGAGGTTTGTGAACCCTACAGGGGGTGGTTATTAGGGGATGGAATAACATCATAAAATCATATCTAAAGCTCAAATTTGTATGACGATATCCCAAATAAAACAACATGCACAAATAAAGACTTTCAGTCTTTATTTAACAAAACGGTTTAAACAAAATCTCAAGATATCCCTGTGTGCACAAATATGTGAAATCAGTAACCTGTGGCTCCTCATTCAGCAGCAATGACTTGGAGTAAACATCTCCTTTAGCCACTGATCAGTCTCGTCATCTTCCTGGAGGGATTTTTTTCCCACTCCTTACAGAACTCGACCAACTCAATGATGTTTAAGGGCTGCCTTCAGTCCACTTCAGGTCCTGCTACAATATCTCTATTAGATTTAGGTCAGGACATTGACTTGGGCAATCCAAAACACTAAACCATTCTTTGGTTGAATGCTTAGGATCATCGTCTTGTTGAACAGCCACTTTCGGCCCAGCTTTAGCTCTCCGACTGATGGCCTGACGTTCTGTTCAAGACTCTTCTGGTTTCCCTCAGAATTCATGATTCCCTTCATGATGTCGAGTCGTTCAGGTCCAGAGGAAGAAACACAGTTCAAACAAACAGTTCAATTTTTGGCTTCCAGAAATCTTCAGGTTTGTCCAGGTCGTCTCTAGCAAACTGAAGACGGGCAGCTTTGTTCTTTTTAGCTTCTTCCTGGTTACCTGGTTACTCTTGCATGAATACCATTTCTATTCAGTGTAATTGTTATTGTTGATGGCTGCAGAATGACATCAGATGCAGCAATGGAGTCTTGTAGATCTCTCAATGTTATTCTTAGGTTTTTTTTTTACTAGTTTTGATTCTTGCTCTTGGTGATATTTTAGAAAGACGTTCACTTCTAGGCAGAGTTGCTGTTGTATTAAATTCTCTCACAGTGGACTGATGGAGCCCAATATGATTTTGATGTGATTTTCTGACCTTCCCCTGACTGAACACTCACTCCTCTCTTCCTGATGTCTACTTAGATCACACCATAGTGATTTTCTTTCACCTGCATGGTAACACCAAAGCTGTTTCTCACCTTTATTTTTAGGAGTGCCTCCTATAAATAAAGGTCAGAAACAATCTCTGTCCCAAAAATCTGACCTTTGGTTGGTTAACTTCATACCCAGTTACCCACCTGATTCTACCTACAGTAGTGGCCAAAAGTTTTGAGAATGACACAAATATTAATTTTCACAAAGTCTGCTGCCTCAGTTTTTATGATGGCAATTTACATATACTCCAGAATGTTATGAAGAGTGATCAGATGAATTGCAATTAATTGCAAAGTCCCTCTTTGCCATGAAAATGAACTTAATCCCACAAAAGACATTTCAGCCCTGCCACAAAAGGACCAGCTGACATGTCAGTGATTCTCTCGTTAACACAGGTGAGAGTGTTGATGAGGACAAGGCTGGAGATCACTCTGTCATGCTGATTGAGTTACAATAACAGACTGGAAGCTTTAAAAGGAGGGTGGTGTTTGAAATCATTGTTCTTCCTCTGTTAACCATGGTTACCTGCAAGGAAACACGTGCAGTCATCATTGCTTTGCACAAAAAGGGCTTCACAGGCAAGGATATTGCTGCTACTAAGATTGCACCTAAATCAACCATTTATCGGATCATCAAGAACTTCAAGGAGAGAGGTTCAATTGTTGTGAAGAAGGCTTCAGGGCGCCCAAGAAAGTCCAGCAAGCGCCAGGACCGTCTCCTAAAGTTGATTCAGCTGCGGGATCGGGGCACCACCAGTGCAGAGCTTGCTCAGGAATGGCAGCAGGCAGGTGTGAGTGCATCTGCACGCACAGTGAGGCGAAGACTTTTGGAGGATGGCCTGGTGTCAAGAAGGGCAGCAAAGAAGCCACTTCTCTCCAGGAAAAACATCAGGGGCAGACTGATATTCTGCAAAAGGTACAGGGATTGTACCTTTTGAGGACTGGGGTAAAGTCATTTTCTCTGATGAATCCCCTTTCCGATTGTTGGGGCATCTGGAAAAAAGCTTGTCCGGAGAAGAAAAGGTGAGCGCTACCATCAGTCCTGTGTCATGCCAACAGTAAAGCATCCTGAGACCATTCGTGTGTGGGGTTGCTTCTCAGCCAAGGGAGTGGGCTCACTCACAATTTTGCCTAAGAACACAGCCATGAATAAAGAATGGTACCAAAACATCCTCCGAGAGCAACTTCTCCCAACCATCCAAGAACAGTTTGGTGACGATCAATGCCTTTTCTAGCATGATGGAGCACCTTGCCATAAGGCAAAAGTGATAACTAAGTGGCTTGGGGAACAAAACATCAAAATTTTGGGTCCATGGCCAGGAAACTCCCCAGATCTTAATCCCATTGAGAACTTGTGGTCAATCCTCAAGAGGCGGGTGGACAAACAAAAACCCACAAATTCTGACAAACTCCAAGCATTGATTATGCAAGAATGGGCTGCCATCAATCAGGATGTGGCCCAGAAGTTGATTGACAGCATGCCAGGGCGAATTGCAGAGGTCTTGAAAAAGAAGGGTGAACACTGCAAATATTGACTCTTTGCATAACAGCCTTTGACACTCATGAAATGCTTGTAATTATACTTCAGTATACCATAGTAACATCTGACAAAAAGATCTAAAAACACTGAAGCAGCAAACCTTGTGAAAACCAATATTTGTGTCATTCTCAAAACCTTTGGCCACTACTGTACATACTTGATTTAAGATGGTTTAAGATGGTTCACTTATTTTTTAACTTTCTTTTTCATTTTACTACATGCACAATTTCCTCTAGAAACATGATATTGTTAAATATAGATCATTTATTTAAATTAAGAAAAGGCAAATTCTGATTAAATAAGGATGAGAAAAACTCAAAAATCCTTTAATTGTCCAAGGGGTTCACAAACTTTCAAGCATGACTGTATATCTGCTTCTGTCTGCAGCAAAACACTGCCCATATGTCAAACACACACAGACAAATAAACCACTTCTTGGGTATCGGTTTGGTGCTAAGTTTCTGTAGTGTGACAGAATCAAGGGAATCTAGAGAGGTTGAATGATGGTGAGGCCAGAAATTATTAGGTGGGATGTTGTGTAGGTGCTTTAGGTAGGGATACCTAGGGATTTAGGTATAGAGCATATGTCTAATTAGTGTTGTGAGTGGGTGTGAGATATCTTAGATTAAATGGGCTCATAAATAAGAGTTCTCAAAACATTTTCAGCTGCATAAAATAAAAAAAGTAGGTGGTAGAGGTAGAATATGGAAGATATTAGTCTTTTCATAATGCCAGAGCAACAAGGTGATTACTTCTTTGCATTATGTTACATTACATTATGTTGTGTTATCATAGAACTGGACAATGATTTGGTCTGATCTCTTTCTGCCACTAAGTACATTTTTACACTAGATCACTGTACAGTTGATAATCTTTACCTCGTAAGAATGTAAGTTGCTTGTACCTTGTGCTGGTAATAAACTGAAAATGAATTCCCCCATCCTAGCATGAGTTAATTCAAAAGGTTTTTCATTTCAAAAAGATTTTAATTTCTGCATGACTCGTTGTGACAGGACTGTTATAAGCGTTTTCCTAACACCAGTGCAGCAGCCACGTCTACCAACATTGCATTGTGACAATAATGTTGTTCATGTTGTATTGTGACATGTCACATCTGAATTGGTAAAGACTTAGGAGGAACAGTGTCTTTGTATGGCCATATTGTTGTTAGACAACTTAATCTACAGCTGGCATGCAGACACCATAACTCACCAATGCTATCTAGTCGGTGAATTAAGAGGTTAAAAACAGCCTGGGCAAGCACACATCTACCAAAAGCAGCAAGGATGCTCTCCAGCTGCTCTTAGTTGCCATAAACATCACCCACATGTATAAACCTCAGATATATTTGCGTGAGAAAGGCCACTGTGTACATAGCAGATCCCAGCTGCCATTATAAGACAACTGGGTTTACTGAGCAAATAACCTTCACTACAATATCGTCACACCTCACGTGTCTTGAAAGTGACTCAGATGCACTCGTGTATCAAGTGCACATACACCATGGTCCACTTATATACAATAGCATGACGCACTTTGTTAGTTTTAGCTTTCATCTTTCTCATCAGTATCATAGGTTTGTACCCTGACAGATCGATCTCGTGGCTAATATTACATTTCCTCTCATCAACCAAGATCATGTCCAGGGGTTGGATGGGGGGGTGGAGTTTGAGTTTTCCCCTGCTGGTGAATAGGTTGACTGGGCCTCCCTGCTATAGAGAAACAACTACTCATTCAAAAACTGTTTTTTACTGGTCACTGGTCTAAATGGTGTTTTCAGAGCATTTCCACTCCACCAAGGAACATTTCCAGATTATCTGAATTTACTATAAAGCTATTGTTGTCCTCTGTCGTGAATGGTAGTCTATGTGGCAGTAATGTAGCAATGCCAGGACAAGCATTCTTCTCCTGCTGAAAATCACATTACATACAAAAGTACATTTTTAATATTGAAGGTTTTTATATCCTACGAACCCCCACCTTTCGTGTTTGTGATATGTTACTATTGTCGCTGTATAATGCGCTGCGGCTCAGTTCTGAGACACAGGTTGCAAAAAAATATTTAATGGAGGCACTGGGTTCACTCTTTTCACTTCAGTGACACTGGGTGAACAGTAATGATAATCAACATCCACCATCACACAGAGTCTGAGCCATTAGCAACCTGTCTGGAGCCCTTTGGTTTTCATCACTTATGTTTACGTGCACACAGTGTTGCAGATACAAGCTCATATTGCAGATTTTAGGTTCTTATTCATGATAAGTTGTTTATATGAATCTTCATATTCTAATTGTGGATATTCCTACATAGAAGAAAAAAACACAGTATTGTAAATATAAATACTACCACAGAAACAGTATATACCAGCAATCATATCCAGGTTGGCAACAATCAAGACACGCTTACTATTGGATGGAATACTTAATTATCCTGAATAATATTTGAATATGAATGTACATGTTAACACACTTACTGTTAAGATACAGAAAATTGATCACTTTGCACATCGATAAATCACATCGCACAGCAAAAAACGTCACTTAGTTTTGTGGAGGAGGTTTAGTGCACTAGGGACAAAGGATCTTTTATGCAGGAGATGAGACACAGAGTGGGCAGCAGGCCATGCCCCCCTTCAGAAAGTATATTCTGACATCCCGTAGGTGCATGCATTTTCTCAAAATCAAAACTTTTCTTGAACGCAGATTGGACACCAGCACCCAGTATTAGACATGAGGATTATTTTCCTAATAGCAGATTGGTTGGTGTTTGGGCTATATGAGCCAATCAGGTCTTTTAGCAGGTTACACCTGTTGCTCTAAGATAAAATAACAATAAAATAAATAAATAAAAAACGTAATGTTTTCCGTGCCTGCCATCTTATCCACCCCTCACCACACACATCCAAGCAGTGGCACTGAGGTCTGAAGGAGTAATCACTTGCCAGATAACAGTTTAAATGATTTCTCATTGAACATGGTCTTGTTAGAGCAGATCTCTTGATTGTCACAGCGAGATGCGTATGGAGGCAGCAGGTTTAGGCTACTGAGTGGTCAGGGAATAGCCTTTCATTAGCACAGGAGTAAATTGCCTGAATTGTTTATCAACTGGCCTAGGTTTCTGGCACAGTTAGCTTCAATATGAATGGGCTGACAATGTTCGATCAGCCATGACACACTCTAAGTGGACAAACACTATTATATCGGATAAATAGAGCCTATAATATCAACCAAACAACAATTATGATGTCTATTCCCTGGCAGCATAATATTTCATGGGGAATTATTTGACCCCATGTTCTGTAATAATAAGTGAAGACAGCACTACACTTGAATAGCCTTAATGCTCTGGACAGGGCCAGCTGTCACTGAGACCATTCACAAAAGAGCCCTATGAAATGTATATATATAAATTGGCTATGTTGCTTCTTAAGTCATGCAATTTATCAATAAAACACTGTATATTGGTAAGTATCTACAAACATGGTAAGTTTTGTGAGACAAGCCTACTTGTCCCAAGAAAAAAATGTTGTGCATCTGTAGAGAAAGTCTTAAAGCCACCAGTGCACTAGACTGTAGAGACCTGAAAGTAAGATACTTTGTACTCGTCCAGTGCAGTATCATCCTATTGGTCATTGTGCATAAGATAAAGAAGCAGAGCTGGCTTTACATTCATACTATGTGTCAGTAGGGCCGTTGGATTGTGCTGATGACCGTGAAATGGATAACCATAAAGACTCTATAGCATTTCAAGGGCTTTGGTCTTGACTGATGGTTCAACACATGATGGCCCATTGAATCTAGCAAATAAGCAAAGAAATAATTGTTTAAAAGAGAATTTATAAGACTCCAAGCTGCATGTGAGATAACAGGAAAAACACAATTTTTTTTTTATAAAAGCTCAACTTTATCCATGTGTCTTACGGTGACAGTTCCTGACTCTTATCTGCGTGAACATGGAGGAAATAAATTATTCAAGTCAGTGAGGGTACAAGAGTTGCAAATTTATGGTTTTCATATAGTGGAATATGTCGCCTCTTCATGGATATTCAAATTGTAGCTGTTGGCATATGCAAACTTTGATCACAAACCTTTTATCCGTCGAAGAGGGTGCAAGTCAGAGTTCAGTGCCAGGTCGAGCTTTGACTTGCACCTTCTTCCACAATGCAGTGTGTGTATGCTTGACATGTGTTGTCATGATTTTTGAGACTGTTCCCCTTACCACATTAAATACGTTTGTAGTTTTTGTGACAGATAGACCTGCAATTTGGCCTCTTAGGAACTCTGTCAGTTGCCTTGTGTTGCTTTCAAACCTCACATATAAAAGTGGTGATTGTCATATTGCTTTTGGACCTGTCTCACACTACTAATTGGCATTTAGGGCAAAATGACTCGCCTGTGTAGCTACCTTTGTAATTGTGATTTAGTTACTTCATCAAAGTCCTTTTTCGTGTCGTGTTTTCTTTATTTTGTTCACATCCTGTAGATTAAATTGGTGAGGAACAAGTTGCAATCAGCATTCCCAGATTCACAGAAAAGCAGCCGGCCACTGGTAAAGCCAATCTGCAATATTCTAGCACTGAGCCAATAAGGATAAATGGACCCTCGCTGGGTTGTCCCTTTTCTATTTGTTTGATGTACCTTATTTGTCTATCCTTCTTTGGTGAAGTCTGCCAGCCCAGGCAGTTTACTGCATTCCCTTTGAACAAAATAATACAACTGGTGGAGATGGTGCACAAAGACCAATGGATGCATTTGCTCTATTTTCTTGTAGACCTAGTAAACTGAGAGTGAAAACACAATCTCAACAGCCTACTAGTTTAGCAATTAGGTCTGCAATGTTAAACAGCTAAACTACACAGTATTCATTGATCATATTGGAAAGCCTCAGACAGAGCTTCACAGCAGACAGGGAAATAGATGTTATGATGTATGATATTTAAAGTATGATATAGTATGTTTTTGTCCCAGTGAACCCACCTCTTACATTAGTTAAATCAAGTAGGTAGAATCAGGTGGGTAATTAACTGGGTATGAAGCAAGCAAAGGTCAGAGGAGTGAGTGTTTCTTCCATCTGGGCAAGGTCAGAAAATCATATCAAAAAGATTTGGGCTCCATCAGTCCACTGTGAGAGAACTTAACACGACAGCAACGTCTTTCTAAAATATCACCAAGATCCACAAGAAAAATATTAAAACTAGTAAAAAAAAACAACATGCCTCCATTGCTGCTTCTGATGTCATTCTGCAGCCGTCAACAATAACAATTACACTAAATAGAAATGGTATTCATGCAAGAGTAGCCAGGAAGAAGCTTCTGCTGTCTAAAAAGAACAAAGCTGCCCGTCTTCAGTTTGCTAGAGACGACCTGGACAAACCTGAAGATTTCTGGAAGCCAAAAATTGAACTGTTTGTTTGAATTGTGTTTCTTCCTCTGGACCTGAACGACTCGACATCATGAAGGGAATCATGAATTCTGAGGGAAACCAGAGAAGTCTTGAACAGAACGTCAGGCCATCAGTCCGAGAGCTAAAGCTGGGCCGAAAGTGGCTGTTCAACAAGACGATGATCTTAGTGATCTTAGATGATCTTAAGAAGAAGTTTAGTGTTTTGGATTGGTTGGATTGTAAACTCCTATTAGCCAAACTCCTATGAGCCAAGAGAAGAGTATTTTACTACACTCTATCTGACATAGAGGCAGATTGCTTTGACATCTTTGCTGAGGCCTTCTTATCATTTGTTGCTGTAGGCTTATGGGTTTTTCTCCTTTTCTCCTCTTAACCAGGACAGATGATTCTCAGACATGTTTCACATCTATATTTGAAATCCTGATGTTACATCACAACACAAGGCTGGACCCACTTTTTGGATGTGGATTGGATTATGTGTCCCTGTTCCAATAGCCTCTGGAAAGTTTTCTTCTAAAAGAGCCTCCTGGCGGGGGACTCAAACAAGTGTTGACTGCATGTGGAGTGGGTGCAGTTAACCTCTATTGATTACAACCAAACCCTTGCAGCTTTAAATCAAAAGCCTCAGACACATAATGAATGTAACTGTCACAGTGGATGTCATTGCAGGATCTCTGTGCCAGGCCTGGTCTTCTATAAGGTACTGCTGCAGAATCAATAGCTACTAATTGCCAGCATATAGAATTTTTTTCTCTGGCTTGTTTTCAAAGGAAAACGTGAGACAGGGTTGTACAAATAAGACATAAAAGACCATGTCTGGAGCTGGAGTTCAGTGAGACCTATCTTTAGACGCAACATTTGAGACCACTGACTGATGAGAGACCGAGTTCAAACATGAGAGCTACAGTAGCACTAAACTCCTCTGCATTAACCCAGACAGCAACGTGACCTATTGCGCATAAAAGGCACTTGCGAGCTTTCCCAGGGCCCAGGGCACAAGTTGACCCCATAAACCCCCTTTATGACCAGTAGAAATCACTGATAATTGGTTCTTTATGGGTCCCTCTGGATTACCACATTCTGGAAAACAACAATTATCAACCACTGCGACCAGGTACCTACCTACTATGGAAATATCACAGCAAAAAAGTCTCTATAATAATATTATGGGAATACTATAGTGATACTATAGGCCATAAAATACCATTAAGTAAGATATGGTCACTATAAACTCACTTTTGAGTACCGCAGACAGTTTAAGACCCTACAGTAGTATATTATAGTATAGTAGTATTATATTGATTTTTTTGTTGCGGTAGGAACACTATATGCAACGAGGACTATAAACGCATCAAAACGTTTTTCAGTCATGAGAGCACTGTCAATCAAATTTTAATTCAGATACGATGTGCTCACGGCATCGACCCATCCCTTTCACGGCGGAATGCACCTGTTGATTTCATAGCAACGCGGCACACTTTCGCTCAGTAACAACAGTCTTTAATGATAATAATTAAAAGGGTATTACACAATATTGTGACATGTGATACCGCGGATGCTCAATTCTTCATACGGATTGCGCGGTGCCTGTGTTTTGGTGCTTCTTATAAAATCCAAGCACCCATGTCAGTCAGAAGCGCGCATCTCTCCAGAGGCTCACAGACTTTCAGAGGTTGAGCAGCAGAAAGCTTCTCCTGCACATCTGACGCTCAAGGATACTGGACACCAGCAATCACTGTTCTGTGACTGAATACCTGATAGTCAAGGTAGGCGTGCTACTTTTTATGTATCTATTCCTGATGTACAATAGACCTTTAGGCAATTGCTTTGTTCTCGAAATCCAGTTAAACCTAACTAAAAATCATATTCCTACAGTGTAATATTGGTATAGGTGTCTGTCTGTAACTCAATACTGAGGTTAAAGTGACCTTATCGTTATTTAAGTTTGTTTTTAATCTCCTAATGCATCACTGTAATATTCCTATGATATCTGTGATATTTGCACACATTTATCATAGGATTACTATAGTTCCCTTTCGTGAGGGAATATCAAGATCCAGTAAATGGACGTCTTTTCTTGCTTTGCCCTGATTGCAGATAGTCAACTGAATTGTTAAAAATCGGTTTAACATCGGAATGTGTAGTGCCACTAATCAATCTAATCAATTTCTTATTGTTTTTTTCTTATTTGGCAGGAGAAGCAGAGTTGCGTATTAAAACCGTTTAGTTCCCTGGTCGAGAATATTCTTGGGCAGGGCAGATGAGTTGTAAGCCAAAAATCAAGTTGTTGAGTTATCAGATAAATTATGTTCATGAGCACAAATTTCAGATTACAGTTCCAGCAGCCACGTATTTTAATTTATTGACAAGGATATGCGAAATAGTGTATGGGTCAAATCCTGTTCAGTGGATAGATTATACATCGTAGCAGGTTATGTAACTCATAGTGATTCACTGAATGCTTTTCATATCTGATATTGTAGCGCCAGACCAGCCCATAAGACTGAGCAACCTCTTGCTTCTGTAGAAAAGTAACCTTGCTGTGCCTGATTGATCGCGTGTCTTCCACATAAAATAAATAAATAAATAGTGGACAAGCAGAAAACACTTATCATATGGGCCCAACTGCTCCTATAGCGTCCCTCTCGTTCTCTCTGTCAGTGTATCATTATTTGCCCTTTGGTTTCTGAGGTTGATTGCCTTGAGGCAGCCTTTTAGGCAATCCACCCATGTTTGTGAAAGGCTTTAGGATATTTCATATACGATGGGGAGAGGTGAAATCTCGTTTGCACCTGTTCCCACCTTCCCAGTGGGTGCTGTGTTTGTTTGGATGTGCATGTGTGTGTGTGCGTGCTCACCATTGCAGCAAAGCAATAGATAACATGTCAGAGCCCCGAGGCAACATCATTGCACTGGTAGCTGAAGAGAATAAATGCAAAAACATAATTCTAACAATTTTTCCACCCCCACCCCCCACCCACTTTCCATAAAACGTCTCCTGATTAAAAGATGACAAATCCCTGTCCCAATTATATTTGATGACAATGTACATTCTGTAAATCTCAAATCCCCCTGAATGCCTCAATTTGTGTTTTGGCCTTTTTCCCCCCAGGCCCCTTTCTCCTGAACATAATGAAAGAGGATTAGGCAGATTAAAAAGATTTGAGTAACCATGCTCATTCACTCTAATGTTGATCAGAAAGACAATCTTCTTCCATCTTTTTTTCATGAGTATAATGCACTATGCACCCCAACAGGTTAGCACAAATCAATACCTACAGTAGAGCATGTGTAAACACGGCACATCCACTTGTGTTATAGATGCTGGTGTTATTATAGTGTGAAATTGTGACGGTGATCATCCTTACCACTGTATGGATCATCTATACCAGATCTGAGTCAAACAGCATCTGCAAATAATTATTTTAAATCAAATAATTCTCTTTTTCTGCTTAATCTGACGTGAGTACAGGACAGGAGTACACACAGGAACAATGAATGTCAGAATGTTCTGAAAATCGCAGGAAGGTATTGATTGACAACATACCTGACACATCTGAATTGTGCTGATGCAGTAGTACTTTACTACTAGGTTTACTAATAGATAATACAAGAAGCATAATCCCAAGCATATGCACCAATCAAACAAATAGAATAAACAAAGAATTACTTGTAAATACTAGTTGACCAATGCCTAATTCATACCCCCCCCCCCCTCCCCTTTGTTCTGGAGCTGCACAGGACAAGCCAAAAATGTGCCATTGGACATCAAGTAAATTAATTACATTTTTTATGGCTTATATTACAGAAGAGTCACTCATTAATGCATCAATGCACAACATTTTTGCTCTTGGCAAACCTTTAATTGATGTTAATTGATTGACATGGATTGTATAGATGTTTATCATTTATAAATTCATATTTATCAGTCATGTTCAAAGCATCCATACACAACATAATCTGTAATAATAATAATAATAATAATACATAATTTATTTCCTCTGGGTTGACATCAGCCCTCTGGGATGGAGGGCACTGGCAGTGGCTGGGCTGCAGAGTTTACTCCCTCCTGTGTGGGCGACATGGAAGGGAACGACACTGCTCAGGTCTTCGAGGTGTCACTGCAGAATGGCTCTTCCAAACGCAGCCCACAGTTTGTGGGGGTGGAGCTGTTGCAGTCCTTCAAGCTGCTCATCATCCCCTGCTACACCCTAGTGGTTCTGGTGGGCGTCTTCGGCAACTACCTGCTCCTCTACGTCATCTGCCGCACCCGCAAGATGCACAACGTCACCAACTTTTTCATCGGCAACCTCGCCTTCTCCGACATGCTGATGTGTGTAACATGTGTCCCGTTCACGCTGGCCTATGCCTTCAACCCCCGCGGCTGGGTCTTCGGCCGCTTCATGTGCTACCTGGTGTACCTCATCCAACCAGTGACAGTATATGTGTCTGTCTTCACTCTCACTGCCATTGGTGTAGACAGGTAAGTCATGGACGGGGTGACCGTAGATAAACCTCTTGGAAATTGCCTGGACACATTGTTTGAAAACATATCTATGTTATGATCTTCCATACAATCTGGCTTAATATAGAAATGATGCATAATGTCCCCCACAGAATAATGCCTCTCACTATCCTTTGAAGGGAAAATTGCACAAATTGCACAGGCACAGGCAAATGTTAAACCCCCTGCATTTTTATGAAATTTCTGAAAAGAGGTGAGTTGTATATTCTGTATTTCTAGGCTTGGATAATCAACGCTTTAATACAAAAAGGAACCAAATACTAACAATCTATCCTATTATGTCGTGTACAGTTTAAATGTGTGTTTTTTGTCTTTTTCACTATATGATGAATGGGTGCGGGCTTGTGATATGTCATACAAATACAGGGGGTGGACAAAATAACAGAAATGCCTAACAATATATTAATATCAAGTATCTAATAAGGAGTAGGGCCACACTTTGTCTTCAAGAGCTTCAGTCCATCTTGACATGCAGTGTGAACTGTGAGTAGTGGTATATTGGACCTCTGGTTCTGGGATGAAGGAGGTGGAAATCTACTGATCCACACTCTGATCTTCTCAGAACTTCCATAAAGGTTCAATGATGTTTAGATCTGGTGGAATTTGTCTGAATTTGTTTAGCTGTGTGTATGGGTGTAATATCATCTTGGTATATGGGAACATCATTTTTAGGTGATCCTGGTTCTGTAAAATGACCTCATATTCCTTGGTTGTTATGATTGTGCAGAGCAATTATTGGTCCTGATGACTCCCACAAGATGGCTGCCCATACAATTACAGATCCACCACCATGTTCAGTTGCCAAGAGGCATTTTGGGTTGAAGGCATCATTTGTCTTTCTCCAAACGAAAACTCATCTGAATGTAGGAAAACGCAAAAGCATCACAACTCATCAGAACATATCCAGCTTTGTGAAGCTCATGACGTACATGTTGATTAAATTCTGGCTGTAGTTTTGTGTTGAGTAACTATCCCGTCAAGCATCCATCTAGCTTTGACTTGCGACTACTATTCCTCTATGCTACTTCCTCTATGCTTGGCATATGTGGAATGATTTTCAAGACTGTTCCCTTTCCCACATTAAAAAAAATTGCATACCAACTGTTTGCCCTCTTTGGAACAGCCTTGTGTTGTTTTGAAAAAGTTACATATAAAACTGGTGAATGTCAAACCTCTTTTAAAGCTGACACGACATTCAACTTAATGATTTGGCTGTGTAGCTGTCTTTGTGGTTGTAATTTAATTACTTCAAAGTTAAAGTCCTTTTTCATGTAATGTTTATTATTTTGTCTACTCCCTGCATTTGAAAGAGAAATCTAACAAAGTATAACCAAATCAAATTATTCATGAAATCCTCTCCTCCCCTTCTTTTTAGATATTATGCCACAGTGCATCCTTTGAAAAAGCGCATTTCTGTCTTGGCGTGCACCTATCTTCTGTCTGGAATTTGGCTGCTGTCCTGTGGTCTGGTGGCGCCCGCTGTGGCCCACACCTACCATGTGGAGTTCAAGAACGAGGGCTTCACCATCTGTGAGGAGTTCTGGATGGGGCAAGAGAGGGAGAGGCTGGCTTACGCATACAGCACACTCTTCATTACCTATGTCCTGCCTCTGTCGGCTCTCTGCATCTCTTACCTGTGCATCTCTGTCAAGCTTCGGAACTGTGTTGTACCTGGCCATCGCACCCAGAGTCAGGCAGAGGCTCAGCGCATACGCAAGCGCAAGACCTTCCGTCTGGTCAGCCTTGTAGTGACAGCCTTTGGTTTCTCCTGGATGCCCATCAGTGTGTTCAATGTTCTGCGTGATATTGACATTGATCTGATTGATAAACGCTATTTCCTGCTCATTCAGCTGCTCTGCCACCTGTGTGCAATGAGCTCATCCTGCTGTAACCCCTTCCTGTATGCCTGGCTGCATGACCGCTTCCGCGCTGAGCTTCGCAAAATGTTCACATGCCGCCGTCGCATTGGCATTCCAGCAAACAACTGTGCCACAGCCAGTGTGGTGCTGTGAAGCTCCGCTTATCCGCCGCAAACCTGCTACATTTGGTATTTCCTGCTTCATTGGAAAGTGTGGCGAGTGATGAAAGATGAGACAGAACGAGATGGGCAAGATGTCATGCTACAAGCTTTCAACTCATGACATTTGAAGTACATGATATGCACTTGATATGCATTAAAATGTGTACCAGTTCTGGGCCTGGAAGGCAGCTGTTCTGCGTGCAGTTGCTTATATACAGTTGCAAGAATATGTTTGTGAACCCATTTTAATTGCCTACATCCCTGCATAAATGGCTTCTAAAATATGGTCTCATCTTCATCCAAGTCACAACAATAGATAAACACAATGTGATTTAACAAATAACACACACAAAAAATAATTGAACGCACTGTTCAAACATCAACAGCCTAAGCTGGAAAAAGTATGTGAACCTAAGTATGTGAAAGTATGTGCAGGTGACACCTGAACCAATTAGAGCAGTGGTCCTCAAATCCAGTGGTCCAGAGTACTACTGGTTTTCTATTCTGCCAGGTAGTTACCATTCTAGCGGTCCAATCAAGGATTGGTTAAGACCTAGGATGCCAGGTGAATGCAATTAACTTCCTGGTAGGAGAGAAAACCAGCAGCACTCTGGACCCCGAGGCCCACATTTGAGGAACTCTGAATTAGAGGCTTCATTTTTTCATGATACCTTAATTGGTTCAGGTGTGTCTGAGTAGAGCTAGAGCTAAAACCTGCAGGACAGGGGGTACTTGAGGACTGGATTGGGAACCACTGGTCTAGTTAGACAGATTGTATACAAATGGAGATAATTTTCAAATCCAAGCTGTTAACATTTGAACTATATAAAAACTACCTGGCAGAATAGAAAACCAGCAGTACTCTGGACCCCCGGATTTGAGGACCACTGTTCTAATTGGTTCAGGTGTCACCTGACTTGCACATACTTAGGTTCACATACTTTTTCCAGCTTAGGCTGTTGATGTTTGAATGTTTTTATTGAAGTACGTTCAATAAAAATATGTCAAAGTATTTTTTATATATATCAATAAAGACAGTAAAAGTAGATAAATATCAGACCATATTTTAGGAGCCACTTATACAGGAATGCAGGTGACTCAAAAGGGTTCACAATTTGTTTGTTTCTTGCAAGTTTCTTGTAAGTACTCAGATGTAGATGGACAGACATAATGACTTCAAGTACTGAATAAAGTTGGCATTTAAAAGAATCATACCATACCACGTAGTTACCATAGCTACAGGCAAGTGTTCCTTATCTGTGTTGGTCTGTGAAAATATAAATATCATGTAAGGCCTCCCCAATGGTTTACTTTATATACATGTAAAATAAACTGCTGTAAAAAAACTGGCTTGGTTTTCTGACCAGCAACAAAAACACCTGCTGAAAAAAACAAAGCCACAGAAATGGTCTAGGAGAATAATTACTAAGCAGTAGACTTGCAAAAAGCCAATGCAATATGCAAGCAATATCTGCATATTGGCACTGGAAATGCATACAAAATCGAAGACACAGGTTTCTGATTGTCTTATAGCAGGTGTTTTTTTCTTTGTGGAAATACGTAAACACGATTTGCCGCTGTAGTTTTAATTTCAGTACCTGATGAGGTTAGGCAATGAGGTTCCAAAAATATACCTACATAATAATTTGTATTGTACCAAGTACCAGCATACACAAACAATTTGGTGAAACAACTGGTGTTTTATTTCAATTAAAACAATACATCTCCTTTGAGACGTTTTACATCTACTATTGGTTTCATGTTAGACGAACACATGACACATCATACTGCACATTCTTTGAGCTCTCACTCCAGTAAAAGAGGAGAGGTAGCCTACAACTTTCCAGCAAATGAGACATAATAGTCATCACAAAAAATGATACTCTAGATTTAAGAGTTTTTGAAGGCACAATTCAGTACATTCTAAAAAGTAATATTGCTGTAATTATTGCAATGACATTACATTATATAATGTAAAGGCAGAGATGCAGAATCCATTCAATTGTGTAGTGAAATTACATTGAAAGATTTGGCTGGAATTTTCACATATCATTATTCATGTCAAACCTGTTCCTCTATGGGCAAGGCATTGATTAATTTAAAACCACCGAAACCACATTCATAATGCTCAAAATCTCACATTAATATTTGAAGATAACTTATTTTATGATTCTGTACTAGTACTTGCATAAATATTTCACATAAGTATGTGCGCTTAGGAGTTGCATAAATATTGAATGGGAAAAAAAAAGATTATGCTCAAAGGGAATAACCAGCAATAGCAGGCTACCTTTTAAACCACTGTATCACATCTACACCACTGTCATAAATTCAAACTATGTACAGTAATAACTAGCTGGTTGCCTTTTATTTATTGCTGGCAATCTAAATGAAACATCTTTAAAGCAGAAATAGGCACAATGTACTTTAAGGACTGGAAGAATAGATGACATTCTCTTGAGGTACGTTTGGAGGAATGTTGACTATTGTCTGGTGAAAACAACATTTGGACAAATACTCGTCAAAGCAAACAAAAAAGAAAACAACTTCAGAGATGGATGGAAAATTAATGTTGGGTGACATGAAATTTCATCCAAACTATCTGCACTGGTACCATGAACAATCTTAATCTTTACTCACTTGGCGAGGTAAGTGATTAAGCCATAATTCATTGTCAGCACAGGGGAAATCGTGCCAGCGAAATAAAGAATACTATGAATTTGGAAAGGTTGCATAAGATATATATGATCAGTAGATGACAATAAATGAGAAGAATAAAAAGAAAACCCAGTGTAGAGTAGCCAAGGGCAGAATTCCTGTTCTTCTCTGCCTAATATGTATATTAAATGAAGCTCAAATCATCTTTCATCAAGTATATAAATCAAGACGTTGAATATGTATCATGAACCAAGTGGTTTAAAGGCAAATTCCAGTACCTTAGTGTCAAAACTATTTAATTTCAGGTGCTTGTCTAAAGAATTTAGTGTGTCACAAAGTAAAGTATTATTCATTACAATTTTCCAGCATTCACAAACAAAACAAAACAATTCTGAATCTACAAGGAAACTGAAAAAGTGCATATGCTCTAAGGAAGTAAGACCTTCACACAGATTGTGTTTCTCAATACACAGTGACAACAGTACAAAAGCCACACAAGATATTTAACTGGGTGCTTGAGTGGACTGGACCCCCCCCCCCCCGCCCCCTCTACCCTGTTACCTTACACTGGCTTGCCAGAGCTGAGGGCTAGCAGGATACTGGGTTGCTCCTCTATGACACGGACCAGCAGCTTATCTATGTACTCTTCAAGCTCAATGATCTTGGCGTCCTTCTTTGACAGCTCAGCTTGCTGCTTCACCACTAATGTGATCAATTCTTCCTGGGTCAGCTGAGTGTAAGGTCCGCTTTCCACTGAGTCCGCGACCTAAGGAGAATGAAGAGATGTGAATACATGCACTTAAAACATATTAAAAACATACTTAGTGTTGTTAAGGGATCATGGGCTTGTCCCTGATGAGAACTCCTTTTCAGAGGTTCTTGGAACAATGGTTCTACCTAGAAGCCTATTTCCACAACAAAAAAAATTAATGGGAAATAATATTTTCTGAGAGGTTGGCCATTTACCACATAGACTGTGGAGCTGAAAAATCATCCATTTTGAAGGTGCCAATTGAAACTAACGGTTGTAAAGGTTCCCATGAAACTGGTACTTTCATTCCAAGGATTTACTGACTTTGTGTATATTGTAGTTATATTAGAGGGTGATGAGTAATGAAGCATCACAACCTGTACTTACTTCACACCCATTAATGAACTACATATTTCACATTAACAGAATCCATCCTGTAGAAAAAGCCTATTGAGATGCTATGAAGAGAACTGATTTGGCAACAAGAAATATGCAAAAAATGAAAATCTTTATGATTTAAGTGCATTTTTATATATTTTGTAATAATAATTCATGTCAACATGGCGTTACCTTTACCGTGCCCGCTGTGCTATCATGGATCTTTATCTCTCTCACAGCAGGAGTGCTTGTGGGATGCTGGCTCTCAATTGTGTTCATGGGCTTCACAGGATGAGGCCTGTAAAGAGATTGCTTACTTTAATTATAATGACCTCAAAGATTGCATACATTTCTGCACACAACACAAGCACAACACTACAACTGATGGGCAGAGAAACATAATAAAAAGATAAATGAATATACTGTAGGAAAGAGGAAAAAGTATCTGCAACTGATTAATCTGGTGCTTCAAGCTCTTTTAAAAAGGGCTGCCTTTTTCTTTCCATACTGTAAACCAGATGCAACATTCAGAATCAAAATCAATTTGAAAAGGGGTTCAGAGAAACCACAAGCTTTCGAAAGTAGAACAACCCAGGTAAATCCCAACACTTTCGTTTGCCAACCCATTCAACATAATGCAACAGCCATATACCTATGTAGATAATGACAATCTCATTCTTGCAAATGCATACTTCATAACTGGCCTGTTCAATCTCACCTGCGTGGAATTGAGGCCAGCCCACCTCCATTGCTATTCTGTGCATTGACAGGCTGAACCTCAGAGGGTGAGACCCAGGCTCGCAAAAGCATCTTTCCCCCAGACAAACCTCCTGCCTGGGATGCCGACTCCTCCATAACTACCTGGAGGGGCTCTGGGGTAGTCAAAATAGTGGACATAGGGGAAGAGGAGGTTACACTGAAAGGATCAGCTCCGAATGGATCCTCTCTAAACTGATTTTCCACCATTTCTCTTCCATAATAACTGCTCTCTGTTATCACAGCAGCTTGAGGCTGCAGTGTAAAGAATGCACTGCTAATGGACTCATTCACGACTTCTTTGGGTGAGAGGGCTTGATTAGCTGTGGTCATGGTTGTTTCTTCTTTAGGTGTGGGTTCTTGTTGAGGCTGGGTGTCTTTGTTATTGGAGTCAGCCAGAGGCGGAAGCATCTGCTTTCTTCTTGGTGAATGCCTTCTTTGTAAAGCAGAACTGTGCTGATTTGAGTCAGAATCTTTTATCTTGTGATCAGTGTGTTTTTCTGAATCACTGCCATAAAAACTAGAGAAGGGATCTGTTGGATTATCTGGTGTAAAAAGTTTATCAAAATCATCTTTTGTCATTCCCTGATCTTCGAGTTTCTGTACTTTGCCAGTAAAAAGGTAATCTACATCTTGGTTCTGCTCCAGTTGTGCCCATGGGTCTTTGGGAAGAAGCTCAGCACTAGGGAATGGGTCAAACGCTCTAAACTTCTCATTTTCCTCCCTGATCTTCTTGTCCATGTGGTTCACAGCCAAATTAGATAATGGTTGGTTGTTGTTCATATTGCTGGCAGGAACTATTGGTGTCACATCAGGACTTGCTCGCTTCATTGGTTCTTTACCAACAACCCTTTGTCTGGGTTTGGCTGTGGGTATTTCTTTGGTTATGGTGATTTGCACTTCTTTTTGGTCATCTGCTGGTGTTGCATCCCAACCTGTTCGGGTAGTTGGTCTGAACACTTCTGTATGTGATGGGTGCAGTACCTTCCGTACTCCATCCCTGGGCATCACTGATCGAACTTCTCTGCTTGAAGTGTCAGTGTTTATAGACCCCTGGACTTTAGAGGCAATAGGTCTCTCTACAGATGGACGAGTCTGTGCAATTCTCTGGCTTTGTTTTTGGTTGGAATCTGCTATCACTCTAGGGTGTGTAGCAGTTACTGGTTTAGGAGGAGGGGGTGCTGCTACCTTTTTGGATGAGGTAGGTTTGGCCTCCTGGGGTTGTGTCTGATGATGGCGCATAGCAGACCTCTCTTGCGTGAGTGAGGCACTACGACTGGGTATATGCTCCCCTGGGCCATCCACACTCATCTCTTGACCAAGAAAATCAGTCGGGTTATCCCTCCGTCTCTGATGCACCTCAGCAATTATATGGTCCCATCGAGTATGCCCTTGTACTCCATGTCTCTTCTGTGGGAACAGGGTTTCATAGTCTGGAAGTGGTAAAGGTGGTTTTTTGCCATGCTGTGATCCATCTGCCTCAACATATCCAGGGTTCTCAATCTCTCTGATAGGGACAAGATTACCTCCTTGAACTGAGGCACTTCTTGAGGTTGGATCCATATGTGTGGGTAATCCAGTGTGGGCTTCATGTGCAGTATAGCCAGGTAGCGGGGGGGGTCTTCGCTTCTTCTCAGACATGGTGGGGGAAGATCCCACGGAGGACAAATTCTCTGTACTGCCAAGGGGGGATTCAGAGGAGCTTTGTCTTGTTTTGGGGGGAGCCAGAGATGAGTGAAGGTTGAAAAACGTATCAGGGGACTCGGACGGGACACTAGAGAGGGTGGATTCAGAGGTGGCTGGGGAAGGAGGACACTGCTGACTATGGGTTTTACAGTCAGTAGGTTCAGGCTTCAGAGGTTCGGCCAATCTGCCAAGGAGTGAAAACAAAGGCCTACAGGTCAGTGTGACCAACAAATTAAGTCTAAACTGTGAACCTGACCTCCACCAATATATAACCCATCACCAATTTAGCAAGCACCTCTCAGATCAACAAGTCAGTCAACAATAGTCATTCATTCAAATGAGAACTAAAAATCAAATTTGGTGATGTAGCCTCAAAGCAAAAAACGTATTGAATTCACATCTATCGCCTAACTCAACTATGTTAGCCCTTAGAGACTTTAAAATTAATTCGCATTAACAACTCTCTCCAAAAACTATAAAGGCTGTGATCTGTGACAAAACGGTTGTGAAACTTACATGTAACATTGGTCTAACATTCACTGTCAATGGACAACATCTAGAATGTGTCTCTTGATATTAGAAGTCTTGCTTTTACTGTTTCTATCTTTGATTCAGATTTGTTCATATTCAGAAATTTCCCTTACAGAATCCAAGAATTCATTAGGCATGAAGCAACCCAGAATTAAAAGAGATAAACACAATGAGTGGATAATTTAAACTGACAAATTAATGGAGTAACATGGTATTTAGAAACATGATCTTAGGTTCTTATTAGGCTCCCTGGTAGCCTAAGCCTATGCAACTCTGTCCTGACCAACTGTAGAACCGTTTCCTGGTTCCCAAATCTTACTGCATTGGCTAGATTGAAAACACAGCACAACCGAACAACCCCTTACAATCTATTCTGATATATCATTAAATCTCTGCAATATACACTGCATAGATTATGCTTGGTAGCGCCAACCTGACACCAAAAAATAACAAAATATTTAAACAAAATGATCAAAACAAGTCTTAGGCTCTGTTAAACAATTCCAAAATAAGTACTATCTTAACATTAACACCAACTTTAACAATGGGAAACATCACCTCCCCTCACCATTATAATCCAAATATAAAAATTGGTCCAAAAACAACAACTATAAAAAAAAACAACCCAGAAAAAGAAAAAAAGACCAAGCTCCCAAGACATCCAAATACAAAGTCACACTGTTGGTTCATCACATTTTCACATCTCACGTCATTCCACAACCTGTTCTACAACATACCATCCCTCCAAACAGATGACGTGCCCAACCTCTACAATGGAAACCAATCAGCACAGTGACTAAACTGGTCAAGCAGGCCCACCCATTGGATAGAATCCCTGATTTTGGTGATCCAAGATGGTCACAAAGTTAAGTCAAGGTAAACAAAGAGAGGACAGAAACTTGTGCAATGGCCATTTCCAGTTGGTTTCATCTTGACAAACAAGGTGCAGTAGAAAGAAGCCCAGAAGCCCATTCCCCAATCCCAGTGAACCTAAATAAATGTGCAATTCTAAACACTTGATAACAAAGAAGAGGAAAAACATATCAATCTGAATTTTATATTGGCACTCAGTAAGTTGTAGTATTTGCTATTAGTGGTCGGCATATTTTTTGTTGAGTTTTAAATTAATCTTAAAGCAACATTAGGCTGCAATGCTTTCTGACATTGAGATCACCAATTCAACACACTATTCAAAATCCAATTAGATGAGTCCAAGAATATTGTGACTACAAAAATCCTGATATGATGTTAACAGTATTTGACCTAAATGAGGAATTATTAGGTTAGAGGAAACTTTGAACATTATAATGCAACCAAATGAAAGAGTCCTACCTTGGTTTCACTGCAGACACTTTTGCAGTACGGTTGAGGAAGACCATGGCAGAGGGGGTTTGCGGGTTGCGGATGGGTTTCTGGTTATCCACTGGGCTCTCATCAATGGAGTTTTGGGGATCTGAGCTGAGGGGAATCTCTTCAAATGGGTTGGTGGAATGGCGGGAGTTAGGTACCTCTGGATCTCTTGAGATATGTTGAGGGGCTGGTTTGGGTAGCTCCTCTTTAGTGCCACTCTGTTGCTGCACCTCCTCCTTTTTCTCCTCTTTCTTTCTGATCATACCAAACAGAGAGGAGAGCCTGTCGCTCATGGAGGCCTCCTCTTGTCTTTTCTGCTCCTCAGCTCTATGTGCTTCCTCCTGCTCTGCTGTTCCTCTAGTCTGTGACGCTCCTCTTCAAGCCTCTGTTTCTCTGCTGCTTCCAACCTCCGGCGTTCTTCCTCTTGTTTTCTCCTTTCTTCCTCCTCTTCCTTCTGTTTCTTCTTCCTTGCTTCATCTTCAAGGAAGCGTCTCCTCCTGTCCTGTTCCTCCTGGTATTTGCGTTTCTCTTCCTCCTGCAGTCTCTTGGTCTCTGCCCTGCATTCCTCCTCTTCCTCTAGCCTCTTGGCCTCTGCTCTGCGTCTCTCTTCCGCCTGCCTTCTCTCTTCCTCCTCCTGATGGCGCTGTTGCTCCAGCATAGCTCTGTCCGTAGACTCAGGCCTGTAGGAGGGGATGGATAGGCCTTTGAGGGAATCTACAGACACGTCAGAGTTGTGTCTGCGGATATCCTCCACAGATCCCTGGCCGGAGCTATTCAGACTGAGCGTAGACCCACTCTTGGGCTCGGCCTCCTCTGTATAGACATGGCTGCCATTAATGCACAGGTTGTTCAGGTCACTAGCGCTCTGCTTGGAGCGACCCGAGTAGGGAGAAGGGGCCCTGAGACACCTTGCTGTCATTGCTGCCTGTGCGCTTGTGGCCCAGGAATTTGAATTTCTTTTTAACTGCAGGGGAAAAAAGACAAAGTGTGATGTCATTGTTTACATGGCAAACATCATTATTAAACTTCTGCGCTGTTCAGCAGAGGGAAGACAAATGTGTCAATATGTAGAAAGGTGGCTAGATTTACCTTCAGGGGAATCCACATTGAGACCAGAGGAGCGGCTGCCACTGAGAGATGAATTCTTCTCAGGGAGAGTGCCCAGAGTAGACATGGACTGTGAGATATTACGCTGCAAGTTTGATTTGGGAGCAAAGAGGCTTTTGAGCTTGGATTTCTTTTTGATCCCTGGAGATTGACTGAGTGACCGTGCATCAGCCTCTTCTTCACTGTCTGTCAGGACCTGGCTGACAGAGGGCACAATAGCTGAGGCTGAGTCAGAGAAGCCATCCTTTCTCTTCCCACGGACTTTGTCCTTCAATTTAGAGATGCGGGAGCGTGGTTTGTCTTGCATGGAAAGGTCAAACATGCTAGCTGACAAGTTGTTCCTCAGAAACTGGATATCTAGCAGCACCTCTCCTCGAGCCTTGTCCTCCTTTCCATTCTTATCCACCAGCTTGAACCAACTACAAATGACAGAGAGAGTCACATATTAAAGATAGTATATAAGATTATAGGAATTTAAGTAAAATCAATTCCAATCCTTTATTCAAACTTGAATACCTAATGGTGCTCAATAACTAAAAACACATTTTAGGTCAGGTAGGCCATTGTACTCCAATGCTGCCAAACATTGCAAAAACAAACCTTTTATAGCTTCTGAATCCATAAAAAGCTTGTATTTAGCTATTGCCTATTGTTAGTCCTTCAACAAACCAATAATTTTTAGAATGAATCCATGTTCGGGTTTCAGTGGTGGGGCTACCCTTTTTACAATTTGATTATGGGTTGGGCCCATAAAACCTCCATGCAAATACTGCAGGTTAACCTAATCGGTCCTGTATGGAAAATTAGGTTAAACCCAACAGACTACATAAATAAAACCCGAGCTATCATTATAATTATATAAGTAAAAACAGGGAAGACACATCTGTGGGTGAAGTGATTGTCTGCAGTGTCTCCGTAGGCCTGAGACTGATAGTGGTCATTAACTAGTGTACAGCTTGTTCCTGTACCATTGGGAGTACCATGCCAACCAGAGATAAAGCATGACAATCACTGCTTTGTTCCGGCTCCCCCCTCCTGTCCTCTCTGTCAAACACAATCAACACTTACTCTCTACAAGGGAAATAGGAGTGTTCTGGAGAGCCCTTTCTATAATCACAATTAGCAATTAGTCCTGTTTCACATATACGCTAAGTTTGAGCTTGAGTAGTTAAAACCGTGGGATTATTAATTGTTCTAATACTGTAGGAGGCAGGAGTGCCCACTATGGCAAGCCTGTCCCCTTTTGAACTCTTTTGTTCCAAAGCATGGTCAAGCCTTCCAAGTGATCATCTAAAAAGTAAAAGCCACTGTGTGAATTCCTTCTTTGATGATGCCATACGGCTGCTAAATACTGAAATGTGTAAGTGATAAAGCAAGTAATATTTGTCACTGGACTTAGAGGCATTATAACACACTGTCTTTGCCTGGCATTAACCAGACAACCATGTGTGGTTCATTTGGAGTTCACTGCTACAGCATTAATTTTAGTGTCATGAGACAAAAATCCAGACAGGATCTACTGGGGAAAACAGTCAGGAAACATGCATGGGAGTAAACCAACATTCCACAAAAGCCTGTCAGACATGTAGGGAGGCGCTTTCAGAGATGTAATGAAAGTTGCACTGAGCCTAATTCAAACATTCCTCATCTCCCACCCAAAATGCAGCATGCCAAGTCAAACAATTGCTAGCTTAGGTTAACTGAGCGCAGAGAAAGATTACACTACAATTGCCTGTTACTCCCCTAGCTAGTCTACACAACTTAGCATGGACTTTAGTTGTACATAAAGAGGGCATTGCACATGTTATGTTATGGTGAACAATTGGTTGACAGGGCATTCAGGTTTTGTTGTATTTGTAGAGAAATACTAAACGGTTCCTCTGATACATCCTCTGGTTAATCCTGCTGGACAGGTTCTATCAGTAAACAAACACTTCCCTTTAAAGTCTAATGATTAACATGAGAGCCTGTATTCATTCTGTGAGAGCACAACAGTATGGATTCAGTCAATATTGATGCATTCCTCCATAATATATCTATACTCATAAACACCAAGCACCAAATTTTCTATTTGCATTTGAAAGCGGTTTCTAAAAATGTCTAATCATAATGCGTCATAATGTGTGTAGTTTTGGTGTCGATTTGCACTAAACTGAGCAATAAAAAGCATTTTAAATAACTGACACATTTCTAAAGTATTTCTTATTGTCTATTATTTATTCGTAATGTGTCTGACATATCTTATCATCTTATTGGGGGGTCGGAGAGGATAATCTTACAGGGCAGCTTCACAAAGATTTTAAGCACTTTATGCCACCCAATAGTGCTCACAAGTTTCAAATGAATCCTGAAACGGGCTTGTTTACTGATTAAGACAACAAATATGTGATCACAGCTTTCTGCGTGTAAAATATGCACTCAAATCCTGGGAAAATAAAACTTATTTTTTTTTAAATCCCACATAAATCCACAAATAATTAAAAAGCTGTCTAATTCATTGGGGACTGTTACACAACATTATTCAGGGTGTGAGCTACTGCTCAGAGACTTCCTCACATGTTTCTGAGCTGTGTGCTCAAAGCGTACTTAAAGTTTGTTTGTTCAGGTTTGATTGAGATCTTTAAGCTCTTTGACCTGACCACATGAAAATTGAATAATCAAAACACAAACATTAGGAAAACTAAAAACTGCCACTGGTAAGTGAATAGGAGTCAAGCAGATCTTGGTGTTTCATGACAAGCTTCACTGTTCTTGAAAAAAATCTACTTGAATTTGTTCTACACTACATATATTGTCTCTTTGCACAAAGTCTGAAACATCTTACTGTCATTCCTCTGACTCACGTGTAATAGTAGTGACTACATGTTTGTATGGCTTTTACCAGATCAGGGTAGTGTGAACCAAATGGGTCACACTACCCTGATCCCAAATAACCACCGAAATGCAATGTCAAAAAAAGTCTTTTTTTTGACATTGACTTTTTAAATTCTATTTCTAAATTCTGATCAGTTCATACAGTAGATGACACTTCACTTATCTTCCAACACACTGAAATGTGTGGTCATATTTCACTGTGAAAAGCCCAAACTTCATTGTGTTAGAAGGGACAAAAGGGCTCCCTAGCAGCACGAAAACCTGGTCTTCAATGTCAAAGTAGGACGGTAATCTAACACCACATGCTTCAAGGCGCAAACAGCAACACCCAATACCCTTCCCGTACAGTGAAACTAAAAAGGAGACAGAGAGAGCAAGGTGAGTGGAGGGGAAATGATACGGAATGGAAAGTGCAAGGAATGAACTTTGTCATAAAACTGTAAAAAAAACGGGCCGAGTAAACACAAGATAAGATTTCAAATATGACAGTACAATAACCATGTGAATGAGGTAATTCTAGCCCTGTACAAAGGCTGCCCTTGGTTGAGTGATACTGCAAACTCACAACTATCACCTGCTCCCTCAACCTTAACCATTAAAATGTGGGACGCCGTTGTGGGAAGGGTTTACTATTGTTTTATGCAGCAGGCTAGCCCTACATTAAGATGTCATCTATTTTTAAATATTGGCAGCAAGCAGCCTACATTACATAAGAGGGTGTGTATAGTCAATTTAAACATTGATGGGATGTTTTATTTTGGTTCTTGTTGGTTCTTGTTACACCCAGATTACACCCAATGCTACGTCAAACTGTGGATGTCATCCTGAGTCATGCAATTGGGTGTGAGCAAAACATATTGTACATAGCCCTGGAAAAATGTGCAGGCTTAATGGCAGTAATGTGTGAAGCCATCTCCAGTGACAGCTTCACACCAACTTATGAAGTTGAATTCAAAAGAAAGGAACGGTTAGAGCAGTATCAACTCAGTGAAAAGCCTCAACTTAAAGTTAGGCTTGGTCTACAGGACATACAGAGCAGAGGAGGAAGTAATGTGATTCAAAGTGATCACATTGTTTTCCCAGCAGCTCCATAGTTTCTGTTTTCCTCTCTCAATTATAAGGGAAGGAGGGAGAATGGGAAAGAGGAGGAGAGTGTGTGTGTGAGTGTGTGAGAGAGAGAGATTTCATCATCCATTTTAAAGTTTTTGCATTTTGTGGCCTGTTGCATTGTGAAATGCAGCGTATTCAAAATATTTGCCCAGAAGGTGCCATGAAATAGACTGGATAATTAATTTGTATATTTGCTTATCTCAGAAACTAGACTAGACTTGACTGGCTGCTGGGGCTCTACTCCCGACTGGCCTCAATAGTGAAGAGTAAACTCAAGGAATAACAGACAATTCACTGCAATTCAGAGTTTATCTGGAAATAACTCTCAAATCATTTAGGTATTGAAACTGCTCCAATGATTTAAGGGTAAAATCTAAAAATAATAAACGATTCAATCTTTATCAGTAATAAATGCTCCTTTGACTATAATTTACTTAATAATTTATATGAACATGGATGATGTTATCTCTCAATCTGTAGCAATCTTGCAACACTTCACTGGATTATGTTGAGTATGGCATAATAACCTTTCATTGTGCTTTTCGATATTTAAACCAGTAAACACTTGTAGCTTAAATGTAACAATCTTCCCTACAAATTGGCAGTATGTTTATGGATGCCAAAATATTCAAAGACAAATTGGCATGTGCCAATATTCATTTGTTTATTTATTATGCTCAGTCTCAGGAACTTAGTAAGTGGCTTCACAGAACATTCAAGTATATTTGTAGGAAAGATAAGATTCTATGTGAAAAAGATCCCAACATAAAGGTGACAAGCAAGAAAACATTACTACAATGACTAGCCACATCGTGGATGTTGTAATCTGTTGTAATGGTTATGACAAAGGTTAAAAAGCTTAGATAAAGTATAGAATGCTACATTTCCCATAGTAGAAATGTTTCCACTTCTACTTGAAATGTTAAATGGTGACACTGATTAGAAACATCGCAAACGATTCAAATACGTTAGAGCTATATTTGACATGTTTCAGGGGTACCTATAGTTGTGTGACATGGCTTGTCTCAATAACACTGGGACTAGTTTATCAGTTGTTGCTTTATGGGAACCTCCCTGGCTTCAAACACACAGGGCATAAAGAGAAATGAGTTTGATAGAAAAGGTCATCAGTCTTGGGCTGCTGGGGGGGAGCTAGAACAGAGAGATAAAGTCGCTAAATTGCTCTGTTCCCATTGTTCTGCTTTTGTTTGCAATTGCTGCAAGACACTTCTCTTCCTTTTACCTCTTGAGTCACAACATTATCATTTTCTGCTCTAAAAGGGACACTACACAATTTCCGGTATTTCCTCAACATATATTTAAGCTAGTTGTGACAGTCGAACAAAATATTAGGCCAGGAAAGAATACATTTCCCAACCTGACACGTCATACCCAGTGGTGTAATGGACGGTAAACCCACCTAAAAACGGTTTACCCACCTAGAAGTTAGCCTATATGTGGGAATAATCATTTAAAGGGGGAAAAAATAAATAATACATGAATGCTTTTCTGAAAATATAACCGATTATTATTGATATTGCCGGGTGTTTGGCCTTATGATGAGCACTGAATGGAGGTCTTAGTATACCCATCTTTATATTTGCCACAACACAACTGTCCATACCAAAATGGTTCTTGTGTTGAACAGTTTCACTGCTATTTTTAGCTTACTCACTCAAGTTTTCCACTCCCACCACACACAAAAAAAACCCCAGAAAAAGCTATGGAAAACACTGAACACTATCTAATTTTGAACTTTTTTGTACAAAGATGTAACAAGTATACATGGTATCAAATTCCTCTATGCTAGCTGAATTCACAATGGCAGTTGCATTTTCACCATTCCACACAAAAAGTTTTAGACATGCTTTAAAACTGACGTTGTTTTACGGCAAAGACCAACAAAGGAAAAGCTACTCACTCTGTCTTTTTGCGAGACTTGTTGTCGTGAAGATCCAGTAAATTAATTACAGCTTGTCCCAGGAACTTGTCAAGTCCCACTTGGGCACGATGCATTACCGTGATAATAAGTGTACAGCGTTCGGCGTTGCTTGGGTGGAACAGTGGCAGACCAAACGATGCCTCTTCTTTCCATGCTGGAGAGACACATTTTTCGGCCACAGAGGTGGAGAACTTGTCTTTGGCCACTTGGATAATAGCGTAGGCATCATTGGTGCCATTCTTCCCCTTGATGCGCAGATTCTGAGCCTGGTGCACCGTTACCTGTACGCTTGTAGGAAACCACTGCTGGCTTTGCTCCGCCAAAGACATCGTCAGAGCCCCGTTAAGCTAAATCAAAAGTTAATCTGAATTAGTTTACAGAGATAGCTAGCTAGGTCGGTGTGTTGGTGAACCTTTTCCTTAACTTTTATTGTCACCTTCAGCGTCCTCGGCGGTCCGTACCTAGCTTGTTTTCAGATCAGGAAGCGCGGTGGCTACTGATACTGCTTAGGTTGCTGTCGTAATACCTCTCACACACCCCATTGTAATCGCTGAGCCTCAAATAGTTGAACTTTGATAACTTGCTTAGTCCTAACAGTGTAGCGCAATCAATACATCCCTGCGTCGCAGTTAATGCTTTCAAAAACCTTTCTTAGACCACTGTTTTCTTGTTTCATCCCGCTGGGTTGAAAGGCAGTTCACTTCCCTGATGTCGTGAGTTCCTACCCATACTCAAATTACTGCTGTCTGATTGGCTAATATTTCTGTCAAGAATTTAAACTCCGTCCATGATTGGATATTGGTGTTGGGCGTTGCGAAATCGCGGACCGTTAACTATCTACATCAACCACCGATCAGGAATCAGTTTACCTGCCCAGAAGCCACAACCAAATTATAGAGGGGCAACAATTAAGACTGATCTGAGTAGCATATACAGATATTGTCCAGACAGATTTTTTTCTCACTTTATTTTCCACCTGGATTTTTAAGGCACAGGTCTGAGTTTCATGAAAAATATATTACTGAACTAATAAAATGTATATAGACATGCACATTTTAAAATCTCCCTTTTTCATATCAAGATGAGAATCTCACACAACAAAAACTAATGTCCGTCAAGGTGATGATATGAAGCTAGGGTGATAGTGGTGTTTGAGTGGGGGAGATAGGGGTCTGTTATGAGCAATCAAAATATGGTAGATGTCCCAGAATTAAGTGAATTCATGCCCTGCGTCACAGAGAGCCAACTAGGATGAAATAACCTCATCTGTCCTTTATAGCTGGCTAAGATCTTTCTATTTAAGGCCCTGGTTCTGGCCAACAAGCCACAATAAAGTTATTTAAGTGCAACTGGATATTAGGGTATCTTTCTTTAATAAATCGCCACTACTGGAGCATAATTTTTTAGTCTGAATGGCAGATGGTTCCATGGTTGTTTGTAGGCTGCACTGTCATGTTTTTATGATTCAAGATTACATTTTTAGAATTAATATACAATATACAGTGCACTCCAAATACCTAATGTTTCAGCGACTATTGCTTACAGAATGCTTGTGCAGAATGCTTTCCTCCCACATGAAAATTCAGTAGGCAGTGAAAATGAATATTTCCTGTTAATTTCACATTTGTACATAAAATTACAATCATGACATAGGGGTATTTGGGTATACTACATATTGAAGAACATATTCTGATCAAATCTATTCAAAAAGCTTATTTTCAGTGCAGTGCAATGTTTTGGTCAGGCTCCTGATTAATATTTGTTTACAAGTGGAAGTAAGTCTAACACCCTGGCTTTTTCAGCATATTCCTTCTGGAGAAATCTTAAAATGATATATACTGAGAAACACTTCTCTCAATACCTATCAGTGAATAAAAAGTTGCTTCTGACATCCAGGAGGGGGCAGTCTACATCTATTCATGTCATAAACCTTGAATAGCATCCCATTTGGAAGGAACATCGGTTCAAGGCTGCCACAGTTGACTGGGTGTAACAAAGCCAACGAAAATAATTTTTATTCAGTTATCTTTATGAGTTGATTAGATGGGGAGCTCCGTATCAGTGCTGATGTGAATACATGGAAGTAAAAAAGAAAGAAACATTTTTATGTATTCAAAAGTCTCTTCCTAGCTTGTTTAATTCACTCACAGACATTTTGTACACCCAAACTCATGTATGGACTCTCCTATGCACAGACACACATAGACACAGACACAGACACAGACACAGACACAGACACAGACACACACACACACACACACACACACACACACACATACACACAAACCAAACATACAAATGCATACATGAGCACACGCAAACAATTACTTGAAGAAAATGTAAGAGCAAAAGGTTGTCCACAGATTAAATGCAGATAGCTGTACTTTGAAAATGGACCATCTTGCATTCCATTTCATGCTATAGTTGATATGCATAGAAAAATCACAACTAAAACAATAAAACTTTCATTAGACATCCAAAATTAACATCATATGCCAATTTCAGACACAGCTTGTACAATTTTATGTGAAATGAAAAAAATAAGTGAGTATCTTAGTTTTGAAAATGACAATCAAAACATCTGCCTTATTATTTTTTTTAGCATTTCACAGCAAACTCTGACTATGCTACAGAGGCAATAGTACCAGTTTAGGGTCCTGGATGCATTTATGATTTTTATATCTTAAATTATGTGATTATTATGACAAAGAGACCATAACAGAAACATAACCCAATCATATTTAAAATGTCTGTTAGGGTCACGCATAGAAGTTCACATGGACGTATAGGTTACACTGTGGTTTCACTCTTCCACAAGCCACTTTTCATTCCAACGGAGCTCTGGGATTGATCTGTGCCACTTGTGTCCTGCTCCAGCTCGAGCACTGAGTTTTTGAGAGTGCCATTAGGGGCAGCGGCCCCTGACACTGTGGTGGTGACACTGTTCAGAGGGTAGGAGCAGCGTTTAGCTTCTTGCTCTGCAGCCGCCGCCAGTTTCAAATTGTCTCTGCTGGCGCAACGTCTCTGGGCACCATGCATGGCCACTCTGCTGGCCATAGAAGGTAGCAGGGGGAAGGGTTTGCGGCTCCCACTGCTGCCCCCATCACTTCCCTCTGAGGGGCTGGTGGCCACTGACTCTCCAACCCGCCTCCCATTGGTTAGCGGGCTGGCCTGGCTCTCTGAGAGGCTGTGGTGGATGCTGCCATTCTCACTAGTGGCCTGTTTGTGAGCTGCATGTGAAGAGTTGAGGTGCTCTAAACCTGTGGGTCCTAACGCTCCCAGACTGCCTCCACCTCCAGCAGCCCTTAGAGCTTTGAGCCGATAGTGACCCCTGCCCTCACTCCGGTGGTGATATTGGCTACTCCCTTGTTTAGTTCTACTACTCACCTTTCTTCTCTGGGGATGCACTGGGGCTACAGAGTTTATGGTGGGCAGAAGGTTGTTTGTTGGCTTGGTGATGTTGTCAGTACTGGTGCTAGTGTTGGTGCCGACAGGGGCACGTGAGGTGTTGTTGGGATTATCTTGTGCCACCTGCAGCAGGTTGGTGAGCTTGCAGGGCCCGGGGCCCACGCTGCTGATCCCACTGGGCGTGGATGACGACCTGGCTGATGAGGAGTTATGAGAGTCACCGGGCGGATGGCAGCTAATGAAAAGTTGTGATCCCTGCTCAGAGGTCTGCACTCCACTCCCAGTGGTGCAGGTGTGTGTGTAAGTAGACATTGGCCGGGAGCGGCGATAGCCTGGGCAGCAGGCCAGCCATGAGGCCTGCACATCCAGACGTCGGAAGCAGTGGTGCACCACCAGGAACACCCCCAGAACTGTGGCGGCCATCCCATAGAGACAACTGAACAACAAACTGGTGTGTCCTGTCAGCCACATGGCCATGGCTCCACAGAACCACAGGCCCACGAACAGGAAGTGGGTGGCCACCAGCACCAAGAATTGTATCTTCAAGGAGTACTGGTCCTCTGGAGCCGTGACAGGGCTTATTGGACCCACCACTGAGTCTGTGGACAAGAGACTGGTGCTTCCTGCCAGTGCAGGCTGGCTCTCAGGCACAGGGGAGGACAGGGAGGTTCCTGCGCATTCTTTGGCCACATGGTGCCTCAGGCGAAACACAGTGCACAGGAAATAGATCCAGGTCACCAACACCACTAGGCCAGCAGGGACAAAGAAAGCCCCCAGACTGGGGCGCCACACCAGCCAGCAGCTGCAAGAGCCAGGAGAAGAAGTCAGGAGGGTCAGTGCAAAACAAGGACATCTCTGTGTATTCAACATATCACACACAAATTATTCAGTTCAGCACTAAACAAAACAATACAATGTCAAGGGTCAAATTGCTCAAGGGTAAAAAAAGGAAGCACTCACTAAGGACTGTTGTCTCCATAGTTGTTGACATTGACAGCTGCAGTGATCCCACATATGATGAGAGGAACTCCACCGGCTATCAAATAAAACCTAGAAAAACACAAAACAACAACTACAATGTTAGGAATGAAGAGCATGCACTTCCACTTCTTGTTAATGCCACAGGATGCCGGAGGACCTTTGGCTGCTATGCTGTTTTGAAAGTGTGTGTGGGTGTAATTTTCCATTTTGTGTTTTCATGTGTCTGCGGCCGTCTATAATGTGAACCGAGCTGTCTGCTCCTTCATTCTCTGAGCTGATGGAGTGCTACGAGGGCCACTAGGCTCAAGGAGTCTGTGATTTACAGCAGGGCCCGGTGTCAATGGAGGCCTGATCCCATGTGGCCCGAGTGGGCGACAGAGGGGTTGCCGGAGGGCCGGTGAGGTCGGCGGCATAGTGTGTGATCACAGCTCCAGGAACACAGGGGCAGGGAGAGAAGAGGGGGAGGAGAAAGAGAGGAGAGACTTAAGAGAGACAGTGCACCCCGATATCACCCTGCTCAGATTTACGACAATTGCCTCAGCCTCTGTTATGTTGGCCTCATACATTCTTCACCTCCCCCGCTCTGAGTTCATAGTGTGCATCTGGGCTTGTAGCTTCTTTGTGCCTTACAGCAATACTCTCCTGTTATTTCCCTCCGAGTTTTTTTCCGAAACACAGAGGGGGCTTTGGTTGTTGGGCACAAAGGCTGTCCTTGATGGGGTACAGTTTGGGTGGCCGTGCACAAGAACTCCCTCCATCTGTCTAAAACATAAACCTCACTGACAGCGAATGACAACCTCCTGGTGGGACGTGGGTGAAGGTGAGCCGTGCCTCGCTTTGTCGGCATCACTGACCTGAGCATAGGTCGCTGAGTAGGCGGAGCAGGGGACTCTCCTTCTGGCTGCCGTGGTATTCTCCAGACAGCCTCTTTGTAGATGACCCTGGCGCTGACTCCAATCCACAGCAGAGTAGACAGCGAGGAGTAGTGCAGAGCAATGCCCACCTGCCACATATGGACACGGTCAGATCAGACACCAAGCCCACACACACACACACACACACATAACAATGACGGGACTGAGCGAAGGAAGGTCTTACCGCCTGGCACACCACTGGGTAGCTGGTTAAGCTAATGCCTCCTGCGTAGATGGCTGTTGTCATGGCGATGTGGAAGCAGGTATTCAGTAATGTGTGCCAGCTTTTTCTTGATATGTGAATAGAACTGTCGGGTAGAGAGCAAAATAATGAATGACATAAATAATAAATAAATAGAAATTAATAGAAATAAAATAAATAAAATAACGGCGAGAAGTTGAGCATGACATGTTTATAAGCACGGACACGCGCGCACACACACACACACACACACACACACACACACACACACCTAGTACCTGTGGTATGATATGTGTGTGATAATGATGGTGAAGAGGCAAAGGAGGAGCACTGCAGTACAGGCATACACCACAGGGTGGAGTACTCTCACGGAGACGGGTGTGGAGTTTGGGAAGTCAGGCACCTCCTAGCAAAAAGCACATGGATGTACAATGAATTGAGAAACTCCAGTTCAATCTAGCTGATCCTGTGTCCATGAGCATTTAGACACCATGGCCGTCCTACCTGCAGCACTGCATAGTTGCTTAGCTGGGAGCAGCGCAATGTAGAAGTGCTGCTGTCACTGTGGACCAGCTGACAGCCATCTTGGCTCCAGCCTCCCTGCTTCTCCAGTGCCTTCAGGCTCCACTGGGCTGCCACAGGGTCAGTACCAGGGGACAAGTGGCGCAGCGACACCCAGATGGCCTCTGAGTGATTCCACATGCTGCAGCCATCTGTTACAGAGAGGAGGGAAATTACTCATACAAATTCTGCAAAACGGTACTGATCATTCCATGGCTCTGAGACAATAAGTTAATAATAAGTTACTTAATAAGTAACTTATTGTGCTTTTTAAATGTCAGGGCATTCAAACATTCAGCAGAGCAGGTGTGTTTCCCCACTATCTCTGAGTGGACTTCACCACTACTCAATAGAGGGGGGAGAGTCCTCACCCAGGCCTACAAAGATGACAGGGGTGTTGACGCTACGTCGACGAGAGTGTTCACCAGCGATGCTCGAGTTCCCAGACAGGGGGAAGAAGCGGCCTGTCCGGAAGACTACAAACTGCAGCTTACAATCTGCAGGAGCATCAGGAGGAAACAGAGAGGCTGGGAGAGTCACAGAGGCCAGGGCTACCGAGTTCTGGAGAGAGAGAAACCCAAGAGAGACACACGTGGCAATTCAGTATTGAATCTTGAAATGTGAACGTCACTATTAGCATGGTATGTAATAACAGTAATGTGCTGTACTTGCCACAAGGGGAGGCAAGGAAGGGGTTTAGGGATGGGTTCTCACATCTCACCTTTAGGGGGAAATTGTTTAGGGAGGTGTTATGGGAGCCAGTGGTGCAGCGGAAACGGAGCTGCTGTTCATGGGTGGACTCTGCCACGTCCGTCGCCAGGCTGCGGGTGAAAACCTCACGATGCTGATACGCAGTGCAGCTTATGCCAGTGAAGTGGGCTGGTCGAATCAGATAGGCCTCCATCACAATGTTCCTGGACACCTGGAGATACGGTTTTGAGTTTAAGTCAAACATAATGTCTAAGTATTGCTCCCATGATGTTATCACTACAGCGCTGTGGGCATCAAGAGACAAGGTCAGGCCAGTCGGTCAGGGGTGAGACACTTGTAACACAAATGTAATGTAAAGAAATGTTGGGTTGATAGTCCCTACCATGAAGAGGTCCTGGGCGTTGCTGTGTAGCTGAGGCCAGGCCAGAGTCTCTAAAGAGTACACTATGGAGCTGCAGGCTCTCTTCTCTCTCTGGGCATGGGCCAGGATCTGGTCATCCACCTGCATCAGGTTACTGCCCATCTCGACCAGCACCTCCGACAACTGGTGCAAACAAACACAGGAACTGAGACATTTACAGTAAGAAAACATGTACAGTAAGAAAAAAAAAAACGTAAACATATAGGCATTTTTAATACATATTTAGATGTTTCTCACCTCTCGCAGCTGCCTGACATATTCCATGAACTTCTCCATCATTTGGGCTACATACAGCACATCCACTGAGTCAGTGAAGCCCGCTGCCTCCAGGGTATAGGTGCGCACCTGATGTGCCACAGTGACAGCATTGGATGCATTGATGGGCCTCTGAAATGCAGGAGCAAAAATAAAGATAAGGTATCCACCTAGCGTGAATCAGAGACGAACCATGCAGCAAACCTTGCACTAGTACTGACCAGAATGAAGGTATGTAGGACCCGGGTGATGCCGTTGGTGTAGTGACAGTCTGAGTAGTCACCCTCCTGCCATTTTCCAGAACGATCACAGTAGCGTGAGGCTTTCTTCTGCTCCATACTCCCCTCCATAGACAAGGAAGGGTAACGCAGCTGCAGGCAGTACTGGTGGGAGATGATGCCTGCCAGGGTCCTCGGCCACCTGGGGATCCAAACCATAGGTGAATAAGAAAGCCATCACAGAAAATGCTGTCTTTGGTTACGTAGTAATGGTTAAGGTAACTGTAACGAACCTGAACTCCCCCCGGTTGTTGACAACTTTATCCTCTGGACAGAAGGAGGCGCTGTTCTCCAACACCACTATTTCAACACTGCGAGAAGTGTTGCCCCGCCCAGTAGTCACCACACACTCCCACTCTCCACTGGCCTCCACATGTACATTGAATAGGATGAGCTCACTGTATAGAGAGGAAGTAGACGGCACATTATTTACACATTATCACCACATGCTCTACTATGTCTCAACCAATTAAGCATTCTTCTTAAGCATATTAATAATATTAACTGAACATGAATTCACTCAACACATGAATGTAAGGTGAAACGCATCGGAATGTTGACTGAACACATTGCGGTGCATGAGGCAGAGATAGCGAGCGCCTGGATACCGAGCGAGTCCATCATAGCTGTAGCCACCTGGTGATGAAGGTGCAGTCATGCAGCACGCTGCTCTCCAGTTGGACACCCATCTCGGGGTCAGAGGTCACCAGCTGACCGTTGTGACGCCAGTGCAAGGTGGTGATTTTGTCCACCAAGGCAGCAGTGCAGTGGAAGGGCAGCCGGTCGCCTTTGAAGACCACCTGGCGCTGGGATGGCAGCAGGGACAGGGTGTGCAGCTCCACGGGACCATCTGAGCAAAAGAGGCAGATGAGACTGATGCAGACCACTTATTTCTGCTGCTCTCTCATTACTCAACCTCAGCTAAATGTTTCCACGGAGGCTATTATGAGTCCGCTGTTTTAGAGTATATTGGATGCAGACAGCACCAATTCATAAAGGCAAACCACAGGATTAGTTGTCAACACAGCTCTCTAATACTTTTGGAAATACGTCCCTACTGAGCTGCGGGAGGAGATTTCTTGCAACCCTTTTGGTCTACTAATCCCTAAAAACACTGGGAACGTCTTGAGATAATGCTGTTGTGAGTATTCTGTCTTTGTCACTCACAAGCTCAAGTTTTCTGAGACAGAGTGGTGAACCACCTCATTCATATGCACTGAGTTTCTAGCCAGGCTCTCACCGCAGCTCAGCTGGCTTTCCCTTAGTCCACGCAGGGGCTTTCCCCGCAGGCTCCTGGGATAGGCGCAGAGCGTTTCGTCACCCAGTCGCGCGGAACTGGTGCGAAAGAAGGCTGGAACCCAGCGTAACCCACAGTCACATGACAGGAAGTCCGAGTTGAAGTTCCTGGTGAGATAAGGGATGATCATTTATCATGGAAGATAACAGGGGTTGCATGTGCTCTTTCACTCTGAGGGGGCATTACAGAAGCCCTTTAAATGGGACACAGTACTGCCTAGATCAGGTATATTATATCAGTGTATTAGCTGTCCATTATAGGATCAACATATTATACATGACAAAAATGTGCCTAATCCATATTTGTTATGTGGCGCCCACAGCTGAATCACCGCTGACTTTGTTTACATAGAGATTTATGGGGCGGAAGATATCCTTTCCCTCTAGAAAACACTGAGAATGAAAAGAATGAAATAGATAAACAATTTACAAACAAAGATTTGTAAAGAGAGGACATTTTTTGACAACCCTCGCCAAAATGAATGTCTCAAAAAAATATTTACAACATTTTCATTCAGATACAGAATGCTATGCTGTGCAGTCAGCGTCCGGCACTCACACTAGCTTGAGGGACGGCAGCTCCTGGAACACTCCTGGATCCAAGGTAGATATGATGTTGCCAGAGAGGTTCCTAGCAAACAAGCAAATGAGATCTCAACAAATAGTCTTTCCACAACACAAAACAGTACATAGTGTTTATAGTGCCACTTTATCTCTCTCTTACAGTTTGGTGAGATTGGTAAGACCCTGGAACATGTCTGGAGTCAAGCAGCCGATGCGATTGTTGGATAGGTCACTGCAAGACGTAAAAAGACAAAGCGGTTATTTTTAAACCAAGAGGACAAGAGGGTCTCAATCACTCGGTCCCAGATTGTGATATCTTGACATAGTTATCATGTTGTTTTAGTGATTTTTGAACAGAAACTGCAGAGGACATCTGGAATTTCTTCATAATGACAATATTAATGATGATAAAGGGATTGTCCTGCAACTTGTACCATATATTATTATAGTACCTGTAATATTCTACAATACTTAGAAAGTTAACGATCTAAGCAAACCTATGCTCCCCGGCCACTTCCCCTTATCACTAGTCCACGGGTCCCCAGTAAAAGCTTATCACCAGTGGGGTAAAAGCGAGGCCCCTGTTCTGCAGTCTGTGTCTGAGTGTGATGTATAGCTGCAGCCAGAGAGGGATTTGCTCTGCTGCACCTCTGACACTACCCAGCAGAGAGCTGTCCAGAGCATGTGTTTATCTCCCCCTGTTTGTTTTGAGAAGCCCCAGACCTTGCAGGGAAAACACAAGTAGGGGGAGGCGGGGGGGGGGGGGGGGGGGGGGGGGGGGGGAGTCACGCGGCGCGGCACAGAGGACCAGCGCCGACCACGCTGCGACCAGACCTCAGTGTCCAAAAACACAATGAGGGAGCAGCGAGTGGTTGCAAACTGCTGCCCTGTCACATCCAATGACGTGTGAGGAGCCTCGGCGTGGCCCTGAGGTTTCCACGGTGGCGGAGCAAGGCACCAGAGATGACATCCCGGGGCCCCCACAAAGATCAACAGAGACCAGCAGAAACACTTAGTGAAGGAGCGCGGGCCTTTATGGTCACACTAGCACTAAGGAGCTCAATATAACGTGTGACATCTGCCGTGAGTTGCCAGAACAGTGTGCGCCTAAGATAGATGTGACGGGATATGTGGGCCTGTGTCTTTCAGCGACTACTGCGTCTCCAAAGAATGCGGCGAACGCTGCTGCCACTGTTACCATAAAACAAACTGCACTAACCCTGTCTCATACCAAACAACTGAATGCTACATTTCCATGCCTGCGTTCATGATTTGTGTTAATATGTTCGCTGCCCTGTGACCGAACGGAATGTGAATCACGTCCACTTACAGTTTCCGAAGCTCAGACAGACCCTGGAAGGCTCCGGGCACGATGGTGCTGATTAAGTTGTGCTTGAGGTCCCTGTGGGGAGAGAAAACAGGAGGTCAATGATAAAAAAAAACTAAAAAAAACGTCTCCCAGCGCATGCAGGGGTGATGTAGGCACATCTTAACACAGGGACTTCAAGAGAAGGCTTCTTTAAGGGGAAAATGACGGGGAGTGGATACATATGCCCCAAACACGGTTCCACCAGTGGGACGCAGCAGGATACTTCTGCATACAGAAAGGAAATCTTACCCCATCAGCCACCTGGACTTGAGGCTAGCGAAGATGTAAATACTTGAACCAAAGAAAATATTGGTGGAATCTAAGACCGCTAGCAAGGGGGTTCTACCCTTTTGGTGCTTGTTTGAAAATGACTCTTCCCACGATAAAGTTATTCTGGCTATTGCCAAACCATAAATATTAATTTCTTTAACTGCCTTTGAAGATCTAATTTCATACTATCCGCTGCATTTCACTCCACCCTCTTCCCATGCCCACACCCATGTGTTAAACCATTCAGCCAGATGCCCCACTCCATCAGCTAACCTGCATGAGAGTTAACCTCGCCGAGTCCGAGGAGTTTTGTTTTTTTTATTGGTCAGGTGGGAATAGCGAGGTTAAAGGAGGTCGGGAGACAAATGGTTATTGGCGGGACAAGACCAACGAGGTTTGGAATGTGATCCATGTTCCTACAGCATGAAAAATGCCTGCTCCCGTAGTACTGGTCACCGAGGAGGATTTCCTTACAGGAGCATACAGACATCAACACCATGGTTTACAGAGGCTGCATTTTTCTCCTCCTTCCACTCCTACCCAGCATGCCGCTGTGGTAGGCAGGACCTCAGGGGACTTTCTGGTCCTTTTTTCCACAAAAATTATCTGTCATCTAGATTCTCAACCATACCGCCCCACACCATGTCCAACCTCAGGCATCTCTTACCCATACTCTTGTCGTCTGTACAAGAGATGGGCTATTTTGATCAAATCAGGGGCAGGAGAATCATTTTAGAAAATTACTTCCAGTAAAAATTAGACTGTGCGGTATGGCTGGAATACAGTCAAGATCAGGGGTTTTGTTGTCGGTCAGGACCTGTTTTAGCCAAGCTCTCAGGGCCATCAGTCATATCAGGATTATAGATGGGAGACAGGTTATAATGATGGAGCAGCAGCTATCTGGCCTTGCACCAAGAGGCTGAGGTCTGATGTGTTTGTCTCAGAGCAGACAGCCTTGGACAGCACAGCCCAGCTCTTTGAGCACATGCCAACCCCACTGACAGAACACTTTGCAGCAACTTCACAGCTTTGAAAAGAGGTGGAGGCTTACCCTGACCTACAAGCGAACAGAAAACGCCTTATTTGTGTGGAATGAGATCCACCAATCAAATGCAAACTGCAGTCACTATGTTTGTATCTGTGCATATGTGTGTGTTTGAGTGTGTGTGTGTGTTTGATAGAGAACGAGGCCTAGTGAGCCGATCTTAATGTATGTGGGCATGTATGTGTGCCACTCTCAGTGTGCTTGCATTTCTGTGTGTCAGTAGCTGTATGGGATTTGTCGACCAGGATGGGGGGGGAGGAACAATGCTGCTGTTTCCAGTCTGTGTGTCCCGGGCCTCATTAGTGCAGCGATGAAAGGCGGGGCCCTACCCACAATTTCCTCTCTCTGATGACCGTCTCTCACTCTCACACACACACACACACACACACACACACACGCATTTACTGTGCAACACAGACCATGTTTACATGCACACAAAAAAGCAATAAGACAATAATGCCAGTAAGGCAAGAGCCATGTAAACACCATATTCTGCTTACGTTAGCCCTGCTCTTAGTCAAAGTATAATCACAGTAACGTGTGGAGTTTTACTCCAACACAGAACATGTGTACAACTTAATTACGTTTCCTTAAACAAAGGTCTTGCTCAAGGAGAAGTCTCGCTCTGAAATCTCGCGAGAGAGACTTTCCTTTTCTTGTTAAACAAACGTCTATCTCTGTAGGGATGCTTTCCGTAATGTTGTCAGACACTTCCAATAACAATCTGAGCCTGTCAGTGGCAAAAACAAGCACTTTTAGTGCACGTACTTTGATCACGCGCAGTGGCCCCAATGGATTATGTTGCAGCCATTTCAGCCCATTTTGCGACTGCCGGCTGAGGCGATCTACCGGAGTAATTCCAAAACGTTTTGTACCTATTTTGGGGTATAAATGCCTAATATGTACAAATAGAGAATTTGAAAGAGAAAATATACCAGAAAAAAGAGAGAAAAATACCAGAATTACCCTTTAAGTGTGATCAATTGTGCGTCTGTAGTTGATGGTTGGAGGTGGTACTTTATAGAATCATGTAAATGGCTTATTCTCACTATTTCAGAGGACTGAATAGTCACATTATTGTGTGTAAATGTAGCAACGGATACACAAAGTGGAGCAGTTGGAAGCACACACACACACACACACACACACACACACACACACACACACACACACACACACACACACACACACACACACACACAGACACACACACACACAAATTGATTCACACTATGCCAATGAAACACATTCAAAGCCACATAGTGACACTGGCAGTGTGTTTCTTGTAAGCACCACAAACCCTCCGCTCTTCAAATAGGTTGCAGTATTAAATCAAGCAGCGTGTACCTTCCACACATCTGCATTTCCTACAATCTAGCCTTTCATACACAGCTTGTGAGGGTACAGTGCTGTGTGTGCTTTGGAAGAAGAGTATCAACAGTCCACCACTTCTGATACAGTCTCTTATCACCAAGCTGGGGAATGTGGAGGCGCTCACCAGAGTCAACAGAACCTGAAGCATTAGCCAAGCGTAGCCTTAGCTCCAACCCGAGCCACAGCTCCCGCTCCCGCTCACAACCATAACCCAGACTCAGTCTCAGCTGCAGCTCCCAACTCCAGTTTCAGCTTTAGTTCAAACTCCAGGCCCCAGTTTGTGCCATGGTAAAAAACCCTAGTTCCAGCAGGCCTCACACGCAGGTGATGACTTGCCTCTGCCCTCTGGGGCAGGCAGCGCCCTCCCTGACGCGAGCTTTACAGCTCAGTGGCCTTGACACTGATGACAACAGCTGTCACCAAGGCAGAGGATAATAACAGAGGCAAAAATGCTTCAAAGCTTCAAACTTGCTGAGCGTTATGAAAATATCATTGATAAACAGGACAGAAGTTGCACCTTCATGTACTTCACTGCCTATTGTAGCTGCTACCAAGGACTGTATGTTTTCATCATTAATCAAAAACAAATAAAAAAAGGTTACTCAGCTGATACTTCCTATTCAAGAATACATTGTTTAAAAATGATACAAATCCATTTTTAGACCTGAAAATGCTTGTATTAAATTGCAGTATATCTGAATATCTTCTTCAAACCATTTGGTGAGGTTTTCTCAAATTGTTCACACCACATATTTCATTCATATATTAACACATGTATGTTCTTAATACTACAACTAATACTAGATACTGACTAGATTAGTATGGTCCTGTATTGTTGCTACTGCTAGTGCTTTAGCTTTAACTGAAAAAGGACTTCTGTTGAAAAATATTATTCATGATTACTTAAATGATTTTTTTAAATGATGCAATCTTATTTGAGAAATATCATTTGACTAAAAATGTGTATTAGTTTTTGATAAATGATGAAACAAAAGAGTTCTTGGTAGTGGACTCACACTGTTACTTCCAAAAGAAGCAGCATGCTTGGTGGTGATTCAATAGTATTATGATTTATGAATATGACACACTTCCTCTTTGATTTCAAACCTTGGGAGTGCAGCGCTTTATCCGCTACGCCACATGTGGTCCATGTGATTGGGCTGTGACAGGCTCAAGCCCACTCCCAGCCCAAAGGGCCCATTGTCTGCTTCCGCTGGGCCTAACACCAGAGGCTGCTGTCTTTTTTTTCCCCAAAAACTCCTCCTGATCAATGGGGCTGGTCCTCCGCCGCTCTGAAGAGTCATTTCTATATGGGATAGGGGACGAGCACCTGGGCCCCATGCAGGCAGGAGAGGAGCGACGTGCTTGTAGGGCAGCAAGAGGGTCATAATGAAGACATGGTCTCTAAAGCGCTCCAGACTTGGAGTGCTCCATTATCAGGAGCACAGTGGCAGGGGCTTGAGTGCTCCACTGACATTGTTCAGGCTGTGGCCCTGGGGAGAGCTGGGAAAATGACTGAAGCCAGGGAATGGCCACTCATTATCGCCAGACTGGAATCAAGAATTTCCTGTTCCTGGAATTTTTTTAATGGAAAGAAATTGCATTCTGAGGCCCATTTTCTCTACTGTAATTCTATTCATCTCCTGATGCCGACCAACATAGGGAATTACCCGCAAACAGAAAGAAATGTATGTTTGGTTTCTTTTCTATGGATGAAAGGCGGGCTGGAGAAAGAAAGCGAGGGGCTTTGAGCGGTTAACTGGCACCTTGGTTCCTGACAGAGGTCAGTGGAGACCGTTTTTGTGCTGCGTGTCATTTCCTGTCTGGTTGGCGTCTCTCGCACACAGGCCCTTGCTCGTTTATTTTTACAGTTTCCTTTTTCTCCTTTTTTTACTAGCTGGTTTTCCCCTGTAGGGAGGGGCAGGTGGGTTTAGGGGGGTTCAGCACTGAGCAAAATCGTCCCTGTGTATGGCCCCCTAGACCCCACCTCCCTACTCCTCAGCACACTTGCTCACAATGGGGGCTCTGTAACACAGCCCCCAAACATACTCCTGCCTTTCCCCCAAAACAGGAAACCAGGATCTGCCAAGCTCTTGTTTTTCTACTAATTTCCTGCTTTCCTGCCCCTTCCCCAGATTATTTTCTTTATTTTCTTTTTCTGGTTCCTCTCAGATTGGATCCCTAATCTACTTTTTGTCTGTGTGCATCTGGAAACCAGTTGCTTCAGAAGTACCGGATGTCCACAGCTGCAGCCATGAACACCTATCGCAGGGGAGGTAAAGACACCTCAATACAAATATGCTGCTATATTAATAGAGCTTCCTATACGTCGAATACTACTGGGTGAAAACCTGAAGGACCTTTCGAGCTTGGGAAGGTGCCACACCACCATCCACCGCCATCACAGTAACATGGTTCAAATGAAGAAGGCCTCCAGTTGGGTTCATGACTGACAGTAACATAAACTGTGGATTCAACTGCACAGCCATTAGCAGAGGGATATACAGAAATAGCAATATACACTTTTATTTGAAGTGTAAAATTTCCTAAGTTGATTATATGTTTCTATAGTCTGCAGCAAGAGGAGCTGCAGATTATTGTGCCAAGGAAAACTCTGGAACCACTGGACTGTTATTGACTCCAACCCTGGCTTTGGGAGCAGCCTAGAGAAGGGGGCGATGCCCGCTTTGGCAGCTCTTTTGATTGCATGAGTGGTGCATGAGATCCAGCACGCACAACAGTCACAAACAATGAACCTCAATTTACATTCAATGGTAATGCACATACAGTACTTCACAGCAGTTGCCATGCCAGACGAACGGCCGTGTGAAGCCAAGGCATTTCAGGTCAGAGGTGATTCTGAATAGACAAAAGGCTTACACCACTGTCACGTTTCCTTTTCCTCTCGTTGCTCTCGCTACAGAACATGTGCTTGTCAAAATACTGATTATTACAATCCTGTCCTTGTGTCAAATAGTCTACAGAATCATTTTAGCAGAAAATCTCATTAAAAAATCCTATAAAATATGAATATACTGCAAGCCAATAAAATCTGCTCAAAATAAAGACAGTTACAGGCTTCACTACTAACAAAGAGAGTTTTTTGGAACTATCTCATTGAGAGTTGACAGAGGGCACACTCTACCAGGGAGAAGGACACGGAAAAGAATCCCTTTCATAGAAATGATCAATGAAAAGGGAGATAATCACAGCCGGCGAGTGAATATTCAGCCAGTAGGTGGACTACAGCATGTAGCGAGAGGGAAGGGGGTGGAACGGCGACAGAGCCAGCGAGCTGGGTGAGGGGAGATGCAAAAAGTACAGCAGAAAAGGAGCGCAAACGGAAGTGGGGGGAAGTCAGTACGGAGAAAGCTCGAGCTCCTCGGGAAGGAAAATGCCATTGAAACCATATCAAGTTTGTCGAATGTGCGCGCGAGAGAGTTACTGGCGTATAAAGCATTCGATTTGGTAATGGGCTTATGACGGGGCTTGCTCGCCGTTTCAATAAACCCCCAGAGCCACGACTAAGCTAAGCTTGCAATACAAACACTCCCCGTTCCTTCAGTTTATCTCAAAGACACATCTGGAGTCTATCAACTCCAGCAGCACCCCCCCTTTCTGTTTCCACTCTCCAGCACGCTTAACCCCTTCCTCACCCACTCCACCCCTTAATGTCACGCACTCTCATTAGGTGACCATTGCCTAACTGGGGCCACTCACTGGCGTGTGCAGGAAAACATACTTACACAAATGTTCATTTGTTTGGTGGGGGGGAGAAATGAGAGCCCCGTGTGCAGCCGCCACAGCTGGCCTGAGCTCTACCCCAGGTTAGTCAAGAGAGTCGAGTGGGCTGCTACAATCTGAACCTTGTCCTACCCAGACCGGTCTAGACAGAAGGGCTCCCAGCCATGTCCACACATTCATCACCGCATTTACATGCTATAGTCCTGCCCACCTCTGCTTTACTCCCAACTCATCAAGGTAATTTGCTTAGCCTCTGTGGAAATAATGTTAATCTCCCACTAAGGAAAACAAGCTCAGATTTATATAAGAGAAACTGCAGGAGTGCTCGTTCTCCCTCTCCCTCCCGCTCTCTCTCTTCCTCTCTTTCTCTCTCTCTCTCTCCAGCCATCATACCATCTTTAGCCATCTCGGCTCTACTTCCCCTGTGTCAGATGGTAAAGTTGTTTAAGTTGGCCTACTTCCTAACCCCAACTGCTCAGAATGGCAGAGGCGATTTCAAGGTCTGTTTCAGCAAGACTGAGGCAAAGCCTGAGAGCGTCCCGTCTTCCCGTTCTCAAACAGATACTATCACGTCAAACGTGAATGAATGGGACACAGTCTTCTTAACCGTAACAGATGTTCCCCTAACGGAGACACCCACGGTAATAGATATAGATATGTAAAATCATACATACAGTTACCAAACATCTGCACATTCTCATGCCCCGTATGACTTATTGGTCACAGGTTTCTACATAAACATCCCTTAACTCTTGTCGCTCCACAAACATAAATCACAAACAACTGTGTATTTCCTGCTCTTGAGTGAAGTGGCTTTAAGAAAACAGGAAGTCTTCGAGAAGGGTCTGGGTCTGGCATGAAATTCCCTTCACATGCTCTTCTGTTCCATCTTTGCGCCCAAGAAACAGAAGAGTGCAGGAGCCAGCGTGTCAGACGGACACACACGTCAGGTATCACGCCAGATTGTCTCGTTGACAAAGTCTATCGCGCTGCCAACACCTCGAGCCTCTCGCCCAGCCCCGACCGCAAACCCCCGGCTCCTCCTTCTCGGACCTGTCCGCCGCAGCGCTCCTGCTGCTCCCTCATCCATCATCATCGCTGCCCTCTCTCCTCCCTGCTCCCTCTCTCTCCCCCTAGGGTGAACAGACCTGGTAATGAGGGCCCCTTGTGCCCTGCCTGCCTGTCCTGTGTCCCATGGTGCAGTGGGGCCCAGTTGGACAAGAGCCAGACTGCCTCTGCCCTCTTTGCTCATTATTCTCATTACCTTGCCTCAAATCAACGCAGGACAGGCTGCTGGGATCTGTCCACAACTCATAAAGGTCCCCGGCTCGTTAGTGGGCCCGCCAGCGTCAGTTCCCATCAGAAAGGGTGTGCACAGAGGTGGAGGTACCCAGATAGGTGCACATGCACGGTATGTCAGAGAAGAAGGCCTAGTGGTGTCTGTGTGCGTGCAGGGGTGTAATAGAAAATGTGTTCAGTGAGGACAGCCCGAGGGACAAAGCAGAAAAGTGACTTAACACTTGGCATACAGCGAACACCCCGAGAGGCCAGGTATGATTCAGCTGTTGTTTCATCCCCGAAGTTGGAACAAAACGAGGTATTCCAAGATCCAAATGTAGCTGTTGGATGGCAAGCCTTTCAAAAAGAGCTACAAAAACACAGAAGTCCAGCAAGAGGGCAAAAACAAACAAGGCTAAATTGCTCCTCTGCACTTGGGTGGTTTGGCAGGTTATGAAGGCAATAGTGGCTTTGAGGAGGTTTGTCCCAATGAAAGGGCTAACTGTGTAGATTGCTGCACTGTCTGGCCCGGGCCTGGAGGAGGGCGGCCTGCCCTGGAGCTGTATTCTCCTACTAACAACAGCAGATTAGACTGTATTCAACTCTGAATAGATGTCTGGTGTGTGTGAGTGTGAGTGAGTGAGTGTGTGTGTGTGTGTGTGTGTGTGCGCGCGTCTGCTAAGAGGGTTACCAGACCTATTTAAAATGACTGGACAGAACTGAGGATGCCCATACTAGGACACATGCATGCTCGCAGAGTTCCATGCTGAAGTTGCAACTGAGATGGTCTGAGAGTGAGAGTGTCTATGGAGTCAGTAAGCAGACTGTGTTTATCCTCGTCACTTAGGGGAAGGGCTGCAGTGTAATTCCCTGATGTGTGTTTACTCAGCCCTAGTGGGCTGGCCTTTGATTACAGCACTGACCACATAATATGAGTAACTGTTCACCACTGCTCCAAATGACAAGCACATGTAGACAACACACTGGAAACAATGAGCAGACCTGAACAGTGACCATGCAGACTAAAGAGACAAAACAAAACAGAAATCTCACAGAGTCGGGAGCTCTCCACTCGAGGTAAACAGAGGCCAAACCTGACATCTGCAGCTTTGTTACAAGTCACATCTGCAGCCACCCTTTCAAACCTGTCCATCATTACAAGAATGCATTTCAATGTGGCATATTTCACATCAGACAGCAATTTTCCCATGAGCTCAGATGTAATTTTAAGCTGTGCAAGCCTCAATTAAAGACCGGGGAAGTCAGAATGAGTGAGCAGACCTCCACTGCAGTGTGTCAGAGAGCCAGCAGAGGTTGAGGCAGGAGTGAAATGAGGCCTGCATGATTTGCAATATGTCCTCTCCTTACACCAGACAGTGTGTGTGTGTTTCTTCATATTCCCATCAACTGTCACCATGGTGACCGCTATTCTTCTGTTGTATTCTGAAAATACAAAAAGGCTGCACACATAACAAACAATCAAAGAATATGAATTGAATGAAGTCATGAAACGAGCTGGGCTTATTTGTGTGCGCGCTTGTGCATGGAGGGTTGATGGCTCTGTTCTCCGTCTGTCTCCCAGGTCTTAGTTATGGGTCTGCAGGACTGCTCCACGCCCGCCCCCCTGCTAGTTTTACCACTGTTCCAGGTACAAGGGCCAGTTAGTGGGCAAGCTCAGGTTACCCCGACCCACCAACCCTATACGACACTCCAGGGAGCCTTGTCTGCACTTACAAAAACAAGCAAAATCAGCTCATTTTACATCAAACAAACACGCTATGCTATTGATGAAATATCTTCTTCAAAGAGTATTACTATTTATATTAGTCACAGGTTCTTGCTGTAGTATCTTCTTGTCAACAACTTGTCAGTGTTATCATCACTGCACAGGAGCGCAAGAAGGTTTGTGGATGGTGAGAACTTGGCCTTGAAACTATGCACCCACGGTGTTCACATGGCAGACATAAAAACAGCAATTTCAGCAAATTTGGCTTTTGTTCTGAACTGGCGTGTCTGGTGTGAGCTCCAGTAGGTTGGTACTAACAAGCTAACAACTGCAGCAAATTACCGTATTTTTCTTTCTTCCAACTTTTTTGAGAGGCTTGTTAACTTCATGGGTGGCAGCTCCGAGTGGCATGTGGAACTAATATCCCCTGAGCATACCCATCCCCCTGCTGCTGCAAAAAAAAGCATGTCTCCCAGACATCTACAGTATCCAGACTAATGCTGCGCCATGTGTGCCGTCAGCTACCAGGACGCCCGCTCAGCTTGGTAAAACATCACACCTTCAATCAGGAATCTGAGGAATTTAGAGCGCTGAAACATCGTATCGCACGACGTGTTATTGGTGCTTGTTACTTTGCCTTCTTCTCAAATGCTGCAGGAGCCAGGAGTGGTATCCTGTAGCAGGTAAGACACTTTGACCATGATGACTGGTGTGTCAACCACCGATCTCTAACCACCAGCACACCCTGCCACCTGTCTGGCTCAAGCCCTGCTATTTGTGTCTGATGTTGACAAGTGAAGGGCGGTTAGTGTCTCTGATGGAAGGCTACCGCAGTCCTTGAGCACCCTGTCATTTCTCTAGTATATCGCCACTCTCATGCGCTATAGAAAGAGATCATGAATGCTAGTAAGGAGGGCCAGACACACACCTCCTCCAAGAGATTCCCTTATCTTGTCCTGTGGAGTGGGGCTTCCCTGATAATGATGGACCGGAGTGTAATTATCCGATCTTTTCCACATAACTCTGTGATAGCCAATCTGAGTGTTTCATCCTCCCTGCTGGAAGGCGGCCCGCTGGAGAGAAGTGCACAGAGATGCTCAGATCTCACTGATACGCCGTCTGGCTTTCTCTACAAGGGGTTCACACGGACGCCTGACATATACCGACATTAAACAATCAACATGACATTGAAGCATCTACAAAAGTGAAATAATGATGGATGACTGAGGATCATGACCAGTACTCACAGTTTCTCCAGAGCATAAAGTCCAGCGAAGGATCCATTTCCCAGAACTCGGATTTTGTTGTGGCTCAGTATCCTGTAAAAAAAAAGACAAAACAATGTTAAGTGTGAATTGAAACAGATCACACATATGAAGCTGAACAGGAAGAAAAAATGACTATCTGGGGAGGGAGAAGGATTCAGGTCGGGATCCATTTAACCAAACACGCACTAACGGGGGTCACAAGAAGAGGATAATAGCCAAGTGCTTGTCCACTTGGTATGGTGCAGTCACACAAGAGATTAGCTTGGCCAGAGACGTTAGCGTAAGCTGTTTCCAATTAATGTTAAAGACTGAATAGGAGATCAAGATTAGGACGGGTATGGCAGGGAAGCTGTAATCACGATAATCATTTCGGATACATGCTTACATCAAAAGGACACCGAGTCCACATCAAACAAATGTCAATTAACCCTCTCCCTATTGGCAAATCGTTTGGCTTATAGGGCCCTTATCAGACAAAGAGGACGGGGGCTCCGGCAAAGACTGCAACTGAGGTTGAGATTGCTCCGTCTCACAGGGGATCATGGGAAATGATATTTACAGTAATCGGCCTGCCCAAAGGGAGTTGTTGTCCAAGTCAGTTCAGAGGGCACAGACCGGGATAACTGTACATTCCACTCCAGACATCCAGCCTCCTTTTCACACACACACAGGCCCACAGTCATACGGATGATAATAATAATGATAATAATAATATAATAATAATAATAATAATAATAATAATAATAATAATAATAATAATAATAATAATAATAATAATAATAATATCAAGAAGAAGAAGAAGAAGAAGAAGAGGAATAAACTGTATTAACTTTTCGAAACAAAGTTAGAAGTGATTTAAAAGGAGTCACTGAGGAAGCTAGCCTGATCTCCTCAGGCAGCTTGTTCCACAGTACTGGATCCCTAACTGAGGAGGCCGACCACCCTTCGTTTTCAGTCTGGATTTTGGAACAACCAACAGCGCCCTGCCTGACGGTCTCAGGCTGTGATTTGACTCATATGGAGTTAAAAGGTCAGAGATGTAGCTAGATGCAAGATCCTCAGAGGTGATCAGTAAAATCTTCAAATCAATTTTAAAATTTACAGGCCACCAGTGAAGAGAGGAAGTTAAAATCTCTTAAATTTAGTTAACAGCCTTGTCCTGCATTCTGGACTAAGTGCACATGAGAGAGCGAGAGAGAGAGAGAGAGAGAGAGAGAGAGAGAGAGAGAGAGAGAGAGAGAGAGAGAGAGTTCTGGCTGTGACAGGAGGAAAGGTTTTCAATCGGAGGAAACGGGACTGCACACACACTTTATTAATTTGATCACCAAACCAGAGACTTGGATCAGAATCAGCCCCAGGTTCCTAGCAGCGTGACTAATATTAGCTAGGAGACTACCTGCAGCTGATTTATGGAACTAGAGGGCCAAATACAATACATTTATCACCTTTAAGCTGGGGGAAATGTTGGGACATCCAACACTTGTCTGTAAGGCAGTCTTTGACTAGAGCTAGGCTGGTGGCATTGCTGCTATTTCAGGCATTTAGATACAAACACAACCTCTGCTCTGCCTTATCCACAGCTGTCTTCACCGTACGCACGGTGACATTTCATATCACTGCGACGTGTTCAGCAGAGCACCCTTCCCTATGGCTGGAGCCCTGCTGAACGCTGCCCTGCTCACTGCACTGTGTCCGGCCCCGTCAGACCCCGGTGCCTGCCAGCGTCCCTGTGATCCAGCAGCAGGGGCCCCTGCACAGGCGACAGCCCGCAATCATTAACACTCCTTTCAGTTTCACATCATCCTCGCCCCTACCCCACAGCGCGTAACGGGCTGTTTGTGAGATTAAATGTGTTCTTAATCGAAAGAGTAGGGCCGTGTGTGCGCCTTTAAAAGAGGGAGCTGACTGTGAACAGTCTGTGAGATTTACAGATTCAGCAGCAGCAGTCAGCCCCCCTGCTTCCTGCCACATCAATAAAAACACTGCCTTCAGCTCTACGCCTTCCAACTCACTTAATGACCAGATTTAATCACCCAACCTTGCTATACGGGGACAAACTGGCCAGTGGTTACTTTTTCAAGGCAGTAACTTTACTGGTAATCTCTAAATCAGACCAATGTGAAGTGTATAGGTATACAAGGATCCATGGCAAAAAATGTCTACTCAAGTTTCATGCTTTTTTTCCTACAAAATCCCACATGGAAAATAATTCATAAGCTCTTCCAAATATCCTGGACACCCCAGTCAATATTCTCCTACAATTATCTACCAAAAGTTAAATATCGTGTTGCAATCATGTCACTTTCTTGTCACTGACCGTGTTTGAGGACTCTTTGAGCTTTTACACCCAAATGATACACTTATACTTATTTCATAGCAATGCTAGCTGTTGTAAACCATCAAATGTGCCCATATCCCCACGATATCCCCCAGGGGGTTCTGCCTCAAAGCCCCCACAACCAGTCTCTCATTCATTTTCAGAGGAGAGGCTCCAGAAACTGTGTTGCCGCCGGCATCCCAGATCAGAGCCTTGGTTCTACTGTGGCTTTGAGAAAAAAAATCCAGGCGGATCTGTTAACAAAATCACAGGACTAATATATCAGTTATTTTTTGGAGCACATTTTGGTTTGACTCATCAGTGTCCCGGTCCTCACAGGGCGTAGCCTGAATTTGAACCTATGACTCCTGGACGTAAGGTCTCACGCTTCAGTTGGGCACAGTATCGCTCCTATAACTGGATGCAGGCCTGAGATGAAAGCCCCAGAAGATCCGGAACTGCCTGAATAATTCAATACAGATAGGAGAGGAGAAAGTCACGTCTGGCAACGAAACAAGCCATTTAATTCAACACAGACAGTTTAGATACAGATAGTTCCTTTTTGACTAAGCTTATTATGCAGAAACAAAACTATTAGTGAGAGGAGGATGCACATGTTTGGTTTGTACGTGCATGTGTGTGAACTTCTCATTACTCTGATATCAACGCATCTCTGTATAACAACAAAGCACGGCTTTCAGCATAATTACTGTATGTTTCAGAACATGTTTTGTTCCTAAAGTAAAGCTTTACTCATGGATGTGCGTCTGTTGTGCACCTGAAAACGATGAGATTCACATGTGGCATTCAAGTCCAGACGTTTCAACACACAATATTTCAATTATCTTGCTACTCTGTACAGCAGAACTTGAAAGCCGACTTCCACAAATAAACAAAGATCACAAAACAAGCTCATTGAACCCGCCCACGGAAAACAAAAGATGGTGATTTCCAGGAAGGCAGGGGAGTTGAAGAGGCTTGACACTAGCATGTAATCCCCTAAGTCTCTCTCTTGTGTAGATGTGATGTTTGGAGCACAGTTGTAGTGAGGACATTGTTCTTTCATAAACAATACAGAGAGTACAACTCTGAGAAAGAGAGAGGCAGAACTCTGTAAACAGACAGAAATAGTCAACGTTCCCATCAGGCTAAACAGGAAACCCAGCCAATTAGCTGTTTATTCAGAACCCGGTTCCAAAGGTCAGGGGTCGTAGTGAGAGCACTTCCTGGACAGCCATCAGACAGACAGAGCAGTGTCTAGAGGCAGGTGGACGGCTGAGGCAGTGGCAGATGGAGGGATAGAGGGATACGAGAGTGCATCACTTCATCACTGCAGTATACAAAGGTTAACAGTGCTTTACAAGCAAAGAAGACGAGTAGCTTCTTAATCACAGAGCCACATGCTAACATGAGGCCTAACGTCGGCTCAGTGAAAAATCGCCACTGACGCCGTGCTTGAGTGGCTTCTATCTCCACAGCACAAGTGACAGATCAGATGGCAGATTGAGTTCATCTGCTTCCAAATGCAATCAGCTGTATGGTTCATGGCATGATAGTGTGCAAACTCAGTCCAGATTATCTAAGGTATCTCAGAGCTGCAGAGCATCCCTCGTTCACTTAGTCCCTTCCAGACCACAACGGCCTATCAGAAATCAGACCGGCTAATTGAATTCATCTAATTGATGTAAAAACCAGGCCCACATGTCAGGCTCCAGGACCAAAACATTTCATCTAATGCATTTACATGAAGATCAAAAAGCTGGAGGTCAGATGATAAGAGCCAGGTCAGAGGCAAAGACACCAGCTTCCTTGTTGTATATTGGAACAGTAGAGGGACTAAATAGGATGAATGGATAGTGGATATAGTCTATACACCTACATACATACCGACTGTAGTTTTTACTGTGACCTGAAATTAATCAAGATATATCCAGCGGTCAAAAGCAAAATCAAAGTAAAAACAAAAGGATGCTAATTTTGTATTAAAAATGGGAAAACACTGTGGCTGCATATGTGTGCACACCCCTCATATCTGGGAGATTCAATTGAGGTTCATATTTAACTGATCACATTCTAAAACATGCACTAAGTTCATCTGACCTCAACTGAAATCAACCATTAAATCTACTAAAACCAGGATTTCACTGAGCGCACTGGCAACAAGGACCTGACACAAGATCTTATTGTTGAAAGGTATAGAGCTGCCAAAGGAAAAAAATAAATAAATCAAGCACAGCAGATACTATTACGTGTGCACAAGATAGACCTTGTGCCATTTTGATGAATTCAAGAGCACAAGATGCATATTGTTCCCATGTTTATGTTCATTTGTACACTTTTACACAATTTCAGAATTTGTGTGAATAAATTAACACATGCCCACAATTTAATAAAATGTGCATGCATTTATAAGTTCAAAGCGTGTGCTCAATTTAGCTTATTCAGCAATTTTCAAACTGATTGCACCCACTTATCATGATTAGCTGAATTTAGTTGATTGCAGTGATTCATTTTAATTTAATTTAATTTAATTTAATTTAATTTAATTTAATTTAACTTAATTTTTTAATTTAACTTAATTAGCCAGATATATTGTTGACAAAAAATTATTTAGTTGAATCTGGCTTTTTATAAGGTATCATGGAAAGATATTTATTACTCAAGGTGAAAAACCTCATTGTTTGTCAGAAATGCTTGACAAGGATACTGAGAGCTAATGTAATATACCATGCAGACTTGAGAGATGTTATAGACTTTAGAGTTCACTTGGAAGCATTTGTATCTTTCAAAACCTCAAGCTAAAGAAAATACACCATGCAAGTTTTTTTTCCCCTCTGTTCAGAGTAGGAGAGGGATATAACAAGACTTGGAACACAGTGATAATGAAGAAGTGGACCTTGCCTAGACCAAGCTGTCCCTCCAAGATGTATATCCATGCAGGAAGCTCATCAGGGAAGCTACCGGGAGGCCAACAGAAACCCTTTAAACCAACTACATGACCTGTGGTAGAGGGCTATGGTGGAGTCACCCGAACTACACAGTATCTATTGTTCAGCATGGTGGTGGCGGCATCATGCTACGGGGCTGTTTCCCTTCAGTGGGGACAAGAGTTCTGGTCCGGCAGAGGGGGGAAATAAATAGCTAACAGATACCGAGATATTTTGGTCAAAAATCTGCTGCCCTCTGCAAATAAAAAAAGCTAAAGTAAAGAAAGAATTGCATCTTTTAACATGACAAACATCCAAAGCACACAGCCAAATCAACCAAGGAATGGTTGAAAAAAGGAAGCTCAGTATCCTGGAATGGCCCAGTCAGACCTCAATCCAATAGAAAATCTGTGGACTGGCCTGAAGAGGAGTGTGCACAGGAGGTCCCACTGCAATTTGAGTGAGCTTGAACTCTTTTCCAAGGAAGAATGAGAGAAAATCCTTGAATCCAGATGTGCTAGAAGTCGGTACAGACTTATCCAAACAGACTTACTGCTGTTAGCAAAGCAGAAGGTGCTTCTACTTATACATTAATTTTACATTAACTGAAGGGTGTGCACGTTTACACATTTAATACATATGATCAGAAATTAGTAGCATTTTGTATATACCTTGATTTGTTGGTTATAAAGTTAAGTAGGACTTTGACAGTGATTCTGATGATCTAGTGCAAAGCCACAGCCTCAGAGTTACCTCAGGGTGTCCTTGGTGTGTGATGGGTGTGAGAAAGTAACTGCCATACAAAGAGCCTGGTCCCTGCAGGAGCAAACCACAACAACCCCTCCCTGGGCCGTGCCATTCACTTTGTTGGTTTGCTCAATTTACTTCCTAAACCCACAAAGCCTTTGAGGGACACACGGGGGCATGACAGCATGTCGCAAATTGTATTCTTTCACTGATTTATTTCCGCTCTTCCCTTGACTCCGGGAACAGCAGCAGTGGTAAATTCTGGATACTCCCTCTTTCGGAAAAAACCTTTTCATCTGGATGGCAGCCTCACTGTAACATACTGCCACAGGTCTGGGGGGAAATGATGTGTCTGTGCACAAATGAATAAGTACCTGTGTGTAAGACCCACTGTCAAAAGCAGCGTGTCTGCTGCAGCCGCTCTTGGCTTTGGGTCACTGTCAATCATTTTTACTGAGGAATCATCTCTGCGGCGGAGCTCCGAAGGCATGCTATGTAGCGTACAGTACTAACACTGTGTGCAGCTGAACTGACCCTTTCAGCTATACAGATCACAACTGGGTGCAGAGGAACAGGCTGGGAAAACACATCCTTCTATCTCCTGTCAAGCACGCTATAAACTCTTCCGCAAACACAACAGGATGTCCTGTTTGCTGTCGGTTCCCACTGAAGGTTTGGTCACAAATCTTCGCACCGCTTTTGCATCCAGTCTCTCTCCTGGAAACACTTTTTTAAAAGCATGTTGTTGTTTTTTTGTAAGACATTCGTTGAAATTCAGGAGATACTCCATCCTAGTTTGGCATCTCTCATTCCTTTGTGTTTGAATGAGTGCTGACTCTAATTGGCCCCTGTTGACCTCTAAACGTTTAAACACGCTGGAGCCTCTTGTTCCCGGTCTCCACTGCAGACTCTGGATTTTGTATGTAGCTGCAGGCTACTACAACAGACCACAAGTAGGATAATGGTCTTAAGGAGGGATTTATATTCAATAAGAATCCATCTGCGGGCTAAGCTCCCTGCTCTCATTACCCATGTATTGCTCCTCTATCGTGTCCAATCAGGCAACCTCATTACAATGATGGTCTCTGTCCAAACAGAGACTATCTACAGCATCACCCTCCAAGCACCTAGGACCGCTGCATTGTGATTGCGTGCTGTTCGGCGGGCAGAGGCACAATCAATTGCAACAACACGAGGATACGAGTGCAGATTAGACACTCCACCCCCCCCCCCCTGTCCCACCCGAGCCACTGATCTAGCTCTCCAAGGCCAACAGAGAGAGGCGCAGGTTCAATGTAATAAAGAGAGTCAAAACAACCAAACGAGCCACTGTGCAAACATCATTTAACTTTGGATAGATCTCTTTGCCTTAAGGACCACACGCGAGGTGAAAGGCAAGAACCCTTGAAAGAGATTGGTAATGTGCCACAAATCCAGTCCTAATGCCGAGACCAATGGGAGCCAGATAATGAGAGCGCTTTTCAATGAGCATTTCAGGGCTTCACTATTGAATTCAATCCAGTTTAATCAGCATGCTGACTTGATAATGAATGCACTGGTCTGTGTCACTGCAGTGCTTAAATTCATATGAAGGAATCACCAAATGTAGCCTTCAGGGTATTATCCTTAAAGGGAATTCAATTCTGCCTAAAGCAATAAAAATACGCACTTCTACAATTACACTAGAACATTGTGTGAGCGCTTTAATTTGTATATGTTTTAGTTGAGAACATTTTATACAGAAAACGTCAGTGTTTTTGCTGTATTTTTTTTCTCTACATAGTCAAAGTTCTGGCGTTGTATTTCAGCTATACTGGCAATTCAGGGCACTAAGTGGACATGGCAGCATTTCCCTTCACATAGACATCAAGCACGCTGCACTTGGAGTAATGAGGACAGACATAGTGGATCAGCAAAATATTGTGGGCGAACCCAGAGGTTCATTAAAAACTCCATTACTTAACTTGGCTGTTACCAGGCTTTCCTACGCTGCTTACTCTTTCCAAGTGCCACGTCCAATAGATCAAAAGCCATTACGAAACTGCATTACATGGCACTGCACTCTCACCTCATAGAAAAGAAACTGGCCAGAACCGGTGTCTCACTGAGAAGTCGGTTAGCTGAGGGCACTTTACTCCGTGAGAAGGGATAATGTGATCATACCAAGGTTAAATAATGTGCCAGAAAAAGTAATTATCAGTTTTAACACACTGAGAGTACCAGCAATTCAGATCGTGACAGGGAAGTTATCAGTGACTGACTAAACCTTCTGGCAATTATTGTAACCACTACAATTATAGGTGGCAAACCCAATCTGATACTCCAATATTAAGACATGCCTGAATATAATCTGACCTCAAAACAAGCATTCTTGTCTGAAAAAACTAGTGTACAATATGATGTGCATGGGCAAGAGTCTCTAGCATTAAGTTAGAAAATAGAGACAAAGCCTGTCACTGCAGCAGGTCGGCTGCTACGCACCGAGCTTGTTGCATGTCTAAGGGGTGTGTTCGTTCTCTGCCTGTTGAGGTCACTTGTGTACATTTACACACACACACACACACACACACACACACACAGACACACACACACACACACACACACACATACACACACACACTCCTGCTGAGATGGGTTTCCTGTGGCTAGAAACTTGCAGCAGTAATTGGTGTGGACCTTCATTAGTGGCACAGAATTCAGGGTTGTGACATGTCACAGAGTGTGTGTGTGTGTGTGTGTGTGTGTGTGTGCGTGTGTGTGTGTGTGCGTGTGTGTGCGTGTGTGTGTGTGGCGCTGTCTGTGTGTGTGTTAGAACTATACCGATATATCGGTTTATATATTAGCTTTTCATTAGAGAAAACTTTTCATTACTAAAGAAAGACTTAAACCGATGTACATTATTCACCTGATTTCACACAAATTTCAGATTTGTTGAACCACTTGCAAAGCACTATACACAAGGCTCTTCATAAAGCACGGGACCCTCTTGTTTTCATGTTTAAATGTTCTGTTTGTTTTGTTTTGTTTGCTCTTTTTTATGTTTTTTGTTTTGTTTGTTCTGCCCTCCATGCAAAGCGTCTTTGGGTACTTAGAAAAGCGCTATATAAGTCCAATGTATTATTGTTATTATTATTATTATTATTATTATTATGTAGAAAACATTGCAATTCACTACAAAACTCCAGTCACTTCAATGTAACACAATCAACACACAGTCCTCAAGGTGCAACACCGACAAGCTCAACAAGCTAATTTCCTAAGCACAAACCAGAAAAAAGACACATAATGCAAAGCTAGAAAAGAACCAATTGAAAAACACCTCTATGAACACCTCGTCTCATCAGTAGGCTGACGCCGTCTTCATTTTCTGTGCTACACTTAGTAGTTATGTGCGTACAGTAGCCTGCTGTAAAGGATTATCATTTTATATCTCAAACACACTAATTCTGTATAGATTTCAGCAAACACAGTTGGGTGCAGAAAGTGTTCGACCTACAGAACATACAATGGAAGGAAAATAAGGAAAATAGGACGACACAAAACAGGCTGCATCCTGCCTTGGTTTCTGTCTGGCCACAGGATCTGGTCCACATCGCAGACAATGTTCTCCCTGGCTAAGCAGCAGGGGAAGTATGGCCTGGCATGACGGATCCAGTCCTGGATGAATGCTCTTCCTCCTCCTCCTCTTCCTCTTACCATCCCTCTACCTCGCTCTGCAATGTTGCCATCCATTCATCCATTCAAACAGGAGAGCTCAGCTTTGGCCCTCTGCTCTGAAGTGTGTTTCCACCTGTGATTCGTCAATGTGGCCGATTTGTAATTTCAGTTTGGCATGACTGAATGAAAGCAGAAAATGTAGTATTTTTGCAGAACTGGTGTAAGTGTTTGGTACATGAGCGTCAGGTTTTGGTCTTTTGTTTCAAGGTTCAGAAAAACTTTAACGGTCCAATAAGCAACCAGAACTTATGATGAATGATGAAATAAAACACATGTGAGTTTCTATGTTTTAGAACAACAATGAGTATCGTTATTTTAGTTCAATACCTTAGAATTATTTTTGCTTTAATTTTTACTTATATTTTACAGGATATTTACTTGTTTCTTTCTTGCCTGCTGACAAATTCAGTTGAAATGAAGTTGAAATTAATTCAAATTAAATTTTGAATTTTGATATTGTGTGTTGTTTTCAGCATTTGCACACTTACACAAACACTAAACCTCTGTAGATTACAGTAGTGTGTTGTTATAAAGTGCAAAAAGGGCTGGTTGATTCATCAACAGCTTTTATGTTTCTAACTCACCTCATCTGTGTGTAATGGAGATTCAGTGTTTATGTATTTGATGGCTTTCTGTGTCATCTGAAAGTTTCATTTAGATGGAAGATAACATGTTTTGATTCATTTTCAGTCATTTTGTCTGAGGCCAGAGCAGTGTGGCTTTATTGTTTTGTGTTTATAGTTTTGGGAAAGCGGAGTATCATTCAGGAAATATGTGCAAGCAGTATTGTAAAAAAACATTCAGTTATATAACTGATCAATACTATAAAATAAATACAATATGGCAGTCCCTTAATCTGAATTATATCATTATTATTATTATTATTATTATTATTATAAGGTTTTCCACCGTGCCTAGAATAAAATATTGAGGGAAACACTAAATACTTATTTTATAAAGTATAAAATATAAAATATTCACTATCAGCGGCTACAATTCAAATAAAAGTATTGTCTCTGCCTTCAAACCCATTTCAGTTGAAACCTGGAGTGTTCGTGTCTGTGTGTATGCTATAAGTTCGTGTGCATCTGTACTTTAATGTGTCCATTAGTAAGGGAGAGCGAGCGAGAGAGAGAGAGAGAGAGAGAGAGAGAGAGAGGAAGGTGGAGGGAGGACGGAAGAAAGAGAACATTACCAGAGATCTCTCAGACTGGGAGAAACTATTCCTAACAGTGGCTGTGTCATCTTTGTTACAATAAGTACTTTATGAGAGGCCTCCAGACTATGCTGACTATTCAGCGCCTGGGTCTGTCCAAATGGCTTAACCCTTCCGCTGGGAAAAGAGGGAGAGCCACCTAAGCCAGCGGTCCTCAGAGCCCCTTGGACCCGGAGCCTGTCCTCAGAGGGTCGCGCCACTGAATGTAACAGAGACACTACAGGCCCTTGAGCGCAACAGGCACTTTAGCAGTAAATGCATGTCAAGATGTGAATGTGCCCATTGTCCCTGACCCACCAGAGGGGTTGAAGCACTGACCAGGGAACGCTGCCAAGCTACAAGTCCCATTTACGGCCTGTCATGGAAAGGAGCGTCCATGTAATTGCATGCACAATATTTTTGTGAAATCATATTGCGAACCCTAATTGAGTAATTCAATAATCAAGAAGAGAGAAGAGAGAGGAGAGAAGCCACATCAAGGAGTGGAACAGATTCTTGTCATGGATGTTAAAGCGATGATAAGCAAAATATATTAGTCAGATGATTTATAGTGTGTAGAGTATCTAGCATTACTGAGCTTTATTATCTTACATACTTTCCTGCCCTGAGGCTTGATAGGGGGAGTGAGCTTCTGCATTTGATATGTGGAACCACTTATTATAGAGTATACTGCATTGTGCTTGGGTTACCAGGCTGGGCCAGGGAGTAAGTCTTCGTGGTTTGTGGTTACGTGTGTACGTACGTGTGTGTGTGTGTGTGTGTGTGTGTGTGTGTGTGTGTGTGTGTGTGCAGATTTGCATGCATATGTGTGTGACTTATCATCAGATTTATTTATATGCAAAGTGCATATGTTTGAGTCAGTGTGTGTGTGTGTGTGTGTGTGTGTGTGTGTGTGTGTGTGTGTGTGTGTGTGTGTGCATAAGTGGTCCAAAAGCTACTAGTCTAAAATTAAAATCTGGGTTTTCGAAACAGTCTCTAATTAGAGAGGGGAGGACCGAAGCCTATTTTGAGAGCTGTGGCCATGCACGCCCTTCCCATATGTGTGCACACACACACAAAGACACACACACACACACACACACACACACTGTACAGCATAGCACACAATACAGCATACAGCGGAGAGGCGGGTCTCCCACATGGAACCAGTCTTATTAGACAATTAGAGTATTGCTAGCAGGAAGCGTCCGAGGCGTGTATTTCTTCTGCTGTTTATAGTTGCACAACACACAATTTCCTAAAGCTGGACAACCACTGAAAAGAAAAGAAACAAACAAGTAGCTGTCCTGAATATTAACGGTCAGGGAACAACAGTTGAAATACTGCTACTGTACATTAATGCTCCAGTAATTTATTGTGATAGTCAACGCCTTCAAGACTAACCAAGTTAGGACGTTTATGGCTGCAGAACAGAACAACACAATAGTCCATTTAATTACTGTCTAAAGTGTTTTTACACTTTTAATGAGGCAATCTAGCACATCTAGCCTTTTGAGACAAGTGGAATGTGGTGTATGCCTGCCTAACATTGTCTCATTGTTCTGTCTCATAACCAGCCTCTGTTTTCTGCTCCTAAGCAAAGACTGCTGGGAAATGTGTCTGCTTTTACAATGGGTGGGCGAAAATCTATCTGCCCCAAATACCCTAACAATGTTTTTAGAGCATTTGTGAGAGAGAGAGTCGCGTTCTTTCTGTGTCAAATTAAACACAATCAGCGTTCAATCATCGTCCCCCTCAAAATGACTTCTCATCAGTCAATCATGACACCCCACAGATTCCGGGTGTGAGAATTTAGAAGAATATATTAAGCAATCAAAATGGCCCATATTGTAAAATACAAATGCAGTACAGCCACAAGCCCTCCAATGACATTTGATTTTGAATGATTTTAGGCTGAAAAGTAAATCAATTCAAACCCATATACTGATGATTTACTGTCTAACAAACAGTTTAATAAAGACTGGCCCTGTCACTTTGATTGGGGAGGGTAACCACGCTCTGGAGTTACAGTAAGAGCAATAATAATAATAACTAAAAGAATTAAAATGATGGATTATTAATGTTTCTACGTTACTCACATGAGTTAATTGTCACAGGATCATTACAAAAAATGTAACTGCAATCTAATAAACTGAATGATAAAAACAGTAATCCGATTACAGATACTTTTGTCATATGTAACCTAGAAACTGAGAGTCATCATTACATTACAATAGTGACTTCCTGTAACCCAGTGGATGACACTACTATTATAGTAGATTGGCTTTCAAGAGTAAGCATTTCAGAAACACACACACACACACACACACACACACACTGAAGCCACAGGCATTCCCACTATATACACCCATTACCTCCATCTGTATCCATGTGCTGCAGTCCCAAAGCAGGAACTTTGGGGGCCACTGTGGTCAGACATAGGGAGAGGGAAGAGAGGGAGCGCTGGCAAGGAAAAGCCAGAGTCAGGCATTTTTGGAGTAAGATAAGAGCTGTGCGAAAGGAAAAACTAAAATAACAAAAAGTCACTCGGGGGGTATGAGATTACAATGACAACACATCTCTCTGTTTTTGCCAAGTCTGAAAAATCACAGCCTTTTTAATCAACAAACTGTACGAGGTGATAAGTGAGATGTGTGTTCATCATCCAAGAGAGAGGGGCCAGACGACAGCCACGGTACAGTAGGTGTGGCGAGATGTCCCCGTCTGGTTGTGTTGACCTGCGAGGGGGCGGGAGGACCGGGGGCTTGTGTGGCACTGACAGGTGCTGTGGCCGAGTATAAAGCCCTGGGTATCCAGTGTCGGGCCTTTGTTTGCTTTTTTGATTTATTGCTGACCACCGCCCCACCTAACATGTGCGGAGGAGAGCCCGCTCCCCCTCCTCTCAACACCTTTCGCCACATAAATAAACCCTCTCCCTGCAGGAATGCCTGGGGTCCAGCGCTCTCCCAGCTATTGGAATTCTCCCCGCTGATAAGATGACTGTCGGGACGTTTCATTGACATACTCCCCGTCTCAACACACACTGACTCACAGACCCAACATAAACCACTGACACATCTGCTAGCCCTTTGGTATCCACACATGGCCCCGCAAATAAGAGCCCGACAGTGTGACTCAGAAGATGAAATGTTAATAAAAGACACACAGATTACCACTAGCCAATCAAAGATGCTGTGGAGGTGAGTTGTCTGCCAGAGGAAAAAAGACTCACTGGGCTTGATGGCCTATCATTGATTGGGGTGGTGGCAGCCTAAAGGTATTTAAAGTAGAAAAACGTGGGGAGGAAGTAAATGAAAGGGTTTGAGTGCCCCTAAGCAAGGCACTCAACCCCTAACGTTTCCAGTGTGGCTCAATGTCCATCAGTAGACGACTGCTTTTACTTTGCAGCTCCCAGGTTTGAATGTGTCTATGAATATGAAGCAGGGCGTCGCTCGAACGTCAGCAAAAAAACCCGTCCCTGGATAAAATAGAACAACTGTCTGAAGGCATTTACACCAGCGACACTCACTGCCAAAATATATTTCAGTCCCAGTTGGTAATATTTTTATCTTAAACACCTGACTGGCGGCGAGCTGCACGGAGCTCTACGGGCAGCACGGGGCTCAAGCGCAACCACGCCAGGGAGCAACTGGACTGCAGCTGTCTGGTGTGTGAGGGGGTGTCGGGCCAAGGACGGGCCATGGTGACCCCTCCCTGAGCATCTGTGCCCACTCATTTGGGGCTGGCTGGCATCCACTGAGCTAAAGCCATCGGTCACTGGTGAAAACAAATGGCAAAAGGGAGGGAGTAAGATATTGACTTGTGTAAAAAAAAAAACACACCAGCACGCTCACTCTATTAGAACAAAAACACAATCCCCATCACGCAGCGTTGAGGAAGGAATCAAAATGCTCTGCCTCTGTGTGTGTTTATTACAGGGTTACGGGGCCGAATGCATGTGGCGTGTATGCATCCACAAGCACTTTTCTTCATGACCGAAATGACCAAAGTACTCCCTTTTCGCACAGGAAATGCTAATGATAGAGACGTAGGGCACCGCTATGGAAGCGAGGCTATCCTGCTACACCGAGGAGGCCTGTCTCCTCCCTCTCACCCCAGTGTCGAAGATCTGTTAGACAGGGGCTGGGAAGTTTTCGGTCTCCAGGGGCACATCCCTCTGAACAGCCAGCCAAGCTTCTCTTCTCCCTCCTCCATCCTCGTCTCTCTCGCTGCTCTCTCCCTTTGTTTCCCTCTCCGCACTTCTATTCCTTATGTTCGGCTCTCCCGCTCGCTCCGGCGTCCACCACTTCCTTCATTTATTTTTACTTTCTTCTCCACAACAGCATGTGCGTAGCTTACTTTCTGCTTTCACACTCTTATCGTTTTCCTCCCCTCTACCCTTCCGCTCCTCTTCCTCTCCCAGTGATCCAGCTCCTTCGCAGCCGTGCATAATTAGGCCTAAACACAAGCCTGCACAGGCCCACATCTGGAAGGAGTTTGGACATGGCAGTTTCCTACCAAGACGACTAAATATTTAGGTTGAGAGTTACTGCGTGTGGATGAACTCATGATAGAGGGGTGGGAAAGGGAGAGAAATGGGGAGCAAGAGTGGGAGATAAAGAGAAAGAGGGAGAAGGGGACAGATGATGACTGTAACTCAGAAGGCTGAGACATTAACCCAGTGATGAGTGCGACTTTAAGACACGGCTAAGGAAGTGAAACAGCAGTTAAAATCTGTTATATTAATAAGGAGGAGGTGCAACGAGCTCTGACACACCGTTTTGTACCAAAGTCATCAGCAGCATCAGGCATTCACCGTTATTCACCGCTCCACATCACGATGAGCCGAAGGAGGAGGTGGCAAAGTCGGGGTCACTGGTTGCTCCTTTATGGTGAGCAGGAACAACAAACAGCCATCTAATAGTTTTAATAAACAAATCCCCGTCAGGATTTCCCATGAGGCTGAGGGGCCTCAGCAGGAATGTTCATGGGGGCCAGCTGTTGTGCATTACATGTAGCGGCCAGCCCCGGAAGCCCCGGGCCTGGTGTCCTCCAGCCCTTGCCTGTGCTGCACAGCTCAGCATGGAGGAGAGCATTCCTCCAAGCTGCCCTGGGAGAGAGGGCAGTAGGGCTTGGCTGTCAGGCCGTCAGGTCTGGGGAGGGACTGAGGCAGCGTAGGGCATGCAGAGCTCCCCTACCGCACCTGGGATACTGTCTGCAGTCTCTGGACAGACCGAGGAATGTCAGGAATAACACGAATATCAACACAACTGCTCACATTCCACATCTGGAGCTAATGGCACGAGCAACGAAGAGAGCACCGATGCTTGGGAAACTCGTCGAGTCTTCTAGTATCTTCTACTAGCCGCCACTAGCATTCCCGGGCAAAGGTAGAGAAAATGGCAGACTTTCAGATGGGTTAAAGGTGGAATTGTTTGCTCCTCGTACACAGCCTCATAAAAGTGTCACAGAATGCTAAACATGTGTAGGAAAACAAATAAACCAAAATTAGTAGGTGCAGGGACGGGAGATTATCTTCAATCACCTCCACCGCTGCCACCCAAGCCATTTTTTATTTTTTCCTCTGGTTTGCAGCAAATGTGTTCCGCAGATGTTTATCCTGACTTTATTAAGCAAGAAACATAAGGCCCTATAAATGGACCGCTGGCTGCCTTAAGCTCTCCCGGGGCATAAATCCCCTTACTGTGCCTCCCATGCTTGCTCCAATGGGGCAGTCCGACTTTTCTTTTTTTTTTTTTACTGTGCCCATGTGCAACTAGCACCGCTCCCACTGGGTCAGAGCAGAGAGACAGCGAGGTACTGTGGGAACGTGGAGCAGCAACATCTTTGAAGAGCTGGTTCAGTCCGTTAACTTAAGAGAGCCTGAGAGCGGCTGAGAAGAAAGCGCTGCGTTACAATAGAATTCCTTGTAAGCGCATAACACACAATCCAAAAATGTGTCACTGATAGATTGGTGGTCCATAAAGATTGTGTGTTTTGGCCCATGATTTGGACCTTTCAACTTCTCTCCAAACAGACATCAACACAAATAACTGATAATGTAAACTCTGTCATAATAAAAAAAATGATCAGACTAAATTGCTAGAGAATGATGGTAGCGCCGTCCACTGCTAGTTCTCACCGCTGGTTGCAAAAAGGTCACTTTTCCTTCCTGAACAGAGGGCGATTGTGAGGCAGCAGCCTAAAAACTGAAGGGATGTTATGGTGCTAAAGGAAGGAGCCAGCCCGCCATTATTAAAGCACAGAGAGTGGGATGAAAAAAAAAAAAAAGAGTAGAAATGTGTTTCTGTTTATTCTAGTTTTGCAGAAGTCAGCTGGACCATGTGTAAAAAGGGTGGCAGAGGGGAAGGGGGAGCTGAACGCGGAGAGGGCCTGCCTGGGTCAAAGTCAAATTTAAAGTGACAGAGTTGTGACAAAGAGGCAGGGCCAGATGACGGGTACAGTCAGCCTGCCCTCTCTCTGATCTTCTTAATGCTTTACAGAGAGGCTAAGTTGGGTATTCCACTACAGAGTTAAACTAGATCAAGATGTAAACTTCTGACCTAACAAGCCTTATTACCTCAGCAAGTCTTCAATACAGTTAAAACTGAGGCCACAGGGTCACAGTTGTGGGTGTGTGGGCCAGATCACAACCCTTCACCAGTTCACATGAAGCTATTTTTGTTTTCATATGTATCCATTTCATATTACACATAGCCCATGAGACATATCAAACATCAAAGCAAAACGTTCCCCAATAAAAAAAAAAAAATATAATCTCGATTAACTGTTTCCATCATTGCCCCCTACCTTAGAAAGTCAGGTCTTTTGCTTCAGGCCTCATAGTTCACACTTAAACTATGGCAAATCTAGAAGTGGAGTATATAATATGCTCCTGAAGGCCCCATGGGCCTAAGCAGGGGCATCATAATAACCAGTACCCCTTGCAAAAAATAATAGATTTTAGAAGGATAACATACAAATATCACAGAAAAACTAAAAGTCTATAGAAATATTATAGGAATGTCATAGCGACAAACAGGACAGAGAAAATAACGTGAGCTCACTATTAAGCGCCACAGACTGAGTATAGCTCTCCATGGGAATATTCTAGTGATTTTTTTTCCTCGGGGAAGTCTTAAAACTGTCAGAAGACTGTTACAACTTACAGAGTCACGGTCCTGTTGGGGAGCAGGCTGGCGTCCGGAGGTTCAGACAGCTCTTCCTTGCTGCAGCTGACCCGTCTCCCTACAGCCAGGGCGCCGTGGGCTTTGGACCGCTCATCTGTGCAGCTGCAGCCGCTGGTGGAGGTGATCAGCCCGGGACAAGCCTGGGAGAGCCGCGGCTCGGAGGCGGACAGCAGGAGCAGCATCAGTACCAGGCGCCCCGGCAGCAGCGGGATGCCAACGCCGGGCGCAAACATTGTCCTTCTGCTGGATGTCACCTCAGCTGCACCCCCACCTCCAGTCATCCCATATCTCCACCATGAAGGGGGCACGGCGGGCAAAATATTTGAGATGTGGAAATGAATGGCAAAGTTTTGGGGGGGGGTCTTGTTGTTTGAAACGCTCCACTCAACTGTGAATAGAAATCACCGTCCGGCCATTCCCAAAATATTCAGCACCCTTGGTTTTTCTGCGTGTCCCGTTATGTCATGGCAGCCTGTGCGCACAACTCCCCATGGTCCATATGCTTCATAAATCCCTGGGCTGTGTTTGCCTAATCAAGCTTCCTTAGTTCTTAAACTCAGTATAGGCTACTGGCTTAAAAAAAGTTGTTGATTGTAGATTAATTACCCTATTAAACTTACATCACTTAAAAGCGCCTGGGAGTGTCCTGATTACCGTTATCTACCCCGTCAAAAGTTTATTCAGAGGCGTTATTCCAGTGGTTGGATGAGGTCCACGACTCAGCAGCCACTGCCACAGCACGACACTGTCATTTGTAGTAAAAAATAAAATAAAATAAGAAAAAGACAAAAATAAGAAAAAGAAAAAAGCTATAAGTCGCAAAGTTTTGCCAACATTTGTCGCGATGCTCTTGGAGTATTCAACAAGTATTTCCCCCCGGATCCCGAAGATCTCCGTAGACTTCCATTCACCCCCAAAATTCAAGATCAACCCAACAGAAAAGAAACGATTAACTCGGAAAAGAAGTGAGCTGGTCTAGATCGGCTCCTGTGTAATTCCCAAAATCTAGCGGTTTTGCCTGCTTGCCTCTTGTCACAATCAAACTCAGTTTCTAGCCCCAAGTGCGCCCGTTCCGTCTCCGTCTGCGCTCTGGTCCCCGCGGTCCTAGCGCAGACAGATCAGGGAAGTGGGATGCAGTGGAGGGTAAACCCACCTATACTCAGCTCACCCACCTTTTATATGCTGAATAGAGATTACCCACCTTTTTTTTAGTCTGGGAACAACACCTCTAGTCTAGCATTAAAGGGAAGTGGTGTCAAATTGATGTTATGTGAAGATAGGGACTTTTAAGTAGGAGAAAATGGTATACATGAATGCTTTTCTGGTTTATACTGGTTTTTGTTTTGTCTCATGATGATCAACTACTGGAGGTCCTAGTTTGCTGACCTTTTTCAGTTGCAGCTACATCACACCTTATAGATGACCTGAACAGCCAAACCAACCAAACACTAACACCTTAAAAGCATTATGGTATGATGATGATGATGTGGTAGAGTGGTATTGACCATAGTACAATTTACAATAAACAGTTTACACCATGCTATATAAAATGGACTACTGTGAACTACAACATATTTGACTGTTTCCATCCAGGTTCATGCATCCAACCAGGTCCTGGAAGATTGGAAGGTCCATTGTGTGCATGCATTCGGAGAGCAGAATGAAGTCATGAATGAACTCTGAAGGTCTCTTGTTTATTGTGTGGTGCAGTCAGTCTTCACAAGATCAGAGGAATTTCATTCAATCAATGGAAGGAAAAGGGAAGTGCAGAGGATTATACATATACTTCAGTAAATTATATATTGTTAGCGCTCACAGAATTACAGCAGTGTGGGAGTTTGAGCGGTCAGACTGCCGTTGAATACTTTACGTGACTTGCAAACCAACGGACATTTTTTTCCACTTCAAATTGTAATAGAGGATAGTAAGCCATGGCCACCAGCACCAGTTTCACTTCGGCATGATTGTAGTTTTTTGTGATTGTTGTTGTAGGTCTGTTTTAATAACATAACAGCCTCAATAGCATAGTGGCTCTCATAATGAAAGTGACCTGCCTGCTTAGGCTCATAATGTAAATTCCTTTTTGCACTGCCACCCAAACCAACCTGCCAAACTTTAACAGGCAGTAGTCCAATTCAAAGTCAAGAGACTGCAGCATCGTTGTTCTCTGCACGCCATATGTTGTTGTTGCTGGTGTCAAACTAGATATATATACCACAGTAATAGATCTACTGTATGTTGATTTAACCAACACAAACGAAATGCTTCAATCCAGAGATGCTCCAAGAGCTTCAATAGCAAACGGATGACAAAGGAAGAAAACATTCCACAAACTCTCGAAAGAATAACAAATGTTGTTGAAAGAATAAAATAAGATAGTTAAATGAGGTTTTTATATTCCAAAAGAATCATGCAAGCCAAAAAAAATACACTAGATCATAAACTACTTCAAGGCCTTTCTTTCAACATTTTGCCTCTGCCTATGGAAAGTTCCCAAAATATTGGACTCCACAGATTTCTGTTTTAAAAATACTTTTTGATATACGAGAGGCCCGGGGAGGACGGAAACCTTAGCGATTCAAATCTGGAGAGCATTTCGAAATATGAAAAGGTGAACGGGGAAAGCATTTGAAGAGGGACTTCAGGCAATTGGGCTTGACGTGTGTTCACTGACATATCCAAAAAGCAGGCACCTCAGTCATGCAAGCATGCCCGGTTGCACAATGGTGCACTGTGCTCTGACCCACACAGCGGACCCCGGTTTGTTATTCCTGTATATGATACTGTACACTGGAGCAGGCTCAGAAAGCCAGCGTGATTATTGAAAGAAAGCACAAGGAGTGAATGGGCGCCTGCACAGCGATGAAACAGAGAGCTGTTTATCCGAGCTGTTAAATAAGGCTTCACGTACAACACCCCCCTCCATCTCCACAAGGCCCAAATCTCTCATCTGGAGAGCACAGTTTCCATTTAAAATGTCACGTCCCAAACTGCACATTACATCAAATTGTACTTAATGGCATCCAGACAAACTTTTATGTCGTTCCAACATTCTCTCTATGCACCCCACAGCCCCCTCGCTGCTTATAGCCAAGCAAGCAATCTCTCCTTCTCCCTGTTCCACATCTGGACTCCATTCCAGGTGGGGTATTGAGAAAGGAGAGAACATTGGGAAGCAAAAGGTGGAATGCCGAGAAGCTTAAAAAGTAAAACTGAGATAATGTCTTGAAAAGGGGGAAGTGACGCAAGCTTTGGGTTATGACAGATGATATGAGAGATGGTTATTTGATGATCCCTCTTGGGCATTTCCGTGTCGTCTTCCAAATCCAAATCATCAATGGAACAGTTATCCAACAGCAATGGGTTCGCAGTGCAATCAGAGATCTGAACAAGGCCAAATGACTGCTTTGATTGAGGCATAACTCAGACTGCTGTTCCTGCCAATGGATAAACAAAAGAAAATAGATCCAGCAGGGAAAGAAACATTCGGCCCTGTGAGGCCCTCGTCTACTGCTGAGTGGGTCTTTCTTGAGGAGCCCCTGACATCTAGTGGTGGTAGCCACAGCATGCAAAAGCCACACCCTGTCAACAGCTCTACCAAGACGGCTAGGAGTTAAGGGCAGGATGCACCGCTTTAATTAAGCACTTATGGGGTCACCTATTGCTATTATACATGGTACCACATCTTTCAGCATTTAATGACTTTGAAGTTGATTTACTTTATTTTATTATTACTAATGGTTCCAGCATTTCATCATGTATACACATTGATATTTCTATTTTTATGTAATATACAGTATAAGTAACCCATACTCTTCCCTATACTTCCCACTCATACATTCTATCCAACTTATCTATTTGTTTTTTTTGCAGTATCCTATTACTTTTGCTGCTCAAATTTCAGTGGTAATAATATTGTTACATATGATTCCTGGTGATCCATGGTTGATATAAAAATAAAGCCAGAGTATAAAAAAACAGGCCAGAGTAAAGCTGACATGACATCACTACAGGACTTGGTACTCATATCTCCCTCACTTTGTGAATCACAACTGATTATAGTTACTTTTACCTGTTAAACCATTAAGATGGAGTAGTCACCCCCCTCTGAAATGTACCCATGTCCACCCACACAGTTCCAAGCCTTCCGGAGGACTTGAAATGATCAATTCAAAACAGCTGTGGTAATGTTGCCCTCTTCTGGCCACTACACTGAATTAAAATTACAATGCTTTTTTTTTAATACAATTCTTGTCTTTAAAAAACAAAACAGAATCAGAAGGCCAGAAAAGCCTCCTGGGATGATTTAAACTTTTCGGAAAAACTGTTTTGGAAAACCTCAACATCCTAAAAAAAAAAAAAAAAAAAAAAAATGCTATTTATCCTACAAAGCATCATTACAAAGAATAAATAATTTACTATACATTACCTATAGCTCCTGTTTGGGATTGAGAGTTAATGCATTACTAATATGGGTGATAATATATCAGTACAGTTCAAGTTAAGACAAAAACCTGCAACTAGGAGTTGAGAGGGTTGGGTCTAATATCTTTGGCAAAACCTGTTGGTATAGCTGATAAAAAAAAACCCTCCAAGCATAGAGTTTAGACATCAACAACACAGTAAATTATTGAGTGAAAACATCTCAACATTATTGCAGAAAGACTTGTGTACACTCTTACTTATCCAATATGCTGAAGATTCTAAATGACAAAATCAGGCATCTTCTTTGAGCAAGCTTCATGTTGTGCGATTTTATTAAGTGCGATATGAAATGAGAACATTATAGTGTGTCTGGTATAACTGGACAGGCGGAGCATCATCAGCAATTCTCTTCACACTAGAAGTCAGGTCCTGTGCATATGTTATGCATTTAAATGGTCTATAATATAGTATACAATTCTATCAAAGAAACATCACAAATATCATTTATATATTGCAAGAATCTATATTCCCTCATAAGCAAAATAAAAAAGATAACAAAAATAAGTTGGCAAATAAGTAATGATTCATTATTTCAAATAATATATTCTGTTTACAAAAGAATATATAGAAAAACCAAAAGGCTTTAGGCCTGACACTCTAGAGCAAAAATCACAAACTCGTTTGTGATCTAGGGAATAGAAAATGTTAACAATGCAGGCACTTCAAAGGAATGACTGGATCCCACACCCCTACCCACACACACACACACACACACACTCATTCACTAACAGCTGCAATGAAGGCATGCAGAAAACTGTGCACTTGTGCATGCGAATGCACGCACACACACACACACATGCACGCAACTGTTGGTGTATAGTACATTGTCCAAATGGCATGCAGTTCAGATGAGATTTTGGTCCCCTTTTCCAAAAAAATGGGTCAGCAGGAGATCGAAAAGGCATTTTGTCATTATTATTATCATCCAGACCCTCACAGAATCAGGAAGCCAGTCCTGCTGTGGTTGTCTAATACGTTGGTGTTATATAAATCTGGCTTAAGTACAATATGATGTGGTTTGAATCAGATACAGCTGTACATCATTAGGGCTAAGAATAACCTAAAGACACCCTGGGGGGACTGGGTCATAGGAAAAACAAAGCCCCAACTCTCATACAATTACAAGAAAGGCAAGAAAGTGAATGATAACATTGCAGAGTATGGTTAAATGTGAATCAAAATGGTACATCCTCTGAAGTATAGTTGAACCCCTGCCCACCTCTGTGCCCCAGCCCAAGGTCTATAACTGAGAGTCAGGTGAGGTGGGGTATCAGGCAGGCAAGCAGTCCTCCATTTCCAAGGTGGGGGAGCCTCAGTGGTGAGGGGAGACGGTGGCCCGAGGGGAAGTACCTTGGTACCTCTCCCGGGCATGCTTCTCACAGAACATCTCCTCCCCCACCCAAAAGTGGCCTCTCATCTTGAGGTTAAGACCGCAATCTGTGCAAGTGTAACACTCCGGGTGGCGGAAGCGCTCGTCCATGATGCGCACGGCCTGTGTGCTGCGGGGAAGACGAGCAGAGTCAGAAACTAGACAAACACGTTGCGTCTGCCAAACGGGGTGAAGCGACGCCACTTATTTCCAATGCAAAACAATTTGTAAGTTGCAAAGTGAGAACGGAAAAGAGTGTGAACATCAAAGATAACAGTGAGCAACGGAAAAAAAAACACAACACACTGCGAAAAATCTTCAGCCTAACAACATCACTTTTGACTCAAGTTGATTTGATCCTCACACAATTGGCAGATTTCTTTTAACGTTATCTAAGGAACGAAACATTTTAAGACTCAATACTAGAAGAAATGACTTGGTGAGATGATATAACTAACAGTCAGGTCTACCATGTCCTTAGATGCACACATCATTGATACTGCGCTCACATCGGTTACCACAGGCATGTTGTCGTTATGATGACTCATATCAGAAACTTGTTACGCAGCGGAGACCAACGTCAACTACAGGTGACATTTAGTACAAGGGGCTCTTACACAATGTTGGTGCCACACTTCTCACAGGTGTGGTATTTGTTGACTCCTCCCACTGGTGTGCTGGGTTTGGGGGGGTTGGGCGAAAGCTTCCCTGGGAACCGCAAAGCTGCCTCTAGAAAGTCAAACAAATACACACACACACACACCACACACACACACACACACACACACACACACACACACACACGCAGAGTGTCAGAATCAACAGCCAGCAGCTAGAAGCAGCCTCATTCACAGCTCCTCATAAGGACGTCATGACAGGTTTGCACCTCTCTCTGACAACCTGTTTAACACATCACCACTTCATTTGTCTTCGTTGAACCTCAGTCGGTGCCTAGCCTCCGCCCTCTTGTCGAGCATGTTTGTGCTCCCCGCTAGTCATCACTAGCTCATCACCCAGGGGACATGCTTCATGAAATGGGTGTCCACACTTTGGTCGTTATCACGTCAGGAAAAATAAAATGTTGCTAGCAGTTGGGTTTGTTTGCTATGCCGTTTGTCAAAGCAAAGAGAAAAAAAAGAAAAAAGGGCTCAGCTACATTCCACGGTGGGATGTTCAGCACAAGAGCGGCTTTTCTCTCTCGTCAGTGCAGGTGACGGCCATATGGAAGTCTTTGTCACTATTCAAGAACTGCGTGATAAACATTTGACAGGGATGATTTCAAGATGGAGACGCCGCACGCAAAACAACGACCTGAGCTGTTGTAAATTATGTTGAACTTGACATAATAGCTGTAATCTGAGAACAACCCCTGGAAGGCATGAGATATACTGTATCGCCAGCTGCTCGGCTGACAATATAAAAGAGATGCTTTTGCTTCCCCATGCAAACCTGTATATTGCACATATATATTGCATGATGTAATATGTGAAAATTATACTTTTTTATTACGTATGTGACTGCGTGTGCTGATTCCTGTGCGTTTTGTGTTATGCGTGTACGTGAAGCTGCGTCTTTCGAACCTTTCTCGTCGGCCTCCAGGACCTCTTGCAGCATGCGAAAGGTGTTGGACTGACGAGGAGCCGTGCGGGACTCCTTATTCTCCTGGATCATCTTGTACACCTCGGAGTCCGTGTCAAACTTCTGCATGGCGAAGTCAGAGCTGGAGCTGCTGTGGGGAAAACAAAAAAAGGAGGAGAACACGGTCACGGATGATCAGATTCACTAAATCCATACGTACAGCTCTTGGTAAGAAAATGTACATTATGAAAGACTTTTGAGAGAGAATCCAGAGGAAATGAAGGCAGGGGCAGCGGGTCGGCTCTATGCCTTTGACCTTCAAGCATAAAGACTAGATTGCATCCCAGGCAAGGGGCCAAAGCCGGGCTCCCATCTCACTGCGAACACTCAGCACTGAGCTGGATCCCTCTCCTACTTACACAAGGTATTGTTCTAAAACGGCCTATAGGCAAAGGTAAAGATGACATAATGAAAATAAGTGTATAATAGAGGAAGTTATTTATGCAGTGTGTCTGATGTAAAGTAACAGTGGTTAAATCTTTCCAGATATCCATCCAGCAGCGATCGTTGTGTAAATTATTTAGAGAAGCCCACTGCCCAACACAAGGCATCTCTTGGTGGAAAATAACAGAAACAGGAGACTTCTACCGAGTACCACTAGTCTGCTCACCATCCCAACAAACCATCTTTTAGCTTGAAGGCAAAATTTCTTGTGAGTGAACTCTTGAGTCCTGTGGTCACTTCCAACCAATTAGGACAGGAGGGGGCAGATCGTTTAGGAAGCGTCGACACCTAAGGGTAGTTTATGTTGCTAGCTAATTAACAGATTAGCAAAAAAGCACAGTGGCTCTTTTACAAGCAAATTCTTAACCCCTGGCATGGTGGAAAAGTTTTTTTACTGCTGCTTAATGTGTGGTTGCAATACCAATCCCTCCCTACCCTATGTCTGACTCTTCTTCAGAAACACACTGACAGACATATTGGTAAACAAAGTATATCCTCATGTCAGCATTTGCTTGGAGGGTGCTTGTGAGTGTTGGCTGACAGTGAGACGTGGTTGGCCAGCAGGCCCAGGTGTGGTTTGTTGCCATTCACCTGTAGCCAACTGAGCAGAACATCCCAGCTGAGCTGTCGGCCAGAATCAGTCAACTCACTTGGAGCAGGATTGTCCCGTCTGTTATCACATGCCAAGGTTAAATAAACCTGCCCAAATAGTTACTGTTCAACTGACACCTGTGGTGCGAAAATCTGATCAAGAAGCCAGCACCCTACAAATCATCAGTTTAAAGAGTCCATCTGGTTTAGAGTGGTTTAACATGTTTTACTGCACAGGCAGAGCATGCAAACCGATCACTTGGAATAATGGTTTTAGGACGAGGACAAGATAACACATGGAGTTGTTTCCCCATTGTGTTTGCATATGGACTTACATGCAACATGTTCATGGGAGTTTTATGAGCTTTCTATATGGGTGTGTGTGTGTGTGTGTGTGTGTGTGTGTCTCTAGAGTCTGCCTGCCTTTCATCAGTTTCTGGAGCTTGTTTCCAGCTAAATGAACATGGCTCAAACAGGAGATGGCAAACAGACAAGACAATACGTGTGTGATCGAAGCCAACGCTCAGGCCCTGTTCCTCTGCATCACCGAACATGGTTCAAATTGAAAACAGACTGCTTAGCACACCCTCCAAGTTCTCCACATGCTCAGCTCCACCCTCAGCAATGCATTTCCCTTTTCGCCTCTCTCACCATCCCTGCTGCATTGCATTCTCAAAACAAATGGAAAGTCTAGGTCAAACGGGAGCAAAACAAATAACAGCAGAAGTGAGGGTGAGAAAGAATGCCGTTCATCTGAACCACCACTGAACAGGACCAAATTACATTATAGTCACCGTGACCGTACAGTAATTTGTCACCTAGGAAACGTGAGAACCTTAAAACACATTTACAGAATGCCTACATCAGAGAGGAGCTTGTCTGTGGTTTCAATCGCCACACTTGGCACAGAGGACCCATGATTATGATCTAGTAAAAGCACGGGTCTGTGACTAAACGCAAAATGCCTGCAGTCAAAACACAGATAAGATCACTATTTTAGAGTCAAACCGCATTCCTCACACTCAAGACAGTGGAAGGTGTCTTAACATAGAAATATAAACCCAGTACTCATTCAACAGATTAAATAAAACTCTGACAACACTCACCTCAGACACAAAGAGGGAACAAAGAGAGTGAAGCACAACTATTCTTCCCGATAAGAGTCCCTGCACGTCTAACACTATGTCTGCTCGATACATACAAAAAGCCCACACACACATGCATACATACATACATACATACATGCACAGATGCAAAACACACTCACCTCTAGCTAAACCAGACCAGACAGAAGAAGAACAAGACTCTGACTGAAAGGTGTGCCCCTCTGCTGCCACTCATTGGCCAAGAGAGAAAAAGGGGGTGGGCAAATGGGTGTCACTAAGCCTGTGATTGGCTGGGCCGGAGGGGGGGGGGAGAGGCTTGGTGTGTAGACTGGGGTATCTAGACTGGGGGGCCAATTAGGGGGAGAAGTAAAGTCAGACCTTTTGGGGATATGGGGTGGCTGGATTTGATTCCAGCTGCTGACACGTCATACCGCGTGCCTGGTCTGGGGGGGGGGGGGGGGACTAGGGCCAAAGTCAACCCAACGGGATGACTCCCCAAGCTCTCCAGCAGAGAGGATGGAGACCAAAAGATTACGTGAGAAACTAGAAGGAATATTTTAAATTCTCCTTATGTGATGTTTTGCACAATAAATAATCCCATCAATTCTTGCAACTGACAGAGAGAGAGCATGTTGAGTCCAAGCATACCCATAAATATTCAGAGGGCAGTCATTATTGAACTACGTACGTCTGAGTGTGGTGTTGGCTGATGTTGATTTCTTAGCCTCGAGTCTGTGGCTGTAACCCTTACTGGCCTGCAGATGTCACTGAATAACTACTCAGCCATTATACATCACTGGTGAGATGGCGTCCCACAGTATTAATAAAGATGTTGTATATACTGTAACCTCCTTCTGAAGAGGAAGAACTTTCAAGGTGTTTAAAGATGGTGTTAAGATGTATAACTATAAAGTGCATTGTACATTGTCTTGAAATAAAAAAAAGGTTGCCGTTTGATTTGTATGATTTCATAATAGAAATAAAGAGTTAATTTAATTGATATAGAAATTATGAGTACTGCAGAAACAAAACTCCTTAGGATTAAGATCTGTGTTCCCGTTTTCTTACTTATTTTTGAGGGCATTCTTGCTAGACAGATGCACTAGACAGCTGAAAGTAGAGAAACCCAGGAAAGCCTGGGGGAGAGAGTAGGAGATGGCATGTGACAAAAGGTCCTAAGCTGGATTCAAACCCACAATGCCACGGTTACATGGTATGCACCTTCGCCAACTGAACCTCCAGGGTGCCCAGAAGTAGCTGTAGTTGAGATAACGCAAACATGTTTTGGGTTTTTCACAGTTTGTGGATTGTAACTGTGTTTGGCCAACTATCTGATGAGGTAAGCACTTCAATATGCAATGTTGTCTTTATTAGATAGATTAGAGGTGTTGTCTGTATCCATGACTGTCATAGAAAACACTACATTTATGACATTACCTGCCTGGACGCTCACAGCTGGCAAGCACGTAACTAGCACTAAGCTAGTTCCCACTTGTTTTACAATACACTTAAGGGTTTAAGAGCAGAGCTGATGCAGGAGATGCCAGTGGTCTTTACCTGCGTCGGGGGGACGTGGGTAGGTCCCGTTCGATGGGGCTGTGGGGCGAGTACCGTCCTGGCGGGGTGGGAGTTCTACTGGACACCAAGTTATTTCTGTAGTCTGAAGAGAAAAACTCCTGCGAGGGGAAGAGGGAGAGAGGTAAGCGAGGTCAGATCTGCAACTATCTCTGACAGCTAAGTCAAACCACCTGCAGCAGCTGAAACCGGCCTTGCAGCTGGGGAACCTGTTGAGACGGTGTGCATGTGCTCGCCGTGCTAGAGTGATGCAATATTACTGTAAAGGAGCTATGCCCACTTCAGAGCCAGGAATTCAGCGGTAATATTTATAGATCACTACTCCACCAAGCAATGGATTGGCCCTGAACAAATATCTTCCTTATTGTAGGAAGCTCTACATCTGGTGAGGCTGTGTACTGTAGGAGGCTGTATGTCCTAACATCCTGTAATAAAACAAAGTCTGACACGCGATCATGTACGATATAGTCAGTCAAGATCTCAAAGGGAGACATTTATCAATAGCTTTAATAAGCTCCAGATGGAAAAACACTGCATACAGGATGTCTCCAGTGTTCTCTCTCCTTCATCTTCGTCATAGATAAGGGTACAACTTGTGAATTTCCACCACTCGGTTTTTGAGTACCCGTAATAATGGGTTGATTAAATTCTTTGTCATCGTTTACTTCCTTTATTTGCCTCTTCTTACAAAAAAAAAAGGAAAAAAAAGAAAGGAAGTTTCTCTTGGTTGAGCCACACCCAGCATTCCAATCCTGTTGGTTGTCCTTCCTGATCAGTCTCGCATTTATTTAACAATCACGGTCAACCTGCATCAACATCATTATCTCGATTGCTTTTTATATCTGAGCTGGAATTCAGCCCCCTCAGCAAGATGACAGAGATTATATTTGCATGATAACAGATGTTTGGCACCGACTCGTGTTCGTTTGAAGGGAGAGGCAGCGCCTGCATGTACTTCCATGGGCTCCAGATGCAGTGCAATTTCCACAATTATACAGGGTAGTTATGAACAACTCTCCTGGTCAGGAAAACAGAGAGATATTCCAAACGTTGTGAACTTTACTCACTTTGCCATGACTAAGATGGTTTACAGACTGTTTATTACCTCAATTAAACTATTGTTTACAACTTTACAGCTCAGCTTTGCCCGATTATATTCAACATTTGACACAAGAGGGCGCTACATACCTTCTCTACGCAGAGGCTCAGAAACTAATGTCTCAGTAGACGAGCCAATGGCTGTTGTTTTATTGTAGCCATACTTTGGAGAAACCAAATGCAAGATCATAAGGGCACAGTTAACGCCGCCAAGAGCAAAGGTTGAGAGAGAGGGGGAGCATTCCTCCCCTGCATGGTGTTAGTCTGTGGTCGTAGTGAAACTGACCCCAGGCACATGTGCACCCTGAACACACAGCACACCTGGTCCGAGTCTGTGCAGCACATAACTCAACCCAGACATTTTTACGGTCAAGAATCCCAACAAACAAATTGTTTTTAACCACAACACCATGCCTTGCATCTAACTGTGTCCATCTGCAATAATGGCCAGTTGCAGATCACATATGACATTCTCAGACCGCTGCAGCGATATTCAAAGCAATAAAAGAAGTCAGTGAAAACAGGAACAAGCCTCCAAAAGCTGTTCCACAAGTTCCAGTCTGCTGGGGAAACAAAGCTATTACTTTATTTCAGGCCAGGAAAACTGAGGCTACGAACCAAAAAAGCCCACACACAACTCCAGAGTACGGCCTTCACAATACAGCTCCCTGCCTTTTCCTCCCTTTACCATAGTCACCAATTGGCATCTGTGGTACCGAGGCTCCATCCAGAGGAGAAACGTCTCCACCCTGACTCTTAGAACCAGCACACGCCTCAGCCTCGAGTCAGAGTTGATGCTGGAGCTTGAGGCTGAGACGGTGGCACTGGCGGAGTCAACGATTACGTCTCCACTGCCAGCACCCGCTTCCAATTCAGCAACTCTTTGAACATTGTCTCTGTTCTCAATTGAGTCCAATTTTCCCTTTTCTTTTTCCTTAGTGAGTGGGCAGACCAGCGGTGCATGCCAGGAAGCGTTTACCAGAAACGATCGCTGGGGACGTCACCCTGCGATCCTGCCCGGGATAAACCTAACACAATAACAGCAGGCTCATAAGATCAGATATTCCATATTGTCGGAGTATGAATGGAGACATCCATGTCCTCTCCTGCTGTGAACCAATCTAAAGGGCATATACCTGATAGGGAAACTTGCTTTAGGGATTCTTTCACAAAGGACCAGTGGAGCCGCACAGTATGTGCACATGAATCCACAGTAATGCAACGTAAGGCTAGATGTTATATAATGTCTGGCCAGTGATTAAGTCAGGGAGTCCCACTGTCGAATGTGAATCTTCATGCTCTCCATCAACAGAAGAAACCCGCTGTCAGTAAGCTCCTGAGGCCCCCGACTCCAAACAGTGTAAGTGAAGCCACTGATTTAGGGCTCCAATCGCAACTCTGATCTATGAGACCCAAGAGGAATGCAATGAGGTAAAAAAAACACAACACAAAAGCAACAAATAGAAGAGAGGGAGGGGAAAAAACCCACGCGTTCCACAGCGACAGGGAGTATGCAGCTGTGATTGAGCTTGACCTTAGAAGGTCCAGAAAACTTGTCCGCACCAACAGAGTTCTCCCACCATCATCATCCACTCTACACTCTCCCTCAGTAACCATGGCACTGTTGGCAACCGGCTTAGACTGGGTACCCCCAAGCCATCTTTGTGTTAAAATCATCACCGTTCCATTGTGAGCCAATACACACGGTTGATCTTAGAGCTAAGATGCTTGTGGGAAACTGCGCCATGGCAGTGTCAGCAAAGCCCCCGTGTCTCATGCACCAAGAAACCAAGGGAGGGGCGCAGCTGAGGAAAGCCTATTATTTGGTCTTGGAAAGGGAGCATGGTTCAAAGATGGGAGCGAGCATTAGGGAAAAATCAGCCAATTCTTCCTGGTTCCTGTGGCTGGCGAGGGGAGGAAGCTCTGATTAGAGCCGCTCTGAGCTGTCAACAGGAGCTCATAGTTAACATGCCCGAGGTCATGAGGGCATGAGGGCATGTCACTGGTAAGCCCAGAGGTGTGTTTACAAGAACGCATCTTTCCAATTTACTCTGCGATAACTCTGCTACCCACACTCTGCCTCAGATCTTAAAACTTGTGATGTTTCTTGTTTTTAATCTGTGTTTATCTGCCCTTTGTTGCTCTATAAAGCACTTTGAGATCAACCTGAAGAAGATGACTTGTTACAGGAGGGAGAGGGATGGAGAAACGGAGGAGGGAGGGACTATCAAACGGGCAAGAGAAGCGCTCGAAAACACAAACAAGCTTCTGTCAAGGATTGGCAACAAACAAACAGGAAATGGCGAAACGAAGCAACGGCAGCTGTTTCAGATCAAGGCCCACGAAAGCCATCGGGGACACTGCCAGTGGAGGAGCCTTCAGTCTGGCTCCAAGCGAGCCACTCTGCATCATCATCATTACCACCCTGCAGCTTCAATTACAGGGCATGGGCCAGCGGCGCACAGGAGAGACACTTAGAGGAGCTTTTATTTTGGGAAGCTTGGTACTGCTGTATGAAAGTGCTATAACTGCTCATTCGCCGTCTCCGCCACAGACATGACTGTAGCACAATGAGGCGGGGGACACCAGACATCCTGGGCTGGGTAATAATCAGAGCTGTGTACAGTATTTCCCGCCCAGCAGCGTACAGTCGTGCAGGTCCTGTGCGAGGACCTTGAGGCTGACGCTAACCTGCTCGTTACCCACTGTCACTGACGGACCGTTATGCCTGCCTTGTAATTACGTCTGTTCGATGGTGCGTTGCAGTGTCCACATCGAATAAAACGATGTACGGGGAATCACTCTATATTAAAATCCGTGTAATTAACATTCTTTACATTTTTATGGGTTGATGTCCCATTAGAGCTGCTTTATGGGGTGGTCTCAGGTCTCTGGCTACAGTGGTGATACGACGCGGCCTATGGGCACAGGGCTACAGACTGACTATAGCTCACTGGGAGTGCAAACTCCAGCTGTGCCCTAATACCATGGTGCTAATCCCATTAGCACGGCTGCCATACGCGCTACCAGGTCAAAACAACATGAAACCCCATACCAGCATTGCAAACACTCTCAGTGCTGCTGTAGAGATGCTGCACCATGTGAAGAGTTAATTTCCAAAACTCTATATATCCATTTTGGAAGAAAAAACAACCTCAAGTTCATCATGTAATCTCTCTGAGAATACAGAGGATCCAGTGAGTACAAGTATTATCATTTCGTTTGTTACTTAATATCCTTCAGAAGGAACACACTGTTTAGTTTCGTGCCATCAATCATTGCAGCAGTAGATTTTCAAGTCCTTTGCAATACCATCCATATGTTTCTTGGTCCAGGCTTATACGACGCACTGTTCAATCAAATGGAATAAAGTGACAGTGATCCTTTATGATGCCAGTGCTAATAACAGGCACGTCCTCCCCTTCCCCCTGTCTCCATCGCTCACCATGGCCACACACCATCAGATCGCTCCTGATATGAACCATATGTACAGGATTAGAGGCCAAATGAACAGTCCATACATGCAGACAACAGGATGGCTGCGAGCATAATTCACTCTGTGCAGCGTTTTGCCATTGTCAACTGTGAGAGGGCCCCATTTTGTTTTTAAACTTACTGCCTGTGAGGCTATAATAACAACATGCACAATTTCCAACCTAAACCCCGTGTCAGTGAACACATCATAATACATCACAGAGTTACAAGTGATTACAAGACATGCTTCTACATCAGGTAGGAGTTTGTCCATAGGTGTGACATAATCCCTGAATATGAGCACATGACTAATGTGTGTAAGTGTGAATGTGCCCCTTACCGTCTTCACACACACACACACACACACACACACACACACACACACACACACACACACACACACACACACACACACACACACACACACACACACACACACACACACACACACACACACACACACACACACACACACACACACACACACACCTTTAGAGGCCTGTGACAAAGCAAAGCCGTCTCATGTGATAGCAGGAGATCGTGGTGTAGGTGGTCTGAGGGGAGCGCTCGCCCCAGACGGCCACCAAAAGGCAGAGACACGGCGAGGACCGAATGCAAGGCCGAGCGTTTATTTGCCCAGGGAGGGTGCTACAAGCAACACATTTTTCATCTCTATTAAATTCCCCACAAGCCTCTGACTGGAATAACATATCAAGCTCATTAGACATCTGGAGTTAATTATGGTCGGGCTAAAAATCGCTGGACTTGACGAAGCGTTTAATTTATGATTGCCTGCATCCACCCTTTCATATACACTGCATTAACAATGAAAGGGCAAACGAAGCAACCGGCGTTTAAATTGGAGTGCGCTAATCATAGGCATCGAGGAAGGGGAAAAAAAAAATTTTTTTTTTTTAAATGTCTTCGTATGCTGGGAGGTCTAGATGTGGGGGCGACGTTTTGTTTAGCAGCTCATCTGTCACGGTGATGGTGCTCAGTCTAAGCCTACCTAATGGGTAATGAGCCCGACAGAATCACAGCTCCAGTAATCAGACGTGGCCTGTATTGTAGCTGACGCAAACCATCTGGTCTTGCGCGCTTCTCTGGTTTCACACAGAGGTACAGTAACTGCGCGGTGCGATATAAACGTACGATATAACGCGACAAACTCATTTCTAATAGGAGTTTCGGTTAACGGCTGAAGCGTAAATCTCGTACGTCAGCAAGACGGACATTTATGGTGTTAGCTGCGGAGGCCATTTTACCAGCTTAACAATTATGATTTATGGTAAACAAATGCAGCGTAGTAACCATTATCGCAAACTCAAGGTGTCCTGTGTAAAAACCGGGAGGATATATGCTGACGTGTCTGTTGTTCCTGGCATGAATACACCGAGAGGCAGTTATCCAGTTTCCTTGACAACAACTTGAGGAACGTTGACATTCCGCTCAACCACCTTCGTAAGCAGCGCTAACTACTAAAAAAAAAAAAAAGGCCGATCTCTCCCGGCCAACATTCCCCCATAAAACTAGTGGGGTGAATGTCCCCGTGAGTGTGCCCGGGGGGGGGGGGGGGGGGGGGGGGCCTGGAAGCTGTAGGGGGAATCAGAAGTGCTCCAGTTTGCTTTTCCACTCCAGGGGAAAGAAAAACAGGCGTGCTGATCAATCAGTGGGGATGAGGAGAGGCATGCTGCCCGTTCCAGGGGCCACAATGGGCCCCTAAGCTTAACGGCTACGAGTCCACGTGAAAAGGCCTCGCTCTGTCCACTCACAGAGCTCACTGTGAGCAGAAGAGAAAACATGCCTCCGCCATCGCTGCCAGCACCTGCCCCCCCCACCCCCCACCACCCCGCTCTCAACACTGGCTCGGCTTGCCTCCGTCAGACAGCACGCCAGCGGCCTGCCAAACCAAACAACGGCCGCGCTCATGTCAGATCTGAAATAGCACATCAGTCCCAACCACCATCTTTGAGGAGGAAGATGTGTATTTGGTGGTGGAGGAGGTGGAGCCACCGTAGGGGAATTGAATTGACCAAAAGGTACCTCTCCCAGTCATCGATCTGGAAGATAGTGACTTCAAATATTTTCATAGCCGTCTAACAGATGTGCAATATGAAATGTAAAATTCTAATTCTATGTGAAAAAACATCAACTGATAGTTCTATTTCTGAATGCCAAGCCTCGATTTCTGCGCCAAACGTACAACCGCAGCTTTGCACTCCAATCCGCCACAACCTCCAAAATAGACCAGGATACAGCCAGGAGCTGGCGTGCAGGCTGGTCTGCTGCGAGACGGATGGACGACTGAATGGATAGACAGATGTACAGATTGATGGATGGAGGATAGACGGATGGATAACTACCCTGCCCTCTCTGGATTAAGAGCTCAGTGATTCATGTCATCCGGCCAAGGTCACCCCACCCAGTTTAGCAGGGAGAGGAACACTCTGGTCTGCCTGGGCCCCACATTGACTGTCACCCTGCAGCAGCTGGCCATCCTGCACTAGGAGGGTTATTTATACAGCAGCCACCCCATCCCAGCACAGGATAAAGCAACCCACCAAGGCAACCCTCAGAAACCTCAAAGTGCAGCAACTGGAAACCCAGACCGGGAGCCTGGTCCTAATGGCCCAGTGACGGGCCATGTCTCGTGAAAAGCAGTTTGGTTTTGGCCATGCTCATCCCAACAGAGATCCCATTGTGGTCACTTCCTGATGGTATAAACAGATGCTCTGCTCTGCTCCGAATCAAGAAGGTGGCCCGTCGGCTCAGATGCAACCTCATGCCCGGCCTCCAGGAATCTGGGATGCCCCTCCATTCGTCACGGTGGTGAGCCAGCAGATATCAAAGCCCATAAACACAGCCAGTCATGTCATGGCACAACAAAATGACACTGCAGAGGAAAGCGTTTAGGCTACTTCGAGTGCAACAAAACAACTTCATCTCGATCCAGTCCTCATCCACAGCACGCATCGTGTGTAGAAATACAGATTTTTGTGCACCAATGACATTTTTTAATACTCTTGATCCCTGAAGGAAGCGTTCTTTCACACACAACCACTGTGCAGACACAGTAATACAAAAGTGAATAGAAATCGGCATTAAGATGAAGAGCATCATCCATTTTAAGAGCATTACTTGGCTGATCAGCAGCTTTCTAAGTATGAGATGTTTTCCAGCAGGCCTACTCTCCGCATTCTTTATCCATGTGTGCTGTGTGGTGCAGACCAGGCTCACTTCCCCCCCTACAGCCACTTTGGACATAAAGGGCATGGCTGTGCTAGATCAGCCTTGGGGCAGTGCAGAGGGGTGTGATGGCTTAAGTACAGTTTGGGAATGGCAGAGGGCTCCCTAGTGTCCACCCCCGCCCCAACCCCCATCTCCCATCACACAACGACGGGCCTTGTGACGCTGGGGAAAAAGCAACACCAGCCGTCCGGAGGCCTGGCCATCACAGCCACTATTGTACAAGGGCATTTTCTCAGGATATCCAACACCCTGGAAAATGGGGGATCCTGTTGCGCATCCCTCTCTCCTCACCCAGGGAGCCAAAACAGGGGTGGAAAAGCCTTTTAGGAGCTTTTCAGAGAGGCTGATCACCTGATACTGCAGCACTCTGCACCTCTCAGTCGGGACAGAGGGCCTTGTCATGGAGGCCTCGGCCTCAGCGCTCACTGGGCTGCTATGTTCCTGCCAGCCAGAGCAGCACAACGCACAGTGTGTCCATGGCAGGCCTCTTCCAAGCCGTTTCCCCACCGAGCGCTCTGAAAGGACTCCACTCACTAATCCCACTACCGCAGTGGGAGGCTCGTCACCAATTTAAAATACGGAAAGACATCCTTTGGAGCAAGAGGCCAGGCCAAATCCCGTTCCCATCCACTAGGCTGGACGATGGTCAAACACTGAGGCTGTCCGACGCGAAGGGCAGGGTGATCGATCCGAAACAGCTTTGAGCGCAGCAAAAGGGTAGATAGGGAGGACGGTCTAGTTCAACTCTTTGTGTGACAACATAGCACTGAGTCAACATTTCAAACAGCATTCCTCTCAAAACGAATATATTACTTGGCATTTAATCGAAGCCAATGAATGAGCAGTCAAAAAATAAAAAAAAAAAAAAAAAAAAGCCAAGTTGATATTGGAGCAGAGGGAGATGGAAGGAATGCAATGTCTCCCAGAGGGCGAAAAAGCGGATATGGATTCCAACATAAGATGAAAAACAAGGGAAAAGAGCCAAGTGGATTCAAAAATGGCAACGAAAAGGGAAAACAAGAACTCCCACCCCCCAGCGTTGTGACCAAAGATTCAAGGCCCTTTGGCCCACCTGCCTCCATAAACACCACAAGCATGTAAGGCTGGCCCAGACGTTCGCTCCTAAAGCCTTGCTGATGAAGCTCTAGACAGCTAATAGTCTCCATTCCACTGTCTGCCTGGGGAGCCTGGCGTCCAACATCACACAACCCGCTTGTGTCAGTTGGATCAGTCTACACAGCGACAGCGGGCCAATCAGAGAGCTGATTCATGTCTGCACACACAGTCGTCCCCCGCACCCTCCCTGCCTTAAAACATCTTGGAAGGAGACAACATGCCATGTGCCTTTAAATCACATCAAATAGTTATTAGCTTTTAAATCACAAAGGGGGAATCTATTGCTATCCTTCAAAGAAAGTACTTCGCTGGGACCAAATTTATTTGGTAGTCAAGATTGATTAGAGTATTTTTATTGGGCTCCTTAACTAAGAAAACAAACGGATTGAAAAGTAATGATCTTGACCTCAACAGACCCCTTGGCTGGACCTGCCCAGTCAAGTCCTGACGAGGCTGGACAACATTTTTCTCCTGATCACACTGACGCAAGCAATCGTTCTCAGAGAGCGGACAGTGTAGTGTGTGATACTGCATCTGATTGCCATTTATCATGTAAACAACACAAAGAATGCCAAACCCAAAGAGACATTTCAAAATGGCCCTTCCTCAGCCAGCAGGGCTTTAGATGGGAAAACTTGAATGTTAGAAGTTCAAGCTTCTGGTTGAAAAGGGCATATTTATCTAACTTTATGTAACGTCCACACCAGTTATAAAAATGACTGGAATTCCTTGAGCCACTAAAAAGGTCCTGTATGTTTTTTCCTGTCCCGTCATCTCCCATGTTGTGTCTTCAGTGGGACCGATGCTTGAGACTGAGCATTTAGGCATAGCTGAAATATCTCATGATGAACTTTCCCACAACATTCTCTCTTTAACTCACTGAAGTCTTTCCAGACGCCTAGTCCCCCTCTCTCGGTTTTGTTGCTGGAACAGTAAATAAGCGTAGCAGGCTCAAGCAGCAATCTGACGATAACCCAAAGTCCATATTTTACCACATAGAAAGACTAATGAGTCGCTCTCCATGCACACAACTAAAGGTTAAGGCCATTGTTTTGGCGGAAAGTAATCATTTTCTTTCTTGCAGTAGGTTATGAACTAAACACTGCCAGATTGCTGTTGAACTTAATGTCAGATATTTTAAATGATTGACCTTTCAGTTTATACACTCCCTGCTATAAAAATGTCAAACATGTCTGCATCCTGCCTTTCTTGTAAAGCCCCAATAGACTGTAGTCCATAAACCTTTTGTAGGGCATCTCCCATGGCACAAGAACGTAATCAATCAAGGGGAAAAGCCTAAGAATTTAAATCTGTTATTCTTACAGACTAGGGCAGTCCAATCTGTCACAACGAATAGCTAGAACCCAAGCTTGAATCTGTAATGTAAAACTGAAGAACAGCCTAGAACTGCAGCTCCATATATGAACATATGGGACATTGACTTTGTGGGCATGTATGACGTTTTGCAAACACTTCTACTACGTTACACTGCCGATATTGGTCTTAAACCAGAACATGTGTATGGAATCACGATAGGGTCATAAAGATTTTGTGCTTGTAAAACCATATTCACAAATATATGGAAACTTTGAGTTGTAGTTTAACAAACAACAATGATTTGGACAAACGATTTAGAATGTGTAAAACATTTTTGAACAGAATTTTTTTTTTTTAAATCACTTTGAATCACACATGTGCAACATTTACACCTCTACATTTTTCTATACATTTTTTAAACAAATTCTATTTTTACAAATCATTTGTGCAAATGTTTTTTGTGTGTGTGCACAACTGTTAAACTACAACTGCAAGTTTCCATATATTTGTGAATATCGTTTTACAAGGTCAAAATCGTTATGACCCTATCTTGATTCCATACCATGTACCATGATATTGGGAATCATCCTGAATACACTCAGACTCCTTCCCCAATTTTCCATTTTTTTCCTCTATGGACCATCTGGGTGACAGCACATATTCAACTCTTTCATTTCTGGCTGTGGGGGACAGTATTTTCATGCCCACTGAGAACCAACTATCCTCATGGAAAACAATGGGCTGGAATTCACTGGTGTTTCTCATTAAGGGTGGACAATTATCACAATGTGGTCCTTTTGGAACTACATCAATACCAGAAATCAAAAAGTCAAAGTCATCAAAACATCTTCCCATGAAAAACGAGACCAACCTGTGACAGTGGTCTTGATAGCCTGTGACTCTTCTCCTCTGGAGACCATGAGCGCAGCAGGACACTATAAAATGATGGACAGAACAGGGAGTTAATGACGTAGATGCTTGCATTTGTTTTTTTCCACATTTCAAATCATACGTTTCTGCTTAAAAAATTATAGCACTGAAATTGTTGGTTGTGTTGTATTTAAATACCTTTGATTTGCTATATTCTATAATTTTCCTTGTGTTTTATTCTGCTACTATTGCTGCTGCAACATAGAATAATGACTGCTGCAGCAATTTCCCCACAGGGATCATTAAAGTTTGATTTTCAGTGCAGTCAGAAGAACCATCATAGTTTGAATGGAATAACACTAAAATAATAAGTAGTAATAAGCATTAGAATTATGTATTGTAATCATGATAAAATCCAAATCAACTAAGGCCGGGCAGGAGGGCTGGTCAGCCCAGACGAGGGAGTAGATTTGGGTTTGAACTGTGACCTACAAAGTGGCCCAGGAGAGTCAACAAATCGGCATGCAGAGAGAAAGAGTGGTGAACGTTCCACATTCTGCCTTTTGTTAATGTGAATGAAAATGGTGGAATGTGATATCCTGTGCATATCTTTTGTTACAACAGCACAATCCCATGGCTCTACTTTCTGTCTGTTACTCTCGTACCTATTCACCCTGGGCCTGTTTTGGAGTCAAGGGAGCACTTATTGCAACCCTTTGTCCAGAGCTAAGCCTACCTAAACAGCCAATGGACAGGTTTCTAAAAAAAAGACCCTCCTTTTCAAATGTCTAGCAAATGTCGAGCACTTGCATCGGAATACCTGCCGCTGCTATATCTCACACCATGTTCTGATTTGTTTTTCAAATGTGATCTTTAATGTTGACTGTCCACGCTATAATTTACAAGCGACCAGATCAGATTTGTGTGTTGACAGTATAATCATTGGCTGTCATGGCAACAATGCAGGCATGCACGCGCTGACAAAGGGTGCGTTTTTCTGTCCCAACAACTCTGGGTGCTACTGTAGCAACAAGCTAGTAACGCGTGTACGTTGGCATTTTCTAGTCACGGTGCAGGAAGCATTCATCACGTGAGACAACATCAACGGAGGAGGTACCTGCCACGTTGTTGAGGACAGGCCGCGGCAATAATTAAATATTATCAATTAACGTCATTTAATAGAATCATATTGTGATCAAATAATGGTATTGAGTTATCGTGATACACTTCTGATACCCTTCTGTTGTCTGATTTAAAGCAAATGGCAATTCAAATCTCAGAAATGAGATCTGAAAGAAATTAGGGAACATTATTTGAAAACCAGTTTCATCACCATGCAGGTCAACATCATTCTGATTATTTAGCAAGTGATTTTATGTATGTTAGCAGATACTGTCATTCCGTGAGACATCAAATGTCATGTGGGGAACAGGAAACAACACCTGAAATCTGATCTGAGTGGTCAGATTGAGTTTAAGTTTCAGAGATGCAAATCACATTTCGAACAATCTAGAAATGCGGTTTAAATCTGAAAAGTTCAGATGTCCTTTTTTGCTGTTCAGCAAATACATTTGATTTGTAATGACTGTGTGAAAGAAATCAGATTTGAGCTGCCTGTCTGAACACAGTGATGCCTGCAATACAGCAGGTCAGGTGAGCTAGGACAGAGGAGCGTTGCTGTGCCTCTTGTACCTCTTGTTGTTGGTGGGTGTCAGCCTCTCCTTCTTCCCGTCGGGGCTGGCGGGGGGCTCTGGGGAGTACGGTCCAGGGGACAGCGACGCAGGGCTGGAGATGGTGTACTCTCTATAGTTCTGGTTCTCGTCTCGACTCACCAGCACTACTTCCTACAAAACATCACGTCAGAGGAATGTCATCACTTTTGTGAGAGAGATAATAAAAGAGATATAAAAATAATATGTGGCTGATGACAAGCCGAGTCTTAGGCCTTAGCCTTGGGACTCCGCAGTGGTCCCACATCCCAGTAAAACATAGGAACTACTACTGATTTACGATATTCTCTTGTATCTCTCCCATCTCGTTTTGCCTTGACGAAGGCCTCAGGGTTGAAATGTTGCATCAGCATCGAATAAATCCTTAAGGTAGAAGCTCTAATCCAGTGTGTGGATATTCCTTTCAAAACTAAGTCTCCCGTCTTTCACGGTCCCAGGGCCTCAGAGTTATACATCATCACTAGAATGACACAAGAATGTCTCATTCCAGCTCATGTCTTGTTGTAAATCCTTGAGAAGCAGAGATGTCACACACCATTAGAGGAAATGAGGAAGCATACCCCACACAGTAAAAACAATATATTACACTATCAGGACAGGAACCTGTAAATACTGCCATTTAACATCTCAACTTGGTGTGTATGGAAGAATGTCTTAATTAAGCCAATGACTGTGTGCATGGTGCAGGACTGACCTGGAAGCGTCCAGCGAGCTGTTCAGGGGTGCTGATGCCGTTGATCTGTCCAGGACTGGGTGGTTCAGGCCTGGAAAGACAGAAGGACAGATTCCTTAATCTGCACAGTACGTAGGATAAAGTCTGAATTTCAAATACATAGACCAAAGTCAACTACGGTAGCCCATGATAAATAAAACAGCAAGGTATTTAAGGCTGGCCAAAATGACTGATGTTGAACAAGCTGATTTACGGTAAGCATGCAACATAATATTCAACTTCTCGAGGAAATTGCCGATTGAAGCAAAACATAATCCGTATATATCTAGTGAGGGTCATAATTCTAAGGGAGAAACATTTGCAAGCTGGCAAAAGTAAAAAGGAATCAAATTTTGGCATCCCCTTTGCTAATGTAATGTCAAGTATAACCACCGGTATGTTGTCATGAATCACAGAGTGCTGCAGAAGACAGGTACAGCAGACTCCTAGAATTAAAAGCCCTTTTTAAAGAACTATTCTCCCAATGGATCTTCGTCTTTCCATCCAGTTTCCTTTGCTATGCTTTCTTAAATAAAAAACACATTCTGTAAGCTATTCCATCATTGAATTTAGAAGGGAAAATGTGGGCAGTATGAGCGCCAGTATAAACAGATAGTGCCCCCCTGGCTGCAGGGCCAGAGGCAGCCTGGCTCTCAGTTGAGCCTGGAGTAACGAGGCACACAGGAAGGCCCTGGATGCCTGTGGTAAATCGCCCAGAAACACACCTCTAGTGGCCTGGGCTCCGCATACTGTATGCAGGAGAGACATGGCAAGAAGAGGAAAACAGCAGCCAGCCATAAGACATTACTTGTGTGGTAGGCCTGAGAGACTCGTTGCTTTGAATTAGGAACACGACAGTTGAAAAAAAATCATCCTGTGTTTTGGAATAATTCCACTTACTACACAGCAGGACACCGGGAGAAAGTTATGGCCTTCAGACAATAAGAGGTGTTCTGGGTTAATGGCTCTGTTGCGTCTAACCTCTGACCTCCGGCTACACGTCTCCTGTACAACGGTAGATGGATGAATTGGCTTGGGGTGAAAGGGCTAGCTGTCACGATAAATCACGTGAAAATGATAGCCTCACTTTCTGTAGAGCGAGAGAGAGCAGGGGCATAAATCAGGGCTTGAAACATTGCTGATACTAACTGTAGAAGCTCATAGCTGTCATGGAAGGGACTTGGAGCAAACCTGCCTCAGGGAGACCCGTCAAAATTATTTTAGAGAGCCTCTTCTTTGCTCAGAATTAAGCTCAATCATTAAGCACACCAAAACAACGCAAAACCACACACAGTGCACACATGCTAAAACATCAGAACATCACTGTGTCAAAGAGGAAACGTATAGCAGTGTGTGTACTAATCAAGTATAGCACTGTGGTGTAGCCATGCCCAAGAGCTGCTCTGATGGCTGACTCCATTACAGAGAGCGATGGGATCAGAGAGGGAGCAATGGTTTGGTCAACATGACATCATACACAAGTGGTCAACGAACAATGAAGCCCAAAGAAGTCGCTGGGGACAAAGGCCGACTAAAAAGCTTTAAACGTCAATGACAAGACACTGATGGAGCGGTTCCTTTGTGCTGTAAAGAAATCCACAGTTTGCAAAGTCTGGGGCTGAAGGCGTTTTTGGACGCATCAAGGCTAAAGCACTGCCTCTGTAGACAGCAGCAGACACGCCTTAAACCAACACTCTCCTAGTCTAAGGATGGGCCGATGCCTGCCTCTGCCAATGGGCAACAACAGCTGTGCAGACATCGCCAATACCCTCATCACTGCTGGTTCGATGATGAGAAACTGCCAACCAGTTGCAATATGCAGCACACCGGGGGGAAAAAAGAACAAGCTAAACCTTGTAGAGTGCTGCTACTTCATTATGGAGCTTTCCAGAGTGCGTATGAATCTAGTTAATCCGGTTAAGTGATATGCTTGATGAGTGACGTCAAGAGAGGAGCCTGTCATTTACATGAGGGTCCCACCACTGGAAACCACTGACAGTTAAAGAGCGGGATTAAGGATGTGGCACAGCTACACAGTGCCATTGTCCTGGGCAGGCAGGGAGTCCCAGTGTTGTTTCTGGCTTGGTGGGAGACATGAGGTCAGCAGGGAAAAATCCACTCACATGGACGAAGGGCAACCAAGGAGGAAGTGTGTGTGTGTGTGTGTGTGTGTGTGTGTGTGTGTGTGTGTGTGTGCGTGTGTGCATGCCTGTGTGCAAAGAGAGAGAGAAAGAGTGGGAAAGAGCGAGAGGCAACAGTGACAAGAAATGAGAATTTAAAGAGAACCTTTAATCAAAATGCCAGCCAAGAACCATCCTATTTGAAAGGGAAAACCTTCTAGTAGCCAACTCCCTGTCATCCAAACAAGGTCTTGGCAAATCTCAAAACAGTTTATTAAGAAGGACCAGGGAAGAGAACAGGGCTGCTTGGCAGCATAGCTCTGATACACGCTGGCATTTCCCCTGATTACAATCACTTGTTTGTTTGCAAGGCGCTTGGATGATAAAGTTAAAAAACAGTAGAAAGATGGAAGCTGGGGTGACTGTGGACCTGGCACAAACACAAAATCAGGCACATGTAAGCGACTCGTATGGTGCTGATGTGGTCGCCACCACGGTGCAATAGATTGTATGACGCACTGCATGTTTATAAAACCAACCTATGCATGTGCACAATATAAATGACAGACGGCGATGGCAGGAATGGATCGATATGTAAACTATCTACCGTATGTTCCCGCTGCAACAGAGCTGCATGCTACGTACCTCTCCACCGCCAGCTGCAGCTGGGTCTTGGAGTTCTTGATCTTGTTCTGGGCCTCCACGTTCAGCATGTCGGCCGTGTTCTCCCCGTTGATCTCCAAGATAATGTCACCAGGTTGCAGGTCTGCCTGCTCTGCCTTGCTGCCCCCGTTGACCTGTTGAACAGAGGAATGAGCCCCAGTTAGGTCCCACTGCCCCCAGGACCTGGTATAAACGTAACGCTTTAGGGAAGCTAGCCATCTGGCGAGCGTAGACAGCTGCGTAGCTTATGACTGCGTGGAGCATTTGTCAATGGCTGACATGCAGCGCCAATAAATGAGTACATCAAAAAAGGCTGTGATATGATTTAGGCTGAGTGTTCGCTAGCTGCTTCCCCTAATTTCCCCATAGTCTTAATCCTGGTATTATTCTCTCTCCCTCTCTTTCCAACTAATCCTTGTATTGCATAACACCAGTAGTAAATACCAACAGACGCCACGGCCCTTCACACACATGGAACCAGGCAAGTACCAGTGAACAGTGGAGGGATTCATGACACCCTTGGGGAGAAGACACAACCTGATGGTTTGACTGGGCCTGACCTTTGCCACCAGCCTCACCACATGTCAAAGCCAATGGACTACCGCCTACATCATAGGGAATTCCACGCTAATGGACCGAAACACAACATCCTAGCTTGGCTCTGGTGTCCCAGGCATATACACACACACACTCACCGCCATACTAAAACAAAAGCCAAAATGAGGACGTTTGACTCCGCAACTCCAACTACACATCAGAGAGGAGTACGACATTTCCCACCAACAAGGCTTACCCCACAATTAAAAACAGAGAAGCAATAAAACAAAGAATGCAGAACAAAATAAATAAAGAGCCAATCGATGGGGACGAAAGGGGGAATGCCAGTCAACAGGGTGTTTGTCGGTTTAGCCAAGCAAGAGGGCAGAGTTGCCATGTCTGTGGGCCCACTCGAGAGGCAATTAAGCGTTGCTGTGGCGACCCACAATAGTGCGTGCCTTTTCTGATCAGGACACGCCTGGTTTCACATAAACTAAGAGCTGTGGGAGCTTTTTCCAGAGTTTGCACCCCGGCAGGAACCGGGGCAAGCTATCTTTGGTGCCAACGGGACTAAAAAAAAAAAAAAAAAAGGGGGCATCCATGTTGTCTCTGTGCCATGCGCCGACCACTTCAGATGGCCCGAGCCAATGGCTGCCTAACCGTGGGAGGAGACGGCGGTGGGGTGCTGCTTCTCCAACTGCGTTATGCAAGGCACTCTCAATGGTGAGGTTCCTCTCTCAGCTTGAATCCCTGTCACTTCACAGAGCCCGTTTGATATCTGAGACAAGCAAACACGCTGGTGTTGTTTACTGGATAGCAGCAACAAAATGAGATGGGAAGCCCATTATTCATGAGATGACCTGTTTTTCTAACATAACTTGTCAAGGGGGCAAACAATAAATGCTTTTGAAGTCAAAAGGGCTTGAGACTCATTCTGTTTGAAGCGAGGGTACCGTGCCATGGTTGACATGATTTAGCATTTAGGTTTTGAAGAGCAACTGGGGAAATCTTTTGGAAAAATCCAGGCTGTGAGGGAGATGTAGGACCAGGATGTGCAGTGGGCAGGACAGGGTGTCTCTGGCACGCAGGCTAGTCTGCTCAGGGTTTCCTGGTGCTGTTTACTGTGCGCCGTCTGCTCCCACTGGTAATGTTTCCCCTTCTTCAGCACCGTCTTCCCCTTCTTTAATACGGACTCGGAAAAATAAGATTGCTAAAAACAACATGCACGTGCTAAGACACCAATTTATCAATGCACTGGGAACAATAAGGAATGCCACATAAAAACACACACACACACACACACACACACACACACACACACACACACACACACACACCATCAACACTCCGGGATCAGGAACCGCCCTCCCACCCCAACTTCCACTATAACTGTAATCACTGGCTTCCTTCTAATGTAGTCGACTTCCATTCCATTCTACCAGGTTCAGTCGTCAAGGAAACCGGTACGACGCAGCCCATGGACACAAACAAAGACAAGAAAAGAGAGGTAGTGCGGAGGAAGTTGATTTTGCATGACATGTCATTACTGGCTATGTTTTGACAAAAACAGAGGATATGGTGTGATAAGGTGCGACTAGGCACGACAACAGAAAGGCCCGTCAGGGAGTACCTTCGATACAGTTATGGCCTTCTTGAAGTCCCTGCCTCCGAATATTCTGAAGCCCCATGGTGAAGGACCGATCAGGTTCACCGTCAGCGCCATTGAGCGATCAGGTCAGCAACACACTCAAAACCCTGTAAATAAAAAGAGAGGGATAAGGTGAATGTGAGAGCGCATGTGCATACTGTACGTGGATGCAAAACACGTGCATGCCTGGACTCTTTCACCAGTCATGAGTTTCCTCTGGCCAGGTTAATATCAGGTTAACAGGTGAAAAGAGCGAACGTTTTCATAAGCTGCTTTTATCCCGGACAGCACTTAGTTTCCACTGGCCTGAGTCCCCTTGACACGGATTATGTAACCACATCAAATAGAAACGGGAGGAATCTGAAACCAAAGACACATGACTAACATTGCTAAAGTGCTTGCAAAGCCAGAGTTTCATTAAATCCAAATGTGCTTTTGAGACCAGAAAAAAAAAATGCAACTAAGAAGCGGTGTTACCACGATGTACAAGGAGCTGGACATTTCATTTTTATACGGTTAGACACTATTTTCCCAGTCAGCCTGTGCTGACTGTAAATCCAGAGGTAGTCTGATGTAATTTTGTGGGCTATAAAAGTTAGCATTTCTGCCATTTGGTGTGTAGACCAAAATCCCCATTAATAATATGAATGGCATTTGCAAGAAACTTTTAGACATTTATTCTACATATAATAAATCAACGAACATTACGTCTGTGAATTGTAGTCCTTCAATTACTTTTTCTATCAATTGTTGCTAGTGAAATGCTAAACTGGGAAAGGGGACTACAGCAGTCATTAGCTAGCCTTCTGGTGGTTTGACATGATTAGCAACTATAACATTAATATATATAATATATTAACTATAAAAACTATACAATAACTAACATAACTATTCAATGCAACTCTATGAAATCTTAATAACTGAATCGAGCTAATAGATTCTCTAGCAACAAAAAAAAAAAAAGGAAAGCCCCTTTGGACCACACACCAACTGGCAAGGAAGCTAATCTATGGCAAACAAGATGACTTCAGCTTTCAGCCTCTATAAAGCACCACCACAGTGATGGGTTCGCATGGTTCTATACTCCAGTGGGGCGACTTCTCTGGAGTAGAAAAGGTTTGACATGAACTGGAATGAATGAAATTACTGTAAATGGAAGCACACATCTTAAAATGCCCTTGCTCATCCAAATTTTTTTGCACGCTTTGGCCATATCTGCAGTCAGAATCTGTGTGTGGTTGAGACAGACAGACAGTTGATTATTATATGGTCTAATACCTCACGTCTCAGTTTATGTCTCACATCTGGACAAATCTGGACAGGCTCCTGAAGAGTAAAAAAACTCAGATCCCACAGATGAAGACCCTTAATAACTAATGAGATTCTGAAATTTATAAAGAAATTACACATTGCAAAATTATATTTTTTGATAATGGTGCGGTGTAGGCTACTGTAACATTTTAGATTTTCTCCAGCAGCCTGTGCAGCGTATGATTGATTGCAGGCTACATATCTCTGCTTTAGCTCATCTGTCTAGACATACAAATATGAGGATCCATACGTGCAAATTCTGCAGAAAATAAGGCTCACTCTTTTGGCTGGGATTGATCTGACAGTGAGTATTGGCTATCAAACTCTGCAGTGTTTAATTCCCTTTGAGTTACCATGATCACCCAAATTCATTGTTGAGGTGTGTTAGCAGTGACTACCTTCTTGGAAAGAAGCAGACCAAAACCATGCCAGATTGAAGCCCACCTCATTGAGGCTCCACTATCACCCCTGGAGGTCTTCTACGCTTTGTGTTTCAGACACTGCCAGGTAGTTCAAGGTTTTCTTTTACATGTACCTCTGGAGAAACAGAGCTCTGTGGTGCATAGCAGAGATGGGATGTGGAGAGGATAGCAATAACAGGCAGATACACACGCTTGTATAGTACACACACAGCTATTGTGTGGAGAAAACACTGTTTGAGCCACTGGCTCACTGAGAAACCACTGTGAGCCACTGTGGTTAGTATAGCAAGGTTCCCTTACAAGAAATGTCTACACACTTCAATTTCACAACCTCTATGGTCTTGCATCCATTAATGACAGTAAATACAGAGCCTAATACCGCTTTACTGAAATGTTGCTGTCCTAATAATGCCAGGTTGGAGTCTGTTTGCAGACCATGAAGACAAATTGCATTCCAATATATATTTGGACATCACAATTCCTTCTTTAGGCATTTAATTAAACTTACTCAGCACATTGCTCAGATAGTGACAAAGCATAAAGTAGCAGATAAGCATATGAACTTTTGACTATTTAGTCACTGAATTACAAAGGCCACACTGAATACATGTATGTGTCAGTTGTCATAGGCTACTTACTGATCACAATACAAAGTTCACTATCATGTCATCATAAATAGTGCAGGTTGATCCAAAGCACTGGGTGTACAGTTGAGAACCTTTTGAATGACCTGCATTCCTGCATAATAGGCTCCTACAATATGATCTGATTTTTAGAGTCACTATAGATAAACACAATTTACTGTTATATGTTTTTATTGAACCTATCGTTCAAACATTAACAGCCTAAGCAGGAGAAAGTATTGAACCTGTAGCAGAATGACTATGAAAGCGGGTAATTAAAGTCAGGTGAGCCAATCAATGAGATGACATGCAGGTGTGGGTGACAGGTGTCCTGTCTAGAGTCTGCCCTCAAAAAAAGATCAGTTGAAGTGGAAGATATATATATTTCAGAAGGGTTCACAAACCTTTCCTGTAACTATCAGAAAACTGCTCACAGTGGCGGCAAGGTGTATCATGGACTTACTCAAGACTGGCTTTCTGTAATAAATGCCTGTCAATGATTTAAAAAAAGACATTGCATAATACAGTTATCATCATGAAGTTGGATGTTGAAAGTGAGTGAGAAGTAACTGCTGGAATCACAGACCCAGGTGGAGCGGATCCAGGGCATCAGCCACGCTGCCCCCCCCCGCCCTCCCCCGCTGGCCCATTCGATCGGACCGTACATTCCACAAGTGTTTGGAACGAGCGGTGCAGACCCAGTAACTCGTTAGCAGACTGGGCCAATTAGCAGGGTTGCTGGGCTCACCATCATTGCAGTCTGTTAATTGCGGTGGCCTCTAGAAACGAGTGCTGTTGTGATAATGACAGGGAACAGCCATGGCTCTCGGCCTGTGGGGACGTCAATTAGTTCGAGGAGCCTGAGCAGCATCTCTCCTATAGTGGACCCGTAATCAACCAAGGACCGTGCTAATTCTCTGCTGGTAGCATCATGAAAAACACTAGGTGAAAGTAAGCTGCTGGCCTAACACTTCAGGTGTAAAAAAAAAAAAAAAGTCAATCAAAGGTCTCTGCTTCTGGTAGTGATGGCACATGGCAGCTCTTTGTGACGCTCATAGGCTAATAAATCAAGGCACTGAACTGAAGACTGATGACAGCTTTCTGTTACAAACGCGTTGTTGAGTAGTTGCCAGTATACAGAAACAATAACCTAAAGGTGGATTCTGTTCTGGTGACATCTCCCTGCTTTTGCTGCCATGGCAATTTGGCAACACAATTTAAACACACCCACACAATAGGAAAACTTCTAGTCATGAAGTCATTCCCATGGCTCACATGTCAGCACTCATCGGCTGCACAGCGGGAGGCCAACATTAGGAGCTGGAAACTGGTTAAGTGCAGTGAAACAGTCAAATCTGACTAACACATGGACTGGTTTAACACATGCCTACATAGCACAGACCTCAAGAGGCAATATTGTCCACAATCTATATTAAGGTTAGATAGTTATATATTGGTTTGCAGATATATTGGGCCTTTATTAAATTAGATATTGGCCAGCCATGTCGTCCACTGCCGATATGATGGCCAGATAAGCCTGTAAAACCTGCAATGAAATTTTATTCATTTAATTGTTCATTAATGTTTTTGGTATATTATTTCTTCATTTAAAAGCCTAATGTATTCCAGAGTTTCCTCTACCATTGAATCGGTGCTGTGGGCCATCCTGGCTTAAACAGCTGCTAACCCTGAAAGAAGTCGTTAGTATAACTATTAACTATACTCTCTTTCAGAGGCTTTTTTCACCCTGACAATACAATTCTGGGGGGGAAGCTGTGTACTTTTTGGGCATGAAAATGGTCACATTTAAAGGTCAGCAACTTCATTATACATATCAGCCTTCAAACATCCATATCAATTGAACCCTAATCTCAACTCACTGGATTCACAAGAGGTTCAAAAGGTAAATCAGACAATGAGTTTCATAAAAGGTAATGGAATTCACTGAGGAGGAAACTTTTCAGTTTACAACATTTTAGTTTCCAAGTTGGGCATTATAAATATCTAGTGGGAGTTGAGACCTGCCATATGTGTATACTCTATATTGAAGGGCTTCAGGCACTCTGCTCGTCTTTGAGACATTGTCCCCTGCAGGCAAAAGAGATAGTGGAGGTATGAGGGAGGAGAACAGGCATTTCCTGAGTCTTGAACATGTTGTGTTCAAGACTCACTACTCCAACATGCAGAAAGCTAAGCTTTAATTAGAAATGGTTTTTAATTTTGAATAGTGTTCATGGCCAGATCCAAGGGATCTATTAAAAGGTCGCCCTCATGTGAAAATCAGCACCTCTGTGAAATATTGCAAGCTTAAAGCAAAGTTAAAGAACAGTTTGTGAATAAATGAGGCCCTAGGTCAGGGATATTCAATCATGAGCCTGTAGGGCCAAGACTATGCAGGTTTTCCTTCCAACCAGTCACAACGCCACTAATTGGTTCCTCCTCTCTGGTTGAACTTGTGCTAATCAGTGAAATGAGCCGCTGGGGCATTTGGATGGAGGGAAAACCTGCAGACTCTCAGCCCTTAAGGCACATCGTTGCCAACATGACAATTCAAGTCAATTAGTCTCAGTCCCCATTAAGCTCAAGGCACTTACCATACATTACAGCTTATAAAGATCCTGTGTACTTATACTGCATATACTATATTATAGGCCTTACTGTAAGTCACTGGTGGTCAGAGGGGTGGACCTGTGAATGAGTGCCATTTAGACTGAGGCTTGTAGACACACTTCAACATCTCACATTCCACCTCTGACACATCAGACCTGGGTTGGTTCAAGCGGCTGCAAAGCAATCTTCAATTTACTATGTTTACTATGACTTCAAAAAGATGTCATTTTGGATAATCGAGTGCAGCGTGCCACAACAAGTCTGTGAACATTTGTGTGCAATTTAGCAGAGGAGAGTGTGGCAAAATGATGCTGACACACCCCTGACGAGTCATTACCTCCATCTGTGTTTCACCACATAATTATGGCAGGTATAGTGGGGTCTGACGACAATTATAACACTAGTCAATATTGACAAACAGCAATGTTGACTACTGAAAATGTGCCTGCTAAACAATACGCTGTGTGAAATGCCTGGCCAGACGTGCATCAGAGGAAATCCTCCATTATGTTCCACAGAGCAAATACTAAACATTAGCAGCTCATTTAGCCCAAGAACATTTTTTTTTTTTCCAAGTTGTGTTCCCACATGTTGCAGTGCATGATGGAATGTAAAAGCACTATTTTGATTGAGAAATATATAGGTTAGCACAGAGGACAAGCACTGGATATGAAAATGTCTGACAACCTACTTCAACTCCTCACCTTACCCCTGATTATATAAAAGAACCAGGTTTTTATTCAGAGTGCTTTCATTTTCCTGGAACTCAGGGGCAAAATCCACTGGACCAAAATGGACAAGAACTGGCTCCCAACATGCGAATACAGGCAGAATGGCTTGATTAACATAGCAGATGCAATACATTCAACTGAAAGGTCTGGCTGAGCTTTGATGAGAAGGAGCGCTCGGATCAACCGCAGTGGCTGCAGGGAAATGTTCTTCGTATGAATCACGCTTGACAAATCTTTTGCTAGTGGCCATACACCAGTGTGAACTTTCCACACAGCATGAGTGAGTGATGTTGCCTGTTGCCTGGCTGCGCTTGTACATCTTGGAAGTATGCTGCCTTCCACGAAGGCTAGGTACCTACCTGGACACACACCCACTGACTAAAAAGGCAAGAATGTGATAGCAAGCCTCTCCCCGGACTGAACAGTGTGGAATAACATTCTCCAATCACACCCAGTCGGTCAAATATAGCTGCAATCACTAAGGCGATGAGAAATAATTGAATAACAACAGATGAGATCAAAGGTACCACACGGTGTTGGTTGATGAGTTTCTGAATCTTTGTGTGGCTGCTTATGTGTCATCATAGTAATCATCTACTGAGCCATCATTTCTGTGGGCTCCTCCCTTTTCCATGGGAAGAAACACAGGCTCCATACTAGGATATCATCCCACAATAGAATCTTAGTTAACAATATATTATTTTTGAAGTGATAATGTGCACGTTTCTTGTTTTTCCCTTTCATTTTGGCGACACCTTTGGTGATAAGCGGTCGGTTTTTAAACGTGCTGCCCTTCCTTTGAGCGATTCATCTTTTTTTCCTTCGATTTTCTGTTGAAGTTGTCGAGTTTCTTTGTCTGTTCAGCCATGGTGTCTGGCTTCTGGCTATTTATTCCGAACAAACCGCTGTTGCAAACCGCTGTTGCTGCTTCCATAAACGGTGGAGGGTCTTTCCCAGGAAAGACCTACCCATCTAATAGATGTTTAGACCAGAAAATGTAAGAACTGGCTGTAGGTTGAATCACTATTGTATGGCACCAATCGATCATAGACGAGCAAAACAGCCATGTATATATTTGGAAAGGTTGTGCATTATTACTATACTTTACTATAGTCAATCGTGTCTCTACAAAAAAGCCTATCTAGGACGAGACTAGTTCTTTACCTTAATTCATGCATGCACGGCCCCTTCTTGAAAACCCCTCGCCACTTTCCTGCAGCTCATGAAGCACTTCCACAGTGGGCTGGATTGTGTCCATTGTGAAGTACCGTTTCTAACAAGACAAGGACACTGGGGCACTGGCTCCACTTATCTCTCTCAGCATCATCATCTGGAGATCGTGTTACTGCTGTTCACGCTAAACAGACTCCACACTCTGCTGCTCAGCAATCAGGCCATTTCACCACATCTTCTACATGCTCCACTGCCCCCCCCCACCCCCCCTCACAAAAGGTATAGACAGAGGGAAATTCACCAACCACCACTTTGTTCAAGTTCATCACACGCACGTACTCTAAATATCCTGTTGCGACGACGCACCTCAGCCCATTCAGATTCTTCTTTGATCTGGGTCACAAAGCACTGTGGTAGGGATGGAGAAGTACTCAGCATCTGCCAACTCATCTGTGTTGTTTCTAGTTAACTTGACTATGACAGAAAGAACAGAACCTGTAATGTTCCTGTCCGAGTTAAACTGAAAACCACACTTCTCAGAAACAAGACCAAAAAAAAAAAAAAAAAAGACTTCAGTCTGCAGAGATAATACAGACTGATACTTCCTGCAGAAGGCACACACACAAGTTCATGTTCCTCAGATAGAAAAGCTGCCTGTCATAGGACCTAAAGTAAGCTCTTTTAGGTGACAAATAGCTAAACTCAAGAAACCCAGTTCGTAGAAAAGGAGTGAAGCAGTTCTATTGCTTCAATTCAAACCTCAATGCAATTGTAAAACAAATGAAAAATCCTTCCAGAGTCAGAAGCTAAATGAGTTGGCCATTGCCCTATTTCCTCAAAAAAGCCACTGCATTGCTCTGTCCAAAATTATAGAGGACTGTTTTTGGTCCCTGGGTGGTTTTAGTTCTTGACTAAGTAACGGCATAGTGCTTTAAAAGAAAAAGCAAAGCCATCAGGAAACAAATACAATTCAAAAAGTGGAGAGGAGGGAAAGGTAGAGCAGACACACGCAAGGCAGCACATCACCACCACAACGTACAGGTCCACAGACTGCAGTCAGCGGGGTCGGGAACACGAGGTTTCAATGGGACTGTTCTGGATAACACATGAACCCTGACAAAACACCGTTAAGTGCTTTCCCACCTGCCAAACCCAACAGCCAGGTCTATTTACCTCTAAACACTTGGCGGGTTTGAAGTGACCTGAAGGAACAGCCGTGTCTAGACGCTTTGAGAGAGGGAGAAAAATACATTCCTGAAGAGCTGGCTTGAACTTGAACCGTTATGGCTCCGCTGCATTCAGAGTCATCACCCCGAACAAACCGTTGTAAGGGGAGAAGTAAAAAAAGACAACAGCATGCCAGATTCACGGGTTGGTCTAATGTGACATGAATACTGACTTTGAGGTTCCCTGGTCCGGCCCATTCACAAATCACACAGGCTGCTTGCTGTGCAAAGATGCACGCATGCCTTTCTCTCTCTCCAATACTTTTTATTGAGGATGTGGAGTACTTAGTGCTGCAAACTCACAGTGGTAGACAATCAGCGTGGCCTTACTTTCTTCAGTAACTTATATAAAGTGAGAGTCAGTTTCCACCTATTCTGCATCATTAGCCAACACCTTAAAGCACCTGGGGTTGGTATCGCACACATACCTGGCATCAATCATAATCAGTAATGCCTGGTTGCTTTTTATAACTTTCCCACACAATTAATGAACAGTATTGAAACAAGTGAGATGATCATAAAAAGGTAAGACTTCTTGCCATACAAATTTCACAGCAAAACTATAAACTATGTATAATGACCGATAGGAATATTGTGACAACAATATTACCATAGGAGATAAAAAAGAAATATCATGGTGTGATAAGCCCCCTGTCAACTCACTATTAAGGAGCCTATCAGGGTCTCCGCTCGAGTCTTGTAGGAATATTCCAGTGGTTTTTCGTTTGTGCTGAGTTGCAGCATATGATGTCAAGATGGATATTGCTTCTATTCTGAATACGTTATGAAGAAATGTGGAAGTAAACGTGGTTCTATCAGAAACAACAGGCTCCAGTTGACTTACCAAGGTGAGCTGTGTGATTCCTTCTACACCTGCAGGTCCTGTGAGCGCTCCACGCCACAACACCAAACACGCCCGGGAGGGAGATGGCAAGTCCCAGTTCGCTTCACCCTGACGCACCGCTTGCCTCCAAACGAAAACCCCAAACAAAACAGAAAAACGGCGTTATACGTTTCCTCCACTGATCTAGGACTACTGGTGCGGTGATCAGACACCGACTGTCTCTCTGGACTTTCCTCGTTGTGGTTTTCCGATGGAAAGGAGGGACGCGCGTAAGCCACCTGCGCACACAGGGATGAGTTCACGGTGCCATGTGCTGTTACCAAAATAAAAGGCTCGACAGCGGCTGCAACCCGGGGCGTGTCGCATAAGAGAGAAGGGAGGAGAGAGAGGGAGGGGGGGGGGTTTGTCGGAGTGATAATTGAGCAGTTTATCCAAAAGCCTGTTTGCGTTTTGTCTCAGCGCGCCACCTGCAGACGGAACATCGCAGTGCGCGCTCCGGAACAGAGGCGTCACTTGACTAAACCCCAAATGCCTGGTTCCATTTGCCACTAAACTTCCAAACCCGCTGATGTAAGCTACATTTCAGAAGACAAACCAAGCAGTGAGGGATTACTGACAAGATGTAATTATTTGGTCATGTGAGTTTTAGACACAAAACTGTTTGTGCACATAGAGGAGGAGACACTGGGCCTGAATGATGTTGCTGGTAACCCCTGATTATTATTGATCTTTCACTCGATTATAATGATACAAACTATAAGATCAAAATACCACCCAGTTACCTACACACGTGACTATTTTACATTTGCACTTTACCCATATGCAGCATGGTAAGTGCAAGCTTTCATAGTGTCCATGTAGCCTATAGCTTAGAATATGATGAAGACCTGATGGTGTGTACATTTTTTTCAATAGTTTCTCTTGGTGATCGGCATTTATAATAAGTATGCCTGTGCTCCCAAGATGCCTCTGAGTTAGCTGTGTATATGCTATATTGTATTATTGTATTACAACCTTTCAAATGCTCCTCATCCTCTTAGGACTTGAACTGACCTAAGCTTTTAATATATTAAATTAATATATAATAAAAAATAAAAAAAAGTTTAAAATGTTATACTGTATGCCTCAGGTTAAGTAACATTATCACTGTGTGTGTGTGTGTGTGTGTGTGTGTGTGTGTGTGTGTGTGTGTGTGTGTGCTTGCCCAGGTGTGTCTGTGTCCATTCTTTACAGGTACTTGCTTTATGTGTTTGCTGGATAATTCAAATAATAATTCAACGACAAGACAATAAAACAAAGTGAACACACGAATCAAATCAAAGCTACTTTTAATATCACTCTGTATTTTTTGAATTGTATTATTAAAAAAGTCTGCGTACCATATATTGAGATACATTGTTTTATGAGGAAAATATATTATACTTTTAATTTGATAAAAGGTTACAGTCTGTACAATCATCTTTTGTGTCTAGTACATTAAGATTCATTTTTTTACAATGAAATTATGAATATATCCAATGAAATTGCAAATGACTTCATGACAGGGATCAATTTTAGTTAGGCTTACAAATGTCACACTGGTCGACGGTTACGCTGATTTTACGAATACTGTTGCATCATACTGTGTGAGAATGTTAAACCGATAAGCAGAGAAAACACTGTTAAAGCAATAATAGCAAACATAGCCTGCAGTAGAAATATAGTAAGTAGGGAATGTTTACAAAGCAATCTCACGAAATGTTAGAATTGGCACATACAGCATTACTTCAAATTCCAGCTGGGAAACCATTCAGTCATTTGGAGGATACAGTTGATACTGTACAGCTCCTGCTCTTATAAATGGTTGAAATTCACCTACAGAAGATTGAAAGTCCTGATACAGCACAGAAAACAAGGTCTCATTTTCTCTCCTTCTACTTCTTACATTCAGCTTTCAGCTTCACCAATTCCCCTGCTGACAGTTTCATCAAAAACACAAATCTGTTACAATGAATAACACGAAGACAGCAATACATGCATTAACTGTATTTGTTCTGCATAGCCACATTGCATGCTGTAAACCTAATAGGCGTGTTTGAGCCCTCTCTTTGCTCTATTTAAAGCACAAAGTTGTCTACAGGCGGTCATGTCGATGTTGCCTCAAACTCGCCCGGGGTATTTTCAAAGATCTGAAATAAAGTTTGGGGAAGATATTTAAAGGTGACATTCATCATCAAGTTATATGACAGCAGAATATGGCACTCCAGTTCCTATTCTCAGGCGTCTGTGATTTGCGATGGCACTTTGGTGATAAAAGTAGAACGCAGCATCAGACTTTGTGGGAAATGTCAGAGGACCTCAGATGGGAGAAGCGTTGCTCAGTGGGGCGGAATGTAAGATTTCCTGCAGCTGCAAATAGTGGTGGGACAAAAAAGTCCTTTCTTTGCATCTGAAACAGTATCATCAGCATTCATTCTTTCCTCTCAAGTGGTGTGCATATAAACACTCCCAAGTCTCTGTGGAACACACACACACACACACACACACACACACACACAGGCATGCAGGGAGGTGAGAAACCACACAATGTTCCTGGCTTCACCTCTGTTCTGGGAAACAGAGCAGAGCAGCTGTGTTGGTCTCTGGTCAGAGTGAACATGCAGGCCTGACTAAACCAGGTTTGGGAGTGTTGGGTGCTGCGGTGTCAGAGCAGGACTTGGACATGTAGCTGGAGTGATTGGCTTGTTTAAAGCAAGCTGGGTCTAAAGAGTCATCTTATCAGTCCAGGTGGCTGTGGTGGGCAAGCAGCTTTAGTGAGGAAGTTAAACCGGTGACACATAATTCCCAGGGAAAGTCCCAAAGGCACGAGTCCGTTCTGACGTACCTACGGAGAGGGAAGAGCACATGCTGTGGTCACAGGGTGGAAAAAAATCAATGGGAATACATAGAGTAGCAGAAAAAAGTCACACCTGACTGTTTCTCATGATCGTAAAGACATTTTGATCTAAAGGCATATGCTTAAATGCTTGAAATTAGTTTCTTAGACAAATATAAATCGTGAAGTTGATGCCTATGTATGTATTTATTTTACAAAATTTTAACTGAAAGAAAAATGTTTTTTGCAATGCACCCACAAGTACTTTTCATTTAGAACTTGATATTTGAAATTTAGAGGTGGAGAATGTTGAATCACAAGTTAAAAGTTAATTTGTGGAATTTCTTTTTTTGGTCACTGCAAAATTCCTTTTGTGTTATTTCATAGTTTTGATGACTTTACTATTATTCTAAAATGTGGAAAATAGTAAAAAAAAATAACCCTTCTATGAGTAAGTGTGTCCAAACCTTTGACTGGAAGTGTATATGAGAACATACTGATGCTATCCTACATTGTACAGTTACACCAGTGAGTCAAACCTGTAATGCTTCATCATGTCCAGTAGAGGGAGCACTCATACAATACATGCTCTGGTATTTCAACGTTCACAGTCCTGCTCCTCACCTACAAACCAGCCGTCATCACATTTCTCCATCACTTGCACAATGTCTCCTTCTCTCAGCTCCAACTCGTCTGTATTTTGCGGTTTGTAGTTGTAAACAGCTTTATACCTGAAATCGAGAACACGGAGCCAAACACACGCAGATTCACCGAGGCTGCAAAACTCCACTAAACAATACACAGCATATCGAGCTACCTCGCTTTGCTTTGAAACAACGTGATCCAGTAACGCCATTCAAAGACTTACGGTTGGCGCTGCACCACTGTCGAACCGGAGTTGTTTGGCACTTGTATTTGCGGGAGGGAGTTGACATGAGGACTAGACGGAGCCGCCTGGTTTGCTATTCCACCCTGTAAGAAATGCAAACCTCACGTCACGCATGTTGAAATGAGATATGACGAACCACATTCCCATCCACCACTTGGGCAACACGAACAGTTCTAAGCGTTATTGGGTGGGGTCATGCAGTGCCTTTCTAACAGGAAGCCGTGAGTGCGGACCTGCGTGGGGTCAGTGTATCTGGGGGTGTTGGCCGTGGTTGCTCCTGCTCTGTGTGTAGATGCTGGCGGCCGAGTGGGTGGTGAAACAGCTCCGGACGCCGAGTTAGCCGAATACGTTCCCCCCCAGTGGTTGTTCTGGTTGGCGGGTGAAGCGGGGTTGGGGGTGCTGTGGGGCCAGAGACTGTTTGTTTCTTTGGACACGGGTGTCTGGGTCGGGGAGCGTGACTGCGAGCCGGCGCTGCCATAAGGTACGGGTGAGGACGGCTTCCGGGGGGAGTGCTCAGGTTCTGGGCTGAGGGAAGTGGGCGTGAGAGGGGAGATCGGCGATCGCGGGCAGGGTGAGTGGAGCGGGCGTCCCGGACTCTGGGGCCCAGGGGAGACGGGGGACTTGGGGCCCGTGGCGTAGTCGTCCGTGGAGTATTTGGTGCGGGGCATCTTGTTGACCTGGACATAGTTGGCGGGGAAGATGCCGCTCCGGCTGGTCCCTGAGATCCTCCCCTCCAGCCACCTGTCGTCAACACGCCTAGTTACACTGATCATCTCACCCTAAGGAACAACAGCACAGACATGAATCAATAGAATAGAGAAAAATAGTCTTTATATAATAACCATAAATATCATTGAAAACATAATACTGCAGGTAGAGACAGTAAAGGAGCTCCACTAGGTAACTTTGCACTTTGGCGACCCCAAGTGGCAACAAGAGATAGTTTTTTAAAAACTTTCCTGGACTTCATTACCATGTAATGTGAAATCTATCAAACTAATCACTCCTCTGACCTAAATTTCTTCTTGGTAGTGTCTGCTAGAGGTGGAGCTGGTAAAAAAATATATTTTGGCAGCAGGTTCAACCATGGCTGGTGAGTCCAGCTTTCTCTGGCAGAATGTTTGCTGCTGTTTCAGAGAAAGATTTGTATTTAGCTCTTCATTTTCTTTAATCACTGAGAACCAAATTGATGCTCACTTTACGAAAAGAGAGTTCCACAGGTAGGTCACCGTTGAAGTTGTACAGAGCCACGGCTTCGCCATAGTCCAACACCTGGATAGTGGGAGTTTTGATGGGCGTTGGCTTCTCTGTGGGGGGCAGAATCTTTGAGGGACAGAGGGAAGAGTTTTAAGCCGGCATCACATAGCAGATAACAAGCACAAAGACACGTTACAGAAACATAGTACGACAGCACCAGCGCTCATTGATGAGAGACGGATAGAGACATACCTCCACGTAGCTGGTGGGGAAAATACCAGCTCTCCCATGATGCTCTCCTTCAAACCAGTTGGCATCTACCTGCCTGTGGATGTAGACAATGTCTCCTTTCTGCAGCATCAGCTCCCTGGAGAGAGGAAGACAATAAGATAATAAGACGCATGAGGAGAAATTCCAGGAGATTACAGGCAGGAAAGCTACATGGAAAATAGTGAACTTCACAAAAGTGCTCAAAACAAATGACTTATTTGCAGATCAGCTCAAACTGCAACTCACTTGGGTGTCTGAGCCTGGAAATTGAACTTGGCTCTTGCTGCCTTCATCTGGACAAACAAGCACAGACACAGAGTGCAGACCTTATCCAACATGCATTTGTTACCAGAACTGTGTAAGTTCAACTAAATCTTTGTAACTAACTGGTGCACGATTTTGTTATTGCACTAATCAAAATCCACAAAATATGAAACACCAAAGCTCAAATCACATGCAACAAACAGTGAAATTCACATGAACGTACCTTCTTCTCCTCTCTCTTAGGTGGGACCGCCATAGTGTCATATGCAGGTAAGAGGCGGTCTACTGCAGAGCAACGTAAAAAGCGGAGAGGAAACACACCCAGGTAAAATGAGCAGGTAGCAGGAACACAAGTTGTATCGATATCAGCAGATTGTGAAATGAGTGCTGCTTTGTTCAGAACGTGTCCCACTGTTATTTTGGAAGCCAGTGTTGCTATGAAAAAGCAATCACGGCCATGCTAAACACATTAGGTGGGAAAGGATCCGAACGTGGAAAGAGCTCGGTGCATGTTCTGCTGAAGTAGACAATCACTCAGGCCGGCTCTCCCTGGACTCATTTCCAAGAAAAACAATTGGATAAAGCTAATCTGTAATCAGGTCTTCCGGCACGGTTCCACTTCCTATTTTTCAGTGCTTCCTCCCCACCCATCGACCCTGTTTTTCTCTGTACAAAAAAACAAAACAGTGAGGGCTTTCCACGCGCCTCATCAGCCTCATTTAATATGTACCACACCAGACAAGCAGATACCAGAGGAAATGAAAGAGAATCATGAGACCCGGAGCAGTTTAGTGGATTACTGGAAGCTTTCATCAAATAAATGCCCCCCTGATTAGTTGAGCGACCTACCAGGCTAAATGTGTTGGGATGAACATCAGTGAGATCAATTGAGAACTATAATAGTCAACCGTTTAGCTCAACTTGGACAGTATATACTGCTACTACTGCGCTGCCGTTCAGCTACCAGAATTCTTAGTAAAAATAAAAGTCATTACCATGCGTGAAGACAGGCCCAGATATTAGACTGACCCAAATGACAGTGTGCATGTGTGTTGCAGAACAACAGGGAAGAAGAGACATCATTACCATGTGTGGGAGCAGAGGCTGACGCCGCGGCAACAGAGCGATGGACGGGCTGCTTTGATGCTGACAAAGAGCTGGGAAAAAAACAACAAGAAAATAAAAGCCCTATATTACTGTCACTGTCCCCTCAAACATTAGTCCAGCCAACAAGAGGGTCCCTATACGATCAAAAGGACAGCCACACACATACACACAAAAGCAAGCTGACTCACTGAAAGAGAGAAAAGTGTGTAGTGTTTGTCTCTGTGGCTCTATACAACCATCTGGCTGCAGCTGCTGGTTTTCATACATTCGATTGGACAGAGATGAGACACAAAGTCAGAGGGAGGAGGGTCACGCAGATGATACTGTCATACCCTTATCGTTGAGCGAGGCTGAATCTCAAACCATGTTTAAATAAAGTTAAGGGGCTTAAGTAAACTCTTGGCTCTATGGCCGAGAAACGTCATTCGGTGATGAACTCTCTATCTTGATGTTTCTGGGTTCATCAAAACTCAGAAACCAAAGCACCCCTCCTCCCCAATTCCTCTTTTGAACTGATTTGCACACATTGATATTCAGTCAGTGTTGTGTTGTGCTCCAGTGTTTGCAGCTGGCTGTGTCCGCCCAAAGCCAAACAACTGGTCCGGATGACAGGAAGCAGCAGTAAAACCGCCATATTCTGCTGTATGTTTCCATTTTACATCTCCTTAGCAACAGGCACATCAAAAAGTCCCTTGGGCCACCTGGTAGGCAAGGGGTCGCCAGGTCATCTTAACAAACATCAACTTGGGGAGAGTCATCTAAACATACATTACACACTAGGTAAAAAATGTGGAATGCTGCCCTCTTGAACTAACAAATATTGTACTTGAACTTGTTAAAGTTCAACAGTTTTCAAGCCGACTGTCCAGTGCGGCGAGTCGCCTAACTTAAAAGGTTCCCCCGCGAAGTTTGGGAGGTTTGCTCTTTGCTGAGTGGTCAAGGGCCTTAATGGCCGGTCGGTCCAATCAGAGCACAGGGTTTCTTGAAACAGCAGGAAGCAGTGGGCAGCGCGGTCACGGTTCAGGTGTTCACAATTGAGGAAGCAATGTAGGAGGCTGGGAGTTGATCTCAGAGGAGGGCAGGTATGTGGCGATCAACCCTGACCATGAACCGTCCCGCTGCTGCCGCCACTGCTTCCAGTTAACAGACACCAACATCTCTAAGAGTCACAAGATTTACATTTGGTTAACATGTAGCCTCTTCGTTATTCTTCATTACTGACTAGTCTCTTCACAGCTTCATCTCTCTGGCGCCACAGTAGTCCACTTGTTAGTGGACAGCATACAGCACAGTAACACCCTTTTGTACTAAAATGACATAATGACTATTAGAGAAAGACATGGACATCTCTCACTCTAGCACTACACGTGTGTCATACAATAAAAAACAAGTCACAATATCAGCAAAGTCATAAATAGAACCTGCTGAAAATATCCCATGTGGAATAATCACATGTTCATAAAGTAATAAAGTCATAGTGTGGTCACTAACCTGTAGTGTGCAGTCCCAGTCCTTGGAGCAGGTCCTGGATCCCTGCCGCTGGCCTCCTGGAAGCAGAGACTACATTAAATACCGTTCCCTGCAGCGAGGAAATCTCACAACAACTTCAGAGTAGAGGTGGTGACCACTCCCAAAGGAGCAAGAAATCCCCTGGGTCCTACGCTCCTTGGAGTACCAGAGCGCTGCCTGTGATTTGTCTGAACCACCTTTGATTTAGGTGAAGTAGAATTACACACGAAGCTGATTCAAATCACATATAAATCAAGACCGGCACGGGAATCAGCAACACTGTTTGAAGCTATTGTTCAAGTCTCCCTCCACCCGAGGACAAGTGCTCGCAACAGTTGAACGTCATGGAAAAGTAAACTTCTGTTTCTATTAGAGATGTGAGGAAAATATGTCTAACAGATCATCTTCATTTAGTGGCAGGCAGATTTGTATTTGCTTGAGGGGGGGTTGGGGGTACGGGGGAGGGGGGGGGGGGATTTGCAGGCAGGTGATTATAATAGCAGACTCATCCAAGTGCAAGGCAGGCAGGCGGTTCCTGTCATCCAGGTCACGGAAGAAAAACAATACACATGGTCAAAGCTAGCAAGCAGGGTGGTCTCACTGAGACGGTCAGCCTTCACTGGGAGTGGGGGCAGGGGGGAGTGAGGGTGAGGGTGGGTGAGGATTCTGCCGGATGGGAGTAGGAGGGATGCTTCAGCAGAGAGAGTCAGGAGGGGGGCTCAGTACCTCACCCCGGCCTCGACGCTGCTTCTTCTGGGAAAGGCTCCTCTCCAGGCCCTGGATCTCCGAGTCCAGCTCAGCCTCAAATCGACTCAGCTCAGAGACCAGACTGGCCTGGGCCAGAGCGGCGTTGGAGTTGGAAGGGCAAAATTAAAATACTAATACAGCATCTTATTCTTAACAGTTTAAGTTTAAGTATCGTGTCAAAGCCGCTCACCTCTATTGAAGGGGATCGGGGTTTCTCAGGTTGTTTGTTCGGGGGTAGACGACCCTGAGGACAGAACAGAGGGGCGTACTATTGTCATCAAATCATCTTATTTTGTTCATCTCTTACACAACAACCTGCTGTTCACGTTTTGCTAGTTCACCGCATGGCTCCCGCTAATCATCATCTAAATGCCATCTGAAATTCTGTCGAGGCTTGTTTGTGTGTGTGTGTGTGTGTGTGTGTGTGTGTGTGTGTGTGTGTGTGTGTGTGTGTGTGTGTGTGTGTGTGTGTGTGTGTGTGTGTGTGTGTGTGTTGTCATTTCATCACACCAAGGTAAGCCACCAAATTTTTACAACAAGGAACTATTTGTTTACCCAAACAGTTGAGGGGGATTTGGGATTTCTCCTGTACTGGTAGCTTAGGAGCAAACAAACAGGCTGATCTCACATCAGCATTCCTAGGGTGTTTTGAGGCATATTGTAAAGATAGCATCTCTGGCATTTGTCCAAGATGCATTTTGGAAGTATTGAGAGATTTAACTAGTAAGATTCAATTCAAGGTTTCTTCCCAGGCGCATTGGATGAACCGTGTCAGGAACAGATAGAGAGCCGATGTTGGATTTGTGAACACAGGGAAGTGAAGACACCAAGGACAGTGTGCCAAACTGGATTATGAGGCTGGATGTAAGACATCAGCGCAGACATGAACCCAGGAGTGTATCTACATAAACACTATGATGACCAGCCAAAAGCACTATAGCAGCCAGCCAAAACTGCCTTCACCCTCTCTTTACAAAGACTTATGGTCCAGTAACACCAGACGATTCTACCATACTTTAAAAGGCTCGGCTGCAGAGAACCGCAGGCTCTTTTTGCATGTTTTTCCTGAAATACTTTGGCTGAACGTGCCCCTCTTAAAGCCAAGGCCTTCCCCCGGCCGAGTCGTCTTCACTACAATCACAATATGATGTCACTCTGAGGGAGTGCAACACCTGATATGGTCTGTGTGCTCAGTGGTTTTATAACCCCCTGTCCAGGAGACGGCCTTGGTTTCTGTCACCTAGAGGAAATGAAATAAGTCTCCATGCTGTGGGCCATTATACACCACAAGAGGTTAACACCATAATACGTATCACAAGACGCCGCAGCTCCCATGGGGGAGTGGAAACAAAGATTCCTTTTCTTCACACACACAGGCGCAAGGCTCAATTTGCACCAGATCTGGGACATTGTTGCAAGAGCCATTCAAAAAAAAAAAGTCATCCCAGATAAATGCACTGCTCTGTAAATCACCAGAGGCGTTTAAACACAGAGACGGATACAGTACACAAAAAACGCTGCACACTCAATCACTGCGGCTCCCGGACAATAAACATACAGTATGTCACAGTGTCGGTGCCACCGGGTTGTAAATTACTGCAGCGGTTAACCTTCCCTTGTCTCAGAAGCTAATCGTATGAGAGAAGGCTGCCTATTGGATCTCCTGAATAAAAGCAGAAGCTATAGCACATCTGGTGAGGAGGTGAAGAGGTAATGTGGACTCGCCTCCGATGTGGGAGTTATTAGTTACATCGCGTGAGAAGACAAAAATATCAGGACTTCAGGTGTTCTCAACTTAATCCATCCTCAAACCTGTTTTTGAAGGCAGCTCTGAAGAAAGCATTCCAGTGATTAGACCCAACAACAGGAGAGTTGCACAAAAACCTCTTTCACCAGGAAACAAAAACCTGAATTCCTTCGGCCATCTAAAGTGTGGGATCGTCGCCTATTTGTTTTAACTGTGATTGTGTTGTAAGGTCTTACCTGGCTGTGGTGTTCTGAGGTGGTGCTCTGTCCCGGCTCAAAGTCAAATATACTCCTTGGTTGAGGGTGCTGCTTCGCTGGGTCTGACAGCTTATCTACATCCTCACTCCTGAAACACAATCCCCCAACACACACACACACACACACACCAAGGACGGCAACTTAATCATGGCGTCATTGTTAGTGCCTGTAACGACAAATCCAAACTTGTCTCTCCCCCCTGGGCTCTGGTTGCTATTCACATAAAAGTCTGTCTCTCACTTCCAGTCTTACATAGCTTTATTGATAGTAGTATTTCAAACACACCTGAAATCAACAATATGTACGGACATTAATATATAATCTGCTACATCATCAGTCTTTATTGAAATAATAATAACAGCTATTAGGTTGTTTAATTTGCACATGATGATGTAATCTCTTGTACATATACAAGCATTTTGCACTGATGAGTGCGACTTTTTTTTGCATTGTATCAAGATATTGAGTCTTTCATGGTCTAAGCAACTGATCTTTGTTTGTATGGTTTATATCTAGTGTGTTGAACTGAACTCAATTGTCCCAAACTCACCAGTCTGGCAGGGCTCCATACGGTGTTAGTCTAAAGAGGTTCTTGTCTGCTTCATTCCCATCTTCTATAGTGGCAGACGGCTGGATCCCTGCAGGTTCAGTGGATCAGTACAGACCGGTCTCAGGTGAAAACAGATCATATAACCAATCAGGACAGCAGATCATTCGCAATTTGTAGTCGGATGGTTTCACTTACGTTCGGCTGACCACCGCTCTGAATCCTCCAGCTCATCTTCTGGTAAACAAACAGGACAACGAGGGTTTTCAGACATGCACTACATCACACCGGAGCACTTGTACACAAATGCACACTTTTCATTCACATACACTTGCAGTGAAGTAAAATGGAGTCAGTGCAGGTTGCCCCTCCCAGGGCCCAGTGGGTTTGTCCTAATCTCAGACCTACTGTAAAATCAATGATGCTTTATTTACCGGTTACCTCCCAGTGCCATTATTCTTATCCATGACTAACTCAGTTCCTTTCTTTGTACTACCAAAAGTATTCATCAATAGCGCCTGAATAAGGTTTGGTATGGTGTGGCACATGATAACCTGTAGCATTCATGTCAGTACTGTAAGACAAAGCACCGGTAGAGTGCTGGGAATAAAAGAATAAAACAGATTGAATCCAGACCAGTGGACTCAGATCACCTCAGTGCTGCGATGGTACCGCTAACCACACCAATAACAAGGAAGAGATAAGAGGAGGGACTATTATGGGAGTTAATAATTTCAACATGCCTTGCCTTTTAAATAATCTGTTTTCTGGATCACCTCCGCTGTGTCTGACACTGACAGAAAGGAATTTTCTCTGGAGGACAGGGTGAGTGTGTGAGAGATGAGGGAGGAGGGGAGGAGGGAGGAGGGAGGAGGGAGGAGGGCAGGGGGGGCCCTTACCTTCTGGCTTCCTGTGAATCTGTCTGAACATGCTCTTGTACCAGTCTCTGGGCTTGTTCACACTCTGGCGTAAGAAAGGAGGGGAGTTGCTGAAAGTAAACAGGTCTGACGAATGGGGCTTTGAGAAACAGCACACTATGGCTATAGCAGCAGCATGGCAGGCCAGCTTAAAGTGGCATAGACACAATGTTTGTGGATGGTGAGAATGAGAACTATTGGTCTTACTGATCTGGAGGCTATGGGCATCCCAGTCTCATCCACTGGGCCAATCCCTGAGAACTTGATAAGCCTTTCCTCCCTGGTGGGAGCCGACCTGCGTGGCAACGTGGCGGACCCCCTGGCCTGGACTGCCGTTGGACAGCCCTCCTGATTTAGACAGTCAAGACAAGAGGTTGTAGCTCATTGCATTTTATCTTGTTCACATCACCAAGTTCAGTTCAAGTAAGAGCACTCATTAGAAAGAGCTTTTTCCCTGACATACAAGGAACCACATTCACATAAAACCTCAATGCATGAACACTGGGACACCATAACAGCAAATCAGCCATGCAACTCCCATCAAGCTTAATGCCCCGCCCTAACAGCCAGACTTTCCCATAATTCAATCAGATGTTATCAAATGAAACTTATATTGTGATTTGGAACCTGAAGCATTGATATGAAGCCCTGATTTGAAAATATATGACCTCACCATATGACTGCGAGGGGCCATAATAGGATCCGAAGCTAAGACTGGTTGGGCCATTTCCGTTCATCTCCGAGACCTTGAGAAGGACAGAATACCCATCAGTCCAAAGAAATACACAGCAATGCAATATGATAGAAACTGTAATTACATCGGATAGATCAATGCCACTCCATGGCTCGAAATTGAAGTTGCGATGCATCACATTTCCACAGGGAGGAGCACTTGTCTACTGAATTCCATGCCAACCTCAAGCATGTCATGAACACGGCACCCAAGAGATAGTTGTGCTTGCCTTGAGCTCTCCGGATGGCAGCCTTGAGGAGCGAAAGGGACTCAGAGGAGGAGTGGGAAGTCCAGGGGAGATGACCACCACCTCCTGGCTCAGCTCCGGAGATGTTAGGAACTGCTGTTGACCTGAAGAAACGCCATCCTCGGAGAAGCCGATCCGGGAGCCATCGGGATGCTCCACCGCCTCCACACGCTGCTAAACGTAGAGCAAATGAGAAGTATGGACGAAACAAAAACAATGTGTCAACGTTGCTCCCGTCGTGTCCTCCTCCTGTCCCTGGGTAAACACCGCTCTCTCTGGGAGGTCATGTGAACTTGTTAGCAACCCAGTTACTCTCTACAGAATAACTGGCCCCTGTGGGGGAGCCCCTGATGAAAAGGCCCCTAATTTATTTAAAGCAGGACCAGTTGGAAGTGCTGTTCCACCCACTTCATCATCTCTCTTGCAGTGACTGCAGAATGGCCTCATTCAAGGTGCGGAGCAGGGCCACTGAAACAGGAGAGGCCCATTATGAGCCCATTAACTACCTATTCACCAGGCCTGCCTATTCTCAGGGCCAAGGGGGCGGAGCTGGGAGCAAAGGGGTCGGGAAAGGGTCGCTGATGTCGACCTCAAAACCCAGCAGTGCTAGCGATGCTCTGAAACCCTCTGGTGCTCTTGCGGTCTCCATAGTGATCGCTCCACCCCTCCCTCATGATGGACAGCCCACCTCTCCTATTGATAGTGTGTATTTGAGTGGGGTGATGCTGGGAGTCGTGGAAAAGTCCCTGTGCCTTGTGCCAAAGGTGGAACTATATCTGCTTCAACCAAAGGCATATCACTGTGCCTCTGCATCGGGATTCTTCATGGAAATACTGGATTGTTCAGAAGATAATTTTCCTTCCCATGATGCACTATACCTTAGTGCTGGATTTCACGCGTTTAAAAGCATGTGTCATACACAGTACTATTCTGAAAATAATACCATTTATTGAACAGTTGGAAATGTCAATAATTGAAACTGGCTTTACCTGAGACTGCATGTGATCTGTTATTGTCCTTGTGTCAGATATAAAATGTTTGCACCGAGCATCAAAGGTATCTGCAAAGAAAAACAAAATCAAGAGTGTCAACAGTGTTTTTTACTTTCTGAGAGAGAAATTCAGTGTTTTTAACAATCACTTTTGCACTTCTGCAATTGATGACCAACTTCAGTAGCAAACGGAAGACACTTCTATTGCTCTGGTCCTCATCCAACTGGAGCTATTTCCAGCAGTGAACTGTACTTCCTCACACTTGTCACAGACTGATAGGCAGGCTTTCAAAACACAAGCTGTCAGCTTCGAAGGTATTCAAGATCAAGATACAAGATACAAGTTTTTATTATTTAGCTGCATTGTCAGTGCATGGCTGCTCCACCCCAAAGAGAAATTGTCTGGAAAATGCTGTGATGATCATTCATTGTAGGTCATCACATATTTACAATGGTCTGTGAAACTTTTCCAAAGAGAAATATTGTGCATATTTGTCTGTGTTTCCGAGTCTTTTTTCTCAACTGTGCTTTTCAGGAAAATGTTTAACTCATTGAGTCATCCAAAAAGTCTCCCCTGTCATAAATCAAACTTTACGTCTAAGGGGAGTTGACAAGTGTTCCATTATCCCACTCCCCCAGTGCTGGAGGGAAAGTTCGCATCACCCACTTTTCCCTGTTACCAAGGCAAAGGCCATTCAAAACAATGACTGTGACTCACATGCCTGCCTCACTCTTCCCTGTCGTACAGTGCAGAGAGACTGGAGGAGAAAGCCGCCAGCCTCCTGGAAGCAGAGTCCAGGTCCTAATCAATGGCACCTTGGAAAATCAGATTAGGCTGCTGTTCAACATCAAAGCCACGGAGGAATGAGGCATGAGGCCATTTCCGCTCGTGTAGAAAGCAGGCACCTCTCATCTACAGTGGCTAAATGGGCCCATAATAACAGAGTTGGCATGGAAACCACAGATTTGCAACCCTACAACCCAGCAACCCTTACAACCCTACAACCCTGGCCTCTGCTGCTCCTATGGGAACAACAGTGAGCCTTTCTCTATTCTGTGTGTGGGGGGTTCATTTAAAAAAAAAATCTCTATTTAAGGTTAGAAATAGTAGCACGGTCTCCATTAAGGGTAACAACAGGGTTCATTTAAGGATTGGGTTGTTTTCTGGTGAAAATGATGATGTGTTCTAGCTTTGGAGCCAAGTAATGCCCGAGTATCGGTCCAGGCTACTACAGGCTGAGAGCTATCCATTTAAGACTGATGAGTTTTCCATGTGGCATTTGCAGCTGAGCATTAGAGTCTATAATCATTGCGGTCAAGACCAAGAAAACTATAAGCACTGTGTCTCCGAGCAGTACAAGACAACGCAGAGCCCATATGGCGATAGAATCAATGTTCCAGTTTCCAGACGAGGATGACACCCTATCTGAGTCATCGTAACAGGAAAAATATGGGAACCGGGCGGAAACATGTCTACAACAATACCATTAGCGGTCAGAGATCACATCATCACAGAGATCCCGTCATCGCCGAGAGCAACCCCAATCAGTTTAGCATGTATATGACAAAAGCCAGCAATGTAAATAAGCTAAATTCACAAATAATGGCTTGTTTGTAATCTGATTTTCAGTGTGTTTGACATGCTGGTCTCTCTCTACCTGCCAGCAGGGCTGCCCTCATTGGCTGGGGACACAGTGGGTTGGCATTCACTTTAAAGGTCTCCTCTCACTGATGGCCGGATAACTAGATGTGTAATTCATTGGCATTTTCGACAAATAGTCTTTCCACACAGGCCTGTTTAATTCAAAACTCCTGAAGGGCAAACAATGGATCTCCTTTCCCACCCACACACTGCTGCCATTCAAGCCTCGACAGCGCCGGAGCACAGGACAGCCGCCTTCTGTTTGCCACAGACATGTATGTCAAAAAGTACGTTGTTACTGGAAACATATGAGACAATATTATTAATGAGACACAGAATCAATATGTATTGGCCAACTGCGGTAGGAGCGTTACAAAAACAGTATTTATCCTGAGGGATGCCTGAAGTCAAAGCAACACTGTGGCAGCAAAACATTGTGCAACATATGAATACAGCTGCAACCCATCATTATATTAAAATTAAAAAAACATCACTGTAAATCTATTTAATTAAAGAGTAATTAGAGCACAACTAATGTGATTACAATGTTGTAACAGTCCTATTACATGGGTAATGCAATAACAGAGAGTGCATGAACAGCTGTATGGGCCGACTGCGTCACGTACTACTAGCATCAGGATGAGGAGGCCTATGCCAAAATAGATAATCTCCGTGTCACAATGAATTTGTCCAGGGAGTTAAATCCAACGGAGGAATCCTCCAGCGCTGCACACATTCCCAGCGGCGAACACAATCCTGCCTAATAAGGAAAACTCAGCGCGGATATCTAGAGGAAAAAAGCCACGTCCAGAAAGACTGGCTCTCCCCGGGTTCGCTCAGAGCACCCGAAGCATTCTTATCTAATTACTGAGATTCGACAGCACAGGCAGCGATCAGCTTTCACATGAGGAGGGGGGGGGGGTCCTAGAGTTGGTGCTGTGTGAGTACCTTGATACTATCTTTCTGAAATATGTGCACTATGTAGCCTAGTTAGGACAAAAGGCTATAAACCCCCTCAAACCCCTATTAGGTGAGAAATCCATAATCACCGGATCAGTTTGAAGCGATGGCAGAGAGAACGCCATAAAAGGTCCACGTGAACTCATCTTGAACATGAGCTCAGCACTGAGATGTTTCTTGTAACCTAGATGCCCTACTTTGACAGATGGTCTGCACAACATCAGCATTGCATGTTTCTGTCTCATTTAACCATACTTGTTGCCCCCCCACCCCCCGGGTGACAGGCTAAACTGGGACAATGGCAGAGGATAACTGAGGACATGCAAGATGAGTCATAGGGGGTTTCTGTATTTCCTCTGAATATCTCTGTCCTCAGGGAACTCATCTGGGCCAGACGTTAAGCTTTCCTCACCATCCACATACACCATAACGCTCCGCTCCACCAACATCAACCCAAAGACCAGCTTTCATCAATATTGATCAGAAAACGTGTTACTTCACAGAGGCATCGGGGCCTTTTTTTTTCTGACAGGAGCAGATGAGGAACCAGACTATTTATGTGAAGTTGCTAAGAAGACTTACTCAGCAGCACAGGGTGAGTGAACTTCACCACACCCTTCTGACAACTGTGAAATCTAATGGGAGGTTTCCACTGCCGAAAATAGCAGCACAACTTTGACAAAGTAATGAAATTATTGCAGGGAAAATGATATTTGCGAACGTGTGAAAAAGTAAAACGATTCATATACATTTTTTTACTTTGACCTTGTTGCCAAAGCCCACAGCAAATGAAGGTTTCCTAGGAATCAGCGCTATAGTTCTCGTTCAGCGATTGAGATCGGCTGATGAGAAATGAGTTTGCCATGAAATCATTATTCTACAAACTACACTGTCACTCTGCATGTGTCATCAATTTCCCCTCTTCTAACCCTCCCCTTCTTCCGTGGAAGGATGCTTTCTGTGACCGGGCCTGCCCCATGACCTCCCTCTACACCACTTATATAGCCTCTTGCATTGTTCTCTCCAGGAAAAAGACTGTCAAGACGACCGCACATATCCTAATGAATAAGTGTCACAGTGGTGACCCGTGAACCTCTACAACACCCGCAAACTTCTGATCTGTGGTCAGAACTGTCCATACCTACAAGTCACTGACTGCAGAGTAGGTGTTCATGAGCAAGGATTGCAAGTCCTTACACTGAAACCAAATGAAAAGGTAAATTGCAAACTGATCTCCAGTCATTAGTCTGCCTCAGTGTGTAGGGTGGTGGAGAGAAGAAGGGCCTGGTTAATCATTGACTTCATAAGGTGGAAACTACTGCACGCAGTCCAATGAAGGGATCCAAGTCCTGCTCACGTACATGAGGGAAACCAGCCATACACATGCTTGTTTGCTTAAGGTGGTCATTTTGTTTGGGTTAGCACAGGTCTGCAATACGTTTGACCTTAAACACGCTCAGTAGTATTTTACAGCCATCACACACTGTAAACATACTGCATCATTTTGATCTTCCGATGTTTACCCTCCGAAAGTGTTCTTCCTCCTCCCTGGATGATACTGCAGCACCTACTGTCATAGCAACAGATAGGAGAGTAATGTCTTATCAAAACCGTTGGCTAACAGTGTTATTTCTGCCCAATAAGATGTGTAACAGAGTGATAAAACTGAAAAGATCCTCGCCTGAAGAAGCTGCGAGAGCGAAATCGCATGAACATTTGGTGAACAAATAAAAACTGGCATAAATTTCCAAACATATTCGGTGAGTCAGTGAGCAGTTATGTGAGAGATGTGAGAGGTCCGGCGAGGCTGATCGCAGACTCCGTGCTTCCCCTACCCGCAACTTGGCAGATGTTGGGAACGCAGGACGTAGCCCATACAAGGTCCTGGAGCTGCAGGTTTATGATATGCGGTTATTGGGGGATACACACATTTATCAGGAGGGAAACTATTTCACCTCCTTGTATGGTGCGACTTCAGAGGAGAGGGAGTCTTTGCGCGCTACTTGTCAATGGCGAGGCACTGTGTTCCCAGCAGGACCCCCGCGAGACACTAAATCACAGCCTCTCTCTCTCTGTGTGAGATGAACCTGCAGTTAGCACAATGTTAATGGAGCTTTGCATCCAGTATATGCTGCTTTTAACAAATAGACGTTATATCATGAAAGTTTTTTTTTAAGATCAATATAATAATTACAATCTGTGTGACAGTAAAAACATTAACTAGAGGAAAAAAAAACCTCACACACACCCTCATGGCTGTCATTTTTCAGATTCAAAGTTGAGCATAGCCTGTGGAGCTCAGGGGGGACTATCACTAATATCACAAAGGGAATCAGAGCAGGGTGTGGAAACGATCCTGACAGTAAGAGGAGCCTCTAATGTGATGGTGGGACAGACCCCGGGGTCCAATAGGCTTGATGCCCGGAGCAAGATGTGAAACCAGTCTGACAGGTCAAATCATTTCCTGTTGCATCATTACTTAAATCCCTTGAGCCAAGCTAGCAACTGTCAGCGCATCCATACCCAACTGGGCAGAGCAATAAGAAATGGCGTGTTGGGCAACAGTGCCCGTAGTGCCCTCCCTCTGCTTCTGCGGTGAATGCCGGGGCGCGCCACTCGCTGAAAAAGCCGAAGCTCTGCCAGCTAGCTCCCACGGGACTGTTTCAACATCAAAACGCCACAGGTCACATGGCTCAGTGAGGATAAGAGGACTTTTCTTCAGGTGCACTCTAAAAGCATCCCTCTGTGTGGCCATCCTCAGCTCTTTTTTTTTCTTTTCTTTTCTTTTTTTTTTTTTCTCTTTAAGACACTGACAAATTCCTGGGAAAGTCTGCAGCGCTAATCCTGCGAGGCGGCGTGTTCACACTGAGCGGTCGGGCAGGTTACTCAACCCCCCCCCCCGGATCAAAACAGACCGTACAAACACCCTACTGGGCGCAAGAGCACGTCGTTACAGTGTGGCTGGTAAACACATCGTAGTGGTTTTTAATCTATCACTTCCTGTAACCTCGTGGGGGAAAAAAAAAAGTGTACTCACCCGGAATATGCCACCGGCCACTTAACTCACACCTCTTCAAGTCTTGTCTGCTCAGTGGAGCGCATGAACGTAATATTTCAGAGGGTAGTCCTTCACTGCTCTCTCTCTCTCTCTCTCTCTCTCTCTCTCTCTCTCATGGAACACAGGACACACAATCTCTCTCTCTCTCTCTCTCTCTCTCTCTCCCTCCCAGCCCTCGCTCCGCCTGTGAAGGACTTCCCGGTTGACAGGCATCGCTATAGCAACCCCCCCGGGCCCTGTTCAAAAGGCACCCTCCTCTCGGGCTTGTCAGCGCGGGGCACCTCCTTCAGTGAAGAAGCCCCATTGTTGTGATAAGGTGATATTTCACAGCGCGGGGGTTAACGAAAGGGGAACGCAAACAGTTCATCACCTCCACCTCCCAGACGCTCCACGCCGCCTTCCTCCTAGCTCTCCCTCTGTCCCGTGCCTCCCTCATCTTTGTGTGTGTGTGTGTGTGTGTGTGTGTGTGTCATGGGGGTGCACACAGAGGTCTCAGGCTAGTCAAAGGGACGAAGGGATAATAGGAGCTCTCTCTCTCTCTCTCTCTCTCTGTTCCAGGAGCTCTGCAAGCTTTTTTCGGACTCATTAGTCTTTGCTGTGGTCCACCACTGACACTGGAGCCAGGGCTGGTCTGTTCAGACTCTCTGTGCTCGCTCACATCCTCCTGGCCTTCCTCCCCCGTCATATCTCCAATATCGCTGGGTTATCGCTCCACTGACCACAGACAGAATGACGTCTCTCCTGCTGGTGGCATCATGGAATAAAAATGCAAAGTAGAAGATACAACATTCAAATGTAGTTGAACACATCCGGTGGGACGCTGGAATATCTCACAGCGGTCAAACCATGGAAACAACAACAGTACGAGGAGCAAGAAACACATTCTCACATTCCTCTGCTGGTCTTGCTGACATGCCGAATGAAACTAGGGTTTCCAGTTTGCCCGCAGTTCCTGCCAATGAAGACAAACCGGTGAAAAACCTGAACTCTAACATGCTGACGAGCTTGTTTTGACTTTTGGGTTTTCTGGCGATTCTCGTGCAGCAGGTAGACTTCGTTACAAGTTCCACGTTGCAGGGGTGGGGAGGTGCATCTCACTTTCTGAGATGCACTTTAATCTCTCAGAGAGCCCTATAGCAATAAAATAGAGATAAAAGTTTAACAAACACTGGTCAATGGTCTATCCATCTGTGTACGTGAGAGATAGACAGAGCAACAGACAGAAAAGGAGAGAGAGTTTATCGTGTCCCGGGCCAGGTCCGACTCAGAATCGAAGGAGTCAGCTCTTTTTTAATAATTCAGTGGTCTGGCTTGGTAGAGCGCAACTCATGGCAAATACCCATATCCATTTACTGAGCCTGTACGCCGCTCCTCGCAGGGTTGTTTTTGCCAAACACTTGAGCCGCTGAACCTGAGAGGTGAGCTGGGCAGTAGGGGCCGTCGCTGAGGCTCGACCATAGTCTGTATCCAGCTGGACTAGACACCCCCCCCACCCCCCCCACCCCCCCCACCCCCCTGCTGTGACCACATCTGACACCCTGTCACTCTGCAGCTAAATGAGGTAATCACGCAAGAGGTGATTGCTGCCTTGGCTCAGGACCCAACACGGCTCTCACGCTGGATATTTGTCCACTTTTTCTCAATCTGTTGGCCAAACAAACACAAATCCTCATGGTTTCTTTGCCTCCATCGCTGCTATCAGCGAGACACAAACTGGAGAGGAGGGAGGAGGCACCTTCTTTGAGGTGGATGACCTGTACAGACCTATACTATGTTGCGTCCCCACTGTAAAGGCCATGCCATTGTCCTTTCACAGTGAGTGGTATGTACTAGCATGTTACTACGGAGCAACCATGAAGCTCATTAAAAGCCTTGACACCCAAAAGATTCCAGCGAGTGACTAAACCATGAACCATCTGTTACATAATCATCAACTACATCACCTGATGACTAGAGCCTCTATTTGGGTAGGAGAAGCTTCACTCCGAGAGGCAGCAGGTCTGTCAGAATGGAGGGAAAGTCATGAAACAAAACCCAGATAAAGAATGTCTCTCCATAGCACCTTGGAGGGCAGAGAGGGAGGCCTGTGTCATACGCGTCATACTCTGAGGCAGCGCTTATGGAATGTCTTTCAGAACAACACAAAAGCACCAGTTTATTTTACCAGTAAACATCCTGCTGGGTAGTCAGTCCATCTCCCAGGCCTCTGGGTCACTCTGTTGGCTGATGAGAACAAACATTCCTGGTATAGTCATATATCCCCATGGGACCTGCCGCTCTTGGGATGCTTCGTTTGAGAAGCTTTCCACTTAGTGCACCCTTGGGATAGAGGTGCTGGGGCAGATAAGCCCGCTGCCCGCCGGAGCCAAATACCGAATCGTCCACGTCAGGAATATCAAAGCCAGTGAAGATAACAGCTACGGTGCCACGAATGTGAACATTATTATTATTGCAGAAACACAATTATGGGTCCAATTTACAACATTTGGAACTGAAAAGGTCAACAAGTGAGTGAATACACCTTAGAAAACAGGGCAATATGTGAAACATGGCAGAACAAAACAACAACTACAGCCACTACAGGAGCCAGTTTGGGGCTAGACGTCTGTCGATAACTACCTTCTGAACCACAGACGGGAAAAGATTGGCATCTATTGTGGTAAAGCTCATTCCCTCCCCTTGCTCTACAAACACTCAACTGTTGCTCAACGGCATTCTGACAAAAATGAAAACACAGAGCAATGATAACCAACCCGCATATCCAGTAGGCATCTTGTCTCTTGTCTCAACAACAACAACAACAACAACAACAACATGATGCTGTGCTGCAATCAGGATAAGAGTCAATTCAATTTACTAGTTCACAAATCAAAACAATTCACATAACAATGACTATCATTGGCAAAAAAAGAAGAAGCTTTTTTTTAAATAGTGAAGAATATCCACTTCCTGAGTTGATACTAACCCTGGCTCTAGTCATGGTGGGAAGTTGTACAGTACTTACAGAGCAGTGCAGGCTGAGCAATGAGGTCTCCTCAGTGCTGAAGGAGACAGGAAGAGAATGAGAAGGACGGAGGGAGGGAGGGAACCACGGCTGCTGCCTCTCTCTCTCTCTCTCTCTCTCTCTCTCTCTCTCTGTCTCTCTCTCTCTCCCTCTCTCTCTCTCTCTCTCTCTCTCTCTCTCTCTCTCAGGCCAACAGGGTGTCTTTTATCTTCAGTGAATGATTCAACTCGGGCCTGAATGTCTCACTGAGTGTGCGTGGGTGTGTATACGTGTGTGGTGCATGTTTGCATGTGTGTGTGTGTGTGTGTGTGTGTGTGCGCGCATGCCTGCACTAGTCCTGCACTCTAGAGCTCATCAGGGAGAAGGGACTCAGTAATAGTTTCCATCCACAGCTGGAAATAATAGAGATTCCCATACAGGCACAGGCCCACTGGCACCGCCCTTTAGTGTTTTATGAGCAGAAAAAGACGAGGCAATTTCCATAGCCATCTCAATAAACAGGCCCGTTTGACACACATTCAATAATACCACGGTCAATTCAATACCTCTCAGATGTTGTGTCTATCACTTTCATCTCAGACACAAAAGGGGAGCCCGGTGTGCTTTCCCTCGAGATCCAGGTGGCTCAGTTAGCGGAGTCAGCGCACTGACCTGTCACTTTGCAATGTCCGTCAACACATTCAGATAAGAGCATTTGTAGGCTTGGATAAATACGCACGTGCAACTGCATACATGCATATACTTGGGCCCACACACACACACACACACACACAAACACTTGAGGGCCTCACAGAACAATCAGTGTTTCCATGTTCTGTTCCAACACCAGGCCCCGTGACACCCACCCAGTATAGGAAAAGGCTCGCAGCAAAAGGGATGAGAAGCAGGTTTACCTAGTGCTGACGCTTCCCAGTTTAACTCCACAATATCATGCTGTCACATTTTGCTGCATAATGATATGGTTGTGGCTCAACTACGTGGACCTGTGTACTTACCGTGTGCTTCCTTGGGCTGTCCTCTCTAAGCTCTGTTAAGTGTCTGATAAGTGACAAGTCTATCTGTCTGTTCCCACTCCCACATTTCCTTGTCCTGAGATACTCTCTGAGCCCACAGAGGCCTGGTGAATTCCTCCACTCTGGGCCCAGACGCCGCTCTCGGCCCTGCCATCCAAGATAAACATTTACTAGCTTGGCTGTGAGATCAACGACCAAAGGTCACATCCCTTTCTCTTTCTCTCCCACCATCCCATCGCCACCTCAGACCTGGGAGACAACCGGCGTCTGCCAGCAGCACCTCAATAACGCCTTGGATTACTTTCAGTGGACTCACTAGTCACAATGAACAAGCAAACAATTCACGTCTGTAGGAAGAAATGATGTGGATATAGAGAAATGATAATCATATAGGCCATGTTACACATGTTCATGGAGCTGTCTGAGCCATGATAGCCATGATATCATTGCTTATTTGGGTGCTAGTATTGTGTGTGATTTCAAGATTATGGATTTATTTTTTACAACAAATGAAATATCCATTCTTCAAATCTAGTCAAAAAAGTTCACTCCCCTACAAAAAACTATTTCACACGAATAGGCTTTTATCAGCTATACAACACTGCCTCCTAGTGGTGACTAAGAATTGCATGTTTTTTTCCCCCAACTTGATTGTACTTCATCTCTTCCCAGAATGATTCCTCCATATCATTGCATTTCCTTTAAACAGTATACTCTGTTAATCATTAGCTTTACTCATCAGCAATAAAGTTTATGTTGATACAGGAGCACAATAAGAGTAATAAAAGTGTTGTAAATCAGGCTGCAGCAGGATGTTGCACTTTCACATTTAGTCAACCTGATGTATCATCAAAGTCCGCCTTCCACTTTTGTAGCAAAACCATTTACCAATTACCAGACTCCCTGCCTGCTCTTATCTCCTTTGATTTAAACTTTAAACAGTATTATCTTGTATCATATCTTTTATCTATTATCATAACATCATAACACCCACACTTTTCTCCACATTTCACTGAAGGTATGTTACGCCATACAGCTTGTAGTGATGTTAAGTGGCCTTGACCTTGGCTTGCATGCCCGGCTTGTATAGAAAGACTCGGAATCATCTGATCAGAATTTGAACAATAATCGCCAATTTATTTATTGACACGAGTTGGCTTTGACATGTTTTAAGGGAGAGGAGATGTCAGTATCATGAACCAGCATGCATCCTCCATGTATTTAAATCACTTTAATAAACAACACTTTATTTCCAAAAATATTGTATTAAAATATGATAGAGACAGAATGACTGCAGACATTGTGATTAATTCAGTTGTTCATCAGAAGAGATAGATAGATAGATAGATGTACTTTATTAATCCCAAGCTGGGAAATTGCAGTGTCAATAATGACAAATCTTACTCTTATTTCACAGTTTCTAACCCTAACCTTCACCCTAATTGGCACAATAGGTTCATGAATTTGACCCCATACACATTATCAATACATAAATATTACATATATAATATATACAATTATAATAAATTAAATATAGCAGATTCATACATAGCAACATATACAGCTGAAATAGGAAATTGAGAAGAAAGGTAAAGAAGGGTAAAAGTAATTATTATAATAAACGTTTTGATACCAAACTATTTTTAAAAACATTTTGCAAAGTGCTTTAACAATTAAAAAAATACATCAGAATTGCTTTAATGCAAATCTATACAAATACGTTTTAAGTAGTGATTTAAACGATGACATTCATGATGATTGTGCTCATCTAAGCCCTGTTATAGATCATAGATTGTCTTCACCAAAGAACATTTTGATGCTATTATTCAATAGATTCTAGATTCTATCTATTAATTGATTAAAGTGCGTGTGCAGTTTCTACAATTTTCACAATTTCATACAAATCACATTTTAAGAAGTGTTTTTTTTCATCCTAGATGGATTTACACCTTTCCTCAGCTTTTCTCATAGTGACGTCTTTATCAGAGTCATTCAGCAGCTTGTGTCCAGTGTTGGAAAGTGTCTCTGCCGTGGGGGGGGCAGACTGGTGAATGTCAGAGCTCACGTCGACACAGTGGGCAGCTGCCAAACGTCTCTATGACTCTGAAGGCGCACTGTTGGCATACACACCGGTGGCCACACCGCAGAGTGATGCTGGTCTCCTTGTCCATACACACCACGCATCTCGTCACGGTCTCTGAGTCTGAAATTAGAACAGAGGGTTCACATCACATGATCTACAGTGAAGCCGCCGAGTTGTCCGCACTGTTAAATATCTTGCTCACACCACGCCTTTGTGTGCTTTACATTTCTTGCAGCTACTATTCGAACGACCTTGACAACTAACAGCTGTCAAGGTCAAACGGTTCTGTCAATGTTTAGCTACGCCTGCATGTCAGTCCTGACATTGATCTTCGGTCAACCGAGGAAAAACTAGTTGAACTATTGATCAGCAACAACTATGCCATGTTGCAGTGACTTTGCTTACCTAGTGGGAGCTCCGTGGCTGGATAGGAGATGCAGTTGTTACTGTTTTCACCGAGGCGTCCTGAGCAGGAGTACACATCAGGAACGTGGTTCGAGTTGTAGTGGTTGTCAACATTAGGTGAGGGAAGGTATTCGGGTGCAGGACAGGACCTCCTTCTGATGAACCTGAGAAACTTTTTCTCTGAGCCTGCAGAAAAAAATAAAATAAGAATTGTTTACTCTCATTCCATGTGTAACCTGAGATGGCAAGCAGGTTTGGCTTTATTTAACATCAGTACCGGTTATTCTGCCAGTAAAGAAGAACAAGAGGAACAGGCAGCAGTGCATAGTCAATGGTCTTGATCAGGGGTGTCCAATCATGTGCAAAGGAGGGCAGAGAAATCACCTGGTGTAGTCTTTGGTTGGAATGGCACATGATTGGACACCCTTGGTCTTGACTATGTCAGTGATGTAAACATACCCAGTAGGAGAGTGGAGACTGTCTGTCCATAGACCTCCATCATGGCCCATAGGGGTTGGCTGAGGTTTATTCCTCCCAGCAGTTTGCGCGGTTTGCTGTTGTTGCTCTTGATGTATAAGTGACCGCCGTAAGAAACCCAGAACTCCAGCTCTGAGCCTGGGGAGCACCAGGTCTCGGGCACGGGGGCAGCCCAGTGCCCGGGGGTGTCGGAGAGGTTAGGAATGAGCAGGGAGGGCAGAGGCAGCGTTCTGGCTGTGGGTGGCACAGTGGTGAAGCCCACACGCAGGGCTCCATGCCAGCGTGGCAAATACCTCTCCACTCTCAGACGCACCCTCTCCTGTACCCTCACCGGGCGGCTGCTGAACACCAGGCCATTCCTGAAGGTGTCTCCAGGCCTCTCTGCTAGTCGCCCCCCCCTGGCTCAGGGTGACCTGGGCTCCCACGGCGTGCTCATGGAAGGTTAAAGGGCCCAGACAAAACCGCCCACAGCAGTGTGAGCTCTGTAACCCTACAGTAGAAGAGAGAGCAAACATGGTTAAATAACTTCTTGTCATTAAAAACATGAAGGTCAAATGGAAAATACCCAAAGTTTTAAATTCATCTCAAAGTATTTACTGCAGCTGTGTGCAGCTGAACTCCTTTAGTCCTTTCACTTTCACTTTCCCTTTAATCTAGTTCTCCAATCAGCAGTGACCTACAGTAAGTGGCTGGTTAAATAAGGAATAAAAATTGAAAGAAGCTAAAAATGTGAATGACTGCCAGTAAACTGAAAGTCAATTTTTGTCTTCCCAGAGTGATTGCTTAGTGCCATAACCAAGGTGGCTACTACTAAACAGGATGCTCTGTTAATCATTAGATAATAAGAGTAATAAAAGTGCTGTAAATCAGGCTGCAGCAGGCTGATGCACTTTCACATTTAGACAACCTGGTGAATAAACATTCTACAATATAATTTGTGTAAAGAATTATAAATGTGAATATTATATTTAATCATAACATTTTTAAAATCACCAGGGGAAATTCTGGTGATTGATAGACTGACCTACGACACATGAGTACTGGACACAAAGTTTCAGTTGTCATCAAAGTCTGCCTTCCACTTCTGTAGCAAAACCATTTACCAACCTCAGTGAAATGTGTTTCAAGTTAAAATGTCCAATGTCAAAAACAAATAATTACATGCATGACTTCCTGTCTGCTCTTACACTTCACAGTATGTGTCATAACACACACACAAGTGAATTCCCCCTCCCTTATGGCTTGCATCACATTCCCATCAGTGATTTTTTTACTGATACATGAGCGGGTTTACCAGTTCATCTAAATGGTATGTAGTTATTCTGGTGTTACTACATCCAATCTCCCCTACACACCGTTTTGCATATATTATAGCTTAATTGTATACCACTGCTTTTGGTTGAGATCAACCAAAAAAATGAATGAATAATCTTATTTTCAACAATAAGTTTCACAAAACAATTAATTTTGCCTGAAATATTTGCAACCAAAACTATAAAAATACAACTGTTTTCCACCAGAATTTTCATTATGAGTACTTAAATACAATTCAGCAAATTTACATTTACAGTAAGGGTCATTAGGTAAGCTGAAAAAACAGATCTCTTACCAGACCTGTTGTGGATTCTCTCCTTCATCATCTTGAAGTGGCAGTGTGTTAAGTATTTCTAGAGAAGAGAAGATAAACATGCCTTTTATACTCGAGTGGCTACTGATCAAGAAGTGGGAGTGACTACAAAACTTCTGCACATGTGCCTATGACTTAAGAACAAAACACGACCCATATAAACAGAGAAAAGGCTGGAGGGAGGAACCATGGAAAAATACCTAAAGTTGGTGATACAGGAGAGGGCTGGCTTGGTGCCACCACTGTGTTGATGCCGACATCATGTGATAGTCTCAGTTTTGTTTTGAGTCATCGTTATCCTGATAAGGTAATTTGGCGCATGAGCGCTTCCAGGCCTGAACCAGCGGTAAACTAGGATGCAAGGTACAATTTACCAGTGTAAACTACTTGATGCCCTAAGTCATGAAGTGGTTCATGAAGTGGATCATTGCCCTTGTTGTGACGCTTACCCAATAAGCTACTATTGCTATTGTGTGCACCGTGACCAGACGTTGTTTCTTTTCCCTCTCAATAACAACCTTTTCTGCACCTTTTCATAGTTTCTAAATGATAGCGGCAAATCTGTGGTAAGCTTATCTTGTTTCAGCTGGCGTTTAATGGGTCAGCAATGCATGGACTGATGGAGTCAGTTAAAAAGGGTCAAGTGATGGGAGCATTCATAGGGTGCCAATTTAAATTTTTCCTTCTTCCTACTGTGTGTGAATATCGGTGGTTCAGACAGCTGCGCACGGAGAATCTGCCGCCCTCTAAAGGAGACATTATTTACCATGTGGGCGGCGCCGCTCATGTGACAGGATGAGAAATGCCAACATGATAGCATCGTGGTTGGAAAGTTACTAGCTTTTCGTTTTCTGTAAATGACACAAGCCTTTCCTTTAGAACCCCCCGTCTTTTCCGCATTGATCCATGCAGGGCTCACCTTACATCATCTTCTTGGTTGCAGGATTGGATCTTTTAAAAATAGGCTAAGTAAAGCGAACATAATCCAATAAAGTAAAATGCTGTTATATGTGTGCGATGTCATACTCTCTATGTATGCAGTAGTTGAAATATTTCAGTTTATAATACAGAAAAATACGAGGAACTAGCAATACTCAATTCTTACACCCCAATGTAAATAGCATAATAGTAAGCTGTATAATGTTAAAGTTTATTTTGAAGTGTTGCTCATATCGGGGTATAAGGTTTGTCTCATCCTTAACTAAACCATGACTTTCATTTATTGGGTCAAATACTGAGGCAAAGTCCATGTTACATGTCCTATAAGATGTATTGATGTAAAGACCTCGCATCGTTTTTGTTATGAGGAAAGAGAGTTTAGCCGCTTAATATGAATGGATGAAAACGAAGAAGGTGACGACTGTCTTGAAATTAAGTCTAGGCAACACATGCTATACCTCAGATAGTTTTAATACAAATTAGATCTGTTTTTTTAATATTATACCTCCTCATACATTGTTTTCCACCTAAATAGAGTGAAGAATGTTGCTTAGATCCCAGACAGCATAATTAACACAGTAAATACAGTATATTCAGATAATAGAATATGACGGTTATGAAACTGTTGAGTTTTATTTTCTCATGTGATTACAGTGCACTCACATGATACAGTTGCAACACTCATGATACACGTTTATATGTCCTCAATCCACTTAAAGTGCGTTGTTATCAAATCACATCAAATCACATTTCAAACCAAAACATTAGTCATGACTAAAATTATCATCTTAAATCATTCAATAATATGCAATCATGTTTTCTTAAATGAGTCAAAAGGATTTTTTTTGTTGTTTTTTCCCCCCCACAAAATGATAATTCTTTCGTAATGGGACAGCTGAATACAAATTGAGATTTCCTCCAAAGTCGTATCACTATATGGACGATTTAGAAACTGTCAAAGAATGAAAATACTGCATCAATTTACTGGACAGTAAACACACTACAATATCAACATCAATTGTGGAACTATCTTTCTCTTGCACCGGACCAGGGAGTAGAGAAACTATGTTATTCTGTGTATTTCAGGCCAAGCCAAGCTGCCTCCGCTCCACCACACTTGGTCAGCCATGGCAGGCCATCAAAAATCAACTTGTTCCCACTCCACCTGTTCAAAAAACTATTAATCTGCTGCCTTCCAATAAAAGGCTTGGCTTTCAGCAGGGAGCCAATAGAAAGGCTGTAAAGCTGCGAGACCCCGGCCAATCCGAGGCAGCATTCTAATGTGGCCTATCTTTATCAAGGTGCCACTCCATTTCAAGATAGCGCTTATTTATGACCCCTGAGGAGAGAGCCGGCAGGAAGTGCCTGTCTTTAGGAGCAACACGAACATCTCTTTGCGGAGGGTTCACCTGAGGTTGGGAAACATGGAATTATCACACAGCACCTTTGGCTGACAACAGTGACGAGAGTTTATCTACATCATCCTATGCTGTGATAGCAACTTTTTCAGCAGGGACTAAGGGAAAACTGGTAAAACGGTTGGAGATATCAATACCACTTATCTGAATTATTTTGAGTATCTAGAGACTGCGGGTGTGATCCTACATCCAGCTATTGTCTGCGAGAGAGTGAACTCCTTGTGGGCCCACCTGGGGTCTTTTCCTGACTGGACCTTACTGGGTGAGTGGGTGAGACCTGGAGGCAGAGCTACTTCCCATGGATCCAAACATTCAGGGGTCTTTCCTGTTCAACAACAGCCTGAACCAGTTTCCCTCGGACCTCAAGGCACCAGTGTGCCAGTACTCTGTGGCCAACTCCTTCTACAAGCTCAACCCGGGCCTGAACAGCCAGCTGCCTGCGGGGACGCCTCACGGCATCAGCGACATCCTCAGCCGCTCCATGGTGGGAATGGGCTCCACGGGCACCACCACCCTGCTGTCTGGATACTCCACCATGGGGGGGTTCGGCCCCTCCGTCGCCAGCGCGGGGATGTACTATAACCGAGACTACAACTCGTCCCTGGGCGGCTTCTCCAAGCCTGGCGCCGAATGCCCCATGAAGGGTCGCAGTGTCAGCTGCTGGGCGGAGAGCGGCTATGACTGGAGAGGAGGGAGGCAGCAGTGCACTAACAGTGAGTCTAAATACTGTAGCCTGAACTCAGCATCCAGCTGATCATCACATTACAACTTCCTCCTAAACGCCGCCATCAAACGCTGTTACCTGAGTGATAAGAGAATTATCTTCCTTGATCTGTTTTTACTGAAAGACAAAACATTTATTTCAATCAAGTGAATCACTCAGCAAACAGTCTTACTACATGTACGACTCATAAAAATCCAGATGCAGTACCAAGCATGACGTAATGCAGTCTGACCAAAGCTTTTATTTCTTGAGACAAATTATTTACAGCATGTTTTGAATGTATGGTCATTGTTTTAAATGTGTAATATGTGTAACACTTACGCAGAACAATTGAAAAAAACAACTTTTAAAACTAAAAGTGCACGATGAGCTCATATGCTGTTTTAAAGATGCAGTCAAATGTAAAATAGGTTAGGCTACCGTGATTTGTAAGATTTATTAAACAAACCTGATGGATGGTTCTATCATTTATGAGCAGCAGATCCGGTTTTTGATCAGGGGGTGAAAGATGTGTACTGTACATCGTTCGTTTTCTGCTCATCTGTTTCTGGTTATGCACGCACAAAATGTAGTTTTACAATTATGTCCATATCATTTCTATGTAAAGACGAAGCATTTCTACACCGTGCTCAAAGACCAACCGGAGAGATATGCCGCTGATCAGCTTTCTGTCTCTATATGTTCAGACAGTGGTCCCCTGGGGGAGATGTCAGGTAGGAAGAAGCACACCAGACCAACGTTCAGTGGACATCAAATATTTGCCCTGGAGAAAACCTTTGAGCAGACCAAGTACTTGGCAGGGCCCGAGAGAGCGAGGCTGGCTTATTCCCTGGGCATGACCGAATCACAAGTCAAGGTACGTTTACATTTGATTTTGTTAGCAGGTTTTATTTGTGCAAAGCTATTCATACACAACACATGCCCCACCCCTGCATGAAGGTAGATGTGTGCAGTTGTTGGCTTGTGATCCAGCCTGCCCGGTTGCTGTTAGTTGGGATTACTTGCACTCTTTGCACTCTTTTTTTTTTTTACTACTGTTGCACTTGTAAGTCACCCTGTCAACCCTGACTTAAGCTTAAGCAATACAAGTTTGGTCAAAATGAAGCTCATCCCAACTGACAGTAAAAATGCTTCGGCTAGGTGTGGTTTCAGAACCGACGCACCAAGTGGAGGAAGAAGAGCGCCTCAGAGCCGAGCTCCACCCAGGCCAGCCACGCGGGTCCGGGCGGGGAGGCCTCGGAGAACGAGGTGGAGGACGAGGAGTACAACAAACCTCTGGACCCCGACTCCGACGACGAGAAGATACGACTGCTGCTGCGCAAGCACCGCAGGGCTTTCTCTGTCCTGCGCCTTGGACCTCACCATGTCTGACACACACACACACACACACACACACACTAACACACGCAATACATGTACCCTGCACGCACACACACAATTACACACACGTCTTAGAAGACATGCATGTTGTAACAAAAAGGGTGGGGGAAAAAATGTCAATGCAAAATTTAACCAGCGAGCATTTAAGCATGTCCAGAAGAGGCCATTTACGTTTAGCCGTCAACACGATTAAAGACAGGAAGTAGAAATGAAAGATGTTTACTTTTTTAAGACTGTCGGGCCTGTTTTATTCTCATGCTGGAATCAGAGGGGATTATTCAGCAGAGACACCATTTTGTAAAAAGATATCATCAAAGCAAATTACATGGAAAAACAAGACTGCATGATGCTCTTCATCTCCAGGTCATCATTATTAAACCGTTCTCTTTTTTGAACATTTATTTCTGAAATTTGGTTACTGTTTATGTTGGTGTTTACCTCTCTCAAATTGTACAGTTATTCTAACAGCAGAAAGCTCTGACTATGTGCTCTGATTAAAGGTGGATACTGTGGGTATGATAAAGAAGGTTTCTGGAACTTTGTTAACCCATCAAACTCTAAATACACTAAATATTTTACTCCAGCACATTTTTACAGCCTCACAATAGAAAACTTGTGATTGGATGACATACTGCCAAAAAATAAATTTCAGAATGAAGCCAATATTGGGGCAATTGTATCACAGCTGGGGTCTCCAGACTGCAACTAGGGGTGTTTGCCATTAATGTTACAGCCATTGAGGTGATGCAGAGAGGCTGACATATACAGGGTAATGTGCTAGTGAAACACAGGCCTATAATCTCTAAATATTATGACAACCTGTAAGCATTTGAATTTAGTGGACAGTGTGTAACAACAAAATATTGCGCAATAAATGGTTGATAGTTGATAATGTAGTTGATCATACTTTTCCACGAAGAGACAAACACAAACACATGAATTGGCAGCAGCATCTCAACGTCCAAAACAAGCAGTCACATGTAGTTGTCTTAGTGGTGACTTAAAATGAAACCGCAAGCAAGAGGCACAATCATGTGCAAAGGTCAAAGGCCAAATCTTGGGTGATCCACTAGCGTGCTGTAGTTAAATTGAAGACAATGACCCCTGCAAGCCACTCTAACATAAAATCAATGGCAGTAGACCAGCCCCCTTCACCATGTAGGCTTCATGAGTCACACCCCACATGGTCATTAGGGCAGATGGTACTGTAGGAGAACCAGAGGAGTCCCGGTGAAGACAATTCTGCCAAATGTTTGCTTCTGAGAGTTCCCATTTCTGTTCCTAGACTAATTGTTCAAGTCTGTCTTGGGCCTTAATATACACATTTATGTAATTTATTAAACCACATGTGATTTATTAATGCATTTTGTTTTGGGGGCAATTTACATTTTAGCGTCTCTGCCCCGCAACCTGTGTTTATTTGTCTGCTGGTACCATTGTATAACGGTAATATAGATACATGCTGAAGAGATATTAGTCAAAGCATTGAATCAACAGAAATAAGTGAAATGCAATAAAGGTGAGAATCAGATCCAAAGTAAGCCACAATTTCAGCAGGCTTTTTTTTACCCTTAAAGACGATCAATCTGAACGGCGTGTCCTAAATAGCCGGCCCATTCCAGCTTGAGAGGGCAGGTTTAAAATCTCATCTGTTCCGGATGTAATTTTTCTTCCTGTCACCAAATGAGCATGGCTCACCCCACGGCTGAATTCTCCAACTATGGAATGGGAATATATAACACACATATTATACGTCTTGGGGTAAGTTAGTAAAGGCTAAATGTCCATTTTGCATGAGTCCAATGAAATCCTAGCCCATCTATTGTTTTTCATCTACTGCCTGACCTACACAAAGTCCTCACCTACATTGGTCAGTCTATCTAGTCTTTTTGATCGTGAATTGCTTTTATTTTGTCAGGTTACTCCTATCAAGTCAGAAAGGCTGCACGCAATCTGTGGCATGCAGGACCCAACCTTTCAGGTCTGTCAACTTCAGTTATAAGAAACAAAGAAGCCACCAATCAGGTGTTGCATGTATACGGTCACATCTTGCACCATTTCCCAAAACAGCTGTGACTACCGGGAAGTGTGACGTGACGATCGCTGCAGCGTCAAGCAAAGCAGTCAATCCCGAAATCCCTTCAAAATGTGTTGCAATCATAGACTGTAATCTACAATGTTGATGAGAACAATAACAAAGCAACGTATTTGTGAGGGAAATATTTTATTTACAAAAGTGAATATCACAAGAATGTAGTGTTTGTTTGTGCTTGAGCCGAGTTGAACAATGGTCCACTTGATCTAAAGGTAGCATCGGCCTGGTCAGCATTACAATGTGTTGACCAAACCATGAATCAACCAACTAAAAGTGATTTATCGACAAGCAGTCCTTAATCCCTCTTTTCAGACACACGCATTATTGATTCAACAAATTATTACAACAAACCTTTTAACAATCAGTCCCGGTATAGAAACGTGAGCCAAACGTCCAAATATTTGGAAATTGATACATGGAAAATATTTTTTTGTATGAATGAAGGGAGAGCACTGTACTACTAGGATATGAAAGACAAAAAAGATTCACAACGCCATTTGAAAGATTGTAAGACAGCAACTAATAAACCACAAGCATATTTCAAAGTCCTTATTACACCAGAGAAAAACACACCAGCAATTCATGCATAGAAAATGAATCCAAAACTGGTGCTACAAGGAATCAACAAAACAAAATCAAAGTCCAAATGCAAACAGTGCTTCTATATTCTTTGTGGTGAGTGTGTGTGTGTGTGTGTGTGTGTGTGTGTGTGTGTGTGAATGGTTACAGTCAAGTCATCCAGAAACATCCACATTCCCTTACTAAGGTTGTTAGTAAACATGTTAGCATTCTTTTGGCAATGAAGTAAGATAGATAAGAGAGGGGAATTCATTCTGTGGAGAAAGCATGCAGTGCAGTCAAAACAAAACTAGAACATTCAATGCCTCTCTCTGACTGAGGACGGCTAAAGGAAAATGCCGTAGCTTGTGGAATAAAGCACTTGGTATTAACAATATAGTGTAGGTACCACAAGTCACACAGAAAATACAGCAAAGAGAGTATGGGTATGCACACTCAAACAGCAAAAACTGTTGTACTGGTATTGAGTCAAATAAGGTAAAATGTTACATGGCTGTTATGACAGTTCAACTCCTACCACAGCATGTGAAGTTGCAAATAACTGTAGTTGCTTTGCAGTTGCCGGCCTTCTAGCTAATAACAATTATCGACAGCCGCTTCCATTCTGAAGTCCAGTCTATTCATTTTATTGTGGTAGTAAAGACAGACATGAGCACATAGTGAGCTGCTGTGAGAAAGAGGCTACATGTATACAAAAGAAGCAACCTATCTGTTCAAAGGAGGTCACTTGAATTTGCCAACACTTGCCAAGACACTGATATAACAGCATTCCTGTATTATGTTTCTCTGCAGTGGAAAATTCCGGTTACAGTGATAGCAAAATAAATAAATATAAGTGATCTAAACTACAAAATAAAAGCACCCTCGATGGTGATGTTATTGATGATATTTACTTGGTTACTTGTGTGTGTGTTATCTTTCTCATTGGAGAGAGAGATGCATGCTTATATTCATGTGAAGGGCCTGGGCAAAAGACAACCCACAGTCAGACACCTTTACATCATCATTTGGTCCCATTCATAAAAGCCACCTTCACACTAGCGCGGTGTACAAGAAAGATCCTCGGTGTCGCGGAGCGTCCAGGGCTGAAGCTCTGCGGCCAAGTGGAGAATCTGGAAAACTGTCTAGTCGCAAAAATCCATAATAGCTGCTGATGATCGAATCGAATGTCACCCCAGCCACGAGACTCAATATGTTGCAGTGAGATTGGACGTGTGACACCGGTGATGCGTGAATGGGGGGACGTTCACATCAAGGACAAGATGAAGTTGAGCCCCGTGGCTGGCAGAGGTGAGGATTGTGGTGGGTAGCCATCGTGCTGTTTACCCTCTAGTGCTGGTACTGCAGTGGGCCAGGGCCTCCGGGGAGGGTGCAGTCAGGCCTACAGGAGATGGAACGGGACAACAGTCACGCGGGGGATTCAGTGTCTTGCTCTAGAGGCATGAAACCGTGTCCTCCAGCCTCTAACCACTACTAATACCAAAATGTTATCAGACAGGGAACTACAGGCTCTTGTTATTTATCAAATCATTCACCTATAGATGTTACAGAGGCCAACAATTATTCTTGTTTAAATGTTGCTGCACACCGACGTCGACAGAACAAATTCCCATATAATAGAAACTAACTGCTCCCCTGTGTGCAGCTGAATGAAGCTGTTATGTTGCTTATTAATGGCCTAGCTGCATACATTAGTGGTTACATTTCTAATGAGTTTATTTCTGTCATTCTTTACTCTGCAAGTTTGACCGAAAGTTAAAATGTTACAAGGGTATGTGTGCAAAAAACATGCAGGTTAATGATGGATTGGACTAAAATCTCAATATGTTCAACTGGAAAAAACTCCTCGACACCTTTGAGTCCCTCAGACGCTTGGATTTCATCATTCTGCGTCCCTCCAAAGAGGAACCCTCATGAAAAAGAGGTCCATCTTTTGATAAAGCCATTTAAACGGCAGCAAAACAAAATCCCGGCCGTAAAAATGCCAATACCCCGGGCCGGCACAACGTATGTCTCTCTGGCTGACCATCCATCTGGTAATTAATGAAAAGCGGGCCAGCATTGCACTTGGTGTAGCCACAGTGGCAGTGGAGAGGATTCAATAGACATAGATCAGTGAAAAGTGCTGATCACCGACGGTCCAACTACATTATGCACAAAGGAACGGCCGTGTCCCGGAGGCACTTCATCTTAGTTCATAGCCCCACTCCACTGGGCCAGGCTGGGTTATGGCTCCCTGGGGACTAGACCCACGAGCCGGGCAAGATTACTGTGATCGCTCTTATACACTGACCCCCCCCTCTGGACTCGTCACACACACACACACACACTGACAACATACAGCGCAGCACACACTCGCGCGCTCACGTACTCTTACCATTGAGAGGGATCCGAGTCAATGGCCATTTGTCTTCAGGGCGAAGAACAAGAAAATAGGCTGCAATAAAAACACAAGTTAGATTCATTCACTGCAGGTTTGTTTTTCCCAACGTGCACGTTCACTCAAAATGTTACCTTATGGTCTCCCATGCAGACATTAGGACCCAGCGTGTTGTAAACCACACTCTTCTCACCGTCATCCCCCTGGGAGAGAAAAGCCAACGTTAATGTCACCGAGACAGAATCAAGGATGTGACACTGATAAGCAATAATAAAGTTGCATCGACTGACTCTGAGGATGAACTTGTGGGCAGTGTGTGACATGAGGATACGATCACACCAGGAGGGACAGCGAGTGTTCATGTACTGGGTTGGTTTAGTGTACTCTTCACTGTAGGGGTAACTGAGGTAGAAAGAGAGAGAGAGAGCGAGAGAGAGATTAAGCGTCCAAATGCACAGGGGGGAAAATGGCGGGGTTTGGGGTGTACATTCGCTCAGCTGGGATTCTCACCTGGGCGGAAACAGGATTTCCTCTTCCCTAATGACATCATGAAAGGCGGTGACTTCCTTGTCGTATTTCAAAAGCTGGGGGATTGAAGGGATCACTGATTAGAGCAATGGGATATCTCTAAATACATAACGTAACACATTTCGTAACGAGAGCGTTTCTACCTGCAGCAAGCGCCTAAAACAGTTTACTGTCACAACTATCTGAGTTTCGCTCACCTCTGGGCTGTGAATTTGTATTCATTGCACAAGGTGATAAGTCTATTGTCATTAATAGGAGTTTATTTCCGCTGATAGGATTTAATCTAAAACAAAGACGCAGCAGATTGTTGCTAGGCAGTCTGTTGTGTTGTAGCTCAAAGCCACAGCAAAGAGTCTCTATGAGAGGCTGTGGTGTCGCCGCTCTGATCAGTGTGGGTGAAAGTTCAGGTGGTGCTCTCACTGCTTTGCCGTTGTCCTCCCTGAAGACCGCTTGGTGCAGGTAGGCAAACAGCTTGGGCTCAATGTGCAGCAGAACCTGCGGGGCGAAACGACAGCAGGCACAGTGAAATCAGGACCGTAAAACTACAGCGCCGGGGTCGTCGTCTTACTGGCAGATAGCTGCAGTCACCTTGTGGTCGTTGTCTTTCTCCTCACAGATGATTTTCTCCACTTCGTTGCTGCTGTCCTTCTTCACAGTCTGCACGTCTGCTGAGGTGGATAGGTGCTGTTCACACACACACACACACAAACACAGTCTAGGGTCAGTGTCAAATGACCAGGGCAACACACTTCCTGATCACCTGACCCTCATCGGCAACACGACAACGTCTGTGCAGGTCATGACCTACCTGGACCAGACTACGCGTGTCCAGGCGGAAGTTGAAATCTCCAAACAGGAAGAAAGGCAGGGGGGTGTAGCTGCTGTCTGATATCCTGGAAGGAAATGCTACTGATGTGAATCACATAGATCAACAGGCCAGGATATCCAAATGAGTAGAAACCTTAATAGGATAGCTGGTATGTGCTGATATTACCCAGGATACTTAAAATAAGTCAAACTCGAGTCAAAAAATTATATTTTTTCTTAAAACAGGTGAAAACATCTGCCAATGCGGGGAGATGATTCCACTTGTTTCCAACTATCCATTATCTTGATACTTTTGTTTGGATCTGCTTCATTTCAAGATATCACTTCATTTTGAAAATTGAATTTGACTGAAACCAACTCAGACTATTTGCAGCTTGTTTCATTTGTTTTAAGCAAACCAAGATTAAGAGACTAGATGAAATGATTTGTGAAGATATTGTTTAGATCCATCTCTCTTTCTATGGCAGTACTAAGAACAGCCTGTGTGCATGTACACTCAATTTGTATTCTCCCGTCCACTTCAAAATCTTGTGTTTGCCGTATTGAGTGCAGTTGGAAATCGAACCTGTTGATGACATGTCTGAGAGCGTTTTTGCGGTTGGCTGAGTAGATGGAAGGACTGGAGTTGCAGGCAATGAGGTTGGAGGCATCATGGAACAGGTGGACATTGACCAGGTCCAGACCTCTGTGAAGGGCGCACGCACGCACACACACACACAGTTTACATATCATACAGAAGTCAAGATTTGTGAGAAGGTTTCCGTTTTTCTTCCTCCATCTGCCACATATCACCATATTTTGTGTGTGAGCGTGTATGTGTGTGTGTGTGTGTGTGTGTGTGTGTGTGTGCCTAGAGGGGTGTCACTTATGAAGAGCTTACTTATCAGTGAGTGCACTTGTGGTAATGTTAGTCCACAAACAGGCACATTTGTCTTCTGTGCCGAGCGTTTGCTCCTTTTCTCTAGCTGTCACTGCAAAACAATTAATGTGCATCCAACACACGAGCTGTGTTGACTCACAGCATGATTTTGTGGCACACAGGTTCTGGGTTCCCTTTGTTTAACACCCCCAGCTAACAACACAGGAGAACAAATAGTGACTATGGTACTCAGAAAACATAGGCTGTTTGCTGAACCTGAGTTTGAGCCGCAGCAGCAGCAGCAGCAGTGAGTAATTGTTCCTAGTTCTTCTCAGGTCACTCTCAATTCAGGTGATCCATCTATTCTTTTATTAATGAAATAAAACTCCTTCACAATTATTTCTTAAGTTTTTAGGAATTTTTGGAGCACTTCAGTTGCCATATCGCACACAGTGCTTCATTGTCTTCCTCAAGGACCCGAGAGGGATGGACACACTGGCTTGTAGCGAGGAAGGTCAGCTCGTTGAACTGGCTGAATTGAAAGCTTTTGTTTAACACTCTCAGGTAACGACGCACGAGGACAAATAGCGACTGTGAAAACACAAGGCGTGTGCTAAAGTTTGAGCCACTGCAGCAGGAGTGAGTAATCACTGGGGTGAGACCTGAACCAAGTCCAGCTCGCTCGCACCTCAAAATGTAAATAAAACAGCTCTTCATTTGTTAATGTCAAAGAATTCGCTCATTATTTTGTTTTTCAAGACTTTCAGAGCACAGACATGTTGATTCATATTGGTTTATCTCTCTAACCACTGGGTTTCATTATGGTATTAACTATTTTGAAGAAGGTCAGCTGGCTGAAGTGACTGAAATGAAAGTGAGGCTAGCGTTAGTATACGTACTGGTTGTGTATGATCCAGCGGGTCCTCATGAAGCCCTTTCTGGACCACTTGAACTGCAACACACCACACAGAGACGTTAGGATGATTCTCCAAACAGCAGTGAGCTGTGTCATTGGAGGGCCGAACTGGTAACTATTGATTCCCTCACATAATTTGTCTCATCTCCCTGTCAGAATAAGCAGACAACCCCTCCAACCCCAGTAGACTCATTTGTCCCAACATCTCCCTTCGGCCCGCCCGTACCCCTCCCCATGCACACGCACACACACACACACACACACACACGCATTAATGCAGGCATACACATGCACGCACTCACACATACATACTCACATCAGGCCAGAAATTCTTTGGGAATTTTTCTTTCTCCACTGTGGTGACCCCGTCCAGGGAGCCAACATACCTGTTCTGCCCCGACACGGCTTTGAAATCCTTAACTGAGAGAGGCAGAGAGAGAGAGAGAGAGAGAGAGAGGGGGGCGTGAAGGGTAAAAGAGTGAGAAAACATGCAAACAGTAATCAATAAACTGGTGTTAACCTCATCAGAGCGGCATACATGATGAGGGGATCTATAAGCAAGCCATTAGACTGTGTTTGGCGAGCACCAATCGGCTCGGGCCACACAGCGAGTGGCAGCTCCAGGATGTTTATGGTCCTTCCATAAGCTTTTCTGAGGAGCTTTTTCATGCCTAACGTGACTGGACTATGCAACAGGAAAATAACAGCTCCACTTTAAATTCAGGTTCTCTGAAGATATCTTGCCAAGGGCGGCGGTCATCAAACTGGGATTTTCAACAGATTCCAGTCCTACAATCCCTGATATTAAAACAGACACTGTGAGCTTGGCGACGATATGCCACATATGCACTTCGGATAATCGTAATAGTAATAATGATTCAGGATGCAAAGGGAGTGCTTTGTTTGTGGTAAATTATCTTCAAGGCAGAAATTAATCTAATCTAATCTAATCTATACAAGTGAATGACAGGGTAATAAAGTTTTATTTGTTATTTAGAGTCAATAAAAACACAGATAGGGAGGAATGCTTTTACCATTGAAATCATACTGGTAGATGTTTTTCAGTGCCTTGTGGATGAAGTATATGTTCCCCAAAGCCTGTGGAGAGAAAGAAGGAACTGAAACGTTTGATATTGCACCTGGCAGCAAAAAAATAAAGTTCTCAAAGTTTGATCTAAGAAAGCAGCAATAAAAAACTGGACTAAAATTATCATTAATTTCTTGCTGCAACGAACATCCACTGGAAGAATCTCCCCGTACCGAAGTCAGACGACGCGGATGTGTTTTGTCACAGACACGACTCCCCCCTCCTCGACGTATATGAAAGTTTAAAAAATAGAGACATACACAGCGTACACACAACCACACACACAACCACACACACGCACTTTAGCACCCAATCATCCCTGACGTGGGCTGACAATTTTTAATGTACTAACTGCCTGCTCCACTGATCTGATTAATCATGCCCTGAGAGATCAATAAAGACAGAAAATTAAAACAATTTAAAAGGTATTAAGCAGTGGGCCTGCTGTCTGCCGCCGCCGCCGCTGTGACTGGGGGCCGAAGAAAAATCAGCCGGCGCCCAGAGGGTCTGGGGCGTGACGGACCACGGTGCACCCCGCACCCCCGCCCCCCCCCACCCACACCCCTCAGCCCCAGCATGAGAGATCTCTCCCTGAAGAGACCATTCATCTTCGGTGCCAAAGTCATCCTCATTTAATGGGATGGAAGTGTCCCCATGGCCGGCCCCAGTGACCAGCAATTAGTGACCAACTTGTCCGAACTAAGGGCGTGAGGTTAGAGGCCCGTTTAAAACCCACCTGGCTACACGGGGCACAACTACTGCGCAATTATATTTCTTGTAATTGAAGAACTATATTCTAACAGCTAGCTCAATAAACGTTTGGCTTGGATTATGCTGGATCGGTAACAGTGTTGTGTTTCCTGCACAAACCCAAACAGCACCCAAACACCCTCACACACACACACACACACACACACACACACGCACGCACGCACACGCACACAGATAGATATTCTCCTCCACATACTCTGCCAAACACCTATCTTCATCAATCAGGTTTGTGCACAGTTTAATAAAAAAATATTGACTTACAAGTGATTTTTTATCAAAACACCATTTGTACTGGGAATGCATGCAAGCCTGCCCCCCCCCCCCCCCCCCCCCCCACTCTGCTGCTGCAGCCCCCTCTGAGAGGAGAACCCCCCAAACTCTCTCTTGGCCATATAACTGATGATCCGCAGCCGTGGGGAAACAAATTGAAAATCAATGCAGGTGGCACAGACGAAATGAGAATGAGGCACGGGGGAGGGAGGGGTGGGGTTGGGGGGGTGGGGGGGGGGGTGGCTGAAACCCTCTCAGGGCAAGGAATGGAGGGTGCAACCGCTCCAGCACAGGGGAAACACAGTCCCAGCTGTCTGCCACCCCCCTCACACTTTATTTATTGTGTACAAATGGGCTGGGATCAATAGTTTTAATCTAGAGTTAAATGTATTGACTTTGGCCTGTCTCCCCCCACACCTGGCCATTGACTTTCCCCTTTACTTCACGCACCTCAGTCTACAGACACAACCATTGACCCCTACTGTCAAAAGCCCAGTATGGGGGTATCACCTGGGAGGAGTTAGGGTTAATAGTTTTAGAAATACTCAGCCACTTTCCTCAGCTAGGGGGTTGGGCCCAATCAGGACAGAATTTGAGCAGCAGCAACTGCCGATGAAGCTGCGACGAACAATGTCCTCTACTGACACAGCACACGGCATGAAAAGTGGCTGAAGCTCGCAAATGGACTTGTGTTTTTCTGGTGTAAGAGGTTCATGACAGGTGTGGAGATTGAGGCTGAGCCCATAAGCCAAGAAGCCTCCCGGCAGCTCTATAATGGCAGTTTAGTATCATGGAGAGCAACATGCTCAGACTGCAGCTATGAAGAGAGACTGGGGGTTAAAGGATAGATGGGGATATGAGACCTGGGTAGTGCCACGAGTAACTTTACAAACCTGTGTTTAAACGCCTCACCTCTGTCTGTGCCCACACTAGGTAACTACCACGGCATAACAGCACACTGTTTCATACTATGTCTTCGAGATCAATGTCACTTACATGAAGGCTGCGGTTGTATGGGATTTTACCTGCTTTGAGTTTGTGCAGTGCGGCCTAGTTGTACGTGGTACCCAAGCACTGAAAAAACAGTGTAACATAAACATATCCCAAACCTCCCAGGTCATGGAAAGATATTGAGATCACAATGCAAAAGGAAGCGTGCCTATTACGCTCTGACAGTGTCAATTATCACCTTGTATAATATTTCACCTGCTCAGACAAGACAAACAGACAGGCAGAAAGTCCCCGTCTGAACACCAAACATACACACCTGATTTCAATCTCAATGTCCTCCTACTCTATCGCACCGGTTTTCCGCCGGCCATAAAAAGGCAGCGGTGAACTTGAATCTGCTATCAAAATCTTTTGACTGTCATCTTAATTTTTGTTGTTTTGTTTGTTTGTTTGTTTTGTTGCTTTTGTTGTTTGGTTTGAAGTGGGATGCTTCATACACCCACTGGGTTTTATTTCCATCTCACCTGCACAGATTAGGAGCCTATCCCAGCATGCTTTGGGGAGGAAGGCAGCGTTAATACTAAATACTAAATACTAAATAAATAAAATAAAACCAATAGTGCGACGACTGTGACACATTAGAGCTATACTCCAATTTTAGATTGAATCTGTAAGCAAGAGCGGTGCATGTTCATATGACATCATTGTCCTATAAAGTAACGAACTAGCTAACAGACTGGCTGACTTTAGTTTTACGTTTTTATTGCACTGCTTCTAATGACAACATAATCAGACACCCTGGGCTTTATTGAACTGATAACCTCAAGGCACCATAGCGAAGAAACGTAACTACAAGGAAGACAATTTAACATTTACCAGGCCACCTCTGAACACTAATGTGGAGGAGGGCCCCATCTAGTGGTAACAGAGGTGAACTGCTCTGAATGAGCCTGGTTTCCTGTGGTGCTCACCGTGAAGCTGTCCTCTGATTGGAATTGGTTGTCCACATAGATGCAGACCCTGTCAAAGTCTTTCATTTCCTCGCTCGACTCAATGCTCCTGCAAACAAGAGGGCGATTATTAGCTAATGGAGCTGAAGAACTCATTTCTGTGATGTACGCTTGAAGTCAAACACAAGAAACAGGTGTTCTTATAATCTCATCCAAAAAGTTTCTTATGAGGATGTGGAATGTGAAATATGAAATACAACTCATAATGATTGTTTTTGAAGGTTTGTTAAAAAATCAAACATTGTGCAGGAACAAACTGACTTTATTGCGCAACGTGGACTATTAGTAGCACAGTAATCCTACCAAAAGAAGTCTTCTGCATGGCCCATGTTGACCATGTAGTCCTTCCCTCCCACCTCCTGGAGATGCAGGGCGATGAACTGCGGCTTGTAGTTGTGGACAGTCTGTTGTGAAACAGAGGAATCAGATCTCACTGGGCTCACCGTTTCAGTGTCATGGACTGATACTGAGAAGCACAGAGGGTCAGCAATGTGGGTTACAGGGAGACGTCTACTAGATGTTCTGGGCCTACTGTGGGTATGGCGTAGTATAGCATCAGCACAACTTAGGTTTCCATAGGAACACTGAGCAGTTATGTATGTCACTTGCGTGTCACCAATGCAATGACGACATCCCTACCAGCACACTGTGAAAGTGGGCCAGTACTAAATATGTAACACACTTCTTAGCTGTCTAAACCGGAATGTGCACAAAAATATATAATACTATATGATACTGTGCAAATATGAGTGGAAAAACCATAATAGTGTGCTCTTTTTCACATAATCTCAACGCTGTGCATCTACAGTATCATTCAGGAGCAGGTAGCATTTATAGGGCACATGGTTGACGTCAAGCAGGAAAGCCAAAACTCACCATATAGAATTCTTGTAGCCACTCTCTTTGAATCTCACCCACCTACAAAGTGACAAAAAGGAAATTCAGGCCTGTTTCACTCTGTAGAAAACAGTCAAGAGTCCCTGATCATATATTGAGACATACCACCCACTGACAGATGTAGGTCAAACACTAGACACTCCAGCAACAGTCAGCAAGTTGTCAGTAACAGAAAGAAACGATTGTGAACTGATTTTCAAATCCCTTCCTGTGATTGTGTAAACTTTCTTGCACTCATTGTGTCGTCCAACATGGTGAACCGCACCCATCTGTGACTCCAAGTGAGTTAAAACAAACAGTAAGAATCATTTGAGCTCCAGGATGTCATCAAATGCACAAGTGTAGCTGCATCTATTGTAATCCTGCCACCATTGCAGTCATCGTTCCTAAAGGTGGGTTGAATAATGCATGGCCGTTCGGTGGCTGAGTTTATAAAACATGCATGAGGAAAGCAAACCTTACAAACCGCTGTCTGCCTTACCCTGGTAGGAATAACAGGTACGTTTCCGTTTCCATTTTGGCATTGAAGCTGCACTAGGCTTGATTTTTATGTAAAAATACAACTGCCTTATCAGCCTAAATCTCTGCAACAGAGAAGAGCTGGTGACGGGTATGGACACTTCTCTGCCCACAGGAAGTGACACATGGAAACTTAACTGCAAAATCCAAAAGTGTCTCCTAAACAGCAGCAAGTGAGCACTGGACTCACCAGCGTTAGATCTTTTCAGTTATCTCTCCCTGCCACTTGAAAACCGCAAACATGTCAAGTCGCCCAGTGTAAGCTTATCCAGAACAACTTGCAATGAATTTTGAAATCGCAAACACGACAAGCAACCGCCACAGCTATCGCTTCCAGACAACGGGTGCAACAAATATTCTTGTGTCCTAGGTGTAATGCTTAACTGTAACAATAAAGACTTCTCTGATTGTACCAGTCAGCTAATCTCTAACTCAGCGGTATAAATCACATACAAGTGAACCATCAAGTCAGCAAGCTGGTCATCTGCACACGTCATATCCTAAAAGCCCCCAGGGAACTGGCGGGCATGCGGAGTCATGTGTCCTCCCGTTGAAGTCGGGGAGTCATTCTCCTGGGCCAGGTGGACTCATACTAGCTGAGCAATGGCTTTGGCTTTGCATGTGTATTTGCATGGCGGTATGACTGGTGCTGACTGCAGCTCAGCTACTGTAGCCTGAAGGGCACCTTGTGTGTAATTCTGGTATCTGGCACAATTTGTGTGTGCTTGTGCACCCCACGGGACGACGGCATCGGCTCCGACCACTGACTCTCATCCACTGGAAAGGAATTGAGAGGTTTGACAATGATTGACATAGATACTGAGTATTGTTTTTTGTTTAGAGGTTTAGAGGCTCACACAATAACTGCATACACGGTTTTCCTAATCTGCAACGTGATACTGCAGATCATAAGTCGGAAAAATATAGTCACACGCAGATTTGGAAGGAAACTCTCTAACCCGCATCTCTCTGATGGGTGTATGATGCAGGTAATATATCAACCTCCTGATACACATAATACATTTGACATTCAAAAAGAAAAAAACTGCATACCATAATAGTTCTGTTGTTGTTGCAATGGCCTTCTTTCTGTGGCAAAAACCTTTATTGTCTAAGGCAACAAGACCAGACATGCTTAGCGACCAAGGTCTTGTGAGACAGCCTCCATACGAACATTGTTCCATCATGCCCGTTGAGAAAAACAAGGTATGGAAATATTTTCTGGATGCTGCATGGTGAACCAGTCAGGCTTTATTGCACCAGACTTTCTAATAATTCAGTGTGATTGGTAATGATCAGCTCCAATAATTTAATTTAATTTCAATAACAAAAGGTTCTTAAAGACAAGGCAAATTATTTGTCTAAATATTTTTTTTACTTTTGTAACAACAAGCATAATATCTATCCATGTCATCACACAGTAATTACATCGGCTCTGTAAAAATACAAAAATAAGTTTTAATAAGTTTTACAACAGAGCTCACCGATTTTGTGTAATTTGAACAGACAAGCCAAAGCCTTGACTGGTTCCGCAATTTTTCTGAATTTATTTGGTCTTATTATTATCAGCAACAACAGCTTATCTCCAGGACTATCATGTGCCATAGAAATGTTACCGGTGGCATAGGTTAGCTTTCTCCTCCGGGCAGAATCAGCCCAGTTGAATGTCTCAGTGCCTTAACCTCTTTGACAGAGGATTCAGCCAGGCAGCACTGTAAAGCAATAGGATTTATCCTGTGATGTGCTTAAGGTCTTGCCCTTATCCTGGAGGCTGGGTGAATGTTTAGAAGTGTTTGTTTATTGAAATCAGGGAGGCCAAATAAGTAGAAAAGCTCAAGGTCTCCAGGGAAGACATTCATCTGTTTACAGATATCTCCCACAATGGGATCTAACGTGTTTTCATTGGTATCAGATATGGTAACCGGAAACATGGTCCTGAGCCAAATTTCCATGAGTGTAAGCGTCCTCCGCCCCCATGTAATGTCTGAAAGTTTTATGACAGCCTAGCCCCAAAATTAAGAAGTACTACACTGATGTTTATTAATATTTTAGAACAATTCTATTACAGGCAAACTTCCTGACCTGCTTAATCCCTTATGAAAAAACTCTAGTAATCCTATTATACATTTTAAAAGGATACAAATAACTCACGAAAACTATAAACTATATATAGTAGAAGGGAATAGTATAGGACTATTCTAGTGATATGAGCATACACATATGAGATGTAAAGTATCATCAAATAAGTTTTTATAATCTCACTCATGAGTACCACATACACACTGTAAGACCCCTGTGGGAATATAATAGTGATTTCTGACCCTGTGTGAAAGTTAAATGAAGACGAGTTAGCAGAGGCCTTCAGGGGGTAGTCCTGCGAGGTAAACACAGTCAAAAGTGCTACAAAACGTCATGATGGATGTCAGTTTTCCAAAGACTCAAGGTCCTAAAGCGGGTATAGATTTAGTCGGCTCGGACTGGGAGCGGGTCAAGTGAGGCGTGAAACCTGCGCGTCTCACACCACCGGCATAGATTTGAACTGGCCTTTAATGCGCGCTTTATTGCTGTTTGAAATCTCAACTCTACCGTGGGTAGTTTTTCTATGGTAAGTTATCCACGATCCATTTACCAAATGCTACTTAAAGGTAAGGCACGAGGATAACTCCCGGCTGTGTAGTTAAGCTGGTATAGACAGTTAATTAGAATTAGGGTAACAACAGGTCATTACGCGCGTCCACGGCGTCCGCTTTGAGCCATTCAGGAGGCTATATCTCCATATTCCTATTTAACTGTTGTGTCCTGAAATGTATAGCCAAAAACGATGCATAAGAGGGGCAATGGAGCCCGTACGACGCGAAACTTACAGTGCAGTCGGGCCTTTCGGACCAATTCCTTTCAATAACTAACAATAACATTACGCATAAACCACGCGCAGCATTGCTAATCTAACCGAGGAGTGCAACTGCGTTCATTTTTCTTTCTGTCTTTTCGTTCTCATAGGTCGTACTCACATTGTCAAAGAGTGACCCGACGTTGGCAGTGACAAGCAACACATCGGTGTACGTTTCCATGATAATGATCCACCTCCAGAAATAGTCCGAGGAAACTCTGCAGCGTCGCCAAATGACGTGCGTCCAAGGCCTGTACCCTCCAGGAGATTAGGTCTGCTCTAGAAGTCTAAACCGCGACCGATAAACTACTAAAAATAAAGTACATCAGTATCGCGTTGACCGTGTTTTACTCCAACTTGTCCGCGCCTATCGTTCATGGCGGGCTCGGGCTCTCACGTCGTGCTCGCGCGCCCGGAGCAGCGTTCATCTCCATCGTCTACCCGAGCGAGCGAGCGGTGGGAAAACACGCGTGGATTTCCGTCGCTTCTCGCGCTTAATTGGACTAGTAGGTTCTTAGCGGGCTTAACGCCGGGACGGTGCATCTGCTGCCTGGACAGACAGACACACAGACTCACAAAGAGAGAGAGACAGACAGAACCACGGCGCCGTGCCGTTTACAGTCAATGCTGTTGTGTTATGAACTCTGGAGCTCCGCCCAAATTCTGCGTGCAGTCAATTACAGTCTTCCTTGTCAAGTTTTTTATCACCACTTAGCCTGTATGTCGTGGCCAGTACACCGCAGTCATGCAACGTACCTTACTTGGAAACTAATCAGATAATATGTGATTCATATAGCGTGTGTGGCCTATCTGAGGAAGTGCTACTGCAGCCTTCTGTACTGCACTCGCTTACGAAAATGTAGTCCTGTTATACATTTTAGAAGGGTACTATACACACCTTACAGCAAAGTCTAATAGTAATAATATTTTAAGATTATATAAAACACCATATTAAAAAAATATAAAATACAACATACACAGTATAGAGCACCACAGACACACTCGATTATATGAATATTATAGTGATATAGGAGATTAAAGAAAAGTAGGTTACGATTATTTTAATCTCACTATTGAGTACCACAGCCACACTATAGTTATAATTATAGTCAGGGTTAAGTGAATGTTAAATTTAATTGCATCTATAGAATTACCTCTCTCTTCTGCTATACAACTGCTGTTGTCCCTTTTTTATTCTAGATCTAGCGAGTTTTTCGTGTTTCAACTGGAATGGTCTTATCTTGGGTGTGTGCTCATCAGTAATCACTACCATTACCTATGCCCATGGAAACAACAGCACAGCCCATTTACTGCTCTTGCACAAAGGCCTGCCTATCTTCTTCTGCATGAACACAACTTATAACCAGTTTCTTAGTGGTTGTACACATAACCTACAATTGTTGCTTCTTTTCTACAGAACAATCCTCAGATCACTGGAATAGCAAAACAATTACACAGTGGGCCAGAGCTTAAATACCTTCATTTGCTTATTACTACATTTATTTTGAGTAGATGGGGGTGGATCTGGATGCCTGTAGGCGACCATCAGCCGAGAGTAAAGAAAAGATGGCTGGAGGCCAAAATCTGGCTCTCCATAGTGCTGGTAGTGAGCTGTTCAACCATGGCATGGTTTACACAAGCAACATTTTGAGATCTTCTCCCTACTTCCTCTTACTCCTCCTCTTAGCATTGTGTGCTTTATTCACCCATGTCAATAGATCCATTTGAAACTATTGCAACACAGAGAAGCAAAAGAATGCTGTCCCTGTCCATCACCAGTTAGAAACAAAGCCACCTAAAAGGGAAACCCCTCTGAAAGGGGACTGAGGCAGTTTGTCGCAGCCAGGATTAGCCTGGGTTTTGAATGAGGCCTCGGCAGAAAGAGGTGCAACATCTCACATCCACCAAAAGTCATCATAGCTGGACAACTTGTTTCTAAGTGCATGGTCATCTAGAGGATCATTACATAATGTAGAATATAGAGCTCTCAATTCTCACCCCAAACTAGCGGCCCCCTACCTATTGGATGATAAATCAGCTAGACAGGAACTGTGTTGCCCACTGTGGGTAACGGTTAGGAGGCAAAAAAAGGAACTGCAGAGCAAAACTGCTGACCACTTAGAGAGAAAATGACTTGTACTTGATTAGACTAAAACCATAATTCATATATTTTGAAGTAATAGGTTCTCAACAGCATGGTGCTACAGCTAGTGGAGGAACAAGTACCCCAATTCATCAGCTGAAATACCCTGATACAAGTGGTATAATCACCCCTAAGTGTACTTTAAATGGAATTAATAGTAAACCAAACTTACATGGTAAGTAGAATTTATTTCAGAGTGAGGATTTTTATTAACAAATTGTATTTTGGATGCTACATAAATTCCTTGAATGCAAACATGTTTTAATATATGTAGGGGAATAAAGAGCACAAAATGTTGGGGAATAAAACCATGAAATTCCCTAGAAGCACTTTTACTTTAGTAGAAACCCACTCAAACGCTGTGATCTGTGCAGGATAAAATGCAATGCTGATCACCCACATCCTCCCAACAACTGGCTGCTTGCTTCATATATTTCATCATAAGAGAGAGAGTTGTAAAACCCTTTTTGTGAATACATCTGAAAAAAACTGAAAGGGATTGACACATTTGTGTGAAAAGTACTTTTTAAAATAAATACACAATCACAGATTGAGTCACATTCTTGAACTTTTATTTTGTTGAACGGATTTGACACCATCTAAATGGCTATCCCTGATACAGCAAACTCTAGAGGGGTGAGAGCCCCATTAGGGGGAAAACAACAAAGGCTGTCCACCATCTTCCAGAACTACAGCCTAACAGGGAGTCCAAAGCTACAGCTGCACTCTCTCTCCTTGGTGCCTCCTTGAAGAGGCTGCCAAGTAGGAGAAAGAGCATTGATGTGGGAAAAAAGAAAGCAAAAAAAGACGACAGCCTTTAGAGGTCACTTAAAGTGAATTTGGCAAGATGTTCCCTGCAGTGAGCAGGAATCCAATGAATACATGATGAGAAGCCTGTTAGAAAGCATACGAGGATGATAGTAATTATAAACATGTTTTAGTGTGGAGATCAACTGTAATGATCATGATGCTACTTCTCTTCATGTGTGCCATGGGGCCTAAGAGGAAGATGCTGAGAACATCCCACATTAATACTTGTTAAGGATGGGATTGTAAATTCAAATTATGTTGCATATTAGCTGGGACAGGAAGATCAGCCATGATTCAAAAAACCCTATCACAGTCATTGGGCGAACGATTTCCACATCATAATGTGCTAGTTTACACATTCCATGGAAAATAGCACAGAAACAAAGACAACATATCACTGTTGTCGTGTGAAAACCTCCCGACTCCAATCTTGGTGATTTGCATGCTTTCACTTCAATTGAAGGAAAACACGGTCATCTATGGGTTGAGGAAATTTTCTGACATTTTGGGATTATGAAACCCTCTAAAAACCCATAATATAATATAATAATAATAATAATAATGATAATAATAATGTCAAAAATGCATTGTCATCAAGCTAAAAACACGGCTGTTTTTACTCAGTTCCTGAAAACTTTTGGAGGTACAGGGTGTTGACCCAACAGCGACAATATCTAGAGCTCATCTATAAAATAACTCCTATATTGATCACATGTGCAGATACAAGTCTTACTGTAAAACACAAAGCTTAAAATATAACGATTCTTTTCCCTTGGAAAAAGCCCATAAAAATATCTGAAATATAACAAAACATGGCACCATGCCAAAGCCAGCCATGCATCTCCCACCTCAGTAACAGGGTTTGCCTTTAGAACAAACTAGCTGTATCTACAGTACTGTCCTACTTCCCAGGTCAAATAGGCTTTGTAACTTTAACACAATGTGCTACAAATAGTATAATAAAACTGAACTGAAAAAGGTTAAACTACCAAACAAAGACAGACGACAAATATAGTATTTCCCTCAAAAGACTGCCACCAAGGAAGACAACACACCATCTTTGTGTGCACCTTACTTTCACTCTAACACAAGCCTGGCCTCTGTCAAACTATTCCAACCAGGGACAGGAGACTCAGAACAGTCTGTAACAGTGATGCAAACTGAACATGCCAGGCTGAGGCAGTGACTGAGGAAGCCAAATGGAGTATTGTTGACATCAAAGAGGGAGTTCTCTAGTCCAGGAACTCCAGTACAGAGGGAGCAGCGCTGACCGTCTATCCAGTGGCGCCCAAGTGGCTCTCTGAGCCAGTCAGTCTCCAGACAGGTTCTTCAGGAGCGACTGCGGTCCTCTTGGGTTCCCACCAGCATTTTGCTGTATAGCTTCTGCTGCTCTTCTTTAAAGGTATCTTTTACCTTTCCTCGCTTCAAACCTCCATCCCTACAAAAGAGTTTGAAGTGTGTGAGTGCAATTATTGCTCCCTTCAGTGGGGAATGATATAATTCTGTCATAGTGTACAGCTGGTTTGGAGACTACCATCAGAATGAAATTCAGAGCAAATAGTGTGTAACAGACTTGGCATGTATGACACTGTGATACAGTCTATTTGTAACATATGCATTAACTCAGAGCCACACATATTGAAGCTCACAGGACAGTAAACCTTGTATAGGTGGTATGACTTACCACAGGAGGTCGACCAATCCCCCTTGCCTGGCTATGGCTGCCTTTACACGATTAGCAAACTGTACAGCATCCTCCCCCTCCTGTTTGCAAAGACACACACATCATAATAATTGAAAGACAAATAAAAAATAACAGACACAGGTGACAACACCTCCCTGAAGACACTGGACAATGGAAAGTGCACATATAAATCATAAAATCCAGTGCAGGACAAAACGATCTGGCTTGTAACGATCACTACAAACTGTATGTCCTAGGTACAAGGCCTGCAAGCGGTCTTTTGTTCCTGATGCTACAAGGGTAAACACAAGTGTGGGATCAATAAACTACTTCTTCTACTATCGCTGCTACTACTTGTGAGAGCATGGCAACCTTTAAGCCATCTGATCCAACTCGTGTATATTTTTCATCCCAAGCATCAGGTGGAAAATGTGATCAAAGGGCAGAGCAGCTCGGAGGACTGACTGAATCACAGCTCACTGTGTTCATCCAACTCTGACATTTAGAAAGTGAATAATTGCCCTTTCTCTACTTTCGCCATCAAGAGGGCCGAAAACGTCCGGAGCTCTGAGGCTGCTCACTGCTCGGTATCATGTGGTCTTCATTGTGGAAAGGGGTGGATGCCCTCAACCCCTTCCTGTTATTCTGCACCTGGGTGTCGCAGATCACGTTTCGATCAACTCCCTCCTCGTTCCTCAGTGTGTGTAACGAATACGAGTTTATATACCCCTATACCAATACCAATCCTGTGATTACTAGTGAAAAGTAAATTGAAGTAAATTGTAGTTTCATTCACTCAAAGCAGGTATAATTAGCATTATCGACAATAGAGTTGCCCAGAAAAACAAACTCAAGTTCACGTGCACAAACATCAGTTATTATACTTTCACACTCTACCATGGGTGTCTACCGATACAGGGTGCGAAAACAAAGCAATCGTTTGACAGCCACCCCCACAGTCAAGTGTTACAGTTGAGTTAGTTGAGTTCTGATTCCTGGTCTGATAAGGAATTAAAACAGAGGTGCCCAACATTTTTGAATTCGGGGGGCAAGAGCTCAAACATAAGATGTGTTGTGGACAATGAGTGAAATGATTATTAGAATGTTTTATGTCATTGTGGCATGTTAGTATGTCTTTCACTGAAAATATCACCTCAAAACTCTGAAAATAAAACCTTTTTTAAAACATTATCCACATATCTTGTCTCTCTCTGAAACCCTTTGGAAAGCCAAAAGAGCATTTGGCCTGCGGTCCGTACTTCACACCCTGTGTTAGCTCATGGACTCTCACCTCTCTGCACATGGGAGGAAGGTACCACACACTGCAGACTATGGCCCAGCTGCTCATCATACGTAACAGGTAGTTGACCATTCCAAACTTGCTGCTATTCCAGAAAGCATCTCCAAATCGGGGGTCATACTGTAAGGATCAGATACAGGATCAGTTATTTATTAATACATGGATTAGCCCGAATAAAGGGTGCAAAAATAAGCATTTACTACATGTGGATGGTAGTGGCTTAAATGCACAGCCTACAGTCAACAGAGCATCAGCCTCCCTCACCTTAATAGCCACAGGGTAGACTGTGGAGCCAATCTCAAAGCTGCCCTTCTTGAACATCATAACTGAAGTGTTGTTGATGCAGGTACCTGGGGATTAGCAATATGTATAACATACTTAGGGATTTATAACACATGGTTACATGATTGTGGATTAGCTTTATGAAGGCTACCCATCTACAGCTGACCAAAGGACACACTCACCTTCTGGGAAAATGAGAATAGGCAATTTAGTTGTATCTTCTACATGGTCACTCAATCTACAACACAGGAAATAGGTAGGATATTAGAAACACAAAATCTAACCAAATTCCAGCAGAGCAACATCCAAAAGTGAATGTGATTTATTTTGTCACCAACCACAAGTTTATTATTGTCTCATGCAAAAAAGCAAATCCTTCCAAATATACTGCAATAAAGAGATAAAACCCATTCTGTAATGTTACCTTTTGGCCACTAGGTGTCGGTCTTTGACTTCTGAGCGTTCAAACCAAACGTGTGGGCAGGCCTTGACCATGGATCTCTGAATGACCCCCATCAAGCCCCCATGGATTTGACCAACCTGACACACAACCAAACACAAGCAAATAATAGAACAACTATATCAGGAGAAACGCCATCACACCAGTCAAGCAGCTGCCTTGGAAACAGTGATCAGTGTTTTGGTAGCCTGTTTTGGTAGTTACCATTGCATAGCAGCCATCACTGGCCAGGATGATGACATCAATGGGCGATGTGTGGTTAGCAACACAGATTCCTCCATTCTTGGGTTTATTCTCACTGGGAAGATGGGGACAGGTAGAGTGTTAACTGTGTATATAACACACAACTACGTCTGGTGGATTTATTGTCAAGACGCGAAACGTAGGAAGTAAGTGTCAATAGAAGTGGCGGCTAGTTGGGAACGCCAACCAATCAAAAAGTGTCAAAATGCACGTTCAACAGACACTGGAAACAATAAAGCAAGCAAGAGTCAAAACCATTACGGAGTGCACACACGCAAATAATGCATGTGCTGTACAGAAGAGAACAACAAAAGAAAAACATCAACTCAATGGAAGTTTGGTGAAGAGAACAACAAAAGAAAAACATCAACTCAATGGAAGTTTAGTTCCTCTCCCAGTCCACCGAAAAGATCTTAGGATAAACAAAGCAACCCATGGTGGCTATGTTTCAAATTTGACCCCCTGGGCACGCAGGACTTATTTCTCTGTCCACATTCCAAAGATAGAGTTACTGTTAGTAAAAAGGGAGAGCAACACTCCTTCTGTCACTTGTGTATTTTTAGCCCCTCCCAGATTAGAGGGGAATACAGGCTACAACAGGCCCAGTCCTTGATAGCACAGAGCCATGATGAGTAAGGGTGGAGCCCATGCACCGTCACATCCTAAAGTGTTCTGTCTGTCATTAATAGTGCACATTTCTTTGTTGTTTATGTTTGTTGTTCAAATAATTTAAGATAAAGGCAGTGTTACACTCAGGGGTGTAAAGTACTTGAGTACTTGTACCTCGTTACTATACTGAAGTACAATTTCGGGGGATTTGTACTTCACTCGAGTATTATTCAATTTGTATACTTGTACTCTTACTCAATTACATTTTCGAGAGAAAAAAAGACTCCTCTTACTCCTTACATTTAAAATTCAGACCTACAAGTAAGTCTCGCAGGTCCAACAAACTTTAAATTAGTATTCTTTTTTTCATTGGCTGAACTAATAACCCCACTGCCGTACTTAATTTAAAACCAATAAGATCCCCATCAATGAAAAATGAACCCATACCCATACCCATGCTTATTGGTCCTTGTGCAAGACCAGAAAGCAAGGCTCTTTGATGAAACCTGCTATCAGAATATGACAGTCAGCGAAGCTACAGAAGATGGCCTCTAAAGTTATGAGGAATGAGGACGAAACGATCGGCACCCATGGCCGACGGGGTTGCTAGCCAGTATCTGGTTTGGTAAATACTGGCTAACTTAACCCATTTGTTTCCACTTGCATTGGTACAAAATGCTAACAAGCTCCCAGTGGACAGTAACCATAGCGCCAATTTGTGGTATCACAGTTGTCTTTAGTGATGTTACGATTGGCTACGATTGACACACACCAGTCCCCAACTATCGGCACAGACCGACCACTCCCACTCGCCTTCTTCTATGCCTTCCAATAAAATGAACTACAAAGCGCTCACTCCGCCACCTACTGGCAGGTGCACTAAACCTGGAACTGACCAAATAACTACATGCCACAGTATATTATTAAACAAAACATTGAAGGCATTGGGCAGGTATTAAAAAATATATATCTTTTTACAGGTGCTACAATGGCAAACTGTAGATATGCTGCATTGCAGCCTAAAAGGGAAAATAAAAAATAATAATGTAAAGAAAACTAGGACTAAAAAGGATTGAAAGACAAAGAAAGGCACTAGACAGAGATCATGTGTAGTAAAACTAGTTTTCAGCCGGCGGCCCCAGGAGGTATTAATGTGTGACGATTACTCTACTACTTTAAAAAACAGAGTGGTCAGTTTACAATGTTTTGGGGAGGATGGGGGGCTCGAAATTTTCATCAATTCCTGCTGTTTTACCACAAGATAACATGAAAATATTGCAAATTGCATTGCAATTTTTGATAAAAGCTGCTGCAAATTCAATCATTTTGGGACGCAATAATCAGAAAAAAAAACTCGAAATCCTGGTGGGACTGGAATTTAGTGGTCATTTTAATGCAAAAAATGTCTCCTATGCTTTTTTTTATTATTGCAATGGATAGACAATTCTAAAACATTTGAATACTTTAATACTTGGAGTACATTTAAAAGTAGAAACTTTTTTTTACTCAAGTGTATTTTTAGCTAGATACTTCGACTTGAAATTGAGTAAGATTTTGAACCAGTACCCATACTTTAACTTAAGTATAATCTCTGGGTACTTTTTACACCCCTTGTTACACTTGACTGTTTTGACATATTGATTCACGTTCAAACTAAAAACGATGTATCAGTTCGTAAAATTCTAGTAAAAATCTCTCCGCAATCCGCACATTTCCTAACCAAGCCCAAGCTTAGTAACTTATTTTTAATTAAACACAGCAGTGATGAGAAAAAGCATTAATGTCATGCAAATAGCTAATCAACGATCTAGTTTTGTGTCGTGCTCTCTTGTAGTTCAACCCAAAGATCAGACCCAAGCTTGAAGCACTGCCTGGTTATGGCTGGCACCACAACACTTTCAGGGGTGTCAAACCATGTGCCATGGAGGGCCAAGAGTATGCAGGTTTTCGTTCCAACCGAACAATACACCAGGTGATTCGACCGGTTATCACACCCTCAACCAGAGAGGAGGGACTAATCAGTGAAATCACCTGGTGTAGTCTTTGGTTGGAATGAAAACCTGCATATACTTGGCCCTCCATGGCATAATGAGCTGGAGTTTATTGATATTTGCTGCCGTTTATGGGCACACATACAAAACACCAACTTCCTGTTCTACTTCCTGTTGTGTGTGCCATCGTCTCCAGAAAAGCTCTCGGTCTCTTCTTCCTCTATGATTCTCACTCTGCCCAATTCAAACAAAAAGCTTCCTCCACTTCAAAAACCCCTGGATCAGTAAATATAGATCATTAATTTACACAGTCTTGGTTCCACTCACCATACTGACACTATGTTTGTAAATTGGCTGTTTGAAATCAGTTGCTCCGAGCATCATCCTCTCCACGAAGGAAAGCAGTAGCCGGGCTGGCCAGCCGTGGCTTTGCATGTGAGAAAGCAGTAATGACTGAAGGGCTTTGCGCTTCACCTAGGTTGACGGTGCCCAGGGCAATGAATATGAATGTAGACAGTCGGTGACTAGCCTTGAGCAACTGTCCTCTCACACTTATAATCTCTCACATTGCAACAGACAGCTCCCATGATTTCTGTTCTGCAGAGACAACCCTGTCTGCCATTATGTAATCCCATGTAGCATCTATGGCTAATGCCAAGAGGCCTGCAGAAAATCAACAGACAATGGGATAATGGGACCTTGTGGAGGAGAAAGTGACAATTTGATTGGCTCCGTCTTTGAGCAGTTTTTGCTTAGCAATTTTAAGTCGAGTAGCCGTTTGAAAGACGTCTAAAGGGTTGTAGCCATCTAGGCCAAAGTTAGAGATGGTGAGATTTGTTGGGTGAAGGTGGAAGGTGAATTGTGTTCAACTCTGAAAGAATATACAAATAGGTCACACCTATCAATTACCCGTGTCAGGGTTGTGTGCTTGTCCTCTGTGGGTTAGCGGTTGCACACAAAATGCATCATCAAAACAACATTTGTAAGGAAGCAAAAGGTGTGGCTTTTATTTTAAGAGCAACTTCTAAAATTTGGGTGTGTGGCTTAATGACAGGTTTCACAATGCCAACTTGTTTTGTTTTGAATGTCACCGGCAACATCTTTATTAAATTAAGATGTGTGATCTCATAACGAGGCCCTAATGCAGCAAGTTCAGTGAATTGGACACTGCTAAGTCAAACTGACTAAACTGTGCTCTACCAATATAGTTACGTTAATCCAAATGATTGTCCCTTCGTCAACAACCAAAGGGACAACCATGGCTCCTCTTACCTGTCATGGTAGGTGATGATGGCAGTTAGAGCTCTGACACATATTCTGTAGCACATCAGGTGGACCTTCTCACTCAGGAAGTTCTTCATCCTACAGGGAGAAAAAATACATTATTGAGTTTCTGTAGTGACATCCAAGATGATCAGATCCAGCTGCCTGAGAAGAGTAAGAAAGACTACCAAAAATGTTTCGATAAAAGCTTGTGGTTAGTCTTACCTTCCATTTGGCAGAAGCCCGACGATAGAGGTGAGGAACACGAGGAGGCCCACACCAGTGAAGGCAAGAGTTACCCTGTCAGACAAGCAGACAGGTTACCAAGCTGCAAAACCAGGGAACCTTACACCAAATTAGACACGTTCATGTAAAATTCATGTTATCCATTCAACTAATTCACATGGGATAGTTTGTCCTTTTTACTGGCATTTACACACAAGACTAAAATTCTCCTCTACTACAACCTTTAACTGAGACGAGTAACCATTCAGATAACGACACAGAGGGGACGTGAGTAATGTTATCCAGTGCAATGTTGTTATTAATCAAAGTGCCATGCTATCCTCTACTCTCTACATTCCCTGATTACAGACTCCAAAACCTGTAGGAGGGCACATTAGGCAATTGAGCTGTCAAGCAGGCCGACTTAATCTGGCTGAACTAATCATCCAAGGTTGGAGAAGGTGCAGCTTACATTGGGCCAGGATTACACCTACAGAAACATTAGAAGAGGTAAGGGTCTCAGGCTAGAGGTGGCGCAGGCCAACACTCAACTGGACAGGTATTGAGTGAGTGAATCTAGTCGCTAGACATGAGCCTAGAAGTCTGTCTGCACAGCGGTGGCGTGATGAGTCTCTCCAGTGGCAACTGGACTTGAGCCAGGCAGGTTTAATCATGAGTCACTGCCCTTGTGTCTCTCCAAGCGAGGTTCTCGCTCTCTGTACTGACTGCATTTGGCAATGTTTAAATGTTACTTTTCTTATTGAGCCGTCTTATATGCCATGCAGTGTGTGGAGTTTTATGACTTTTCACTATATGCCCATTTCTTTCATGGAGCTGCAAGTCTCGTTATCAAAATGCATATCTTCATACACATCACTGACGACGTTCCAACGAAACTTTCATCACATGATCACACACACAAGAAACTAGAAACAGAAGCAGTCAGGCTTCCGTTGTGATGGGAAATCTCATCTGCACGCAATGAAGCCACAATGCGTGTGAAAGTAATCTAAAGAGATAGAGGCACGTGGCAATAGTAACGCAGATAGATTTAAATCAATACAGCCATAGGAGCAAATTTTAGATTTAAAAAAACAAACAATATTACTAGGTGTTATTCTGCTGGCCATGTCTTCCAGCCTCTAAAATATCTTGGGTCTAACTCTAGCGTGGCGGTAGAGCAGATACCTGAGAGGCAGCAAGAAGCCGTAGCGGATCAGCAGACCCAGCCCCCACAGGACCGTCAGTCTCAGGCTGATGTAATGAAAGTTGTAGTTGCTGCGGGTCAGCAGGTTCCAGGACTCCAGCTCCTCGGCAGAGAAGCGTTTGGTCACCTCGTCATCCATGATGCTCTCCACTCCTCGCCGGGCAAAGTAAAAGATGTCAGACATCTCAAACTCAGAGGCTGAGTCCAGGTCTCGGTTGCTGCCACTGCGCCGGATCTCCTTGATCTCTTCTTCCAAGGAGGTAGGCTCTCTGGCAATAATAGCTGGAGCGACCCAAGACACAGGATGTGTTGTCAGCAATCCCCTTCTCAATATCAAATACACTTACTGAACATTCCCACACTGGCAGAGAACCACCCTAACACCACAACTTACCATTTGAGTAGTGTTTGTACAAGAGGTGATTATTTTCTTTAGCTCCTCTCTCTATCCTGAGTGTGGCCCACTGGAAAGAAAGCAAAAGGGGTTATTAACATGTAATGATGCTGTACAGTCCCACAAGGACTAGCTTGGTGTGCAGCATCAACTGTTGCTATAGTTTAACAGTCCTGGAATAATCAGGATAACCACATCATTCACCCAATGTACAGTCAAGAAGAATAGATTCACTCTACTATATTGCTACAAGTTGTGCTCCATACTGACTCTTTAATATCAGAGTGCTACCAGTGTTTTCAACCAGTAATTATAAACTATCATCAAAATGGCATTTATCTATTTTCAGTATGTATTAGTAACAGGGTTCAACTGCACATGTATGTGTATACTCCAGTACAGAAATGCACGTCCTGCATTTTGTGTATGCCAAAAACTATTGGAGTCAGTCCCAAGCAAACATGCTAAAAATGTGAGCAATCAGCCGTGGGTTTGCCTGCAGCGTATGGCTGCTGCCATGCAAATACCCCCGCCACATCTCCACATATGGACGTTTTTTGCTTAACATGAAGGCTCACACAGATAGAGCCTGTCCCTGACCCTTGGACAGAATTTGAGAAAGCATGCTAATTTGAAAATAAGTTGTTCCATCTTCCTGAAAAATTCACTTTTTGAGTTTCATCCAGCTGCAGTGATATGTCGGGATATTATCCGGGCTGTTTGCCTATGCTTGAAAAAAAATCAGAGACAAACATGACTAGCGAGTATCGAGCATTTTGTTTTGCTCTCTTACTGCAGGCTCTAAAGCTTGTCACGACAAGTAGCATTACTGATTCAGTACATTGAAATGCAGCTGCAGTTGACAGTAATAACTGAAAGGTAAAGAAGGAGCACTCAGACTGGAGTCAGTGAATTTAAACACGGTAAAGTGGGACCATGTGGCTAAAGAGCTGTGTGTGGAAGAGAGGCTCCTTACATACTAATTCCCCCTAAACGCACTGCAAGTGTAGGATTACTCCACACACACCATGTCACTTCACCTTTTCTTATGGTAGCTACTGGAGTTGGGAGCCAAGAACATCCCTCACATCTCCCTGTGGTACATTTATTTCTGGCACAAGACCCTGCTCTCAGAGGAACGTGCTGGAAAGCGATGACAGCTTCAGCGACGACACACCAGAGAACGCAGACGAAGAGAGACAAGATAACCTTGTCTGGTTTCAACTCAGGTTCCATCTTACAGGAAATTTGGCAGCAAAAAGGTGAACAGCCCTTGAAATGGTAAACACTGAACTCTTGGACTAATAATACTACACAACTACTACTCTCACTGGCGGGGCAAACTCATTTCTGGACAGTGAATATTGTAAATGGTGTTGTAAGCTATTAAAGTTGTGTCACTTTAAGCAACATTTCGACAAGAGATGACAGACAGAGGCAAGGTCTGGACCACTGGTTACTACTTCAGTTACATAACATGGGAAGAAGGGCCTCCTTTCAGTTGTGAAAATGGCTTTTGTTGATTGTAAGGGAAGGAAACAAATGCAGAGCCAGAGCAAACACAGGCGGTCCTCAAACGATAATGCCTACAGCTTTTGTGTATTATAGTATGGTGAATGACAGGATGTGCAGCAGCGGGAGACAGGGCATTCTTTCAACCTGGAACTGAGCTAAAGCAGAAATGCACCATTAGCCACAGTGAATTTGACTGTGTACTTGAGTGGAAAATTATACCATTCACTCCTCCCCCTAAAGATAATAATTTATCATTCACACACCAGCTCAAACTGCAGTTAGTCATCTGTGTTCTCTCAGTACATCATGTCAACAGAAAATAGTTGATGGTTGTGCTACTAGCTCTTACCTCAAAGACCTTTAACAATGATTTCATGTAGAGACGTCGGATGCCAAAGGACACCCCGAAGATGGCAGGCACAATAATGAAGACCAGCAGCAAGGTGAACCAAACCGTGAAGGAAATTCCCAGGAGAATACACAGTAGGTTGTCAAAGGGGTCAAAGAACAGCCCCATCTTGAAGTCAGGAGTATGGGCTATCAACTAGTTGAAAATCAAGGCTGGTGGAGAGGGACAGTGCCTCACTTCTTGGACCCAAGTGGCCCTAGTCTCTTGTCAGAACAAGGCCTTCATTAAGATGTTTAGGGGAACTTCTCCTCACATTGACCAAGAAATCAATCTCTGTAGAAGTGAGCATCATGTTGCAGCCCCCTTAGGCAATATCAATGCATTTTGATATTTTCACCATCCACTGGTTTCAGTTGAATTTAAAGTCCAGAAGGTAGATCGGTCTTAAAGGTGATAAATTAGTCACGATTCTTGCAGCAGATATCATTTGTAAGAAGTCTCCAGCTGGTACGACATATGTAAACAATGGAACAAAACAAACTCAGCACAGCAGTTGGTTCTTCTGACTGGAAAAGACCCGGAGCTCTGCAGCTGAGTATCACGTGGACCTGAAAGACACACAAACAAAACGGGTCTGACTGCTCCGTGTCGTTATACCCTGTTCTCTCTGACTTCTTGCACACCAAACGCGTATAAATCATGTTAAAACAAAAATGTGGCCGTGAATACGAACCGTACCCGTTCTAAACATGTCGCTGCTATTTTTGTCACAGTAACGGGTGCCGCTAAACCAGGCAGTTGGCTGACTAACATGGACGTTTCGTTGAGAATAGATAAGAGGTAGTTAGCGGTAACGGCGTTACTGTTATCAGCCATGATGCGTTCACGACCACAGAGCTGGAGGCCCCTCATTCCTGCGCTGCAGCGGCACAGCTAGACTCCATCCTGGCTGAGATCACCCTGGAGTTCACCCTAGTTGTTTAACGTTATCTCGCTAGCAGCTAACTAAACGCACAAAGTCATTTTGGTGTAGGTAATTGCCAGACCAAAGACCAAAGCGTTACGTTAGATCGTGAAAGTGATAACTCGTGTAGCCAAACGGATGGCTGAAAGTCTAAGCTAAAGTTAGCTTATGGCTAGTTAGCTATGCTACATTTGGGATGCTAGCGGGCTACACCTCGCCTAGCTAGCTCGCAAGCCCTCGAGAGTGTCGCCCGGGTGTGCATGGAATATTACATGCATGGACTATTAACTAAATACATTACTAACCTAACGAGCAAACCTGTAGTTTCACGCATTGGATACGTTACCCACCTTCAGTGTGTCCAGCTGTGCATCAGGGTCTCACTCAACACCACTTGTCTTTGTCTGTGGGACCGTAAACTCCATCTGGTGGATAACGGGGCAGCGGGCGGTTTGGTGATGACACGTTTCAGACGTTCAGCCCTCCGACACAACGGGGATCTTTGCGATGTCTGTTCTGCCCTGACTCCTGGTGGTGAAGACGGGTAAATTAACTGCAAATGTTCAATACATCCTATGAACTCCAGTCGGTGATCACCACCAATATGAACTGTGATCATCATGAGGCAAATACAAAACAATACAAACAAGAATAAATTAACTTTATTTCACGGTCACACCCTTAAAGACCATATCTTTGCACAACATCCTAAAGATTTGTCAGCATAAAAAGCTAGTTACTCTATAAAATAAGTGGCTAAAATGATGACTGCATCCCTGGTGGTTATTAAATGCTCAACAGCCCCCCGAAGGCTCACACACATACAATAATAGTTTCCCCCAAGGAATGTATTCAGCTTTGAATATGTGCATGTTGTGTCTTTATGTTCAGGCTACTGCTATACAGCACATCATGATATGCAAGGTGCTGTTAAATGAACTCAGTCCTGTATGGTGTAACTGTCTTGTAATGTATCAGCACCAATCGACCTGGAGGTAAATGTCACTCTGCACATCTTATATGTTGCGATTCTGATATCTGTGGTTAAAGCATTTGACAAGAACACGCAGTGGGATGACACAAATCGAATTTATTCATGTCAATTTGCAGTAACGGCCATTGTTTTCATGTGTCTTTACAGATCATTCCAGAGAGACAGAGAAAAACAAAGAATACTGAAATTTGGCACACTTGAATCTTTTAGGAAATCTGAAATAAAGTCTATTCCACAACAAGAACAAAATAAGCATATAAAAATGTAAACAAATAGTCTTGCTTCAAATTAATATATATATATTAATTTGAAACAAGACTATATATATATATATAATTATGTTGTCATAACCACCTTGAAGAAACTATACTGAAGCGCAATCCACAGCCACCACACTTGATTTGGATGTCAGTTCCTTTGGGACAGTCCACAGTAGCACTGAATGGCTTGTCAGTGCAGGATGTCCAAAATCGTAGTGTACAACCCACTAAATCCACCTCTCAGACTTGAGGAGGCCACGAAGAAGGCTCTGTCTTTCCCTGCTCTAATGATCATTAAATGTCGCTCCCCAGGAGAGCCTCAAAGTCTGGGGAGCAAACCATTTTGTGTTCGATATGTCCTAATACAGTCAAATCACCCGCTCGGCCTTCTGCCCCAATTGACACCAGTTCCTGAGAAAAGGAGGGGGAGGAGGGAGAATTAACAAAAATGTTGTTAATAATCCATAGATAATTCTATGATGAAAAAAATAGAGCAGTGGGCTGATGATGAAGACAACGACACTAAGACCCCCTTTACACCTGGCATTAACATGCTTTACACAATAACAACAGAGTGTAAATGTGTCTCCAATCAACACATAGAAGCCAAGTAAATAATAAACTTTCACTCACACATCCAACCAGGAAGCGCATGCAAAACAAACATTTGGCAGCCAGCTTGGATGGTAACATACTTTACTGTCAGCTTTTAACGACAAATGAGAAGAGTTGTGAGTGACAATCTGTGTTTTGGTGAGGGAAAGAGAAATTGGATAGACTGAGACTGTGTGTATATCAGAAATGCTATTTAATGCCAGGTGTAAAGTGGGCTCACAGAGACAGACATAGGTGGATGTATACTGATGTCACACCTGGAGGAAAGCGCACGACGTTCCCAGTGACACGTCAAGTATCACATGTCCCAGTAAGAGCTGCACTCGGCCAGATTTCCGCACCAACATCTTTCCTACGAGACCCTCCCGCAGATCATTCAGACAGCAGCCATTGTCCTCAGCTTCCTCTTCCTGTTACACAACACATGAACACGCTTTTACGCACCTAATCCCATGAAATACATACCACGCAACGTCGCTAAATATTTCACACCGATAGATAAGTAGACACTGTATACCTGAGATTCTGTTTTCAGCAGCACGGACTGTCCGTCCTCTGACTGCACCTCTGTCTTCACCGGCCTGGCCTCTATGGTGGGGGGCTGGCCAGGCAGGGAGTCGGGCAGCTGCATGAAGAACAGCTCCTCCCCTTTGCTCAGACTCCATCGATGCAGAAGCTCAGGCAGGACATCGGGCTCGGGGAGCGGAGGAGGCCTGAAATTAGCCTCCACCCTCTTGATCTCCGCTTCCTCTGGCTCCTGTTTCACTGAGAAGACAATTCACCGAGACACAGGATCTGATGTTACTATTCCTTGTGGTATGTTTTAGGAGAGCATTGATGTAGAAAGCCAGCCTAGGTGTTAGAGGGAGGAGGAGTGGGCGTGAGCCGGTATGTTATCGGGGTTTTGTTGAATTAGGCCCATGGCGCCTTCCGAAGGTAAGTTCTGGCATCCCACCCACTCTCCACGCCGCTCCCAGGGCTACACTCATCTACACTACCTTGTATCTACAGTTAGTAAACTAGGTATCAGCCGTATACCCAATCATTTCTAACCTAGCTATTGGTCTCGGCTGACCCTGCTGGCTTAATCTCAGCTTAACCTCGCTCCTGTTTCACTGAGAACATACCATCATTCTCGATATGGTGAGCGCAGATGTTTATGGAGCCAACTAGTTACTAAGAGTGTAAGGGGAGTCGACATTACAAAGTTCCTGAGATGGTTGTTACCTTCAACTGCAGAGTCCATGGCTTCACCGTCCTCCTCCACCTTCTCAATTTTAAGAGCAGCATCAGAAAATTCCTCCCTGAACCCCCATCCTGATACAGCAAGGGGAAGCTGGACGGGGCAGCTTCTCTCTTCACTCCTCAAATAAGGATCATCTATAAACTGTAAGGAAGCAATTGCAAATCAAAGTTCAATGCGTGGGTATACATTGGGCTAAAAGCCAATTCAAGCGACTTGTAAATATGTGACAGATACCAAGGGACTCACATTGTCTCGTTCCAGCTTGCGCAGAATCTCTTTGGTTTCTTCCTCTGTCTCTCGCTTCTCCTTTTTAATATTGATGATAGGGGAGGGACCCATGATCGGGGCATCTCTCTCACTCTCATAGGTACCTGTGTACAATGCAGGAGTGTATTTGAACTAAGAAGAGAAGGACTAAAAAGAAATACAGCCCACTGGGAAATCCCATTGTTCAGCATTGTACACTCCACGGCTCATGTAGACTATAACTGTTAAACAACATGGCAACAGTACAGGGTTACAGGTGAAACAGATGAATGGGTGCCAACTCTTACCTCTCTTTTTCATCATCATCTCTGAAGGTCCCTGTTCAAAGATAGAGTGGGACTGGATGACCTCTGGGCGACCCCGGCCCCTGCCTCTATCTCTCTGACCTCGGCCGCCTCGATCTCCATCCTTCCTATCTCTCCTCTGTCCACTTTCAACTTTTGTTCTGTCATGAAATACAAAGTTATTGGTCAGCAGTGAGAAAATACATAGCTAAGTCTACATCTTTTGTTATGGTTAACTCAACTTACTCTTCTTTGGTTTTTCGGCCGATAATGTTTGGAGCAAAGGTTTTCTGAGAAAGAAAGAAAACATTCATCAGTATTCTCAGAATCAATAAATCAATATACGGTTATAGATCACATTGCTGTTCCAGCTAAAGTGTCATGCTCTGTATGTAGCCATTCAATGTTTACTTACAATATTGTAACAGAGATTTTGCACAGAATATCAATAAATTATCTAAAAAATATTGCATTATGTTTTCCTGCATCTTATAAAAAAGCACTTGACATTTCAAGGTGCACACAAGTTCACACAAGTTTGTGCAACATTCTCCCCTACAGCTGTTCCAGTTATTGAAAGGTAACCTTGACTTGGGCGGGGATAGTCTGAAAGTGCATAGTCTAATGTGTTTAACATGGAGCAGTAAAGATGGAGCAAGTAAAACCTGAAGAGCAGCAAACTGAGAAACACCTATCTTGATCCGCTAGGAGCTGTTCTAGAGGACGTCATTAATCACGCACAAAAGCAAGAGCTATCAGATCGCAGTGGCTAAGGGTGATCTATGACTGTATATGGAATGGAACATAATACCATTCCTCATACAGATAGCGCATTACCTTCTTCACCCCTCCCAAGGTGAGATCTCTAGAACGCATTGTGGGGAGGCGGCCAGAGGAGATGGTAGCTGGGGGTCGACGGCCCATCAGTAGGCCTCTACCGCTCCCTCCAGGAGCCAGCGTGTGATGACCACTGGGGTCACCAGAGCCTGAATCTGCCATCCTAAAACTGCAGACACCAGACAAAAAAACAACAACAATATTAGTGTGTCACCCTACACAAGCAGCGATAATGTCCTACATTGTAACCTGCAGTGGCATCTCAAAATTTCAAAAACTAAACCAACTTCCCAAAATTAAAATATACTGTAAAAAAAAAAAAAGTTTTTAGGTAAATTAATACCAGTTTCAGACAACTTAACCTCTTTCATTATTTTGCCAATGTGGGTTCACAAGTATGGAGGATGGAAAGTGCCACATTAAATAATTACTTAAATGTGTCATTAATTAATTAAAATTGGAATTAAATATATAAATGTGTTATTAAATGTGTCATTAATTAATTCAAATACCAATTCATTTATGTAAAAAACATATATAATTATTTCACTATTTAATTAATTATTTCATGGTCCTGTGTTGCAGTGCATCATGAATTTATTTTATCTGTCAAACTCACCCATCAAAGTCAGTGGGCGGATTTCTAACACCTGATTGGTTACCCTGCACATCAAGTCAAGGCAAATCAAGTCCAGATAATGGATTGATGCAGAGCTAGTGAACACACTTCTATACACTGGGTGGCGCTATTCACCTCTACGTTGGTTTAGATACTCTTTCAAACAAAACTTTATTTGCAACCACTAAAAATCCAGGTCCTGCTACCCCCAATGCTGAAATGGTGCAGGACAAGATGTCCAAATCTTGCCCGGAGCTGCTGAGAAACTTCCTGAGGGTCCTCCATGTCTCTCTCAAGATATGCTACTTCAGACCAAAGCAATGGATCAGACTAGATCAGCGTTAGCCCCGCCCACTAACTTTGATGGGCGAGTTTGACAGATAAAATAAATTCATGATGCACTGCAACACAGGACCATGAAATAATTAATTAAATAGTGAAATAATTATATATGTTTTTTACATAAATTAATTGGTATTTGAATTAATTAATGACACATTTAATAACACATTTATGTATTTAATTCCAATTTTAATTAATTAATGACACATTTAAGTAATTATTTAATGTGGCACTTTCCATCCTCCATACACAAGCAGTCAGCCACTAATACTTTCTATCCCCTCCGAGGTCTTTATGAACTTTATGAACAAGAAGACCCAATTATTTTATTCTCTCTTGTTTTCAGTTATTGATGAAAGACAGTTGAGGCCTGAATACCAGCGGATATATACAGAGGTTGACAGTTCATGTAGTCATACTGAAGTGAATGTGTTGGAAAATGTTGAACCCAAGTAGAATAACATCAAAATGTAATAGATATTAAGTTTAGAACAATATTATTAACTCTAATATTATTATTCTCAAGAATATGTTTTTTTAATTCCACGTGACATAACGTTGTCACACCACATGACCAATGTGGAGAAAAGGTCTGGCCGATTTGATATTGAAATGGAAAAAAATTACAATCACCAATCATTCACTAAGGCCTTGCTTTAGTTGGGTCGTCGTATAAAATAATTACACTTACAAGACTTAAATTGGATAATCACTGTACAGGACACACTGTTTATTCGACACACCTAAGATGGCTCCCATTGCAGTTTGGTAGCATTATCGGTGAAAACAGTCTTCGTTTAACAGTGCAAAGCACTCAAACGATTATCTACAGCCGTTGAATGTGGATAAACGTTAAGTATAACCACCTTCGGCTTTGCAAACACATCAAAGTCTCGTTTAAATTTCGATGTCATAATTTAAAACAAATCTATGGCAGCCATCTTAAGTGTACTAACACTTAAAAATGTTGTTTTTAATGGGACTGGCACGACTTAAGTTACACTTCACTCTGTGGTGTCAACAACACAAAATAATCAGCACACATGAACACATCACATCATGACTGCAAGGACAGCTCACGTCAACAGCGCCAAAAAGAACAACGTTCGACAGACAAATGCCTCTCAGATATTTACCTTACGATTCCTCAGATGTTTAAGTTATAAAAACACTCCAAAGTTGTTAGACTAGTCATTGGAAAGAGTTGGAATAACTGCTTGCTGTGTGCTATCTCTGACACTGCATGCTGCACGGCGCCATGACACTTCCTGAGTGACGTCACCGTTTGTGTTCATAACGATCAAATGTGCGCAGCAAACTATCATACTTACTTATTTCTGTAGATTTGCTTTTATGAGATGTTTTACTTTTTAAAAAAAAATGCATTTCTGAGCATGGCGTCTCCTTTCTTTTTTTTTGATGTTATTATTGTTGTTGTGGTGTTATAATTATACTCTGACTTCACTTTGTAAAAAGGGACAAGCATTTTTGTGTCTCATAAAGGCACACTCCATACTTGACACAAAATGAAATGATACTAAATAATTCTCCACCCTCTACTTGCACCCCAGGAAATAGCAGTACCACTCGTACACAGTTTCAAATGTGGTTAAAATGTGCAATGTCCTACTTTCCTAAAAAAACCACAGTAAGCCTTTAATGCATACTAAATCCCTGTTGGAATAGTGTAGGACTATTATAGTAATAGAAAGTAATGGCTTTAGGTTAAATTTGCTGGGTAGTATGTTGCTTATAATGCATGTTTGTGTAATAATGCTGGGATTGTGCTGCACCATAATTTGTGGTTTCATAGTAATATAAATTGTGGTAACCTAGTAGCTGTAGGTTCTCATTTCTCACTGTGTTATACATAATTGCAAATATGAGAAGCAAACCCTGCGAAATGTCCTGCAAAGTCAAAGACATGGCGACCTGCTCCTACTTTTATCTTGACCTTGTGACTGTCATGGCATATCTAATGATGGATGATTGCAGTTTAATTACACTCTGAGCTGTGGCCGGCTAGAAAGAAAGGCTTTGCAATACCTCACGCAGTTCATAGAGTCATGGTGAATGCATCTTTGTCACCTTTTTGTACAAATATGATGAATCTCACCAAATGGGTCTCCTGTCAGAAGGCTGCACATTCCTCCAATATGCTTTTATCCCTTTTCATATTTGTCTTTATTGTGTGCCCATATCCATATGCACTCAGCAGCAGATTATAGCCACATATCTGCAATGGGTCTTTTGTGATTCATTTTCTTAATCTCTAATGAATCCTAATGAAATGGTTTCAGGGTGAACCAATAAAACACATCTATTTGACAATTAATGCCAGTGGAAATCTGCTTACTGCGGACTTATAGGATGGCATCCCCGGTCTCCGGCAGGGGTGGATGCCCTGTGGCGTGAGCCCATATGGCATAACAGTTGGTACATGTATATTTTGGAGTCCCTGATGGCACTCCGCTCTATGTAATTTACAGGGAGATCTCTCACAGCATCCCTTCTTTTGAGACTAGTCATGGGGATGTATGGTATAAAATGGTTCAGAGCCCCCTTGTCCATAGCTGTAACGAACACGTGACATTTATAAAAGCGGTTACAGGTTACCTCACTATGGTAGAGTGTGATGTATCCTATGCCTCAGGGCAGGCATGCTGGCCAGTAATGTGTGACCATTTGTGAAGCGCATGATGCTGCTGTGGCTGACTGAGCGCTTCACCATGGTTGCACCTCAGATGAAAGTCTCCCGTTTTTGCTTCTTCTAGATTTTAACTCATTCTGTACGGCTGCATAGGAGTCAAGTAAACATCATCCTCAAAGCCCTGAGCAAAAATGAGATTGGGAGGGGCTAGTATATGTGTGTGTGTGTGTGTGTGTGTATGAGGGAGAGAGAGGGAGAGAAAGAGAGAGGAAGCTGTGTGTTCGTTTCACCTCCTAATCGGTTTTCCTAGGGGGATCTATCATCGACTGCAGTAGAAGAGGCAAGTGCAAACGGAAGAAGAAGATAGTAGATTTCAGCGCCCTCATCTTCTCCTTTCACACTTTTGCAACCTCGTACAAGTAAGCGATTCTTTTATGCTCACTTGAAAATCAGTCTGCTTATCAAGTGCTCAGAGAATAAATCCATTTTACTTTGAAAATATGAAGTTGTAGAGAGATATCTGATATTATTTTCATAATGCTTTAACGGTGTGTTTCTATACCCTCTTCACCCTCCTCTTAGACACTAAATTAAATGTATCCTTGGGCTGTTTAAATGCATGAGTGTTATTTTTATCGAGCTCATGTATTTCTTAATGTGCACGGCCATGTATGCATAACTTGAGATTTACTGCCATCTTCAGTCAGTGAATTATTATGTCACACCAAGGATCTTAGGACATTATTATGTTGTTTTGTTGTTTAACATGAGATTGATAGGATATTGCATAGTATTTACTGGTTCAAGCAGTGAAGGAGATGCTCATTCTCCCTCAATTTAATTGCGAATAGGGATGATAGTCGCACACAGTTTCTGATTTCCTTCACGAAATACAATCTACAGTGTGCCTGTGCATCCTCACCCTCTCTCAACTGGCTGCACGTTACATACGTATTAAATGATCTGCCACCCCACTGCACAAACGGTGTGACTTCTACCTTCTGGCAGAATAAAAAGATCTTTGAACTACACAGATGCTTTCTGCGTCCTACTCCATATGCACGAATGCAGCAGCCTCCCTCATGCTGCTGTCTCACAGAGATAACAACCTTCATGTGATGTATCTCAGCCAATATAAGGATTCTGAGCAGATTATTACAGATCATGCACACAGAAACAAATTACTCTTCAAGATAAATGACACGCATATGAATCATCATCATAATGTTGATTTGGGCCAGCTCCATTAATAAACAATTGATTAACTGTGCAATAGTGTATTTATTTTCTTGAGGCTCAGCTGCCTGATTTGGAGCAATTATCTGTCAAACATGGCGGTTTATATTTGAGGGCAATAGGATACTGTACATCTGTGTTCACATGTATTCCACCTAAAAGTAGAACATGCACAGAGAGGGGGCTTTGATGACTGTCCTGTGAGAATCTCGTCTTGCCCCAAATTCTGTCTTTGAAAGACACCACGGAAAGAAACGAGAACAGCAGCTGGGAAGCAGACCCGTGGAAACACACGTGCACGATGCCACGACTCACTCCCTTGGTCCCAGCGCGAAACGAGCCGGCGTTCACATTTCACAGTTGACAGGCTTTAATGAGCTGCTGCAGCATGTCCATCATACAGGAAGCTGGACGAGAACACCTCAACAGACCTCATACCCAGACAGCAGCGCGGCACCAGACACCTTCGTCCATGTGTGTGATGCAGCATCACGCAAACAACGAGATAAGCCCCTAATTATTGTTTGTGCTAATTGCAATTTGCTAGGAGTGCAGTCTTGGGCACTTCACTGATGTAGCATATGTTCGATGTGAGGGGGCTTGTAATAATGGAAACATGCCTGTGCTGTGCTGGTACGCTCGGGACGCTGGAATAAAAAAAAAAAGGCAGAAAAGAGCTTTATTACATCATTAAGCGATATTAGAGGAGGCAATAGCAATAAGAAACTCTGAAAGGATGAAAATCACAAACAAGCCATGGAGGAATCGATGTGCACCTAGTCTGAGGGCGAAAGATGATCATTGTTCACACACTGCAGGGGGCATAAGAGAGACAATCAATTCAGGAGAGGGAAGGTGACAGCTAATCAAACACAATAGGCTGACCCACAGATTACACCCGGTCTGGTACTCAGGGCTGTGTGCACCGGCCTGGATCCAATAGCTCTGACGGGCAAGTAAATAAATAATGATCATACATCACCTGCCGCTGACACCTTTTCATACCTTCCCTATTTCTGCCCAAACGCTATAAAAACACTAAAGATTTCCCTTGAGCTGCAAGCAGGTCACTTGCTCAACTGTTTCAGAAAGTGATTAAAAATTCCCTCTTTAATTAGTCATTTTGCATTTTTGCATTCTGCAGAAGTGCCAAGCTTTATTGTTTTGCGACAACTTCCTTTTGAATCACAAAATGATTCAGTGAGAGAGAGCCCTCAGATGTGTGGTTGCCAGGAGACCGTTGTAGGTGGATTATGAAATGCATGGGGAGTGGAGGCCAATCACTTGGCTTGGAGCGTAGAACTGAGTTGTTTGTTTTGGGACGGCAAATGTCAGTAGCGGATAAGAAAAGGGGAGGAGGGAAGAGGCGAGAAAGGGCAGCAAATAACAAGCCTAAGACACGATGTGGTCAAATACAGGTCCCTTGATGAAAGGTTAATTGGATTCTGTCCGAGGTGTTTTTCAGCGGTGGCGCTTCATAACTGTTCTACTGTTTCCACTTTGTAGCTCGCTGTGAACACGTGATGCGCTTTAATCTCTCTTCACAGATGTTGCCGTTCTCAAATACTCACATCATGGTCTCAGATTACGTTGAGTCTGACGATGCTGTTTTTCCTCTTTGGTTTGATAGCAGATGACAGACATGGACACCCCTCTTTCCACCCCACATAATATCCAGCTTTGCGAGGTGACATGTGACTCCTTCCGCATCATGTGGGACATGACCCCCGAGGACACTGCCAGGGCCACGCACTTCTTCATAGACCTGAGCCGCAAGGAGAGCGGGGATCCCAACCGCTTCAAACACAGGGTCTGAAAAACTGAAACTACTCCACGACCTCATGTACTTACCCCCAGTCCTCGTCCCCACATGTAACCTTCATCCGTCTTTCCTCCCATCAATCTGCCTCCTGCTGTCTAGATTGATGTTCCAGCTTCACATCATTCTGTTTTCTCGATCAGCTCCTCCTTGTTGCCCTTTTGAAATAATAGTGGATTGCTTGATAAGACAGAGTGTATTTTGTGGAGATCTAGCCAGGTTAACAGATTAGCCTGACTGCCTTGTGGTAAGCGTATCTGACATTATTCTGCATTCATGTGAGCTCAGAGAATAGTGGTAGCACCCTTTCAGTCACTTCCAGTACAGGCAAAATGGAAAATGTGCGTAGTCAACAGCGTCAGGCCACTGACTCACTCATACGTTGTTTTCCCCTAGAATGGACAAAAACGGACAAATACAACCACATCACAGAACAGTTTTCATGTTGTGTGTTTTCCAAAATAAATGCACATCTCAAACTGTGATATTATAAGAATTTAATACAAAAGACTGCAGAATATTGGGGGGGGGAAGAGTAAATTTGCAGCAGGTCACACCTGAATACAGCGATATACAGTTTGAATTACATATAGATGCTTGTTTCTCCAAATATTCCTAAATGAAAGGTTCAGTTTTGCAAGCAAGTAGTCATGACTATTTTTCCTTCAAACTCATTGAATACAGAATTTTGTGATATATCTTTCCACTAAATGGATTTATCAGCACTTGTTTTCATGCAGCTCAATCTATAAACACAGTCAGTAGCTAAAATATAAATGCATCATCTCTCTTGGGGTTTTCATGTTGCCAGCTGCTAATACTGACTGTAATTATAGCTTATTATTGCCTCTGCTTTTCAAAAGCTGAAAACATCTGATGCCAAGTCAAAGGCAGACTGTTGTTCTCTGTCTCTGATATACAAAGTGACACAACAAACTTGCATCAGCGATGTTGCCATGGATATATGGCCCTCTGAGCTTGTAGTAATTAGCTGCGCTTCTTAGAGGACTTGGCCAAAACACAGTCACGTATTTGATTAGATGTATCCTAGTTACAGCAGTTATCCTGCTCATAAGGCTCATAAGGCTCATAAGACAAAGTTTATAGAGGAATTTTGCATTTACATTTTGCTAAATCGTCTCACGAATGAAACACTTTGTCTAAGATGTGACATACAGCAGCCTGTTATAACCCTGCATCTTGTCCAGTATGAACAAACATCTTATCAAATTATAACACCTACTTATACTTTACCCGGCTGGTTTGAGCTGACATGGATTCCTACCTGCTTTGTCCTCCAGGATGTGCCCACCAAGCTGGTAGCCAAGGCTGTGCCTCTTCCCATGGCAGTGAGGGGACACTGGTTCCTGAGCCCGCGGACGGAGTATTGTGTTGCTGTCCAGACGGCTGTCCGACAGCCAGACGGGGATTACCTGGTGTCAGAGTGGAGCCAGGTGGTGGAGTTCTGCACTGGGGGTATGGGATGTAACACTGACAGTTTATATAGTATGAGGATTTTAACCAAAGTAATGCAGAAGTAAGGAACAAAAGGGACATAAAAGTTTCAATGTTTTCAATGTCATCAGCATTTATAATACAGACATAGCATTTTTTATGTCCACAAGTCTGCGCCGAGTGTTTTAAAACCCCATTTCTTTTCTGACTAATGAGCTTCTGGGGTTATTATACAACTCTTATGATCTTCCCAGACTACGCCATGGACCACCTGCAGCAGCTCCTCGATAAGGCCCAGGGCTCTGCAGGAAGATTGCTGAAATTCTCTGTGTTTTATCGCAACCAGCATCCAGAATACTTCCACCATGTCAGGTCTGTGCTTCATTCACATCTGTTCATTCTATACCAACCATAACCATACATTAAGAGGCAATGGCAATCAACAGTGATGCTCATTCATTTCTGTCTCTTGGATTAGAACTGAATGCGGAGGAGTCATGCAGCCAGCACTAAAAGACAACAGTGGGAGTCATGGTTCGCCTATTAATGGCAAGCTGCATGGAGTCTTCCTCAGCTGCAACACAGAGTTTGACACGGGCCTCCCTCCCAAAGACTCCCCCTACGGCCCCCTGCGTTTCCAGATTCCAGCGGGACACCTGCTGAACCCCAACACCTGCCTGTATTTTGCAGACTTCTATTGCATGTACACAGCCTACCACTATGTGGTGCTGGTGCTGGCCCCCGCCGGCTCAGAGGGAGACACCTTCTGTCGCACCCGCCTCCCGATGCTGGACCTGGCCTCCAACCCCTTCCTGACGTACTCTGCCCCGGAGAGGCCAGGCGAGGAGCCCCTGTTCTGCCATGCCAGCGACGTCATCCTTGAAGTGCTTTTCACAGAGCCTCTCCACCTGGACCAGGGCACCGTGGAGCAGATCAGCGGGCACCACCAGCTTATGAGTCTGACCACAGCCAACGCCAAGAAAGACCCTAGCTGCAAGGTGTGCAACATCAGCGTGGGCCGCTGAGGACGTCGGCTGTGCCAGATGCAGAATATCGGACCTGGGAGCGTGAGTGTGTATCTATCATGTTGAAATGCACTCCACTGTATAACTCAGAGAAATACAGCAAAACAACTGAACCCATCTTGTGTAGCTTTGAACACAACTGGGACAGCCCAGCTCATGGGGTGCGTGCATGCTGCTTTCCCTATCCCCGCCTCCCCCTGCCTGGAGTAGAATAGCTAGTGTAAAATAGATGATGTTTACAGTGTGTATTACAGAACTCCATTAGATATCACGATCACAGCTGGAATTAAATGTTCATCCATGATTCTTGGACAAAATTATTTAGGAGATGATAGGGTTTAGGTGATTTGTGCTCTACGATGTCTCCATGACATCGTTTGTTTTTCAGGATCTTTTGATTCACCTTCTTTGTGTCCTTGTGTTTGGTTTCTGTTTTACTGTGCTATTGGTTTAAGAGGATCGTTTCTGCTGTATTTATTTTAAAAGAAATTGTATGTGATGCAAGTTACAAGAAGCAAATGTCCTTCTTAAAAATACTGTTATAGAGAACAATGAGTCATGTTTCCTGTAAGAATATTTCTACTCTCTGTGATGCTCTTTTTTTTTTACCAAATTATTGCTAAATGTTTGAGGTCAGGGTCAGGAAATTTGTAATACTTCATAATACAGGAAAGTCAAAATCTTGTGAAATAGGCTCTTTGCAGAAAAACTCCAATCCAATGTGACAGTGAAAGCAGAGTCATGGCATCAATGTCTCCAGCTATTGAACTTATGAGGGAGGTAATGGGAAAGATAATGTTACAAAGGCCCCTGCAGTCAGTCTCTGATATCAAGCTTCAGTTCTATAAACAACAGTGCTGAGCTAACATTAGTTTCTCTCCTCCTATGGGGGCTCTGTTTTTCCCTGTCTAGTAATCCACGACCTATATGGGGATCCCAAAAATGCCTGAAGTTAAAAGGGATCTCCTCTCTGATGCTGCACTGAAGTACATGGGCTGATGAGTGGCCAGAAAGTAGGACACTCATTTTTGCACTTATGCACCAATAACAACTTTGACAAGAGATTGAGTGCAGACTGTCATCCATTTGATGCTGAATAGAAATGTTAAAGAGGAAAATCACTAATAAAATTCAAAGAAAATGCAATGCAAGTATGTAAAAACACAAAGAAACACAAAGATATGTCAAAATATGTATTAAAATATTTCATTTCAAACAAATCAAAGCAATGCAAATGTCATTTAAATACTTACACGTATCTGCATCTAGTACTGCTACAATAAAATAGGGAATGATTAGGATTAGGGATCATGTCTAGTGTATAGGTCATGCCCTTTCACTCGGTTTCTTGCTGTGACAGAGATGGGAACTCACACAGACAGCGATGCTGTAATTCTGTCCGTTGTTATTGTCCCAAAAGGGCAAGCTGTGCCCCCCAGGCAAATAGCTTAAACAGAACTCTATCTTCCTCTTGGCATCAAGCACTTTAGGAACGGCAATGTCAAATTGAAAGATGTCAGTCTGTGGTCCTCCGTAGCGCTTCTGTAAGTACGCACAGGGAACATCCCTGTAGCTCTGCCAGGAGTCAAAGGTGATGCGTACACGCACATCCTTCTGGAAGCTGATGTTCTTCACTCGGACGGTACCTTGGAGGGCCTGCTCAGTAACACTGCAGTTCTCCAGGATAACCATGCTCTCTGCCAGCTTGGCCCGAAAGGCCTGGAAGTCTGCAGACGGCTGCGGGAAGCCCAGCTTAAGCTGAGTACCTGGGCAGCATGTGCTGACGGTGCAGCTGTAGCCATCCTCTGTCATGCTACCCAACTCCTGGAGCGATGGCAGCGGGTCCAAGTCACAATGCTCCTCTGCCTCAGAAAAGACTCGCACTGCTGTGAGAGACAATCCTTTTGAGTCAGCAAAAACCACACGTTTGTTCTTGATTGGAACCACATAATCATCTAGATCATCCAGGAAACATGACATTGGCGGGGTGAGATATACTTGGCTCAACATGTCAGACGATAGCTGTTCTGAAGCTGGAGGTCGGATGCAAGGTCGCTGGGGCTTCAGAATAGGCACCCAAACGTGAGGACACAGCTCTTTACGCTGGTTCAGACACAGCCTTACAGCAATCTCCACAAGCCCAGCAGACTGGGCCATTGACCCAAAGCCGAACATCGGTAGGACCCTTGGAAGAGAAAACCAGTAAGGTCAATAAGTAAAGACAACTCCTGTAGAGCTGTGGTGAAAATGACCTCCCTCAGTAATTACACTGCTGCAATTGTGTGGGGTGTATTAACAACTGCATCACAGGATTGAGGTGACAAATATGATACATTAAATGTGATAGTAATATTACAGTTCGTCTTGGTCTTCAGGAGGTGATTGAGGGATTGACTCCATGCTAGAAAATGCACCCCAACGCACAAACCCTTGTTTGTGGCGAGCTCTTACTCTGTGCTGGTCATCTCCATACTGGTGTTCTGGTGTTGAGTGAAGGAAATATTGCCCTCAACTTCAGGTTGGAGTATCTTCTACAAAATAAAGACACGTTATCACATGAATTCAGCATGTCAGTATCTATACAGCTATACATTTTGGCCAAAGTCTGCAAAATCTGTCATTAGGCATTAAGAAACGGTGTGTAGGTGTAGGTTTTAAGGTGTAACTACTATGCAGGAAAATATTTTGAAAAAAGCAGCCCATAGGAGCCTTACTTACATTCAAAACGTACAATCTCCCAGCAGCAACACGTTAACTCCTGTCGTCTCAGTCATGCCTCTTCCTGCAGGCGTATCTTGCATACCGTATATTTATACTACTGGTGAAGAGGTCACCTCATATACTCCACCCTCTCTACTCTCCTGACCAACCAGCTGAATATCACTTTTTCTAATGTTATGTTTCTTTTAGATATACCTTTAATACAGATTTCAGATATTTATATAAACGGTCTTTAAATTGAAGTTCTTAAAGGCTGTTACTGTGCATGTAGCGTAATGAAATATTAGTCTGCTCATAAAAAACATTTTACTTATTGTATTGGATGTAGGATTACATTAATGTGATATGATGGTTTTATAATGGCACCAGAGCTGTATTGATCAGTGCTGATGGGGTGATGAAGCCCATGCAAGTATGTAATTCCATTCTCCACTGCACTATGGAAACTTTTCCAGTCATCCTGGTTTCTATTCCCAGTCCTGTTAACAGACCCATGGTCCCACTGAGACCTGGGCCTTGATCCAAGTATTCCGGCTGCTGGCTCCTGTCCGGATGGGATCGCTGTCCCACAGACCGTCTCTGTTGTAACACAGCAGCCGCCTGACAGAGGAAGCTATACAGCATGTTTTTTTTAAGTTATGGTGTTGTGCACATCAATCACTCCAGAGAGGTGTGTGTGTGTATTGAATAACATACAACATGTTCTATGCATTTAGCTGCAACTCAATATACATTAACAGGGTTTGTTTACTTCTGCTCCAAATGTAAAGCCAGACAGACTGGAGGCTGCTTCCAATCCAGTGACTCAGTGTGATTTTCTTGTGGGTATAAACAGATCCAATGCATCAGTTTGACTGCCTCAAGGCTGGTTAGATAATCCAGAAGTGTAATATTCTTAATCTCTTGTTAACATGGTGTTATAGGCCATCAACTATCATATTAGCCAGATTAGTACTGTAGTTCAAGAGGATGACAGTGTGTTGACAGGCAGTTCAGTTTTGCACAGCCTACTCTCTTTGTGTGAGGGCAAATACAATAAGCATTGACTACCCCCTCTGAGACTCTTACATAACAGTGCCATTACCACAATTATGTCTCAGAGAATACAATGTTGCAGATAATTAATGCCTTTTAGGGTAAAAACCAAGCATGCGATATAAAGGCACAGCACAGCACACACACAAAGATCATTTCAACCCTGCAATGTTTCCTGATGTTGCAATCGAGAGGAAAACAATACCATGTACTATCTCACTGCTGAGGTATTCATTAAGGATCATTGTGGGTGCATCAGATACCACTGGCATGTCAGGCGGCTGAATGAAAAGGAGCGCCGTGTTGAAAACCACGTAGCCTCCCATCCTAGGCTGGATAGTCTACGTGACAAGATGTAGGTACATGAACATGTGGAATAGGATCCCTTCTATTATTTATGGTACAGTAGGACTTAAATGCTTGTTGCTATAATTCATGAATTGAATGAATTTCGAAAATATAACCAATGGGCATTCATTTCTCACTGATGCATGCATATTAACACGTACACCATAAGGCGGAAAGCCGTTTCCTCAGTATGACACCAACTGAAGCGATGAAGCTGCGTTTCCCAGCCGTGCGTGTGACGCATCTTGTTGTTGAGCAACACAGAAAAAGCCCAAAGCTGTGAGTCATCCAGGTGGAGAAACGCGAAGAGCGACAAATTTGATTTTTGGACAAACCTTGTCCAAAAAAAAAAAAAAAAAGCTCTTACCTGTTCCAAGGACACCAAACACACGTATACACTGCATGCGTAGCATTAAAATGATATATTTGTGACAGAAAAATATGAATGTGGCATCATAACCATGATGGTGAGAGGTGATTATAGAAGTCCAAGGGAACACCACAGCACCGCTAGCATGGTGGAAAGGGTTCATGTGGTCTACTCATCTTCTGATCACTTCTAGCATCCATTTGATTCTAAAGACATACTGTATTATATCTACCATTCATTTTGAATAATACCAATAGTACACCTTATACTCGCAGTCAACATTTCTTGTATTCATGTCACCACAAAAGTCTGTTTGTGTTTACGTTCAACCACGACAATAAAGAGGGGCTTGGCTCCGAGAGAGAAGGCTGCGCTCTCACATCTCTGCGGGCAAGTCACAGATTTGTCATTCCAGCAGCAGTTTTGAAGTTTTGAAGCTGTGATGATGAGGAACTGCCCATTCCTCGTTAGATCAGCGTTATGAAAACGAGCCCGCGCTCATTCTGTAATTCATAATGTGCTGGAGCCAAAAACATCCACAGCGACACAAGGACCTGAAACATAACCAAAACACAAGATGTTACTATGGTGGCGTTAGCAAATCCACTGAAAGAAGTCACATTGCAGTTTAGTGAAATGTCAGCGGGGGGGGGGGCCCCCCCCCCCCCCGTTGTAAATATGATGTGCATAATCTGTTGCCAAGAGACGCACTGGGCAAAAAAGCGAGAGCTAAAAATAACGCCAGATGTCACTGTGAAGCAGTCGCTTATGTACGGTTTACTTTAACTACTGAAATGATTTCACAACAGGGCATGGAGGTGGTACTCAGGAAACGGCAAAGATGATGAGGACAGGTAATTGTTACCAACCTTGACAATTAAATTAACTGCACGGCTCCGCTTGAAACAAATGGTGCTATGGTTCGGTACCGCATGAGATGCTGAGAGCCCTCTTCCAGATCTACAACATACTCTCTGACAGAAGATACAGAGATACAGACACATGATAAGTTGTTATTCACAATCCTTGGTGAGGGGGGGGAAACAAACGGGGTAGTGAATGTACAACGGTAACACCGCCACCTACTGGATCTTGACAACAGTGACAAAATATCAAGTGAAATGTATAAATGAAGACGTTGAACAAAGTCAGGGCACCTCTGCTCATCTGTTTCAGGCTCCACCAAGATGTTGTCCTGCCTCTCCTTCACTCGCAGGAAGACAAAGGAGTCCAAGCAGGGCTCTGGCACTGGGAGCACATAAGAACACACAGGACTTAGTGTGCAGGTCACTGAAAACGGTCACATGCTCTACACCTGGTAAATAGAAAGACAGCCCATGAGTAAAACTTTCTATAGAGGTTGCCAGAGAGCCTTTACCTGCTTTCAGCATATCCACTGACTGTAGGTTGGGGGGCATGTGTTTCAGCGCTACGGCCTTCAAGTAGGTTTCTGTGTTCGCGAAGTATCTGTACGCCAGATGAATGTGTGTTTTGGGCAGAGTAAGGAAAACAACAACTGTGTAAACATACAGCTACAATTTCAATATCTACAATATCACGACTCAAGGTTACTGTACTCACTCCTTGGCAAAAGCAAACTCCTCGGGTGAAAGGAATGACGGATCTCCCTCGGCTCGAGACTTTTCTTTCTCGAGGACGTGTGGGAAGAACTTCTCAATCTAAACAAACAAAAACAGACGATGTCGTCAGCCACTGCAGCCAGTCTGACGAGAGCCTCATAGTGACGTGTTGCGTCGTCGACTTGGTTGACCTTCTGCAGGCGAGAGCGCAGGTAGCTGCTGAGGACAAAGCGGATCCTGTCTATCTCCATGCGGTGGACACTGGCCTTCATGTCGCCTTTCCTCACCCGTTGCAAGTTGGCCTCCTGTTGAGGGAAAATTCACGACACTGTCATAAATCAACATGTAAGTCTTTTATTCAGATCACCAACATCACAAGAAAGTAAGACGTGCAAAGGCCAGAGACACAGCGCTCTGAATTGATTGTAGACTGTGTGATTGATTGTGGAGAAGTGATCACAGAAGTGTGTGTGAAGCAGTAGTGAAGGACTGAACGTACACGTAACCCACGTACACCGTTTGTCCACCTTTTCCTTTGCAGAAAAAGTTTACTCACTTTTTTTATACTGATAAATTCAGATTGTAGAGTAAGCAGCATCAAACTGATTTAAGTTATCAGTATATTGATTTTTGTTTATATTGGTGGTGTTTGCCTCATGCTGATGACGAAATGGAGGTCACAGTTACGTTTACCCACCTTTTTGTTTACTACTACATCACTGTTGCTCACCTTTGAGAACCTAGGCTAGTTGTGCAGGAAGCTTGATGAGCATAAAGCGTAAATATAACCCACAGAGAATTATACACCCAGAGTTTACCATGTGAGTCAGCTGCTCCATCACACACTCCACCATCTCGGATTTGTTCTCCAGCAACTCTGGCGAGAACTTCTCATTCAGCCAAGCCTGGAAGAGAGAGAGAGGGCCTGGGCAGTGAGCTCCAAGTAGTACGCCGTTCACCGTCCGAGCTGGCAGGACATGACACACAACAACACTAGCCACCGGTTGAGCGAGTGAGCTAAGCCTCCTCATGTAAGCAAGCTGCCGTTGTCAAGTGGGATAACTTAAGGTTATACATTACTTCTTCGAGTTTCGCGATCAGCTCCGCCGGGGTCATAACATCCTCTTGACTGTCATCTTGGTTGATGTCGCTGCCGTCATCTGACAAAGCGTCCGACATTGTTGCCCTAACGAAGTGTGCAGACACAAAAATACCAAGCTCCCCTAAAACGATAACTACAGTTAAAAACGATGCAAACGGAATACTATAGAAAAAATAATGCTGAAACCACTACCGTCCCATAGCAGCGTGTATTGGAAAAAAGTTCCTTGTTTCGGATGATATTCGCGCCACTGAAACAGTGTTCTCGCGAGAATCAAAATGCGGAAGTATACGTATCGAACACAAACATTTTATTCAGCTGCGATTCTTCCACTTCCACTCGTTCTTTTTAGAATAAAAATCACTGCTTTGCCTACAGTGCATGATTTCATACAGATTTTTAATAGTGTTTTAACGAAGAGTCCAAGATGCAAAAGAGCGAGTGTATAGAGCAGCAGCATGTTCACTCACTAAAAACTAACGGATGGGAACAACTGTCAGATATTATTCAGAGTTCCACTGAAGGGACACGTCACCAAAAATATGAGAAAATATTTTGCTCACTGTAATTGTTGTGACAATGATGGTCCAATGACAATGAACGCTAAAGATGAGCGGGGGAAATGAATTTTTCATTTGAGTAATTTTATATACTTAAAACTCCGAACATGACTTACTGTAAAAAAAAATATCAATTGATCTTAAAACAATAGTGAGAATGAATTACACCTAAGGTAGTTACAAAATAACATTAAGGTGAATTATTGGAGAAATGCCCCTTAACCAACAAATAATTTAATGTAGAACTAAATGATTTGTCATGGCACTAGTTAGTACTGTAACTGTTAGTTACTGTAATGGCTCCACATGGATCCGTTCGTGGTTTTTTCATGGTTCATGGTCTATTTCTCCACGTTCATTTGCTGACTTCTAATTATAATATAAAATATAATAATTATAATAATCCCAGAGCATGATTGGACATGCTGCAAGGTCTAAATATGAGGCAGTTGGCATAGCATGCTTTAACAGTAAGCCTGGGTACATAAACATAGTACATGGGCAGATTAGCAGATTAGCCTACAGATGATGCACGTCAAATTCTTCATTCATGCCATCTATCTTGGCAAATTGCTGCACCATGCTCAGTTCCAACTCCATGTTCACTGATCAGAACTACAGTAGCCGATCACAAAACCTGATGATTTGGTAAAAATTGCACCCGGATATTCATATCTTGTGCTGTGTGGAGAGAAACTAGGGCTTGGTGTCGCATGGTACTCAGTGATACATGACTGGTGTAAATTTGACATTTGCCCTATGGTCTGTTATTCACTTCATCTTCAGAGGCAAACTGGATTGTTTTATTGACACAGACAGGTTTGGGTAGGTTATTTTGAAAATCTGTTCCATTACAGTGATTAGTTACCTCATTTAAATTGTAATCAGTAATAATCCATGGGATTACCCGAACTCACTAATGTATTATGATTGCTTTTCAGATTATATGACCATATTTGAGTTATACAGGTACCAGTACAGATGAAACAAATTACAAAATTCAGGAGATTTATTTCAGGTTTGCAAACAAACATTCATTTTCTTCTGTGCCACATTTCACGTTTCAAAGCACATGGTCAAAGCACATGGCAGACTCTGATTCCTCTGATCTCTTGGCTTGTCATTTTCACCAGTTACGACCCTTGCATTTACTGAGCCACTGCCTCTGTAGTGAGTCAAAGTTTGACTGATTCTTTCAACTCAGCTTATTTTTTCTTGCAGCATAAAGTTCAAATAAAATCCTCCTCCTGCTACTAGTACTAGAGCTCGAGGCCGCTGCTTGCTTGTTAAGCTTTTCATAAATTAAATCATCCTTCATCTCTCCAGCTTTACCGCTGCTGAACCCTGACAAGTCAACTTCTCTCATTCTCCAAAATAGGTTTTAGCACAACAGCTTTTTATTGTTTCAAGCACTAGAGTCCGATAAAACAAAACAAGTTCGTTTGTTTGTTTTGAATCTCATTTAAATGAAGATTGTAGTAGAGAAACACATACTTTATTTTAACAAGACACTGTCAGGATTACAGCTTTTCATGGATATTTATATCATATGGAGAAATTAGCAATAATTCAGACCGATTACTGTGCTGCATAGAATGATTTCTTGTACAAGGTACATATTTTTACACTGAATATTTATTTATTTATTATTACTAGACTTCAGAGTACAGTACAGTGATTTAGTTTATTTAAAAGAAAATAATGGAATTGTGCAGTTAAGTAAAAATGTGCAAGAACTGTGATTTTCTTTTTTGCTCATTTTGGCATTATTTCAATTTCAAATGATTATCAGTAATTAAACTGGATGTAGTTTGGCAAATGAAATGAAATGACATTTATTTGTTTAGCCCTTAATCACCGTTACAGCCTCAAAGAGCTTCACAGTGCCCAAAGTGTGAAAACAATAAATGGATAGTACACAACATCCCCCAGCCTTGGACCCTCACAGAGGACAAGGAAAAATGGAAGAACCCTTGGGCGGGGCTACTCAGAGAGGGATCCCCCTACCAGGACGGTTGTGCAATAGATGCTGAGTTTGGGCAAAATCCAACACACATTTAAGCCATCATTTGGGTATTGCACCTATTCTTTAAGTAGCTATAATCATTTGAATCTTAATTCCTTTGCTCAACAGATATTTTGTGTTATCATCCCCTTGGATGTGCATTATTGAGTTAGCAATGGCCCTACACTTCCTGTTATTAGGGTCATAATCATCAATAAATGTGTTAAAATCAGGTTTTTTTGTGATTAGTTTGAATGCAATTCTCAAGGAATGGCATTTCCTGGTCTGAATATGAAATATTTTAGCATTAGCACTTAAATATACAATAAACAACAATAAATATACATGCTGCAGGTCATTGTGATCAGCAGACATCAGAGTGCAATAATGTAGTTTGCTTAATGCACTCACTCGATGCACTTGGACAATTCAGTATCTTTCACTGAGCTCCTATAAACATTTCAAGCCATCACTGGGCTGACTTCACCGGTCGTGGAAAGTCAACACTGTCAGTAAATTCACTGCAGTCACTGGTTAGCTACGGGGTTGTGGCTGTATAAGCAAAATCTGCAATATCTGCAGAGATTTCTGTTTACACTTTTAGATGTCTGCCAAATTTGGTACTGTCTTCACAAAGTACACAATGTTGTGATGCACTGGGGTCGAATTCATGCAATGTTAAAACTCACGAAACGTTCTGGTTCCAACTATGAGGAGTACTACAAATGACAGCGGAGGACAAGCAAGTAATTTAATATCTTTCTCAAAACAAAGATGAACTGTGTGACTTGTACCACGCTATACACTGACATCCACAGTATCACAGTTTGTGAGGAAAATTGGAATTCATGCCAGGTAGGGTAAAGTCAGCTTGGGGAGTCCACAGGGGAATGGGGTAGGGATATGAGTAAATCGCAGGCCCAATGAGGGCAGAGTGGGTTGGACTCATTGGGATGTGACGGTACACCGGCTGAGAGTGGGGTAGCCTCATCCTGCCGGGTAGAAATGCAGGGTGCAGCAGGGGTTGGTGTCGCAAGTCTCTGCCTGATCTGTCGTAGCCCGTTAGGAGGCAGGACACCGGCAGGGCGGCATTGGAATGGGACAGAGGCTGTTGAGGAGGAAAAGGTTTGGGTAGCATTGTCCTGGATTTCTCTCTCTTTTCTGCCTGATAAAGCCAAGGAGCCATACTATGCAGCTTCTTGGCACAGGTCAGTGAGTCGTCGTGTTGTATCAACCTGCTCTGGTGGAGTTTATAACCTGGCGAAAAGGGAGTGGGTCGAAGAGGTTGCACAGATTTCGGAATAACTTTGGTGAAACTGGAGGTAGGTGTCGGGACCCAGTCAGACTGAACGCTGAACGGGGAGGCCGACGTTAGCAGGCGTGGATGAACAGAATTTCTGCCACTCCCTTTGTGGATTGGCTTCCACGCAGAGTCTTTACTCTGGCCTTTGATGGAGTCTGTGTTCAGTGATTGGGGGCTGACATGAGAAGCATCCTTACTCTGCCCGGCAAGATCTTTGAACCTCGGACTGCAGCTCAGAGACTTGTTGTCCTCTCTGCAGCCAGATGCATTGCTGATGGTGCTGGAATAGTTTTGGGGTAATTCTGTGCTTGATGCAGGCTTATCTTCGTCTTCATTACCGGCTGGACTGTCCTCTGATGAAACAGAGTAAGGTGAGGGGCTGCGGGAAGAGGAGGAGGACAGAGGCAGCGGGGAGCCTTCAGAGGAGTTGCAGGTCTGACTGGAAGAGGCCAAGGCTGGAGACTGGGAGCAGCGGATGACGGAGGGCCTTTCTTTATCGTCACCCTGGGGGCTCAATGGCAGGTTGAGGCTGGCCTGGGCCACTCGCTTCTTTTTCTCCAGAGGAGAGATGACCTCCCCAGCAGCAGATTGGATATGACCAGTCCAGGGGCATGATGTAGGGACCGGGACAAGGTGGGAACATGCATAGACAGAAGCACAGAGATCGGCAGGCCCTCTATTCGGCTGAGCGCAGTCTGGATTGTTCCTGTCAGAGGTGACAGCCCATGGAGTGGAATGAGCATGTGTTGCTGTCTCACACTGGCTGGCAGCCTCTGGCCCCCTCCGGGCCTGTAACTAGAACATAATACAGGTGTCATTTTCACGCAGAATATGAACAAAGGCTGGAGCAAATTTCTCTGTTTTCATATTTTTACCAGAGTTATATGTTACCTCAGAATCCATCTCACTATCCGACAGCGTCCTCTTCTTCCTCCCCTCAACTTTGCTGGCTTTGCCATCCAAATTTCTCTTGTACGGTTTGCGTGGTTTGCTTGGAGGCAGGGGTTTGTCTTCTTCTCCTTTTAGATGTCTCTCAAAGGGCAGCACCAGTCTGTCGTGTAAACAGATTATTTGTGTGATGTATAACTGGTTTATATGGTAGTGGTTTGACTGACAGCTCAGAGGCAGTAGCATCGTCACCTCTCATAGTGTCTGCGGGTGCAAGTAGCAGCACTGGTGCTACCCGGGCTTCCTCCAAGCTCATCATACACATTTTTCCAAAGACGCCGAGCTGTCACCTGTTGAACATAGTGTGAAAATGTGCATTTAGAACACCACAAATCGCATTATTTTCCATTCAAAGAAATGAAAGGAAACCTGACAAATCAATGGCTCAGCACACCAGATATGTGGTCTTGCATAATACCACAATTCTTCTAGTCTCTTCCTCTTAGTGTCATTTCGATAGAAGACTTGCATTCTCTGAACTTCCGCCAGAGTGCAAACATCAAAGACAGCAGTACATGGCGATAAACTGAAACTCAGTAGCCTATACGTTTTGTAATGTGGTAGAAAGAGTCGTGACCAACAGCTCATTTTCCACCGACAAACCGCTTAACACTGCAATGGCTGTTCGCATGTGTGTCTATATATAAATGTATAAATTTGTACTCACAGAGTCATAACCTCCAAGTTTCTCAACGGCTTTGTAGAGTCTCCAAAGGTTAACTGAGAGTAGAAACAAAAAAGCATTGGGAACCTAAAGATTTCTATCATTCACATTAAAGAACATTTTATTAACATCCCTCAAAGTTTGAATACTGTATCAGTACAACAGCAACAAATAAACTCACTCTGCTTGAAGCCCAGATGTGGGATCCTTTCTATGGGTGTACATCTGTCCTTCATAAAAGAGTACAGACGCGATACAAAGGACTTCTCCTCCATCTGCGCTGGGTTCTGCCTCCCCCCCTCCTCACATTCAGTGCCAGAATCCCCGATCTCAATCAGAGAAGAAGCCTAGGGTAGAGAAAAGGCAGGTGTTAGCAAAAGCTACAAGGTCAAAGTAAGTAAGATGCATGAGACTGAAAATACGCACATCGCTTTAAATAAATCAACGATGATGAAAACAGTTGATGGTAGTGTCAGAGATTGGGGACATTGTCTTCTCTTGGGACGTAAATGTTGAAATGAAACGAAGGGTAGGCTTTTACCGCTACTTTCAATAGATAACCACCATACATCCTGTCTAGAGAGAGAGCAACAGACTTGTGGGGTTTTCGGTCTAGACCTGACAGTCACCTGTATCCGAAATGTCACATTATAAAACATATACAAACTATTAAGAGCTGAGGAAGCAATGCTACTATAAGGTATACCACATAATGGATGTCAATGCTGATCAGTGAGATGCCAAACACAAATAAATATACTATACAAGAAAAGGGATTGGTTGAAATGTCACATTAATTTATTGTCAAATACATTTTGAAGAAGAACTAGGACATGCCTCTTGTACAAACTCTCACATAAGCAAACTCAAGTGAAAGAAATTGACAATGTCACCATTTGTGGTTTGCAAGAAATGAGAAATGAAACAAGGGAGGCATGCAGAAATTAAAGTCAACGGTTTGAAAGCATCCAATAAGAGAAGTACCCAACGGCAAGCAAGTGCAAGCAAGCTACTAATAGATAATACCCCTTTTTCTATTTTCAGTCACATGTCTTGAGTTGAAATTTAAAACACCCCCCACTGTTTTTCCTTTTGGGACCATTTGCTTCATCATTCCTGTTTTTTTTTTTACATTCTCCAGTGCTGTTGAATGTCTTTGATGTTTTGTTTTGAGGCAAGGTCCTTTAAAGGTCTCTTTCTGATAAAACCACTTAGTCTGTGCAAACCGAAGATTGGTGCTAACCTCATTAATATTGCTGTAAACAATATATGTGGGAAATAACATGACAGCTGTCACGTCCAACACACACAATATTATTCCTGCTGGGGAACATTCATTCAAACAATACTAATCTAGTTATTACAGTTATTGCCCAAAATGAAAGAGGACGCTATTTCTATTTCTATTTCACCATGGGAATTAAAATGTGAAATTCACAATATTGGATCCTAGTTTTACAGTGACAAAGTTTCTTTTATCAGAATCATTGCTGGAGGTTCCTCTGAAGAGTGAAATGTAATGTCTTCGAATTTCGTATCACACTGAACCACAGTCTAGGTGGCTGAAATAGCAGGGAAATGGTAGAGATGAGTGATTCCAAATGAGATTGGTATTTCCCTTTCAATCATCATGTCCTGCAACAGGGCAAACCCAGAACAGTTGCATTTGTCATACAAGCATGCTTAACATGCCTCATACGTAACTACCCACGTTACTTCGATATACATTGGATGGCACATAAGACCACAATGGACAATGTCAATATTTCAGTTTGAATCACCACATTTAGAGGCTGCTTTTATTTCTGTGGCATCCATTGTACAACAAAACAGCTAAACATGGTTTCATATTGAATCAAGTTCCTCTCTGCGGTTGCTGGTTCCGAGAAGTGGGCCTCTACAGTGAGTAATAGTGAAGGTGCAGGCCTCTAACCAAAGACAGCCTGACTGAGTCACAGTTCAGCTGTTCCCAGCTCACAGCCAGAAACTCCTACTTTCCACTGCACACCACAGGCGATACCTCCCTCTGTTTTTCACCTTCTTTTGCCAGTGACAGACATATTATGTGTGCATATATTGATAAAAGAATATCCAAAAATCGTATTTCATATCCCACGCAGGAATGTCCTATTCTTTTATGTCTATAGCTAATGTGATCTGCATGATATTTCACTCTCGACCACAGCGAACACCACAATCTAACACAATCTATCATTAGACAGGGATATGCTCATATTTCAAGAATATAAAGATAAAAAGTGTGATACCACATCCAAACGTGCAGAGCGTCAGGAATAAAATTATTGCTGCAAAAAGGGAGCAAAAATATTGATACCAAAATATTATCGCCTCACTGTTTCCTAAAGCCCACCAATTATATCATGTTGGAACAAAACAGGTTTGTGTGCCAATGGCTACCTACAGGAAATGTCTGCAGTCTGAGCCACATAGTCCTGATCACCCTCTAGACCACAGTGAATATCGTTGTGAAACATTCAGTTGATTTCCACCGCACGAAATTTTTTTGGAAAACAGTGTGGGTGATGTTGATGTCAATGTGTTGATATATGACTCTCATAATGAATGTTGGTGTCGTGCTGGATTGATGCTATCAGCAGGCCAGTTGTCACCACAGAAACCACGAGGCTTTCAGCTAACATCACTCTTGGAAATTTGATGAGTTAATTTGTATTTCTCATATTGTATTTCTCATTTTCAATTACCAGAATAGTGTCTGTAACGACATTCTTCAGTTTCTATATGTGTGGAAAATGCAATGAAATATCGTGGTGGTTTTGTGTGCGTGTGTGTTTCATGGCCCCCTTAGAATATAAAGGAGAATGAGTTATTCCTTATTACTCATTTCAGAAGTAGTTACCAAGCTGTGACTTTATACTGTACACACCCCATCAGCAAATTTGCCCAAATTCACTTAAAAAAGGGAAATGAAAACACAGTGCGTGGCTCACTCATGTCTGTAGTCACTGATTAACTGTAACTGATTGAAATCTTCCTGTCTCCTGCCAGACAACTGACTGAGATATCACCACTGACAGCTGGTCTTGCCCTACCTGGTTCTCCTTCTCTCTGTCCTCCTCGCTGGCTGCTGCCTGCTGTGACATCTCACTGTGGTCCTCTTCAGCTTCCAAGACTGATGAAAGACACACAACAGCATAATGCTATACTGCAGTCTAGATGTACAGCTTATGATGCAATCTGGAAATCAAACAAAAGTGTAATGTTTGCATGCAGAAAAGTGAATTGCTCATTTTTGGGTATGTTCAGTAATTTAAAGGTGTAAGGGTCTGATGCTCTATCAACATGAAGACATCTGTAGAACATTCCAGTAACCACTTTACATGCTGTGAACCAAGTTTGATATAAAACCACAAGTTGCAAAACCACTTCCTGGTTATGAATGTAACCACTCTTGTGTGGTGCACTGTATGATATTGTCATACATAAAATGCACATTGTATACATAGAAAACATATATGCATACTATATATATATGTGTGTGTGTAACATATATATATGTGCCTTAATATCTGGGAACATATTACTTGACATTGAAAATCAAATGCTTGCGTATGTTCATGAGACCTGAGCATCACATGTGTTTGTTACTCTGCAAGAACTGTCAACTCAATAGCACTTCAGCAGCACCCAGCCACCCACAGTAATATCATATGTCTGCAAAACCAATATGCTTCTCTTTTCAGATCACTTATTTCCTGTGCTGTGGCTTGAACTTTTAATTCTGCTTTCAATAGGCTAGAACTTCTCCATTTCCCCCGTTCAGTAAGAATCTATGATATATGTTATTCCTCTATCACTTCTAAATATCTAGCATGTATTTTTGTGGATGTGTTACTATGGGTCATGAAAATTGCATTTGCTTTGATGCTTTGATAAGGTTTCCATCTCAAGTAAAACGTTGTAGTAGATTAGTTTACACTTTCTCAATATTGTTTCTCCCCCAAATGATTCTACTGATGCAAAAACAGATTTTGACAGATTTCTCCCATCATATCAGCTAAGGTTCTACAAAATATTTATAATCGTTTAATATTGTGTCAAGCTCAGTATCATAGTTTGAAGTGGTGAGCTCATAAAAACGTTTGAATACAGTACAGAATACAGCATACAAAGTTTGAACAATATCGGATTATGATCACATGAAATAAAAGTATTTCTCACCCATTTCAAGAGGATGTCTTCTTGTCCCTTGCTTCACTGTGTTTTGTTTCAGTAATTCATGCACCACCCTATTCAACTTTACACCACAAAATAGGAAGGTGTCTCCACAGGGCAGTTTCATTGGTTGACAAATGGCACCACAGCAAGGTGGTCTGGGAGATTGAGTTTTTTTCACTGATGTCTCGCAATATCTTCAAGCGTTTCCACATGATTTCCAAATACAAAACATATTAGCGGCATTTAAAATTGTTAGTTTGTATAGATTAGGCTCCTCCAACTCATTCTGTCTTTGTCCCCAAACTCTATAGAATATGATGATATGAAGAATATGATTTTATGAAGTTTATTGCAATTTCCAGATGAGGACAAGGAATGATGAGGACAAGAAAAAAAAAGTTTATGTCTATAATTGTATATACAAAATGTAATTTTACCCTTTAGTTAAGGTTCTGAGCAGCACGTTTTCAAAGATACCTGCCATCTGATGACATATTTTTCCCAGTAACTGTGATCTGAGATCAGATCATACATAGATAATACATAGTATTTACCAACCATATATAAATGAGCCCTGTCAGAGCAGATAAATTATATACATATTGACCAAATACATTCCTAAAATAAACATGTGATGTAGAAAATATATTGTGTTTATGACTGGTCAAAATCCATTTCTTTCATAAGCAGTTTCTACATTGTTTTTGTACAGCACGTTTATGAAGTACCTTGACAATCAAATAAAAGCAAATATCATACAAAGTACTATGAAAAGTAAAAACAAAAAACAAGAAGGCACCACAAGCTAATATAATAAAAACAACAATAAAAATAGTGAAAGAAAAACAATAGGAAAAAAGACATCACATAAAAGGAAGTTGATAAAAATAAGTTTTAGGAGGTAGCTGAAGCTCCTTGGGCAGCTTGTTCCACTGGTTACTGTAAAAGATCAGTGTCTGTACGATGCTTTGCTCTAAAACCAGATCAATGTTGTAGCTATGGGTTGAAAAACGTCCTCCAGATAGAACGGTAGTTGCTGGGATTTAAGAAATCTATAGGCCTAAAGAAAGAGTGAATCAATGTTTTGAACCAGAAGGGGAAGTCTTATTTGCCACAAAGCTATTAGTTATTGATAAAATACCAGGACCAACATTCACAAATTTGGAAGGAACAGCATCAAGGAGCAAGTAGTGGACTTCATAGGAGATATAAATTCTGCTAGAGGAGAGAGAAATTGGTTGAAAACAGCTAGAAATTTCAGACATTTTCCTATTAACACATATGAGCCAGTCAGGAGGAGTGATCTGAAGCGGCATGTGCTCACGCTTTAACATTCTAGACATTTCTCTAGGGAGGCTTCAATACCTGACTGGCTGATGTCCATTACGCTGAGCAGAACCCTTGGATTGTGATAATTATGATATAAGATCGCTGAAGAAAGCCACTCAACCACCTTTAACTTTTCTGATATTTTCTCATGAGATCATCACAATGTCATTGTAATCTTTTGCCTTCCATTTTCATTCAGCTATCCTACTCGTCGTTAAAACGACAAAGATCTCAAGCATTATTTGATGAAAACAGAGTGATCATGCTGCACGCTACACTTTATCCACATTTCCTCCACATGTTTTGATCTTTTTGAAAGGGGGATGCCCTATTCCTCCATCTGTTGCGGATAGGGTATGACATTTCAATATGATTAACATTTAAATGTCAAAATAACCAACTATCTGTTGACTATCCTAATCTCAGAGGGTTTTTTCTTTTTGACAAATCCAAAACAACAGTTTTTTGCTGTTTAAATAGCAATGCAAATTGTGATTATATCACAAAGAACATGATCAGCAAGGCTTTTTGCAGAAATACTGCAATTATATTGTACTTATACAGTTGGCTCAGACAGAAATTAAACCTTGGTAACAGATTGGTAATTATGTGACACCAGTTTCCAGTTGAAAAGAATAGAAAACTATTTCTGATTCACTGCTTTACTTTGATAAGCTGTTAAAATACACATTTGATACAGACACTTTTTTATGACAGGCTTTATAGGAAGCTTAATTTCACCTATTTTCATTTTACTGAGCAATCACAATAAGAAGTGACACTGGGGAAGAGATATCTCTCATTCAACAGCCCGGGCTTACAACAAATGGAGAGGATGAGCAAAAACATCAGCTATAATTTTGAGAAAATCCCCAGCTATTCATTTCAGACTTTCACTGACAGACACATGAGGTGGAGATGAGGACAGCAGAATGTAAATGAGAAAACGGTGATTCCAATCAGAAATGTCTTCATGTTTGAGTCACGATCCTGGGAACAATCTGCCAACCTCTCAGAGGCACATGTTTCGCAGTCATGACGAGAAACTGTACATGAGCTACACTAAATGGTTTTAAAGGTCCACTCTGTAGTTTGGGGAGTAAGACATGACTTGCATGAGAATACTTTACAATCGCTTTAATGCCTCAGGCCTAAAAGCTGGGGTGTAAAACCTTGACAGTATTGGGTGTGACAAGAAATGAGGTGGTCTGAAGGTGTTATATGAGCAGTTTACTCACACAGACAGGTTGATTCATATGGTGAAATATGAAATATGACTAATAAACAAATTAATATTTGCTCCCTAATGTTGGTAAATGTTTAATACATTTGGTCAAGGTTAAGATTCACACAAATTGAACTATGCTGTGTAAATGACATTCTTTTTGCATCTGTAGCTGTTTTTGTCAGTGTGCGGGTGTTTTCATCATTTGGTTTGTTTCAGTATTTTACTGGACATATGCACAGTCAAGAGCACAACAATTTCTCTACAAGGTCTAAATAATTTATCTCGATATCTTTACCATAATATAATAATATTCAACAGAAAATTGTTATGACTTGGGGTGATGCATGATGTGTATCTTTTAAACACAGTGAACGTTATTAGACTTCAACATCTACAAACACCCGTTTCACGTGAGCACTTAAGTGATCCTGGATGTAGATCCATAGAGGTGACAGTAAACCCCCAAAATACATGGTTTAGGAGAAAATGGGCAAAACAGGCAGTGAAAAAGAGAAATCCACTTCCAAAAAATTTACTTCTCCTTTGATATAGGTAAGCTTACATAAAAGAAAAGTTCAGCATTTCAGCAAGGATCTCAAGATATTAGGTCCCATCACCTCACTCAGTCACAGGCATGGATTCAGCCTGAAGCCTGCCAGTCTCCAGTCATTGGTTTAGACCTTATTTATTTGTCTCATCTGAGGCAATAATTGAGATGCATTTTCTATTATAGATGTGATAGGGATAACAGATTTCTGGGAATCCAATTTCCCTTTTTGGGTTACTTGAATAATAAAGTGATTTCTTCAGGCGTATTGTGCTTCATTCAAATTAACAAAGATCTTATCGTGACGAATGTGGAAAAACTTAAATCAAATTTTCGTGTGAAAGTGAAACCTACGCAATAGATGTGAAATCCCCAGTCGGGCCTCATTCCAGGAAACTGATTGTAGAGCACATATTGAAGTTTGTGTACATGTTAGAGTTACAGTTAGACCTCTTTGAAAATCCCTGAGTGTTTTAGGTGTTATATTCAGCCTTTTTAAAACATGTGCATCCTAAGCAATATGTAACCTTACTGGAAAGATGCGATAACACAACTACTTTTATTTATTTTATTATGAAGAATGTCTGCGCATTACAATATACTCTGGAAAAATAAAAACGAATAATGCAATGGATACATGCCCTTTTCATTCATTTCCTTTCATCAGGTGACCACAAGGCTTTGGAGAAGCAAGAATTTTGTTCCAAGTTTTAAAAAAAAGTGAACTTGCATAAGTGTTGTCAAATTGCCCCAATGTTCAATTAAAATGCCACCAAGTGCTTTCCAGAGGATATCACCCCATCCACTTACCCTCCTTATGGCACTCACATGATACAGTATATTATTACAGCTCTTCTATGGATGCAATCACAAACTCAACCTCTAAAGACCAGCAAGATGCAGGAAATTAAAAAAAAAAAAAAAAAAAGAAGGTATATAGGTTAATGAAGGTGACTTATGTTTTCCTCTCCGAGTCCCTGAAAAATTAAATGTGTTTACATGATTTGATACTGATGACAGGAAGATGTGTAGGGACAAGAAATGGAAACAACCGTTCGACACTCACAATGAGAATGACTGTTAACCTCTTTACGCATTCGTCACTGAAGCCTGCCACCCAGAGCACAGCAAATGTAACAATCTGTTTTTAAATATTCATTTCAATTGCAACCAATACTAAAAAAAAAATAAAAAAATCATGGTTTGAAATTCACACAGGAGTTAACTAATCAAACAAAACAAAACGAGAAAATGAAATTTCAGTCATCTGGATACAAAGGCAAAAAACAAGGCAAATGATTAAATTGTAGCTGGTACCACCATCTTTGATTTTTTTTTTCCTGACAAATCGACAGGAACAATTGCTACAAGCAACAATAAAATTATACCTGAAATACAACTGAATTCACTCTTTAAGGAATGTGAACTACAAGTGCTATCAATGCTCACAATTGAATTTAAGACTGACACATTAACAAAGGCTGACATTTTACTGCATCACATTTATAGGTAAAGAGATTCAGTTAGGGGAAGTCTTGGCCAGCCGGTGGACCTTTCACAAATCCCTAAACTATGCCATCAATTGTTTACAACATCAACATTATGGAATTGCTTTCTTGAATGCGGATCGATTTCAAATTCGTCTGGCCCCGTGGTTACCATCCATCCGTTGGTCTGTAACACGGAGGATCGTTTTCTCCGTTTCAACCTGATCAGCTCACTTGAATGGAGGTTTGGCTCGCTGCGGCCGCGTGTTGTTCTACTGCCGAGGTCCTCTGGGGCTGCAAATGTGCTGATCTGGTGAGTGTACTGGGCTGGAGCTTACATAAGCTCCACATAATTGGCTGGGAACATGCCAAAATGGCCGCTTGGGTTGTAGCCTCGCCACCAGCCTTCATCTATCATTTCGATCCCGGTGAGGATTTCGTCGGGGTCAAATGAGATCTCTGTGTCATCAGCTGGGGGATAAAAAGGCAATCTCTCAGCAACATCCCCCACAGGCGTTCAGAAATCTGTTGTAATACGCTTTGAATAAGCCTGTCAGCTAAATTCCTAAAATGTATGCAGAGTGACTTACAATGCTAAATGCCTAAAATGCAATAAACTGTTATGATACATATACAATTTGTATTATTAGGTCTATTGTATTATTACAAGCAACAACACTGTAACACTGTTTAAAGGTGTCAGAACTGACTAGTACGACCCATTCCTAACACCTACCGGCCTGGTAGTCATATAGGGCCCTGGCAGAGACGCCTCTGTCTGGTGTCTCCTCAGCAGTCACTTTATCGGTGCTGTTCTCCTCCACCTGGGAGAGAAGCAAGGGAAGTTCATTTCTCTGATGCAAGAACACAGTCTTTGTATTTCCTGGTAAATGTGTGGAACTGTACATCTAGATGTAAGCGTTCACCTGAGGCGGCTCTTCATAGAGGTTGCTATCGGCCGTCTCCTGGACATTGGGGTTGGACGCCGGTTCCTCTGAAAAGAGACAGAACACTGTCAAGTCTTATTATCCAAGCTGGCATTGCACATCTCTACCAGCAGGTGGCAGCAGCCGCTGATCCTGACGGCAGATTTCAGCCGGAGGGAATGTGTGCCGGCATGATCACGACAAATAAAACAGGATTTTCACGAGAAGCGGATGGTAGGGTAGGTCTACTCCGGTGAGCTGATGTATGTAGCGTGTGTTAAGAGTGAGGTTGGCGTGTGTGAATGGGGCCCCACCTTTCCACTGCTCCTCTGGGGCGGCCTCCTGTTCATCATACTCACACCTGGACTGTCCATCATCCACATCAGGCTCTTATCAACCACAACACATACACAAGTTCACACATGTCCAAAACCACAGTCTCAAACAGTAGGGCATTCTTGGCACAGTTCACTGAGGGCAACAACAACAAAAAAACTTCATCTGGAAGATTTTTTTTTTTTTTTTAAGAGAACAGACAGTGCATGGATGATGCATGATGCTATTAATGACCATAAGGGATATGAGGATAATGTCACACAGGAACAACAAAGAGAAATGAAGCGTGGAGTCAGTGTGTGTGTGTGTGTGTGTGTGTGTGTGTGTGTGTGTGTGTGTGTCAGTCACTGCCACCCAGTATGCCAGTTGTGTATGCATTCTTTGTGTGTGTGTGTGTGTAAGCTCAGACCTGTGGCGCGGACAGGAGAAGCGGAGCCTGCTGGCACAGGAGAAGCTTGGCGCTGGGGTGAGCTGGCCCGCTCAGACTCATACGCTTGCTTAGAGAGAAAAGGGCTTTGCAGACGCCCTGAGAAGAGACGGAACACCCCGACGCATGCAACGAACGAGAGAGAGAAAACAAAGAGAGCAGACAGGGTTGAACAGAAGAGCAGAGACACCACAAATGAGGTTGGGAGACAAAGTGTTAAGTGTGACTATGAGAAGGCTAGGCAGTCTGATGGAAAGTTTCTTAAAAAAAAAAAAAAAAAAGGATGGCGTTAGGAGTCAAGAATCTCCTCTAGCGCGTTACGACATGGCCGAGACAGGTCGCACCCACCCGTACCTGAGAGTGAGGCTGAGAGAGCCTTGCAGTAGCGCAGGACAAGCTGTACTTTCACGTTAAGAACAAATCCAGTTATATGGCAAGGACACAGTGTGTGCAGGGGCGCTACCTGGCTGGGGGCTAGCAGGGGCAGGGGCGGCGGTGGCGGTGGCAGCAGCAGGCACTTCTGAGTCACTAGGGGTTATGCCCATCTCTCTTTGCTTGAACATCTCTCTGGGGTTCATGGCACGCTGAGAGATGAGAGAGGCTGCCTCCTAAAACACAACGTGGCGTGAGACGTACAATGAGCATCCATGGATTATTAATAGTGTACATCTTCAATGCAGTGAAGAGCTTTGCTGTGAGAAAAACAAACTACTGGCAAACATTTTCTAATGGTGCATTATGTACAGTTGTCTGAATTATGTCTACGAAACCAGAAAGAGCAGGCAATGAATATAAATACTGGAAGATAGATGCACCAAGTTATGCTTCTGAGAATTAACATTTAATAAAAGCAGAGGTGGGAGAAACAAGGTAGTTAGTCCAGAAGAGACCACTTTCCAGAAGGGGAACTCACGTTGGCCTTCTCCACAGAGTCACCTCGCTTGACCCCTTTCCTCTGGGCTGCTTCGAAGTCCTTCTCCTGCTCCTCCTGATGATGGTGGCACCACTGATCAGTTACCTTCTAGACTCGATTTTACCACATCTGCACTATTGAAACTTTTTTGACTACCAGCACAATTATTTCAAATTGTGGGTGATAAACAAGATTATTAAAGATAAATTTGACACCAAACCATATCCCATTGTTTCCGTGCCACTGTTTACAGCTGCTTCCACGAGACAACTCACCCATTTTTGTTTCTCCTGATCTCTGCTCTCAGCTTCCTGTTGCTGCTGGTATCTCCTGTTAAACAAATGGCTTTTTAAAAAGACTGAGCAGATGTAATGTGAATCTTGGGATGGGCGCTAATGCATCCCGGGCTCAATGAATCTACCAGATACTCCCCTTCAGATGGTACCTACTTCTGCTCGTTGATTTGAGAGGACCTCTCCTTGTCCCTCTTTTCCCTCACCACCGTCTCCTTGGCCTCTCTGTCCTTCCGCTCTCTGTCCAGCTGCTGGCGCTCCTCGTCTGCCTTGCGCCGCTCATCCTGGCGCCGTTTCTCCTCGTCTTTCTAAAACGGAACAGACTAGTGAGGCAAGCTTTGGTTTGGCTTATATCCTACAGTATATTTACTAGCTATATAACATTTCACAATTGTGAAAACATTGTGACCAAAAACCTTGATGTCACAACGGCTTTTCGGAAAAATTGCAAGGAAATGTGTGCTGGGTTTATCTGCAAGGCGTCAGGCTTAGCCAGAATTGCAAACAAAGGAAAAAGTTGCAATCATTTGTTAGTTGACAAGTTCTATGATTCAAGACTGCGTGTTTACTACTGTTGTACTCTTGTGGTAATGCATGGAAATTGTCTATCCTGCCTTTTTCTCAGAGCATTTAAAGGGCATGCTATGGTATATGTGACAAATTTGTGCAATGCAATATTTGTGGAGACATGAGTTTGAAAAAAAGACAATCACAAAATCACAAATGTCTAGAGGGTCAAGGTAGTTGCTCTTTTAACACTGTCTCAAATGTGAAGCTGAAGTCTTCATTAGGACCCTACCTCTGCCTGTGCCCAGAAGTTGTCTTTATTAGTCTTTTTGATTTCCGACATAGCGTTGGTCTTCTGGTACACTGAGCCCTATGAGAAAGGAAAGCCAATTATCACATGATCAACACAAAACATCAACATTCATCTGAAGATATGCTGAAATACCGGCAAATGACATGGAGCGCTAACAGATATAACATTAAGACTTCTTCTATGCTGGTTTCAGAGAACGTGACAAACATGTCATGTTTTCTAGCACCGACACAGCCAGGTGGCTTAATGTGCTGAGTTAACAGGCTGACTTGGCTTCTCTTGCACAAGCACAACACAGCACATCAGTTCTCATGGGTCTGACTAAGCCACTGGATTCTAGCGGAGTTATGTCACTCTACACAACACACTGTCCACTCTGAAAACACCCCAGCACATTGACAACATACCGAGTAGGGCTAATTAAAAAGTAATCTCTGGCCTCACATACTCATCAAATTCATATCATGTCTTCATGCAAGTAATTTGGGGTTTTGGGATAAATAATGAAAACTTAGCTTGTAAATCAAAGTGTCTGCGACACTGAAACTAGCACATTCTCTTCGAGATGCTAAGACCACCACCCTGGTATGAGCTTCATCACATCCAGCCTTTGGTTGGAATTTACAAGCCTGGATAGGATCTAGTGTGAAAGATAAACAGACTGGAGGGCACAAGACAGGAATGAGTGTCCCCTGTACGTGACTCCTACCACGGGACCCTGAGGGCCGGTGTCTTTGAAGCGGTTGGATTCTTTGTGGAAGCTGTAGTTGGCTCCTGAGGCCTTGGCCACTTTTTGCATAATGGCCTCAGGTTCCACATCCTCCTCTGCTCTGGCGTTTATTGTGACATGGGCCCCCTGGAATAACAGAAGTCACGTTTGTCAATGAAAGAAACGTTCCCCTAATGCACAGACGATCAAGGAAATATCTACAGTTCTTATCTTTTTTCTTTCTTTCTTTTTTTTAACAAATGCACCACCCAGTAGTTTGTTGACATACAGTGGCTCTTGGCACGAAAGCTGCAGCAAAGCAAAGCTGTTGTTTTATTCCAGCCATGCTTGCAGCATGCTCTATGGCATTCTCTGCTCCATTTGTTCTTCATTTCCCATCCTGCTGAAAGCCATTATTGAGACTCTGCATGCCAATAGCCTCTCTCATGAACATAAACAGACTGTGCGGGACGACAGCAACTCAGCTTCAAACTAGACAGTAAAAGAAACACACCATTACCTTAAGAAAATTTGCCATGGAGCTGACATGATTTGCACACAGTCCTTTCCTGGCATCTTTCACTCCTTCTCCAGTCTGAAAAACAAGAATTATTCATTATCCACGAGCTACAAATTCAAAGATGGCACCTACAAAGAGGACGAGCAAATGTAGTTTAGTGCAGCGCAGCACTAACCCAGTTGATGAGGACATATTTGTGCAGACCAGAATTTGGATCCTCGACCCGACAGAAGGCATACATCACTTTTCCACTGTTCAGTTCCTCAACCAACTCCTCCAGTCCTCCATCTGAAATACAAACATTGTGGTAAAGTCAAATGGTTGGTTGTATAACTGTGGACAGCCTTTTTTTCCATACAAATAATGGGTTGAGAGAGCGGAGGCAAACAAACTGTTCGTGCTGGTATTTCTAGCATTGCTGCTGTATGCTGTATTTGGAAATGTCACAAGGAAATCAGTTTACACCAACTACTTAACAACAAACAATACTCACCCCCCTTCTCTGCCAAGCGAATATCATTACTGTTTCCCTCATAGGTGAACAAGGCCCTGTTGAGCAGAACACTAGGTCAATGTTTTTCCAAAATGAGATCTCACCATTTCACACAACTAAGAACTCTGAAGAGAAAACTGTTAAATAAGGGTTTAAGGGTCATTTTAAACTATTGCTGGTTTTCCTAAATAAAACCTAAAAGTGGACTTTTTGAGAAGACAGAGGTTTGCAGGACAAGTTTGAACTGCTTAAAGTTACACTGACAATGAGTTAAATTTCAGAGTAAATTTATAGTATTTGTATTACGTTTTACAATACAAAGCAATATAAGTTATAGGTTAAAATTTAAATGAGATTAATATCAGTTTAGTTTAGCATTTTATACACTCATTTGGGCAGTGTATAATTAATACGGTCTGAATATAAATGTTAAAGCCTTCAGTGACCTTAACACACCATTCTAATCATACACTTACCCACAAAACTTATTTGGAAACAAGTACACTACAGAAACAGGAAGTGTGTCGGTAGAAATGTAAGTGCCTCTGTTCCACATAAAGTAGAAAGCTAAGACAGATACTGTAAAAAATTATAGTTATATAGTTATAACTAGGCTGATCAATATGATCACATTATGCTTCATTTCAAAAAGGTAGCATTCGTCACAAAGCAAAACATAAAATCAAAAACTAACTGAAAAGGATTCTTGGATATGTTCTATAAAATGACATTGTAATAACAGTGGGCTTAATTAAGAGCCCACTGTCAGGGTCCTTATGCAGGCCTTTGTTTTGCCATTAGACGGACACGGTACTTCTCTATCATACATCCTCTCAGAGTTGAGTGACTGGTACTTCCTGACACTGGACCTAGTCACTGAAAGGTCACATCTGTATAAGAGGCCAGCCAGCAGTATTTCAGCATAAGCCTGCAGTAAGGGCCAGTGGTGATTAAGATATTGGACCAGTCAAATGCCTAAAACTGAATGAGGGTTGAGGAACAATCACAAATGGGATTTTTTTTGTGTGAATGTGGAGCCAGTGATAAAACATTCAACGCCCTAGGCCATTTCTACATGAGATTAATTAATTCAGGTCACTTTTAAACACTGACATCAACAGGTTTCATCTCAAACTCAAGGCAAACGCAAACGATTATATAGGTTGGGAGTTAAATTATTAAATCAAGCTATTGCTTTCAAATTGTGGTCATAAATTACTGGGTGTTGTTACCAGGAAGTAGGTCAGGTGGTTAACTTAAGAGTCACTTAAGTGACAGACAATGTAGCAGAAATTTAAAATATGCTTTAATGATGGCTATTTGTTTGAAAAGCCATGCTCTGGGTGTTTAAAAGTAGTTAACGCTAGCTTGCTCCTAAACTCGCGTAAATTAACAAGTTAACCAACATTAGCTACACGCCAGCTAAGTAAGCTACCCAGTGATAGTACATGTCTGATAAAGACGGACAACCAATGCTAGAAAGTTCAACCTTCAAACCTCTAAAGTTAGCTATGGCTAATTTAGTTAACGCTAGCTAGCTGGCCAGGAGTTCGTCCAGTGCTGGTAGGCTAGATCACATTAAAGCTAATCTAACGTTAGCCGACTGACTGGCTGACTGTTAGCCAATAATGTGGCTAACGGTATCTAGCTAACCTGAGAGGGCTAGCACAGTTTGCAGAATCTTGCCACCTTACCAGTTGGTGTTGGATTTCTCATCTACCACTTCTTTGAATGCAGCTGTCAATGCAGGGCCGTTTTTGCTAAGATTAACTGCCATCGTTATGGTGACTATAGCTAGCCAGCTAGCTATCCGGGATGCGTCCTTCCTATTGGGAGGAGTGGCGGTGCTGCTGACTTTTGAGATCTCGGCTAAGCAGGAAGCTGATTTGGCTACTGGCTGCCACACAGTCAGGACGTCCTGAGTTTCATATGGCGTGGCAGTCCGAAAGGGCGGCGCTTGCATATGTGTGTATTCGTTTTCAACCCCGTATGAAGAAGTCAAAACACACTTAACGCCGAGTTCCACAGATTCATAAAATTGTAGCTTTTCACTGCATGGAGAAGAGGATATATCACTACTCTATGCAAAGAACTCGTTCACTGCACCGCAGATATTGCACGCCCTGTGCCAAAGAATCAAACGCACCCCAGAGAGCCAAGCCCATTGACATAACAGGTAGAGCGATTTACTGAATGAACTAATTCAACCCCTGCAGAATTCAACACATCAAGGGCGTGTTCATTTAATCTCTTCGTTGTTTTAGGCAACACAAAACAGTCTGTATAAAGCAGCAGTACAGTACATAACACTGCTTTTACATGGGGAAAAAAGAGACACGGACAAAATAATTAGACAGTTGTAAAACAAAATGAGCTTTATTTATTTGTTTTGACAAAGTCCAAAGTAATTTTTTCCGTATTTCGTGTATGTAAGGGGGTGGTTGTTCATGGTGACAGGTCTAACACAGATTCCAAATTTTCATATATGCGTTATTCATGTTAGAAGACTGGTCCTGCATTTCAGAGAAAGCCAGGCGGAATACTTCAATAATTAGTAGTACTATATCAGTAGTCTTAGCAACTTACACGTCTACCGATGCAATGAATTACCCTTTAGGGGAAACAGTCCTGATAGCAAATTTCGGTTCATGCATTGTTCTCTTTGTCTATATACAAAATGAAGATTAAGGCTAAGATTTTAGTCAGAGGTGTTAGGCAGATGAATTGTAACGAAATCCCTGATATCTGGCAAACGGCTGTGAGGAGGTTCTCCAGAGTGCAAAGCATGCCAAGCTGCCTACATGAACTCTATAAACTCAGTCTAGTTAGCATCACTCACACCAGGCTGTCTGTCAAAACATGAACATGATGGGTCGAGGCTGCACTCAATCGTACAATTGGAAGATTCACGGCTTTCAAATAAATAAATAAATAGCCAAACAAGCAAACAATTTAACAATGCAAACTAAGTTTGGACTAGTAGCATTACACACTTTCAATTATGGTCTGGCAGCAAAATGAGTTTCACTGCATTCAGAGAGGATATGTTTTCAAAGCCTTTCAATGTGTACTATTTTTCAGGACATCCAGTTATGAATAGTTTTCTCTAAGGTTCCTAAACATGATGATAAACTGTATTTGGCGCCAAAACCATGGTCTGAATTCTACCAGCATAGACTACAATGTTTATGCCATACAATGGACCATTCTAGATGAATCCTTTCAGTAGAACACCTCAGTAGAAAATGTTCTTAACCTTTCTGACAGAATTGTTAATTCCCTTTATGTTGGCAGCATCAGAAACTTATAGGCTACTTTGATTAAAAAACATAGCATATCCTAACTATTCAATCCAGCAGCCACATTAGATTATATTAAAACTGGTATTACATTATGACATATCACAATCATGTTCATTTCTGGTGACATGAAAAAAATAGCCTAAAACTAAAGCTTTCAAAGATACAATACAAATGAAAGGTCACAAATATATCACCTAGGCAAACTGTTTTACTGTCAGTGTAGGTTATCAATTCCAAAATTAACCAAACCTTTGCAGACCCGCAGGTGAATGAGATATGAAAATAAAGAAAAGACGATCCAAAGAAAACGACAAAGCTTCACATCACCTATTTATGGCAGATGAAATTGCCAGGGTGCAAGATATTACCATGAAAACCACAGGTCATGTATGACAAAATTCCACAAATAAAAAGAAATCTCCACCTCAAGTAGCTAAGTGTACATGACTTCACTTCCTATGGTCTGCAAAATGTTAAGTCTGTTGAAGTTCCCATCTTGAGTATAAATGACTCCAACTGTAACCAAAGGCTATTTCAGTTTAGAAAACAGTAGCATGTACACATTTATCAACAGCATAATTAAAAGCTGTTTTAAAACATTCACATTCACATCCACGTGTTGTTCAAAAACAGCAAAGGAAACTGTGGTGGTGGCAAGAAGCTGGAAACGGATTGTGAAAAAAGCCCTCCAAGGAAATGACAGTACTTGTGGGACAGCATATTGTTGTGCAACACAGGACATCAGGGCCTATATGCATCAAGAACCTTGGGAGTGCTAATATGAGACTGATCAGGTTGCCTCTTCGGGCATAGTGGGGCTTATTTTATTATGTTAACTGACTAGTGATCCTAGATCTGTACTATTTTTAGAAGTTTAATGATATGGGCCCTGGTCATTTTTCTCACCATGGGTCAATGCAGTGCCCCTTTAAAGGCTGATGATTTGGCTAGATACCTGAGTAACTGTATTGAGGAAGTGACACAGCATAGCTGCATCCCAGGGAAAAGCTATGTTCATAGTTATACAATGATGAACATGTCATACAATAGTAAGATTTGTGTACTATGACACCAGCCATGGATGGATACTGAAAAAAGATATAAGGGCAATGACAACATGGGTGAGAAAAATGGTAGAGGACATTCCCCCTTGACTATGGAGCCCAACAGCAACACAGGGAGCAGCTAACTCTCATAGCAGCTGTCCAGTCTCTTCAAAATCATTGAATACTGTTGCATCTCCAAATGCAGTGAGTGATTAAAAACCAATCCTTCTTTACTTCACATTGATTTGGGGGTAGAGACAGTGTGTTGACCAGTCTCTCTGGAACTGTTGTGAGCAACAGACTGACTGCTGGTAATAGCCATGCACTATTTTGTGCCAAACATGGAACATTATGCCTCAATTGCACGTCTACCGTTTGAAAACAGCACAGAAAGGCCACTGAATACATGGAAATACAGTAAAACAAGACATCCAGTGGGACATAGACAGTACCTTTGAAATGAGGGAGAAATTGATCTCCTAAAATCAACAAAACATTTTGCCTTTGAGTAGCACGACATGACACATCAACAATGATAATGATAAGAGTATGAATAATAACACCGATAGTAATAATCACAATAGCAGAAGTAACAGTTAAAGTCTGAGTGTGGCGGTATGAATTGTGAGGAGGTTCCAGTATTCCATATGGGAGTGTTTTCAAGAGTCCATCACATCCTGCTCAGCAGATCCATACAAGTCACAAAGGACTGCACATGGCGGCAGCTCAGCACATGGAAAGCCAGGTGGCACTGTACCTCACTGAATCGCTTCCTTCTTCAAAAGATGGTGTGTTGTGTAGTTATTATTCCTCTCTTGCTCATTTGCCTTGTGTTAAATATCGAACGTGTTTCTTCACTTCTATTTTTTGTATTTTGATCTCACTGGCATTCTCACATTGCATACTTCTGTGTCCATTCTCTTCCTAGTCTGTTGTACCTGGAAAACAAATGCAAGGCTCCATTACATTTATTCCAACTTTCAAAATAAGAACTTTCTCACTTCAACTCCGAAGATAAGGCATCAGTATAATGAGTAAGCAAGGTTGATAGGTGACTGTGGTAAAAAGCACATGTTCTACACTCACTTTTCCCTGTCAGCTTTGTATGTATGGGCAATCTCTGGTACCAGTGGGTCATCCGGGTTTGGATCACAAAGAAGAGAGCAGATAGACAACAGAACTATAGAAGAATGAATGAGAAAGTAATTAGAAAAGAATCACAATATGATGAGGGAGGAGAAAAATTGGCTATGGCCTTGAAAAAGAGTTACACTTCTGTGAATGACACATTTAGGAAAAAAGAACCTCAAACATTTCATAATGTTCAAATTTCATCCTCACAGGGGATGGCACGTTTTTAAATACACCTGTACATTCATAACTCAGAGCTTCTATCATTAGTGCCATGGCAGCTTATATTGACCATCCTAGACCTCAACAAATAGGAGCCACTCGGTGTTAAAACATACACCATTTAACAATGACTACACCATCATTTGAAAATTTTAGATAAACATAACAGTTCTAAACCCATAAATTGTTTCATAAAACAATCCAAAAGATGTCTATGTTCAAACTATATTTTATAATGAAAGAGTAAATTATATTCTGTGTAATATTTATACATGCCATTTGATTTTCTAAAGTCAGGCACACCATGCTCATTTGTTTTTATATAAAAGTGCCAATAAACTAGTATTAAACCTGAGGCTTTTTGATACATTTTTATACCATGAAAATCAGCAGTAACAAAAATGTGTACAAATAAGTTTAACTGTTGCTACTTGAGGAAAAGAGAAAACAAATTAATGGCCAAGGAAAAGTAAAATTTGTCACAGCGATTTTGGATGTATTGTATTTGTATGTATTTATAGATGGTAATACATTGCCTTTATCACAAATACCAGCCATGATGTCTTACCTTTTGATACTGTAAGTGCAGGTGACCACTGTGATCTCAATATATCCAGACAAATACTTCCATTGCTGTTGATATTAGGGTGGTAAATTTTTGTTGTGAATGCAACCTGTGATGGAACAGAAATAATATTGTGTTTTACAGGTGAAACCAATCACTCTTAGCCCAGTAAAATTAATAACTGAATGTGATTTAGTAAAACTGAGTTAATGCCTCATAATGTGAAAAACACAATAAAACACTGCCTTACTCACTTTTGGTGGTTTGAAGGGGTAATCTGTAGGGAAATGAATGGTGAGGAAAAACACTCCGCCTTGATATGGGCTGTCATTCTATTAAAGAAAAATAAAAACATGTTAGGTTTGTGGACACCAATTCTATGACTTTTGATGCATAATTCAAATGGAAAATGAATGAAAAATGTACTTACTGGACCCATTATTGTTGCTTGCCAATGAAACACTGAAAAAATATGAAAATATATAAATGAAATACCATACAGTTCAATGCACCCTGCCAGTGTGCAATGATGCATTGAGATGCAGAACACAGGATAAAAGTAGTCTTCAAAAAAATAACTACTGTATATACAGCAATGAGGTGCTGAGATTATGTTTATAATATAGCCCTACACTAAAACTTAATTTTTCTAGCTACTTACAATCATCTCCAACTGGTCCAGCAGAACACTGTGCAGGTGGGTCCCTCTGCAGATCTGTTAGTTCCTAAAGGCAATTGAATTGATACATAGTGAAATATCTTTGATCATCACATTACTGTCACAACTAGACTCCTTGAAAGGTAAATGTGGCAATTCGGTCACATTTTAATTTGTTTGAAAATTTAGCCAAGCACTATCCGCTGAGATATAGCTAAGCTAAATCCTTAAGAGAGATTGAATTAAGGTGCCACTTTTTATATTATCAAATCAACCGAGAGTCTGTTCAGTAAAAAAAAAAAGAAAATAATAATAATAACTGAGCAAGTGTCTGATCAATCAAGCTCCACGTTGACAAGACTGGCCAACAATGGAGCTGTCAGTACGCTAAAGTCTAGGCTGTGATTCACTCTCTTCACAAAATATGCATAGGAAGGGGAGTGTTAGACAGATTGAAAAGACTTTCCACTTTAGTATACTTATCCTGACTGAGTGGTGCGTGAGTAAAGTATAGCTCTCTGTGCCAGAAACCTCTTTTCAACTTTGACATTCAATGTGACTCTTTCCAAGTCTTGTTTTATGTTAAGTAGGCTAACATTTAGTAAGTTTCCTAGGGGGCAATCTTTATTCTCCAGTAAATTTGAGCTATGTATTGACAAAGTTTTGCCATTGCAGTTTTCAGTGGTAGCCATGTTTGCTCCACCTCATGTTCCATGGCTGTTGCTACGTAACTGGTGATTCTATGGCACCTGATTTCAAGAATATTTTGGTCCCTCATCAGGGTCATGTTACGGAAACCACTGTTACCCACTTCACTGTTACAAATCATGAAGTTAAAAATGACGGTACTAAGAAACAAATCTATGTCCTATAGGCAAAACAAGGGCAAAATAAACCGGTAAATAGTATGTCAAAAAAATCTTTAGCTTAAGAAAATGGTAACGCTGGTTACTATCTCCTTAACATACTATTCATGACAAGGATAATACGCAAAAATACAGCAGCAGCGAGAACGATTTAAACTGAAAAACTTCCCCCGTTATTTAACAACTCTTCATATGAAGCCCGTCTATTCTGTTATATAAATACACACCCTGGCCTGCTCCAGTGCCCCATTTGCCATCCCATATATGGCAACATTGACATTGGGGTTCAATTTTGGCAACCTGCAAACAGCTGTCATGCAACGACCAAATACATCACCAACCGTACTCTTCATGGCCAACCTCAGGAATAAATGCAGTTTGACAAGCTAAGGATTTTTGAGGGTATTCTACATATCAAGCAATCAAACCAAACACCTACATACTAACATATACTGCTAGCCTAGCACAGCTCTCTAGGGTAACGTTTTTAGTTAACGTTAGCCACCATTAGCAATTATACTGATAGATCGCTAAGTGTTAAGTAAGGGAAATCAAATAATAAACGCAACCAAAACGCTGGCAGAATGATCGCAGTGCTGTCGTAGCCATTGCTACAGCAGCAATGCACCAACGGGCTAACTAGTGATTAGCTCGTCTTTGTCTGTCCGTTATTTTTAAGAGGAGCACAAAAAGCAAGTAAGTCAAGTCGAGCTGCGGAAAAGGCTACACGCTATGTTCGTAGAGGCCCTAACATTCAGAAAAATGTGTTTACTAGACGCTATGGCTTGCGCATGAAAATGATATACAAACAATATCACGAACACTCACCTTTTGAATTCTTTTCAACGCCATTGCTGAAATGGCTATGCTAGCTAGCCTGACAGCTATGAGTTTGCACTTGACACATACAATTTGTGTTCAGTTGCCGGTGCTTTTAAATCACACCTTGAGTATAATCAGCAAGCCACGTTTAACATGCAACAGGCTTGGGGGTTTTTGGCTTCAAGTGCAACTTCTAAGTAAATATGTTGACTAAATCTTGGTCTTACTTTATCTTATTATAGAGCAACCTAGATATTTCACTCTCCCTCTCCTCTCATCGCTACTCGTCTTGCTGCCTTGCAAACTGGCTTGGTAATATCGCGAGACAACTAGTAAAACTCGAGCGTTGACAAATGCTTCCATGGTTGTAGTTCAAAACACAGGCGACCACCTTGCACTTAGAGGAAGACTTTTCTCATACTTGTATTTTGTTTTGAATATAGAAGTAGATTGGGATAATATTTCAGCAAAAACCATGATATGTTACTTTGAAAAGCAAGACTTCTTTCTTGAAGCATTTTTACTGGAAATTGGCTATTTAATTGCTTCGCTAAGGGTTATTGAAAATAAGAAAACACTATGATGATGTGTTACTGTGTGTACTATGACTATGAATCCAGTGAGCGCTGTTATTATCTTTCTTTCTTTCTTTCTTTCTTTTTATCTTATTCATTCAATTAATTATTTGTATATTTGTTTTCACGTAATTCTTTATATAATTGTAATTAATCATTTATTTAAAAAAAACATACTACTTTGCCTACCAAGAAATTAAATTGCCAAGTAAAATTCTGAGATGCTTTTCATTGTGGCCAGCTAATGAAAAACCTAGTTCAATGATTGTAGTCCCCAAGCAAGATACTTCTTCTCATTTGAGCCCAAAGCTATAACAAATGGTACTTTTGTTATTGTTATTATTCGTAGTAGTAGTAATAGTAGTAGTTGTCATCATTTAATATAAAATGTCTGAACTGTTTCAAGTTATCAGGAGTCATAACTTGGGATGCAATAACTTGGGAGCAATTCTGGCTTTCCCAACCCAGTCAGCCAATTTTCAGTGTAAGATGTCTCCCGGCTGAATAAGGTGCATTAGTAAATATAACTAGGCAAAACGATCAGTTTCTCCCTGCCCAAACTCCCTGTCCAGATTATCTAGCTTCCTAGGCAAACGTGTTCACATCAGAATACACTGGCTCAACACAATAACTGAGGCTAGGTGTCCACAAGATGTCACTATTTGAAAAGAGCAAGAAAGGGGATAACCAGTTTGAAAAAAACATGACCAGAGAATTAGAATTGTGCACATACAGCTTTGAATAGAACATGTTTTTGCAAGATGTATGCCAACTATTGCATGCTAGAACTACAACTAGGTAAATAATGTGGGATGTTCCACCCAGCATAAGCAACATTTATTAAATTTGTTTAATTTGTTCTTTTGGAATGAATTTGTTTTAAGTACAAATATGCATGACACTGAATCAGCAAGGGACTATGAATTGAAATACATGTATTCTATATCTCTTTTTCTAGGACTGTAAGAAGAAAGAAGAAGAAAGACTATAGGATTGTTCATTCAATACCCAATCATTGTAAAGGCATATTCATCTGAGTCAGCTGCATGCTCCAATTTCTGCACAGCCTTGTCTCGCAAAGCCTCATGAGCTTCCCTTTATATGTCTTAAACAAGGGTGAAAAAAGAGCTCTCATTATTTTAGTGAGTATCTATGAATGGGTAGCAGTGTTCATTCTTCTTAAATGGCTGATTCAATGTCAGGTTGAGGATCCTATCGTCAATGTGACACTGAGAGGGACCATTTTCCTTTGGAAAGCTAGAGATTCCTTTAGATAATATCTTATTGTTTGCTCATCTCTGTGCTCTCAATGACCTGACTGTCCTCAGGGCCTGCCTGTAATCAGATTCAGCCAGCAGCAGAGGTAGCAGTTCGGGGCTTATGCAGCAGGGGCCTTGTGTTCAGAGTTTGTCTACTTGGAGAGGCCATTTATCAGCATGAGGTTTTCAGACACAGTCAAGCCCACACTTTGTTGGCTTGAAGCCTCAGCTCACAAAGCCTCCCACAGTCATCCTGCTGTAGTTTCCTCTGAAATCTCAAATCACATTGGTTTGCTGGCTACTGTGCACTTTAAACCTATAGGGTTTGTAGGTGACTGACTCACTAGTGAGCCCTTCAGTCATGGGGTGAATTAACTGCTACCTGGAGTGAACCTTCGAGACAATAAGCGAGTAATTTCTTTGTTTCTTAGGTAACTTATCACTGACCTGTATAGGGAAATCCCCACCTATACCCTGTAGTTGAGTTTTTAGTTACAGGACTGGCGCCCCAAGTTCCAAATTGATGTATGAGCCAAGGTGTGGATGCATCAGGCCTGGGATGATATGGGTGGGGGTAGGGGCTTAGTTGATCTGTCTCACATGGAAGAATATCGCCTAGTGCTATAATTTGAAACCATGTACTAAGCAGAGTCTAGTGATCTGTCTTCTTGGTCACATGAATCATCACTGGTAGATGTTCCATTGTATAACAGGAAGCATTTTATTTATTGTAGTAATTATGCTAAAGCTGAGCTTTAGTATATTCCTCTCTGTGGCACTTTTCCCATGGTTGCCATGATGAAGCACATATGCTCACAATCATTTTCACAATTATCTTAAATGGCCCCTGCTAATGTCTGTATTATCCAATAAAAGCACAACCAATTAACGCTGAGCACAAACTGGGCTCAGAGTCCCTGGAGGTGCTCTACCTTCGGTCAGTGTATAAGCTTTCTGAGGGCTCTCATATGGAACAAAGATCCATTGTTCTCACATACTAAGAGATATTTGTACACTCCTTGTATCAATGGTCTTGATTTGATTATACACTTATATACAGGCAATATGTGCAAGCAGTTCTCATGTTTGCCATAAAGTCAGCAACTCTGCACAATCCACTAATTCTTGCGCTAAGCAATAAGGCCATTATGTACGGAGCAATCAGTGTTTCATGGCTCATTTCCTTGACTGTGATTTGATTTTGTTTGTCAGTGTTTAGGTGGCAGCTGACAGCCCTTTGACCCAGAGGATCTCTGAATTATTCCTCAAATCTTCCTTGTGCTTGGATGGGTATCAGCATCAGTGTGTTCTACAACTTCGGTCACCAACTAAAGGTGCACGAGAGCTTACAGTAGCCTCTCCTCATCTTGTATCTTTGTAAATTAAAACCAGCTGGTACATGACTATTAGTTTGTTTGCCTTTCAAGGTTCAGGGGCATGTTTGGATTTGCAGAGCTTGATCTGAACTTATGATACAACAGTATAAACATTTATGGCCTGAAGGATGTACTCATTAAGTGGCGTTATTTGCTTTAACTGTGGCCGTAGTGAACTCTGTGGGCTTTAATTGGCCTAATTGCATAGCTGTTTAAGAGGTGTCCCATTTAAAAGCAGGGGTTGTAGCACAATAATACTGTTCCATTTCGGTGTTTACATCATTAATGTGGGTAAAATCCCAGTGTCCCAAACAAAACAGCTATTAAGCAGATAGCTAGCGTCTGAGACCACACCTGTTTCAGGTGACAAGACAGAGTGATGACTTTAGATTAGTGTCTTTTGGGCCTCAGTTACACTTAACGCGTAATGTTTTTTAGATAAAAACAATGCTTAACCGTGTTATTATAACAGCAAATAAACCTGTGAGTGTGTTCCTGCCTCCAGACCCTGTAGCATGAGTCACGGATACTTCTACACCATGATTTCTGGGTTATTTATTTAATATTCCTATGGGTATCAGGATTTTAAGTGAATCCAGTCACCGTTATATATCACCTCTCATCTGATATATATCACCCATATCAGACGTGGATGGAGCACAGACAAAAACCGCACATATTGTCATAAAGAACCAGTAATCCTTGGAGGGAAGCACTTAAAAAACGATCCCCAGGGCCCCCTCCGTCTGTCTGTTTCACCACAGTTATGGCAACGTGATTGACAGCTATGGAAACTGTTTTACTGTGCTGCTCTGGCAATGAGTAGTCTCTAGAGCCAGGGGTAATAACTAGTCTGGAGTGTTGACTAATACATTTAGTGGTGTCTCTGTGTAACCATTATCAAATGCGTTCCAGCTGTTTGAATTCTGATGACAAATTCAGGTTTTCCCAGTTTGCCGAGCTTCCTTGAGAGACAAAGGAGGGATTTCCTCTGAAACAGACAGGCAGTGGCAGTACCAACGAATGAGCTCGGTGTTATCAGATCGAAAGTCAGTCTATAAACTAATGAACTGCTACTTGAGCCAATGTAGAAATGCAGCAGTAAACAAAAGTTGCACGAGACAATGTATGCATGTTTTCTGCATCCTGGAATGTCAATTGCAACTTGCTTCAACATTAATGACAATAGTCAATACCATCCAGGCAACAAAAGACTATATAACCTACCTATAAAGACAAACAGATAGATCTGGAAATATGTAAGCATTTAAAAAAGAACTGAATTGCCATTGGGATTATTTTTTAATTATATATTATGCCAAGACATTGGACACACTTTTCATACTGGTTAAATCTCCACTCCACTTTGTGTGGATAAAAGCTTGTTGCGCTTACAGTCTGTATGGACCAAGAGTCTTGCTAAGGAATTACACTTTTACAAACACAACAAAAGCAAAAGCAGTACAGACAGAGCACTTTTAAAAAATTGTTATTGAATAAAAATATCAGAAGATAGACATGGTTCACTTACTTCATGTTTCAAGTACAACAAAAACAACCATCCTTATTTGGTTGTGTGACGAACTCAGAAGTAATATTTGGTGATAGGAGGAAAGGAAATGCCCTTATCACACAAAACCAGTACCACCACTATGACTGTGCCGATCTACACACTCTCTTCTGGGAAAACAGAAGAAGAGTTGGGAGAATGGATTTGACATTCGAGCGTATATCAATAGAATATAAAGAACCATACATGGTGTACCCATCACTGACAGAAATTAATTGTGCATAGGTGCGTGTTAGTGTCTCTGTAATGCGTGTGTGTGTGTGTGTGTGTGTGTGTGTGTGTGTGTGTGTGTGTGTGTGTGTGTGTGTGTGTGTGTGTGTGTGTGAAAGTAAGTGAGTGGGACACAGGGGCCTGTCCATCCTGCTGCACAATAAACAGTTTGTTTCCCAGGAGCACCCCTCATGTTCCTGTTGTTTGCTCCATCGCTGCTCACTGGGAAACGTCCTGGCCTCTATTGTCCAGGAGGTCAGAGGTCACAGGATGCTCCTAAAGGCCCAAAAGGGGAGGTAAGAGGTTGGATATGAGGCATGATAAAGAGCTGTCCCCCCTTAAAAAACAAAACATTAAAATTGGTACGTTTTCTCTCTTGTCACACCATCTTTCATTCTAAAAAACGCAGTCATTTCAAGAGTTTCAGGAAACTAAGTCAGGGTTTGAAGGCACAATAGAACCATTTCATACTAAACATCCTGATTGTCTTAAGACCGTTCTTCGTGTGTGGAGCTCTGTTCTCTGTGTGCGCTCTTTGTACATCTTTATTGGGTCCTTCAGTGTAGCGATTTCCTTTAATGGAGGACATAGTACACATGCTTTCCCACAGAAGTATAAGGAATTTATTCTAACCAGCAGAATGGGAGTAAGGCGTATCATTAAAGAGAAAAGCAGCTAAGAAAGACTGTTTGTACCTTGTCGTTTCCACCACTAAATGTTATACCCCAGCCGCAGAGGCAGATAAAAGACATGGCCACAATATCCATCATGGAGGAGATATATTAGATTAACAATGATCTTTCAACAGAATAACTCATAAACAGCCGTATAAATGCTGTTTTTGTAGCTAGATTAAATATGTCATTTCACAACAGCAGACATTTATGGTACTTAAACAGAGACACCATGCTGCCATAAGGGAAACTTCTTGCACCTCTCTTGAGACTACAAACGAACAGACAGCAGGTGCTGAGGTGTGTACGTGTGCGCGCGCGCGTGTGTGTGTGTGTGTGTGTGTAACAGCATCCATACAACATTTCCTGTAAAAGTCATAGGTTTATTTTTGAAGACTTTTTGTTTATTGCAGTTGAACTGAAGAGGCTTAGGGCTCTGCAGCACGTCTGCTACCCCAGTGTATCGGGGGATTGGGATGAGTCTATGTGCATTTCTCGAGACATTCTCAGGGACACATTCATCTTTTTTATGGTGCACTGTTGGAGGAAAGGACCGGAGCTTTGAACAATATTCCAGATGCTGTTTGCATTGCATATTGTCAACTTGTTACTTGTCCTCTAATGGCATGCAATCTACTTTATCTTTAGGCTATGTTTGTATATCTCCATCCATTTATTTTGCTGATATGTTTCACTAACAGCTTTCATGTATATTCTATACCCACACAGAGATACATACAGTATAGCATACCTACTGCACGTGTATAGATGGCTACAACTATGCACATTCTTGCGCTTTTGTTTTCTAAAAGGTTTTTCAAAAGTATCAGGCACACTGATTGTTCCTTCAGTTTAGCCTTGTAATTGTTTTTGTGCATACTTGGAACAGCTGATGTAAAACGAGACGTTAAAGGTAACACGATCGAGGATAGGTGCTACACACGGTGATCTTCACTTTTCAACCACAGGCAATTATGAATATAATGCTCATAGTTTGAGTTACATACTATGCATTTTCCTCGAGGCCTGGCCCTCACCCCATCTTGCCCTATCATATCAGGTTAGGAGTTACCGGAGGAGGGAGGTGACAGCTGGAAATGGTTTGGGGGTCTCCGGATAGTTTGTTTTCAGACCGGGCTGCAGGGAGTGGATGAGGGGAAGGAGCTGTGGGACACGTGTAGGTTAGCCGTTGGCTCTAGCGCTGTATTCCTCACGGTGTCAATACTGTTACTGTGAACGATATCGCTGTAAAGATTCGTAGTGCAAGCATGTCAAGTTGGCGCGTAGTGTTCATCTCCATAAGTACGGCAGGGAGCTCTGGGCTATCAAGTTATGCCAGTAATGCACCACTATCTGAGTTAATTAGACTACGTGTGCTTTGAGTTCTCCTGGAGCACTTTGACCTCTCTTGGATTAATTTCCTGGCCTGTTGTGTTTCCAAGTCTGCAACTCGCTTCCCAATTCTACTCAGATGGTGGGGTGCTTTTCCTTTCTTTATGACCAAATAAATCTGACTGGTGCCAAAGAAAAAAATAGGATTAAAATTCCCCTTTTGCCGTCTTGAGGAGCCCAGCTGCACTGTTTGTTTTCCACAGCGCAGTGCAGCTGCATAGTCGAGCATTAGAGAGAGGTAGGCCAAAGCAAAACAGAAATGACTTATTTTTATTGGCACATACATTCCCATTCACTGAGTGATAATTGCGTGGTGGAATCGGTGGAGAAGAACAACAGTCTGGTTAACATAATTTTAATGTGGTTAAACATACTTTGTGTTTAGCTATAGGCCTATTACATGCTAGATGGTTTCCTTCACTCAGTGTTTTACAGTAGCTCTGTTCCTCAGAGCACATGCAGAACAAGTACTGCTTCAGAGCTGAAATCTTCATTCATCATTTATCAAAAACTAATACACATTTTTAAGTCAAATTATATTTCTCAAACAAGATAACATTATTATTATTATAAAATCAACAGAAGTTAAAGCGACAATAACGCCATAATAATGGGGCCATATTCATTTAGTCAGTATCTGGTATTAGTTGTTAAAAGACCAAAACAATTTGTGAAAACCAAATGGTTTGAACATATTCTGATATATTTCAATTTCATACAAGCATTTATCAAAGATCAAAAAACATTGAGTTCTAAATAATGTATTCTTGAATGAGAAGTATCAACTGAGTACAAAAAAATGGATTCATTTTTGGTAAATGATGAAAACAAACAGTCCTTGGTAGTGGACTCAGACTTTTGGCCCCCACTGTATATTGCTTTAAAAAAATGATGTAGCTATCTCTTGCCAGCACCCGGGGCCAGATGGTCATTCTGCATAACACGAGCAGGAATGGACGTGCGGTGAGGTGTTAAGATGAGATACCGAGACATAGCTTAACGCAAGAAGAAATGTGGTGCAGCAGGTAAGACATGTCTGTAATATCATCTGTGGCACCGTTCAGATGATTCTCTTGTAAATGCTGTCCGAATGTAAACGAGCGTGACTGCCCAGCAGGTTTCTCACGCCCAATGCATCCACGCGGTACCTGGCCTGACCTTGGAGCGAGTTGGTCAACGAGGAGAGATCGAGATGGCTGTGATTTTCCTCAGCCATCTGACACATCTGATACCATTTCTCTCACAATTCTGTTTTTCAACAGTCCGCTGCCATCACGTCAATTTTCAGTTCTGAGTCCTGATGCCTCTGATCAACGTGACTCAATTCCCCCGCAGAAAACACTGCCAGCACACACTAACAACAAAAACATGTTGCATATTTCACCCTCTGCATTTAATGACAGTCAATATATTTCCACATTTACCAGAAAATAAACTCTGTACTTTCCACAGAAAGTATTTACTCTCTCACAGTTGATCCATAGACAAAGTAGTATCAGTTATGGTTTCTTTTTTCACTGTACTCATTACTCTTTGGTTTACAAATGAAACTTGCTGAAGTAAGATTAGAAGTGAAAGTGCAGACTCAGGTAGAGAAACTAGTTGTAATGAAATACTTTCCACCTCTGGACAATAGCACGCCTTCACCAGTGGCTGGTAGAGAAACTAAGAAATAACACTACTAGGACTTCTTTTTCCACGGCATTCATCCCCTCCACACCCAAGCTCACAGCTGTAGACACACTATTGGTACTTACGAGTATGAGGCAACTACCAGCAGAGGGTTGTGTTGTAATTCTATGGAGGAGAGTTTTACACACCAACACATAAAGATGATGGTTTCCAGACCCTGTGCATTATTCTGACAGATTGTGTGCTGGACATGGTCCTTGTATAACTTGAAAAAAGAAAGAAAAAAAAAAAAAGAACGGAAAGACAAGACTAATAATAAGTAATCCATGTGAAAAATGAAAGCCCTGTATGAACTGGGAATAACTTTATCTTCTCCTGTGGATACAGAAACAAAAACCAGCAAGGACTCTAAAAATATGCAAAAGACTTGTGGTGCAGTTTCCCAAGGCCAGAGAAAGGAAATAGACTGACAGTTTCTCCCTGACCTCTTTACTACCCCCTTGTAACCTCCTAACAACCCCCACGGGGGATCCTGTCTCTATGTGTAAAACAGACAGTCAAAAAGCATCCTGGAAACTTTAGAGTCAAAAAAACAAGGGGACGTGAGGAAGTCCAATAAGCTTGTATGTAGAGGGCTCAGTCGAGAGATAATCTCGAGGCCACACAGAGCAGGCGCCAAGCCTATAGAATGGCTCTCTGGCCCTGGCCCTTCCAACCGCAGAGCAGCGTGGTCATTGTTGTCTTTGGAAAGTAAGCAGCTTTAGTGAGGCCAATGGTGTGAAAGCCACCTCTCCTCTTGAGTGTCTGCTCCAGAGCCTGTTGTTGACATACAGGGCAGGTGCAGCTGCTCTCTACAACTGCACCGAGTAGAAAACCTCTTCAACACACGTATACACACACACACTAGTCACACACACACACACACACACACAGAGCTTGGATGTCACAAGACAGGGTTATATGGACAAAGACAAATCTACCATTTTCTTTAATATCTCTGCAACAATCAGCAAGGCATTGCTGGGTTAACACAGGGACCACAGAGACCAAACAAAGCCTGGATTCTTCTGGCTTGAAGATGGCTATGGGAAATGGCAGGGATGCCAGTGCTGATAAGTGACTGAGGGGCTCGAGTTACTTCCAGCTGTCTACAGCCATGCATGCCTCTGTGAAATGTATGGTTCACGCATAATGCAAACCATTTCATTTGCGTAATGCTCATAAAGAAAAATCTGGCGGACATATTAAATAAAGTCAACAGCCTCTCACTTGCATGGGGTTTACATCACAGGAAAGAATCTCCAGTCCTCCGAGGAGCAGTGCAATGTATCCTCAGCTGACAAAACACAGACAGTTGAAGGCTGTGGCCGTGTGAGCGCTAATGTTAAGTGGATCAATAAAACCAGTGATAGCAGAATGCCTGGACACAGCATCTGGAAAGGGTCTGATTCAGGCATCGTGGGCAGCAATTATGTCACTTATAGAGTTAGAGTAAATAACATCTATGTATTTAATAAACTCAAAATGAATTGGTGAACCCGTGCCAACATCCCCTGGATTGTACTGTGCATTTTCCACATTGTTGGCCGTGCTTCATTTGTTAAACCGTAAAGCATAATAACATATTGTCATATAGGCACAGCAAAATACAGCATATTGCATGTTCCCTTGTAATTTGTATTAGGTTGATTTAAAATCCATGTACACTAAGGCTGTACGAGATTAATGGGAATGAGAATAGCGTATACTTCCTTGTTGGAAACAAACCGTTACACTGAAAACAAGTGCCACACTGCATTAGCATCACCTCAATACCAGTGAGGGCCTCTTCCTGTCCATTTGGAAAATATAAGTACATTTTCAAGCGGCTGTACACTCCAAAAGGAGAGTGCTTTTGCAGGCTTTGAAGTTCTCAGAAATAATGCTCCTTAAAAAGCATCCTCTGCACTACAGAAAAACACGAACAGGTACAATATTTCAATCAAGAGGCCCGAGTGAGCACTTCTTATCAAGCATGTAAATCCATATCAGAGGACTTACTCACGTTTGATGTCTAATGTTAACAGTTGCACATGCAGCACTAATTAGCTTATGTTAAGGCCATATTGTGTTAGAAAGGCTTTCATTCTGTCAAGATCTAATTCATTATGGTTAGCATTATACTTGGATCATATGTAATTCACTTCACTGTGTTGAAAATAGAACCCTTTTGGAAAGGTATACTACACGTGCAACACAACACCAGAGAGAAACAGAGGCAGGAATAAAACTTTGAAACATAGTCTTTTATTTTTCCTTCACTGCACAGTTTAGTGTTTCAGTTACACCCTCTAGGCAGTAAAAACTGTCATCTAATCGTGTCCTCACACAGTCTTAAATGCCATATACGCCCATACCAGCTTGAAAAGGGGACCTTTCTGTGGAGAAAAACGGATATGAGGTTATTTTTGTGAGATCCATGATTGCATGAGGCACTCCCATCCAGAGTTAGTGTGATGACTGAGATGGTGATACAAGGGAGGTTTTGAAAAAGCACTGAGCTAATATGGTGGCTAAGTGGTGATGTAGCCACCATATTATGTGATGTGGTGATGTTGGTAAAGATTCAGCTGAAATGGTCCCTGTCCATTTCTTCGCTTTTAATCTGTAGTTTCTATGTAATGGTTGAAAACAAGGAGCTGCACATGAAATAGAGACACTGGATAAATCACAACCTGTGACGGTTATTAATTGATTTGTATCCGTTATAGTCAAATTCAAGTCAAGTCAAATTTATTTATGAAGAACAAATTACATATACAAACAAAACATATACTTACAAGACCAACTTGAGCAAAATAACTATGTATTAAACTAAATATATATTTATCTTTGCCAATTTTCCCCAAGCTGTGTAAAAACAGAAAATGGACACATTCTGAAGGACTGTTTTTATTGATGAAAGGACATAACAGATCCAGGTACACTTCAAAGACAACAGAGTCAGACCTTTCATGCCCTGAAATAAGCTAGATGGAGGCAGCAGTAGTGCAATGTGTGATCTGACATGTCCTCCCCACACATTAACTAGTATTATTAGAGCTTGACAAGGTGGGTTTGGCATGGCGAGATATGTTCGACACACTGCAGCAGATCAGAGGAAAGACAAGAAGAACTCTTTTATACCTCTGAAACAGTGAGGCAAAAACACGATGAGGAGATGGGAATTACTGCTGAATTAAGCACCACTTTGATCGGATACTGATTGACCGATGGTTGGCAAAACATGAAAGGATGACCTTGAATTCTCCAAAGCAAGTATGGATTGGCACACAGCATCTCTCTCTCTCTCTCTCTCTTCTTTTTTTTTCTCCACTCTGTATGTCTCTCAAACACACACACACACACACACACACACACACACACACACAGACACACACTGACATACATGCACAAGTGTGTGGACACACGAGTGAGTGAAACACATACATATACACACACAGATGAGACACACACACACACACACACACACCATCCCTCTTCTTCACACTCAGTCTCTCTTTAGTGAGGAAAAAATGAACACACAGTCACGTACGACAAGCCAGAGTTGAGAGAGCAACTTCAAAGTAAGGCAGATGCAGGGACAGCACCCTCTGAATAAATTTTCTGGCCACCAGTCGATCTGCCCCCGGGCTAAGATTGTGGCTGTTCGCATCTCTCCTGACCCCTCATCAACTCCCAGTTATAACCAATCCCACACTAACAAGGGAGTCATCGAGGGAAGGGAGAGATGCGTAGGTAGATATAAAGGAGAGTGAAACAATTCTGTGGCATGTAGACGGCACGAGGAGTAAACCAACTTTGCATTTTCATCAAATACCCATCATAATCTCAGAAAAACCACAGCTCTTTTGCAGTGCAGTTCATTCGATGAATAAATCATTGAGAAAATCAAGGGTTTCATTCCAAAACACAGCTCATACATATTTTGGGGGAAAAATTGCTACCTGAACTGTTACAGTCAGTACATAAAAACCATGTGATTGTGTCCTCACAGTAATGTGCTTTATCTTCATGCCAGTAATCATTTTGTAACAACAGGCGTCACTTTATTTTTCAAATGGTGGCTATCTCGTTTTGGAATAAAACATTTCAAATACAGTGTGGGAGGATTTTTATTTATCACAGAAGTGTTATATCTCAGTGTGCTGTTAGAGGTTACTGTGGACAACAGTGTACTTACTACATGCCAATGGTACTTAATAGCACACTGCTGAAACTTATGTATGTGTGAGAAGTGTCAGTGTTTGAGAGATATTCTCCTTCAGATGCAGCAGCAACCTCTAATATGTGTCATTATATATTTTTTTCTATTTTGACTACTTTATTTATTGTTAATCATTTATAAGGTTATGATATAGGAGCACTGGATATAATGTAATTACACCAGCTGGGACGTGCACAATCCATCACATTTCTGCATTTTTTCAAACAATTCTATATTTTATCTGTATTATACTTTAAATATAGAACAAATCGACTCCAGGTTGCATCATAAATTTGGATGAACAAAATGAACAGCTTGTCTGCGCATCATTTGGAAAATGCATTCTGTTACATTCTCTGCATACTGTGGCCTGGAAAAACAATGATATGTAGCCCTAAGGGCAAATATTCACCTCTGTGTGTGCATGCGAGCGCAAGCATGTGTGTACAAGAAACCCACTGCCCATTATCACTATGCATGCAGTTCATAGTGGTGCAGTATGCAACCACACATTGCTTTTAACTGAATACAAATACACACTCACATGCACGCGCGCACACACACACACACACACACCCAGGAGGAGTGGGGATCTAATGAGGCCCATGGAGACATTGCTGAATTGTCAATCAACCCTCAGCTTGCTGACACGCAGTCGACAACATCAATGAGTTTTTTTCTCAAACAGGGGAAGCCTGTCAAATTGCATGAGAAGTAAAGAGAAATCGGAAGTCCATTGCACTTTGACTGAAACAGGTGAGGCAGGTAGGGTGAGGAGAGATTATAAAGAGGGCTAATATTGAATGGAGACAGATTCCCAATAATATTGGAGAATATGTGGGGAGATGTTTTTGTAAACTTTGCAACTTTGGTTTCAGTGCTGCTTTCAGAGTTTCATCATTGCAATTCTTTCTCATACATTTGAAAACACATCCTCCAAGTACTGCTGAGGTTTTATAGGTATAGGTTCCGCGATACGCCACAAGCGCTTGTCTTGTTCTTTAAGGCTTGTTTGCAAAATCAGGTCCCCAATCATGTTAGTCTATAAAGGGCAGTGAGCCAGTCGAGGTGGGAGGCCTGGAGATTCAACCTGCTGCCTTACCGTGTCAAGCCTATAGCTGCCTTGTAACGGTCCGTGCTTATCCCAGGTGCTGTAGGGGTTTGCCTTTCCCACTGTATTGTTTTTGGGCACACAGACATACAATTTACATGGCAGTGTGTAATTATGACTTTCTCACTAAGCCTGGCCTGTCATTATCACACGGCTGTAGGCAACATGGTTTCTGGTGGTAGCCTTGACACTAGATAGGAAATACTGCATGGCCTTGACTGTGGACTGCTTGTTCAAGTTTACTCAGTTTCTGATCAATACGTATTTTATTCATATTCTCCTATTTTAATAGCAATGGGCATAAACAGTTTAACAAAAAACAACAACAAAATAGTGTCTTATAGGATCGATACCAGTCCTGAGAAACACTGAATGTTTCTTATGCTTCATGATTTATAAGGACTGTTTTTGATACATGCAAAAATATTGCAACATCAATAACAACAAAACCACCAATAATATGAATGTACAATAACAATAAATAATAGATTCATGAAATATATTAAGGCTCAATGACCATTTTGCCCTATGCACACGCTAAACTAATAAATATAAATAACATATGCTACTAAATAAATATCTATATTGAGTTTTTTGTTTGTTTGTCACACTGCAGCGTCAAAAAGCCTCTATTAAACAGCAGGCAAACCTGTTATACCAATTAATTGTATGACATTTTTTCTTGCTCATTTCCATTGTTGCACTGGTCGTATGGCGACTGCGTGCTGGAGGCTCGAGGGTTAAGAATAGCTGATCTGCATGGGGGTGAATGAAGTGTCGGTTTTCAGCGCAAACTCCTCCTCTACGGACGAGCTGCGCTTTTTCTTCCACTTGAACGACCAAGTAGTTTTCAGGGCGCATTCCCCGGCAGCAATGTGGAGGGAAAGAGCGACTTCATCCAGCTGAAAAGTCAGTACTTTCGCAACGGGTATTCCCTTACTTTGACAGTTTGTGAGCTTTGCGCGTGTTAGGGAAAATAACGCAGCCTCGGGTTGAACTTCTGGAGAAAAGCAACAACAATCGAGTCAGAAGTGAAGAAAACTGCAGCCTCGAAGCGTCTCGTCTGTTTGAGCGTGTGTCTGAGGCATTGTTTTCTTACACATGGATATTAGGAGGTTGAAATTGGGCGTCATTCTTGTTCTTGAGTAACCTATCGGCCGGTTGGACTGTAGTTTATTCGGTCCCTGGGATTCGGGTGGAGGAGGGAGTTCCATTCCTCAGCAGCACAAGGAGAGACACGCAGGGGCCAGAAGTTGTCCACTGCGAAGGAGACAAAACTTTGCCAAGTTGCTGCGCATCCGGGCACTGTCGCCAAATTTGATACCTATTTTGCTTATGTGTGTATTTTAACTTTTTTTTTTATGGTGGATTATTGGAAGATTCAGCATGGAGAAATGGGAAAACGTTCCGAAAATGAACTCGGAGTTTTGAAAATGCACCACTGCTTGCAGATAGTTTAGTTTATGGTTTGAGTGACTCATTCGGACTACTATAACCATCTGATAAAAAAGTGAATTGTTCTAGCGAGTGTTTACTATTTTTCTCCTAAATCTATTTTTGGTCTGAATTTTTTTTTAAAATGCCACAATTAAACGGAGGAGGTGGAGATGATTTGGGGGCGAATGATGAAATGATATCGTTTAAAGACGAAGGGGAACAGGAGGAAAAGATATCCGAAAACGTATCAGCAGAAAGGGATTTGGATGATGTGAAGTCGTCTTTAGTGAACGAGTCGGAAAACAACAGCAGTTCATCAGACTCAGAGGTAAGGATATTGCACATAGGAATTATTGCTCAAACAGCTCACCGTTAAGAGGGATGCATTTATTAAAGTTGGTGTTGAAAGTTTCACTAGTCCCCCCCCCTCCATGTGTATGTTCTCTCCTTGCCAGCAAGCAGAGAGGCGCCCCCAAACCAGACCCAACTCAGACATATATGAGAAAACGAGAGATTACTTCAGTGAAGGTAACAAAAAAAACCCCAACAACTTCGTATATATCGCATATCACATATCGCTTTTGGGCATTTTTAATTACATTTTTTTTTTATCCCCGCAGCACTGAGAAGGCAGCAAGATGGTGGCTTTTTCAAGAGTCCCCACTATCCTGGCTACCCATTTCTTATGATCCCAGACCTCACCAATCCCTACCTATCCAATGGGTCGCTGTCTCCAAGTGCAAGAACGGTGAGTGTTTTATGTTCGTGGCATTGTTAACTCTGTTTCCATACTACTGTTTCGCACGCTCCAAAAACTTTGGCCGTGCGTAAAAGTTACCACCGGACCGCCATATTCCCCTCCGAGTGGCCTCTCAAGGAGTACTAACTACTTCTTTGTTCTTTTTGGGGATATAAATCCCCCCCCGCCACCCACCATTCAATAGCCTTGTGTTTTTTGACAACTTCACGCCAGAGCCAAACTTTGGACACGTCAGTCGATTTGATTTTATTGACTTATTTTGGGGACATTTTTATGATGACTCCCTTTACTAAAAATCACTATAATATTCCCACAGGGACTTCTAGTGTGTCTGTGGCATTTAAAATAGTGAGTTTATAGTGGCCTTGTCTTGTCATGCTATTTTTATTCTCCTATGGTATCACTGCACTGCTCCTATTGGGACTTACACAGTGTTTAGTATCCTAACGTGTCATAGGATTGCTAGAGTTACTTTCTATGCAGGCCTATTTCCCCATGTGGGTTATTCATAAGGGAAGCAGCACTTTCTGTTACAGAGTTAATGTTGAGGTGTAAAAAAAATAAATCCTTGAGTGCTGCCCACTTGGTTATCAGCTCCAAGGGCATTTAACACGCTACATGTTTTTAATTGAACTCGCATGCTCCTCGAAAATTAAAGGTTGCATGAAGTCACACCCTGCAGTAACAACAATGTAATGCGTTGACACACATGGGAGGCATTTCGTTGGAATGCACATGACAGCAGTTGAGAGACTTGTCTTAAAATCTAGACGATAATGTCTAATGTTTTTGCCTGCCTTTTTTAATATATTCTTTTACTTCTATACGTCCTTCAGTACCTATAATCATATTTTAAAACTCCAGTTTCATAGGATTTTCAAGGATGACCAAGTAATCCATTATGCACTGAGACTAACACTCATTTTACACTAATTAACAATGACCCTGACATGATCACTGTAATATCATTTGAAAAAAGTACAAAAAATAAATTGAGACTTAGTCCAGGTTATACACGGTTATAATGGGATATTGACTCCACAGAAACGAGATATTAGGTTTGCAGTGTTACCGACAATATCAGGTATGAACGGTCTGAAATGCATCTTTAAGAAAACTTCCTTGAAATAACCCCTGCTAGTGCTATGTTGGTCACAACACGTCCATCCCCCAATCCCGGTCACATCCCCCCCAAAAACAAGTACTTTCGTTAGGGCCTGGCAGGCATTTGACTGAAAAGACAACCCCCCCCCTTTTTTTTTTCTGTCTCCTTTTCAGTGTTCCCAGCCCGCTCCCCCTGCCTCCCTGTACCTTCCATTCAATTAGAAAGGCGTTAGTTGACCATTGTTATTCTGAGCAGTCTTGATGGCTTCATTGGAGGTCTCCATCGGGGCTCATTAACTAAATGGCTACTCCTCACACTAGGTGCTACATACCACTGTGGAGATCATTCTTTGGTCACCAGAGTTTTGTAGGAATAACAAATGTGAGATGTGAGAGACATACTTAGTGCTGTAATCAGACTTTTACTGATGCATGCCCTTATTTTCTATTTCTTTAAAATTGACTACTTGAAGGATTTTTTGCAGAAACCTGTGGCAGATGTTCCTTATATTATTCAAGAAGCAGACTAATAGACCGAAGTAATTGACTGAAAATGCCTGGAAGAATTAAGGCTCTTGCTTCCTCGTGGTTTTGATTTTGGAAAACAAACGTGAAAATTAAAAAGGCTGTTCTTGTTGCTTAAGGCAAAGTAACAAGTAATTGCGCAGGCTTTAAAATTTGGAGGTTAAATCCTCCACATTATCGTGGGAGGAAAGAATGGGGTCAATGGGACAGCCTGAGCTGACTGCGTCAATCAAGACTGTGGTAGAAAACAAGCAGGCTGGCAGCGGCTGGCATACCCAGGATACATACCAAGCAAGACGCCTTGAGCTGCTGGCCTGTTCTCCATGTTGCACAGAGGTATAATCATTGATGAGTGCGAGTGCTCTGAATTTAATTGATACGATGTTCAACTTAGTACCTTTTTAGGCTTGCGCTCAGTGTTTGGTTGTTTACACCTATGGATGCGGTTCAATAGTCAGGTTTAGTGGAGAATATTTACCAGCAGCCTGCACCGCCAGGTTAGTTTAGCCAATGAGCTCTGCAGTTATATTTACTATGTGCACGTGCTCTATACATCTGCAGGGTGTCCTAATTGGTTGGCAAGATTGAAGATGCGTACAGTAACTGTGGGAACACATTTGTGCCTCTCAGGTCCTGGAAATCCATATGTACCCCAGGCTAACAAACAATGTATGTTTGGGAAAGCACTATTGGGATCGACAGGCTTGCTCTATATGAGTGGTGTGTGGTCGTTCTGGGCAGCGGTGATTGAGAAACACCAAAGTTATGTCTCTCAAACTGATCATCTGATTGAATTCGCTGCTTTCATTTCCAGTGGGGAAACTGCCATTTCATAGCTTTGGGTGTAATGTAAATATTTTTGTAGTTGAGTGTAGATACAGCGTGTGTGTGTGTGTGTGTGTGAGAGAGATTCAATTTTAATATTCTCTCTCTTGAATCTGTTTACAACTCCCCGTCCTGGTCTGACGTCTCAATAAATACATGTAATTTACAAACTATTTAAAAGGACGTACTTCCACTCCGATACGTTTCTATTCACGTTGTATTCTGTTCATATTCCTCACGTGGTCCCCGTTCGTAAAGAGCGCAGGGTTGAATAACAGGTTGTGCGGTGACTTCACTACGTGATACGCTACACGGTGAATGATTCGAGGCCCAACTTTTTAAATGTGGATGTGGCAACCCTATCATGAGCAATGAGAGACAGGCCTACATGGGATCAGCACAGAGTTCCCCTGAGGGGCGAGCATAACTGATTTAAAGCCTGCGCTGAGCTGACATTCCGTTGTAATCCACAGAGAGTTGAGGAGGAGGTTTTATGTTTGGAAAGATGTTCCACCAGACTTCTGCCTGGTGTGGGGTGGGAGGCCGGAGAGGATTTTCCTCCGGGGTTAGACTGACAAATCCAACTCATTGTTTTTAGCCCCTGTGTTGATTCATTGGTGTGATTTGACTGCATTGTTCCTATAGTTGACAGCGAGATTTAATTGGTGGCCGCGGTTCTGCGTTGACATCTCCTCTATCAGCTTCATCAGCAGTTTAGATAACTCTGCTAGTACACCATCATCATTACTAAAGGGCGAAATGCCTCTTGTGTGTGAGAGGTGGCGAGTAAGTGAGAGCGAGGTTAGCCGCGCAAATATATCTTTATCAAATACACAGTGGGACGCTGCAATCCTGCGCATGATTGTTGAATAGAACATTTGAGATTGAGCCATGAATGGAGAGCTTGTATAAGTCTGAACATGTTAGTAGCTACAATCGCATGCCTCTCTGACTTCTTTTTTTTCTATTCTTTCTGCTGCTTTTGGTGCTTGAAAATGTGCAGACAAAGAAAAGTCAACATAGACATTGTCCTGTTGAATAAAAGAGCCTCTCCCTGCATAAGCAAACGGTGTTTGTGTGGAGGTATCTTTTCATCAGGTTACTCACTTGGCTTTTCCACTCACCTTGTGTGTGTGTGTGCGTGCATCCAAGCATGCTGTACGTTTCTTTTTGTGTGTGTGTGTGTGCATGCGTGCTAGTGTGTAAGTAAATCTGTGAGCCGTTGTGTATGTGTGTGTGTGTGTGTGTGTGTGTGTGTGTGTGTGTGTGATGGGGGGGGTTTAGGTGAGGGTCTGTGGATACTTTGCAACAGAGGGAACAGTGTACAGGGCTCACATTCTGACAACCCTCAGTGTTGTGTGCCACTGCTGAAAGTAATCTGAATGTTAGCTTGCAAATATTTTTTTAACCAAGGACTGTGTCAACAGAGCTAACATTTTTGACTAGGTTTAGAGTTTTGAAAAGATTTTTTCTTCAAAGTCAAACAAATCTACTTCGATTTAGTGGCACTATTCAATTAAAAACAGATCGCCTGCAGCCTCAGAAATGCCATGGCAGGCTAAGGTCCTGCCTCCAGTGATTCATTTGGATCCTGGACTTACTGGTAGACTTGAGATAGATAAATCAAAATCCGCAAAAGTTTGTTTTTGATACATTTTCATTAATTGTGATTTCAGTTCAGAAAAAGGGGGAGACGTCAGGACATACTTTTCTATTTCACGTGACACTGTAATTGTGATGTATTTACACAACTGTATGGCTGAACAGTTGCTATTTCATTGCGCAAGTGGAATCAAGGTCAGCACCAGGTTGTAATTATTGTAACACAAATCAAAGCAATTGTAGTGATAATTATACTGCCATTGTAAAATATAACAGACAGTGCTGAGGGTACAAATGTGTCTTTAATGAATAAAACACTTGTCACGTACCCGACGTATCAGAAGGTGTTTTTCAGTACCGGTAGACTAAGACTCTTAGTACGTTCCTATCCAACCTTTCTTCCTGGTTTTACAGGAACACAGGGTTGGCGTTTGCGTTTCCTCTTTCATCTTCATCAGCGATGCTCATGCTCACTTCCTAACGGCACTTGTGTAGAACTGTGTGAAATGGTGTCAGTCCTGGTCTGTATCCCTCCCTCTTTGAGTCTCTGTGGAAAGCATGAGCTGGCGTCAATTCCTCACGCTATCCCTAGCCTGCTAGTTCGCTACCTACCCACCCACCCTCCCGCCTGACATTAGAAATTCTGTTTATAGCACTTTCTGGCTTCTCAAGAGCAGGGCCCATCAGGAGCATCTCAGCACCCTTTGAGGAAAGGATAACCACCCTCTCCCCTCTCTAGCCGCAGACTCCCTATGTTCAGTGACATCAATGAATCCCTTTGATGTGCCAAGATGAATATGTGTGCAAATGTGTTTTTATCAATTTATGTGTTTTTCTCATTTGCTATGTTTGGCCAGAGCCTACTGCAGACTTGGGGGGGTTTGGCACATTGCTTTTCCCTGTGAAAATTTGGTCATACTTGGTGTTCCGAGTTGAGCGACAGTAGGCCAAGGGTGAGCACATTTGTAACGTACCTGAGTTCAATTTCTTTACAGAAATGTGTGCATTGCCACGAAACCCTTAGTGAAGAGTGTTGAGCAACTCAACATCCTAACAAGTTCTGGAGTAAACCTGCAACCGTATCCTTGTTAGTCGTGTTACATCTTTGTATAGAGGCATTTGCTGCTCATGTCCACACACAGGTTGGGTGTTGTGCGTCTACTTTTTAAGAAGTGCAGCCCTTATGTAGCACGCGCTCTTTTGTCCTGTCGGTCTTGTGGCTCAGAGTCAGAGTAGTTAAGGTTGCAGCAATGGAAACTACTCAACTGCGTCAGTGTATCAGCTTTGCCATGGCCACTCGTGTAATTTACCCAAAACATTGAATCTCCATAGAGGGCCGTTACAGCTGCTAATTGTCAAAAAGTAAAAGAAACGCTTGCCATGAAAATAAGTTAGTAAGTGTGGGAGGGGTTGGAGGCACGTATCATGTATCTGTCTGTTCTGTGGTATTAACCTGGAGTCGTAGTGCAGGGGGGCCCTAGTTGTATCAGGGGGTAATCAATCTCACTCTGAGGTGATCAGACTCGTGGCTGACTGATGGGACCGGCATTGCTCGGCGACAGTAAACCGCGCTGTCGGGCCGCCCCCGTGTCTATGTGCACATGTTTCCCTTTGCACGGCCGTAACCACTACTGTTTAGTTCACGTAAAGAAATGTTTGCCCTCTATAATTGTACCTTAAACTCCTCACTCCATGCTAATAAAACGTGATTGTACAGAGGAAGAGAAAGGAGAAAAAAAACAAACTGTAAATGGGGTTTCATCAGTCTGGTATTCCAAACAGCTGTTTTCAGTTTGAGCAGCGCAGGCAGCAGGAGAGGGAGAGTGCAGGGAAGAGGAGAGATTGTTGATGCGATGTGGTGCTGAGAGCATAAACTGGGGCAGATATGGGTTCTGCTATTCCTTTGCCTGTTATCCTGAGGTGGGCCAGCTTCCAGACCTTGAGGCACTTACTTATCTGAGGGATTCTGTCTCCCACAGAGCAGCGCTACTCCGCGACGGACCACAATGCTTTGCCGTTCCCTCACATTCGCAGCCCAATCAGCGAGCGGCAGGGGGCTATCAGATCATGCACACGTAGCGTCGGCGGTGCAGAGATTTTTATCGGGTTTCCCCTAAAGTTCACACACAGGGCACACCGAAAGCGCGCTCTCTGAGCTCACGGGGCAACGTTTACGGAGAGGAGGCTTCCGCCTGCGCGTGATGTGTTTAAAGGCCGCGTCGTATGCGCGTAGTATCGGCGAGGTTCTAGTCGGCGTACTAAATAAAGAAGTGGATGGTGATCAGTCCAGGATGAGGATAGTTGACGGTGAGCAGAGCAGCTGTTCTTCTTGTTGAAGCTGTAAATCAGTTTGGCTGCTTCCCACAGAGGAGCGTATCCCTGTGACGGCGGAGCAAGTTTGGACTGCTGGTGCGGCTCACGTCCCCCGACGGACACATGTCAAGTCAACACACTGCACCTGCGTACACGTGCGACCTACATCAGACCGCGGACAGTTTGATTTCAGCGTTATTCACATTACCTCTTCCTCTCTTTCTGTCCTTTATATTTAAGGCAGAAGCTCTTGAGTCAAGCGTTGGTTGGTTCGTTTTCCACTCCATCACACTTTACCAAAGAATGAGCAAAACTAAACTCAGACTAAACTATATATTGCAGCAGTGATTTCATAAATCCTACAGGGAAGAGTATAGGGAAACCAGATATTGCCATGACTGTACCACAGGGGGAAGTGATACACACATTCATTTGGGAGGTCATGGGATGGAGCAGCAACATTTTCAGACCATGTTCTTGGGATGATGCATGCCGAAATCATCATTTTATGAGATATATGAGCTATATCCGCTTTTTATTACCGGTTCCCATGGAAACCAAACCAGTACAGGCTGAGTCATTCTTTAGCTGGTTAGTGTCGTTGTTGTCCTAACACTGCTAATAACTTAGCCTTTGGGTGCCCTTTGCTGCCCCCAGTCACCCTTGTAAACCATTTGTACTTGTTAAGGAGTCACAATGTTCTGCAGAGAATCAAATTTGATTAAAGCCAAAGCTAAAGCACAAGTCATCTACAATGTGTAGCCTCCTCTTCTCAAACCAGACTTGTGATCCCTGCTAGAAGAAATAGTAGAAACAGTAGAAACGTCTGCTCACATCAGCCTCTACAGAGCGTCACTCTTTCCTGACCTAATTTGGTCAATTTAAAATCATGAGTTAACGTTATTGATTAGATGTTAGGGGATTCCCCCTTTTGCCTGCCTCAGTTGATCACTAAGAGTACGTTTTTTGTTTGGAGATTTCGTTCTGGCTCCAGGTTGCTCTGAATTGGATGTTTTCCAGTTGTTTGGTTTTAGTATAAATTTGACTTTTGTTGACTCACCTCAATGTCACCAAAATCACCAAAATGATCATCTACACAAACGACATCAAACTATTCTTCTACCGAATCTTGGCAGCGTTTTCCGCATTGTGCCTTTCAAAATAAAGCTCTGTGTGTATTAATATATGGTGAATCTTCTCTTGGATAGCATGATGGACGTAGGAGGGATTGGATGGCAGCTCCACACCTCCACTGACATAATCCCTCATCCATTTACATGGCTTGATACCAAGTCCCTATAAATGTGACTGACTTATTTGCTTCAAATTCAGAGTAGCTACATTCGAGAAAAGATCTAATCAGCCCTATATGACATGGACTAGGCCAAGGAGCCCTTTTGTTTGATTTGTACATGGGCTGGAGGGGCTGGCTATTGGAAATCCCTGAAGCAGGCTTTAGGGGCAGGTCTGATTCTCGTGTGAAATGGGAAGGCTCTATAGCTCTCGGCTGACTTGACTGGGGCTGTATGGGTGTGTTGGCAGGGGGAGCGCCGGTCATGAATAGGGTCTTTGACTACCTCAGACTTGCCCTGAAAGGCAGGACAAAGACCCTAGGGCAACGGCTTAGAGCCTCACAGCTGAGCTACAGAATGCTTGGCCCGGTCTTCCTCCCTCCTTGCCTGATTTAAATACTACAGTGGCTTTCAGCATTCTGGCGACGAAGGTTCACATTCACCGCAGCACATTTACCATCAACTTTTTTTTTTTTCTCCTCTGTTTTTGTTTACAATACACTAATGCCAGTCCTGTTTACGTAATCCATTGTGCGGACTCCTTCAAAGGATGGTGCATATGCTTTAGGAAGTCTCTTAAAAACTGACTGCAGATCAGCTTCGTGTTGTTCGCATTTGGCTGAATTTATTTTCATACGCGCCGTGATTACACGGACGCACGTGTATCATTGGTAACGGCAACTCGACGTTAGTTAATTATGGAACATTTTTGTTTATCGTCATGCGAGATGGAGATATTGGCCCGTAAACAAGATTTCATTTGGTGTAGACCTCTAATTGGTAGATGAGTATGGTTAGTTTTGGCAGATCTGTGTGATTCTTCAGTTAGAGATTTGCAGAGCAGAATAAAAAGCCATAAATCTTCTCTGCAGAGTTAATGGGTCATTTGAGTCCCGTCCAGACACTCTCTCCCCATAGAGTGTCTAGTTTCAGATGTCACTCAGAGCTTTGTTTGCCCCCCGGGGTGAAGGGTTAGAGGTCAAGGTTCAGGGCCAGTTGGCTGAGTGGCCACAAAAGCCCAGGCTTTCCTCGGCATATCCGATCCCTTCGTCCACACCAGCCCGGGGGTGACAATGAAGGGATCAATTTGCAACATTTGTGTGTTCTTATTATAATCACCTATCTAAAATTCATTTTCACTTTAGCTGTGTCAGTGATGTGATCATGAGGGCCATAGTTCATAGTTTCACAATGAAGTAATAACACTGGCATAGAAACGTGAATAGTGTCAGTGGAAATGTGTGCGATTGCTCGGTTCCAATTTTTGTTTCGTAAGAGTTGCACCGCATTTTCTGCCCCGACTGCGATCAATACACAACTCATTTTTCATCGGCATGGTTTGCATTATTTGTGAGGTTTTGCGAGGTTTCAGTTCTGCGTTGAACCTCGGCGAAATCTCACACAGGGAGTTAAAAAAATAAATAAAAGTTCTCCGTTCTCTTTGTTCAAAACACCTCCAAAAGTTTTCTGAGCTCACAACCTCGCCCCTCCTCGGCCCCCACCCACAATCTCAACTTCTCCCTGCCCCACCACCACCCAAACATGTCTTCCAGCCAGGTTTATTATGCCGTTTCACGCAGACCAAAATTGCAGCTGCATGGAGAACAATCTGGAGCACATTAGCTCAGGCGCTGTGATTTATAAATTGTTTCTCAGGCCATAAATCCCTGCTGTAATTGTGCACAAGCTCCCCTCTCCCTTTCTCCAGTCACTCCCCCTTCGTTTTCTCTCTCTCTCTCTTTCCCTCTCCCTCTCCAACATAGCTTACAGTTCTTGGGTCATCACTAATTGTTTGCAGAAGTGTGCAGTTTGGATTAAGTAGAAGTTTGTTGCGTTGTGGCACAGATTCGGCCTCACAGGGACAGCTATCCATGAGAGATGAACTTTCCTGTTTCGTGCTGTTCGTAAAACCCTTTTTTTTCTGCAGCGTGAGCCGTGAGCTGAAATGTCTGCATGTCCAAAAAACGGGATCGACGTGAGCATTTGTCTTCAGCTCCCTGTTACTGTGGTTCATGCTCTGCATTCCTGAATACTGTGTAATTGTTAGGGGCCTCTCCTAAAATCTGTTCCTGGGAATCTGATATTTGCAGCAGCCCACCCCCTCCGATCATAATCACCTTGCCGTTCTGATTAGATTGTATTGAGACTGAAATATAGTAGCAACTGAATCTATATTTTTTTTATATCATGACCTTGAGTTTACAATTTAATTATACCATACAGACATCTTTGAAAACGGGTACAGCTTATATAAGTCAATAATGTGAAGAGAAGAGAAATCCGTGACACCGTTAACAACCAAGTTTCTCCTCCGCTCTTTCTCCGCAAACCGTGATGAGTCATTTTCTTCAGCATTGACAGTGTTTGGACATGTTCTTAGGAAGGTGAAGGTCCCCCGCATTATGTTTTCTACTACATTGTTTTTCTTTTCAAAGGACTTGTTGAACCTAGGGGACCTCGTGACCCAACCTTGTCTCGCTTTGTGTCCCTTCGAAAGGCTTTCCTGGACCTTTTTAAAACTATAGGCTTAAAAGTTTTGAATATGGAGGGAAGGCCTTGGATGTGAATGTGAATGGAATTTATAGCCAAACTGAGGTTACTTTCACATGATTTAGCACCCAATACCCCTGTGCACAGCATGATGAAATTGAAGCCTCGAGATTGCAAGGAATGACTTTTACAAATGTTTCAGGTATAAAAATGCGTTGGCTGTCGGCCAGACCTCCCTCCAGTCCGCTGACAATACGCTTAACTAATCCTGGGGAATGTCACGGTAGCGAGTTGTCCCGCGTATTATTGTGCAGTTCAGCAGCAGTTTGTAACCGCTTTTAAAAAAAAAGGATTCACTTAATTCAGTCACTGTAACAAAGTGACAGTCATAGCTGTTGTTTTCACTTCTTGAATTTGACCAGATAAGACCTTGAAAGCCTTTTTTCAAAATACTTGATTTTCCTGTCTGAGTGGGCGTGGAAAGGTTTTGGATTCGGGGTGGGGGGGGGGGACGAAATTGCGCCTAGCACCTGTGTTTTTCTTCAGATTTAAATGTATTTGACGTCGATTATACTTTTGTCTGTCACCTCAAATAAGTGTCTGTAAATGTACACAAAAAAAACGACGCCGAATTTCTGTTTTTCATTGCGAAGTCAAGATGCATTTAAGGGGACGCAGAGCAACAGGAACAGTAATGCTGAGGATTGCATACCTGCGGCGTGTGAATTTGAGTTGTAGGGGGGGAGGGGGCGGGGTGGCGAGTGGAGTGAGCGGGGTTAGCAGTGAGGGGATAGGGGATGTCAGGCAGTAAAACTGAGATGAGGCAGGGCCCAGACTCCAGGCCCGGAGATTTGTGCCTGCTCTCAGAGTGCAAACACAGGAGGCATCTGCAGGCAGCTGTGTGTGGGGGGGGAGGGGCTGCTGCTCAGGACAGGGGGGTGGGGGGGCGTGGAGCAGGGTGGTGCTGGTTGGGGGGGCGGGGGTGGGGGGGCGTAGGGGGGGTACTTGCAGAGTGAACACAATCAGCCCTCTGTTTTCATAAGACTTGTGGTATGTGAGAGCAGAAACAAATGTGTTTAATTTAGGCCCTTTTTCTCTCTCCGTCTCCCCAACACCCACCCGTGCCCACCCCAGTTTCTCGAACTGACTTTTTTTTTCCCCCCTTCAGGATGCTTCATGGCCTCCCCTGCCTCTGTCAGCTGCTCTTAGGAACTTTTAAAAAGGACAAGAAAAGCCAAGTAAAAAAAAAAAAAAAAAAGAAAGAAAAAGAATCACCCACTGTGCCCTGTCAGAAAAAAAGCACGTTTGGCAGAGGTACTGTTGTTTAAGATCAAATTTACTCTTGGGAGGGTTGGGGGGGGGGGTGGGGGGTGGTAAATATTTATCTGCAATTTCTGGAAAAAAGGGGGGGAGAAAAAAACGTTATTTTTATGTTTTTACCTTGAGGTTAGAAGTGATTACTGTGCTGTGGTATTTGCCCTGTTGAGAGTGAGGGTGCATGGTGGACTTATTACTGCCTCCTAACTGCCTTGGCAGCCAGCGCACTGCATTATATTCCTAACCCATGCTGTCTCCAGTCAATTTGTGTTTGGTCATAAAAGAAAAATGCAGGTCTCACTTGTGTGTCATTTGCGTAGACTGGCGCACACTCCTCTACACACACACACACACACACACACACACACACAAATACACACACACACTCACTTGATTTCTATGTTGAGCTTTACTGTAAACATCCAGCCAACCACTGCTAACCACCACATGTTCTGGAGTTAATTATACAGAGGTTTACGGCTGTGAATTTCAATGCGACTAGGCTCTGCTCCCCGAACAATAAAAACAAGTTGTGTTCCTGTACGACTGGACAAACAATGCCAAAGGAAATGAAAAAGGCAGACAGCATCTTTGACATTAGTAGCGTGGCCCGTCTTGACATTAGATCACGTTGACATTGACTAACGGGGAGGGAGTTAGCCTCTGACAATTGAAGGCAGGTATGGGAAACCACATAACAGACTTCATGTAATTGACTGGAATAGCTTCGCAGCATCCACTCTGTCTTCCTGTGCGTCTAATTATACAGCGCGTTTTATTTGACCTGCCGTTGCGTTCTGTAACACAATTACTCACTTATGCCCGAACTGTAACTCCAGTGACACTGAATAGGAGGAGCGTCTCTGATTCAAATGGCCTTAAAGTAAATGAGATGTGAACAATAGGCCGCTTCATTTAAAGACTCATATTAGCTGGACTGTAACACTCTCAAGCGCTGGATACAGGAAGCTATAACTCAGGATCATGTCAAGCAAAAGCAGAAAAAAAAATAAACCCTGAAACAAATAATTGCTTGGGCTGCAAAAACGCAACACTCCTGCTGAAGTTGCAACTTACCTCCTTGGGTAGAATATTAAAGAAGCTTTTTAGGAGGGTTTATCTTGGCCTTGTATTCTGTTAATGCAATTTTATGACTGAAGCAGCAGTAAATTCACTCACTGGACTTTTCAAATAAACTCACGTCGCCGGCCAGTTTGGCATTGTTCAGAATACAGACGGTCACGTGACACCGACGCTCATTGAGTTCGCCGAGGTCGAATCTTTGGAATCTTGTTACATTTAGACTTTCGAACACAATGGTAGTTTATTAGTATTATGTCTACTACGTACGACTGCAGCACAATTCAGAAGAAGAAATTACGGTCAGCGTTTTTTTTTTTTTTTGGACAATATCCCATTCACTCTTTTTGGAGTTACCTAGCATCGGTCAGGTCAGCATTGCATTGAAAACTGGTGGGTGTTGTGTATAGAGTTTGGATGGAGCGACAGTCATAGTGTGTAACTGGTTGACAATCTTGGAAAAGCCTGTGTGTTTTTAAGACCTCCCTCATGCTGCCTCCCCTCTTCACTCTCCTCTCTCCCTCTTTGCACTAATAGTTCTTTTGTGTACAAGAGCATGTTAAGAGGCCAATGAGCCTGGCCTTAATAGGCCACGTTGCCATAGAGACCACTGCACTCTGGATGTCTGACCTTTGACCCAGTTTTTTACTGGCTGTGAATAAGAGTGCAGGACGACCAACCAGGTCACAATAGAGGCCCAGTGAACTGAGGGAGTGCCCCTGTCATAGTCACTTAACTTCACTCCTCTATGGACTAATGGACACTTCAAATGTGGTAGCCATTAGCAGCGTGCTAGCGCAACTGCAGCACCGTGGGCTTCTCAGGGTTAATTTAATATAAAACCCGAGACTGTTTTCTGTGTCAGGAATTCTCTCTCCGACAGTAAATATGAGTTGAGTAATCACCTACAAAAGGACAAAAGTAGTTCTGCTGGTTTTACAAGTGCCTGTGTTGATTTAACAGGAAGTATTCTTAAAAATCCTCATGATATCCTGATGATTAATTTTGGTATTGTGCCCAACTGCAGGTAGACAAAGCACATTTCCACAAAGCCCAAAGATAATATTTTATATCTAATGTAGAAATGCAGGATGTCTTTATTTGGAAGGTATAGATTTATTTTTTCCACCAATTATGTTGTCAAAATGTTTTCCCTTGTTATTTTCCCTCTCTCTCCTTGTGTCTTCCTTCGGCGCCGCGAGATTGTTTTCGTTTATAACTTCCTCCCGCAGTAATCTACTTCGTAGTGGACTGGATAATGGGACGTGGAATCCATTCAGAAAAACTCGCAGTGGCCCAGTAGTGCAGTGCAGGTCGGACCAGCTCAGCTGCTCCTCGTTTCCCCATCAATTAAACACTAATTAGCACAATGAGTGTCAAGGTTTGCTTAAGAATTGTCCGTGTAATTGCCTCTAATGTTGGCAAACAATGGGTCTTAATGCAAACTCTGAGACAAGGTGGGCGCTACTTATCACATTGTCTTTGCCCTGAAAGCCTTAATTGTATTTCATGCATAGATCAAGTTGAGGTGTCAATGGCCCCGCATGAGCAGGTCATATCAGCAGAGCAAACCAGGGAGGGACTGTTGTGTAGGGGCTTGACAAGGCTATTGTCTGAAGTTGCTGTTCATATGGGATGGGGAGGGTAATTAACACCTCAGCCAAACAGCAAGCTGTGTGGCCCATTTGTTTTCTGTTGGGGGGTAAAAGAAAACAATGGGGAGGGGCTCTCCACACAGTAGGTGATTGACATTATCTGCTGGAGCAATCCATGGAGGCATTCCTGCTGCCCCGCTATTCAGCAGAAGGGGGGGTGAAGCCATTGCACAAGGTTTAGGTCCTGTCTGAGCTGCCGCTTTATACGTATTTGCTCTTTTAGTTGTTGTATCAGTGGATTTGCTTGTTGTTGATGTTGTGACTTAAGCATTACAGTGTAATACACAACCTTCGTCTATATCTACTACAGTATATAAATACAATTTTATAAAATAGTTGCAGTCGTGATTAGGTATACATATCCGAGTTTCTATTATTATTGCACTGATGCGTAACACCGCTGTAATCAATCTGTGAAACAAGAAAGTTCACCGCCTGACACCCGCGACTCTCCGCTGCTGCATGCGATTGTGCTCTGAAGTAGGCAGATAGTTGGTAACAAAGTTTGGGATTTTTCTGTCCCTTTGGCAGAGCGTCTGACTTAGTTTGACAGCAAATGTCCAGACATCTGTCTCCTCCATGCTCTGATGTTGGCCTGCAGTATGGCACCACACACTTCAGAGATGACAAAGACTCTTGGCTGTGTTTTCCTCAGCTCTGTGAGAGCAGTGTAACAATTAGAACCCGGCTCTGGCAGGCCACATGCCCCAGAGCATATGTTGTATTCTCTCTGTTCGAAAAACCAAAGGGCTCCATCATAGCGTTTTGGAAATTTTCTGTGGCATCATTGCCACCTTTGTTGCATCTGGGTCCTTTAAAAGTAGCACATTCTACTGATGTCTATTCTGAGTGTTGGAGGCAGCGGGGAAGGCTGGAAGACAATTAGAGAGCTATGAAAATGGATCAGCTAAACTTCACTTTAGTCACACAGTTCTTCAGTTCTCTGTCCGACTATTTACCAGAGCTTCCAACTCCCATGCTGAAACAGGCATTGCTATGGGCCCCAACCATATGTCTGTTCAAATTGTTTGTTTCTAATAAAATAAAGGCATCTGCAAAGCATTACTGAACGTCCTGAGGTTTAATACAAAATGTAATTGCTGATATTATTTGGGGTTTAAATCTTGTACAAACGTTTAATAACACTTAAATCACGGGATAGCCCTTTCAAACATCAATCAAGTGATAACTCTTATTCCAGTGTCCTGTCTCACTTTTATTTTTTGTACTTCCCTTTCTTTATTTACTTTTTTTCACTGTAAAACCGAGACTCTGAGTTTTAGCTGAGCAGCACGGCCCACGATTCCTCGCCTTTTGTTTCCTGAAACAACTATCTGGTCTGCAGCCAGACACCCTCCCTCGCCCTCTCATGTGTTAGTGAGTGGTGTGCTGCTGTTGTCTGGACTGTTAGATGGGTAGCAGCTAATGTGACAGTGTGTGGTTGGCATCACCTGGGTGGATGTTTCAGGGAGTCTGTGAACAGTTTCTCCATAGGGCACACTGGCAATTAAAAAAAGGAGGCGCTTAGAAAAAAGTGCCTGGGGGCCATGTTCCTCAATCCTGGCAGAAGCTGTCAAAAAAGGGATGGATTGGGTGGGAGAGTTGGGGTGGGCATGGCCAGGCTAGACCAAATGCTCACAATAACGCTTGTTTCATTTGTGGAAGGACTCATGATTGACATAGATTAGACAGAGAAAACTGCATTGTTTTGGATTTTCTCTCCAGAGAGTAGCATTCATTAGGCACCATGCACAGAGCAGAGTAAAGTTTCAATAGGGAGCTAGCAGCCTCTAAAAGCAACTGCCTCCTGACAGTTGTATGGACTTGGGCCCATTAGTTGGAACCTACGATTCAGCCTTGAGCAGTATAGTGAAAATGAAGAGGGCTGATGTCAACTCCAAGAATTTCCCCCTTTTCGAAGGGAAAAAGGGTCCCCTTCCCCCTCCCTTGGTGCTCTGTTGGACCCCAGCTGTCAGGAAACAATACCCTCTGCCTGCTCCGACAAACTCATTCCTGAAAATGTTTTTTTCCCTTCTCTCCCTTTCCCCCTCCTGCTATAATGTCTTTTCCATTTTTAACCCGCGGCCATCCAAGCTTCCTTCCTCCTTACAAACCCTGAGTGATGAATGAAGCTTTAAAAATCGCAGTCTGAATGCATAACCCCTCCGGTTTGCTTATTTATCATAGTTTCACTTTTTTAAAGTAGACACAACTTTAAATATTCACTGGTTTTGTCACTAATATTAAATGACAAATACAATTTCATGTCTTTTCCGCTCAACAAATGTTTGCTATGAGGTGAGAGGGTGTAATTGCCTCTAACAGCATAATTTATAACCCATAGTACAAATACCCAAAAGGCATCTTAAACAATGAACTATGACACCCTGTACTACTATAATGCATCTACAATGTGTCTACATGGGCCTGCATGAGCAAAATATCAGCTATAATAAAAAACCTATTTAATTAATTTGAAATTGTACCAGGGAGAAAATCCACATGCATGACAATCTGCTGTATCCGGTATTTAAACTGATTCATAAACCAGATGGTTGAGCTGTGCCTTTGGAGCTCTGGCTGCACACTATCTCCGTTGCTTGAAGGAAAAAAAAACAAAAAAAAACACAGTTCAACTTGTTGTATCGAGCAGGAAATTGCAAAAAAAAAAAAAAAAGCCTCTCTTTCAGTGCATAGCTGTTGCTCCGTGGACGAGGGGACGTAGGATGGGCAGCCGGTAATAAGAATGACCGTATCAGAAAAGAGGAAAAGCAAACACTCAACGCTAACTTTGATAGCAGCAAAGAGAAGTAGTGACAGTGAGGGCCGATTAGTTTGCTGGGGTCAAAAGGCCAAACCAATTGAGCAGGATATACAGGGGTTAGCGTGGAGTCCCCACCCCGGCGTTACACTCCTCTCTAGACGGGGCTTCCTTCCAGCTGTCTGTTCCCACCCGCTCGGCGATGGGCGCCCACAGCTGGACTCTTGTTTTTCCTTGACAAACGGCAATTTCACAGTCCTCCACCAGTCCGTTGTGTTCACATCGCTCTCTCCCCCCATGCCAGAACTCGCTGTCTGACTCCAGCAGCAGTGTGGGTCTCATACAGGTGTCTGGTGGAGTCCTCTGGCTGGCGTGCCTCGCACCATTCATAACGCTCCCGTACGCTCGCACACTTCAGCCACAGTGAATATTAGTGACTTATATAGCAAAAATAAAGGCATAGAATAATGAATAATGAATAAAATCTTTTTGTGTTTTTGTGTCGTGCTTGTTTTTTTGAATGCATGTTGTCGAATCCTGTGTGTTGCTATCTGCGCATTGTCTCATACTGACTGCTCCTTGCTCTCTCACCTGCAGTACCTGCAGATGAAATGGCCTCTATTGGACGTCCCAGGATCTGCAGGACTAAAAGACTCCCGTTCTCCAACCCCAGGGCATTTAGTAAGTAGACCGCAACTCTGTCATTCATCCATTTACAGCAACACCCGCAACCCCTAGCAGCTCACAGCACCTGCAGCCAGTCTGTCTGTTTGTCTGTACCACAATAACTCATTCCACCGTAAATCACTCCGGTTTGGACCACCTCAGCCGTTCACCAGCTTTCCCACACAGGTGAGAGCTCAGTCATCGCGGTGTCTCACTCTGACTAGACAATGCGGGACAGACCTGTTTGGTGTGTGGTTTCGCTGAAGGCGGGGGTGCGCTCGGTGTCGATAACAGTCGATAAAACAGCAGTTTTGTAGAACAACATTCTGTGAAGTGTGGAGCTTATAGCGTATCTGCCTGTTTGATCAAATCAGAGTGATCTCTTGTTGGAGAAGTCATCTTGAGCTTGCGCTACGCATGGAGGAGAAAGCCACCATCACCCTCTAGGCAAATAACCGCCGTGACTCAGCCCTTGACCTTACATATCCTGGCTAGACGTGCTTGTTTGTGGTGGATTTGACGAATCTTATAAGCGCAATGATACAAAGTCCTCATTGATCGCAGTCAATGGGAACCTGTTGTGTAGGGAATGGAGTTTGCCCATGGGAATCCAGAGCCGCTCTGTGGCCGACTTCTGTCTCAAGTGGAACCCAATTAAAGATATTTTATTACAATAAGTGCTGACCTGTGAGTGACTCTCTCTGAGCATGGCTGGTTTGTCTACGGCACACAGAAGCTGCTGTGCAATGTTTTGTTCCAGCCAACTGATTTTAATTTATTTACTTAACATATAACATTATCAAATGCATGAGCCTGTATTGTAGGGAAGCAAAACAGGATTTTGCTGCTCCAGGATTCATTTTGAAACCAACTTCATTTGGCTCGTTGCCTTTATTTGTTTGACCTTTATCTCTATTGAACATCATTGAACCAGGAAGCTCCTTAGAGAGAGAGGCAAGAAATTGAATGCGAGGAGGTTTAAGTGTTTTCAGGGAGAATGACTCACTGTTTTAAACACGTTGTTTAGTTAAACCTGTACTCTCTGTAGGTTTGGAACATTTTCAAACTTTCTTGGTCTTTTCCTGCATATTTGATCGGTTATCCAAACGCGTGTGATAAATTCTAAGTTATTTAAGCTCTTTCGTATCCACGTAAAGGCTTTACAGTGTCATTATCATATCAATTATGTCATGGTAGTTAACAGTAAGATGTGGACAATAAGGGACACAAGACATCCTATTTATCAATTGTGATTGAATGGCACCGCTATACTGAGTCTAGGATGACAAGGTAAAAGGTCACAAAAGAATACGGGATGACATTATCCTTCCGCTGCTTAAGAGGGAATGAAGTTCATCCAAAGTATAACAGTTGACTGTCATCATGTGAACCTAAAGAGGAAGTGAACATGCGAGATCTGGTGATCTGCTGCCAAAAGGTCATTTGATGTGTGAAGGGAAGCTCTAATACTGGGTACGGCGCACCCTGGGCACGGAGGATAGAAAGTGAAACACCCCCGCCGTGCCCTTACCCCCCACACTGGGCCAGAAGCCCACATGCCCCTCTGGTGTGCTGCTGACAGGGAGCCAGGCTGATTATGTGCTCATTACTACAGCAGAGGAGAGAGGGAGTGGGAGGGGAGCAGCAGGCTGGCTCCCCAGGCCTGCAGGCTCCCCAGGCCCCAGCACTGCACTAATGAGAGCAGGGGGAGCGGATGGGCACACACAGGGGGGCTGGGGATTACTGCCCAGGGCCAACAGGAGCCTGAGAGAGACCTAAGGAGAGGCAGTCAGGAGACACCGGCAGGGCCTCCCGAAGCAGACCTGTATCGCTTCAGTTATTTCTCCCGAGCGTGTGTTACATCTGACAGCATTGTTTTTTTCATGATGGCCTTGGATGGGTTTTATCCACTATTGATCAGGAGGAATATCTGTAGAAACCTGCTTATACATCTCATGCATATCATCTGAGTGTTAGCTTACTGATCAGGCTTTTCGGTGGACAGGTCTGCTCCGCCAAGAGCTCTCTGCCGATTAATAAACCAGCTACCGGCTACGCTGCACTGAGCCATCCGACGACGACGACAATGTTGATCATCCAGTTTCTTGTGAATGAGATCATCAAGCATTCCTGCCGATGCCTGCGAGACAGCGGGGCATTGTTATCAAGTGAACTGCGCGAGCTTTGACTTTTCTCCTCATTCTGGCCGCGTGGAAACGAGGACAGGAGGATGTAAAATAGAAATCAGAGCCGCCGTGGATTACGAAAGGTCCGGGGAAAGGGTCCTGTCGCTGTGCAGATTGGGTCCATAAGGCCTGTATGCTAATCCGGAGCCGGCTCTGGCCTGAGAGCCTCAATTATTCAGCAGACAGGTTTGTTTAGCATTCAGTTGGTATTGCTTTTGGTAGTAATGGCGGCGGTGGTAGTGCTGGGGTTTGAGGCTTGGGTAGAGGGGAGCAAGCTTTTCTATTAATACCCGCCCCCCTTTCCACACACACACACCACACACACACACACACACACACACACACATATACGGTACCCCAAAAAAGCCCATATCAGCTCCTGTGTTCAGAGGGCTGCCTCTTCATGAATAATACATCAAAGGCGCTGCAGGGCCAGGTGATGCAGTATGGGAAACTTGTCAGTCCATCACTAGTGGCCGAGCTGGACCCAAAGAGGAGAGGAGGGGAGAGGAGGGGAGAGGAAAGAGGGGAGGGGCTGCAGTCTCAATTATGTGCATATCGCATTTACCTACTGGCAGTCATTACCGGCATGTTGATGATGCTGTCAAGGCTACATATTTCTTTCACTGAGGTCATGCAGTCGCTCACACTGGTTTGTCCATAAGGCACATTCTCTGTGTCATTACCGACCACAGTGACTAGCACTGTTGTGCCGGTTTAAAGAGGAGCTGTGACTCTCTAATGAGGTAGCACTGAGTTTCTGTCTGTCATTTATCAGATCACGGCTCACTCAGTGGTCAAATATGGGGCTAAGTCTCAAGTTGACAGGCACAGAAGAATCCCCCCTTTCTGTTTCAATATTGTATTACTGTCGAGAGCAATCAAGACAATTGGGGACCTGGTCTTGTCAGCGTGTCATAAGTCACTTAGTCACCAAATTGTTTAAGTGAATTGAAGTGGGGAAAAGTCTAGAGCAGCATACCAGAGATGCCTTTTGTCTCCCTTCAAGTGTCCACTGCACTTTTCAACTCATTTGGCTGCATGACAGTTTGTAGAGATATTAACTGAAAACGATGCAGAGAGGTGTTTTTTTTTGCAGCGATACATGTACTCTCTCGACCCATTTTTTTTTTCCAGCAGACCTTTGACTGGGAGCCCTGGGAGATTTTCCCATTTTGAATTAGGCAGTGAACAACCAGGATCCCTCACGAAATCAAAGGCTTTGGGCGGCTTGAACTGAATACTGATCTGAGGTCTGCAGTCCTGCTGGGCCACTGCGGAGACAAGATCCTCCTCAGAAACGGAATATGGAACCAGCGCGTTGCTTCCAGTCAAACTGTCTCAAATTTAGGATCACAGATTGAAGTCAAGCAAACAAGTATTCATTTACAATAGAGATACTGCATGAAAATAATATGTCAGTTTACAAATACTGATTATTGGAGATTTGTTCATGTGCTGACCTGAGTGGACACTCACTCTACCAGTGACCTACTGCAGTAACATGACACTGCAGCCTGCTATATTATCCTAACCCAGAATATTACTGCTGTTGACCTTTTCAGAGGCGATGGCCAGACGTAAAGCCCAAAGTCGTCTGTGATGAATGGCATAGTTTTGGAGTGGCTGATTCTAAAAGGCATACGACACGGTCGGTCCCCTGTCACGTCCGCTTCCTGTTGGCGTTGACAAACAAGGCTTGGATTTCTCAGCATGCCAGGCATTCTTTTCACCCTGTCTTTCCTGGAGTTTTGAAAGGCCTCTGAGCCTCCCACCCAGAATCGCCTAGCAGAAAGGCACACAAAGCTGTGGGGTTATTCAGTTTGTTCTAAGCTCTCTTCCCCATCGGCTGTTTGCCTAGTAATTCAATTCAGATGTGCAGGATCCAAAAACATGTTTGCTTGAATGAAATCCACCCCTCCACCCACATTGACCAAGGACTGTGCTTTTCTTAGCGGTGTTCCAAGTTGGACAGCCCATCGAGGTACTGCCACCTCGGACTCTTTAGCTTCAAAACCTCTTAACAGACAGACACCTTTTCTCTGCACTGGCTCAGCAACTTTTTATATCTTCCTGTTACTACGTCCACTCTGCTCTAATACCAATTCTGAGTGTTGTTACACGCCAGCCGCGAGGCATTACGCTATATACTCCAGACCTGTTTTCAACAAGTACGTCTATGTAAAGAGCATGATTTCTGCCTGTCGATGTAGATACCATCTGGTTCCAGGTTGCTCTTTAGCCGTCCTGTCACGTAGATGTTGTTTATATTTAAAACACGGCTCATGTTCCGTGCGGTTTCCTTATTACACCTTGCCCGTGGATCGTGAAGCCCGGCATATGAAGCCGTCATGGGTTGTATGAATATTACCTCTACACATGAAGCAGCTGAATGAAGGTATTGATGTGTTCGGTTTTTTTACACCACGACTGAGCCACGAGTAGTTTTTCAATTTCACACGACCGCTTTTTGTGTTCACTATAGCCTCCGGAGAACTAAATTATTTTGAATGAACTTGAATCAATCCGTTCGATTTCCTACCACGTAACCCGCCTCCGAATTGTTTCCGATTTAGAGAGAGGAATTGGCTTGATGAGGTAACCACCTCTGTCCCCTGGTGGATACGCTCTCCTCTCTGGAGATGAGCTCAGGAGGTAGGACGCAGGTCAAAATGGTTTTCGCGTACAACCTATGCACTCAATTTTACCCCGTCGTTCTGTGGCGGGCGGACTGGAGTTGCGATGTTGAAAATAGTGCCTTCAAAGTTAGAAATCTGTTCGGAGCAAACACACGATTGGTGTATTCCAGGATATGAATAATTGATAGCCATCATTTCAAATTCTCACTGAACTGCTTCCCAAAATGTGTTGGCACCCAGGTCTAGAGGTCTCAAACAGCCCCACAATATAGGGAAAAATTCAGGCACATTGTACATGAAGTAGAAGAACAAAGCATAACTCAAATATACATGACATGTGGGATTGGGGATTTCGACCTTATAAGTCAACAGCTTTTCTGCCATGAAGTTATATCAAAGCCTCTTCTGTGTTGTGTGAAATCTAGTTCCCCTGCACATGATATACATTGACCTTATATGCTCGGGAGAAAACAAAAAAACCCTGTTAGAAGTAAAGTGGTCTTAATATAGCCTTGTTTCACACCAGTAAATACTGTTGCCACCGCACCTGGCATTACCAGAATCAAAGTATGCTCCAGACGTGGGAGAAACAAGTTTGCTGAGGATTTAAAAAAAGGAGGAAAGGTTGGACCTTCCTTGAAAAGTGGCAGGGAAAAAAAAAAAAAAAAAAAAAAGCATGGCTAAGATTTGGAACAATTCTAAGCAGCGTGAAGGCAAGAGAGTGTACAGAAGTCTCAATGCAAACCTTGTTCCCCACCAGACCACGTTGGAGAGACGAGAGGTTGAGAAAGGGGGTGGGGAGGGATATTGAAGAAAGGTTAGGCTGGAGGAACAAGACTCCTTTCTCCCCCCCCACCCCTTGACCCTCCCATGTGACAAGTTGAGCCAACAAGCGCTCTATTCAGCAGCGCAGCCAGGGGAAATGACTGCGAGGCTGAACGCTGCCTAATGAAAGTAGAGACGTCGGTTATTATTATTGTCTTCATCATCCTCATCGTCGTATTCCTGAACATGCGCCGAGCTCGGGAGTCAAGGATCTGCAATTTTTTTTCAATGCGTCACCCTTGGGAGTTTCAATCCCCCCCCCCCCCCTCATCATGATTGATACAATATTGTCTGTGTGTTCACAATAATGTAATTGATAGGGTCGTGTGTAAAGTGGCATTGTACCCCAGCCTGTATAAGCAAAGGCGACTGGTTCCTTTATCCCCATCTGCTGACACGAGAGTGGTAGATATTGTTGTCAGTTGTTTATGGGCATTCACTTTACCTTCGCCTGATTGTGTGTGTGTTTGTTTGTGGGTTGCTGGTGTGACTTTTGGACTGGTGGCGCTGTTGTTTTTCTTGTTGGACTGAACAAACAGTTCTCTCCTCCACTAAATGACCGTAATGGTCTTGGCATGCGTCTGCAAGGCTTTTTAGTGTTCCTTGGTGCCGGTCCAGATTGCATCACAGGGCCCCGCCACACTTACAGACTGTGTTGTTTACCATGGAGAGCTTTCACACATGTTGGGCCCCCTTATTCACCGTAACGCATGTCATCTGCGCAGTGACTTAACGGGATTCAGTGCGCGATGTATCGGGGGTAAATAATGCATCGGACTTATTTCAGATGATCGCGAGGTATAAACGCGTATAAGCTACCGTATCGTTTACGCTGTGTCGCTGTGTTTTGAACGTTTTTGTGACGGCGGCCTCTCTGTATCTGTGTTTTTTTCCAACGACAGTCCAACAAGGTCCCGGTGGTGCAGCACGCCCACCACGTCCACCCGCTGACCCCCCTCATCACTTACAGCAACGAACACTTCTCCCCCGGCACGCCGCCCTCACACCTCTCCCCGGAGATCCTAGACCCAAAGACAGGTAAAGTACCTCGTTACGTTGATTCACATCATTACACGCTGACAAATATGTTTGGTTCCCCCCCCCCCCCCCCCCCATGAAAGTAGCATGACGTATCAGTATGTTTAAAGCTTGTTGTCCACCTGCAGGTATTCCCCGGACGCCTCATCCATCGGAGCTGTCTCCATACTACCCGCTGTCTCCCGGCGCAGTGGGTCAGATCACACACCCTCTGGGCTGGCTGGTGCCACAGTGAGTTACTGTTATTGTCAGCGGTTCAACGCGTTCAGATGCAGCCCATCAAAATGTTGATCTCCGAAACTCTATGGACACGCAGTGATCTAAGAAATGAATTTACACCAGATGCGTGGGACGAAAGCCACTAACGGTTGTTTTGTCAAGGCCACCTTTGTGAGCGTCCCTGCCTGTCAAGTGGTGTGTAATCAAACCACAGTCAGATTTTTTAACGTTAGCTAATTAGCTTTGTTGAAACAAGTACTTGGATTGTGTTCAAGGTTAGGCAAGCGAAGTGGCTATGTATTTAAGGTCAGTGAGTGGGTTTGGTTTAGGTAATGAATAGAAAAGCATGAAATTTAGGCGAGAGCTACAAATGGGCTGAGGCTATGGTTATGTTTTTAGGATCTAGTGGAGGATCTAGTGGAGGATCTTGAGGTGTTCATGCCCTCAACCCACCCAGCGCCTCAGGCCCTATAAGTTTGAAAGCTGTCACGCAGCTGCCAACCAGCAAATCAAATTGACCCACGGTTTTCACCATAGGGCACTTTTTTTTTTTTTTTTTTTTACTGCTTTATGCTCCCTAATCTCGGTGCAGGTGTGCCATATGAAAACAACAATAAATTAGAATATTTGAGTTCAGCAGGAAGAATTGTGAACATTTATGGGTTTTGCTGCGGGTCTTGTAATCAATTGCAACGCTGCTGTTCCGCAAGCAGGGGATTTGAGTTGATGAGGAGAGGATTAGTGCTGGTGGGTTAGCTGTCAGCTGTGTTTGATCCACCTCTCACTGGAGCCTCTCTCTCTCTCTCTCTGTCTGTCTCTCTCTCTGTCTTTCTGTCTGTCTCTCTCGCTGTCTGTCTCTCAGGCAGGGCCAGCCCATGTACTCCATCCCTCCAGGGGGATTCCGTCACCCCTATCCAGCGCTAGCAATGAATGCATCCATGTCCAGGTGAGTGGATCATGTTCAGCAGCACCCCCACCCTCCCAAAGGGAGATATCTAATATCTGCTGCTTATATGTCATGCTGTAATCACATTTCTCTGGCTTTCTTTGCCAGCGCTTTTAAACAGTGTTGGAGGTGAAGTAAAACGGCCAGTGTGCAAGTCCCATTATTCTCACTTAAACTGTCGGGCAACAGTTTGAGGAAATAGCCTGAATCTTATGTTGAGTGCAATTTGCTCGATATCTCTGTGGCAGAAATGTAAAATGAGGTTTCGGGCAAAAAAAAAAAACCAGGCCCAATGTACCTTCCTCTTCAGACACAAGATCATCAGATCACGGACAGCCAGTGGTGTCGGGACTACAAAGGAATGTGAGGCCAAGTCTATGAGAGACAAGTACAGCCTCTTAAACAGAGTGAACACAATATTGACATTCAGTACCCCTCTCCTCAGACAGCACTGTCTTTTTCTCTCTGAGCTAAACTTCTGTGGTCAGGCCAATGTTCTGAGCCACTCCACTACACACACACACACACACACACACACACACACACACACACACACGAAGATGAAAGGGCTGCGAATCGATTAGGACAAATCAAAGCTCATCTGAACCTACAAGTCCCATCAGACTTAACTCTCTGACCCTCTGTCAAAATTGGAGAGATTTGTAGCGAGCCTTCCGGTGTTGGTATGAAATGAAATATTCAGAAGGGTCTCTGTGATCAATAGTATTTGTAGCTCCAGCCTAACTAGACTGAGAGATAGAGTCGTACAATCAGAGAGAGACACCTCACACACTCCTAAATACACCGGGTGAACAACCCATTATTTCGTATACACTAAAATGAAGGCGTGAAAATCAACCCTCAGAATTGTAAGCGTTGAAAAATTCATCTTAATTTGAAATTTGATTTGGATGGAAATGGCATTCCGTGTCTTGCAGTGGTGATTTGGCTTTTTGCAGCTACAAATGTTGATTACGGATGATTAAATCCTATAGCTACGACATAAGCCTGCACGGGAAATGCCATGAATGTTAACACAGGTATGATTGTCGACATTTTGGGCTTTACTGCACTCCATCACTTGGAACAGCATGAGTGCTTTATTAGGCACCAGGCAGGGTCTTTAAAGATGTAGCAGGCAGGCGCAGGGTTATTCTAGGGGAAAGCGATGGCCCCCCCCCGTTGTCAACACGGGCAGCAAATGTAAAACGCATCTCAGGATATATAAAATGAAAGCGCTACACCACCTGCTTCACTCCACAGATACTTTACTAGATTATATTGCAAGGGGGATCGCACGCTATTGTCCAGTCTGCACTTGAGGTAGGGCTTTTTTTGTTCAGTCAAAATGTGAAGCGTTTCCTCATCTATCTGTGCGTGTGTGTGTGTGTGTGTGCATTTGTCGTCTGAACGCCCACTGGCCTCGTTGCGCAGTATCCTTCACTGCGTAGGAAGGTCTGTACCTTCACACAACGAGAATAGCTTCTGAATATGTCCCGTATTGCATTCACCGTGAGGAGGGTGTCTCCGGACGATATTGTGTCGTGACTCTGGTGACGGTCCGCGCAAGCCGTTTCTAAGACGTCTTGCAAAACAGGAATTTTTCCGAACTGACGTGCCTCTAACAGGAGTGTGTGATAGAGCGGCGTGGAGCTTGATTTCCCCCTCTGTCTGTTACAATGCTCCATTGTATTAACAATTGGAAAGTGAGAGAGACACTTTGTGAAGGTGTTCTGTGTCGAACACCCTCGCAGTCGAACGCCCTCCATGGTCTGGAACTTGGTAAGGAAAGTGGTTTCAGGTGTCACGGCCATGCTGTCACCATGGTAACAACACACTCCACTTTTCCCTCGCCATGGCTGAATAAAGGGGCTTTTGAAAAAGTCTTTATTTAAACAAAAACCAAGCATGTAACTCATTGTGTGTATGATTTTTAGATACAGCCAGCTCATAGAATTTCACTAAGGCGGGAGGTTATGTGGCACGTCGTTCAGACCTTTTAGTCAGGTTAATGGAGGTTCACTTTCCGGGCTGACCATTAAAACGTCGCCTTCCTTTTCCCTCAGCTTGGTGTCCAGCCGTTTCTCCCCCCACATGGTGACTCATCCTACGCACAGCCTCCACCAGACCGGCATCCCCCATCCCGCCATCGTCTCCCCGGCCATCAAGCAGGAGCCCAGCAGCGACCACATCAGCCCCTCGATGCACGCGTAAGAACGCCATTTCGGTTGACGCAAAAAAAAAAAAGTTTAACCCCCGTTTCCTCACATTTGCCGATGCCTCTGAGCCAGTTATGGACCATTCGCTTTCAAATGTCTTTGGGTTAGCAGGAAGTCCCCCGGGCCTCCCAAGAAAGAGGAAGACAAGAAGCCTCATATCAAGAAACCTCTGAATGCCTTCATGCTGTATATGAAGGAGATGAGGGCCAAAGTAGTGGCGGAGTGCACTCTGAAAGAGAGCGCCGCCATCAACCAGATCCTGGGGAGACGGGTAAGCAGAGTGCAGACAAAGACACGTGTGTGTGTGTGTGTGTGTGTGTGTGTGTGTGTGTTTACGTATAGTGCATGCGGCCTTTACCAGCCCTTTGACACCTGCTATGCCTTCGTCTACAGTGGCATTCCCTATCAAGAGAGGAGCAAGCCAAATACTACGAGCTGGCGAGGAAAGAGAGGCAACTCCACTCCCAGCTCTATCCAGGATGGTCAGCGCGAGACAACTATGTGAGTAGGACGTTTCCACAGTCGGTCTCACTGGGTACAGTTCTGTTTGATTGCATTAGTCCAGTCGCTGCTCTTCTGATCTTGTGGTTGTTGTTGGTGGTGTCGAGGCAGTCTACTTTCACTTTGATAGCGAACAGTTTTTGTATTCTTTCTGACTCCATTGTTTTGTTTATCTGTGCAGGGAAAGCGGAAAAAGAGGAAGAGAGATAATAAGCCAGACTCAATACCAGAGGGTAAGGGGCCTTTTCTTCCTGGCCTTCTCCTTTAGGTTCTTTCTTCTCAAATTGGGATAGAAAAAAACAAAAACCTCCTGTACAAAATAACTGTGAGAGCTTCATTTTACTTGCAAAGCTGAAGCGGCGAGTCCCAAGCAACCTGGGAAACAACCCCTTTATTTTAATTTGTATTTATTTACCTATTCTTTTATTTTTGGCATGGATTCTTCCCCTCACTAACACACTTATACTAACGTCTCTCCTCCCTCTATACTTTGACAAGCAGCATATGAGGTTCAGTGCTGATAGTGGCAGGTATGTCTGCTGTCGTGTAAATGGCAAGACCACTGCAATCTGCCCCACCCACGGCGGTCTATTACAGCTCTCCAACCTCATTTCAGTGCACGCTTCACTTTTCAATGTTTGATCATGGTGCGATTTTTTTTTTTTTTTGTCATGAATGATACCATATGTTTAACGTCACGTTTCACTCTCCCTGTTGACTTTTATTGTTTTTTCAAATTGATTTGAATTCTCTGTGTTTTCAATCTTTCACCACTTATCATCTCCACTGGTACTAACTAGCGTTCGGTTGTGTCGCTGGCCACGTTGAGGGACTTGCACCGGATTTCAAGCCAACAGCAACTTGATCCAACTTTACCTTTTCATTTTTTTCCCCCCCCTAGACTTCTCGATAAGAAACAAGAAGCAATGTGTGCAGTACCTGCCCTCCGAAAAGATGTGTGACAGCCCCGCGTCGTCCCACGGCAGCATGCTGGACTCCCCAGCCACTCCCTCCGCAGCCCTGGCCTCCCCGGCTGCTCCTGCCGCCACCCACTCAGAACAGGCCCAGCCTTTATCCCTCACCACCAAACCGGAGGGCCGCATGCACCACCACTTCCACTTACACGGGAAGGCTCCTGGATCCACATCCTCCTCCTCTTCTTCCTCCTCCTCTTCCTCCTCCTCCTCCTCCCAACCTACCATCTCCATCCCAATTGGTACTTCAGGTAGCCATTCGACCACACCCATACTCACTCGGCCAATCCCCTTCACCTCTCTGCACCCCTCCATGCTCTCTCCCCCCTCCCCTTTCCATCAGGCAGCCCTTCACTCCCATCATGCCCTGTTCCAGTCACAGCCCCTCTCCTTGGTTACCAAATCAACTGACTAAATCTGCAAAAGCAATTTTCCCCCATTTAATGTGCTGTATATTGCTTTTCTTTAAAATAGGTATTAGAACAACTTTTTTTCTAAATAATGAAAAGGAAGAAATATTATTGGTCAATATTTGATCGCCTCCTTTTCTACATCTCTCAATGAAACAAAATGTATTTTTTGTAAAGTTTACTGCAGAACTGGTTTCTTTTTTGATGCATTTATCCAATGAACCTCTTGTATAAAAGAACCAATGTACATAAAGTTTCTTTATAAAAACAAAAAGGAACAAAAACACCGTCTCTTTTTAGCCAAAACTTGATTAATGTTAGTATTAAGTTTAAGTCATAGTACTGGCCAATAATTGCAGCCCCCTTTTCAATTCTAAAGTGTGTGCCCCTTCTTTGACATGTTAAATAAACATTTGAAATTGTTTCTTAAAAGAAATGTCTCATTCTCTGTTTTCACGTGCACTTCGCAACACGTTTTTGTCATTAATAGGGAGTTTTCTTTAACAAGGTATTGTGGTTTTGCTTAATATTCTCATAATTGTGACCACAGCGTATTATAAGTTGATAGCAGCAGCCGTTTGTAGGTATTTAGAATGCAGTTAAAGTGAGAATTACTATTTTATTAAAGTCATATTGAAACGAAATAAAAGTCAGTGACACACCTGTTACTTTTATAGGCTTGACTCTCTTCCTCATTCTGCTGTACAGCAGAGGTATTTGCTAGCAGACATTATTGGGTTTTAGTAGTGTATTTGTCTCTCCAGCTCCCGACAAGGAACATCTTCATAAAAAACCTTGCTGATAGTGGCGAGGAGTCACAATCAGGTTTAATGTTTAATAAGGTGAATTTAGGCTAACCACACTGGAAAATAAGAGTCTGAACCAGGGTAACAAAATTTGAGGCCAAAAATAAATACAAATAAAAAAAATAATAGACATCTGTTCCTTCCTGGAATATAGAGTCCCATAACAACGACAAAAAAGCAGGTCAGCCCCCTCCCCAGCACGCCGAACCCTGCTCGGTCTCCCTGTTCCTCTTGCACTTTTACTGCATCTTTATTCACCGTTTGGCACACTGCTAAGGCTTTAATTAACTCAGAGGTAATGGGATGTAGCCCCTGGGACCTCATTAGGCAATTCAATTAGTGGAAAATACGCAAGGTAGGTTACAGTTTTTGGTGGCTTTGGAGATGAGGAGTAGTGCCAGGGATGGACCAATTATGTTCGAGCAGGGGGACTGGCCTGGAAGAGCACACTGAAGCCCCCCCCCCCCACCGACCAGTGAGGTCGTAGGGCTCAGATCTAACCGGGATCTCACCTACGAGGAGATCTATAGCGCCGGGAAGTGCTAAGGTCAACTGTCTTGGAGCTGATTGGCTCATTCAGAGTGCATGTTTCGCAGATAAAGCTGACATAGCACCATCAGACACAATCAGTTCATTCTTGATAGCAAAAAGCATGCTGATTGCAAGACCAATTTTAATGGGCATCTATGATAACTGATTTTAAGACTACAGATGTTGTAGTATTGATGTTAAAAATGTGTTACAAATTTGTAGGGAAATTGCATAAAATAAGAATGCACCGTAGTGAGTCCCAGTTATTTCATAGTAATGGTGCATGGTCTTACACATCCATATCATCAATGTAATCAGGCACTCTCTCAGACTGGCTTCTTCCTGCTGTGGATGTGAAACAGGCAGGCGGGTGGACACTGAGGATTTGTTTCCGATTAGGTCCCACAGCGAGGTACCAAACTGTCAGCCTCCCCCCTCTGTTTTAAGCAATCATTAGCCATAATAAGTCTTTGCTTGTTTGCTCTTCTGTCTTACATCATTCCAGGCCGAAGCCTTGGTCTCTGGTGCCACGGCTGCCTACTCTGAGTCACTTTACCAATCCGTCACTGAAATTACAGGTAATGAGTTGTCAAAACAGCCAGCAAATCTGTCTCCTCAATGCCGTACATCTATTCTCCAAAGACAATCCCTCCATTATGAAACTGGAGTCTCCCAAGCGAGCGACTTCAAATATACTAGTTATTCTAGGTGGTTTTGAAGCGATGCAATACATTTCTGGCAATACATTTCTTTACTTGCCACGGCTTATTTTTATATCACTTTGAGTTTTAATGTATTGAAAGGAATCCCATGGAACATAATAAAATATGTTCATTACAAAGAAAACGTCAGATATCATGCTCGAGGAAGTTATAGAATTGTACTTAAATTGAAATAGCGAGTATGTCGGCTTATAGTTCACACGTGCCACTCAAAATGTAACACATCACTGTTTATCTAATAATGTATTTGGTTGCCTCTCTACTCAACATCTGCCATGTAAGCGCGGGGTCAGATTTAATACATGTTAATTCTGCTCATTAAATTCTTCCAATCTCTTGCCAAGGTTCTTTTTTGGGCCCTCCTTTGATCTTGAATGTATTCCAGGTTAACCCTTTGATATTTCACGTGTGTGACATTGAACCTAGAACCTTCAGCTGGCCATTTGAGAAGTCAGTAAAATCATTAAAATGGCAGTTGATCCATTTTGAATGAAACCACAAAAGGAGCGTTAACATCATCACTGTCTTCAGATGCAGAACTAGGAGCATGCTTCATGGGAGAAGGTAATCTTGTATTTTCCATGTGTTTGCTACACCCTGGTTTGCCAAAGTGTTATTAATTGATTGTTTCCCAGAGCTTAGCAGGACTCAGCTGGTGCCTTTGTGAAGTTAGGTACAGCTGACTGTGAGCTTAAGAACCTCCTTAATGTATTATTCATACTCATTTGACCTTAAAGATGGAAATGTAAATGGGTGTCAAGAATGAGAGGGATCACCTGACTTTTCAAATGCCACGTAGCCTGCCACAATTAAGACATATTACTTACAAGAATCCACAGGTCCACCACAAACAGCTGGGATGTGAAACACCCCCAATTAACATTTTGATGATTATCGTATCTCTGAGCATCAGGACAAACCAAGCTACTGTACACCCTCAAGCTGAGAGAAACAGCATTCTCTGTCTTTTTATTTTGGGAGTATATAGACCTGACCACCCTAAGGAAGAATCAATATAATATTCCTATAATAATCTTACACAAGGACTTGTGTAAGAATACTATGGTGGTACTCAGTAGTAAGTTTTTTGTGACCTCACCGTATGATATTTAAAAAAAATGTCCTGTGATATTATTATAACATGCCTATAGTTTGTAAAGTATTCTTAATGGTTGCATATTTTACTTCATTGTCAACGCCTATTAACACACACGCACACGCACACGCACACGCACACGCACACGCACACGCGCACACACACACACACACACACACACACACACACACACACACACACACACACACACACACACACAAGAATCTGGTAAAATAACAGGCTAATGTTAAACACGTTTTTTGAAAATTGCACTGAATGTCACTACTGCCACCTGCCGATAAGGTCGCACACCACGAGGAGTCACGTCTCCTCCAGAGTATTTTTCCCTGTCATGCCTGCAGTCAACCTGTTGGTGGCAGTAATGAGCCAACGACACAATGTTTCCCCCTGTGCTTTCACATTTCACTGAAGAAGACCAGCGTGTACGCTGACGGAGGGGGCGGGTTTGTGTCAACTGTCATCCAGTGTATGTCACGGAAGATCCGCCTGCCGTGTGAGAATAACCGGAGGAATAAGCGAAAATAAAAACAAATCACATACTTGGTTTGTGTTGCTGTTTGTGTGGACGGGATGTGGAAGGTTTTTGCGGTAATCACACTTTGTTTGTGTTGCAGCTTCGTCAGAGGTGAGTGGAGTTTGTGTTAGACAGCAGATTTGAACAATCATTCCTTTGCTCATTTTAGATTTATAACCGACAGCATTGATGGATTCGTCATTGACGAAAATTGTAATTGTATCGTGACTTTTATCCAAGGGCTATTGGCCGCACATTTACAGCAAACGTGAAAGCAGGACACGGAGTGGATGTCTTCCGGGTTCTGCCTTTGTGCTGCCATAATCAGTCCTCGTGAGATGGATTCACATGCTTTCTATCAACATAGCGCAGTGCCCGACGGTCTTCAGGGTTTCATTCCAACCAAACACTACAGGAGCTACTTTCACAACATGCAACTCGTTTCACTGATTAGTTGCTCCTCTCTATCTGAAGGTGCTAATCAGTTGTGTTGTGTAACCTCCGAGTTACTCAACGAATTCAGGAAGCTCTGGGTATTTGCTGAACTGGCCCCTGTAGCAGTGGAGTCTGATTTAAAAAAAAAAAAGTTACAAGTCACCATTTAAAGGGTGTCCATCAGTGTTAGCATTGATGCATCAGCTCAGAATTGGTGCATCGTTTGTTCTTACCCAGCCGTATCCCAAAGTAGTTCTATTTTCAACTTTGGGCCACTAACCATGAGGTGAGCTATGTAAATCAATCTAGGCTGGGATGTATACCTGGCTGTCTGCACAGAAACATATTTTGCTGGAACCCCCCCTCCACACACACACACATTTTATGCTCTCTATTGTCTTATTTACAGGACTTCCTGTGCATGGAAAAGATGATGATTCAGTACAAGTACATCAGGAAGGCGATGTTGGGAATGCAGCCATGTCTTCAAAGGCCATGGCAAGCAATGTAGGGAATCAAAACCATGAAACGACCAATCAAGATATGACAACAGCAATGAAAACTCGAAACATCAAAAAAAGAGACACTAACAAACAGACACCTGCAGAAGACAAGGCGGTGCCGGCAGAAGACCCCAAGAATCAGACACCTACAGAAAACAAGGTGCCAGCAGAAGACCCCAAGAATCAGACACCTACAGAAAAGAAGGTGCCAGCAGAAGACCCCGGGAATCAGACGCCTACAGAAAACAAGGTGTCAGCAGAAGACCTCGAGAATCAGACGCCTACAGAAAACAAGGTGCCAGCAGAAGACCCCAAGAATCAGACGCCTACAGAAAACAAGGTGCCAGCAGAAGACCTCGAGAATCAGACACCTACAGAAAAGAAGGTGCCAGCAGAAGACCCCAAGAATCAGACGCCTACAGAAAACAAGGTGCCAGCAGAAGACCTCGAGAATCAGACACCTACAGAAAACAAGGTGCCAGCAGAAGACCCCAAAAATCAGACACCTACAGAAAAGAAGGTGCCAGCAGAAGACCCCAAGAATCAGACACCTACAGAAAAGAAGGTGCCAGCAGAAGACCCCAAGAATCAGACACCTACAGAAAAGAAGGTGCCAGCAGAAGACCCCAAGAATCAGACACCTACAGAAAAGAAGGTGCCAGCCGGAGACCCCAAGAATCAGACACCTACAGAAAAGAAGGTGCCAGCAGGAGACCCCAAGAATCAGACACCTACAGAAAAGAAGGTGCCAGCAGGAGACCCCAAGAATCAGACACCTACAGAAAAGAAGGTGCCAGCAGGAGACCCCAAGAATCAGACACCTACAGAAAAGAAGGTGCCAGCAGGAGACCCCATGAATCAGACACCTACAGAAAAGAAGGTGCCAGCAGGAGACCCCAAGAATCAGACACCTACAGAAAAGAAGGTGCCAGCAGGAGACCCCGAGGAACAACAGACACCTACAGAAAAGAAGGTGCCAGCAGGAGACCCCGAGGAACAACAGACACCTACAGAAAAGAAGGTGCCAGCAGGAGACCCCGAGGAACAACAGACACCTACAGAAAACAAGGTGCCAGTAGGAGACCCCAATAATCCGATGGTAGAGTCGGGTGTGGAAACTAAGAAGACGGAGAATTCTAGGTTTAACTCACTTGGCCCAAAAGACGAGGCAGAAAGCAGTCACTTTTTTGCCTACCTTGTTTCCGCAGCTGTGTTGGTGGCAGCGCTCTACATTGCTTACCACAACAAGCGTAAGGTACTTGACCTTTTGAAATTTCTCGCTCTGATTTGACTTAACTTGATCCTTATACACACAGCTCAACCGCACAGAAGCATCTCACTTGCTATGTTTCCACTGACCCATATCTGATTGTGCAGTGGTTGTCTTCAGAGAATTGATGTATCTGGCTAGGCCCAGACTACCATGCAGCAAAATAATTATGACAGGAAAATGAGAAGGGAAAAAATTAAGTAAATTAGGTGATTTCCATGGCGTGTGCCAGACACTTCTCATGGATCTCATGTATCTTCAGATACATCTTCATCCTTTTGTTGTGCATGGACCTACCAACAGTATGAAGTTAAACCTGGCTAATGTATGTTTGTTTTGTTTTTTTCCAGCTAATTGCCTTTGTTTTGGAGGGGAAGAAATCGAGATCGTCACGCCGGCCCAAATCCACAGACTACCAAAAGCTGGAACAGCATGTAAGTGGTTGATGGGGAGAAATCCATTTCCCCCTTTCCTGTTCAGAAATCAATATCATTAAATGTTTTTGTGAGTACTGAATTTTCTCTTTGTTTCTTTCAGATGTGAACATGTTACTGTCTTGAAGCAGTTGCCTAGGGCAGCTAAATACACTGTGGGTTAGTGAAGGAGAGGAGAAGGCAATGGATGCTGGTAATAGATATTTTCTTTGGTGTAGTTTAGATTGATTTAATTTTTTGTCTTTTTTAAATGGAAATTTACTATTTTGTACATTTAGATGGTTATTGCATGACTATGCAGATGACACTGTTGCCTTATTAAGGGAATTAGTGAAAATCAGTCAAGGTAAAATGAGCATGCTGTTTTTGCACTTGTGTCGCTATGCCACTTGTTAGGTTATCTTTGTTTTGTCATTTGACCTGACTAAGGTACTCAGGATGGATATTTTAGTAGCGTTTTGGATTCCAACCTTGTTTTGTTTTTTTAACAATACAGTGATTGCATTTTTTACCCAAATAAGCCATTTAAATTCCTGTAAGAGTTTGGCACCATCTTTGCACCATTCCATTGATGAAGGATGTTGTATGAAAATAGCATTTAGTGGTATTGAAGGACAATGTTTGGATGTCTTTCACAACCAAATGTTTTTTGGCCAGATGAATGTAATGGTGACTTTTAATTTTCCTAATGAAAGGCTAGTGTATTGCTTACCCACTGTCACGTCCTAAGGAGAAAATACATTAAAGTTAACATATTTAACAGACAGATTAAACTTGTTGGGTACACACGCAGTCGCCATATTGTGTCTCATTTCTCAAGGCTGTATTAACACTTTAAACTGTGCAATCTCAGTGTGGTGGGACTGGTGTTGTTAAAATGTTGAAGTCAACTCGAAGAAGAAAACAAAACTGTCCAGTCTGACTACTGTGTGGGGGTGCCCAACACTTCCACGACTGATTGCTCCTTTTTTCAGCAAGCACTGTCGCTTAGCCTTGTGATCTTCGATCTGTTGATGCTGTGGGGGAAATCGCAAATGTTTATTTTGGACATAAAAGGTCTGTTGTGTCTGGGGAAACGATGTGGCTGCACTTTTGGACTAGAGTGCAATATTGCAGAAAAGTAGAGGTGGGGGTAGACTGGCCACTTTTGGATTTGATTGTATTCTTTGCTCTAGAATAGATGTGTGTGTATGTTCACATTGACTTTTCTTTTTTTTTGTTGAGAGAACTGATCCGTGCCAAATTGCAAACAGGTTGACTGCGAATGAATGTGATATGTGCCTGCTTCCTAAATTACCACTATATTTCTACCTGAGATCGATTTCTTACAGAGCTTGCAGTAGTCACTGTTATATTATGGAAAGCTGTTTCTGCAAAAAGTAAATAAATATAGTCCACTGGCTGGGGGGTGTGGCAAGCCCATCTTGTTGTCCAAAAACGTTTTATTATGAAATCTGTTACAAAAAAGAATTCAATTTTCACAATCTGATTTCCCTATACAGATATTTTCATAATTTACAGTATTTTACAGTTGCAAGATGTATGCCAATCAAAACACATGGGCAGTATTCCACCACTGACTGATTGCTAGAAGGCAAAACAAGGCAAGACTTTGAAATAAGCAACAGAAATTGCCCCATTTAAAAGGTCAAGGATTATTCTTGCATACTTACACAATTCATTATTTTTTTCCAGATGTTTATAATTTAATAACTAAATTTAGCAGCTTGCTCAAAAGGTGTTTATTTTCCTTTTCCAGGAATGGCTTTCCATGTCCACTATCCTGCTGTCATTCAAATGCATCACATTTGCTTATGCTGGACCAATTAAGATCAACATTTATTTTAAAATAAATTTATTTTGTACTTTCCAGTCTCAAATGGTTTGTCTTCATTAAATACCCTCACCACACCTGCTTTAGCTATAGAACTGATTCATTCCTTTCCTGTTACCAGACTGTACATTACGCCATCATAACTTAGCCTATATCATGACTTTACATGACCAACTGGCAGGGTCAGAAAAGACCTCAGGTGAGCACGAGCAAAGTCGTCTTTCTTTAACAAGGTTACCCAAACCTCCACGCCAATAACCCCATATGATACGACTTTGCCACACTTTTTTTGCGGTTAGATTTAGTACAGAACCGCACCACTTTAGGCAGGTAAGTATACAACATAAAGCCAACTGCTTCACAGTGGCAGCATGTTTCTGGCCTCCTCTTCATAGATGTCCGGTATTTCTCCCATGGGTGAGGAGACCATCCGCACAGTGCTGCACCCACGAAGCTCCCTCTCGTACCGGATGAGCTGCTTCCAGAAACCGGCGTTGGGCCTCGCCATGGGACGACAACACTTCACCCACCTGTAGGCCTCCAGCAGGGTCATGCTGCGGTGCTTCATCATGTAAGCGATGCACAGGGTGGCGGAGCGACTCACACCGGCGTTGCAGTGTACCAGCGTGCGGCCGCCGTGCTCTCCAATACGTCGGATTTGATCTGCCACTTGATCGAAGTGATCACTTAGAGGAGACTCTGGAGAATCAGTAACAGGGATGTGGATGTACTCCACCCCAGCAGGAGGGCGGTGGCCGGACTCAGTCACGTTGATGATGCAGGTTATCTTGAAACGAGGCACGAGGGAAACATCGCGAGCCGCTTTGCCGTTACTGAGATAAAGCTTATCGGTGATTTGGCACAGGCCAGAGAGCCTCGCGGGGCCTGGCTGATGCATGAACAGTATGTACGACCACAAGGGAAGTTACCAGGCAGCTTGGTTTAAACTGCAAGCAGAAGTAAGCCTACAGTAAGGCAAGTCGGTGAGGCCAAATTTAATTAAGCGCACGCACTACCGCCCCCAGCTGGATGTGGTAGGCATGGCATGGATAGATTGGCTAGCTTTTTCCTGATTGCATACTATCTATAACAGATTGGCGCACTGGGACTAGATAAAAGAGGTGAAGAGGTACATTGTGAATATGTAAAACTGTCTACCTACAGACCACCTACAAACCACAGAACAACTATATCAAATGGTGATCCGTGGGCTAAGGGAACCCCTGATATATAACATTTGAATGTTGGAAAATGTTCACTCAGCCATTTTAGTTTCCTTGCAACGGACCTCCACATGAACCAATAAGAACTGAAGTTTTATAGTGGATAAATAAATGAATGAATTACTAAATAATCTAACATCTTATTGATCAGTTACAAGGCATTCATTTACAAATGTTTTGCACAGAAGTTCAAGCTACACTCAACTATTGTCATCCTAAATAACCTTCCTCATTTTTGACATTTACCTCTCATTAGTCAGACCCCAACTAAAAATCTCTATAATTTACCTATAACCTCCTTACAGGACTCACACTGTGTCTGTACTCAGCAGTGGGTTTATAGTGACTATCATATAGATATCTTTATATCCCTTATGTAATATACATAGGCCTGCAAACAGCAATATCCCTATAGAGACATATAGATGTTCTGTTATATTTGTCTAAACTCCTTCTATTACAGGTATATTTTTGTAAAGGGAATGTCTACCAGCTGCAACACAGGTAACCTATCTTGACCTGGTGTATAAACTGTATTGTGACTTCAGTCTATAGCTAAACTAACCTTTATGGATAGGCTGAATGAAGGAGTGAAATGCAGGCTAGGCAGTGGACTCAGATTGCCAGCTTTCTTCTTAATCTCTACAGGCTGCATATGCCTCATGAAAAACAATTATAGTACACACCAGTGTCACAGGAACATAGGACTATCATATGATTATTATAGGAGATTAAAAAAATTTTTTTTTTAAATGTATGAGTTGCTTTAAACCCACTATTGAGCACCACAGGCACTGTCAAATAAAATTGGAGTATTATAATGATACCATAGGAGACAAAACAGTAACACAAAATACAATAAGGTCACTATAAACTCACTACAAAGCATCACACACACACGCACACACACACGCACACGCACACACTAGTATTAATAATAATACATTCTTAAATTTTCAAAACACAGTTACAAAGTGCTTAACTAAATAATAATACAAATCTAAAAAGGTACAGCAATAAAAACTCAAAAAGATAGAAATAGAATAATCATAGATGAAATAATGGTTAATAAATTCAGAAATAAACAAAAACAAAACATTGAGGCCTTTCCATGAAAATGAGTTTTGAGGAGGGATTTAAAGGATACTCGATACTCACTATAGAAATATTACAGTGACCCACAGGGGATAAAATACCATAAAGTACCATAAACCCACTGCAGAGCACCACAGAAGCCCCTATAGGAACATTATAGAAGTACCATATAGGGGATACAACACCATAAAGTACAATAAGGTCACTTTAAATTCACTACTGAGCATCACAAACACACATTCTAGCAACATCCCAGTGATTTTTCGTCTCAGACTGACATTCACCAGTGTAGCAGAGGCTGTGTGCTTCAGAGAGGTGTTTGGAGGAGGGACGGTGCCTGGAGGCTGTCCTTGTGCTCGGTTGCCCAGGGAACACAGATGGTGGATGAAGGGCGCATACAAAGGACCATAAACCTGTGGCAGCTGGAGACCGAGACTATTGACTATTCATGTCTAGGTTGGCCTGCCTACTCACCGACATCTGTTCAATACCTTGGACTCAAACACTTTTCTTTGTTCGGGGGGCTTCCGTCTCCACTTAGCCTATTTGTCCGCCGGACTCCCTTCAGTTTCTGTGTTTTGACACTCCCAGATCCCTCCGTCTCTCCGCCATGTAGACGAAGGGCTGATATTACTGCTTAACAAGGACGCAGGGTACAGCCGAGCGGGTTTTTTATTGCGTCGTATTTGCAGGATAGAGAGCTTTGTCTTCAGCATGGAAGAAGGTGTGATGACGGTGCCAAACGCTCTTGTCGCACCATTTGACGCTGCGGGACAGGTGCGTTTTTGGACCCGGAGACCGCTGGTAGGACAATGCCTTTATTTAGGCTGCCTTATTATTGCTGTTATTTTCTTATTTTCCGTCAAAGGTCTTAACTCTTTAGTTGAGTTAGACAGTTTGGTTCAGTTTGATCTAAAAACATTGATTCAGTTGCCTCCCGAGGATAGGCCAATATGGAAAACGTCCTTGCTTATAAGCCAGCATCGCTGTCGGCTATAAATAATGTGATATAGGCCCTTTTGATACAGCCGACTTAGCATGTTCTATGATTAGGGTACACGTCCTATATCTATAGCTTGAGGTGCAGTCAAGGTTTTTCTGAAAAGATTTAAATTGATCTATGGTGTTTATTCTATTATTGTATTTGCCTTGTCTTTTTATTAGGCTACAGTAAGACACAATATGTGATATGAAACACAAAATCTAAAGCAAGCAAAAGCCTGGTGTATCATTAACAGAAACCATCTTGTTTTGACACAACAACTCAATATTGCTGTTGGTTTTTAGGCAACCTGATTAATGGACTTGACACTGGATACATGCACAGACCAGCTGGCATGTCCCCAGTCAGGGCACTGGGAGGATCCCCATGGGAACCAAGAGCAGGACAGGTATGTGTACAGGCTGGCTTATCTTTAGTGAAATCAAGAGGGGGTTTCATTTGCACTGTCAACCAGTACGAGATAAACTGCAGCAGGGGGATCTAATGGCATTATTTCATCAGTTAGCTGAATAGTATCAATATATCTGAAGTGGCTCATATCTCTCTTTTGGCGGTGGACATATTTCAGCCTCGGCCTCCTCCGTCTCAGTGTGTCCTGGGGTAGCTTGGGAGGATAGGTGTGTTGCGTTCCACTTTCTGCTGCTTTGTGTTGTGTGTTCCTCTCCAGGTATGCTGAAGAACAGGCCGAGCGGGGCTCTCAGTGGCACCTCATCCCACTACCCGGCAAACATCACTCGACCAGAGACTGCCCTCTACCGTGCTGCCTCGCGGACTGGTACAGTATTTCAGTATTGAATGCTCTAGATTCTCACTGCAGTGAAGTTTGTTTCCCTCATATTTACTTTTAACTCTGAACGAAAATACAGGCAGTGCTACATTTTAACAGGTTGTGTCTGTGCTGGATGAGAGTGCAGATAAATGGCGAGACACATAGAACATGAGGGATTAGTTAAGTGTTAATTCATAAATGTTATAATCCAGAATTATGGTTAAGAGGTAAGAGATAAACCGAGCTGAAAGTGGAGACCGTGAGCAGATCAGATCAAGCGCAATCTGCTTTTAAGGTTCAGTATTCAACATTATGCTGGATTATGCTGAGAAAGTGTTTGTACGTTCGTCAGATCAGTTATGAGGGCAAAAATGTGATGTCACGTTAGGGTGGGGGGGGGTGGTGTGTGTTCATGGTGAGAGTGTTGGTGATGGGAATCAGAGAAGAAACTCACATCATCGTTGGCGTCAGTATTTCTCTCCAATGCTCTCAGCTGCTGTTTCCCATGACTTTTAATAGCTGCCATGTCGTTTCCCCTGCAGCGCTTGACGGCCGATACCATTACTGCTTGCCCATGCCTTTAGATGGAGAGAGCAGCAAGGACCCCAGCCTCTCTCTCTCCCCCCCAGCGAGCGACGGACCGTTTTGTGCTGTGCAGACGACTTCTGCTGCGTTAGTGAAATAAGGGCTGTCTTTAATTGGACCACAAACGGGGTGGCGTTTGAGTCCTGGGTGATTTGCCGCAGTGTTCTTGCCCCCGTTCTCCCTTCAAAATTTGTGGGGGCTTGTCTTTTTTTTCTTTTTTTTTTCTTCCCTGTCTGTGAATAATCCTAACCTAGCTTCATCCACTCCCACGCTCTTCCGGGCTGATCAAAGCACCGACACTGCAGTGAGCGAACACCTCTCACGCCTGCCTTCTTCTGGCGCCGCGTGCAAGTGTCCTCTTCACTCTGCAACCTCGGTTATCCCGTTATCCCGTTGCTCACTTCACTCCTACGCTTGACACCTTTATTTAGGCGGAAACTGTTAATGGTGTAGCCCCGTCTTGTTAATGCCTCGCCACGCCAGGCTGCAGTCTCCATAGTACAACTTGTGTTTGCATCGATCTATTTTTATGTTCCGAGTTTTCCAGAGTTTGTGTTTATATGTGATTTTTTTTTCTGAAACTTTCTTAAAATAGTATGCTGACTATTCACATCACTGTTTAGCAAAACTTTGGATTGAATTTTACTCTAGTGTGTGTGTCTGTGTGTGTGTGTGTGTGTGTGTGTGTCTGTGCGCGAGTATGCGTGTGCATGTGCGTGCGTATGTACTGTATGTGCGCATGTGTTTGCATGTGTGCGTGGGTGTTCGTGTCTGTTTTAAGTCTGAGAAAAACAATTGATTATGTGTAGAGAGACAGTACTTGGATAGTAACGGGCCTTACCCCTGAGTTACTATCTCCTTCCTCACCCGTAGCCAAACCTCCAAAAATGCCTGAAGCTGTTCTTTTGGCATTCTACTATCTACTGAATGGACCAGACACGGGTCAGAACATTTACAAATGACTCTTGGCATTTGTTGGATTAACACGTGACTGGAGTTTGCCAGAAACACATATAGACAATCACACAAATGCATTTGAAAATGAAGGGAGTATACTTTTCTGTGATTTGGTACTCAAGCAAGTTGAAGAAAATGCTAAGAATCATTTGCAAATAGTATTTCCCCCCAGGTCCGAAACATACTAACAATATCTCACTAATCCCTAACAGTACTAATGTCTGCTAACAGATGGATTACTACTAACCTGTACTCTGAATGCTGATGGCTGGCCTTGTTCTTTCTAACACACTGACTAACCCTCTGCTTATGCCCGCAGTCTGATGCACAGAAGCCTCTCATGATCCTGCAATCCTTCTTCTCCTAGAAATGGGCTATTCGGATTGACCTTGCATTTTGGGTTTGGTTCACAAAACAACAACAAAAGAAATGAGCAATCAAAAATAAAATGCGCGAGTGAGCGTGGGTTGAGAAGGGTTTCAGGACTTGGGATGGGGAAATGTTATTAACCACCAGATGAAAAGAGGAGCAGAAAAACAGCTGCCAATATCGAACTGGGTTGATCACATACTGTGTTTGGCAGAACCCCCCTCCAGATCTATGTTATCTGAATCCAAAATGGTTCTCCCATACCCATGTCACACTTCATAGGCCAAATTCTTCAACCTATTTTTCCCGGTCACAACTTGCGTACAGTACCGCCTTACCCGGTGTCTCTGCCTGTGCACTGTGTGGTCAACCCTTTTGAAGGTGAGTGCCTGGCTTGCAGTCGCCGCAGACAGTGCAACGTGACGCAAGCCAAGTAAACCTCTCTCTGGCTCCGCTACTAACTCGGTGTGGTGATCATATACTAACAACGGTGAGGCTGTTCAGGTCCGCCCCCCCCCCCCCTTTGACTTGTGCTCTCACTAACATCTCAGTTCTCTCTCTCCGACATAACTTCAGTCCTGATACCTGCAACCGACGCATCGAAGCATGCACTGTGACAGATTGTGTAACAACCGTTATTCATTAACGTAGCATCGTGTTCTCTTTCATGGAGGCTTTAATCCAAAACACGTAACAGTACTGCGAGTGTGTACTTTTTTTTTTTTAGCATGGGTCGTCCCAGTGAGAGTCATTATGAGTCCTGAACAAGCTAGACGGTCTTGTTCCCTCGACTAGCTACTAACATTGTTCTAAACTTAACAGATACTAACCTGAGGAGCTTTCGACAGCTCCCCACAAACTAACAGACTAACCTACTAATGAACTAATAACCTATAGCTAACTAAGATGACCGACTTTGCGCTCGGCGTCAGAGAGAATCGGTGGAGCGACCTGCCCTGAATAGCAGAACGTTGCATCACACGACGAATGCACTAACAAGCACAAGTTGAGTGATTGTGCGCGCGTGTTTGTGTGTGTGTGTGTGTGTGTGTGAGAGAGAGAGAGAGTGTGTATGAGTGTGTGCGTGTGTGTGTGCATGCATACAAGCGCTTGTAAGTGTGTGGATATATGTGTGCATGTGGGATTTCCTGGTAGTTTTCCAAACTGGATGAGTGGTCCATATTCATCTCACTGTTTTAGCCAAGCCACCGTGCCTAGCTCAGGAGTTCATATGGGACCTGCAGCACTATCAACCTTGCACTTTTTGAAACAGAGCACAGTTCCAATGGAAGTAACCTACATGTTAAAAAAAAAAAAGATAAATGAAATGTACACCACTGGTTTTGCACCATATTGTGATCTTCATTCTATATTTATTGCTTTACTTAATTTCCTACTATGTAATAAACTTGTCAGTTATAAAGCAAAAACATGTTGTTTTGTTGCATCTGGTCTTTTTCTTCCATAAAGAATGGCAACTCCAAGTCCAGGAAAAGTCCATGCAATTGTTTATTCCTACAGGCAAGCATTCTCAATGTCCATACAGCAGGAAAAAGTTAGGAGTCCGTCCTTGGAAAATGATTTCTGCGCCCAGCTGGAATCTACAAGGCATTTTATTTCTGTGGCAAGCTCCTGGGGTGCCATTTCCCTAAACACCATCTTTACTCTCTTGATTGCTGTAATCATACTGCAGCATTATTACTGCCACAGCGTGTTCAACACACGCAGAGTCCTACAATGTGTGTTTACAACACCTGTGACTAGCATTCCCTGCGTCCTCCGACAGAAAAGGGCTTTCCTTCGTAGCCTACCCCATAGTCCATGATAGGGATTATATCACGTGTATGTTTCTGTTGTTGTTGTTTTTGTTTGTGGTTTCTGGATTTGAATTGTGCTGTGATTGTTCATGAACCTTGGATCTACCACTGAGCTAACGGGGGTACTCATCATTCAGCTTGTACAAAATTATGCTTCATGAGCCTGAGTAAAAACTGCATCGATATCAATGAGAAAATCAAGGTGGCTGCTCTGAGAATAAATAAATACCTACTGTGCAAAAAAAAAAAACTGGGCCCTCTGAAAAAAGTCTACCCAAGGCGGGAATAGGGGCCCATTTCCGCGATTTTAGTGTAATGTAATTGTTTGTTAGTGGAGAAGCTCTGAGGTGTGTCTCATCAAAGCTGCATGAATCAATCAGTTGTTTTGGTTCATACCTTATCACGTTTATAACTGAAGTATTAGACAGTTACAGTATCATGTGTCACTTATGATCCAAGGGTGATTTACCCTATGAAGTAACAGTACTCTACATACTGATCATGATGCAGACGACCTCTGTCACTCTCACAGTGTATCCACCATATCTCCAATTAGCAAGTATTTGAAGACGTTCATGCTTGCAGTGTTACAGCAGGGGGCAGCAACTTGCCAGGCTAGAAGACGCGATGCCATTTGGTGCAGTGGATGTTCTGCTGAGAGTTACAACTACTAATGTTTGTCTGTGATGGTGCAGCGAAACACCGTTGGTTAAAATGAGAGGAATTACGCCTTTGGCTTACATGGCTCATATAAATGAACTAGAAACTGAATGTTTATTAGTGACTTAAAGTGAGATGATTGATCGAGTGAAACACACACACACACACACACACGTTTTTACCTTGTAAAGAGTGCAGGACAGACTTAGATCTCTTAGTTAAAAGTTTCCGCAGTGGTGACGAAGATGACAACACACACACACACACACACACAGTTTTATATGCTTGTAATATGGAATATAAAAATGGATTGTTTACGATTGTTTAATATGATTCAGATTTCTCATTAATGCATCGTAAGGGAAATGCATGTCAGTAAAATGAGCCTGAGCGCTTTGTTGTCTGATTGCTGCACGCACAGGAAATTCAGCGCATCAATACATTCCTTTCGCAAATCATTGTTGCTATGGATACCGGGGTCAAAGGTCAGCTCTCTCTCCATTTTGGGACACTGTGAACGGCGTACGCTGCCGGAGTGTCCGATGACATTAGCGACACCGCGGCGTTCCTCGCCACGGACGGCCACGACCACAGGTGTTTTTCATTTGGACCAATTTGTGTTTGTTTTGTGCGGAGCTGTACTCGACTCCAGCTAAATGTTCTTTTGCTTTTGTGAGGGTGTGTGTGTGTGTGTGTGTGTGTGTGTGTGTGAGAGAGAGAGGGGTATCGTGTTGCACATTGACACATCCAGACACAGTGCTGAGTAGAACGAGCCATGCCCCCATCCCCCCCCCCCCCACACACACACACACCTTGGCAGACCCTCGCTCCAACCTTCCCCGTTGCCTGTGTGTCGGACAAAAGGGGTTCTGCTCTCCGTTTGAGCCCGATGCGATCCAGATGACGGGGTTTCCATAGGTAGGAGCAGCGGGGGGCCCCCGGGTCTTCACGGGTCAGCTGTAATTCACCGCAGAGCTCGGAGAGGACAGCCTCAACACACACGACCCCTTCACAGAACAGCGAGGCTCCACTTATAGTCTTAAATATCATACAAACTCCTGTTCGCAGGCAGGTGTGTTGTGATGGAAAAACGCTAATCGGCTTAACGGCGCTCTCTAGTTAGCGGTTATTTTTTGCCCCGGGTCTTCGAAATGACACTGTGTATGTATGATGTGAACGCTTGACTTTGCAGAGACTCGAACAGACGCGACTGCCACAGAGGCATTTGTGTGGCGCAGAGAGTCGTGAGCCAGAGAGAAGAGACAGCGTGGGCAGGCCAGGAATCGTTCCACAATTGTCTCATCGTTGTAGAATTTTACCAATTATCTATTTCTGTTTTAGTCTTTCCTTGAGTAAGACGAGGAGCGCGTGCGTGCCCGTATACGTGCACGTATGTGTGTGTGTGTGTGTGTGTGTGTGTGTGTGTGTTCTCTGTAACCAGAGCCTCCATCACAGGGAGGACGTCTGCGGGAATAACAATGCATCGCCTCCAAACGGAATTTGTCTCTGGGCTGTAAAAGATGGCGAGGCAGAAGAAGGAAAACCGAGCTTGGGAAGTATTTCTCTCCGTGGCGCTGTAATCATTGTGGCAGTGCTCGGCCCTGCAGAGTTTAAAATAGTAAATCCGCTCAAAGACAGTTCAAGGGCTGAATAGCGATTGCTTTCCCTGCAGGTGTGTATGTGTGTGTGTTTATGTACGTGTGTGTGTGTGTGTGTGTGTGTGTGTGTGTGTGTGTGTGTGTGTGTGTGTGTGTGTCTGCCGCTCTCTATTGTACTGGATGAGGATGTATGAGAATGGTTGATGTATTTTGGTAGGATTCACAGCACAACATCAACCACATTTATTTTTGGTTCAAGTGTGTGTGTGTGTCTACGTGTACGTGTGTGTGTGTGTGTGTGTGTTGGATTGAACATCTGCAATGAAGAGATTCGCTTTAGGACTCATTTTCTGTGTGTTCATTTACTCTAGGTACAATCTAGATCCTTTTCCCCCTAAATTGACCCTCTAGTTAGCACTGGGGGGACTGGGGGGGGACCGGGGGGGGGAAGAGAGGGATAACACAATGCCCAGATAAATCATCCAAATGCCTCCCTGGCACATTCTCAACGTCGGCTTAAAGCACCATTACTCACTCCACTAAAACAGCCAGTAAACACACTTAAATGTCTCTGTTTCAATGCCAAAGTTGCATTTTACAAAACATGTTTTACATTACAAGTTGTAACTCACCTCCAGACCCCGGGGTGCGCTAAGCCTCAACGGCGTTATGATGAAGCGTGTGTGTGTGTGTATGATTTCATACCCAATGTGCACTACTGCCTGGCTGTTGATAACAATGTCTTTGTCTCAGCTTTACTGCTGCTTTGAGGAACTTGTGTCGTCTGGCGCTAATACAAATAATGACAATGAAAATGTAGGAACTTCTCTGTGATGCTCAGTAATCGCTTGTTTTTTTCAGTATAATACAGCCAAGTATATTAAAGAGGAAGATCTGTGTTGTGACAATGCACTGTGTTGCATAATGTGAAGTGTGATTGTGCTTGAATTCCAGTTCATTAACAAAAGCCGATTGTGCTCTCACGACTGAACCATTAGAAACGTCTTTTACATCCCACTGCTAAAAGAAAAAACGCAGAACGAAACAAAAGATGTTTTATTTTAATTATCATCATATTTTCTTAATGCTTGGTAATCTCATATTTCTTCCTGTGTCATAAATTTAGCCAAAGTAATCTCCCGCATAGCGGATACAGACAGAGCTCGGAGCCGGTGGCCAGCACTCATATTATTTTGGGCCCCAGCACAAGTATTGGAGAGGAGCTGGGGGGTTGAGTGTGGCAAAATTTGGGTCAGGGGTTGCAGGGCCTTTAAAATGTACAATGGAGGCTTTAACACTAGGCCAGGGGGAGTGCACGGAAATGGTTTGCAGACTTTGCAGACTTTTAAAACAAGAAGAGGAAAATCTACTTATCTGTCTGAACAGGGCGACCTCTGTCCTAACTCGTCTGCAGGTTCTTCAGGCCTACGAACCGCTCAGGCACTGACAGCGTGTACAGATAAATAAAAACACGACGCGGCTCCAATGTGTTGAACGCTCGTACGATCCCGTCGGGTTTCGAGTCAAACGCCGAATTACTTCACTTAAGAATCGTATAGAAACACACACATTCGCCTTCAAACCACCTTCGGCGAGAGTGGCGCAATCCTACAAGCGCTTTCTTCATCCCTGATTCTCGCTTCATGCCCTCCTCTTTCTACCGCTCCCTTTAAATCATCTTCCATTAAACTATTTGACACATGATCTGCTTGGCCACAGCGTTTCCCCCCTCCCCCCTGTCTCTTCCCTCCATACCCTAAGTCCTGTTAATAGTGTAAAAATGGTGATATTAAGTCAGAGACCCGGTGCTTCCTAAATGTCTTCCCCCCTCCCGCCCCCCCCGCCTCCAGCCAACATTCAGAGACTAGATAAGCGGACAGGCAGAGAGGACCAATCTATCCTACTGGCTGGTGAATGATGGACAGTAATTAAAAGTTAGCTAATAACCTCTTCACACCTGACATTTCAACAGGGAGGTCCTGGACACCATTATCTACATATAGATTAAACAGCGTAATTGGCGGGGAGATAGGGTTAGGAGGATCGCGAGAGGAAAAGGGAAAAAAAAAAAAAAGGCCAGGCCATCACCAAACCATTAAGCAGAATATCTGAGTGACACTCTGATTTTTGCTCCTCTTGCTAATGCGACAGGAATTGAGCTGAACTAAAATGCTAAATGAATGAAGCCTATCTCACTGTGGTTATTACCGGGGCAAACACCAGCCGTGGAAAATAGCTTTAATTTCATAATAATTGCTAGATGGACGTGACTCGTTAGAGACACAATGTTCAGAGTGGGGGAGAGAGAGAGAGCGGCAGAAGGGAGGGAGGAGGACTGGAGGAGCTCAGGCCTTCTGAGGACAGAACGCTAAGTTGGGCTACGCCGTTTTTGCTACCACACACGGTGAGCGCTGTGAGATGGAAGTGAACAAAACTAAGCACTGTTATGACGCGTCGTAATGATACCTACTTGCAAAACACAATCCATAAGCGTCTCACGACATATTTTACACGCATGACACTTCATTACATAACAACCATTCCTAAAGCGCTTCAGTACTAATGAATGTAATATTTATGTTGGCCTGTGGAAAGTGTCCCATGCAATACTATAGGCCCTCAGCTGCAGAATGAATTATCAGCCTTTTTGTGTAGAGTTAAAAAAAAAATCCATTAAGACTCAGTACCCCCGGCTGTATCAGCTGTCTGAAACTCCCAGAAAAAAAAAAGTGGCTTGTTCGGTTTCCTTTTGGCTGGCAAATTGTTGCTCTTCCAACCGTATCTGTTCCCATATGTGTCATGTATTAAAAATAGGCTTGCGTAACGTGATCTCGATAAGGCTTGGTACTATTGAAAGCCATTTCAAAACTAAAGTAGCATTATGCACAATATGAAATAGATACAGTATGTCTTGCTCAACAGGCCGAGTTAGGCGAGTGGAAAAACATAGACACCGCACAGATACAAACACAGCCGGTTCTTGAAAAGTGCAGAAAAAGGATCTGTCCACACCTCAGCCCTAAGCGTTGCCTGTCCACTCTCAGTTCTCCCCCGTTTCCTCACTCGCAAGTGTTAAGTCAGTAGAAAAGCCCTATAAAAGGGGATGGTTTTTTCATTCGCGATAGCTGAAAAATAGCGACCATCTTTGAAAACAGCCTTGTTTGCTTCCCCCAGAAATGCGTGTCAGCTCGAGAGTGAAAATTGAAGTGAGTAATAACATTGTTTGGATGAGAAAACATGCAGGCCCCCATAGCTATCTAGCTTAAATACTGTTAGGTGTTACAGCCGGGTGCTTTTTGCCGCCCCTGATTATCATCCAGTGATGAATTTCAAAGCACCCTTTACAAATATGAGGTTTATTCCAGCTGCAGGAGAGAAAATTAGTCTAATTTTGGAAGGCTTTTGATTTTTTTGGCCTATTATTTTAACAGGCCATGGATGTCAATTACCAGTTGATGCACACTCAGTGGCTTTCACCGAATGGCTGTTTCCTGCCACTTTTATGCATGAGCCATTCACAGGAGGATAATGATGCTTCCAGAAACCCCTACATAGAAACAGCGCTTCAAGAACAGATCATGTCCACTCGCCTCCTTCAACAATTCCCCTCTATATCCCACTGAATTACAATGTTTCACGGCTGAGCGGTCGTGCATGTTGAGCAAAAGACGAGGGGGGTTTGATGCAGACGAGCCATCTTTGAGGAATGAGTTTGGGCCGGTGGCACGTTGGGATGTGAATGGCTAACAACCTGCTCTGCTGGGTTGGGGATAGTTTCGAAGCGAACGGAAGAAGACGACGAAGGAGATCTTTAAAGCAAACGTTTAAATTAAAACGTCTCAGAGTGCTTTTATTTTGACATTTATGTAATGGCACTGTTGAATAGTGATTGTTCATACGTGAATGCTTCCCAGCTCTTTTATGAATGGTGATTGTTCATACATCAATGTGTCTTATGAACGTCACGCGGCCTTTCATTAAAGTCCCATGTAAACCCGCTGTAAACAACAGGGTTAACGTCTTTTATTCTCTCTTTGTCTTCGCTGCGTCCTCCTCAAGCATCCATAAAAACGGCGGACTAACTCCGACCGCTTAGTGTTTGTAAATGAAGCCCACGTTAAAGCAATCACACGGAGCACACATTTGGCTACCTCTAATTTTAAGTGTTAACACATTGCTTTGGATAGCCAGTCGCAAGTGCCAAGGGAGACCAAGCCAAATAAACTTCTCCACTGCAGCCTTCCAGCAGATCCTGATCTCTGTCACATTGCGGGGGTCACATGTTCAGTTTATCAACGCCTATTTCAGAGAGAAAAGTGTTTGACAAGTTGGAAAAATCTGTACTTGTTTGATCAGCTTTAGAGAAGAGATGTAGGTGACATCGATCGAAGCCCCCCCAGATCAAGAATGTTCTAATTCAGTTTTCCTAGTATTAACACTATTTAGGTGTTATGTACTTTCACTGTTAAAACATGGTAGTAGTTGTATTCTTTGAATTGAGAATACTCTGAATTACATTTACTGTACATTTGCAATTATTACATCATGATTTAAAATACGTATAAATGTGTTTTTGTCTGAAGACGTCACATGATGTCTACTTTTACTAGTATTTTCAATGCAAGCTAATACTAAATAAATGAGGAAATGTTGTCAGAATCCTCATCAAGCGTGTTTGAAATTTAGATACCTACACTTGATGAAATCCGAATTCAAAAATGAACAGAGGGAGAGCAGAGGTGTGGTGGAGCCGTCCTCTCCACCACTAGATGGCCCTCTCGCGTTAATCTAGCGGTCCGGGAGTTTGTATCTGAGCCATCTGTCTATGACTTGTCTCTCCAGACCCTGAGTTCATCCATCATGTCTCGAGGTGCTAGTCTCTCTAAAACCAAACACGAGAGCGTGTCTTTATTCCTCCGCTCTCTCCCTCTCTCTTCTCAGCTCTTTCCTCTCTCTTCTCACTTTCCTCCACATTCTCTCTCTCTCTTTCTCGTTCTCTCTTTCTGTCTCTTTCCTTTTCCCCCTGCCTCCGATAAAAGGATCACTTTACTGTTTATACAAGGGGATTGGTGTTGTTAACAGGTGTAGGGTAATGGGATCCCTACTGGCAGCCAGGCACAGAGAGGGTCATACCCCCCCCCCACCCCCCACCCCCTCTCTCTTCCCCACTCACACTCACACCAGCCATACTCATCTGATGGATTGCACCCACCATTCATCTAAATTATGTCACTGGCAATGAGCTATCAGTTTAATCTGGCCTAAACGAAGTGCAGGGTTTGTTACTGTTGACACTTCCTCAGCACTCACTTCTTCTCCTGATTACTGTCAGGGCCTGTCGGAGTGATGGTGGTGAGCCGGGGCCTGGCCTGGTCCTGGCCCTGGCCCTGGCCTGGCCCGGGGCCCCCCCACCCTGCCACACTGCTCAGTGCGTGTGGCCCCATTTTCATTGTCGCATTATAACTGATATTAAGGGATAGGGTGAGGAAAAACATGGTCGCCTCAAAGCGAAAACTAGGCTTGTAGGTCGAAAGAAGACCTTCACGGTGGAAAAGAGGGACACGGGGAAGTCGACCGGGCTGATGTCAGCGGGTGAACAGAAAGGTGTTGCTTCAGTCCTGCCATTTGAATCCAATCCTGCCATTTGGAATCCCCTGTTTCTCTTTTCTCCCAGCCCTTCTCTGCGTCCCCTCCTCCTCTCTGTGTTTAATTTCTTTTTCTACTGACGTCCCTCTTAGAAATCCCAACAGCTGCATAACAGATGTTGAAACTCTTTCTTTCTTTCTTTCTTTCTTTCTTTCTTTCTTTCTTTCTTTCTTTCTTCCTTCCAGTCTATTTTCTCTGTCCCTTCCTCTCTGTAACTCACTGAATTCTGACGTCTGTGACGATGAGTGAAATCATACCGCTGACCACACAAACTGCACGCGAAACCCAAAGCAAAGTTCATTATTTCGCGCAATCTTGAAATCTACAGTTTGCCTGGAAGGAATTCCACACCGCTGCAGTCGGCGCTTTTTGGCAAGGCGAGTGATGGGGGACCCCGGACAAAGTGAAAGGGCCCAGAGTGCAAACGATGAACACTTCCTGTCTGGTCTTTTCCTCTCACTGAGCGAAATCATTCCAGGGATGCCTTTGGTGAGACGATAGAGTTTGATTCATTGTCCAAATTCCTAAAGCTGATTATTTGACCATTATACTCGTGTGGGTTCATTCATCATGTGTAGCTTGATAATGTGAGGCATAGTCCTCCCCTCTGTCCTGTCAGCCCGGTTGAGAAACGCCTCATGGTTCGGACTTCTTAACTAGATGGGGGGGGCGGAGAATGGCAAACGGCTAAGAAAAACAATCGAGAAGAGAGAAAGTAAAAAGAGAAAGATGCCGAGATTAGCCCGGCTTTGTGATACGATGGTTAATTGAGCCTATCTTACACGTTGTTAGCTTGTTACTTCAGATAAACAGCCCAATAAATGTTCACCAGATTACATTATTACCGTTGTAAATTGTACCCAGGGAATCAATTCAACTATAAAAAAAACAAAACTTGTGATCATGCCTCCCCCAGACTCATTGTTTTTTTTATTGAGTTTCTTCACCCACAGGAGCCAAATATAGAACTAAAGATAGAAATAATGTGCAATACTTAGTTTTGAATCTAAACTCCCAAACGTTTAAAATGCATATTTTTCCCACTGCCGCCTGACAGCGAGTTCACAAGACGTACAAAAGAAAAGCCCTTTCACAACATTTGCGTCATTCCTTTGATGTCTAGACGTTATATGTTTCTTTCTTTTTTTTTTTTTTTAAGCAACTAAAAACCCTACATCTGACGGTCTAGTATGTCGTCTCCTCGGAGAGCGCTGCTTGACTGAAGTCACTGTGTAGACAGTACAAAGCTTTCACGTTGGTCCATATTCATGAAGGTGTAGCTATTACTGACATATTTTCTTATGGGAACAAATCACCGGTAGGGTCTGAAGGAGCCTCGGTGTGTAGAGTCTCTCTCCGGCTTTGTGACGCTCACGCTGATCTGAGGCCAGTCCTTCCTGTCACCTGGAGTCGTCCGGGGCACTTCCTGTGGAGGGGGCAGAGTCATCAGGATACAAACAAGTAATAATCCTCCAATCATCACCCGGGCGGAGGGTCTGGGGTGATGAGGGGGTTACCTATAGGAGGAGGTAAGAGTAGAAAACCTGGGAAAGAAAGTTCAGAAGTTAAATAAAAAGAAGTAGAGCGAAAGAGAGAGAGAGAGAGCATGTGTTGTGTCTACTCAGCAGTTTGGGTTTGGCCCTCGGTGTTTCAGTGTTTGAAATGTCGAATTGCGCCCCGTGATGTTCGGACAAGTCTTTCCCTTTTTCACTCCGTTCA